>CM067566.1:18798329-20172329 GCA_034336665.1 Luscinia megarhynchos | reverse complement strand
AAAATGTCAAAATGAGTTTGTATTTTGTTGGGGTTTTTTTGCTGTATACTGAATTACATTAATTAATTTTAAAGACTTACTAATGTATACCAGAAAGACATACAATTTCTATAACATTTATTTTTGATCAACTGTTCTACATAGTTAGTTTGGGATAACTTATTTGAGATTAATCTCAAATATATGAACTGTGAAAGGCATGCAGTGAAGTAGTAAGACAAGACATAGTTCTGTTCCCAAGTCTGTTTTATAGACTTGGATTCTTTGGACAAGCCACCTGTGACTGCATTCAAAACACTATGTTCAGAATGGAAATGTTTGGTTCCTTCTTATTCCCTCCTCCTACTACTCACAAACACAGGGAAAGAAATGGGTCCATTTTTTTCACATTCATCTGTTCTCCATATTCATAAACTCTATCAGATTTCTGACAACCAAATAGTTTCTAGTTTAATACTTTAAATAAATTTAAAAGGATCATTAACTAATTATATTCAGTATCCTCAACAGATAGTAAAAAACCCTCATGGTTTACCAGATCCTTGTCAGAATTTAAAATGCCTTTCTGATTTCTATCAGCATCAAAATGGTGATAGCTGGGCATGTAAGAACACATGTGAAGTTCACTGGGCCTCCAAACCTCCTAAAGATAAAGAGAAACTTGCCATCATAGCTCTTCCCTAAAAAATGAAAAGATCAGAAGTTCTTGTTATCTTTCCATCAAAATCACTTGCACAAAGTAGAAATAATTTCCCATTCTTTGAGCACTTCTAAGAGCCCGTATTTCTGAATTATGGATAATCTTAGTTATAGAATTCTGTGCATAAACCTGTAATATTTGTAATGCCCACTACTTCTAAGTGCAGAGTTAAGTGTAGCTGCAGGTTTCTTAAAAACTCAACTTCTTTGTTCCTATAGCAGGTTCCACAGCTGCAAAATAAGTAAAATGTTTAATATCAGAAATATATAATGTGAACATGACACTAAAGGATCAAGATCAAGTCTGAAAAATGGTCCATGGAAGAAACTCAAATTCTGAATAATTGATTAATACTGCTTTAAATTACTGTTTTAAAAGGAAGTTACAATAGTTTTCTTCAAAATAATTTAGGAAAATATACTGCATAGCCAAAGGACTGCAAAATAGTTAGCAAATTAATTTCCCATAGTCATCCTGGTTAGACTGTGTGTCTGTTAGATCAATGGTTCGTATGTTGTGTTCATCAGTAACCTTCAATAGTTCTTGAAATAAACTGTAAGTGAACTGTTCTTGAACTTCCTTGATAAAATGTCATACTCATGCTCATTTTCTCTGCACTAATCCCATATACAGTTACTATTCTACTTGAATATAAATGGAAAGGCAAAAAGTATGGTAAATGGTATTTGGGTTTTAGACTAGAAAAATATTAGCTGTATACTGAGCCAGCACATATAGCTAAATAAATGAGCTTGATGTAATTGTGTATACTTAAATGTAAGCTACACAGGACATTCAATTAATGAAGCACATAATGGGAAGCATTAGCAGTACTAAATGATCTGTTTATCATTCACATCAAATCATCTTTTCCCATTAAAATGCTTGTATCCCATAATAAGTATTAGCCTCTTGTCTCAAAATGAAAATAGCAATTTACTAGCTTGCCATTATAATGTTAATGATAGCAATACTCTGGAAAGAAAAATACAATTAAAATATATATTATCCATTGTGTTTTTCCTCTTCCCTTTTTGAATAGACTGTTTTAGATCATATGGACAAAAATCTGATAAAATATTTTTTTTCTTGTTATATTTTTTTACAATTTAATTTAAATATTTATTATATAGCTTGAAAAATCTTCCAATTTGATCAAGTAAAGCAAAAAAAAGTGGAAGAGTAAATTGATAGCTGAAGTTGGAGAATGTACTTCATCTAGTTGTATCAATAAACTACACTGTTTAGGTTTGCTTAGTAAGAAAAAGCCCTTTTGTCATTTTTATTTAGCATAGATTCTAACTCATTCTGTCTTTTTTCCAGCATTCCCATCTTTTTACAGTATCCTTATTACATTCTGCAAAATCTAACACTTTTAGAATACTTTGTCAAACAGAAAAAATAATGGAACAGTAATGAGTCATAAATTATTTGAAAAGGTAGCTATGCAGTGTTTGTGAAGTTTGTTTTTAACTTGTTTTGTGTTGCTGGATGCAAACTGCAAGACAGAACAGCTGTAGTTTGGAATTTTCCTTAAAGAATTTTTTGTCAATGTCTTTGATTATTATTATGTTTCATGAATTCTCTGTGTGAGAGAGCATGGATTTTTTTCCACTTTGCAAAATGTAAGGAAGCTATTTTTAGCTACTTGCATTACTTGTTCTTAGTAAGTACACACATCCTGAATTTGTTTTTGAGGCAATACTTAACAGCATAGATTAGAAGACTTTTCTGGAAATTGTTAATAAATTGAGGAAAAATCAATAAAACTCAAAATAAGTTGCTAGATTTTAAAACATTTGAAACAAAAACATTTTTGTGTGATGGCACTTTCCTTGGAGAAACACATTTCCTCATCTCCATATACAAGAGAATGAACAGTCAGAAAGACTGAACTAGCCAAAGATATTCATAACAACAGATTTTAAATATTTGACAAGACACTGTCAGAGGAAAAGGAATGCCAGCTAACATGAATTAAAATAAAAAAAAGAGATGTGCGGTATTAATTACTTCTGCTGCTTATTTCTGAGTCTTTTTTTTTAATGTTAGAATGCAACATTTTCTTTTCTAGGCTACACTTCATATCTGCTAGTCTCAATGGCAACTGCAGCTTTATCTCACTGTTTTGCTTAATCACTTCGTCACTTTTTGCTAGTTGTATTTTGTAGGAAACAAACTAAAAATCACCTCTTACAGATCAGTCCTAGAGCATTAGCAGCTATCCAAAAGTCACTGTTGTTCTGCTGTTGTTCCCAGCAATAGGTCAGCTTCTTTTCTGACCTTCCAATTTTGAGTTGCTCCATGGAGCAGCTCTATTTCTAGTACACCATGCAACTTTTTTCTTCAGAAAGACTACTTTGATGTGATTCTATCAGCCAGCTCTCATCTTCAATTCAGTATCTAGGTTTTTAATTAAATGGACCAAACTTTAATAAGAAAAAACCTGTCCTTAGAAATTATAGAAAAAAAATTCTACTTTTTGTAAATAAATTATTTCCTTTTTGTTGCTATTTTCTTACTGTAGCTGTAGAATGTTTTGAATGTCTTATATGTTTACTGAAAATTTCCTTCATTTTCTTCTAATATTCTACATACACAGAGGAAAAGGGAGTGTAATAGCACTCTGTTTATCTGAATCATACTATATCTGTAGAAAAGGATGTCACTGCAAATATAATTGATTAGTTTTACAGACTTAATACTACACAAAGCTGACAGTTTAGCATTATTATACAGGATATCTCCTGATGTATATTATTTTTTATTTATCCTCATTGTTTTGGTTTGATATCTTTAGTTCAAGACTCTACATGGTGTCTCTTTCTTGAAGGCTCAAAACTGATTTGAAGAAAATTCCTCACTTCACAACGGACAATGTGAGTTTTGCCTTTGCCTAGAAGTCCAGAAGGTTGCCTGGCTATCATTTTGCTTCATAAAAACTAAGCCAACAGAAAGTAGGTAATTTCTGTGAAGAAAATATACCAGTATACTGTAAATCAATATTTTCTCTGTAAGAGGTCATTCTTATGAATGCCACTTATATATGCCACTGTATGTTTCTATGTGGCATCATAACTTGTTTCCTTCTTATTTGACCTCCAAATCGTGATGTAGATTATTTTATCAGAATGTATTTGCTGACCCAATAAATGGTATATTTTTTAAAATACTGTCTTTCTTTTGAGAATAAAATTATTTTCTACCAAGTGTAAAACCTGAAAAGCAATGTATGATCATTCTTTAAAACTTATCCCTGTGCAATATTCCAAAAAATAGGTAAGGGTGAAAGATCTAAAGCTTTTGTAATGGCAGGGGATCATTTGCATAGAACAGACCTGGGTAATTCTAGGAGCTGAATTATGTATGCACTGAGGAGAGGAAAAAACGAATGAAGAATACAGAGAGAACAAGTTCAGAAGAGAATTTATTCAAAATTTCTTAGAAGTGGTGGGAAGAAACTGCTCAGATTGAAATTTAGCTGTTAGTATGCCTTTGAGGAGAGGAGCAAGAAACATCAGTCAGTTACCAATGTGAAAAGCATTCTTTGAACAGTGTGGGATTACTGGTCTCTTTTCTTGACTTTTTCGTGGCCAGCATCAAATGGGAGAATAGATGACAACGACCTGATTGTGCATCATACACACAAATGATATATAACTCAGAGGATACTAGCAGATGTGCTGAAGTATGAATTTTTGTTTCAACCATGAGCTGCAACTGTCATAAGCATGTAGCACACACTTTCAATTCTGTTCATCGAGGCCTGGAGAAAAAGAATTAAGAAGCTGATTCCAGAGCTCCCAGCCTCCAGTGCCAGAAATGACTGTTGTGCAAAAATGCTGATGAAATTTTCACACAACTGCATTAGAGAACATCTTTTGAAAGGTTCACTAATTCTTTTCAAAAGACTTAGAATGCTGCTAATTTTTTCACCTGCCATATTATTGTAGTGTCAGACAACCCTCAGTGCTAGGAACTGTTTTTGGTCCCTGTGTCCTCTCATGCTTCAGGCAGAAGGGCTGAAAACCCTCCCATTACAATTTTCTAGGTGTTTGTACCTATGCACATGGGACAAATTATTTCCCAACTTTCTCTTCAATGAGGTGGTAGATTTGCTCTCCTCTAGCCACAGCAAAGGCTAAAATACTTAAGATGATTAAATGCTGTTTTTTCCTGAAATTATGTTTTCACTTCTTCCAAATGTAAATAAGGTTGTTGGAGGTCTGGGATCTCCTGAAACTATTACATATGCAGCCTTCTCTCCTGTTCCTCAACATTTTCATCTATCTTTTTCATTAATTTTAATACTGACATTACCCATCAAAGAGATTTTACTGTAATTCCTACATCCTTATTCTTTTCTGAAATGGTCTCTCAAATGAGTCTGTGAAATGCAGACATAAACTCTGATTTTGTTTTATTTTAGCAGTGGCTTTTAGATTTATTGAATTGCTAGCAACCTTACTAGCCAATGCAGATGTTTTATAACAATAAGCTGTCCTACTCATTATTTAGAATCCCACTAAACTTTATTAGATTTTAAATTAGCCTTAGATTTTGATATTTTAAATAATTAAACAAGTTTAAAAATTAATCTCTGGAATATCATGAGTACTCTGATAAATAAGGTTAATTAGCATCTGTGTTTTGAGATCTGTTGAAGAATCAGTTTTTATTTTGAGATATTTGTGCATTTTGAGATATTTCCATGCAAGTGATGAAGAGAAAATCTTTCTAAAGTTTCAGCATGAGCACAGTGGCTTTAAAGCACTTCAGAAGACATGATAAACAGAACTGTTTTAATTATACAGACTAAAACCTGTTAACTCTTGGAGATGCACTGATGAAAAGACAAGTCCAAAAAGATTCGAATTTTTTAAAAAAAAAGTACATGACTGACAGATAAGACTGAAAAAGGGTCTGATAGATCAAAAAGTTAGGAAGGTAAAATGAACTAAATCAGAAAGACTTTTGAAATAGCAGAACAAGAAGAGAATACTGATATTTAATAGAGAAAAAATGTCCTTTGTCTGAGATTGGGCTAATGAAGATGTTATATTAAGAATTTAAAATGCTGGCTATGAATATAAAGGGTTGCAGAATAAGTCTCTTCTAAATTAAAGTGGTCTAGGTTATAAGGTATGCATACTGAATTGAACTGAGCATAAGAAGGAATGGCTGACAAGCCAGCTTTATATTTTACATTTTAATTTTTTTAAATTTTTTAATTTAGTTTTTAATTTTTAACAATTTATTTTTTCAGAGTGTAGCACAACAGTTTGTAATTTCTGGTGTTTTAGAAGGGTGATCCAAAAATGACAGACTAGTTATTCATTCTTGAAAAAAGTAATAGAATCCAAATTCAGGACTCCATTACTAAAGAATTAGACACTAAAAATACCATTAATGAAAATCAATTTGGTTTTAAAGGAGGTATTGCATGTCACATAAAATTGTGATCCTCAAAGGCAATGAAAGCAAGGATTTTTTTTCTTATCTGTTATCTGAAAAAGATTAACTGCATCTCTGAAAATCTGCACTTTGTCTGTAGAAAATGTATGTTTTTCTGTAAGTGTTTTACAGAAATAAGAATCTACTGCATAACAATGAACGGTTTACAGATAAACTAAATTATTCAATTATTACTGATAATTCATACAGGATTTTTCAGGTGCAGCTTTAAATTTGCCACTGAGTTTGATTCAGAGAGAGTCTGATTGCATCTATCAGGTCAGACCTACAAGGTTACCCTAAATTTGAGAAAAATACTCAAGTTAATTTTGTCTTCATCTTTTCCTGGCTTTTTAAGACACTAACAGAGCTATTCAGAAATACAAATTGTCTTGGTAGCAATCAGTAGCAGATAGGAAATTTTTATGATCTGGCCTGTTGTATTCTAATCTTCCAATTTTATTTAACTACACCAAATTAGAGAAGATACAGAGGTGTTCGCTCAGATAATTAGAATTCCACCCCACTTTAAGAGTACTAGCCTTTTAATTTCTATTTCAAGTATTCGCCATTCCATAATAAAGGAACAAGGTTTTCTTCAGATAAAGATGGTGTCAAAATAAAAGCTCCTTCTAATGTTCTCCTGTCTTTGCACACTAACATTATTGCACAACATTCATTTTTTTCTTTTCACTGTTGAAATCCTCAGACAAGTAGCAAAGGCACATTTAGGTTACAAACTCCATAAAGAAGCTTGCCACTTCTTTTTTTATAACCCCGTAAATATTTCTTACAAACAAACCTCAGAAGTATGGAGTTGATAAAGTTTGTAGTACCTTAAAAATTGCTAAAGCAACTGCATTGTTATCGGCAAGCATGCTACAATTGCCACAGCAATTTATCACTGTTAACACTGAGGCTATTTTTATAAATACTTCTGAGCCTCTTTCAGCTGCAACTTCAGATTCTCAGCTGCTAGTGGGAACCACTGAGGGAGGGGATGAAGTGGGATTCTATTGCTTCACCTGAGATTCTGCCTTGAGAACACAAATTGTATTGAATTCAGACTCCAAAGCTGGGTTGAAAGGTTTTGGTCTGTAAAATTTAGTTCATATCATGAAAACTGAAGAGGCAGTAATTTTGTGTCAGGAATCACAGGAGAAGGAACTCATACAATTCTGAGTCACTGGCAAACTAAATACAACTTGCAAAAAAAAAGAAAGCAAAATAAGTAGAGCTTGCTAATAAATTGAGCCCAAATGACATACTTTGATTAAACAAGATCAAATATCAACTCCATTTAAAAATATTTAAAGGTGCATTAGTATTTAAGGTTTCATGAATATTTTTATGTACTTACAATCTTCACTGTAAATGAATATTTCCATTTTCAGTTCATGATCCTGAAGCAAAGGAATATAATGCAATGTCAAATACAGTGACTTAGAGCATCTGTATTTGTGCCTTTGTTTTCCTGAATGTATAAATCATCTTCTCTAAAGGGTTTCTATCCCATTTCTTACCAATCAGATTAACATATTTCCTATTTCATCCTTTTAAAATTAATACACACACACACACACACACACACATATATATATATATATATAAAGAAAAAAATTCTCAGCTTTTCTTGGACACTTGGGAATACAGAATAGAATATGATTTCTTAGAAAAATCTAAATTGGAATGCTTAAGTGAGGGATATCTTCAGGGGTGTAGTGTTCAGGCAGGTCAAAAGGAGATAAACATAGAAGGCATACAAGTGCACATATTGTCAGAGTAACAGAAGCCAATTTTTTCAGGAATGCCCAGATGTTTATTGCAGCCCAGAGGAGAGAAAATATTGTTGAACTGAAGGCAGTACCAGTAAACAGGACTCAGTGAATAGACTCAGTGTCCAGAGGACAGATCTATGCACAAATTTCTTTAAAATTAGTTTCCTTATTTCCCCAAAATTTACCAGCATACTGTATTTCTCAGTTTGAAACCTTTGAATTATAGCTTTTGCTTAATTGTTTGCAGCTTAAAATAATTTGACTTGTTCTGGTGTCCTCACTTTAAGAAAACTGAACAACCCCAGAACTCTGGCTGGGCAGAAAGTCACATCTTTGTTTTAGTGATAGTTTCACTGCACCTGCCAACATATTTAGCCTTTAGAAAGTCCTAACACCTTTGTACATAAAACTGTTAATCATCATATTATCACACTGTATCTAACAGGCTACTCCTTAGTGTTAACCTGCCAAGAATGCACATGAATATCTATTAATTGTGGTATGTGTTTGAACCAGAGAAATATACATGTAGAAAGGTGCAAAAAATTTGCCTGCTTTGTTCCCTAGCAAGGGGAGGACAGGAAGAGGTTATATGTTATTAGTGTAGAAACAAATTAATCTCTGGAATTTTCCTCCAATAAAAAAATAACTCATTTGAAAGTGTCAAGTCTGGCCTTTCATTAATGATACTTTTGCATTTACTGAAAATCTACAGCCACAGAAAATTGATTTCTGTTATATATTTGTTCTTTGTTGTGACTTTAGAAATAAAAATTATCTCACGTATTTTTATTTTTTTTTATTTTGAAAATAAAAAATCTTTCTTGAAATCAAGCACATTTGCAAACAGAATTTGTTTCAACAGTTTCTCTCTCCAAAAATTCTTATTTTCTTTCTTTTCTTGCTGTTTTTTCTTATGTTATCATTTGTCACAGGATGATCACAAGAAAACTACCGTTATGCTTGAAATTCTTAAATCGTCTTCCTTTTAGCTAGAATTCTTTCTTGAATCCCAAACATTTAGATGAGTTGAGGTTGAGGAACTGTGTATGAAAAATGCTATTTTCTGCTCTGATATTCAGTATATGAAAGATCTAATTCTGAGAAATGAAACTAACAATGTTTGTGAAAAGTGGTAAAAATTTAATTTTCTAAATTGATATTTTTAATTGAACATAAGAATTATGGGATACATTTTGATGAATTATCACTGCTAAAATCAGTTTTTGATGCAACTGTTGAGGTCATAGGTTCCACAATTTTTCTATGACTGTCTAGCAACTTGCATCCAATTCTTTGCTAAACTATATGCTGGAGATTTAATGTACTTGTTAGTACATTAATGAGAACTAAATAATTGAAAATCTCATAAAAATAAATATTTAAAAAATAAGTTTATCTGTTGTCTTAATGTCTTATATAGTAATCTCTAATTTTACTACCCATTGTTTTTTAAGAAATATTTATGTTTCACATTTAAACAGTTATTTGCCTTCTAATTATCTGGTACTGGAACTTATCAAAATACTACCTACTAATGTAAAGAAATTGGACTAATGTAGCTGTTTTTCCATAAAGAAAAACATGGAATATTCCACCATTATAAATGCTCATAGGTTCTTTATACTGACAACAGTAAAATTTCTTTCTCCCCTTAACCCCTAAACCTTCATCTGAACTTCAGAGAATGAGCTAACAAAACCCTTGCAGCAAAAGATTCTTTCATTTCATAGCCAGTATCAGCAAGGCTGGAGTTTCTTTTGCTGGTTGCTTTGTCTTGTTCATGCTCCTGAAAAAGACAGTCCAACACACATTGAATTTGACACTTCACTTCAGGACAGATCTGCAAGTGTGGCTCTCTCTTCTATTCATAAATGCCTTGAAAATAAGTGGAGCTCCATCAAGAGTCAGGACTAGAGGTTGTGAGAGTGACAGCATGTTTTACACACGTGCATGCCAATGTGACAACAAAGTCCATTTTTAGAAAGCTGCACAGAAACCTCTCCGCATCAGTGTCAAATTAGAGATACTGTTCTGAAACACTGATTATGGCTGCATATTTAGCCTGTGTCAGCTGAAAGTATCTGACTTATCTATCCACTATTACTGCCTGCTGCTCAAATGAATGTCATCTTGTCAATGGACTCGTCATTACATTTAGTTTGCAGAATTTCATCTCTCAGAAAGAACTATTGCGGTGTCTGTATATAACTTCTATACTAGCACATCCCTTTTTTAGGAGTGTCAAACTTCTTGGCAATCCCTTTTGTTGAACAGAAATGAGTCCCTGAACAAAAGTAAATCAATAGGGCTTTCTGTACCATTTTTTCAAGGTGTAGTTCCTCAATGATTCTTTATGCCCTTATGAATGTTCCACTTCTATGTTTCATTTAATGTAACTCTGGCTGCTTGTGTAGTATTATATGTTTCCAAAAGTACAATTCTTGGTTACAATGTGTTTGGAAAATTATTGCATAACAGGCAAATTTTATGACAAGCTGAGGGACAAGACAGGACCGTTTAGAAATACTTAATTTAATTTTTAACACTTCCTCTATAAATTAAATGCTTGCTCAATTAAATTAAAGTTAATGTCTTATAAAAACAAAGTATTTTCTAGTATTTTCAGCTATGCCTAAGATTGCAAGTTTCTTGTCTCCAGGTTTTTCAGACAGTGAACTTGTGCTATCTAAAACCTACGGAGGGCAGATTTGCGTGGTTTTTGGTTAGGTAGTGTTTTTCTGCTTTGTTTTGTCTGTATGTGCACGTATAAATAGAAATTGCTAAAAATAATTTCATGTTTAGATGATTGTTTACATTCAACTTTAACAACTTGCAGGAAAAAGCCTGATTAAAGTATTGAATTTTTCTATGTCTTAAGTCACTGCAGTATTTAGTTTTTTGCCTTCTGAAAATTGTAATAGGTTAAAAATACTGTATGGATAATATAAGAAAGCTTATTGGTTTTCAAATATGAGTAAGATAAATAAATCGAGATGCTCTTTTAAGAGTTGAACCTAGAAAGGTGAATGGCATAAAGTGATCAAGAGATATGTGAAAGAAAAGAAATTAGGGTATTTGTCAAGAGATTCTTTCTGAGCTCTGGACTCTGTTGTTGGCCACCTCATTGAACCACACTCCTGCAACACCAGATGTGAAAGAGGTGATATGATTGAGCAGAAATGTGTTTATAAAAGGTCATGATAACATTGCAGAGATGGAAATAGAAACGTCAGAGCAGAACAGAACTAAGAAGAGAAAATATTTTTCCTTCTGGTTTCCATCTACCACTGAAATCAACTGGATTGATGCAAGTGTTAAGGGTTTATATGTGAATAAGTACTTTAAATCACTATTAAGCATATTTATTAAAAATTCGTACTAAAATTAGACAACAAAAGAACAGTTATACTAAAATTAATTCCTGCATCATTGAATGACTTATAATTCAAATGCAATAAACAGACACTGAATTTACTTTTGTTTTAGCACTGGCTTTTATTTTATTCTTTATTTTGCATTATGGTAGTTATGCCAAGAGTAGGAGTGTTACTAGACAGCTAAGGAGTATATGGAAATGAAGGAATCTATAAGTTCTGGGTACAACTCTGCAGTTCTTTTCTGTAAGGAAATGTAGCCCACTACTGTATTTGAAATAGCAACTCCTTATGATTTGAAACAGTTTAGGAGGCCTTTCTGATCCCTATATGTTGTTTCCTTTCCTGCTATTCTTGAGCTGCTATATAAACAAAACTCCCCCTAATTTACATCTTTTTCTAGCATGAAAATAATTTTAAGGCTGACCTAGTAATCAGTGATGCTGACATAGTAATCTTATACAAAAATGGCTACTTTAGTACAAGACAGCCAAAATGTTTTTTAGAAATGCATCATCAACAAAAGGCAGGCTAAGGAAAATTTCCATCCATCCCTTATTGCATACAGGGGAAATATGACAGAGGATACAGTAAAGGATGAGATACTTGATTCCTTCTTTGCCTCAGTCTTTAATAGCAGGGTCAGTTATGCTGAGTGTATCCAGCCCACAAGCTGAAAGACAGAATGGGAGAGCAGAATGAAAACCCCATATCAAAGGGATGAAGCACCTCTCCTTATGAAGAAAGGCTGACAGAATTTGTATTGTTCACCCTGGAGAAGAGAGTATTCCAGGGGAAACCTTATAACAGTACCTAAAGTGGAGCCTAGAAGAAAGCTAAAGAGAGTTTTTACAACAATGTGTAGTGATGGGACAAGGAAGAATGGTTTAAACTGAAGAGATTAAATTTAGATTAAATATTAGGAAGAAATTCTTTACTGTGAGGATAGGGAAATAGGAACTGTCTGAAGCAGGCTGCCCAGAGAAGTTGTGGATGCCCCATCCCTGGGAGTATTCAGGACCAGGTTAGACAGAGCTTTGAGCAAACTGGTCTGGTGAAAGCTCTGCCTGCTCATGACAGAGGCATTGGAACTAGATGATCTTTAAGATTACAGAGTCACAGAATCATTTCAGTTAGAAAAAAACCCTTTTAAATCATCACATCTAATGTTTAACCAACTGCCTATTCAACTAGACCTTAACACTCCCATGTCCAGCTGTTTCTTGAACATCTCCAGGGATGGCCACTCCACCTCCATGGGTAGCCCATCCCAATGCTTAATAACTCTATACCTGAATAAATTCTTTCTGGTCCTTCAAGGGCAACCCATTCTATGATTCTATGAAGAGAAAGAAAAGTATTTATGCAAATATTAGTGACATTAAAATGGAAATTTTGTCTAGACAGTGAGGCTATGCTAGAATGTAGTCATGGAACATTATCTTAGTCTTAGAATGATCCTTTTTCCCACTATCACGAGGAAAGGGAATTGACCAGGCTTATTCTAATTAATTAAAATTCAACTCTTATCCAGTAATTCAGATGCTTAGATGTAATTATATGTTTTTCATTGTTATGTTAAATGGATAAAATAATAACCATTCAGAGAGGGAAATGTTTAGTATGCAAGGTACAAAAAGGAAGAGTTGTTTAGTAAACTGTAAATACTCTGAGGCATAAACTCATTACTTTTGATGCCATGCAAAAGAGCCCCACTAATTCACAATAATGACTTGGAGACTCACTGTAAATGACTGAATTTTGTTATGAGACACTAGGTGAAATAAATGGTAAAATTCTTCATGGACTTGCAATTGTAGTTTGATTGGTATCAAGGCAAAGGAGCAAGAAAAATAGCAAGAACTAATTACAAAATATCTGCTGGTCATTTCTCTGATGGACAGTTTCATTTCAAGTATTTGAGGGGGAACATAGATGGAACTAAACTGGGTTAGTTAATCTCTTTTTAAGTAGAAAAAGTGGGGCAAAATGATATCAATTTTCAAAATAAAATGGCACATTTATTTTTTAAGCACTTCCTTATATTATTGAGATTGTTGTTTAGTCTCCCACTTTAATATAATACTATTACTACTACTACTGCTACTGCTAAAATTGGTAACCATTATTTTGGCCACAAAAATATACACTTTTAAATAAAAAAATGCTGAGGAATAAATACTGAGGCATCTTTGGAACTCTAACTATTCCAGGCTGAATCTTTTATTTTTTATGGTGCTATTACATAGAAATTTCCTAATTTCAGAATCACTCACCAGTTTGTGATTAGATGCAGCAGGCTAGCAACAGCACCATCCTTTTTTGGTGACCTTCTCTATTTTTTCTTATACATACATATATGTTTTTCTTGATACAACAGAAAGAAATAAACAATTCTACATCTTAAATTATTAAAAATATTAATTCACAAGGTGTTTTCATATTTCATTAGTGGTAAATTCTCATCTACTCATCTGGAAAATTTTGCTAACAATGATAAGCCATTGACTTAATGAAAGAATTTGGTTTGGTACATCTTAATACTCTGCTCGCCATCTGGATCTGAATTTAAAGATGTAAATTTCTGGAGAAATTGGAGGTGTACAAGGTGAAGGATTTATTTCAAAATAAATGGAGGAAAGAACAATCACATGGACTAAAGATGTCACCAGATGAACAAATAAAATGCACAGGGAAAGATGTGGGACCACTTTATTGAAAAACATCTAGGATTTGTGTCCATTATCACAGAAGGATGGAAAATTCATTCACACATACAAGTTCACAAAAGCAACTCTGTTTATCTGTATTCTGATAAGTAGCTTTTCTACATCAGCAGGATTAATTTTCAGGATTCTGGCAGCTAACTTACTTAGAATAAGGATTTCTGGAGACTACATATGTGAGAAGTTCCAGCCTCTGATTTCAAGTAATTCTACTGGGGTTTCTTTGTCTTTTCTAAGATAAATTAAATGCAAAACAACAGATAGCAATGGTGCTGTACATTTTCTGTGGCAATTATTCACGTATGTAGAAACCACGGTCCAGAAAGGATTTAGATGTTTCTTTTCCTAGAATGAAAAGTGTGGTGTTTTCTGTTTTATCAAGGAAAATAAAGTCTTGAGGTACCACTTTAGATCTCTGCATCTAACAATTTAACATTGAGATCTTCAAATGTCTCTTTCTAGCGCAGTGATATTGAATTGTCCCTGTATATTTTACCATTTTACGCAGCCCCATAGAACAGTTGTTGCTTTGTCGTGCTCCAAATTCCACGCAAAAGCAAACAAAAGTTGTCAACAGCAGGCAGCAGAGCACTCTGCAGAGGAGGGGCAGAGACACAGGACTGCTCCCTTGCTCCTGCAGAATCCAGGAGAGCAGTCTGTAGCTCAGGTGTGCAGCAAGGTCCCTGTCCCGAGCACTGTCTTCCATGACACTGTTCCACAGGCTTCCCTAACAACACCCTAAAGGGGCCATCTTCATTATCTTCTCTCTTTTCACATGTAGAATACTCTGATTTTTTTTTTTCTTTTTTTTTTTTTTTCTTTCACTAAGGATTTATTTATAATAAATAAGATTTCTTGAAACAGAAAGTTTTGATTCACAATGCCAAGCATCGAATGAGGTTACACAGTCATAATCAGTTTCTGGTTTTCTGACTACTTTGCTCCTAAATAAGTTGTGAAGTTTCACCAAGAATGAGTAGAAAAGACCTGCAACATCACTCAAGAGTACATCGTTGCACAAAGTGACAGACCTTGAGCAAACATCCTTCTCTGAAAGAACATAGTGATCTGAAGGCCTGAATGATCTCAGTAAAGTGATATATTTGCTACTGAATCTCATGTAAGAAGCCATTTTCACTGCCCAGTTTCATAGATGTAGTCTGAAATAGGGGTCTTTTTGTGGATGGGAGGAGAGGCACCCATTTACTAAAATTAGATTATTTGACAAAATAAAAGAGAATTGAATATTTAGGAGGTATTAAAATAAATACAAATCCAATACAAACTCTACTGTCAAATCCACAATGTGCACCCCTTTATAGGCATTTCTTTAAATGAGTTTAACATTAAATGAGTTAACAAATTCACCTTGACAGTATGCATCCATCAGTTATATTAGTTCAAACTGCAGAGAGAAAATTCTCAGCTAAGAAAGAGAGAAAGAAATAGGAAGCAGATCCCACATTCCTGTGTATTGGAAAAAACCTTGCCCTCTTTCCCAAATAAATCTTTCTTAAAGGCACCTTCTGACATTCACTGTGACAGAGAAAATAGCCATCAGCAACAACTGGCAGCCAAAGAATATTGAGCTGCTTTGAGTTGTTCTCAAGAGATAGGAATTCTAGCAAGCAAATCCTTTTACACTGGCTGAAAAAGTCCATTTTTTTTTTACCTGTGATCACCAGATACTCAGTAAATAAATCTCTCCTGCAGCATCCCTCTGCTGCAGAGCTCGGTGAAGTTTTTTTAAAGCATTTTATTTCTATTGACTTTTATATACCTTAAGAGTTTAGTGAATGAGTGAAGGTGTGGTTTAGGCCTGAATTTTTTCTTTATTGTTGCAAAATAGGCTAAAGTTTAGTATCTCAGATCTGGTTGCATGATATATAACACACTTTTCTAAAGATTTTACTACCATTGCCTAAATGTCACTGATCACTCCTTGTTAGGAGTCTTTGCAGAGACTATATAGTTATTATAATACTGAGAAGAAGAAGAAGAAGAAGAAGAAGAAGAAGAAGAATAGTAATAACATATTTATAGATTAACAGTATTTGGCTTATGCAGCACTTTGTGAAAGTCATAGACCTGAATAAAAATGCAATTCTTCCAAGTAAAACTAGCACACCAGCTTTTGCTAGTGTGGTTTGAATGACAATGAGGATGTGCAGTACATGACTAGCTGTTTGCAAAGACAACAAGCTGTGAGCATGTAGCCCAATAATAAGTATTGCCATGGGTATTAACAGGCCATAAGCTTTGTACAGAAATTACTAAACATCAGGACCCAGGCTTGTCAGACTTGGTCTGTCTGAACTTTACTTGAACTTACAAATTTGTTTCACTGTGAAAACAGTTAATTTGGCCAGATATTTATGGCTAAATAATTTTACTTTTGTTTGTTTTTATGTCTTACAAGCATGGTTTTATAGAGGCTAACAAGCAGCTATTCTGTATAGAATGAAATATTTGAACTCTAACACAACTCAGTAGAGAAATACAGACCTGATACAGTAACAGAGGCCTTGAGAAGTGGAGACAAAGGATGTGGCAGAGAAGAGTATAGGCACGGGATAATCGGGGATGAAGCACAAATAAAGAGATCACACAGAAATATCTGTTTCTACTTGTGTAAATAAGTAAAATTAATGTCATTTCAGTGTCTACTATGGCTACATATGGATTTATAGGACCTCTAATGTACTCTAATGCCCTTATGATCTCTAATATTAAATATACCTGGATACAAAATATAATACCATGGAATATCTTCTTAATGGCATGCACTTAAGATGATCTTGACCTTTTCTGATTACTCAGCACTATTTCTGTCTGCTAAATTGATGAGATTCTGGGAATGTTTAAACCAGGTAAACAGTTATGCAGAACTTGTGTTTAAAGCTTCAGTAATCTAAGAAATCAAGGAGAGTTACTACAGGATCTTATCTATATTCAGCAGTTACAATATATAGTTAAAATTTAAATTATTTGGTTTTGGTTAATTTGCCTGCATACAGTATAATAGCAAGGAGGTTCTGTAGGAATCTGAAGTATATTGCAGTCTGAGTCTAATTAAAACCCGGTATTTTTTAACTTTTATGGCAAAATATCTTTATTTTCAGGGATATATTTTCCAAGAAGGTTTCAAAGAATGTTATTGTAAAAATAACGGTGAATATGCAAATTCTGTTTTGTGAGAGGACACCAGCTCTATAGTATATATGCAAATGTGCCACCCATTCCCTAGCTATGCAAAAAGAAGTAGAGGTAAGGATTTGATTCTTCAGGAAATAAAGTACAGTAGGTCTTGTAAAGAAGTGCAATAACATTCGCATTAAATCCCTCCCAAAAACTTGAGAATTACTTTGGAATTATGTGAAAACGTAAATGTCTTTTTAAATTCATGGTCTTAAAAGAAATAGAATTCTAAGCTGTTTTGGAAAATTTCCTCTTTTACATCTGCAGGTCTGCTTTGCAGGACTGAGATTTAAGAGACCACAAATTCTTTCTTTTGTTGTGCTACATTACTGCTCCCTTTTTTTTTTGTATCCAAAGATATGATGAAGGGCAGCTTAGTTCATAAATAGCTCATTTTGCATTCTCCCTCACTAAATCTCAGTGATATGTTTTGTGTACAATACAAAAGCATACTGGAGTAAAAAAATGTGAAAAGCACTAATAATTGCACAGATGACAAAAAGAATAAAAGAAAATACCTGCTGCAATATAAAATGAATTTTAAAAAAGGTTTGAATAATGGAATACAAATAATTGAATAAAAAATATGCAAAAAATATTGAAAGCACAAAGGGTGATTCAAAAACAATAGCAGTTAATGAATTAAAAATTAGTTATTAAATTTAACAAAAAGCAAGAGATAATCTAGTTACTGAGAACTTGACTTTAGAGGGTTTAATTCACATTACAAAGAATGTTTTAAATTATCTTCTTTCCAGTTTCTTTGCACAACGCTCAGAAATAAGTCCTCTGTACCTTATTTTTGACAGTGGCAAAGCTCTTATTACTATGGTAATATTTTTATTTGAGTTTTCTGTAGTTTCTTTAAACCTATTTACCTTTTTCTGTCAGTTTAGGTTGTTTTATAATGGAAATTTTAGATACTTCTTCTCTAATAAGCCTAGTCTCTTCCAATGAAAGATAAAGGAAGAAAAATGCAAACCCAAACTCATTTATTAATAACACATATACAAGAAATAAATTTTGCAACCAAGTGCATAGCAGAAACAGTTCCTCTTTTTTTCAGTAGATTTTTTATAAAAGCTCTTATCTTTGTCCTTCTGGAAGCTATGCTTCTGGGAGGCTTGCAAAACTACTATAAAGAAAAAAGTGTTTCTTTTATTCTTTACATAATGGTCATACAAATCCTTTAGCTTGTTCTGTTTAATTCTTCTACCATAAAGGAAAATCAGAAAGTATGGTCTTCTGTTTTAATCTTCTCTTTTAAGAAGCAAAGAATGAAAAGAGAGTGGCAATGATCACACTACTTCAATTTAATTTTTTTATAGTGCTATTCAGTAGTTCAGTTACAAATCACAGAATGTAAGAGACTGGAGAAGGTTTACTGTTACATAGCAAATGTTAGAATATGTATTTTGTAGAGTTTTAAGGAATTTTGTAATAAGAATACTTTGTAAAATTATTTATCAGTGCAGCAAAATAACAATAAATTTCTCAAATTTTATGTCAGGACCCAGAAGACTCCAGAGTTTATAAATAGGTACAAAATACCAAGAGTCCTGGCCTTTCTTAAATCTCACTTTAGCCACTAATTTTACTTTGGAATATTATAAATAAGGTGGAAAATCTCCTTGAATTAAAACTGCTTTAGGAGTCCTTAGAATAAGAGGATAAATAGCATAAATATATGAGTATATTTTCTTGATGAGCATCAAATCATTGCATTTTGCATTTTGCATTTTGAATATTAAAAAAAGCTAAATCTAGTTTGCTGGACAGCGGGAACAGCTGAATTTCTGGTCATTAGCAGTTGTTTAAAAATAACATAGAAAATTGAATAAACTTAAGAGAAACCACAACATTCCTTTAATGAGAATGAAAAAGGAATAAAAATTGATGAAGTGGAAACTATTCCCATAAAATTAAAGATTTTTTTGTTGATTTTGAGGTATTCTAGGTTTCATGGGTTTTAAAGATTTCTAGATATATAACCTTTTAAATAATTTAAATATTTTTGAAGATAAAATTGAAAAGCATCTGTTGTTCTCTCTGTCTACAAGTGGCTGTAGGAATAAACCAATGTATAATCCTAGTTCAGAAAAGCAGTTGTGAAGAATGTTCTTTATTTAAAAATAAAGATATGAAATCTATGACTTGCAACATATTAGAATGCAATGCATCATAAATATGTGTGGTATTTTGAAGGTCAGCAGGAGTTAAGCTCTTAATTCAGTTAAGTGCTTTTGTAAAACCAGTGACTATATCCTGCCTAGGTCCATGAGGATGCTAAAAATAATAGACTCTTATATTCTGCTATTTAGCTGGCAAAAACAAAAACAAAGACAAAAACAAAAACAAAACAGTTTGCAAATATTATTTTAAAATAAATAAAATTGTATGCACAATAAAGAATGACAGATTTACAGAGGTCTGTAATATAAATCACTCAAGCTTTATTAGCACTAGGAAACAAATTCATGTAAGAATGGCAAAAGTGTAAACAACTCAAAATTCCCATTGTTATGGAGTTACTTTAAAATATAACATTTAGGTCAAAAAATTGTCTCTTGCAGGAAAGTGGTTATGGTGTCTGCACTTGAAAATAGAGTTGTTTAAATATAGCTTTATTGTTATACTGCTTTTGCCAAGTTACTTGGTTAGTTATATAGGGTAACATCCATCTTTGTGAAGGCCAAAAAAAAGAGTGAAATCCCCAAAGATCCCTTTGCTTTCTTCCCCTGGAAAAGAGAATGAACAAAAGAAAATATAGGGTTCTCACTTGACAATTCTGTGCACGTTCATTTATTTTAGAGAGATATTAAATATCTTGATAATAACTTTTAAACCAAAGTTTGCATTTACTTGCTTTTTTCTCCTTTGCAATTCTTTCAAATTTGGGTCATGCTAACAGTTTTAAGAATTCAAACAGAATGATTGCTGCTGCATCAGAGCATTGAGAACAGAAAACTGAGTTGTATGGTTGACAAAAAAAAATCCACACAGACAAATTGCTTCGAACAAATCTAGGGATTTATAAAATATTCAGAAATTGATTGGGGGATTAGTTAACATTTTAACATCAACCTTCCCTCATATATTTTTCCTAAAACATTTTGTCCTTGCCAAAAAAATTTGTCTGGTCACCTATAGCAAAAGGTATCTTCCTGGAGGTTCCATGTTTTTGATTTCATGCAGCACATCAAAGTACTGATGAATCACTCGTGATTTCCATGCACCTTCAATGCCCCTTCAGCCTGATCTGCAGTGCTCGAGCTGTCATCCACTGAGTCCCTTCTGGACAGAGCTGCCAGTCATGCTAAACCATGTGAGCAGCTTAGTGACACAGACAGATGTTCACAGAGAATGAGACAGAGACCACCACACTCACTCATTTATAAATTTAACAGGATTAGAATATTGCACTTCAAAGTGAAAGTCTAGTTCATTTATCTGGTAGTTTCTTTCACCTGTATTTTTAGAAGATATTTTGCAAACACACTGTCTCAGCCCTTTTACATTGCTACCACCAAACCAGAGGGAATACACTTGGCTCCAGTCAAGCTTTCAAACTCAGCATTCTAAATGATTTTGTGCTGATTCAGAAAACAGCTTTTCATACTAAACTCTGAACTTTATTTCTCATATCTACTTTCACTGGGGAAGAAACATGACATTGAGGCTTTAACATAATTTTAACAGGAAGGAAGCTCAGAAAAATTAAGTACTTTAAAGCAAAAACCGAAACACAAGAACATAAGAACTTAACACCCTACAAAAAAAAACAAAAATAAAACAAAACCAAAACAAAAAAACCCAAACAAACAACAACAACAACAACAAAAAAAAACAAAAAAAAAAAAAAAAAAAAAAAAACAGAGAGACAAAAGATCATAATTATTTACATAGGTATTATTTTTTTGACTTAAATAAGAAATACCCAAAAGTTCTTAGAAACTTCACCAAAACCAAATAGCATTAAAACAGTTTTGTCTGTGCCTGTGGTAAAATCATAAACACAAATTTGAACAAAATAGTAGCAAGGATTTATATATAATCAAGACTAAATATAACATCACTGTACTTTTAAAACATTATATTAGGGAAACCTAGTTTTGACACATGTAATAACACATTTTCTTCTGTTGTAAGTACAATGTGTTTGAGAAGACATTCTGAACTAAACTGTTTTCCCCCAAAAGCTTTACCAATTACCCTTATTGAGGTATTTTGACCTTTATGAGATGTTTACAACACATACCACAGGAAAAATAAATCCAGATTTTCATATATTGTTATTAATTCCTTATTTTATTTAATAGTTTGAAGAGCAAGTAACTTATGTGTTCCATTCTCTGACACAAAGATAAGGCAAAATCCAGTGAGGAGCTTATATTCAGAAATAGTGAAAAATAGATCATTTTAGGCATAACATTGAAGTTGGACTTACAGATCCAGGAATTATATTTTTCTTCTGGGAACATTCTCAGCCCTTTAACTCATACCTAAATATTAATATGTGTGTCTGGAGTGAAATAATTCTTTAAAGAGAACTTAGCTGTTTCTCAGAGGGCTAGGAGAATCCATAGATTTAATTTTTCTCCGTATATGTGGAAAGCTAAGCACACAGGTATGAGATACAAAACCAAAAAATTTCAGTCTTCAGTAGAAAGTCACCTAAATTCATAAATATAAATGGAAGAGGAATTTCTCCTTTACCTTTTTCCACTGCAGAATTTTTCTTTCACCAGCAGTAAAGATTCATAAGGATTTAATAAGTATTTCAGTAATCACAATATAAATAACTATTTCAGGAAGTAAAGAAAAAATAAGAAATTTTGAGAAACTGTATGTCTCCTATTTTACAGAGAAGACTTCCAGTGAGTTGAAGGGAATAATTTCTCTATCATACTGGACTGTTGTATTTTCAATAGAACATCCAATAATGGGGAGAAAGACTTCATGAAATAGTCATCATGTTATTTCATTGAAAAAGAGTGACACAGACTTCATTAATCCTTTAAAATTCGTCTTTGATGCACTTATATGAGAAGAAATTTAATCCTTTTTCTGAATTTTTATCTGGTGAGTCTGTAAGATTTTGCTACCTGTATTACTTTACTTTGAATAAATCTTTATTATAGAATGGAAAAAGAAATAATTTTCCTGGGAAAGACTGATAAAAAAATAAAACACCATAGATTTTCCCACATAGTGGAAGTTTTTTTGACAACATCCAGAAAAATTTAAATTTCAGTGTCGTCAGACGGGATCTGTCAATTCTCTGATGAGTTCTTCAAGTTACCCAACTAATGAACACTGAGGTGATGAATGATTACTAACCATAATTCACAGGATGTTCTAAGATTGTCAATAGGTGTGCAACTCTGGAAGTGCATGGAAGGAACCACAAATTTTGGCCCTTCAGTTGAGTGACTTCCTTATCAGCAATGAAAGAATTCAGTATTTTTAAGATTTAAAAAAAAATCAAAATTATTAAAGAAAAATTAACTGTGCCTTTGGAAGATGACTGGTTCATCCAAAGCCAGGTGATAGTTAAGCAAGTATCAAGTGTAGTGGAATGTTTACACTACCATTCTAATTTTTATTTAAAAAGAACTTTTAACTTCTTAATTACTTTTTCTTCAAATATTTAACTATTAGTTTAGAAGCTACGATTCAATCTCAGTTTGTGTTTTAAAAAAATTAATGCTCAAATAATGACAAATTGGCTTTTTTCTCTCTTTTCATGACTGCTAGTATCTTAGGATAAGAAAATTATTTATTGTTTATTTTTCATTAAAATAAGGCATTTTTCAGTATTGATCTTCCACATATTCACAAATGCTTCTTTCTCATGTTGGGACTCAATCCCCTAGAAGACACTGTCAATAATTACTACAGACAGAGTGTAGGAAACAATTTATTTTCAAACTCAAATGAAACAATTATTGAAGCAAAAGAGTTATATACTATATCTGCAAGGAATACATTTACATGCTTTTATTTCTAGAAAGGGCTTCCTGCTTTGAAATGGAAGCAGTTTTCTAACTTAAAGTAGGTAATTACACACTCCATTAAACAAGTAATTAACAGATTACAATTTAAAAAAAAAACAACTTGAAAATGAGCAATTCAGATGCTAAATGTGAAGCACACTTTTATAATTAGCATAGTACTTTTTGAAATGGATTAACAAATACACAATGAAAAAAGAAAAAGAAATCTTTTCTCCTTACAAATCACATGCAATAGTATTTTATAAATCAAATAATATCATAGTATAAGAAACTAATGCAAATACCTCATGCTAAATTGTTTATTTAAATAAATAAAAAAATAAATAAATAAGCTCTTAATTCCCTGGAGATATAGCTAAAACTTTTGGAAGATTATTACTGTGTATGCACCGTGCTGGGAGGGTTCATTATGTGAAGAAAACAAAAAGTCAGATGATGGGTTTTTTTACAAGCAAATATGCTTCTTCTGTTAATTGGAAACTGAAAGTTAAATTTTACCTACCACTATTCTAAACATTAGGAAAAGCCACCATAATGAGAAACACTATCCAATACTTTATGCTTCCATATCTTGTGTTTATTTTTTACATCTGATGAGAGTTCTCAAAATAGAGGTTAATAGAGGTAGTGAAAGGCATGAATTGGTTTATGAACTGATTTCTTCAGCTCCTGCAACCCAGCTGGCACATATTGGCCACCTGTCTATTCCACGAGTACAAGATGTGTACTTTTCAGCTTCTGCTTTGTACAAATGTTAATTTTACTTCAAAATTAAAGAAATGGACTTTATTAGGAGCCATATCCTTTGTACATGGTCAGCTTATTTCATCTTCTTTATATCTATCTCTTTTTGTTTGCTGAAAATATATACTGTAGACAAGAAACAATCAAGATAGAATGTAGTTTAACCTTTTTTTATCTAGTTGTTCTCCTGAATTCTCATTCTAATCATAATTTTGCTTCAAAATGGTACATTCTTTTTCTTCCAACCACAGGAAAATTTTAATTATTAAAATATTACTTTAATTTTTCCCGTTAAAAATATTAGAATAAGTGCCAATACAATTTTCATTATTTTTATAAATCAAAATAATTAACATAGGGGTTTTTAATCAGAAAGCCAGTGGAAGGCAATAAACTATAAACAAAAGCCTTAAAAATTATAATTTTATTAATATAAAATTCAAAATAAAATATTCCTGTTTTGTTTTTAGGGGTTTTTAAATTTATTTTTAATTTTCTATGAATTCATGGATACAGCTTCTGGCCCCCCAGTTTTAATTTATAGGACCTGACAATCAGAGCCCATGGCAATATGGCTGTGCAGGAGCAATGTTCTGCTGAATGCATTAATGTCATGATAAGCTGAATTACTCTCCTGCTAATGAAGTTGACCTCTTCTGGTGTTATTGCTCACCAGGACAGTAAAGAAATTCAAATATTCCAAAAACATTTAAGGTTTAATTTGCATTGAAGTAGAGCAACTACAAAATAGCATTAAAAATTGAATTCCTGTGTAATACTGAATCAAATGCAGTGTCTGTGGGCAAGGAGACTGCAAATCTTACAAAGGGGAATTGTTGTAAGGCAAAAAGTATGATGACACACCAACGTGATGAGTTACTCCCACATGCAGCACACTAATTTCTTCCCCTTTCATTTGCCTAATAGGTTGTTTTGATGAAGGACCCTCATATGGAGGAAGGAGGAGATGAGATGAGATGAGATGAGATGAAGGAGACCATGATTCGAAATCAGAATGGCAAAGGCAGTTACTGTTCCTCTGAGCATCACAATAATTGCAACTTCTTCAGGGGAATAAAGCCCCCCTCAGTTTCTTTCTTAAACATCTTTTCCTTCCTGAAACATCTTTCTTGGTGTACTGTGACAATTATTATCACGAATGGTCCTCATCTCAAGATCACACATAAGAGCAATAGCAAATTAAAAGTCAGATTTTTTTTCATTCTTCCAGGTATGATTGAAAGCTACAAAATAAACGTGAGAATTCATCTATAAATGTACTGTATTTTATCTTTTCCTCTATGAATGAATGAATTGTATGAAATTATTAATTTCTACCAAACTCCAGGAATCTTAAGACTCTGATGAATATGATGAATAGTTGAAACTAATTTTATAAAATATTTGAATTTAGTAAAGATAAAAGCCTACATATAAATACACATAAGGGGAGACATGAAACAAGTTACCCGGACTGATATCATATTATAAAATGTGCTATATGCGAAATTTTTGGTAGTTTGCATTTTTGTCTGTTGTTTTAAAATCTACAGATATAATTCTGGGCTTGTTCCATTTAAGCAGTTGTCTTATTTAATATTATTTACTTTCTCAACATGTATAGAAAACTGTTCTGGAATAGTGTTAGACTGATTATTTTCATTACATTTATATTTAAAAATCAGTTTTCTAGAGTTATTCAGTTCCTGAAAATTTAGCACAAAAAATAAGGAATAAGTCTTATCCACAAAAAAAAATTTATGAATATATGTTTCAATGACATATAAAATGCAATACTTCTCCCCACTTATTTGAGATATAGCTTCATTGGACATGGGTCATTTGGGCCTGAAAAGAGAGTTATTTGAGTACAGGTCTCCCTAAGACTATGACCCATATATTTTCAACAATCAATAAATGTCTAGAGTTCATGGCATTTTTGAAGAAAATAAAATTTAGGGAAAAGCATTTTGCTATCTAAATTAGACTTACTTATTTTGATTTCCATTGTAATTTCAGAAAAGGAGAAAAAAAACGATAACACCACCATTAGACTAGCAATAAAGTAAATAGTGACTGCAATGGTCAGTCTTATGTTATAAAAGCTATTGCAGGCAAAACCTTTAATCTAGAAAAGTGCTGTAGACAGCCAGAAACTCTGATCCTCTTTCTGCAACCATAAAAGACAAAATCCCTCTCAGTTTCCATCTGTAGATTATTTTTATGATTAGTCCTCTTTTCAATGTCATACTTCACTGTATAGTAACCATGATGTGTGTGCAGAAACATGTCAAGAGATGCTACCTAGAATAGCTAACAAAAGTGAATAGTTTTAGAAGATAAGCCAATGAAAACTCACCTGACACTGAATCTGATTATCTTGTAATGCCTATTTCTGCTGTGAAAACAAAGCACTTAAATAATTGGCCCAGTTACAGTCTTCATTGTAACTCACTGTCTTGATTCATGGCCTGAGGAAGCAGTTTTGGAAGCTCATTATAGAAAGATATATTTTGGAGCAACTTCACAGTTTTCCTCTTCAAACAAAAGCAAACAATTTCTAAGAAAGACAGGTAACTTCTTAAAAAGAACGAAAACTTTTGTTCACAAAATTTGGAAGAAATAGGAGACAAGGCAGAAGACTCCTATCCTTATCTTGTTCATTTTTTTTCACATAAAGTCCCTTTAAAATTTAAATGAAATTTTAAAAGCTGTATAAGTAATTTATTTGTTGTTGCAAAAGAATATTTCAATTTCTTAAAACTTGGCAATAGGAAAATTCTGTGATTTTGATAAATAGCATTTATCCATTATTCAAGGTGGGAAAATTAATTTCATATAAATTTGAAAGAAATTCACTATGATAAATTTTGCAGGCAATGCCATAAAAATCGTCATTAATGTATTTGAAAATAAACCAGTAAACATTGTGGTATTTTGTTCCTTATTTTGTTTTTAGATTGCACTACCAGATCATTCCTTCTTGCTAGAAGTAACTAAAATCCAGTGGAACCCAGTGGAACAACATCAGGCTTCAGATTTCACTCCAGAAGTGACAGATCCTAGATATTGCATTCAGATTATTAATTATTCTGTCATTGTTGTAGCTCCATTAGTTATCAGAAGTAAATGTCTTGCTATTGCCAGCTACTGCAAATTTCTTATATTAGACCCCAATATTTATTGTTATATCTTCTAATGAGGTTTCAGGATGTCAACTTTAATTATTAGAGGCACACACACAATAAGAAAGTACAGTAAAGTTTCACTTAAGAAGTGTCTGGCATCTCTTCTTGCTTTCATCAGACTGCAGCCTCAGGTGATCTTAGCTTTCTTAAAAATAGGTACTTCTTGCTATTTTGCAATCATTTTTTAGTCTTGAATAATCCAAATTCCTTAGTTAACTGTCAAATAAATCTGCTGAATAATTAATTTTGTGAAACTTTATTAATTTATATATATATATATATATCTGCTAGGTAGGAAACTGGTGATCTGCTCTAGTTCTGCTAGCCAGCCTGATGTGACACAGCCACTCTGTGCAAGCCATGGCTCCCTATGGCAGTGACAGTGCAGTAATTCTTCACTCTGTTGTACTAATAGGATATGTAAGACCTTTATAAAATGTGAATCAAACATGTCTCATGACTAGTACTTGGGAGAGATGCAAGTAAAATGTATTCATAATTTATTGTCAATATCCAAGCCCATTGCCTGAGTTGCTCTACCAAGGAATGTTAAGATGAGTTAGGAAGGATTTTTACTCCACGTCAAATAGACAAAAGCCTTCTGGATATTGAGTTTCCTATATTACAAATATTGCTGTACTTGGGATCATCTGTGTGTCTTTCTGTGCTCCATTCCTCTACTGAGGCTACAACAGATGCAGTGTATTGAATACCTGGGAGGACTTATGTGCTTCCACATTTCTGATGAATTTGAACTTAAACTGTCTAGATGGCATTAATTACAAAGGGGAAGAATCAGAAGTAACAATTTGGATATTGAAATACTTTTTCCTAATGTTACACTCCAAGCATAGATGTACACTGTTATGAAACACACAAGAAGTTCTGGGGAAGAGTCTGCCCCATCAATCCTGTTTTCAGCTTCTATGAAAACAAGGATGTGAGGTGGAAGGAAATGGAAGAACATTTATGCTACGTCATAGTGGCACTCAACATCAGTTGAGGAAGACACACAGATCTCAAAGCTGATATATAATTTTTAGATATTGGCATAGAGTACATTTTCCACATAACATATAACATTAATAATATAATATGACTGATCATTATATGTTTACTCTTAATCAGGGAATCCAGGAGGAAGGCAGCAAATATTTGTTTTACATTTAATTTAAACAAATATAAAAATGGTCAGTTGAATAGAGTGGTGTGTAACGATGGAGAAGTAACAAATTAACTCTACAGAATTAATATCCTCTTCAAACTAAAGTTGCTATAAAAGCCAAAGAACTTTGTGAAACATCGTGGATAACATGTCATGCTGTCCTATAGTCCAAAAGAGCACAGTTTTTGACAGATTCCTTTAAGTCCTTTCTTTGCTTGTTTTCCTAAAATTCATATGTCCAAGAAGGAAAAGACAAAAATATCTACTTTTATTAGTTTCACCTCAACTTAAGAAAGTGAGAGCTACAAAACATAACCATTATAAAAAATGTGCATCAACTCTTTGCAAAGCAAATGAGCACTGTCTACAAAAACCTTTAGCCTCCTTTATCTGCCTCTTTGGGCTCTCATTTATACCTTCACAAAGCAAGTGTAGAGTGTAGTCATACCAAAAGGCTCACCTATTCCAAGCACAAAGCAGCTTTTTTTGGTCTTATTATGCACAAAAATATGATTCCAAAAAAGATTCAAATGAACTGTGTGGGAATTTTGAGACCACTTATAAATCACTTCTAAAAGGTTCTCTTGGTTTTCAAGAAAAATGGCAGAAATATTTATTGGGAAAATTTTCTTCCCCAGTCTGAGATACTCCAAAAACTTAATCAGATGCAAAAATAAAAATTAAAGCACGGTATAAAAATTTTGCAAACCTCACTAAAATTCCCTGTATTGTTAATTGAAGAGACAAAGTAATTGAGGCTATGCTACAGGGTACTTTCCATTAAGTACCTTTGAAACTGTAGGTTAAACTCTTGTTTATGAAAGCTGTATGGAAGATATTTTATATTTCACAAAGTGTAGCATCTATTTATCTCTTATAGATGAAGTGAGAAGGAAGAGATCCTTCTTAATCTGCTTCTCATCAGCATGTATTAAAAACCTTTGCTGGCCATACTTAGGTGTGATGTATGTTTTTTAAGTTTTCAGTGTTTCAGCAAAAGTGTCACACACATTACAATGATAGTCATTAGTGCTACTTGCATATAATTGCTTTGTACATAGCTCATCCATGCAGCCATCCATATATCAGTGTTAGAAATGGGTTTGGAATGCCAATGTCAGCATCTTGATACAGAGGGCTGAAGCAAACATATTTTTTATGATTCCCCATGCCACCTAGGAGATTTGAAGGTTTGGTTCCCATTAATTAGCATCCAAGTCCCCTGAATGCCTGACTATCTCAGCTTTTATCTCCCATGAATCTCTCAGGAAACAGTATAAGCTTTGACACTACAAATATCTGTATGCTTAAGTGTTTGTACACAGGAAATAAAGTTCTTATACAATCTGATAAAAAGGTTAAAAATACATAATAATATGCAAGAAAGTTGATACTTTAGAGATATCAGGTATACTTGTTAGCAATATTTAGAATTATTCTGACAGCTTTCATTACAGTTACTCTCCCACTAATTTCTTTAAATATTTTCCCTCCAAAGAAATGCAGTCAACTATGTTATAATTAACTTGGCTGCCAAAAGATATTATATATCATCAGATGCTCTACAGGCCTAAGGTAGTCAAAGAGTGGCAGCTGTATTGTTCAGTGTTTAATCAGGTCAAAGCTGTGGCAACTTTAATTATAGTTATTGTCAAGATGCTGCTTAATGCTTGCAACAAACCTTGTCATATGTCAGCTCTTGAACCTTTTCTTTTAGTCATGTGTAAGTGAAAAGACTGTCCCTTTTAAATTTGACAGACATGATTCTATAACAAAAATTGGTATACTGCTAGATAAATCTGGGGTAATTTGGACATGTAGTGTGAAGATAGGAAGTAGGCAAACATATTGAGGTTAAACAGAAAAACAGCTACTCATGTAGCTAACAGAGAGGATAAGAAACAGGTGCAGAGAAAGTGAGGCCAGCAAGTCACAGAATTTTTCCATTTCTTTTTTCAAAAAACAGTCCCACTACACACACCACACTATTTTGAAAGCAACATATTATCATGTGCTGTCATGTATCCTTGTAATGTATCCACCTGAGCCATCACATTATACTAAAAATGTAGACTTGTCATTCATGCCTCTGCCACCTGGCTCAAGAAATTAATGTCTTGTGGTCCTTTGCCCTTTGTTTTCCAATTTATAATGTCTTGTTCCACATGAATGTTACATTTTGAAACAGGGTCTCACTACTTTTTGCATACTAATAGTTTGGCTCATTCCCTGTTTTTCTCCAGTTGTATCCACAGTGTCTTTATTCTCCTTGGATCCCAAGGCCCCATCTGAAAAAAACAAAATTATTTCTCCCAAGAAAATGAACTAAAAGAATAGTTGGGTTCAAAATCTTCTCCCTGTAAATCTGCCACATCTTAAGGATGAATAAGGTTTCATTCTCTCTGTTCACAACACTCCTTCAATATTATTCTGGCATATATCATATCATATCACAGTATGCCTCCACAAGCAATGGTTGAGATGCCTGCAGCCCACACTGTGGGTGTCATGCTATGAAAAACAAGAGTAGTCTCATTATTTATCTGGCAAGCTTATGTTTCCATAAGGGGTGTTTTTTACAAGCAGAATCTCCTAAGATGTGTCAGAGTACAGAATAATAATTTAGGGATGTGGAGGCAAAGAAGCTCCCTTGTCTGCTCGGTCGTTTGCTACAATTTCTTTGGTGATCTGGTCTCCATGCTCTAAGTTTGGTCTTCTAAGGAGTGAGCAGAAAGGAATAATTGCTCTCTACTGACAATGCTGCTGTGCTCCAAAGCAGACTGGGAGCTGAGCACAGTTGCAAGGCCAGAAGGGTCAGAACCCAAAGCACAGTGACCTTTTGCCACTGTACGTGGGTGAGGCAGGCTGGGCAGCTCGAGGAGTGGCAGATGGGGTCAGGCCAGAGTTCACAGGACTGTACTTATTTGTGGTGATGGTGCAGGTCTGGGTCAAGGCACGAAGTCAAGCCACATTCCAGGGTTAAGTCCAGCAGTGGTAACTGGTATCACAAATAACCTGGTGGTTGCCAAGCATGTCTACAGTGATGGAGCAAGGCTGGTGCCAGGACAATAAGTCAGTCCATATGTCAAGGCTCAGACCAAAAAGGTCCCTATCTGGACACATGCAGAGCTAGGATAGAGCTAGAGCCATGTACATGGCAAAACACCTCAGGCATGGACTGAAGATCCAGGGCCAGGGGCAGGGGTGCTTTCAAGGCTTGAGGTCTGCATAATCACTGCTCTCATCATCTGGGCAGGGGAGACAAATTATAACAAAAGCATGGGTCAAGATATGGACAAGGAGAGATCACTCAACAATTTTTGTCATGGACATTTGATTTAATTTATAACCAATCATATCAGAGTGAAATAATGCAAAACAGAACCCAAATCCACTGTAGAGTCCTATCTCCACAAGGCTGCAGGTCCTGCCAGGAGCATGCTCCAGCAAGAACTTCCCACAGGGTCACAAACTCCTTTGGGCATCTATCTGCTCTGATCTGGGTCTTCCACGGGCTGCAGGTAGATCCCTGCTTCCCCATAGACCTGGAGTGCCTCCTCCTGCTCCTCATTCACCAACCTGGGTGTCTTCAGAGCTGTTTCTTGCATGTGCTCCCTCCAGCTGCAACTGCACAGGGATTTCTCTCCCTCTTCTGGAATCCATTATCCCAGAGGGGCTACCACCACTGCTGATGGGCTCAGCCTTGGCCAGAGCTGGGTCCAGCTGACACTGGCTTTGACAGATGGAGGGAAAGTTTCTGGAAGCTTCTCAGAGAAAACAGTCCCTTACCAAAACCCTGCCATGCAAACCTAGTGCAATTATTCACATCAGGCCCAACAGCAACAGGTTCAAGGACAGAATGAGTTAATCAATATGAAATGTTTAGGAAGATGGAGTCTAATTTGAAGTATATGAATGAATAGGGGGAGTAGCTGGGGTCTTTTTTATGGTTTCCTTTTACTTTTGTGTGGTAGTAAAGAAATGTCTCTTACTATTTGGGGACTTTTTAAAGAGGTAGATATAAAAGAGGTCTTTTGTTTTTGTTGCATATAGAGCATTCATTCAGTTAGTGTACACTCTGATTGTGAATTTTACCTTATAATTGCATCAAAAAGAAGTTAAATAATTTTTTAAAAAGCCAAAATCCAAAAGTCCGCTGTGATTAATAATAAGTTAAATTAATTAATTAAGACATTAATTTTCATATATTGCAATGGAATCTAGAAAGTTAACTTTCAATCATCTTCCTAGTGATTGCAGATGTGCCCTGTGTACCTCACTGTAGGTACACATTGATGTCTATTCTAGGCATCAATTCTTTTCTCCCTCTGATAAAAACAGTAAGACTCACTTCTCCGTTACATAAAAGCAAAACATGAAACAGAATTAAAAAGCCACCTAGATGTCCATTTCCAAAGAATAGCTATGTTTTTTGGTGATCCACAGTAGCACATTTTTTCCGAGAAAGAAAAAGTCTTTAAGAATTGGAATAGCCAGAAAAAAATTATAAAATAACTGGTAAGTCAAGATATCTAAATTATGTTGTCCTTTTGTAATCACAGAATAATGGAATGGTTTGGGTTGCAAAGGACCTTAACAATTTCTAGTTCCTACCCTGCCATGGGCAGGGACACCTACCATCAGGCTGAGTTGCTCAAACCCTCGTCCAACCTGGCCTTGAGCAGCCCAGGGGTGGGACATCCACAGCTTCTCTGAGAAAACTGTTCCAGTGTCTCACCACCATCACAGTAAAGAATTTCTTCCTAATATCTCATCTAAATCCTTTCTTTCACTTTGAATCCATTCCCCTGTGTCCTATCACTTATGCCTCTGTAAAATATCCCTTCACAACTTTCCTGTCAGCTACCTTGAATTACTAGAATTCCACTGTGATGTCATCTTGGAATCTTCTCCTGGATGAACAACCTCATAAAATTTGAACTCCTTGTATGCACAATCCTCCACAGGAATCTAAAAGCATCACAGTACAGACAGCTTGAGAGTTTAGGAACTCTAAGGAAATTTAGGACTTCTAAGTTATTTATATTGATTTTGGGAATTGGAAACATAACAGCTTTGGAAACATCATGGAAAATATTAGTGGTTTTTCAATCTTTACATATGTATTGGTGGGATTTAGAGGGGCAATTTCATTTTAAATTTTTTATTACTATATCACTTTTTTCAGTTTAGGAATTGAAATTTTCCTGGTTCAATATAAAGAGTGGAATTCATGACTACTAATGGTGGCCATTTGGAGAACATAAAGGTTTTACTGGAGCCTGAAAAGTTATTAAAAGAGATTACCTTGATCTCTTAATCTGTCATCATTATTATCACTCTACAATCAAATAGGTTATATTGCTTAGGTTTTGGAAGATAATTGTGGATAGGATGGATGTTTTTTAATTATGAATCAATTAATTTATACTATAGCTATGTAAACATTATGTGTAATATTATGTCAGATTTTATTTTCTTGATGAATTTCCTGAAGATACATTCTCAGCTCATAGCTTCTAATTTTTGAGATAATTTCTATTAGAGGGTTATGATACACAAATCATTGGACAAAGTAATTCAAATAAATGATCATAACAAATAACTTACATTTTTATAACATCTTCCATCTTGATTCTATATTCAGTATCTCAATAGTGCCTAATTTTGTGATACTTCAAGCAGAATCCATCCCTCATGTGTACCTTTTCTTGGTGCTAATTGCTATTTTGATGTGAAAGTAGATAGGCAGCTCTTTCCAGACTAAGAAAAAATATTGTTGTTTCTTAGAGAGGTCTTTTGTAACAAATTTCAGCAGACAGATGATTATGACAGAACCATTTATAGAAAATTCTTGTTACTTTTTATATGTCAGAGTGACAGCCCTGCTGTAAGAAACATTCTGAGTATATATCAGTAATAAACACACAAATTGGTCTTTGAAAAATGACCTTTTCATTTTCCTTTGAGGTGCTTTTATATAAAATTTTATCAGAGATTATTACTAAATAAATAATTAACATATCTTTATTATGCTATTTCTTATATTGGTGAATAATATTTATCATGTGACAAAATGGGAAAGCCTTCCTAGTATTATTATTTGCCCACTGACAAGAGAATTAAAAACTTTACACAGATATACTAGTTTTCCCATAAACCCCATCAGTATTTTTAAAATCTGGTATTTAATATTTCATTGTACATAACATGATCCTTAGATGACAATGACAGTGCCAGCAAACAGCAACTACAACAAACAACAGTAACACAGACCCCCATTTCCAGATTGATCATAAAACAGAAATTCTGGCAGCAGATCCTGAGCTGAAATCACATATTTTACAGCTCTATATTTAACATCTCTGTCTTCTGGACAGTTTTATCTTTTGGATACCTTGGTATTTGGATTGATCAGTCACTAAATAATATATTATAAACACTGAAGATTTCACATAAAAATACTTAATACTGGGAGTGATACAAAGCAGAATGTTATAGTTTAATGTAAGTAGAATTCAAATCACATATAAAATATTTTTCTTCTTTGAACTGCAATGATATCTAAACCTATTAGTAGAAGGAACAATAGTCATTTAGAGATGAATTTCCCCAAAGTAATAATGCCCTACCTTCACCAAAGACAGTGGCAAATATTCATTACATGTAGCAGGAAGAGAATTTGGACAGTGTTTGAGAACTCCACATTTAGGCTAAGCTTTATTCAACTGCTTAATTAAAATTTCTGCTTGTTTTCTACTTGGTTATTATTCCTATGGTGAGCTTAATTGCTGCTATACGAACAGTGCATTTGCCTGGAGATATTTATTAGTTTTCAGTTGAGAAGCATTCCCTAGTTTTACACAGTTTGTGGTAGGTTGTGTTAAGCAGTACCCTACTTCAGTGCACACAGCTCCTATGATGAAGTCTGCAGTGTGAAACTATATAGAGCAATTAGTTTCTGTTGTCATTAAAAACTGGCAGTAATATCTTTATTCATTCAAATGCTGCAGACTGCTCTCCATCTACTTGCTTGGGTAAGTATTATTATGGCACTGCATGATGCTCTGTGTGTGGCTGGGGATTTTCAGAGGTTATGCAACTTTCACATCCCATACATGCCCAACATTCCCAAGTTCATACTGAAAACATTTGGTTTTACAACCCTTTTTTTTCCCCCAGTATCAAACTCAGAAGGAATAACTATGATAATAATGGTAGGCAAGAAAAAATGCAACAATTAATATATCTGTCAAGTACAAGAAACATCTTTTCTATCTTTTTTCTATCTGTTATGTATTGAATCATTAAATATGCTTGCTTTTAGTCTTTAGTACTTGTCAGAAAATTAAATATTTTCTTTCCTTTTTATACTGTACAATTCTGACATGCCCCACTTTCCAATAACTTGTTTAACTGTGGCTCCTCATCATAAACTTCAAAAAAGTGCATGTATCCCAAAAACAGTTGGAGGAGTGGAGGAGAAATAAATTGAGACACAGACACATTTTCTCAAACACAAAACTCTGAACCATTCAGATGGATGTGAATGTAAGCAGTGTGTCTATTTAGCCATCACTCTGATGAAATATAATATTATTTCAACATATGTTGAAATATGCTACTCTGGTGAATAGTTTTAGACTGTAGGACACAAGAATCAAATACTAATTTCTCTTCAGAATTATTGCATTCAAAAAATTTACCTTCTGAAAATGCACTTATTTACCTGCCTATTTTTCGCTTTCATCACTTCAATACAGTCACAATTTTAAAATTTGGATTGTGTTTTTATTTTTTCTTCAAGATATCTTTACTAAGTGTTTCCATGTAGATTTGTATCTCTGCCTCCCTCCTATCATTAAACATACTGCAAATACACAAATGCTGAAAAGACATATGAATGTTAATACTCAGTGTGATTTTTTCTTATAGAGAAATTACTGCCTATGTTTTAAGGATCATCTTTTGATATGTAATTTTTTTTCTCATACCTACTGATCATAGCAAAATGCAATTTTTCTTGTATGTTCTTTTCTATTTTATGTCTTCTTTACATGACACTGTAACATCAAGTTCTCCATTTTCACATCACAACTATTCTTCAGGAAAACAACACTTACCAAATATTTGTAAAAGTACATTTATCCCTGATGTTTGAGTTTTACTTAAAACGTCATCTTTGTGTACCATGATTTCAAGACATGCTGAATTTCATGCATGTAAGTATATCCACAATTTCTTCTGTTTCTTTTCTACATTTAAGTCATGTTTTCAACAGGAGCTGTTCTGAGTCATATTCTCAGTGAAAAAAAATTGATATCTCAGTTACCTAAGAGAAAAAAGTATTTTTCTGAGTTTCTAATTTGTGGAATTTTGTATAATGCACAACTTAAATTTAAGTCATATATCCCTTAGTCATTCTGATAAAGTTTCTAGTTTAAGAAAAAAAAATGCAGCAGGGGTCAAAATGCTAACCCAGTAATGTTTTCAGAGTCGTGTGGCTTATTCAAGTCCACATATTTTTCTGACAAAATCCACAAAAGATTCCTATTCTTTACAAAAGTATACAGCTATTATACCTGTTTTCTAGGTACATTGGAGCAGGTTAAATACTTCTGTAGCATTTTCAGGAAATGGACAGCTTCATAGGTACAGCCCAAGGAGAGGCAAAGACAACTAAGAGGCCATTATGTGGATTAATTCAAAAAGTCATTTCAGCCCTTGGAAGATATCCCAGTGTCCTAGAATTAGGCAATGACAAAGTTGAGCTTTATGTCTCTTGTGTGCAATCACTTACTTCTCCACCTTTCAGCTGGCACTGCATGGCCTTTGGCTATTACTGAGAATGTAGCTGAGTTTTAATTCATTAATGTGATAGCAGCTCACCAGCTGACACCGCAGGCCTTGTTCAGTGATAGCAGAGCTATTTTGGCTTTTCAGTAACTCAACTATTTTACACTACTTGAAATATATTTTCATGTGTTTTATATCTCCACTTCACTATGCCTTTTGCCCTATTTATTCTCATTAGTTGCACAGTCAAGGATCTTATTTGCTGTTGTTATAGATGTTTGGACTAAACCTCCTCTATAATAACTTGCTAGGATATTTTTGTGTAGAAAGGTGATAGTTCACTTACAAAAGGGCATTCTTTTTGTTATGCAGCACTACACACAGAGAGTTTTTCTGACCTTACATCCAGGTTTATCTAGATTCCTTGGTGGCTTAATGGCATACCTCCTACATATGAACAGAAAGGAAAAATTCCAGATTAATATAGAAGTGTTTGGTGTGTGTATCTAAATTAGAGCAGACTACAGCACTGGGATTGGAGGACAGTAATACTGAGTGGTCAGGTAGTTGGACTAAGTAATCATTGTAGATTCTTTCCATCTGAAATTTCTATTCTATTCTATTCTATTCTATTCTATTCTATTCTATTCTATTCTATTCTATTCTATTCTATTCTATTCTATTCTATTCTATTCTATTCTATTCTATTCTATTCTATTCTATTCTATTCTATTCTACTCTGTTCTATTCTAGTCTATTTTATGCTATGTTATTTAAGTTAATATAGGTAAACCCAGGGTGGAAAATCATGCAGTGCTCAGGCCAAATACAGAAGTCTGTAACTAGAAAGAGGAGTCTCTCCAGAACTCAGAAGTTTTAGCAGCAGCTGGCTTTTCAGAAACCGACATTTTAAGCAAGAATGGCTTTTGGAATTTCGCCAATGCATCAATAGAAAATGCTCCTGTAACGTCACATTTTAGCAATATTTTTAGGAAAAATAAAAATGTTTTGGAGTATTTTGTAACCCCATTAACTACTTTTCTGCATAATTCCAGTTATATTTAAGCACAGAGTAAGACTGAAGAGACTGAGAAAATATTTGGGGCCTTTTAATGTGTGTTCTTACCTTCTGTTTTGGCTATAGTGAAAGTGTTCCCCAGTAGCCTAAAGAAATTAATTACAGTGCAACTGAGCACAGGGTAAGTGTCACCAAAGCTATTCTTAAACAAGTGAAGTAGCAACTTCAATCACAGAATCACAGAATATTCTGGATAGAAAGGGACCCAAAGGATCACTGAATCCAGCACTTGAGTGTATGGCCTGTGCAGGGATGCCTGTGTTGTTCTTATCTCTTGCCTCTCAAGGCATTATAGTGTGAGTTTAAACACCTGAGAATACTGCAGTTTTCCACAGAGACTGTTTTATTTGTTTTGGTTTTAGACAATTTTTTTTCACCAGCTCTCAATATGAATGTCAAGTTACATAAAATTCTGTAGCTCACTTACTGAACTGTTACTGGAAAACTTTAAGCCTTATTCTACTTTTCAGATAACCAATTAATACTCAATAAAAATTTAAAAGGTTAATTTGGAAGGTGATCCCATTTAAAATTAATTTTTAATGTTTGAAAATTCATTAAATCAAACCATCTCAAGACAATGCCAATTATTCCTCAAAATGAAATAATATGAATATTGTAATAGGGGAAGAGATCTTGCAAATTTCATTTGTGTAACTAGGCCCACAGAAACCATTGGAACTATGCACATAGTGGGGATGATTTTTGTGAGAAAGGCTTGCAAGATGAATCACTTCATGTATGTTGTTACTTTTCACTGATAACTTTAAAAAAAAAGAGAAAAGAAAGGCCATATTTCAAATAATATAGATCCAAAAATTATCTGAAAGTTAAATATTTTGAAATATAGTTCTGGTAAAATTGATGTTGAGTTGGTACAATAACTAATTTCTGGAATGCTGGTTTTGGCATCAAGCATAACTCTGCTGGCACTTATTAGGCTATTTTGATTTCCATCTACATACTCTTGCCACCTGGATATATATATATACAGAATATAGTTGTGAAGGTGAGCCAAAGTCAGTTAATGTAAAGGTACAGACTCTACTTTTCCATGAGATTTGCATGGAGTTTCAGGAAAAGGGAAAGTTCCCTTTAGGAAAAAAGCAATTCTACATCCTCCTGAATCAACTCAATTGGTATGAAGAATTCTGACCTCTTCTCCTCCTATGTTGTGGCATTACTGGGATTCTATTAGAAAAGAGTATGTGCACTTGCATGGTTAGTTCAAAGGGCATGGGAACAAAGAAGGAGATATGGAGATAGTACTCTCTAAACTTCTCAGTTCTTATGTCTGGCCACAGTCTGACTTCCAAAATGTATTATCAAAATATGAAAAAAACTATGCAACTCCTTAATAAAATTGAAAAAGCATTTCTTATCCACTTACCATGGTACCTGTGGACTGCCCAAGGTTTTATGGTTTGGTTTCTCAAACCATGAATATGGCTTTATTTGGAGTTACAAAAACAAAAGATCAAAAGAGTTCATAAATGCTAAGACTAAAAGGAAAAATATAATCCATTAAAAGAGTTATTTTTAAAAAGTTTGTTTAATTCTTGTCTCATTTGATATTGAAAGATGATTATGGGGAGTGCAAAAGTAGTTTAGTCAAAAAAAATTGTGCATGTTGGGAGAAGAGAAGGAAAGGCACAATGTTAGTTAATCTGGAAAATGTCACTTGTGGTTTCACAGATGACTCCAAATACTTAGGGAGCTGCTAAAACTTTAAATTTGCTTATCAGAAACAGAATTATATATTGATGATAGATTTGAAGAGTTACATCTGCTGAAATGATAACCAAATAACAATTACCCTAGGAAAAATTCAAAATATATGAGTCTATCAGTGAGACAGAAAGGATGCAGAACAGGAAACTCAGGAGCAAAACTGTGTGGTTTACATAGCAAATTTAAATGATTGTGCAGCATCATGCCTCAAATTGTGGAAGTGATTCTGATCTCCACAGAATGCATGTTATTGGCTTCAGTAAATTTTATTCAGATTTGTACAGTGGTCAAACAGCAAATATATTCTATAGCTTTTGGAAAGGAAGTTTTACTTTTTGGGTTGAATATCTAACCAACCTGAATCTTAAGGTGTTGGTAAAAAAAATCAATAAATAATTAAATAAACATGAAGATGTAAGAAGAGAAAGAAATACTCTGGCATGATTACTGGGATCATCAGAACCTTGCAAAAGTCAGTGCATTTACTACGCACCTGGGATTTGGAAACAGTGGATGTAAGGATAGCAATGGAGTTACAAATGATAATGCTACCAAGAAAGCTTCTGAAATAAACTGCAAACAACTTACAAGTTCATGGATTTTGCAATTCAATACATCCTAAGGGAATAGTTATAGAAGTGAACATTTAAAGTTTAACGTCAGGCAGTGTGGAAATAAGCATTTCACAATTTCTAACACTTGATTTAAGTTGCCTTGTGTAAAGGATTTATATTTCTTTTTAAGATTGCATTACATCTGGCAGCAACAATAACAATAAAACCATTGAAACCTGTAAAATGGTTTCTCTTGAAAAAGGAGTTGATATTAATGAATGATTCAGTGCTTGGAAAACAGTATGTTTATCAATATCAACAGTAGACTGACAGCAGAGTGAGTGAGCAGAAAATTTCAGTGGAATAAATCAGTGACAAGCTTTTCTAAACCTGATAAGTTTTTATGGAAGAACCTCAAACAGACACAGTAATTTTTCATAGACACAAAGTAGCTTTACTTCTATATCTACTAAGTAAATTTCTGAAGTCAGTATGAGTATTGTTGTTTTGATATTATGACTTAAAGATATTTTTCTTCTTTATTTTAAGGTGTATTTAGGAACTATTTCCTCTTAGAGTATGCCTTTATTTCCACTGGTTTCTAGTAGTATTATTGAGAGTTGCAAGAGATCACAGATCAAATGACAGACAGAATATTTTTTCACTCTTAAATATTTCACTAGAGGTAAAATTATATGGATATATAATGAATTTTTGAAAGCAGTGTCACCAGTGGTTTTTATGTGATTCTGTAGCATAAAGAATTACACTATGTCTATCAGATAAAGAGCTTTTTTTTTTCTTTTTTTTTGTTTTTGCTTAGGATGTTTGCAGCTCTTTTTTCACAGAATCTCAGAATATCCCAGGTGGGAAGGGACCCACAAGGATCATTGAGTCAAAAGTTGGCCCAGCACAGCCCCATCCCCAAGAGTCACACCATGTGCCTGAGAGCATTGTCCAAACACTGCTTGAACTCTGCCAGGCTTGGTGCTGTGCCCACTTCCCTGGAGAGACTGCTGCATTTGAACATCGTACAGCCTCTGATTTATATTTTCTGTTGTGTATAGAGGCATTTGTAGTTTCTTGGCATTCAGAGAATGCTTTGCCTTTAGTTATCTTGTTTTGCTATTTGATTACTTCATTGGTAACTGCTTAAATTTACCACCCATTTAAATGTCATTGCATTGACTGTACAATTTAATGTTTTATTTTTTGTAACTTGGTAATGTTTTTTAACATATGGGTAGTCAGAGTAATAAAATTAATGTAGCACCTTACCTTGGGAGCTGCCACTGAGCTAGTGTTTTCATAGGACTTGTATTATATTTTCTGTCAGTAAGGGGATTTTTTTGTGGCAGTTATACAATAGTGTCCCACTGACATATTCTTTCAACACTTGTGCTTCTCTGGATTTAGAGTTTCCAGTAGCTAGAGCTGTACATTAAAGGTCATTTTTTATGAATGCCAGGAACTAATACAGGCATGTGTACATAAGTCCCTGCAAAGAAAATGCCACTTAAAGATGTTTTTATCTTGAGCAATGATATGTTAGGAAATTAATTTTAAAATCCAGGACATTTATGTTCTCTTCATCAGGTATTTCTACATTGTATTTTACTAGTCTTAAAAGTCTAGTTTCAAGGACAAGGGGAAATTTTTAAAATAACCTTCTTCATACGTCCTTATGAAGAGTAAGATTCTATGTATCTATGTGTGTTCATGCTTGACTGGAGGATCAGTTTTTAGCCTATAACAGATAACATGGATCAGACACCAACACAGGTAACAAGCCAGGAAAAGCTTTTTCAAAACTTTCATATACTACTTTTTCTGCAACAAAACATTTAAAACCACAACGTTATCTTATAAGTGAACAAGGAATGTGGATACAGAAACTGTATCAAGCAAAAATTATTTTGTCTCTAATTCTTTTATTTTCAGTACAATTTTACCATAGATTCTATAGCAACAAGATATAGGACATTATTCTCTCTTTATTTACTTTTATTTCATACTGGTTCATCTTCTTTGACTAATGATTATAATATAAACACTGCATAGCTAAATGGAAAATCAAGTTCTATAAGTAATAAGTTTACTGGATTTTATCAGAATATTTTGATGAGGCTACTTTTGCTGCATTAAGTAAAGTCATTTTCAAAGTGAACAAAATAGTTATATAACAGTTCTCACAAGTGCTAGGTATCAGTCTGGTCCTGACATGAAGATACCACTTTTGTTTAAAGCTTCCCTCTTAGTGTAATGCCAAGCTGTCAAACAGCAATAGATTTAAAATCTGGCCAAGAAACTAGAGAAAATTAAAAAGGCATCTGAATGAAATCACTGAATTTAGTTCTTCACTGAGCTAACAGGCCTCAGAAGGGACTCGCTAAAGATAATGCTGAATTGAAAAATGGAAAATAACTGGGACCAGAAGAAAGTAATAAAATTCTGCTATTTGTAAAGAGCAGAACTCTCTTAGTGAGTATGTTGTTTATACTTATATCTTCTGTTAGATTAAATGGAGGCTCTGTTATTGTGGTGTCTAGTGAAATGTGAATAAATAAATAAAATTATTCAGGTCCTTTTAGTGCTTTCACCATCCCACTTTTATGCACAAAGTTATGATGGCATGCTAAACTAACATCACAAAAAATAGCTCATCCTTGTAGAGCAGCAAAGTAACACACTAGATCCTAGTAAAGGGACGATGGCAACAAAATGGTATTTTCAGCCAAATAATTCATTAGTACTTTCTGTTTCTCAAGCTTGTTTACTAGCAAAGTTGAGATCTGGACATAAGCAGACCAGAATGGAAACCAAGCATTGCATGAAGAAATACATTAGGATATTTCTTCATAATTTTTCATAATATAGTATAAAACCTACTTCCAGTTAAGGGTTTACAGATAAAGCCAGTCTCTTAATATGAGAAAACTGCCAGTCAGCATGAAATAGAGACCATCATGGGTATATAGTGACTTCTTTTGTGTTCCTATCTAAGAGGAAATAGAAAGATTGTCTTTCTCACCTTGAACTTTGTCTTGCAATATTTTTTTCTGGTGAAATTTGGATGAAGTAATTGAAGACCTACAGCAATTTTATTGAGGGAAAAATTTCATGCTCTTAACAGGCCAAAATAAATAAAATTATATTTTAAATCAAACTTCAATCTTATCTTTTCTAAGCACCTTTTCTGAAAGTATTTTAGGGAATTTGTATCTACGTTTATGTAAAACATTACTTTTTTTCTCTGCTATCTCTTCTGGAACCCATGTGTGGCATTTGAATTACTTGATCTAATCTAATGAAAAACATAAAGAACATAGTAGACTATTGCATTTAAGGTGATGAATAGAGTGTTATGCATTAATTTGGCTCTTTTAACAGCAACAGGAGATCAAGTACCAGTTAACTGACAGACACTTCCTAATACCTAAATACTTAACTCTGTTCAAGATTAAGTTATACAGAAAACAACTTACATCAGTTAGAGCTAACTCTCTATGTAGATGTAGCTTTGCTTTCAGATATCCATCAGTATCTAAAAAGCCTTGGAATGGCTCTGAGAAGTAATCGTTTTTGTGCAACTACAAAGATATCTCTGATGAGACATCTGCATTAGCTCTCTCCTTTTGGGACTCACTCTGTTTGTTTAGGTTCACCCAGTCATGCCCTCAGGCACACTTCTTAATCTTGTATTAATACAAGTTCCACTTACAGAAGGCTGTCCAAGGAGGCCATTTGAACCTCCTGTTGCCCCAAATTTTACACAAAATTTGAAAAGCTATACAGAGTTTTCAGAGATTGCTTTTTTTTCCCCTTGTAGTTGTTGTTCATCACAGTGATAGTGTTCACATGTAGTGAAGACATCCATTAGATTTAGTTAGGTCTTGATTAGCTTGCAAAAAAAAATGCTAAATATCAATAGCAGGGAAATAAAATTCCTGCAGTTCTGACCTACCAAATAAACAAGAAAAACTTCTGGATGAATAAATATAACTTATGAGAGGATCTATTAAGGCAACACACTGTCCAAAAGTTTTATTATAAAGTTTTATAAAGTTTATTATAAAGCTATTATATATTTGCAGGAACTACTACGAAATCTTTAATCTTTTATTTTGAATGACCATATGACAAAGTTTTTGATGTGGAAAATAAACATGAAGTATTCCATCAAGAAGTAGGACGCTCGAATCTAAAGTCAAAATTAGACCTGAAAACAAATAAAAGATCCATAGAGAAGCTTAAATTCCCAAAAAATCCAAAAATACTATCATGAACAATGACATTGCAACCATTGGGAACACACAGAATTTCTCAAGTCTCAAAAATGCAAAGCAGATCAATGCCAATGAGTCTATATGCCAGTACCATTGACAGAAAAATCTGAAGGTTTTCCTAACTCATGTGTAGAGTTTGAGCCTGTACAAGTGCTCTAAACAACTTTATAATTTCAAGTGTGAGAATCCAGGACTTCCCTTTCACAGCTATGCATTCTAAATTCCAGGCTACAGAAACATCTAATTCTGTATCAGTAGACAAGAATTTTATGTTGTAAATTTTACTAAAGGCAATAAAGATCATCACTGTTTTTCCTTTTGAAATTTAAGCACAGGAAAATTGGATGCCAAAATTCCCCTTGATAAAGTCTATTTGACTCAATGAGATTACTTTGATTTAAATTAATTTTTGCTTACAAAGCTGGAAAGAAGCTTATATCCCCTCATAACCTACATTTCCATTGAACAGTTAAATTGACCTTCAAATGTAAGCCTCTTTGTAAACCTGAAATTCTCATGAGAGCCTGGTATGCACTGGTGCCTCATGACAGTGTTTTGTGCTATAGAAATAAAGCAAATGTCCTCCTGGGAGAGAGGACTCTTCAAAAGCAACACCATCTGTACCCTGCATCACGACTGCCTCTGCTAGGAGGAAAATAAAGAAGGGAAGGAAGTTGTAATAGGAGACTCCCGTCTAAGGGGAACAGAGGGACTGATGTGCAGACTGGACTCAACTCACAGCAAATCCTGCTCTCTCCCAGGGGCTTGGGTAAGGGCCATTACTGGAAAACTCTCCAGTTGAACTGCTATTGATTGTTCAAGCTGGCAGTGACAAAATAACAAAGAGAGCTCCAAGGACAATCAAAAGATGCTTCAGGGCCATGGAACATTTAGTTGAAGAATGGGGAGATCGGCTAGTGGTTTTCTCAATCTCAATCTCAATCTCAATCTCAATCTCAATCTCAATCTCAATCTCAATCTCAATCTCAGTCTTTCCAGTACCAAGGAATAATATTGACAGGAATGGGCAGATCCATCAGGCTCTGAGACCTGTGTAAGCAGAAAAAGTGTGGGATTTTTGATCATGGGATAATCTGTTCAATGCCTGATGTACTGACACCTGATGAGATGTAGAGGAGAAGGGCCTCTCTAGAGGAGAAGAAGATTTCTAGCACAGGGTGATTGTTGACAGAGCTTTGAACTGACTTGGAAGAGGGGAAAAGAAAATACTAGGCTTGCAAGTGATGAAAGACGGGGTGGCGTGTCTGAACTTGAAGAAATGAGCACTGATGGAACCCCTCAGCCTGCATCAGGATAAACTGGCTACAAAGTACCACTCCTGAAATGCTTCCACACAATGCAGCCAGAATGAACAAGACAAGCTTGAAACTTTGACTCAGTCCCACGTATTTGATATCAGACTAAAGTCTTATGAGGAGCAGACGAAATCTCTTGGTTTGTTCAGCCTGGAGGAGACTTAGGGGAGACCTCATTGCAGTCTACAACTTTCTCATCAGGAGAAGAGAAGGAGCAGATGTTGATCTCTCCTCTGTGATGATCAGTGACAGGAGCCAAGGAGCACTGGAACAGGCTGGAACAGGAGAAGTGGTCACTCTACCAAGCCTGTGTGAGCTCAAGAAGTGTTTGGACAATACATCCAGGCACTTGGTGTCATTCTTGAGGTATCCTGAACAGGGCAAAGGGTTGAATTCAATGATCATGATGAGTCCCCTCCAACTCAGTTTCTGTAATTCTATGAAATTAGTAAACTGTTTCTCAGTAGCTTGCTGGAGAAATATTCTGTTCTAGGCACATGGCAAAATGCATCACCACAGCTCAAGTGCCTTGGGATCAAAATAATAAAACACGAGTGTCAAAACCGAACCTGTGTTGTACTTGAATGAAAACATCACTTATATTTTGTTTGTGGTTAAAGAGAAAAAGAAACCTGCAGCCAACCAAACCTTGAGAGGAGCTTTTGTGCTGGGCAGCCGAGGCACTGGTGGTGCTGGGTCTCAGGGGACAGGCTGGGTGTGCTCCCTGCCAGACACAGACCATCCCAGCCATTTCCAGTGAGTTTCTAACACACCCACCACAGCAGACATGTCAGCATGGTGGCACTTCTGTGAATGCATTTAAGAGAGAGAAAACCCCACCCAGGCAGAGGAGGAGGGCAAAGAGTTCATGGTGGAATGGTGAACACAAAGATCAGAGGAGGAGGTGGAGAAGGCACTGCAGATGCCAGAGGAAGAGTAGTCCACAGAGAGGAGCAGATATCCACAGTGCAGGCCATGAAGGACTCCATGGTGGAGCAGGCAGGCATTTCCTCAAGGATCTGCAGCCCCTGGAAAGTCCACACAGAAGCAGTCTTATCCTGAAATACTGCATCCCATGAGAGGGACCACATGCTGAACCAGGGAAAAGTATGAGAAAGGACCAACAGAGAGGAACAGTTACAGCCTGACCATTGCCTTCATTATTCCTCCATGCTGCCAGAGGTAGGGAGAGTAGTCAGAGGTATGATGAGCCTGGGGAAATAGATAAACAGATGTGTGGGAGAGGTTTTTCTTTTTTTCTTTTTTCATGTTCTGCTGCTCAGTACCTGAATGTGCTTTGGCAATAAATATAATTATGTTTTCCCTTCTCAAGTCTGTTTTGCCCAGGAGAGTAATGGGCAATTAATCTCAGTTTATCTAAACACATGAGTTTTCTCATCCTATTTTTACCTCCTATCCTGAAGAGGAGTGGGAGGATTGCTGAGTGAGAACTGGCTGCTGGACAAGACCAACTCTATTGTAGCTTTCTAAGTGGCAAACTATTACTCAAATTAGATCTAAGAGCTCTGTGTGTGGAGTAGGGGAATATTACTGGTATTACATGCCAGGGCTTACTCTTTGGTGAAAATGTGCCAGAAGAATAATTAATACTTGGGATTCCTTAGGATACCTTAGGATGAAGAGGAAGACATCTTAATCATTATGGAAGGATTCAAAACAAAGCAAAGATAAAGAATAATTTCTGAATAGTATAATAAAATCATTTAAATATGGACTGTTATATAACAATTTGAATTCACTCCCATTAACTCAGACAAATGTAATGTCTAGATCAACCTCACTACCATTTAAATTAACTTGAGAAACTTTGTATGTGTTTGTTTTTTCATTTCACGTTTTTTGAAAAAAAATAAAATATTTGTTGTAACCCAAAGCTGATAGCTGGGATAAGCACTGATAGCACTGAGCACATACATTAGTGTAAGGAATTCTCTGAGGAAACACTAAGCACAGGAAACTATGGTTTGTTGCTTTTCTTTTTTTTCAGCCAAAGGAAATCATTATGAGCACCAGAAAATCTGCCCTTTTTTGCCCTGTTTCTAAGCATAGTTATAACATTTCCACCACAGCCATGTTCTAAAAGGACTGTAAGTTTATTTTTGACTATTTTTTTCTAGCCCTAAATAAAGGTATGTCTGAAATCTGAACAATAATAACTTCAGCAGGTATTAATGGCTTGCTTAGAATTTTTTATACATTTTTTTAATATCTCCTCAGGGACTATGGCCAGTAATGGTTTCTGCACCACAGGGTACATTATAAACAACAGCTGCCCACATTTACAATTAAACTACTGAAACGAGAATTAAGAGAATCTTCAAGAAAGAATTCCAGCTTGTCTCATACTTTATGAAGTATTCTAGTAGAGCCATATGTATACACACATAAACAGAATGTGTAGGTTTATGGGAATAGAAGTGTCTTAGCACATGAGATTTTAAGGGGTGAGAAATAAAGAATATAAGAATTGAAGTTTGTAAAAAGATCTATATAATTTTAGGGCCTAGTATATGTATTCATAACTGAAATATTATCTGCTATTGTCAATTTTCAACTCACTTCTGCCTTTCTAAAAATGCTCTCTTTATGCTTTTTCAACTTATATAAAATCCAGCTGCTTTGCCAGTAGAAAATGCTTGAACTTTGTCCAGCTTCCAAATGTTACTGGACAGCTAAGAAATGTTAACAGTCTTTGTTCACTCTGTAAGATGTGCTAACTTGTACCCAAATCCTACTCCTGGGGGATATTTAAATATGTTTTAATCATCTATAATAACTGCAAAAGATTATTTTATTATTTTCATCCATACTATACATTCCTCTTTTCAGAAGGTATTTAAAAAAGGTATCTATAGGTATGGTATGTATGGACTTTCATCATAATACTTTCAATGATGTAAATGTTGTTAAATTGTTTCTAGTAGATTTTTTTCCCCAAATAGGAAGGTTGTATAGAAAATAAAGTAAATGGCACTATTAAGCACTATTAAGGACTTGTACAAAATTTTGCAAAACTGTGAGAAAGCCAAGAAATAAACATAAAACCCTAAAGTTTTAGAACAGGGCCAAAATTGCTGGCCACATTTCTTAAACTTAATCTAACAGACTTTCTTAACTATCTCAGTGCAATATGTCTATATAGATATATTAACTTGCCTCAGTTAAATTTGGGAAATATAGGCCCTCATTCATATTAAGAACTAAATAAATTATGGAGCAATTTTGATACTAACAATCTGCAACTACAAGAAAGAAATAAGAGAAAATCTTTTACAAAGACAAAAACTTGGTTAAAGCATACTATAGTCCTTCCAATAGAGCTATAACAGACAAATTAATAGAAATGGATAAGACACTACTAACTAAAAGTTTATTTAATAGCAGTTCCACCACTATCTTATCCAATAATGAGTACTGGAAACAATCCTAATTGACAACATAAACTAGTAGTGTCAAACACAGGCAATATCTTTTTTTACTCTAGAAATATTTGGCATCATCAATTCTTATCTTCAATCAACCTCCTTCTCTAAAGGCTTTTGTAGTTCTCTGAGTGGAAATAGCAAGTATTCTGTTTTGCCAGGTTTTCATTGTGATGGGAAGGAAGTCACTTCTGAATTATAGCCTGCTGTAGTTCTGGGTTTGATCTAAATCTCTCTGCTAAAAATCTGTGTCTAAACACATTTTTTCTTTTTGAAACAATTCTTTTAGATTCACTGTGTTGGAAGAAAACACTGGTACTGCATTGGTTTGCTTTTGTCTATATACTTAATTTGTCATTCTTTTGTGACCATGTGATTCATGGGTGACATTTGGAGCAGATGAGTAAATTATGATTTCACAATCCAATGTTCTATTTATGGGATTCTTTATTTTTTTATGTGCTGACAGACATTGATCAGTATAAGAAACAAATGAATGCACTGGAAAGATGAAGTAATCTTTGTTAGAATATACAATAAGCTATGACTTCTCAACTGAAAAACTGGAGTAACAGTAGATTCTCACCTTTTTCAAGTATGGGTGAATAATGCATTTATAAAGATATGATTCTGAGAAAAATCTTATCTATATATATACTAAAGATGTCGAATTTTTATTTTGTTGCAATATACTTCTATGAATAATGAGTTTGTAAAGATATGATTCTGAGAAAAATCATATTGATATATATATTAATCAATGATGTAGAATATTTATTTTGCTGCAATATACTTCTACTATGAATTGTGGCAGAGAATAGAAAAATAAGAATTAATCTGAATTGGCAGTTAATTAGCAATAGGGGGCTGTGCCAGTACATGTGGATGACAAGGAGGTGATTACAGATAGTTAAGGCAGTTTCAAAATGGGCAAATCATGCCTGGCTAATCTAGTGACCTTCTACATGGAGTTACTGCTTTGGTAGATAAGTGAATAGCAGCTGATATCATCTACCTTGACTTCTGTAAGGATTGGTACAGCATCTCTGTCTTTAAAGTGGCGAGATGTGGGTTTGATGAGTGGGTTCTTTGATGGGTAAGAAGTTGTATAAATGGCTGCATCCAAGAAGTTTTGGTTATGATCTCAATGATCCCAAATGGAGACCAGATACAGATGTTGTCCCTTTGGGGTCTGTATTGGGCACTAGTGCTGGTTGGTATCTTTATTAGTGACATAGTGAGATTGAGTGCAGCTCAACAAGTTTTTGGATGACACCAAGCTGAGTGATGCAGTTGATATGCTAGAGGGAATGCATGTCATCCAGAGGGATCTTGACTGACCAGAGAAGCAGAACATTGTGAACCTCATGAAATACAGCAAAGCTAAGTGCAAGATCCTCCAAATTGGACCACAGCAATGCCCAGCAGGAGCATAGAGTGAGGGGTGGATGAACTGGGAGAAGCCTGGTGAAGGAGGACCATGAGGGTAGTGGCAGGGGAAAAATTAGACATGAGCTGGTAATGTGGATATACAGCCCAGAAAGCCAAATATATCCTGTGATGCATCTAAAGAAGTGTGACAGGCAGGTCACAGGAGCTGATTCTTCCCCTCTGCTCTGCATTCATGACATTCCACCTGGAGTGCTGGATCATTTCATGGAGCCCCCAGCACAACAAGGACATGGAGGGAGTCCAGATGAGGGCTGTGAAGGAATCAGGGGATGGAAGGATCTCTCCTATGAGGTCAGTCTGAATGAGCTGGGGCTGTTCAGCCTGGAGAGGTCTCCAGAGACACCTTAGAGCAGTCTTCCAGTACCTTAAGAGGGCCTACAAGAAAGCTGATAGGAGAAGGAGGAAAGGATTTGAACTGAAAGATTACAGATTTAGACTAGATACAAGGAAGAAATTCTTAGAGTGTGGGGAGGCACTGGAGCTTGCTCCCAGAGGAATTGTAGATGTCCCATCCCTGGAACAGTTGAAGTTCAGATTGGATGAGGCATTGAGCAAACTGTGTAGTGGAAAATATCCCTGTCAATGACAAGGACATTGAAGTAAATGATCCATAAAGGTCCCCTCCAACCCAGATCATTCTATGAATTCATCAGTATTATGATTGAAGGTGTAGCTTTATGGAGGGAGTCAGTGGAGGTATATGTTAAAAATCAAAAAAAGGCAATGACCCACCTACTTCCTATTACTTCTATTACAGCTTTACCTACTGTTCCTAATAATTCCTAACTGAACTACTGAATTAAACTCAGTTTGCCAATCAAAATCTGCATAGTACTAAAAGGAAGTTTACTGTATCATCTGCACTGTTGAACTAGGGTTTCCTTCCCACCCCCTGACCCAGCAGATTAAAATAGAAAAAAAATCCATTTTGTAGAGAAGAATCAGCAGGCAAGCCTTTCCTTTTATTCTGCTACTCATGAATAAAGGCAGAAACCATTTAATATGTCAAAAATAATGGAAACTTTCCCTAGGGATATTTTCCATCTAGGCCTTTGCCTTCATGCATTCTCAGGCTCAAATTACTTTTCACATTGTACATTGTTGATGTTAAGGTGGAAACATAAGCAATTAAAAAGATAATATCCACACTGTTTCCATGGAGGCCATTAGTGTTCTTCACTAGTGTGGTTTTTGTGGTTTTGTTTCTTTTTATACTAATGAAGCCCATTTCCTTTTTTTCATTTTATTGTAAAACGGAGAGCACTAATGGATTTGACTGACTTCTTCCCGTGTCAAATCTAATGCTTTGTAACTGTTTGTTTATACTAGTGGCTGCCTTAAAATAAATAAATAAATGAATGAATAAAGGATGAAAGAAAAAAATAATAAGGAAAGACCAATTTTATCACTTACATCATTAATGGGGAAATTTGTTGGCACAGAAGTGACAATATTGCTGACAATGACTTTGACAAAAGACAGGTCTCTTTAGCTTAGTGTTTGATAAGATGGTATTTCATTTGCAGCTCTGAAAGACAATGGAGGACCACACAAAAAATGTAGAAATCATTACCATGGAACAGCAGTTGGAAGGTAAGTAAAAGCCACAAGGAAAAGCACATGCTTTGCAAAAAAATAAGTTATATAGTACCTTTAAAAAAAAATATTTTGGCAGCTAAGCTTTCATTTCTCAAACATCATTTATTTAAATTAGTTTCAAGGGCCATTTTCCTTATCACTGTTACAGAACAGGACAAGTTTTTCTGTTTCAATTCCATTTTTCATGGTAAAATAAGAAATAGGATTACCGAGTTTAATCAGATTTATCATTGGTACAAGCTACTGCATCACAATAGAAATAGATCCAAATGGTGGATTCCTTAATTCTACTGTGTTTTTAAAAAATTATTTATTTTCCTGTGTTCAGGAGGTTTTAAAGATCATACTCCTCGAGACTCAAAGTATGGATTAGTAGAAGATCTGATGAGTCATCTGAAAATGCAACTGAATAAGAATTGCATTATTGGCTCTATTCCAACAATTCAATATCTTAAACAGCATTTATTCCCTCCCTCTGGGGTTATTTTATATATTACAATGCTTCCTTTGAATGTTCACTGACAAGTTTTTGACCAGCCTAGCTGAAAGAACAAAGCTATATATAAATTGTGCATGCACAAAGAGGTTCTGTCCTTTTTCATAAGTGTACACTCAATGAAATATAAAATAAAAATGCGTAACAAGATGCTGCCTTGGCAGCTGAAGCTCTAAGACACAAAGTTTTATTCACATGCACATGCATAGCCTTCTCTGTGATTATTTGGACTGTGGTAGCTGAGATCCAAGGAAAAAATAGTTTGTTGACATCAGGGCTCATAGAGAAATATAGAACAGTTGTGGTTTCAGGACTTGTGGCAATCACATAATTTCTGGTATATAGCAAACCTCATATTTTGTCATTCTTGTTAGCTGCAGGACAAACAGGACTTTGATAAGAAAAATTTGTTTTTGCTCATACCTACTACTTTACTAGACTTCGTTCATTTCCTAATTCATGAACATAAAGAAAAACAAATCAAGCATGAATTCTGGAATTCATAATGTCCTTTTAGCTCATTACACTTAAAAGGGGATTATTAAATCATGATTCTGGTTGGAGAACTCTGTCCTTAATGCTATCACTCTCCTAACAGAAAGGAAGAAAATTTTATACATAATGCAGACTTGATGAGGTTTATTTCTTTCCTTATGTAACATCTGGATAAGAAAAAGACAATCTAGGCTAAGAGGTCATGTTCTGTCCAATGCTACTTGTTGCATTTTAAAGGCTTGATTTGATTGAAAACAACCATCTCTAGTAAATTTAATACACAGTTAGAATCTGAGAGCTAAATTTTAATGTTTTTTGCATGCAGAATAAGCCAAAGACTAATCCCTGACTTCAGAGGAGTAATTTAGAGGTGATACATTTACAGTTAATGTTTCTTTGCAAGCAAAGACACCCAAATTAATGCTAAATTGAGAAACAAATTATTATCTAAGGAATAGAAAGTCCACCTCCTCCATTCTTTTCTATGTAAGAATGCACCAAAAAATAATCCATGTTCTGTCTTAATTTATACAATGTACCCTGTGAAAAGAATGAATATAAATCCAGGAATACAAGTAGAACAAATCCTTATTTAAACTATTTGAAATTAGAATTAATGCAAGTGTAGGGTATACATTGAATTTTTAATTTTCTGAAATACCAGATATATCTCCTTGGAGACAGGGATAAGTACTTTGTATAATTGATCTGAAAGACATCAATCAGAAGTTAATGGTCATACAAAGCCTTTAGTTTCTATTATATCAATAATTTTGATCAAATCATTGGAAAAAACCTGAAAGTGTGTTTTGATTCAACCACAAAGAGCAAAAACTATAAATAATTACCTCATTCCAGATCATATAGGAAGGTAAAAATAAATATTGTAACACTAAATATTGCAACAATGGGAAGATTTACTAAAAAAGAGATCCAATCAAAATAAAAGCAACGACGTGTTGCTGCTGCAAGACAGCCTTTAGACAAGTGAAAGAGGAAGAAGAGAAGTAAAAGAACATATTTTGAATGAAGGTAAGTTTAATATTGACTGTGAATAGATTGACAATAGCTGAGGATAACATTCAAAGTTGGGAACACTTATTGGCTCTTATCAGAGACTGTAACTGTATCCTAAAGCAAAAATAATAAAGGATATATGTCCACAAATCCCAAATTCTAGGAGGTTTCTTCCACAGAAGGAAGTCAATACTCTTGGACTAATATATAGGTTTAAATAATTCAGGTGAACTGTAAGAAGCATTAGACCTAGGTTCAAAATTATCTCACTAAGTAACAAGACACTTAGATATTGCATTCCCAAGGTGAATTAATTTAATTTAATTTTACATCACGTGTGAGGTTTTTTTTACAAGAGACATAATAGAGAAATAAGAACCACCAAGATCTTTCAATTACAATTGCTATTACAATTCATAGCAATTCTCAGAGTACAAGTGGTATAAAATCTTATGTAAACTACCTACCATGTTTTTGTCTCCAGGACTAGATCCATGAGCTTCAGTTCCTAGAGGCTAGAAAGGTGTGTAGGAAGCATCATATGAGATTGCTTTTGTTTTATGCACTTTCTAAAGTATCAACTAGCAAGCTCCAGTCTACTGTTAGAGCCAGGCTACATGATTAGTTTAGGTTCTGATCTTTCCTATTACAATTCATAGCTTAATAAAAGGAGACAATGTTCTTATTTGGGCAATGTAGAATTTATGTACTTATATCAAGACAAAATTTGATTTTTTTTTGTTTTCATGTGCTACTGGACCACTGGTTCCTTCTCTAACACAAACTTTTAAGACTTCTTTTCTAAGAATAACACATTTTAACATGACTGGTGGAGAAATTAATTCTGGCTCTGTGTTTTCTTTGGTGAGAAAAGCTCAGTAGGTATAAAAGTATATGGAGAAAACTCACTATATCTGCATTTCTCAGGCATCTCTCAGGCATGCTAAGTAAGTAGGCTGTAAGAAATTGCATGAAGAAAGGAGTGAGACCCACAAAGTAGTCACAAGGAGAAATGTCTGAGATCTGACTGGCTGTAAGAACTTTGTTTTTGCTAGTTGCAGAGATATAGGGAAGGGCCCTCTGAACTACAACCAAAATGGAGTTAAAAACTGACTCATTTTAAGTGCTAGCTGGATAACAGAGTTTATTATCTTACTTATCAAATCAACTGCATTAATTGAACTGAATTGTTCAATTAACAATGAACACATTATTTTTCCTTAGAAACAGAAATTTAACTTCTGCAAAACAGTATAATACATGATTTAATTATTTAAGCACATAAAGAATGAGGATATTGAGAGAACAGAAGTACAAGGCCAAGACCAAATAAAAGTGGAGCTAAAAATTGCTTCAATAAACAGATCAAGAATACATTCACACAAGAAATTTATTCTTTAAATCTTTTTATTTTTTTTCTGATGAATTATACTCAAGACAGAGCAAGGGAAGAAGTGATCTGTAAGCAGACAAAGTTTTTGAGAATCTTTATCAAAACCAGAGTCTGTACTGCATCTGGGCTTTTAAGAGGCAAATTAAAGAATCACAATGGTCTGTGAAGACAGCATTCTCTAGAAATAAAAGAAATAGGCTGAAAATTAAACCAAATGAAAAAAGAAATCTCCTGCCCCTACATTAGTCTTATACATGGATTGAAAGAAGCCCCAGAGGAAGTCAGTTTTAAGATAGCTCTTGATCACATTTTAAAAAAAAAATATTAAAAAAAAAAAAAAAAAAAGGAGAGGAAAAAAAAACAGAAGAAAAAAACCCCATCAAGTATAGTACAATTATTACAGAACTGGGTTTAGTAGCCCAGGAGACCCTATGGTTTATATTTTCCAGATAAACTCTCTGAATAAGGTTGTTATAGCTAAAAAAAAAAAAAAAAAGGTGATGGTTGGGTACAAGCATGGGAAATATCTCCTTCAGCTGGTGAAACCCAGTGGGAATCCTACTGTGTAGAACCATGGCCATCCAATGGCTCTTTCATGGACCATCAGTAGTAGAGGCTTACTTTCAGAGGGGCCTGGAATTTTGCCATCTGATAGTTACGGATATTTTAGTCTAGTCCTTCATTAATGTTCATGTCAAAATTATTTTTTGTGATCTGGGTTTTACGTTTTAGATGTGAGGGAACATCTCCTTTTTTAATGACTTGTACTTCTCTAATCCATCATACTGCTCTTTATTCAGTGAGTCACGGGAAAGATACAGATATCTTCTCAAGCTAATTCTGATTTTGAGTAGACCCAAGCTCTTATACTTAAAAGGAAACTATCTAGAATCAGGTTCTCAGACCAGAATAGCCTACTGTTATTCCACATGTTCAACATGTAGTGATAGCTGTCAACTGAAACTTGGGTCTGAGTATGTGAGACACCATGGACAGGGGAAGAGCGAAGATGTTCGCTGCTAAACCAAAGAACTTCACCAGTTCTCTGAAGCTATCCTTTCTTGTGCTGTTTCCACAGTACTGTCATCTTCCAATGTTTTTGCAACTTCTGAAAGTCAGACTACACTTAGTGCCTCCTATTTCCTATCTTTTAAAACCACCAAATCTTAACATTTTACAGTTTCCTACTGTTCTTTCCGACAAACTCTGGAAAACTTAGTTTAAACTTTGCTTCCTTTCCTTTGTTTCTGAGATGCTCCAGGCAATTTATCATCAAATGATGAACTCTGCTTGACGCCCTGTATTCCAGTATTTGTACATCATATTGCAGCCCTTCAGTAACTTCAATGTTTTTTTCCAGGTAGGTGTCTGTGTCCAATTTAAATTCTACTTGCCTCAGGGTTTTCCCTATTGTAACTGCTATAAGCTGTCACACCTGTATAAGTGACATTTTCTTACTTAACCTTGACCCATATCCCAGTGAATGCAATTTGAGTGATTTTTATAATATCATTAATTTTCTAATAATATGGTCTGGAATTATTTATAAATCCTTAAACTCTGTAAGTTATGATGCAGAATTATTGGATGTGACAGGACATCTAAAAGGCTTGCCCTTAATTCCTATTGCCTAGCAGCTAAGAAATTCTGAATAAAATGCTATAAGACTGAAAATAAAAAGATGACTTTGTCTTTGACATACACAATGTAGAAAGATAGTAGAGATCTCTTTTAAGAAAATAATGCATGTAAGCCTTTGAAATTATAGTAACTTTTCTCAGCATACTTATTATTCCTCCTTTGTTTTTCCTTTATCAGACAGACTGGTAATGTTTTTTTAGCTTTTTTCTCATGATTTTCACATCTGAAGATCTTTCATCTGAAAAGTTGTCAGACTTTTAAAAACTATTTTCCCACCTTCTGATTTTATTTTAAATATTTCTTGATCTCCTATCAAAAAGCACTACTGATTCACAGAAAAGATTCTTTGTATAATATGCTTCTCTTGGTGACAAGCAAAACCTTCTCAGTCTTCATACATACCAGAAGCAAAAATAAAGTGATTCTTAACCTAGCTTGACTGATTTTGTGACTCTATTAATTATAAAACTTAAACATAAAATATTTGCTGCAAGCAAATCACACTTGTATGACCCTGAAGAAGTAGCACCTTGCTGAGTTTTCTGCTAATGTAGAATTTGGATGGTTTTATATTGTATTTCATGTATTCAAATTGTTTTTCTCTTGCCTTTGTGAGATGGGATAAAATGTTATGAAGATTCTGATCTTGGAAAATAGTAAAATAAATTACTCTGAGTGTCCTGATATACATTTCCAAGTGTGAAAACCTGCTGGTAAATCATTTGAGAGATATTGTGGCTGAATTAGATATGACATGTAAACATTTTTTTCTCTGTTAGAAGAACCCTTTAGAGAACTTCTTTCCTAAGATATTTTGGGATGTTATAGATTTTAGAGACATTGATATGTTTCTTTATGTGCTCAGCCAAAAAACTGAGGTAATACTTGAGTAGTTACAGATTTTACCTATAAAAATCTAAATATATAAATGTATATGCTCATCTAAACTGTTGTAGCTTTATAAAATTTACAAAAACAAAATCTTTGAAGATATATAGCCTACCTTCAAGTTTAATACCTATGAGATTTTGCATTCTGTCTTTTTTGATTTTGGCAAGGACTATGTTCTTTGTAGGCATTCTCTTTTATGCCACTTTCATAAATTGATGTTTCCCATAAAATACTCAAACTCTGTTCTGATCAGTAACTGCAATGACAGAGGACTCCTTGCAATGTGATTTCTAAATGTAACAAAACGTATTTTAATTTATATTTCTCCTATTAGCTAGTTGTATGGGAATATATAAAAGGCTGCTGTCTATGCTTTGCTAACATATTAATAAATTTGGTTTTGAAATAGCTTTATGTTATTGTTTGTCCACATTTTTTAATAAATTTGAATGTTTTGAAAGAAAATTATATAATATGAACATAAAAATAAAATGCTGCTAATAATGTGATATTCCTTTAAGCCTAAAAAAAATTATCCTTTTTCATTAAGAAGGACAAAACCATCATAGATTAATCCATAAAGATCATAATGATGGTCACTTCTAGTCCACTTATGGGTTTAATAGCTTTTAAATGCTCATGCTATGTGGAATTTGTAAAACGATCTTAAAACGTAATTAATATGGTGACCTCATCAGAGAAGTACCTGGGAAAAAAAAAAAAAAAAGGAAAAAATAGAGTATACTTATATTAGATATATTAAAATATTCTGAGGATTTGATAATTTGATCACCCCCAAGTAAATTTTAATGTGTTTTCTAGAATTCACAGGCTAATATAGGATGATTTCATTAAAATATTCAGGAGAAATTCCTTTCATTATAAATTCTCTGTCAAACCTGCAATATTTGATGACCTAAAGCATATAATTCCAAAAAGGTGAATATTGATATAAAGATTTTGAGTGATGAAGAATCCATTGTTTAAATGCCACTATGTTTGACACATTTTATTTACAATAATAATAAGACTTATTGAAAGCAACTTAGCCTGCAATATGCATTATCAAGTCAAATTTCAGGAAATTCTACTAAGCTCTAAAATAATGGGTGTTAAATATCAAACTTAAATATTATTTTCTTTTTGCTGCTCCTTACCAGAATTTAGGATAAAATTCAGTTTAACTTCAGTTTTAAATCCCCTGAATATTTTTGTCAGAGTTTTTTCAGAGTTTCAGGTTCTGCCCATACTGTTTTGAATATGTGTAGTTTTATTTGACTATATATGTGGTACTTCTTCTGCTTATCCTGGTGCTCAGACACAACGAAAACAAAAATTCTCTGCCCCTCTGTGCAGGGGTTCCTGCTTCTTCCAATTCATCAGTGATCAATCTACATGAATGATTCCATTTTAAACTAAATATCACGTTAAAAATTCCAGCAAGAAATAGTTAGTAGTCTGTGTCCCAGAAGACAGAAGGTTTTCTGGACTCATAAAGTGCTATTAATAGGGTTGGATTTGCCAGTCACTGTCTTATATGAGTGTTGAAAATTCATTTTAAGCTAATGATATGCAAAGTGGTCTCACTAGGAAGTGCAGTTTTCACTCATATAGATTTACAATCTCATTTACTTGTGTAGACTCACTAATCTGGTTGTAATCATGTTACTTACTTTTAAATTTTGTGTGTAGCAGCTGTACATCAGAAATGACATACAGGTGGGACTATCACATATTAAATCAATTTAATCATATTTGAATATTTCAAGGTTTTGTCCTCTGTAAAAAGCTGGTTCTTAAACCAACATAAAAAACCCTCAAAACATAAAAAAACTCATAGTTGCATACTTATTTCTAAGCAAGGTGAAAATATTTTAACATTAAAATTGACCTTAAGAATAATATAATTATTGCTCACAATTAAGAAGATTCTGCCAGTTGTTTGATTACTTTGTGATAGAAGAATTGCTATGCTCATTGAATTAAATATATTCTTCCACCTATTCAAGGGGAAATTACTGTCTTTATTCAATTTTTATTTATAACTTCATATTTCATGTTCATATAAATATTACTATATTCTCTCACATGTATGCAGAACACCTAATTAGATTTCATCTTGATTGGTTACTGGCCAAAGGGACTTGGACCTAGAATCCAGAAAAACTACTTCAATTCCTTGCATGATTTCCAGTGTACCTTAATTTCCTGTGGCATTGTCATTTGTAGTGATGAAAATTCTGAAGACAGGCATTCTTCCAGGGGCTGTTGCTACTTAATATCAGGGTAGTCTTCTAGTGGCAGTAAGACAGGTAGGACTTCAGGTGATACAATCCCCATCTTGGCTGTCAGTCCTTTCTCCATTATCCATCTTCATGACATTTGCTGAGAGCACCTTATTACTACCAGTAAAATATCTCATGTCTGGGCCTATGTCTTTGGAATAGTGATACATTTTGCTTTAAGGACTTGAGTACATTAACCATGTACTTAAGAGCATTCTGTGTAAGAAATATTTTATAACATATATATAGATAACAAATACAGAATAAAATACTTTTATGCGAAAAAAGAATTTACATATTCTCTTCAAAAATTAATGCACATATTCAATATAGCATGCATACAGCTTGTGTAGAACAGTAATTTTTAGCATATTTAAAGCTCAAGAACTTTTTTAAAGCTCAAGACATTTTTTACACATATTGATAGAGTTTGTAAATCTAACATCAAGATATCGTGGCTGTCACTGGATACAATCAGTAGCATGTATTCTCAGTAGGCACATACATAAATGTACTGTACTGTGCATACTACCTTGTGTACAGATCCAGCCACACTGCTCAACACATGCAGGCACATGCAGCACTTGCACAAGCACAAACACCACCAGTAGCTTCATCCCAGTCCCTTCTCTGGCTGACCAGGACAAAGATCCAATATTGGGAACAGCTACAAATTTATAATGTTCACTCATCCAGTGCTGCCTCTGGATGCCAGGATTCCCACTTGGTAGCATCTGGCCATGCCACCTTGAAGAATTAGAATTTAATGAGAAAACAAGATGGACTGTGATGGTGGAGTACACAGCATGGTCAGGCAAGAGCACTGTGCAAATAACCATCAACTGCTATTTGCTCCACCCCTGGAGATCAAGCTTTGTGCAGAGCAGCTGATGGAGCTGGGGTTGCTCAGCCTCAGTGGAGCTGACCTGGAGAGTGGTTGCTCTCTACACCTACCTGAAGGAAGGTTGTGGTAAGGTGGGGGTCAGCCTCTACTCCCAGCTGAAAAAATGGCAGGATGAGAGGAAGCAGCCTGGAGTTGTGCCAGGGAAGGTTTAGTTTTGACATAAGGAAAAATTTATTCACTGAAAGGGTTATCCAACATTGGAACAAACTTCCTAGGGAAGGGGCTGAGTTGACATCCTGGAGGCATTTTAAAAGGTGTGTAGTTATTATGGTGAGGGACATGGCATTGTGGTGGACTTGGAAGTGTTAGGTTATTCCAGCCTAAATGATTCCCTGAGCTACTCCCTAAAACACTTCAGGCACCCTCTTCTCTCCTTCCATCCTTATCTGAACATCTCATCGTCTTGTACAAATCCCAAAAGTCCTTCTCCTGCATCCAATCACAAGTCCCACATCCCTGTAAGCATCAACCCCCCTAGTCTAAAAGGTAAACCAGAAGTCATGGAGAAGCAATAAGCTTTGGAAAAAAGTCAAGATACTATGCTTTTAAAGGTTTTATGCTGCAAAAGGACAAAATATCCTCTATCATTTATTAATAATACAAAGGAACATTCACCCAGAAAATATAGCTAAATAAAAATAGAAATTCAATCACACGAATTTAGGGATTTATATGCAGAGCAATTTGGAAAGCAACTTTAATTAACCTAGGTTTATATTACCCACTAAAGCTAGCAGAGTTAGATCAGTCAAGCTGATTGCAGACAGCGATCTCTCTAGCTGGCATGCAGGTGCAAGCCCCTTGTTACAGTTATGCCCTCCAGCTGCTCATTATTACCCTTTTTGCCAGCAGAACTGGGAGGGCAGTCACCTCCGGCAGAGTGGCTCCTGTGACTGATCCCTCTTCAGGCAAAAGCAGCCAGGTAAACACAAGCAATTTAAATGGTTGGCTTGGGGCTCAGGACAGATATCCTCTCTCATATCTAGCTGTGCTGGTAGCTATTGTTTCTAGTTGTCTCTGTGCTGGAAACTATGCCACTCAGAATGTCCAACCAAGCAGTAGATATCTCAGGACGACTTCTAAGACAGGCAAGCTGAGATCTATGTATGCACAGTTTAATCCCACTTGTTAACCTGTTGGTTGCAGATCCTGTGTTAATCTCTGTTATAAACAGCCTGGTGTGCTTTTCTGTATCATTTGGAAGCTTCACTGGCTTTGCTCTCAATGTGGATTAGACAGAATTTGCCAGAAACACTTTACCAGCTGAGCTGTGAAAAGGGGTAAGCTCCAGCTAGAGAAAAAGGGACAGATTGATGTTGCTATATCAGCACCTGCAGAGGTGTCTGTTTATAGCTTCAGGCAGTTAAGAGGGGCAAGAGATGTGATTCCTGATTGTCATAGTTTTGTTCACAAGTGAAGAGGCTTTACAGACACCAATTATAAAGCTTCTTTTTGTTCTGTTTGAGCTGAATGATAAAAAGACTTTCTAGAATTGTACAAAATGTGCTTTTCATCCATGTTAGTGTCATGCTGCTAGTAAAGAATTTGATATTGCATCAGATCTCAGGTTCTTAATGTCTAAGAATTCGTTAATCTAAACAAATGTTCTAACTAAAAGAAAAGTGTAGTGAAAACGTTGTATAAGAAGACTTTTTTGTTTACATTCTATTAGCTGCTAGAGCTAGTTTTTAAATGTGAGGATGTTAGGAGGCAAACTGCTAGTAATGCCAAACCTGCCTCCTAATAAACTCCAGACCTTCCAGAATGTATGTAGGAACTATTCAGCTTAATGTGTTTTTAAACAGAGAAAAACACTTTCAGGGGTTAACATAACCTCTATTTTATTAATAAAGCAATTTAGAAAGCAAAAACTGTATTTGTGATATATGCTGTGAAATCCTAAGTATTTATGACACACTGAACTAAAATATTTTGTTAGAACTGACTGTATTATAAATGCATTATATATAAATATATTCATTTTGTAACTGTGTTAAAACTGCTGCTAGACAGCAGCCTTACCTTGATCTGGAAGGCTTTAACAAGACCTTTTGCTCAAGCCTCTTCCAGCCACAGAGCAAGGGGAGGCACAGAGTTCAGCTGCCATGCAGACGTGCCATCCCTTCAGCCAGGGTCCCTCAGCACCTTAGGTCAGTGTGGTACTGCAGTGCACTCTGCATCTGCCAGTGACAGAGAGGCTGTGACTCCACTCAGTGACTTCTTCTATCGTTCCATTAAATGTACTGAACATTTCTTTAGCGTGATTTTGAAAATTTGTAAGAAACTTACATGAGTTTAAACGAACAGGTAAAGAGACAGCATGGATACAATAGGGAGGTCTTTGTAATGGTCAGGCAACTATCTGCTAGGGTTGTTAGCAGGAACTTAAGCTGACATCTTCATTGATAGTTATGGTGCTTACACGAATGAAATCAAGGTGGACTTGTAGATTGAAGTGCACTGTAATCACACTGTCATTTTGTCATATGGATGCACCCTCATTTTTAAAGTTTGGCCTGCTGTGGCATCATCTGACCAGTTGCAGTTTTACTGGTGCTCATGTCCCCATTACAATATAACCACAAATAAAATTAATTATATGTTGATATCCCTAAATGCATTTCTCCAATAACTCCTAGAATCATAATTGAGGTAATGGCAGTGAATAAATATCCTTAAATATAAGCTACAGTAAAAGCTTATCTAAATCTAAATGCTGAAAAATTTTACTGAATTATTTAGTCCCAGGTACCATTATGTGAGTTATGTGAATGTCAGGTTAAATTTTACCATGATTACTGCAACTTCTCCTGTAGTCTGATGCTAATCTCAGCTCTTTAATCTATTAAAATCACAGCCACTATAATTATCTTCCTCATCTCTCATTTCTTCTGTAACACATCAATGAAGAGTCCAGGCATTGATGTCCCCTTCCATATTGCATTAGATATGAGATCTTCATCTTCTTCAAGACCTCATACAATTTAGACCCAGTTTTATACTACCTCTTTATCTCTGCAGAACCACAGATAAAAGTCTTAATGTACTATTCTCTCCAGAAATTCTCTTCAGAGTTTAATGCTGATTTAGTTGCCCATGGTATTCTCCTTGTTCCAAATTTTTCTGATTCAGAACTTTAAAAAGTATGAAATTCTTCTGTGAATTTAATAATAATTATGACAATAAGAGAATAGGGGAGAATCCTAGAACCTTATTTAGCTATGTATATTAATGGCCTACTTTTCATAAGTACTGGGCATTCACTGAATAGTCTTCACTGAAGTTGCTAGATGCTGGAAATGAGCTTTTCAAATTGAAAAGCCAGATATATTCCATCTCCTTTCTAAACTATATTTCATATATGTATTATTTACATGCAATAGCTCAGTTGGATTACTTATCTGTTAACCCTCTTTGCAGCCCTCAGTGCAAAATTTCTCTTGAAATGTATTTCAGCATTCATTAATTCTGACAATGGTAGCTTGTAGTTGGTGTGTCAGTGACAACAAGTCTCATGGTGAACTTTTAAATATTGTCCCCTGGGATGACATTCCATGGCATCTTCAGCCTCACTGGTAAGGTCAGTGACACAGATTTGCTTTCAACAGTGTAATCCAGTCCAAGAGTGACAGCCAGACTATTCAGCATGACAGTGGCAAGGAAGGTTTGAAAAGGCTTTTCATTTGTAAATGACAGAAACAAGTCATACTGGGAATTACAACCTTTGCCTATCTAGAAACATCTTTGAACACCATGAATCAGTACTTCTTGATCTGGTTTAAGCTGTAGAAGGTGAGATGCTGATGTTTTGGCTTAATCATTTCCAGGATAATTAAGCCCAAAGGTATTCTTACAGAATGGTTAATGACCTCCCAATGATTCTGGCATTAATATACACATTTTAAATCCTTACATATGGAAACATCACTTGCCATTGATAGTCTTTCTAATAGTTTATTTTCCACCCACATCTTCTAGCAAGTGGAGGTATTTCTTTAGCCTCTATTTTATATTATAATTACAATGGTTCCTTCAATTGTGAACATTCTGGAAGCATATATCCCCATGTTTAGGCATCATGCATATAGGTGTATATGGGTATCAAGTCTTCTAATCATATGAAGAGTGTATCACAGATTTATTCCTAGAATAGAGGTTTTGCATATGCTAAAAATCTAGAATTATTTTAACTCATTTACATAAACCCAGATACTCTTCTGATACACATGCAAGCATTTAGAAATGGAAAATTGATTTCTGTCTGTATTGGCCCTTGTGAATTTTTATGTGCACGTATGTACTGTGTGTACATGTAAGTGTCTGCCTGCTGGCACTGAAAGTTGCTGGCTGGACATGTGAACACAGAGCTTCAGCAACCTCAGCTCTTTTGGTCTATCAGACTTGGCACTGTCTGCAGTTTCTCCTTTCTCTCTTGTCCTTGCCACTTATTCCTCTCACTAATTGTATAGATGACAAATATAAAAAAACTATAGCTGCTTCAAGCTGGGCTTCTAAATAATGTAGGCAGTTCTATATACTTCATGTAAAGCCTTCACCTTCAAAAAACATTTTAAAATGTAATAATGATTATAAAAATATCCCCAATGTCATCTATGATATATATTGAAAATAAGATTATTTAAGGAAAGGAATTATTCAATTTTAAAAGGAAGCAAACATGAACATGCATATGAACTGTATTGAAAGCACAGAAGTTAAAAGCCCTTGATGTTACGTGAGCTCTCTTCAAACAGTCACTGAGTGTGAAGTCTTAGTAATAATGTGCTCCTTTACACATTAATCTCAGTTATGAAAGCTTTTAAGCAAAACACTAATGACTACTATATAATTAAAATAATTCAAGGAAATTGTTCTTTTTACACTGAACAAAATTATTGCCTTTTCCCCTGAATTTAGTAATTAAGATATTGTCAATGAAAAGGGAAGACAAACAATATTAAGAGTTTACTCAAGCAAGCTAAAGAAACAGAATCTTTTCCTTTTCATGATAAGGTCATCACAAGCATAATATTCATGTGAGGCCATAGCAGGGAAATTTGGCCATGATTTAACATACAGTACATCAACTTTTTTTTTTTTTCTTTCAAGTGTCAAAACCTTGTTATCACTGCAATAAAAATAATAGAAAATAATAGAGTAGAGTATATAAGCATTTACAGGTCAGATTTCATGTTATTTGTCTTTTAGACATTGCGTTGCCTAAAACCCTGTGTTGACTGCATAGGTTCCTCTATGAGATGAAAGCAAGGTAACCTAAAATTACTGCCTTTAAAATATACCTAACAATATAACTGATAATAATTACCCAAATAATAATGATTTCCACAGAAATTTACTTTAGAAGGGGCTCATGCTACAGAACACTGATATCCCACCTGTCTTAGGCTCTGTTCAAGTCATTCAGTTCTGTGACGTGCTGTGTTACAAGCTGACTAGCCACACAAGAAATGCACTAATTTAAGACAGCTCAAAGAGCTACCTCAGTTAAGAAGATTCCCTGGGAATGCAGGCAAACATTTTCCATATGGATGAAAATTAAGTAGGTAAAGGATCTATTCCTGCTGCTGACAGAGTAGAAGCAGCATAAAAATATTTCTTACCCCTGTCAGCTGCAGTCATAGATCTCGTGAGGTTGGGCTGTGGTTAAGTTTCTGTTCTATTTTAAGTGCAAACTCTGCCATATTATTTGAAATAATCTAAGACATTGTAGACTAATTCACTAATTCATTGGATTTTTTCCCAGAAAGGGAATAGAAGCAAAATACTCTCAGGTATAGACTGTCAAGGAAACTGCTCCTTTTTCACTGCGTTTTGGACTGCTACTGCCAACCCTTGAACCAGAAATAGGCCTGGTTCAGGCAAACATTCCTTAGCCAAGAATTCAAATTTTACTTGTAAGACAATATACCATAGTTCAGATTATTGTCAAGGAGAGGTAATTAAAAACCTAGATTAGGAAAACTCTTATGAGACAGAATCAGGAAAAAGGGAATGCTACAGCCTTTTTTCCACCCAATTTTGCAAAATCGATTTGATCAAGACAATATGTGTTTATTGTTTACATCCCATTACTCAAAGGATTTAACAGTGACCTTACGTTTAAATGTCCATGAAACATTTTGAAGGTGCACCAATCTGTGGTCTTGGACAGAGTTAATTTTCTTTGTACTAGATTGTATAGGGCTGTGCTTTAGACTTTTGACCAAAACAATACTGGAAACACATTAATATTTTAGCTTTTGATGAACAGTGTTCACACAGCATCTAGGACTTCTCTGTTCCTTACTCTGTCTCCAAAATAAATGGATTTAGCAGGTAAGGAATGGTGCATTAAAAGTTGGGAGGATGAACCAGGGAGCTGACCTGACCTAGGCAAAGAGATATTCCATACCATATAACACCAAACTTACAAATAAAAGGGAAAAGAGGGGCATTTAGGAAGGTCGACCATCTTTAGATAAGAAACCATCTGGACGATATTCTACCCATGGAAGGTGGGAAGTGGTTCCCCTTGCATCACTTGATTTGTTTTGTTTTCTTCTGTCTTGCACTTCCCCTTCAATTATCAAGCATTTATTATTATTACCATTATTGTTTGTTTTGATACATAAATTTTCTTTTTATTTGTCCTTCAATTACTCTTGCTGTATTCCCCTGACAGAGTGGGAGAAGTGAGCAAGAAGCTTTGTGGTGTTTGGCTGCCTATCAGAGTTAACACACAGCAAGAGAATAAAGCATTCTTTCAGGAAATGGGAGCCAAAATCCAGCCCTGCTCACATCCTCACTGACTTCAGAGAGGTGCTTTTGCTGACAGATTGTGAGATCTCTGCAAGATTACAATTATCAGATTATGAGTTATGTAGATTCTTTATCTCTTTCCAGTGTTATACCATGAGCCCAATAGTTTAGATTCTTTCCTATGTAGTGTTGTTAAATCTTTTTACTGCATAATGAATGTCTACTAGCAAAAATACTATCAAAAATTACATCACATTCTTGTCCTTTGTTCTGTTTCTTCACCGTACCTTCTGCTTTGCTTTTACTTTACAGAGCTAAAAACGCAGCTCAGTAAATGGCAAATAATGATGTTCAAATGTTCTACTAAATAGCATCAAAATTGGAAGATGAATGCCAGAAAATGTAATGCAAATCTTGAACAATTGTAGTCAATTGAAAGGGAGTTTTTATATTTTATTATTTGAAAGTGGTTTTTTTAAATTACAGTAATTATCTCTGGTTTTTGGTTTTTGTGTATGTGTGTGGTTTTTTGTTATGTTTTGGGGGTTTTTTTTGTTTATTTTTGTTTGGTTTTTCTTTTTATTTTTTATTTTGCTGCTAGTCGGAAAAGAAACTGTTTCAATCTGAAAGGTCTTTATAATTAAATCGCTTTTCAGTTTTAATTTTCCCTCTACTCTCTATGGTCATATAAATTAGGCAAGTCTTCTCTATTATTTCTGTTAAGAGGTATATTAGTTATTATACATCAAGGCACATTTTAATTGTGGAGTGTAAAGTCATGATCCTATGGGATACATAAATTATTTTGGTGCCATATTTTCAAATATATTCAAATACATATAAGTAAGCCATTTGGGCACCTGTACAGGCTTTCCTAAATAAAATACCTAAATGAGTTAAGAATCTGTCATTGAAAGCAGAGTAAAGTGTTTGCTTTAATTTTAGAGAAAATGTGAGATTTTTCCCTTTTTGTTCCCTAGGTGATCTTAAATAATTACTGTGTGCTTTCATTGTCTCTCAATATCTTACTTCCTTAATTCAGACAATTTTAAACATTCAAGATACTCTAGTAGATTTCTAACTAGCATGTTTTTAGCTAGCAAGTTTTTATCTCCAAGCCAAGAATTCTTGGAGAGAAGCTGAAGAAACCAAATTTCCAACACAGCACATAATTTAAATTGGTACGAGCTGTCTAGCTTGTTAATTTTAGTGACTGCAGGTCACTAAAGACAGTTGTGTTCATGTTAACCTCATTCCAGATACTTATCTCACTTCTAGGTCTGTTTTGGTTGGTTAGTTGCTCTGTTCTCATTTTTATTATTTTGTTTTGGTTTGGGTATTTTGTTAATCTCTGTCCTAAATGATTGCCGAATCAAAATTTTCTTTAAAACTGATCTGCAGAATATATATATAGAATGCATAGAGTCCCTTTAATTCCTAGAAACCTGCTGATTCCATTCTGAGGAAAAAAATGAAAAAGGAGGGGGGACTCATTTCTGTGTCTCTCTAGTACCTGGCAGGCTTCACAAACTGAAAACGATTTTGTCAACAAGGTGGTGGTTCCTAAGTTGGTTGTTTCCTAAGGAACCATGTGTTCTGTGAATTAAAGGCTAGTTTCCTTCTGCAAACAGAAAGATGAAATTACTAGTGTGTTTTAGTCTCTATCTGGAAGGCAAATCTGCTCAAGTTTATTAAATTGCTTGGTGGTAAAGCAGCTAAGCTACCTGGAATTAGGTGTATTTAGCCCAAAGGAAGGAGGCAAAGATGACATGCAGTGCACATGAAACAAAGTCTGGCAAAGAAATTGAATTTTGCTGTTCTTGTTATGTACCTAAAAAGGACTGCAATGGCATAACAGCCCAACAGGAAATTATGTGGTGCTTTTGATAGTCTGTTTTCCATCACTGCATTCTTTCTGTTTAGTCAAGCAGAAAGTTGTCATCTTACTGCTTAAAACTGATTTTTCTTTTCCCTACTCTTTGCCCACCAACCTGCCCCTTTAAAAAAAAAAAAAAAAAAAAAAAATCCAATTTTCTGGGCTAACCTGAGAGTTTTTGAGTAGTCTTCTGTTTTTCTCTGTTGTGTTCTGATTTGAGTAGATTGGTTCTGTTCCACCCAATTTCAGGATCCTGGGAAGCCAGAATTAGAGTGAAATATTCAAAGAATCACCCATATGAGCTGTCTGCAGGGACTAGTAACTAAAACTCCATTTGACCCTTAGTGACAGTATTTTAATAGTCATTTGTTAGTTTGTAACAGAGTACACTCATCAAGCTGTGAGAGGCCATGGAAAGTATTTTCCTTCTGGTTTTTTTTCCTCAATGAAATTAATGTTCTCTCCTGCCCTTTATGTAAAAGGAGACAGGAAGTTAATACTATTTCATTGGGTAGGACAGTTAAGTAAAGAAAGAAAGACTGTTATCTCTCTGATGAATATTCAATTTTGCAAGTTTCAATGGAGTAAGTCAGAGTACCTCACTGCAGAACAGTGTATGACTGGATAGGTGTGAAGAAAAATAGTATTTAAGATGCAGAACAGGTGCTGCTTATTGGATGTCTGCTCTAATAGATGGGAGTGTGCCTTAGCACTTGCCTTGAAGGAAATGAAAGCTACTATAATGATCCTGGATGATATATGGAAAATCTGTTCCAAAGAATTTTTATTTCCCTATTAAAATTCAGCTTGTGTCTGGTGAGCTAAATGCTTCTATTGACTTAGTCTGTCATATTTAAGCTGCATAACGGAAAACTGATTTTTACTGTAATTTCTTTTTAGCTGTGTCAGCATTCTCCTTAAATATCTTACATGAATTTGTGGGAGCACATTCGTAACAGTTGTTCAAAAGCTAAAATTTGTCAAACAAAGCCTCCCTCCTTTTTCACTTTGATTTTTAGTAATGCTGCTGGTTTGTTTTTAGCATAGCAATGGTTCTAATCAGAATAGTTTCTCAAATCTACTGAGGTACTTAAGCATTTAACATGACTAAGAAGCGCTCACCTAAAGTTGCTGAAGTTTCTTGAAGTTGCATTAATAGTATAGGTATTTATTTATTATTTCAGAAGGTTAAAAGCTTCTGAAAAAACTTATTCCCACAATAAAAGATCTCTCAGTAGCAATGAGGTGTCTTTCTACATGTGGCTGTAGGTTTGTTTCACAGTTCTTGATTGATTTCCCCCTTTTTGCATGCAGGTACATATGTATGTACACACATATATATATATATATATACACACACATATATATGTATAAATATATATGACACTGCGTGTGTACATGCAGTTGCATGTAAGTTCTCTAAAAATATGCTACGTGAGACCTTGAATTTAGGGTGGAAGCTTTTGGTTTAGTGAACCCAGGTGACAAAAATTACATTACCAAGTTAGCCAATTATGTTGTGAGTAAAGTGCATAACATTAAATTCTGACAGGTTTGCAAAACAGATTTGTTAAAGTTATGAGTGATAACAACAAAAGCATGACTATTTTTCAACAGCCCAGGTATGGGAATAGGAAATAACTGAGAATTACTCAGCTAATACATGGAGATTAATTTCCTGAAAGATAATCACTTCTCATCACAACCTAGGAAGATGCTGTTGAAGTGTAGGCAGTTAGGTACCTCTAGGGATGACTTAGCAATGGTGTTTCATAGCTTTATAAAAATGTCTCAATTCACTGAAGTCTAGATTAGCCATTTGTTTCTTATTCTTGGTAATTAATACTTGAGATTAATTAGCTTTGAGATCACTGCAGAAATTGCAGCTAGCTTGCTGGCAGTAAGTATGCTCCCAGTTGTTACATTAGATAGCTTTGTTTTTTTTTTTATCCAGTCAAATTGCATTAAATCTGTGGTTTAAGTAATAAAGGGTCAGTTTTTTTGTTTTGTTTTGTTTTTTGTTGTTTTTCTTTCTGCTCACTGATACAATCTTAGTAATATTAGTCCAATTGAAGAGATGTAAGCAGATGTAATACTCATTTGTCTTATTTAATGGCAAGGTCACAATCTTTGTATCTTTAGAAAAAATATAAACTACAGCTATATATGTGTTTCACTGCTTCTTCAAAGCAAGCTTGCTCGCAGAATTCAGATAACTACAAGAAATAATAACACATGAGACAAAATAAAGATATGAGCAGTTTATTTGGTTTGTTTTGTTTTTTAACAATGAATTATTAACAAGTAAGTAGAGAACTGTACATTGAGGATCAATGTCAGCAATACAGCAGACACAGCAATAGCTGAATACTTGTAAAATGTTTTAAAAAACCCAAAAATTTGTAAACAATTTTTTCTTGACATGCCCTCCAAATTCTTAATGACACAGACACGTTCAAAGAGCCACAACTAGACCAGAACCCATCTTTCATGGGGTACCATAGGGTACCCTGCTTCCACACACGTGTTGGAGATGTGGGTGCTCCAGCTTTGTTGTACCCACTCAGCCCACTTCTTCCAGCCTACTAGTGTACACACAGGTGGTCAAGGTGCCCTGAAGGCCAAGTGTCCCCTCAGCCCCCAAAGGTGTGGGTCCCTGTGTACCATGCCTCATACTGTTAAACTAGGAGCTGCTCTTTCCAGCCTGGCAAAGGCCATTATACCCCAGACAGCATCATACAATTTCAGATGCATTTCTCTCTTTTTACTTGTTCAAATTTTAATGATTCTTTCATACATTGCTTAAGGATGACTCTTTTTTTTTTTTTTTTTTTTGGTTGATTTTTCTTACCCAAATTTTTCATGGTTATTCACAGATGATTGTTTATTCCAACACATATTAATCATTGGTGCCATCAGTGTCACATTTAGTTGGTTGGGTGATTTGTATTTGTTTGTTTGTTTGGTTAGTTTTTTGCTAGCTTTTGGGTTGGTTGGGATTTTTTGAGAAGTATAATCTCAAACATCTTTAAATATTCCACTCATGTACATTGTTTACATGCACATTCCTATCTTATCATATATTGTTACCCAGGCAGTTTTACCAAGGGAAAACTATTAGTGTTTCTCCACAAAGATATAGTGCTTCTAGTTTATATGCTAGCATGTTGCTACAAGAGAAGTTTGAACTCAGGCTGCACAGAGATCCCATCTGTCTTAATGAAATATTGAAGTTTAGTGACAAAGGACCCTCCAGATCTCTGCAAACAGCTTAAATGACAGAATGACACCATATATCCTGTATTCAAGCTGTACATGGATGCAATGGCTCTTTTTGTGTAGTTAACCACTTTCAAATTCTATTCTTCCAGGCCCACTAAATAACAACAATTGCCTGTGGCTTGCATCGACACAGCATGAGGTGTGGTTTAGCACACAGTTTTTCCACAGGTTGATATCAAATATGCAACTAATAAAATACAATTAATTTTTAAGGTCATCTTCCAGATGTGTTAGAAGCAGGGAAAATAGCACATAGAAGCAGCTATATCTTCAGATGTTGAAATGCTAGATGCTTGGGGATTTGCTCATTGCAGTTACGTTTGTGTATGTGGGATGTTTTTAATTTTTTTTTCTCAGTACCAGAGGTACACATTTGATTTCTTCCCTGTGCTTTATGGCACCTATGATTATGAGTTTGTGTAGCCTCAATTTCACCTGTGTTTTGTTTTGTTCAAAATAACCAAATTCATTTCACCAGAGTAATGTGAACTAAACATAATGAAGAGGCTTCAGTTATTCCCAGAGAATGCTCTGTGGAAAATTTGCAAGTGTAGCATAACTCCTGCCCTGCTTACCCAGCTGCTTGACAGATATATGAAAAACAAACCAGCAGTATACTTCAAGGCATGTGTGTCTTTGTTGTCTTGAGATAATATAATTCTGGGTACTGTGGCCAGCATATAGTGCAAGTGTGCATGCATGTAAGATGTCTGATGAGAGTCTACTATGGTTACTTTCTGAGTTTTCTGGCAAGCAGAACAATTACTGTCATGCACACTAAACTCCAAGACAGGCCTAAGTCTTTGAAGGATATATCTTTTTTCAGTTGTCTACAGGCTTTCTAAAACTTAGCCAGGCTGGTCTTATTCGACACAGTTTGAGTTGAACTCATGCCCCAAGTATGTTGAAAAAAGAAATACTTTGTTCCTACTATATCTGCTGGCTTTGTTTGTCTTTCTTTACAGTAAGTCAATTTTACGAATCTAGTATTGGCTCTTTGGGGTTTTTTTTTGTTTTGTTTTTTTTTTGTTTTGTTTTGTTTTGTTTTTGTTTTGTTTTATTTTGGTTTTTTTTGGTGTTAGTTTTTCTTATTGCTTGTTTTGTTTCTTGGGTTTTTCTCCAGGGTTTTTTTGAGGATTTTTTTTGGGTTTTCTGGTTTATTTGGTTGGCTTTTTTGTGCAGTTTTATATTTCTTTTTTGTTGTTTGTTTGTATTGTAATTGCATTTTTAAATTTTCTAGTGTGGTGTTTTGTGGTTTTTGGAAGGTTCTTTGTTCACTCCTGTGGAGTGGAATGTTTTGGGGGGATTGGTTCAATTTTTGGGCTTTATTGTTGGGTTTTTTTTTAATGTATTTTTTTGTATTTGTGTGTGTGACTGAACTTATCTAGCACATTTGAAAGGGTCCAATGAAGACCAGTGGAAAGGGGAGGAGGGGTCATGGGACTGAACTTCTGACAGATAGATGTAAAGCTGGAAGAAGTATCAACTTTACATTGTGTTCTCTAATAAAAATGCAGGTTTGATAGTCCATACAGAACACTCAGCAATGAAGTCTGAGTCCTTAACTTAACTCAGTCCATCTTCTGATGCAGGACAATAGTTTCCAAACTATAAACATTTTACAACACCAACCACTAGAAAACAAGAATATAAATAAAGAAATAATAACCCATCATAGAGTGTGGCTCTCAACATCCCTTTGCACTAATGTACTTTCAGGCTCTTGATTTCATCTTTCAGAACTGTGCTTTTGCACAATAGTTGATATAATGTGCCTCTGGGCTTTATTGTTATAAATAATTACAACACAATAACTTTCATTTTTTTACTTTAGAAAGGAATCTGCCATTCAGGAGATTTTCTTTGTTATATATACCTTGAAAATCTTTTGCCTCATTTTACTCTATCCTCATACTTTTTTATTTCAAATTCATGTTCAAATATTTTCTGAATCTATGTTAATATTTCAGTCTTATAAATTGATTTTAGTGAACAAAGAGCAAGAATAATTTTTATGTATGTGAGAATGTGACATTTCAAGGACAGATATTTATCAATAATTAAGCTGCAAAACAGGGTGGGCTGATTTCTTTTTTTTGGTGTGATCTGCTTAATTTATTACTCAGTTTATTGTTGTGCATGTAAAAGTTTAAGAAAATTGGAATTCTAATGCTGTTATGCACTCACTAAGGGATCAAAAGTGATGTGATCAGTCACGATCACTGAGTTTAGTCATGAAAAGGAGTCACATAGAAATGAAAGTGGTAGTGGGGTGCCTACAGAGAATGTAAAGATTTGGCCTGAGCATGCAGGAACAGGTCTAGGAAAGCCAAAGCTTAGCTGAACCAGAAACTAAGGAGCTAGTGCAAGATTTTAAGAGTTTCTGTGGTCAGCTCAGCATTAAAAGGAGGTGTAGGGAAAATGAGGTACAGCTGTTTAGTGGGGCATGACCCCAGTGGGGTATGACCCCAAGTCTTTTGGGCCCCTTTCACTTATAGCAGATGACCTGAACCTATTTCTGTATTGTGGAGGAAGAGAGGGAAAATATTCTGTAATGAAATGACTGGCTAAATGGAAAAGGAGATCACAGGAGATGCTGTATACTTTTTGTAAGGCTTTTTTACCTAGTTCCTTATAGCTTTCTGAAATCCAATTTGGATATAGCTGTGCTCTTAGTAAATGGATGATGAGGTGCAAGGCTGGATCATTGAGCTCAGAGGGTTGTAAGCAGCAATACAAAGGCAAAGCATTGCTCTGATGATCACTGTAAGTGGTGATCAGAAATAAAAGTGAGGCCCTTTACCTTTGCTAATGATAATGACAGCTGTCACCAAGTTCCCCTGTGGTTCAAACACTCCTGGTGACCCTTCTCTCAGACCTGCTCCAGTCTTATGTTCTCACCTGCTTTGTACCAGTATTTCTAATCCAAAATTATATTAAAGGAAAAACAATTTCCCTCTTGATTCTTGAGGCACAATTATAATATTATCTTTTCATTCTCATAAAATTCTTATAAAGATATAGAATTTGTGGGGGCGAGGGGAGAGACATAGAACTCTGTGAATAATGAGAGAATTCAGAACCTCTTCTGCATTCATTATTCAAACTCAATTTGTAATTAGGCAACTCTGTCCTTGTCTTTCCAAATAAGAAATGTTCTGTAGGCTAGTAGGAACATTAAAAAACAAAACAAAACAAAAAACTACCAAAAAACAACAGCAACAACAACAAAAAACCCCAAACAAAAAGAAAAACAACACAACAACTAAAAAAAACCTAAAGAAACCAAAATAAAAACAAAAAAAAAAACTGTGAGGAAGTGTAGGTTTGAGCAAGCAGCACTTGTTTAAGGCAGCACTGTTAAGTTTATAACAGAGATGTTCTATACCTAGTCCCTTCTAAACCAAACAGAACTGTATTATGACAGCCATTGTCACCTATATAATTTTTTATAAGCAGGGAAACAAACTCCTACAGTTCTGCTCAAAGGATGCTCTGAGTTTTTCTAACTCCATAAAAAAGTTCAAAGGATGTGGAGTGAGTGGCACTGAATATTCTTTAGGTTTTTTTGTTTTGGTTTTTTTTGTGAATTTCTTACTTTGCAGCCTTTTTCTGTGCCCCCCTGCAGTGTTGATCATGCCCTATTCTGACCTGGAGGAATCATAGGAAGGTACACCAGTTTGAAGAAAAGTGATCAATTGTCACTGTTGCATAGATTGATTTGAGCAAGAGTATATTCCCTTCTCATTATACAGACAAGGAACTCAAGTGTCTGGCAATCTTATGGTATTTCATTTTTCGTGCAGTTTACTGAGAGTTTTTAAAAATATGTTCTTGAAGATCTGCATTTTAATTATGCCTCATATGCCCTGATTTTAATTATGAAATTTCTTGGCATATCTTGTTACATAATTGGTCAAATTTTTGAAACTCTTAGAATATCCTGAACTCTGCTGTGCTCCTGGAATTTAGGACAAGCATAGCTGTGTGTACAGAGTTCTAATATCTGCTTTACTGAATCAGTAAGTCGCTTGTTAATGTTACTTCAAAACAGCAGGTTCACTATGCTTGACAAGTAAGTGATTTATTTTCTCAAACCTCTTTTATTAAACAGTTTAACATAAAAACAAAGTCTTAGACCGTCTCCTCAAAAAATATGGATCATGATAGGAATAAATGAAATTTTCTTAGAACTAGCAAATATTCATACAGTTCCAGTAATACTATTAATAAAATCAGTCCTAAATGAGAATAAAATAATTTAATGATACATTAGAAGGTACAAGATTCACTAATTTCCAAGTTGGTAGTTCATTGGTTGGTATTCATCTTAATGTTTTATCTCTTGCACTCCTTTTAGGGAGGCATATATCATACCTAAATCCAAAATTTGGACAAAAACTATTCTAATGCAGATGGAGCTATATTTCTAATTATTCACTTTTGCCAAGTGATCTATAAAAGATCAGCTCGAGTCATAAGTTTCATGACAAGTGAGAAAATAAATTGCTCAAGATAGGATGCAAATTAGGGACAAGGTTCAGCTGACTACCAGAATGTGTAATTATATTTTGATATGTCACAGAGTAAGACAGTCTAACTTGATTTAAATTTGTAAACTAAAAATAGTTGACTGGAAAAATGGTAGGGAAAGAGTTTATAAAAACTGCTAATTCTTAAGAAATGTAATTATGACCTTGAAAAATAAATTCAGAGTAGATTAAAGAATAAGTTTCTTGAATGCAATTTTATCTTGCAATAGTGTAGAGGTGAATTTGTGATTATACATTTGTTGTATGGATGATCTGGAAAGTCCATAATTGCATCATTGGTGATCTGAGGGAGAAAGATTCTAACACATGGCCAACTGAAAATTCCAAATTATGCTGCATAATGTGTTGATAATGAACACATAAAATCAATAATTACAAAAAAAAAAAAAATCCCACCAACAAAGTAGTGAGACTACTTTAGAAAAAATTCCAGGGCCAGCGGATTTTAAGACTTAAATACAATGTGAAAGAATATGATATAGAGAGTGTGGCTGCAATACTTCAGGGGCTGTGCAACATAATTGTACTGAAAATTGAGGCACCTAGAGTAGCTCACCCTTATAGCTCTTCAGACCCTGATGTTGATCTATCACTCCTTGGCTATACATTTGTATGTGTACCTGCTTACTGAATATTTTGAAGGACCAAACTGTATGATGCTATTTCAAGTTTACGAGAAACAAAATAGGAAGTAGAGACATAGAGGCAGAAGGCTGGTTTGCTGAACAAAGTAAAATTTTTTAACAGGACAGGTTGTAGGATAAACTCTTCCATTTGTCACTGGCCTCTAGGTAGGGGACGACACTTGAAATATCACCTTCTGTTTTCTGTCAAATTTGGGGTTTATTTCAGGAGGACTTTCTTGATTTTTCCCAGGCAAAATAATTAATATCATTAGTCTGTAGTTTTCTGAAGTTGACACGCTGGTCTTTTTGAATATGACTGCAATATTCTCCTTTCTCCAGTTCACAGATTTCCGTGACCTGTCAAAGATGACTGACATCAGCCATCCAAGGACATCAGCCATCTCTTTTGGTACCCTTGGATTTTCATGGGTTGAGTTGTCTGAAGTAAACACCATCTTTATCCTCATCCAGTATTTTCTGTTCTTCTTTCTGAGTCCTTTCACTGAGCACAGGTGCCTGGAAGACATTCTCAGCAAAGACTGAGACAAAGTTGGCATTGAGCACCTCATCCTTACACATCTGCTGTCACTAAATCACTGACCCCTTCCAACACTCTACTTGCATACTACTGCAGTGCTGGAAGCAATTCTCATTGCCCTTGTCATCCCTAACAGGTTTCCAAGAGAGCTGCAGCTCTCCTAACAACATCCCTGCATGGCTGAAAAATACTTCTAAATTTCTCTTTAGTAACCTCTCCTCAACCTTCTTGTACACTGCCCCTTTTTTTTTTTTTTAATTTGAATTCTACCATGAGCTCTCTGTTTAGTCAGACTGGCCACCTGAGATTCTTGTTTTCCTGAGAGTCAGTACTATTATTGTGTTTGGCTTATGTCTTTCACAACATTCTTGAGTATTGTTGCCCTTTATAATGCCTCCTCCCATATCATCTATATACCTGTTCCCTGAATAAGATGTAAGCTGCTCCCCTTAAATACAGACTATAAACTCTGCCTATCTCCTTCATTCTCCTCAGGATCTCGAACTCCTCTAATTCGTGATTATTCCAGTCAAAATTACCTTTGACTTTACTCAAAGACATTGAGTAGCATGTCTTCAACTTATTCTTCCTCATTTCTGAGTGGCTGATCCCACTGCACTTAACCCCTGGCTGGTGTCAGCATTTGCATCAAGAAGTCATCCCTGAAAAAATCCTGTCACAGTGACCTACTAGAAAACACCAAAGTACTCCTCCATGAGAATTGGAGTCTGTCATCCAGAATTCCTTATTTCAAAATAGCTCCTTTCATATCCTCACCCAGATCAGGTGAACTGTAACGAACTCCTATCACTGGGTCTCCTTTACTGGCCTTTCTATTGATTCTGAGTTGTGAGCTCTCAGACCAATTGTTGTCTGTCTCACAGAAGGGTCTGCATACTTCTGAGCCACTCCTTCACTTCCTCTTTACCCCCTTTTCTTGATATGTCTTCCATGCAGAATGTGTATCCACACATTCTTGCAATAATCATCCATTTCAATAACCCATTTGTATGAGTTGTCCTACTACAACTGAGTAATCAAAATTATATAAGTTATGTAGGTATGCACATGCACAGTTGTAGTCTTTGCTGTTTTTTTCCCTGGCTCTGTGCATTTCTGCTCATATAGCATATTTGAGATGGACCTCCTTTCACCCTGTTTTGTTACTCTGGAGTTCTCTCTTGTACCTGCCACCTGCCCACTACTTTGCTTGTCTGTGGGTTGTAATTTCCCTCCACATCAGTTCCTAGGTTAGAGGTCTACTCACTAGGTTCACCAGTCTGCTGGAAAAGCTGTTCTCAACAGCTTTGTCTTCAGGTCTCCAAAGGAGGGCCCTGTGGTCTAAACCCAAAATTATTGTTGAAGACATCAGCTACAAAAGCCTCTAATCAATTTCCTAAAATAACTGGGGCTATACACTTTTGTTTACAAATTTTTGTGATGTACCAGCTATTGAATACAAACTGTGGCAATATCATCATCCAAACCAAAAAGAACACTTAGGAAAATTTCTCCCCTATAGATTATGTGCTGATTTATTGTATCTGAGGATTTGGTCAACAAACCTCCATGCAACTCCTGTTAGATTAACAACATATGTTTTTCTGTCTCCAAATAGCATCTCTATAAGCATTCTAGGTTGCAAAAGGCACTGGAAGGTATTATAATTTCTCAAGACAGGTTTTAAATCTCACTTTATTCTTTGAACTAAATTGCTGCTGCTCTTGGGTCACTATATTTCTTTCTTGTAGATTGGGAAGGCGGAGCAAGGGGAGGGTTGTGATGCTGCTGTCATGTATGCTCAACCTTTGCTGTGTTAATCCATCACTGACTGCTCCTTTTTCTCCCCAGGAAAACTTTTTAGAGTCTTTAAGTACTATTGAGACCAAGAGGGTAAATGTTCTGTAATGACTCTTAGGTCAACAAGAAAAAACAGAAGTTTCTGGGAAAGTTTGAAGAGGAAAAAACGAACAAAAACCCTGAAGATTGCTTTCTTTGCCTCTTGGGTATAGGAATGGGGGATTTTGGGGGGATATTTTAGTATATTCTGGGGGATATTTTTTGTAGTTGGGGCAACAATGTTGTATATTAATAAACAGTGAAATAATGCACACCTCTATGTCACAATTACAATAAAATCATGCATTTGGGCAGATTCTTTGCAGCTCTGAAATAACTGCAATTCAATCTTAAGAGACTTATTTTTCAAGAAGAGAAATTTGAAGCATTTTAAATTTTTAGCATTCCAACCAAGTCTCTGTAAGAGTGCATTAGCATCTGGATATCCAGTAAGGAATGAAATTTATAGCAAAACATTTAAAAATACTGAGAAAACTTCCTTGGTTTTCCTGTTTATAATTAGAGTATACTGGGACAAACTCTATTCAGATTTGTCCCCATGCAGATTAATTCCAGTTGCATGAGTAAGCTGAAATAGAATTTCAGTAGTCATTTTTCTGTACATATATTTTGCTGCAGTGGTGCAGAGACAGATTTTTTTTTTCTATGGCTAAAAGATAATTCAGTTTTCTAAGGAGTAGGTAATGAAAAATTGTATAACTTGTCACATCTTATATTAACAGACTTTTCCTTATTAAGAATCTTTATTAAGAATCTGATCTATTAAAAAATAAATGGCAGCCAGATTCAAGGATTACAAATAAACATCTTTAGCCATATTTGATTCCTTTCCTTTCCACAGTTCTAGTGTGAAAACAAAGGATAGAAGCTGTAAGAACCTGCAATGACTGCTTTTTAGTGCTCAGAGGCAGAGATCTCTCATTGAGGCATGATATCTGATCCTAGCTTTTTCTACAGAAAATCAATACTCTCACAAAGGTGGCAATACATCTTTGGTGGTGGAGTATGCCTCCTCCATGTCAGAAAGTACCTTGTAAGTTCCTTAGATGTAGAGACTTAGGAGTTAGATTCTCCTGTCTAATCTTATGTAGAATGGACCACAGTCCAGAGCCCTCCTTCATGTATTGCAAACAAACCTTTTATCAAGCTACATGAAAATAAAGCAACTAGTTCTGAATGGTTTGTGTAACATAGCTGTCACGTGTAGGATAACTTGGTTATCATCTCTGCACTGTGCTGCTTTTTTTACTGTAGCAATATCCTTTGAAATGGTAACCTTCTTTTTTCCACGTGAGGAAAAATACCAGAATTTATCTCTCAGCAGATATGGCAGATTTAGCACTTAATGATATTTCTGATAGTAAAAGAAACTTCAAACACAGAGATTTGAGGGATCTAGTTGGGGAAAAAAACTCCAAAACTACCTTTTTGTTTTCATCCACAGGTAAACTTCTGTAGTAGTTTTCTTTTAGCACTAGTTACCATGTTTAGGAAAAGCAAAAAATAAAAGTAATAAAGTATATTTATTTGTCTCTTTTTGAGAGCTAGGTATTAATCAATCACTTAAATGGCAACATTTTCTGTCTACTTAGTTAATTAGGCCTAATCAAAATGTCCAGTTTCACAACTTTCAGTACCCAGAATGCACTTTGCTTAAGGCTAATGCAATTCTGTGTAAATGCTATCTTTTATTTATTCACATTTTTTTAAAGGTTAAACAGTATATACTTCCCAGGTTGGTAACTCATGCTGCTGCATGGATTGCAAGGAGTATTTTGTTCTGTAAGCCAGAGTTTTAAGAGTTCTGGAGTTGGTGAACTTCAGTACCATTACTGTAAAACAATGATACATGATGAACACCACTGGTATTCTAAATAACTCTTGAAAGAATATCATTGTAAATGAAACGAATGTGCCTTCACATAATAATATTTTTATTTCCTGCCATTTATATGAGAATGTTTTTGAAAAACTGCTGCATGATTTTAAGTTCTTTAAACTAAAATAATGCTAACTTGTAGTCACTGAAATATTTGTTATGCATGTTAGCTTCATGAGTATCAATCTAGGATTTAAATGAAATTTTAAAAATTAAAAAACGTTTAGTTAATCTCAAATCATTACAGATTGACCTGCACAGATCCTAATGACTCCAAAACGAAGTCTTATGAAGACAAAGTTGCTTTCTCTAACTGGATGGGAAGATGAAGAAACACTTTTATTTAATGTCTTTGGGCAGAAAAAAGTGTAGTGTCTTTTCATTAGCATCAGAAGACACAGCAGAAGTTCTTATTACGTCACTGATGCTAAATATTTTAGGTGTTGTATTTGATGGATATATCCATATGCTCCAAATAGCACTAACATCATCTGGTGAGACCTCACATAATAATGCATACTTCAATTATTTTCTACTACCTTCTGTTTATATTGAGTTCAGAAGCATAAAGTTTGAAATAACAGACACTCTTGGAAAATTGTTTGCAAATGCTTTTGGTTTGCTTTGCCATCCATTTTTGTCTGTATGCATCTCCACAATCAGGTGTGCACAGGGTAAACACCTGTCACCGAGTTAAATAAATTACTCCCTCTAAAACCTGTGTCTTTTCACATGTCCAAGTAAGTCGCAAACAGTCTGTTCCAGTGCTTGTAACCAGTATAATTCAGCCACATGTTTCCTGAGGCACAGAGTTTTAGAGTTTAATTGGTAAATTTAATGCAATTTGGGTAAAAAATATCTAACTTTTTCTCTCCCATTTTAATTTTTTTTCCCCCATTAAAAGTTTCCTGAGTAGAAGACTTGCAGCAGTGAATTTCCAAGGAGTAATTTTGGTTAGGCATACATTGTTTTTTGTCACTCTTGGAGAAACAGCATCAAAAGCATTGGCTATCAGAAAACACTTCCTGAAGCAATGCTATTTACTTTCTTGGCTAACAAAATATTGGTGTTGAGGGCTGAGGTTTCTGTAAAATTTGTTTTGGTGTGTGTTTGGTTGAGAGTTTTTAGAGACAGAAGGGGGCTTTCAACACAATATTCTATATTCAGTAATGGTTAGTCCATTTGTTTTGGTGATAGAGTGGGAGAAACAGAGATATTCTATTATTATGTTATTCTTACTTACATCCTTCATAAAAAGAATGAAACTAGAAATATTGTGGGTTTTATTTTATTATTTATGCAAGCTGAATTCATGGGTGCATCCTGAAAATTGTTCTCTGACAAAAAGTTATGTTTGATTCAGTGTGAGAAAATGCACTTCCATATACCTTGAATCCAGTGCATCATAATTTCTCATGGTGACACACAACTGATTTGTTAAGCAAAAGTAGTAGTTTCATGACTTCATATATATCACCATCAAACCTCTCAGTTCTGTTCTCCAGGCTTCTCTAGGTAGAATCCTACCTTAGGTATTGCGTAATTTTGATCACTCTAATCAGTATATCTTCTAGTATTTATATTCTTATCTATTTAGAGGAGAAAGGTCAAAACTGTGAAAAATCTTAATGATTCACTTGAATCTTTATTTAAGCAGAAGAATTTATTCTGTTTGACAACCCTTCCTTAATTTTGAGCATTAATTCTGTTTTGTTTTGTTGTTTTCTTTTCTGAATGACACTGAAGAATAAACTTCTGGAATCTCATCACTGTGTAAGGAAAGAAGACAAGATGTATTTTTTCTAAGTGTTGCTAAATTTATTTTATCTGCAGTCTCTCAGTACAGAAGACAATATTCTGTAACTTTCAGATGTGAACCCAGTCCATGACAAGCCAAATTCTCACCCTTAATTTTTTTCTGAATGCTCATTTTGATTAGCTGAATTTTCTTTGGAATGGAAAAGTGATATTTAACCTTTATATTAATATTTAATAATATTTGTAGCCAATACATAATAGCATCTAATAGAAGTTCTAGTACAAAAACTTTGTTCTCCAGCCAGCACTTTTGCATCATATCCCCTTTATTAATTCTATGCCCACCTAAATGAGCATGTCACACTAGATGTATCATAAATTAGCCATCACCATTTCACTGATGACGCAAAAACATAATCAGAATATTCATCAGGGGCTCCAAACTGATTGGAAACAGGCTTAACTTACTAGGGTTGGGTGAAAGATTTCATATTTCTTGCATATATAAAGCATTGTATTTCAGGGGGACCTGTGCCAGGGAGCATTTGTGCATTTCCTTGTGTCTCTACATACGGCACAAATTAGAGTAAGTAGAAATGTACAGCTTGTTATTGTAGGGTTGTACCTACCATGTGGTTGGTTCTTTATCACACAGAGCAGCTTTTCAACCCTCTGGAATTCAGGATTTTTTTTTTTTTCTTTTTTTTAAAATCAGCATAGCACCAGAATGTTCTAAATTCAAGGCATACTTCTTGCTCTATCACCTTTTAATATTCAACATTAAGTTATGTGTGAGTGAGTCTAGCACAATTTTATGCTCTTAAAGATTAGGGTGGCAACATGATGCCTGCCAGATGCTCAGAGGTCAGACTGAAAAAGCATATGAAGTCACCTGCTGTTCCAGGGCTATCTTCTAGTTCAGGGGCAGAAAAGCTAAGTAGGTGCCAAGCTGATTCCAGGTTCTCTCAGCAAGAGGAGATGAAGATTAAAACAAAATGCTCTGACTTTTGTTCTAGCAGCTTATGTAAGATAGGAAACTATAGAGAAGCTGAAGCTGGTTCAATAATTATCCAGTTGTCTGACTCTGTGGTCACCATACACTGCCAGACCAAGTGGTAGATGCTAATTCATGCATTTTATTCTGTCTAAATAAACCTTAGAATAAATACAGGACCTTCTACTAAAGGTCTTTATTGTCTATTATTCTGGATTGAATTCATTAGATAATGACAAAAAATGTTCTGGAATCTTAAAATCTACTTCAAAAGGAAAAGGTATGCACACATACACATACAAATACACACATAGCCAAGCTGTTAATCTGTAACTTTTTTATCCTTTGTCCACTTTTGCTTGTGAATTTATTTGCCTTTTCTCTTTTGATCAGACCTAAATAATGAACCATTGCAGCATATGCAGCAGTTTGTGAGTATTTTCAGACTAATATCTTGCTCTGATTTCTTCACTTCTACTTGACTTATCAAAGATATATTCAACTAACTTCAAACAGACTACTAACACCATAACCTTGCTACAGTTAGAATCAGCTTCATTTTTCTGAAATCATGTAACACAGTTACTATGTAAGAAGAAAAAGAGTTTTTTTCTCTTGGGAAGATGATTTTTCACCATCTAGACTTACTACAAGTTGTAAAACCTGGAAGTACCTTTGGAAGAGTTAAAAATGTACATTTTTGTGGGCAAATGGTAGAATCCAGTATTGCTATTTGGGGTATTCTGTAGATGCTGGAAATCCTTGAAAGGTAAGTAGTAAAAAGACACAGCACATTTTTTTAATTTATTCTTGTCCTTCCTTCCTTCTCTGATTGCCAACAGGATTGGGAAAAAACTTGCATGGTTCATTGTTATTTAAGTTGCTCTCTTCGTTGTGAATTTACCAAAGGAGTAGTAAACATGGTACAAACCTGCTTTTATACTACTTTGGCCTCTATGTTCCCCCAGTATTATACTTGAAAGCATAGCTGAAAAGTCTTGGGTTTTTTTCATTTGCTATTATAACATGAACATGAAAAAGTTGGTTGTTATACTGAAAATACAATAGAAATATGAAAACTATATCTTGCCTCTTTGGTCATTCCAAAACTTCTCCTACAGTGAATGCTGTAGAAGCCTGCTGAAATTTGCTTTAGTAAGCTTACAGAAAAGGAATACTAATATATAAACCTTTTTTAACTATTACCTAATCTTTAGAAATAGCACCTTAAATAAAATCACATGCCTTATAATTAGAAATAGTCTTTTCTTATAAATTACAGTACCATACCATAGATAGCTACAAATTATGCATTTATATCTCCATATTTTTAAATACTTAATTTGGTTTGAAATTCCTAAAGGGATATATTTCTCTCAGTTCTGTACCAATTACATTATACCTATTTACTGTTCTTTGTTCCCTTTTTTCCCCAGAGGCTATTCTACACAAGTACAGAATAAGTATTTTGCATTTCCCACCCCCCCTCAGTTTCTTGGTAAGTGTATCTCAGTCTTTAAACCAGACATACTTGCTCTAGAAAAAAGAACTATATGAACTGCCTGACTGGAATCCTATGATTTTACTAAGGAATACACTCATCTAAAGCTAGCACTGCTTTCTTTTTTAGCATAGGCTAGATGATTTGCATATTTATGAACTATTAAGCATCTTCTATACACTCCCCTCAGGAGGCTCAATAAAGACAAGAAATTATTTCTGCCTAGGTCACATTTATTAATTTCAGTCTCTGCATAAGATTTACAATTTACTGCAATGCAGGAGGGAGAAACGAAGCCAGGGTTAAAGGGGAGCATAAATTGTTCGCTTTTGCTAGTTTATATCATCCTCTCTTACCACTCTTAGTGGTTCAGGAAATTTATTTTATCTTCCTGTAATCACCTTCCTGGATGCAGTGGGTAAACAAGAAAATGCAGATAAAAGACAAACAAACATAAGGTCATGCCTTGCATACTACAACTAGTATAAAATAAACTTGAGAGCTTGATTGAAGCTACTCATTAAAATACTGCTGTGCTGAAGGAGGTGGATGGGTAGCTCATTCTAGTGCAGTGTGGAGAGATCCAGGGTCAGGTGGAGAACTAAACTTTCTCCATAGGCTTGTAGATTCAGACCTCTGCATGTGGAAGGAGGAATCTTCTTTGACACATTCATTAGAGAAGACTAGGGAATGTTCACTTAAAGCACATTCAGAGAGAGAAATTTGCAATGTAAAGTTTATTTTAGAAAAGTTCTGGCCAGTTTCTATTCACAAAAATCAAAGCCTTATCTGTAACTAAGGTAAAAGGATATAAATGGCACTTTCTGTGATGTTTACTGGGAAATTTTACTCAGTGATTTGCAAGGTCTCTGTAGTAATTCTGTATTTTGCATAACACAGAGGAGTGAGAGGAGTTTTGACCTTCGATCCCTCTCCCCACAAACACATTTTTGATGTATCATAACTGATGCATATCCCAACATAATGGCTGTTTTGGAACCTGTTCTGTTAAAACAAACAAGCAAACAAAGACAAAAAAAGCTATGTGCAATCCAGACAGCTAAGGAATAAACTCTTTCTTCTTAGATGTTCCTTCTTGAGGAGAATTTGTTCTTGATCTGCAGTTATGCTGAGATGGATAATTTGATTCACAGCCAGAGAGAACTGGAGGTTTTTATTCCCCTTTTTTCTCCTGAAATTTTGCATTAATTTTGTTGTTTTTCTCAGTATAGACACTCCACTGACATTTTAGGATTTCTTAATATTTCAAAACTTTTTGGAAAAAAATAGCAGCCTTGCTGATAATAAGAAAATTGCCATTCCATAATGGAAATACACGGACTTTTACTAAAGACTTGTTATTACATTTAATAGGAAGGTTTTGAACACATCTTAAAATAAGCCCTTTTGAACAGTGATCAGAAGCAACTGTTCAGGTTACAAGTACTCTATTTTGCCATGAAAATAGTGTTCTGTGCTGGGTGACAATAGCCCTGCCTATACTGAATTTCATTCTGAAAACAGGCAAAACCTCAGCCACCTCTGCAGTTAAATCTGTAGCCAGTCACTAAGGCAGCGTCATCCAAAATACCACTAAATATTGAAACTAGCATGTGATTTAATCGTAGTAAAATTGGAATAGACTGTCCAAGAAAGTAAACTGGCAAATGGGCAACCAGTTGAACATGTTATATTTTAATTTGCAGAGACAAAAATGACAAGCAATTTATTTACATAAAACTGTACAAAAGCAAATTAAATTATGTAAATATTTCATAAATAGAGGTGGACTAGCGTTTAATACATTTTGCCATGTTTAGCATAGTTGCGTGCATAGTGACTCATAATAAACAATGATAAATTGTTCTCTGCTTCACTATCAACATCCAAGTTGCAGAACAATAGTCAATGATTATTATTACAAACAGATCGTACCACACTGAATGCAAGTGCTTTAAAATTTAGGAAAAGTTGTCTGAAAGGATACCCCAGGTAGCTGGTGAATGTTGTCTTCTTCCTAGTGCTTATGCTCTTTCAGTCAGTGGTACAACTTAACCGATGAGCTTTCATTTCTATTGCTTTTTCATCTGCTTCTTTTCTTAAGGAAAATCTGCATATTTATCACCAATGAAACAGAAGGAAAAATATTTCATTGTTCAACTTCCTTAGAAGAGTTTGGTGATGGCTGGATTTATGGCAAGACCTTAATCCATATTTGTAACTTTTCTACTTGACAACTTCTAGGGTAACCTTTCAGCCAACCATTTCAATCCCATTAAAGTTCTTCCCCCACATAAAAATAATGTTTAACTTTTTTTCCTGAAACTCAGGCAGCAGGCCAGTCAGAAACCATATTCAATAAACTTAGTGGGTCTGAGATCTGGAATAAGCCTTAGATTTTAGACCAAAGCTATTGAACTTTCTAATACATATAAAGTTATATATTAACGCATCAATCTATAAAGGTGCCCTAATGTAAAATACATGCAAAGCTCATTTGAGTTTCCCATTGAAGGAAAGAAAAAGATGATTTCTATACTGTACAACTAAAATGTGATGAAGGCTAAAAGCTATTAAAAAAATTGTCAATTTTCCTGGCAACAGGAACTGGTGACACCTTGCTAAATAACTATCATATAGACTGATCATACTTTTTCCAGGCAGTAGAATTAAAAACAAATTAAAACAACCCCAAACCCCACACAAATAGTAATAAAAAAATCCTCAAGACCTACTTAAACCACAGCCTTGTGTTAATAATGCTTAAGACTGGTCCATTAACTGAGTTTGGCAAAAGGCTTGTCTTTAAATATATTATTTATAATTTCTCAGAAAATAAACACAGGTAAATATACAGGTTCAAAAAAGTTGGGAATAGCCCCTTACCCCTCAGTGTCCAAACCCAACTACCACTTTACCATAATAATAGGTATAAAAGGCACAGTTGCATATTTTGCATTCACCCTAATTATTTTTATAGCTTTATTTGTTTATTTTTTATACAAAAGCACTCTATTTATGGAGTGGCACCAGATTTAACCTATTTCAAATAAAGAGGAAAAATACAAACACAAAATATATTTGTATGTCATGCCAGGTCAGAAGAGTAATCAGCATATTAATAGTGGCTAGTTCCACAAGAATTACTGTGAATACTTACAGTAGATAGAATTTTTTAAAAATTCTTTCACACGCATTTTAGATCTAAGGAGATGCACACAAGAAAATTATTTCATGACTGTCTTATGTGGTGCAAAAATTGGTGAATGACTGCTGATCCATTTAATCTGAAGGTCAACCATGACCTGTATTATTAGCCTTGTAGAAAAAGTGTCTAAGAATATATGGAACCCAGCTACCTAATTTATTTTCTTGTGTGTAATATTAAATAAAATCTTAGTAAAGGAAGTTCTGTTGAACATTTGTGTTATGCAATTGTGTATTCTGTTGAAACGTGCAAGAAAACTGTGTTTACATTACATAAGCATTTTTAGAAGCATTTTTAAACATGTACTTACAGATTATACAAAGCAGTAACTGCTATATGCAGTCTCATAACAAAGTACTAGCTTGCATCTCTCCGTATTACTTAAATAATTAAACATAAAAATGTTCAATCATTATTAATCTTTGATTTTAATATTTTCTTTCTAAAATGTGCCCATTCATCATAACTTCTATACACAAACTAATGTTACTCGAAGAAAGTAAACTTTAGAGAGGAGAATGAAAAGGCCAGAAATGGCACAACCCACTAAATGGAGAAGTGAATTCAAAAGGTAAATGTGATGAGTTGTTTTGATTTACCAACATCTACCTTAGGCTGTTTAAGGTTATTTTTATGCAATTCTTCAAAGCAAGAAACTACCCAAAGCTACATTATGACTACAGTTACTAGAGAGCCATCTAGCCATGCCTTCACGCCAGGTTCAACAGCCAGGGATCTGAACGCTTTCTCCATCCTTGAGCTGTCCTTGCTGTGTTGTTTGATTGTCACTTTTGTCTGAATGTCTGAGCTCGGTCTGTGATTATTACTACAGCATCAACTACAAAGCAATTGGTTGATGTTCTGCATGTTTTGTTGCTTTTATTGCACAAAACCCTGTTTCATTTCCTCTTCTTTTCAAAAAGCACTCACCATGATAATTGTTACAGCTCTTGTATATCACAGTAGCTTGGACTCCTTTTAGCTCATCTTGACCTCCTAGGTATCATACCTCTGTTTATCAGACCATTTTTTACTAACACTAAATGTTCTGAGTCTTGATATCATTTAGTATTGCACTTCTCTTGGTTTTAATGCACTTGGTTTCAAAAAAGCTTTCATTATCCTCATCTTTGACATAATTGAAGCAGTTGGTAAGTTGCAACACTGATGACCAGATTTAGCAACCATGCCTTGCAATCTGAAAAGAAGCTTTTGTATCCAAGTTGTAATGTTCTCTTGTTACTGCATTATCCCATTGTCCACCTTTTGCCCTCCCATCAGGCATTCCCATGAACACAGCCTTCTCTTCTACTATTATTTTTGTAATTTTGATCTTAAAAATTCCCTGGAACTAGCATATGCAGCATATCATATGCAGCATTTGCTGCAATATATCATGTCATTACAAAAAAAAAAAAAAAAAAGCATCTGTTCCTTTGGGCATTCAACTGAACCACACTGGAAAAAAATTTGTCATCTGGGCTTGTGAACTGTGCTGCTGCTTAGAATGAAACTGAAGCTGCGTTATGAGTACATGTATTTTTTTGTGAATACATTTATTTTCTAAGTCAAGCCCCAATACTTAGCAGTTCCCCTGATCCATTAAGTGATCTTTGGCCTTTTTGTTATTACAATCTTCCCAGCTAAATGTTAGTGTTGCCCAAAATAATGATTTCAACAGTTTATCACTGCTATCCTATGGTATAAGTGTTAGTAATTGAGTTTACATTGAAATAATCATTACAGAGAACGAGAGAGAAAGAGAGAAAGAGACACAGCAAGACACGTTTGTTCAATGGATAAAACAGAACCAGAGTTCATGAATCACAGGAAAGTATGCCATGTTTTTGACTGCAGTCTCAGGCTGAAGGTACTTCTGTTGCTTCAGCCTCAGATGAGAGGTGAGAATATTAAAGCTGTGGTCTTCACAAAGTGCCTATTAATGATTATTCCTTTATATTTATCCTATATCTTTATGGTTTCTGAAGGATTGTCCCTGATGGGGATCAGCAATATTCAGATGGGATGTTCTGAATACATTTTCCCTGACCTGTTATCCTCAACAAGCCAGATGACAAACAAACAAAATGAGTGGCTTAATTCATGCTTCTGCAGAGGGGAAACAACAGTGTGTCGTGTTCTTTTTATTCAAGCTTGCTACTATGGGAGGAATTTGCAACCATAGATCTAGGAAAATAAAAATCAGCGAGGGGGAATTAGACATGCAAGTAGCGACAATGTTTTCTACATTGTACAGTATAGTCAGGCAGACAGTATAATTACATGCCTGCTATGGAGGCAGAAGTGGCAGGCAGATCTTTTGTCTCTTTGGTGGCCCCCTCTTTTTTGTTTCACATTTTTTTCTTAAAATTGTTGTGATTTTAAGACTTTTGCCCCATTTCTTTCTTATATTATGAAAGAACTTTGTTGCTGCTTTTTTAGCCTACAGGTAAACTTCTCTTCTAGTTAGAGTATTGACAGGAGATGGCTTGTATTCCCCTGTCTGTGTGAGGGGGATATCCTCTGGATTGCCTTCTTCATTTTTGCTGAAACTAGCTGCACTGAAGGTCTCATAGGATGAGGTCAACTTTTTGTTAAGGAGGTTTCTGTTGCGATCACCCATGAGGGAGGCTTCTCCATTGGCCAGCTTTTCCTGACTGCCCCGTTCATCCACAGGCATGAAAGTGGAGAGTTTTGGCTGGCTCTTCTGCTTTCTCTCCGGAGAAGTGCGGACTGGCATCCAGCAGGAGTCTGAGTGGCCATATTCATCACATTCCCGGGTGCACTTCCCTGTTAGGGCTACATCTGGCAGAGGCCGTGAATCTGGAAATAAAAGAGAGTTGTCGTTACAAATTAATATTACACTCACTTCCATTGAAACTGAGAATCCTTAAATTCACGAAAGGTATTTTTAAAGGTCTTGGTAGGAATGTTGCAGTAAGTTGCTCAGTAATAATTTTTTCACATTGCACGTGCCCGGAGGCAACAAGTGGATCTGTACAGTTGTTCTCAACCTTAATAACTGAAAAAAAAAAAAAAAAAAAGGCTATTAATCCTCTTCCTGTGCCTGTAAATCAATTCCAGAAGCATTTGGCATTAGATACTGAATTAATTTTGATGTCTGAAAGAGTCAAAGAAACACTTAATTCTATACTGCAAATTTTCCAGAAATTATTAAAAATACCTTTCCTTGAATTTTTTCATAGAGAATGCTCTGAATTTATGTGGAAGGATCCTGAGACCCTGCACCTTGCAAGCACTTAATGCCCTACAAATGAGCAGATCTGGTATTGACAAAGGGGCTAAATTTTTGCATAATGTAAACCTCTATTTGTATTTCTGAGGATTGGGAACTTGAATTGTTAGTCTACAATATGTTACATTAGTTGTACAATCAGTAATTGCAGAAGCATACCAAACCTCTGATATGGGTTATAAACTTTATTAATAGTACAAATAAAGCTGTTCTGTGTGTATATGTGCACAGTAGGGCATTGGATGAATCTTAGTCCTGCCTAAAGAGAAATATTTTATATGTGGCTTGCTATGTTAGAAGGTGTCGTGTTCCTCTTCACTATGTCTAAATTTTCTGTACTAGTAAGAGCTTTCACTGAAAACCAGCAAAGTTCAGGGGCCTGCAGGATTGACTCCTACCTGTTTGCAATGTAGGTATATTTAATATTTGTATTTTGATACTTGCATGCAACTGAATTTAAAAGCTACCTCAACTATTTAAAGGAATGGGTAAGATTCTTAAACCTTGTTTTTATTCAGTTGTAGTGTATTTTATGGTCTAAAGGAATAACTGAAACCGCCTACAAAGTAACAACATGATATTCAAACAAAGTTGACAAAGAACATAAATTAAAAAAAATAAATTTTTTCAAGTGTGTTCAATATGACTTTCATATTATATGACTTATTTGATGAAATATTCAGGTTTGCTTTATTTAAAAATGAATTCTTTTAGAAGGGAGCAAGGAACTTTAACATAGAAACATGGTCAGGTACTTCATATGGGCTGTGGCATCTTTCTACCTTCCCACTACAACACCAAAGTTCTTGTGAACAGTAATTTTTGCCTGTAATAACATGTGCCATATAAAACTCTTTCAAAGGCCTTCAAAACAATCTTCATTCCTTTACTTTTGTTTTGCCTATTTTTCTTTGATTTTGGCTTATAGTGCACCTTCTCAAATGATGACAATTCCCACTGTGAATTTTCTATAAATTGATAAGATGACCACTGCTGAAGATAAAAACAAACAAACAAAACCCCACAACCAAAAATCCTTCAGTCTTCCAGAATAAACCAGTTTAATTTAAAATATTTATAACATGTGCTTGCAGAGAAAACATATTTAATTTCAACATCTGTGGACTTAATCCTGATAGAATTGCAAAAGCTCTTGAAAGTCAGATTTATCTTCATCCTTTCCTGACTTTTTTCAGTCATTTAAACATTAATTTAATAAATAATTTGTTGCAGTATTGTAAAGAGTGTGTCCACTATTTGCTAGTGACAGGCATCATCATTTTATAAAATCTACTGTATGTATTCTGAATACTGTATAAAATTTCATATTTCAATTAAATATTACTGAGGAAATTTATTTAATGAGGTAACAACTCTGGTGTCTAGATAACTGTGTAACCTTGTAACTAAGATGTGTAAGGCCGGGAGAAGGGAACAGAGTGATTTTTTTTTCTTTTTTTTTTCTCCCAATTTATTAGGCTTTTGCCCTTAGACACAATTCCCACTTTTTTTTTTCCCCAGTGAAGAATGCAATATTCTGAAAACTTGGCAGCCTATCAGTTTTGAGATGACTGTGTTCTGCAAACATACACAGAATATGGGGATGGTAACAGGAAAATCCTCTGTTTGTCAGCTAAATCAGCATTATTCTATTTTAACTCTCCCTAATGATAAGAAGCATAATTAACTGCTCAGCTGCCCTGATGTGCTTTGATTTTTTAAGCAGAATTTTTCATATTTTTACAACACAACGAATTCCCTAAAATCTCCATAAACTATTTGAAACAGCACCTTATTTCCAGAAAATCCCATCCATTAAATATTATGCTTGCTTCAAGTATTTTAATTATTACTCTGACATAATATTAGCAACTGATGATCAAGGTAATGTGTCTGACCTCTATTTAAAATATCAGAAAATATGTTATTGAAAAGATTTTCTTATTTTTTGTTTGAGGTTTTTTATTTTTTTTGATTGAAACAATTAACATCTCATTATATCTGATGGAGTCTTTTTAGCTCAAAAAAATTTGAGTCAGCAGTACATGGGCACATAAAAATCCTTCCCTTGCTGGTGGTTTTTGAATCATGAAATTGAAAATGTACCATTTTACATTGTAGTGCTTCTCCTATTCACTTCTGGACAAATACTGGAATTCCTTATTGTAAAGCATGAGGACTTAATGTGCAATTCAGCCTTATAATGCTTTTTTAAGAAGCAAAACCCTCCATATCAGTGTGTTGATGAGTTGTTCTGTTGGGTTGTGAGATAAACTTTATCTTCACACCTACAGAAGAGCTCAGAGAGACATTGGAAGAACAATACTAGCCCAAATAATACCCTGACAGATCTACCCAGGTCCACCAAAGGGCAATCAAAGGTCCTCTTGTCCAGGCCTAGATGAACACAGGGGTATATAGCAGCAGATAGGAACTCAAAATCAGGATTCAGGAGGAAAAGTCATTTTCCTGTGTAATGCTGGGGATTGCTGTCTAGGTACGTAGTGTGCATTACAAAATATGGAGAAAAGGAATTTGGGACAGCAAAGGACTTAGATGATGTTTAGCAGTGAAACCATTGGGAAGACAAGTGAGAGTTTAGGTGATGGTGGAGAAGTAGAGGTATAAGGGGATAGAAGGGCCAGTCACATGGAAATAGTGTGCTGGGTAATAACTTTGTCTGGTTATGTTCTGTGCCTGATGAACACCATCTGTACTGTCCTCTTATTAGATTCCTTTCTAAGTCTTTCCTGGGAAGGGGCTCTCTATTATGAGTACCTATATAAATAAGGTGTGTCCACTATCACTACTGGTCTTTCATCCTGTCCAGCCAGAGAAGAGGAGAAAATGAGGCCCCTGGAGATGTTTGTGTTTTTGGAAGGGTTTTGAGTGTCTGTGATCTGTGTGGACAGCTCTGTATATATTTGGTGTATGTGTGTGCTCTGTGGAGTGCCTACTGGGAATATATCCTCATTTTTGCTACTGTTTGGACTTGGGGGTATGGAACAGCAGCAGCAGCTTTATCTCCCTCAGGCTGTCAAACCCAGTGCCATATATTTTTCTTTAAAGCACCTTGAGTTGAGGTTTGACACTTACAGTTAATACAGCCTTCTACTCCATGGTTTTCTTGCATCTGTTCTTAGAGCTTGAATCAGTACAGCATTTGAGCACAGATTAATCTAACATGGTTTGAAACCTGTTGCATTTGAGTTGCTCTTATGTTAAAAGGTTGACATGCCTAAACTAGTCAGTTAAGGGAAAATGGGGTGCTTTCTATACACTGTGTTTGATAACAGTGATTTAACCTCTAATTTGGATAAACTGGCATGCCACTTTAGCTAGAGTAACTGCACTTTTGCTAATTCACTGACACAGATCAACCCTCTTTTGCAGAGTAGGGACTCTATACTCTAATTTTAAATTACCTTGCCCGTAGAGTTTTAAACTATCTCTAAGTTTGAAAATAAACTTACTCATGTCCTCTAGTTTGCAAATGAAATTGAAATTTGCATTGAGATATATCTATCTCTAAGCAAAATGCTTTTTTAAGTGCTTCTCAGTTTAAAAGTTAAGTACTTCAGTAGTGACCTACTGAAAGCTGACAAGTCTAATGGAATATGACACAGCAAACAATTTGTCAGCAGAATTGGCAAATCATCAAGGAGCAGCACAACAGATTCTTACTGCATCATATCTGGAAACCTAGTTAAATTTGTGCTTAAAATGCTCTTTAATAACTAAAAAAATGTTATCACAATGTTAATTAGTGAGAAAGACATGATATTTCTTGTTATACAAAAATCTGTAGATTTGGGATTAGGTTCTATGAGTTTAGATAGACTAGTCAAATTCAGCCTTTTATATGCAAAAAAAGATCATCAGAAGATGTCGTCAGAAGTTATTTTCTGAAAACTACTCTTAGTTATTTTCTAGCATATCTTCTCATGGTGTCTGTCTCTAGATCAGAGAGGTATTGCTTGACACAATCATTGTAAACCCACCCCCTGAAATGCAGATATTTAGAAAACTTTTTAGGTATACATGTAAATGGAGACTTCAAAAGTAAATACTTTCAAGAGAGATTTCACTTGCCAGACTTCAGCTTGGGAAAGAATTGGAAAACATTAATTTAAAAAGGCCTTAAAATCCTTAAAATCTACTTTGTCATTGCGTCTGATTGAAGCTTCCAACACAAATTTTTAAAAGTTATATGATAAAAGTTAGATTATTTTTTAAACTTTAGTAACTATTCATCCAAAAAATTCTTAAACATTTGCATCTAATTTCTGAGACAGTGATATGCTTTATGTTTTCCATAAAACTTTGTACAAAAGAATGGAAGTGATTTGGAGATATTTATATGTATGTTAATGTTACTGCTGATTGTAGCTGACTGTTTCCTTAGGGTCAGGAGGGCTGCTTATTATCAAAAAAGAAAGGCACCTATTACTGCAGGTTGGACAGGGGAAAGATTATGTTCTATCTCCACTTTAATGGCAAAGAAACTCAAATATTCCAACCAAGCAATTTTCCACTATTTTTTCTCCTCCCATTCCTAATCAAAGAGGTTAATTTATTTAATCAAGGACATAAACTGTATTATGAATACAGAAGTCAGCAAGTACATCAGGGGATTGGAAATAGATGATTTTTAAGGTCCCTTCGAGCCCTATCCATTCTATGACTCTCCATGTTATGTGGTTTTTTTTTTTACACACACATTGCAGAAATATAGTCAATAACACTCACTCTCGCTGCACTCTATGCATTTTTAACAACTATGCTTGTACAGTATATTTTATAGACCCACACTTAGTCATGACATGGTTCTAGCATAGACACTGGAGAAAAGTGTAAAGAGCTTTTCCTGTTTTTATTTTTGTAAGCCACACACAAAGCTAATGGTAACAACAGACTTAGGATATCCTTAAGCTAGCAAAAGTTCTGTTCCACTTGTCCGTGGAGATGGAAAACCTTCCAGATCAATAGTGACACTATACCTAAACACAATAATTTGAACATTTGCAGAAAGCTTTCCTAGCTGTGGGCCTTTTCCTTGGAGGAGTACAAAACCACAGTAGCCATATAGTACTAGAGCAGTGCAGCAGTACTTCTGTAAACTGTGCAGCTTGGTCCACAGGATCTGAGGAGTCATTGGCAGATGAGTTTTAAATAGTATCTATGACAAATCAATAACTACATGCAGATTTTGCTTTCCACATTGACAGGCCCATAATAACCCTGCATGGTTCCATTTATTGAGGACCTATAAAAAGTTCATGTGAAGTAGTTCCAGCTACTGTGAGAAAAGAAAAAAGAATAGGAACAGTTATATAGTAAAGAAAGAGACTGTGGTTTGGATGAACCCTATTTTTTCTGCATTCTATACACAAATATGTTACATTCAAAAGACTATCCAAAATGCAAGTGAAACACCATTATATGATTAAAGTGGAGTGTGTTTACATGGCTTTTATATTAAAAGCCATGACTGTTTTATGAGCTGTGTGATCAGGGACACAATAGAGCTCTTAAAGCATAACAAGTATTGACTACATGATCAGGGAACAATAATGCAGAAAACAGCTGAGAGAGTACATATTGCAGAAAATCACTGTTTAAAGGGGGAAAAGGAAAGCTGGTCTACAGGGGGATACAGCAACAACAGTACTGTTGGTGAAATTCTTGCCCCCTAATTGCAGTAATTCAGTAACTGCACCCTCGTTTGTGCTGTGGCATATTCTGACATGCCAAGACACTATAAAAATACTTAAACATGTTTGAAAGCATCAGCAATTCCTTTCTCTGTACCTTAGGCTAAATACAGTTAAACAGCAATTGAACATATCTTGAGAAGCGTTTGTGCCCCAAGGCTTGGACTGCTGTCATCCTGAATGTGGCATTATCGTGTACTGCAGAGATAGTGCATGCCATCTCTAAACCAGCCTTACTGAATAGTCAAACACAAATCCACTGCTTGAGATATGCCAACTACACTGAAGGAATGAATACATTAATTGCTTCTGGACTAGAATAATTTCATGTATATCATGCCTAATTCCAAAATTCCTTCCAGTGCTTAAGAAAATTCTTGAGAGTACAGAAAGGTTTCATGTATATTGATGGAATGATTAATATTGTGAGACAAGGTATGACAGAATGATATAAAATAATGAATTCTGAAAATCTGATTTTTTTAATGCAAAGGAAAGAAATATAGAAGTAAAGAATGAAGAATATAGAATGAAAGTGAGAATTTTCAATACTGAACTTGAAAAATTGTGGAAAAATTTCCTATTAAAAAAATCCCCAAAACCAGCAAGACTCACTGCTGTGGTGTGTCCAAAGTCTTAATACGTAGCAGTTTCAAGAGAGACTGAAGTGACATGCTAAAGGAAATGTGCTGTTAAATGAAATGTCATAGGGAAATAGTTAAGTGATTCTTTAACACTGGAAAAAAGTTCATGCCAGATGAATGAAAGTGAATTAGTGAGAGGAGAAAGCAGATAAGATAGAAAAGAGCACTGTTAATGTACCTAAGAGGCAAGAACAAAAACCAAGAGTGGAAACTGTCTGTTTTGCATGCCCACAGTGAAAAAGACCAGAAGTAATGGATGATTGCAACAATGATCAGGTCAGAAATTAGAAAAACCTTTCAGGATGAATGAAGTAGTAATGGAAGATTACAGAATCTGGAATGAATTTTAGAAATATCTAGAAAAATGTTTCCCAGGATAACATAAACTAATCATACCCTGGGAAAGAAAGGATGCACTAAAGGACCTCTAAAGTTTCCCTTCAGCCCTACAGTTCTGTTGATGTGGTTGCCAGCTCTCATGTACTTTGGCCTCAATCCAATTCCTAACTGCTACTGGGTCGAGACTTTTACTTATTCAGTAATAAATCAACCTCAGAAAGTGGGCCTCAGTTCAACCAAAAATGCATTTTAGAATCCTCCTTAAAATTTTATGGTAATAAAGCTGTAAGCAAAACTCAGAAATAGTTGGACCACTTAATTCAGGTGTTAATCAAAGGAATACAGAAACATGGAGCTCGTAATGATAAAAACACCCCTCCCACTCTCAAGTTCCAACATGATAAGTTAGCATTTATAAAATCTTGTTCCTGAGGGAAAATACATCCATCCTATTTTACAATTAGTTGCTTCACAAAGTTAAAAAATTAATATTGCTTCTACCTGTAGTGGTGCAAAACATATCACACCTCTGAAGTCCATTAAACCTGAAACTGGTGTAAAAATCAAAATTTCACAAGTGTTTACATCTTGTATAATATTTTTGTTTTGCTGCGCTTGAATACTATCTGTCTGTGTTTTAGGGAGGAGCAGTCAAATAAGACAATGAATACATAAAATTTGGATGGGTTTTTTTATGCTTTTAAACATACTACACCCGTCTGTATAGCTACTTAAAAATGACTCAGACATGTAACCAAAGAAATATCACCAAAGTAATAAAGAAATATTACCCAAGCAATAATATTTCTGACTGAGATTCCACATGGCTATAGTTATTTCTATCATAGTTACCTCCAGCAGGTAAAAGTATAATATTCCTTAACTAATTATGGAATATCATGGTAAAAAAAATAATTCTTGCCTAAATTAGTGATTATACCAGTTCAATAATATTGCATCTATGTTCTTCAAGGAATTACCAGTATTTCACAACTAATCTAAAGACAGTTTATATTAAAAACAGATCTATGGTTTTATTTATTTTTTTTTAACACACAAAAAAAACGTACTTGTACTTTTTTGGGCCAAAATCACATTGATCTGATGGTTGTCAGTGGAGGACAATAACATAAATTGTTGCAACATTATAGTTAAGCGAAATCAAATTCAACAGACTTAATTCTAGACAAATACTGCTTTGATTACACTATAAAATAGGAAAGTCCAGTAGAAAAAAAAAAGTTTTCTCTTGTTTAAATTGTATTTATCCTCAGTTCAGACTATATTATTTCATTTTCTTTTCCAAAACCAATTGCATATATAAGAACTAAGTATCAGCTTATGGGATACCAGTGGTGAGCACCATACTAAATACACCACGCTGAACCTAAATTCCCCAGATTTTAATTTTCTAGATTTAACTGTAATTGCTGCAAGACTTCTTGTAATCCTGTTAAATCCTTTGATAGCCTGATTTACTTCTATCACTGAAATGGCAACATATCCTTCAGAAAAGCAGGACTTACTGTGGCTTCCTGAAGTACCGTAGACATTAAGATGTAGGAAACATTTAAGCAGTCTAATTGTTCTGCCAATCTAATGCTAAGGTATTAATCTGTCACTGTGTCAAATTACATACCTTTATTTTTTTCAGTAAAATGTGTCAGTGCTTAACAAACGCTGAGCTGAAACAATTTATGGAGCAATTAGAATGTCAGTTCTCCTACAGATGATTTAAGAAAATCTGAATTAAGGCTCAAAAGTCACCATAACTTCCTTGATACTCCTGCCAAAGTGATGGGACTGCAGGAGCTCTAAGGGAATCAGGTAGCTAGCAGCATTTATTAGCTCACCTCAGCTGTTCCTCCCTTTTATTTTATTTCCTGTTGATAAGCATTTAATAATAATGTATTTTCACATCAGGGATGGACACCAGGTAGGAAAACAAGTGCTCTTGCCACAGAAGATGAAAACACCAGGACTTCCCCTCATCTCCCTCCAATTTGTGCCCATCTCATTCAACAGACAACTTGTTTTTGGAGATACTCCAAAGAGTATCTTCTAAGGGATACTAACGAATGCAGCATTGCTTCCATTTAGAAACTAAAAACATGGGCCCAAAAAATGTCTGGTGTCATTTGGTCTCATGGATATCTCACAAATATCTTCAAGAATATACAGAACTCATAATGAAAGTTGAATACATAGAAAAAGTCAGTGTGCTGGAGCTTTTGTCACCGAGGACAGTATGGAAACCTTGACTGAAATCCAAAAATGTTACATCAACTGACTTGCATTGATCAACTGGGTGGGTAATATTTTTGTAAGAGGAAATTAAGTTTTACAAGAAGGATTTTGCCCTCATGAAGCTGTGCTGGCTGAAAGATAATTGCATTATCCTTCAGGTGTTTTAAATACCTCACACAATTAATTCTCCTAAATTTGTACTTCTGTTATAAGTACTGATGTATTCTTATAGATTTTTCAGGGAAGAGAGAGTTTTGGGAGGGTTTTTGTTTTGTTTTGGTTTTTTTTGGCTTTTTTTTAAATTTGCTGTTGATATCACTTTTATAGTAAGTATGTGGAAAAGTCTTTACACTTCAAAAAACGAAGAGAAAAATACAGAAAGATAATGAATCTCTCAGTGTGATTTATGTCCTGCTCAAAGGGATTTTTTCCATTAATTTTTTTCACTGATTTTTCGGCTGTGTCTGCAGATTACAGTGAATTAATTGCAAACATCAGCTCAGAATTTTTCCATATTTATGACAGATTCATCTGGGTTACAGTCCATTAGTAATTAAGTACTAAGCACATCACTAATTCCTCTTGAGCACATATAGCTGAAAGACTGTAATCCTACACATGAATCACAGGGATGTTATAGAAAAGAGGTTAGAGTATCAGTGCTTACCTCAGTATGGAATGAAGCAGTATAATGATATTTTTTTCCTAACAATCAAAAGTATAGAAGCAGTTTGAATGAAACAAAATAATCAAAGTCTAAGCTTGTCAGAAACAGTAGTGTCAATCCTTTTGTGAGAGGTAGAATCTAACAGAGACTGATGTGAGGATCACAGCTATTTGACCATAATTATTTGACAGTGTTTAATGCATCCAACAGCTATGGGTGGTAAAGAACTGCAGCTTTTATTTTACAAATGGAACTGTGGGTTGATAAATGTTAAAGGCAAGACTGGACTTGAACAGGGGTATCTAAGCATGTTAGTCAGGAGGGATCACTCATCCCTGTGATGAAGCTATTGGGTTTTAGTTCACTAGGTAAAAGTGTCTTCAAATTCCCTACATCATTTAGCTGAGTTGAGCATACTCTGCAACAGATTTCTTGAGATATTACTCCAAATTTTGTAAAGTATTTCCCAGCCCCAAAGTAGAAATGGAATAATTTTTGTCAAAATTAACAGCAGGGGAAGTGCTTTTTTTCAGTGAATAAATTATTTTTTTTATTTAAGAATGTTAAATATTGTAACTAATCTCCTCTTATGTTGTGCAGCACAATACTAAAATTAATCAGTATGCTTTTGCTAGTTGTGGTTGCTAAAGCGTTTACCATACCCTTAAAATTGTAAATCTCAGGAAATATTTTATTGTTCCTCTGCTTGTAACATCTTCCCAGATTTTTTTAAGATGTACAGTATATATGCTTTGGGCTACTGCTTCAGAGTTAACACATACTCTTTCCAGAATAAATGACATACTTCCATTCATGTTTGTTCAATTCATTTGAATATCAAGAAGTTTTTAAATTATTGCTTTATGCTTTCACTCAGATTTAAGTAAAAATGACACTGTTAGGCTTGCTTCACTGGCAATGCATGACTAAATTCTTGACAATAGGTAGAAAAAAACCCTCTAATTATGTCTGTTAGAATAGCATAAAACTTAGCTAAGCAAAACATATTAACAGTGAGGTTAAATTATCTTCTTTTTCAGAGTACATATACCACCAAAAAACCCCTAAAATATTAGCATTTTAGATGTATTGACTGGAGGTGAGGAAAATAAAAAATAATCCTCTTGATTATTTCCATTTTAAATCCACAGAGTAATTTCTACTAATCCACCCAATATCAATTGGAGTTGTCATAATCAGCAGCTGCTGGACTGTTTTAAAATGACAAAGAAAATACAGAACACCAGTGGTTAGAGGGTCAAATATAGGTGCTGGACAGAACATAAAGAAGTGGAAGATTAAAATAATATGAAATCTGTAGATTTCATCTGATTTGAAGGGACAACTGTTGTAAAAGCCAATACAGTAATGTCATATCTTGGCAATTATTATTTCAAACAATTTTTTAATAAACTGTTAATTTACTTTTATTAAATGGTTATTTCCCATTATTGCCCCATGATGTATCATAGCTAGAACACATGTGCATGCTTTGTACAGGCATTTTCCTTTCAGGCCATTCTGAATATGGTTTCCCGACAGAAAATTGTTTAGTAGAAAATTGTTCTATCTGCAGTATTTTAGTCTCTGGCTTCTTTCTGAATCATAATAGAGGTGTCAGTTGGCATTGTGTTTCTTGTGAATGTAAAGCACTGTGCATTGAAGTATAGCTAATTTATTCGTGTAATGGATTCCATATTGGCTGGTACAATTTTTTCTGCCTGTGTCTACTATGAAGCTGCAACTTCAGGCAATGAAATGTGTATCCAAATATCAATCACTTGAGCCACATTTATTGTCAGATGAGGCAGTTATTCCAGAATTATTCAAAGAGTATGACATGCTCCTACCAGAGCTGAATGAAGTCCTACCAGTAACTGCATGTCACACTTGGATATTTTATAGGGCATTGTACAGGAACAAGCAGCAGAAAGGGCTGATGAGGATGTTTCATGCCTTTTTGTAAACAAAGCATTTCTGATAGTGACCCATTAAATTAGATCTAGACTAAGCACAACAGATAAACCCACAGTCCAAACTGGTGGACACAGTGATATAGTTTTTAAACTTACACTTCAAGATCATTAACTTAAATAGATTGGTAATGTATTTGCTATATTTATATATATATTCTATTTTAAATCAGAGATAACTGGCTAGCTGGATAAATTTGAAAATTTTCTGTTTACTTTCCTGCCATACAGACATAAATCGAATGGAAAAACTAATGTGTTCTCAAAATATTTTGACAAAAAATACTTTTCACCATTAAAATTAACATTGATTTTATTCTGCTCTTTCTGTGAAGGCATTTTGAGACACTTATTTTTTATTAGACTGTTTATGTATACTCTCAAATCTCTTTCCTGCCAGGTGTGTGAAAACTTGCTATATATGTAACAGTGAAATAAACAACTATCAGTGTATGCTTTACCCTACCAGACATGTGAACTGCAATTACATATATCTTGAGTGTTGTTATAATTATTTTGTTCTGCTGCAAAAGTATTTTGTGGCATTTTCTCTGTTTCTATTTATTGATGCTTTTAGTCACTGCAAGTAGAGGAGGTACAGAAAGAGGTCAAATTTGACAGCAAAACTGAATCAGGGCTTCTCATGCCAATGAAATAATGAAAACCAGTACTGTTCTTACAGCAACAATAATGCATATAAATAGACAAAACTCTGAACAGCTACTGGGAGAAAGAGAATAAGGCATCCATTTCAAGAAAAAAATCTTTTCCTGCCATCACAGATAGCTTTGTGAACTGGATAAATTAGGATGCCCTTTAAACAATTTTCATGCTTCAAGAAATGTCTGTAAGAGACAGGTCTTCCTTATTTTCCTTTAAGGAATCAGACTTATTAGGTTGAATTTTACTTGTATTTTCTACACTTATATTTCTTTTGTCAATCATTCTCAGACAAAATCTGTTATTTCATCTTTGACAAACTTTGATACTTAATATGAATGCCTTTTTCCCTCCCTGGATTTATTGTCTCAAGCACACATATCCCTATATCTCTACAGAAAACATTAGCAGAGTGCAAGTACTATCTAAATAATTGTCTCTAGATACAAAACATTTGCCCAACTATTTTTTTCAGTTTAAAATTAAATCCATAAATAAATGTGTAAATCTGCAACAAAATAATTTAATGGAATAGCTTTATCTGTCTGATTTTCTTCCATATAAAATGCTGGACACTATATTTAAGGAAAGATCAAAAAGGCAAGTTTCTTTGCTTTTTTGACTGATAGCATCTTTCAAGCCCACAAGATTAAAAGTAATTGAATAGGTGCCATATAATTTAATCTCAAGAGATTAGAACATTTTTGTTTGTCACTGAGCCATTCTATGGACTAATGTATTTTATACCACATCTGTTTGAAACTCAGCAGAGAAATATCTTGCATCTCATTGAAGCTATCTGAATATAATTATATTTTTTCTGGAATAACAAAATGGCAATTTGTTAATATATTTATTAATGTCATCATGCTATAAGAGAAAAATTCTTCTGGTTAATTTGCAATAATTTTGTTCATCAGGAGATCTTAAGATTTACAAACATATCTTAGATTTCAAATTTCAAGAGGTAGAAGTGATGGAACCAGAAGAAAGAGCAAATCTGGAATAAATTATCCTTGTTTAACAAAGTATCATTTAATTTTTCTTTTGTTAGATTCATTTATTATGTTTCAGTCTATGAAAATTTGTCTAGCTGCAGGCATCTCTTGTTCTGCAAAACAAAATTTATACAGATTTCTACAGTAATCTGTATTTTGAAAACTCTCTTAGGAAATTTAAATTTGTTTTAAAGATCTCAGCTACACAAATTTGCCAAAGGAATTATAAACACCTATGAGAATTTCCCTCTGATTCAGTTTTGCCTAATCTATCTCAGGGAAAAATAATACACACCTAAGTCATAGCTTTCACAAGATGTACTGCATCACTATAGGATTTAGAAGCCTGGTCAATTCAGCTTCATTTAAATTCTAAAAAGCATAAATATTTTGTTTATTTAGAGACTAACTTCATATTGCTCTGATATCCTTTGAATCAATTATTTCTCTCATCAGTGAGAAGTGCAGCTTCAAAAAAACAACTAAAGGTGGTGACATGCCAAACGTCTGAAATTAATAAAAGTATGATCCAGATCTGTTCCAAGGACAGTAACTGAAAATTTCAGTAGAAGAGAAAGATGAGTTAAGGTCTCTCAAGATTATATGTTTTGCATCTGAAGTATTATAAAGCAGACGAAGATTGATGCAACTTTAAATCCTTTTCTAAGACACTGACATCAGCAGCATATTCAAAGCATAAATATTTTTTCTCTGAAAAGATAACAGGTACATTAAAGATGGTACCAAAATTTTTGCTGATTTCACTGCATCTCATCTATTAAGTTTACATGGACAGAGATAATAAAACACCATGATAGAAAATGCAATTTAAAGATGTGTTTGTAGTCTGTCATATAATTACTATATAATGTATTTTTCAGTTTAAAAGTGTAAAACTGCTGAGCAAAGCTGCCCAGCAGCAGCATGTGTGTTTTTTTGACTGAAGAGTTTTAGGTTAAGTGGAACTCCTTTGAGGAAAATGAAAGATTGCTTGATTCTCAAGAGTACCCAAACTTGTTTAACTGAGAGAATTTTCTATAGCTCAGAGGGGAATCTGTGCCCCTGCCTCTAAATTTATAGGTGATAGAATGAGACTTCAAGGAGACTGTAGAGTTTATTCCACATAGGAATCTACTGAAGGTTGCTTGACTACATAATGTGGGAGGAAAGGATATTAGAGAGAAGAGGTAAAATACATATTTTAGATTTTCATATTTTGTCTAGTTCATAAGATATTTGTTTTCACCATTAAGAACAACAAGAAAATTGTTAGTTTATTACATAATATTCTAATAAAATAAGGCTATAGGGAATATTATTGTTTTGATATCTCGTGCTCTGTTATTTACCCAGCAAGACTCAACCAAGAAGGTTATCAAATAAAAATATAAACAAAGGAATCTTATTAAATTGACAAAGATGAATATGTAAAGAGGTAGCATAAAAAATGAAACTGAAGGTACTTATGGAGACCTACCAGCTTTTCTTTACCTAGGGGTTAAATGTGTAAATGCTCAGTCACCAAGAAACATAGTGTGATTAAAAAAAAAATCTGGTTTTACTAACAAATCCTTTGCTTGGAAACTGCAGAGATTAATTTGTCAGTGCTAATACAGGATTCAAAAGGATTAGTTTAGTGGGAACTTGATCTAATCCTTAGTCACCTAAACAGTGTTGCACATAGCTAAGCATAAAATTTTTAGGAAAAAACTAGTTTGTAAGAAAGATGTCTGCAAAGACATACCATTAACTTTTTCCAAATAATATGTTTCATCCTATGAAACACACCAATGGCAAGTTAATATGCCTACATATGGGTGGAACACAACAGACAGGCTCTAGAAGAGCACTGTATAGTATGAGATTGCTGATGGAAAAGAACAAAACTAAATATTACGGGATGAGAAAACTTTTAAGTACTTAAGACTAGCTTTCAACAATTTTCTCTGTCTGTTATGAAAATGAAATACAAACTGTGTACTGCACATGCTATTTTAATTTTAATTTTTTTCTGGTCTTTAGCATATTTTCAGGTATTATTTGGATTGGGGGATATTATTTTTTGGTATTTTTTAAAAAGACAGCAAAAAAAGGCTAAGAAGAAGATGGAAAAGGCATTTCTGTTTATAAAGTATGCATACCTTAAAAAAAAAGTGAAGGAAAGAAAAAAAAAAAGAAGAAATCATTAGATTTGAAAGGAGCTCAACCCAAATAGAAGATAAGCAATTATAACTAAATTTTTGTAGTGTTTTGAATAGGCATTCCAGTCAGTAAATCTGAATTAGTCTAAATACTATAATTACCTGCTTCATGCTTAAAATTCTGCTGCTTATCAAATGAAATTAAAAGTAAGCTACCTCTAGGTAGTTCTGCAAATCTGGCTTAAAAAGAGAAGTATTATCAATAGCTATAGTTCATCTTATCTCAAAAAATCTATCAGCTAACCAACACATCAAAAGACTTGCACAACAGTTGTATCCTACTCTGTTTCTAATTATGAGGTTCTTCTCTGCAGGAAGCAATTCTAAAAGAACTGGAACAATTTCTTTTAAAGGCTGCAAACATCAGAAGATTTCTGTGTGATACATCCTGAAATGCAGAATATCTGAGCACCTCACATCTTGCAACAAGCACGTACACAACCCTTTTCTAGGTAAAGAGTCTCTGGAAAACAACTTTTCAAAATAATTTCTGAAATTAATTTTTCACTATTATTAACTTCACAATCTTATGTTACAAATTAAAATAGGTTTTTACTGATCAAATGAAATTTGTGAAAGTGTATAATTATCTTATATCTGCCAAAGAGACATATTTTGAGTTTCCCATATTTTAAATAATGAGAAATAAATAATGTTGCAAGTGGAAGTAAAAAGAATGACACCTTTTTTTTTCCATGTGCAGAAAATAATTTGTATGGAAATATTAAGATGGGGGAAAAAAGGAGTGTTAAACAAAACAGATGTTTTCAGACTTCCTTCTTTTTCTATAAATGTTATAGTACCTCACTTTGGAAACTATTTCACTTGTTCTAAAAGTACACATCTTCTGAGCTCTGCTTCACTCAACAAAGTTAAAGAGAACCTTTTATTTCCACGAAGATGCATCAGCATATTTCAGGAAACAAAAACATTTATGACAGTTTACATTATTGCATTTCTGCATTATACCCTCTGCCATGACCTTCACTACAGATCATCTGCAAGATTTTGATGTTATTGTCCCAGATTCAAAACAAATTGAAATGGTGCATAGAAAATATTCTGATTTACACTGGTCAGCAATAGTTACTTAGAAGAAAATTACTCTTACAAAATGTGGTGTCTTAGCTTAACTTAGGTACAGAACTTTTATTCCCAAGTAGAGACCTGAATTGCTTTTACTCTATTTCTTATTTATACGTCTGATATTTCAAGTCACTATGCCTGTGGTTAAAACTGTGTGTTCATAAACAGCTTCACTTCCTCTCAGGTACTGTCATGTGAGCATCCTCTTCTCTTATTGAACATGGGAGATCAGGAAAATGCTCCACACCTTTTGTTGAATGATAAGTGCTCATCTAGAAGAGTGGTTTGAGACCTGTCAGATTTCAGAAAGTATATTTCAGTCCCTGGTTGAAAGTTTAAAAGCCACAGAGGGAAAGTCACTTTATTTCCCTCTCTTGCATTAGCTCCTGATAGAGGCTATGCAGCACATATGAATGGTGATGGCTCCCACTAAGAAATGTTCTAGACATGAATCCCCTTAAACAAAATGCAGTACCTGCAGCTTCCAAAAGCCTGCTTAACTGAAAATATCTGTGCCTTCTATTCTGATTTTAACCTATGTGCAGGGTTCATGTGTTAAGGGAGCATTTAGAACTTAACTGCTCTATTTGGCCTGATGTCTGGATGCCACCAGAGCACAAATTTCCAGATGAAATGGTTTTGTAACTGTGAATCTTAGCTTAGATCCACAGGTAACTTTGTGATTCAAAACACAGACTAAGATAGATGCAAGAGATTAATTATGTGAAACTGCTTCTTAGGCACATCTGCTTATACCCCACTGCCAGAGCCAAAAATAGGTGATTTTGAACTCTCCTATTTGCCTTAACAAACCAGTCAAAAAGGTTTTGTCTAGCACCAAAAATATCAAAATAGTGCTAAGGTTTTTAATTTGAAAATGGCAAGGTCTAGAGCTGTTCTATGACACAAATCATAATGCTGTTAATTAAACTCTAAAGCAAATACTAAATTTTGAGCTGCATAATTACTAACATTTTCTCTAGGGCTCAATATCAAGTACTTATTTCAATTAATTAACTGGTATGATGCCTTCAATAACATTTTTTTTTAAAAAAAAGAGGTGGTTGAAATTCAGCTGAATTTATTAATAAAATCTTTACCCCTCAAAACACTGAAACTTATTATCACCTTGCTCTCAAGAGATTAATAGCATGAAGTCCATAGCTATCACCTCTCTGCAAATATTCAATATTCTGCAATAGAGTCTTTTAAAGTAAATATGAGATGACAACTGATTAGAGATCTGTCAGCTTGAGCAGGAAGACTTGACACTTTGTTTCTAGCTGAATTTCAAGTCTGTTATTTCGATAATTGCACAAATGAAACTCTTGCATATTTTTCCACAGTATGAAAGCTATGAGCAAATAAGGGCTGTCATTCATTTGTTAACATGGTCTAAAAGTAACACAATGAATGCAAAACATTTGATTGGCCAACTTTTTCTTTGGTGAACCAATACCCTGCTGCTTGCTAGACATTTTGAAAGGCTCAGAGGGATCTTCATCCATCATGATGGCTCATGAAAAGCAATTTCATGTTCCCCTGTTCCAGTCACCATCTACTTTCTTCAGCTCATCATTAGATTCCCAACAACAGTCAACATCTCACTCACCACTGTGATTGAACATGAATTGCAAGAGCATTAGAAAGTGTCTGATTAAACTGCTATTCATTTAATATTTCCCATCAAGTTGCTAGACAAATTACAACAGTAGTTTTCTTAACCCTTTAACCCTTCAAACCTTGTCAGAAAATTCAGTGCTATCAGTCAGGATGTACATTTAAACCTCTGTAAATACCACTAATTCAATTACTTGCAGGCACTGTAATGTCAATGTTCCTTTGATAAAAATAAAGCAAATAAAACAAATATTTGCAAAAATACTTATACTCAGTTTCTCTGTCCAGAAGGTGCCACTATGACCTTCCAGATAGTTCCTGGAATGCATGAATTGAAGCTTTTCCCCTGCCCAGAAGCAAGATAAAAAGTATGTTTTCTAGAAAATAATACCATTTAGACTTCAAGAAATATTGAAATATTGAAATATTTATTAAATCCCACTGGTGAACTATTATAATTACCCTCTCTCTTCCTCCTTGGAGAAGCTTATGTACCTGAAACAGACAAAACTGGAAAAACCTGTCTTATCATATAAATATATAAATAACTAACTAACTAACTAACTAAATAAATAAATAAATAAATAAATAAATATAAATATTGCAGTACTTTTCCCTTTCCTCTTTACCTTCTTACTTAATGAAGAAGCTCCACTCTTCTAAAAAATTATCATTGCTGAAAAAGAATCAGTTGTATTTCCCTAGGTTAATAGAAAGATCTAACCTGGAAAGTAATATTGAGACCTTGATACAGATTTCCAGGCTTTAAAAAGTATTTGTATACAAAGACAACATTGTTGGCTGCTGTTTTATTTCCAAAAGAACTCAAGATCTTTAGAGCAATTTTTTTTCCCCTTAAAACCTAAAGCTTTCCTTCCATTTGGGAAAAATCAACATCTCAACATCATTTTATCATACAAAGCTTCTTGAAATATTTTTTCAACTTTTATTTGCACAAATTGTTTTTTCCTATTTTTCTTGCTCCTTTGTTGTGTCTGAGCTACAATATGCTACAACAACAGTTTACAGGACAGACAGTAGACTTTAACAACTCTTAAATCTCTACCATTTTTTTCTCTACTACCAAATGAAAAAAAAAGAGGAAAAAAGGTAGGAAAGATAGTGGTAGTTTCCTTGCTGGGGAGTCTGAAAGCCTTATTACACTGTTACTATACTCATAGTATAATGAATTTACTATAGAGGTTTATTTATGACAGGCATGGTATCTGGACACTACAATATACCTAAAAATTGTTGCATGCTTACCTTGTAAAAAAACAGAAATCGATTTTTTTTTTCTTTTAAATTAAAATTTCCTTTAAAATTTCCCATTTAAATAAAACACTATTTTTTTTTACCTGTGGACATTAACATATGTTTGATTACCTTCAATTTCACTGAGTAAAACATAATCTGCTGCTTAGAGCAAATAAATACAAAATGCAGTTTTCCAGCAAATAACAAAATTGGACAGCGAGGCAAAAGCCATTAAAAGCTTTCAATTCATAACTAGCAATTAAGAACTATTTTTCTCATTTGAATAAATAAATGTTCTCCAGAGAGTATGCTGAATGTTGTAGTCTCACATTCATTTTTATCAGTTTCTAGACAAAACAACCTCTCTGCCACGAACACATTTCTGCTGTACTATAGCACATGAAATAACCTGCATTTTAGCTATAATGTTTAGCATTAGATTGTGTCAGCATAAAAAAAAAGCTTTATCAAACAACATTGCAATCAGATTCTCTAAAACCATGTGGGGTCGTATCATCTGACTGAAATTCAAGAAGAAGATTCTCTGCTCCTGTGCTAAATGAAATCCCAAGCAAACATGCTTCACAACCACATTTTAAATGGCTCTCTCTTGTCCCTCTACCACCAAGTGTACACACTCCCTATAACCTATTTCTGCGTTTGTTTCTAACTTTTCTCTTTGCTGGCGCATTTTCCGCTCGAGCTGGCTCCAGTCAATCAGTACTTTTGTTCTTCAGCTGCAGCGACCAGGGCAGCCACAACAGACACAGCTCTGGCAGCTCCCAGTGTGTGCCCCTGCCTCTTATTCAGATGCTGTTTACACAGTGTTTACATGTAAACCACGTAGCTTTTATAAAGCTCAAAGCTTGGATTTTAAATGGAAAGCTTATTAGGCGCAGGAGTGTCTCAAATTAAATCATAGTAAGTAGCCATTTAAAATTCTCTGGAAGATAGACTCCAGAGTAATACATTTTTATACACAAACAATGCTAATCTAAAGAAAAAAGAAAAAAATGGAATAGAAAATGTAATCAGTGAGATGGACTGGACACAGGAGTTTTATTGCTACATCATTGGTCCACTGTAGAAAAAAACCGAATCATTCTTGTCTTAGTTTCATCATGTATAGGCAATTGTGAGCATGCAGAACAAATAAGACATGAAAGCAATTTCCTTAGATAAATCTCCAAGAAACACACATTGAAAGAGTACAATACATTTCTACTGCTGATCTTTAATCTCTGCCCCAAGAATTCCAGAAAAACCAAGTTGGTCTGTCTTAAAAGCCAAGCAGTTTCCTTTCTGTCCCAAATTCTTATTTCCTTGTTTCTTCTTTTTAATCTTTTTAACATGGGATGTAGGGATGTAGGAGTGTAGAGTTTCAAATCTACATTTTGTCTCAGATATGGAAATTATTTCAGGTTGGGTGAATTTCACCTATAGTAACATGGAATTCTGTCTAGGAATTGAACTGTGAATTTTATTATCAATATTTCCATTAAAATATTTTGTGTTTCTGTGAAATGTTCTGATTAAGATTTGCATTGTACTACCTCACAGTTTGTGCTAAACTTATCTTTTAATGATTTTGTATTTCTCTTCAGTCTACTTGTCTTCAAGTCCTGTATCAATATAAACTTTAGGAAAATATAAGCTTCTTATTCCATATTTACGTTGCAGGCATCTCCTCACTCTTTCTCATCCAGTATGACACAATATTCATTTAAAACAGACACAAGTGCACATCCTGCAAATGTGACCCTGCAACAACCCCTTGACTCCAAGAAATGTTTGCATCAATGTCATTTTATTCAGAGCAGAATGCTACTAACAGAGTCACCATTTCACTGTGGTCTTAGTGCAGAGTTCACAAATGCAAGCAAAAGAGAAATTATTACAGACTGAATCTGAAAAATCTGCTTTAGACTGCACTTCAATTCTCTTTACTAAGAATTTAAATGGGCTTGTAATGTATATATCTGAAATAGCATATGAGAAGGTGGAACAAAGAAGCAAAAACTTTGATCATTAAGGATAAATGCAGCAAGTAATGAAATTTCTGAATTTTTTGTTAAAAATTTTAGTTCCACTGTGCTTTAAGCTGTTTTGCATCATTAATGGATGATATTTTTGGAACAATAAGGTTTCATTACTGATAGTATTGAAAAAATATTGCCTTAAATTTTTGGATTATTAATTACAGATTAAAATTATTTTCATCATTACAGACCACGCCATCATTCCAACTTTCTTTATCAAATTAAGTTTTTCTGCATATCCTTGTAAGTAAAATTATGTCAGATATGCTGGGATATGCATAAGCAATCTCTTAACATTAAACACTTGACTGGTTGAACATTCAAGGGAAGGAGGCAAAGTCTATTTACTGCAACACACATCTCCAGGAGAGGAATGAAAGTATATTAACATTAGTTTCTTTTTTTGGTGACATCAGCTGAGTTTTTTGCATGTGTAATTCAGACCAATGTCTATGAACAGTAGTGTAGGAAAACTCTTATTTTGCAGTGCTCTGGAGATGATGGTTCAAAATCCAGTACATAATTAAATATATGGGATGGATGTAGCTGAGTGGTTAATGCATGTAAAATTTCCTTTGACAATTCAAGTTTAAATTCACTTTAGTTCTTATAAATCTTGCAAGGGTATAATTGACTTAACATTTTCTCCAGTACAGCTAATACATTACTTTTATTTCTGATAGCCAACACTGAAACATGTGGGGAAGATTGAGCTTTTGGTTTTGTTTTTTTTTCCCCTAATCTTTCAGATACTGCCATATCTGTAAGTAGTTGATGACCTAAAACAATGATCTGTTCATTTCAAGACAATAATTGCTACTAAAATTAATCTGATAAATTATGACACTATGACACTAGGATCATAGGTAAATAAATTATTGTGTTAAGAATTATGTATTTTATGTCTGTTACACATTAATTTTCTACATATAATTTAATTAACAGAAAAAGAAGGTTATTGTCCTCAAGTATAACTTCACATTCTCTCTTCTGCTGACCTGAATCCATAGTTAGTTCCATTGAAACAGAGTGACTTCAGAATTCCATACCTTCTTTCTGCTGCTCACATCAATTACAAATATAATCTTGAATTCAAAATTAATTTTCCTCTACTTTTTTTTAAATTTGTCTAGCACTTTGACTACCTATGAATAAATTAGTTTATATACATGCATTTTCAAAATTTTAGTGTTATAGTATATATATATATATAAGTAAATATAAGTTTTAAAAAATGTCAAATACTCATTTTAGAAAGTCAGAAAAATGGACACATACTATAAAATAATAAATAACAGCAGCAGAAAAAAACACAAGCAAAAAAAAAAGTTTTCAAAAACTCCATGGAAAACTATGCTGCTTTAGTCCAGGGTAAAGTTAATATTCTTCACAGCAGCTAGAATGTGGACGTGTTCTGGATTTGTGCAGGAAATTCTCTTCACTATCAACAGTTTCCCACAGAAATCCTAAAGAGCCCCAGACCACTCACCAATACATTAAGAAAATGATCTCTACCCCAGCTAAAACCACCACAATAGCACAAAGATGTGCTAGGCTTTGCTTTACCTATTGAACTGTGTTCATTTCAACCCAGGAGTTTTCTCACATTTCCTCTTCTCATCCTCTCCTCATCCCACTGGGGAGATGAGTGAGTGGCTCTGTGAGACTCAGTAACCCACTGGGGTTAAAACACAACAAAAGCAGAGAAAGGACAAGTTTTATGCCAATATCTAGTATACAAAGTCACATATACAGCACTGACATATATTGGTTGTAAATTTAAATAATACTGAAGACATTTTCTTCCTATTGAATTTAATGTGAGTTTTCAGAAGTAATAATAGTAATTAATTGTCCTGATATTTATCAAAACCCCCAACCATTTAGGCAACAAAGCAAACAAAGCAAAGCAAACAATCATGTCATTACACAGGAAAATTTTATCAGATATGGTGATAATTCCTTCCTAGGTTCTATATTTATTTATTTTTAAGGTGTTATCTTATATTTTCTCAAATAAAGGAGAAAATAAAGATTGCCTGTTCCAACATTTTTCTCAAGTTAATTTTCCACTTTATACTCTAGAATGAACTGAATTACTCCCAAAGTCTCTTCAGAGAAAAGTCAGTCACTCCTGCAGTATCAGCAGGACATGCATGTTTCTCAGACCTGCTGAGTTTTACTTTAGTTTGTCTCTTAAATTATTTACACATTAGCCTATCCTGTAGTTTTTCTTTTCTCCTGTGATAATAAATCATTTATCATTCAATCACCTCTTTCTCAAACTGGAAGCTTATTTTTTGTTTGTAACATTACGTTCTAATAGTGGAAAATTCATTTAAGTTGATCAGTGGACTTTGACTGTCACTGTCTCACCACTGCTGCCTCCTGTTAGACTGTGTAAGAGGATACAAGCAGAGGAACATTGCAAAACTACCCCACCTTTAATAATTTAACTGGTATGCTGTTCTTCCTCATTGGATAAACTCAGCTTTTTCTGCAACTTTTAAAACCCTTTTTAATGACTAATCAGTGATTTTATGAATCCATTTTTTTATGAGTAGCACATGCGAATTTTATATTGAATCTCATTTTCTACTTTGGCTATGCATGACAACTGCACTCAGAAAAAAAACAAAGTAAAACTAAATAAGCCAATTATTTTCACAGCTTTTTGTATTTGTTGCTATAAAGCAGGTTCTGTTTTTATTGTAAGGACTAATGTCTCAAGCAGTTGCCAATGCTACTTTGGCAATACCTTGTCTCTCATTAGCAAAAGCCTAGGAAAGCAAAGAACATTCTCCAGGAATGTCTCTTATGGTTTTCACCTCTTCCCCATCTCCTCTCTTGTCAGTAAAATAAATTTTAAAAAATACCTAAATTAAAAAAAAACAAAAAAACAAAAATAAACATGGAAAAGAAAATTCTGGTTTGCAGCAATACTTCAGGAAATATTCTCTGAACTGTAATATGAGAAGAGATGCAGAATGCCCCTGTTAATATACTAAGTGAATTCAACTTTTCTTGTTGGGAATTGAGAACTACCAGCATTCAGAATTTTGTTTTTTTCTGCATCTATCACTGTTAACTTAAGCTTTTTTAAGACGCATATATTTTTAAAAATATCTCTCTCAAAAAAAAGAGGGGTTATTGGTCGCTTATTTGTTTTTTTTTCTTTGAACTCCTGTAACATATTTTTGTTATATAACAAAGCAGATCTGCCTCCCTGTAGCTCAGTAATATCTTTCAGCATTAAGAATGCTGAAAAGAAAATGCTTCACACGTAGAAGGCAGAGGGGAAAACAGGTGTGAGAACTCCAAGCACGTCACATGGAAGAGCTTTTCCAGTGCCACTAGAAAGTATTCACTTAGGGATAACAAACAAGTTAGGAAAAGTAAAATACTCAAGACAGGGATAGCTACATCTCATGTCTGTACCTTTAAAAACTCAAATAGCACCATGAGGGAACCAGTTTTTCTCTGTAACTCTGCAGTGAATGCAGGAAGTGTGCATAAAAACATGTCAGGCTCGAGTAATGCTGTGGATATAATTACATAGTAAAGAACTGGTACCTGCCACTATCTGTGCTTCATTAAGATCTCTTCATGCCAGATTCCCAATCTAAATGTCCTGTGCAAATGCTGAACATTTCTGGATATCAGTATGTACTAATTAAGCAAAGTAAAAAGGAAAATTGGACACTTCCTCATAGTACATCATGCCACCCTAATTTCTGAAGCTTATCTCTGATTTCCATTGATTTTTCTAGCCTAGTACTCTGAAATAGCAGAAAAAGAAAAGCAGGCAGTGAAGAAACAACTATTCTGAAATTTTTTTTCCTTTAGAACATCAACAGCAAGAAAACAGAAATTCAGGTATAATCAGAAGCCATGAATATAAATAATCAAGTGCTTGTGAAACTTAAATGGTGCATCTCTAAACTGAAATGTAACACCTATTATATGATATGAGTTCAAATGCTCTGGTGATGAGTGCAGACACCCGTTTGAGAACTTGGCAATGAGACCCTAGTGGAGATAGCAGTATGACACCATGCTAGTTAGGGCAGATCAAAACTATTTGTTTCCTCTTCCTTAACTCTGTGGGAGAATCAAGGCATGAATTCAAACGTTTCTGATTTACCTAGGAAAATCCACTTCTGTGCCACATTTAATTTTACTTTTCTGTCATATCAGCTTTCAAGGAACAGAACTAAAGTCCATTCCAGATCACTCTTCTTACAGTGCTGTTGTCTTGGCATTTGTTTACTACTGCTTTAACTTTAGGGCATGAGCTGCTTTGAAAACTGTAATCTGAGACAATACACAAACTAAAAGTGAAAGCCCAGTCTCCTAAATACTTAAAATAAAGAGTGGGAGTATGTTGAGTTCAGAGACTATGCATGGGACCCTAATCCCCTGGACTGGTTGACACACTCTGAACTAGAGCTTTGTATGCTGCCTTACTAATCAAGCTTTTTTTTTTTTTTTTCTTTTTATTGATTGCAATAAAAGAACCAAAGGAGCAAAGTGGTGAAGTAATTGAAGGTGCAAACCAGGAATCTGAAACCCAGAACTTCAAATATTAAAAAGGAAAGATCACCACTACACACAGGTGCAGTTCATCTTTTATATTTTTATCACCATGGAGAATCCCACTAATTCTTCTTTCTCTCCACCCTATTAAAAATCATCTTGCAATCTTTATTTACAGAAGCTTTATATGGTGAATTTGATATTTCTACCTTAAAATTACAAATCCAGAGAAAAATGGACTGAACTTCATCAACAACAGTTGTCTGCAAAGAGTTGGAAGTATATGTGATAGGATATTAGGTATCATGACCCCTTTAAAACAAGGTGCTGAACTAGAATCTGTGCTGCATAGTGACTTTTGCAGCTTAATCCCACTGTGTCTTCCAAAGGAGAGCCTTTAGAAATGCTCATGCATAACACAGTAATAAGATTTCTATAAAGTGGAGCAGGATGGAAAAGCAAAAATAAAGATGCATTTTATAGAAAAACATTCTTATTCTATAAATGCATAACTGCTAAAATATTGATTTTCCTTCTGTCCAGCCACAAAAAAAGCTGATTCATCAAAATGCTAACTGCATACATCATAACACTAATGTCTCATATCACACTTGTGTTTTATTTTAAATCCTGTTATATTTTATTCACATGACTTTTACTCTCCCTTTTCTATACTTTGTGGCAAATGGTTTAGTACCATCTGTTAGTAAGATCAAGGCTCTAAAACAGAATTTGTACAAATAAACCTGAAATACATTATCCCATCTTTTAAAAAATATATACTTATTTGTGGGGATGTCAATCCTATTTGAAATGGCGAGTTAAAATATTTGCCTTGGTAAAAGTATGTATGTACTGAAAATTCATATTATAAATATAAAAATAAATACAAAAATATAAATAAAATATAAATATAAATACAAAATTCATATTATACATGCTCAGAGGGTTTGTTTATACATATAACAGATATAACCATATAACCATCCAGAGGGGTGGCAGATATGACAGAATCCAGCTGTAGTCTGGATGAATGCCTGCAGACTTCAGCAGTGTGATCTAGGGAGGAATGGGCAGAGAAGTTCAAGGTAGGAGAGTGCCTGGAAATAATGAAGAGGACTTGGAGTGGATATATAGGTAAATGAGATAACACTGGCCCAGTCACTTCCCCGACCCCGCAAAGGGAATTAATTTCCTAGTTATCTACATATGCTTATATTAAAGAGTTCAGATCTGCATCTGGTTTTGCTTTTTTTAAAAAGCAATGAAGACTTTTTATCTCCAGTGTTGTTTGTGATCATGGCTCATAAATGCCTGGATAAACAGTTTCTTCCCAGCACTGCTGAGTTCGGAAGCCAGTGATGCTGCTCCGTGGTAAAAAGCAGAGCAGGAAGAATAAGCAATGACTTGTATGAAATACAGTTCCTCTGCTTTTGCTCCCAGATTCTAAATTGCTCTTCCAAGCACCCTTATCTCCAAGAAATGTTAATCATATGTTACCAAAATGGTTAATTTTCCATACTACTGTCTCAGAGACCATTCCTGGTCCTTTATTGCACCTGTCTTTTTTCCAGCTCGAGTGTGCAGACTCTTCCCAGATCTGAAGGTTTTGCTTTAAATGATGCAGACCTTTGATAGGAGTGGAAGACCAACACATGGATTATCATCCTGTAGTTTTAACATTTCATTATTCCTGCACTGCCCTGGGGCTCTACAAATGACACAAAGAGAAATGTTGTAGAAGGGAACACATTTCCAATTCCATAATGTATGTACTTGTAGCTCCTATCTCACACAGGACAGGGATGGAATGACAGCCCATATTAAACTCCTTCTGGAGCATCTCTTTCATCATACTCCAGATACTTCACAGATGGTTAACTTCCGTCTAGGCACTTAAAGTGCCTCTACTCTTGATTATTCTATAATTTTTGCTTGGCATGTAGAAATTGAAAAAGGAAATAAAGATAAGGTCATACTACTTCCAAAATAAGTAAATAAATACAAGATACAAAAATAAAATAAAATAAATACAAGATACAAAATGCAAGAGGAAGTCAATAAAATATGATAAGTCAATAAAATATGATAAATTACAGGACACCAGGACAATATCTAAAAAACAGGATTATTTATTTTCTTTTGGGATTTAATCTAAAAATATTTACTCTATTGAACTAAAGAGCTGGTATAGTTGCAACATTTTGATAGTACCAAACTGCCATGGACTTGAGAACAGGGTTGTTTTAAATTTCAAGGATGAGTAATGGATAGATATAGATCCTCCATGTAGAGTGGTATTACTGATTTTCCTGCTGATTTTAACAAGAGGAGGGAAGTATGAGAAGCTGTTTGACTACTGTGTATAAAATGAATAAAGTAAATGAGTCAACTTTTTTTCTTTCTGATGCTCATGGGATCCCTGTGAAAATTGATAGATAAAATCACATTTGATAAGCTTTTCTCAAGAGTATAATCTCTTTCCTGCTTACAAAATAACATATGTTCACTTTGCTTGACACTGCATGCAGAAGGTAGCATACTGTAATGTGAAATTTGGAGTAGTATACCTCATGTGGTTAACAAAAACACTTAGAAAATAAAAAAAAAATTAAGGAATAATTTTTGGTGGGCAGGATGGCATTCACGATATCATTTTCTCACATTTTCCTGGCACGAATTTCAACTCTATTGACTTAAATGCCCTATTTTTAACTTTGCACAGACAAAAATAAACTCAGGAAATGATTAATTATAGCTGCAACAAAGAGTTATCAGGCAACACTTTAGGCATAATGAGGCCTCTGTTCCATTAGTGTAAACCAGTTGCACTTTTTTCTTCATTCCAGATAAAGATCTGGATCAAAAGCAAGCTGCAAATTGAAATTTAAAGTGTACTGCTCACAGGTAAGTTAAATGTTTAGTGCTAGGAAGTTAGGGACCGTAAGTGTTCTTCCCATGACTCTAGCTTAAAACATTTCTGTTTAGAAATGCCACCATGCAGTTTTTGCTCCAGGCTTTTACACTTCATTCTCCATGCTCTTTAATAATGTGAATTTAATGGTAAATGGTAATGGTAATAGCAAATACTCATATGGAAAGCTAACAAGCAAACACACATGATCATTGCCTAAAGGAAATATTTTATGTCCAGTCAGCTGTCTGCCCTTTCAATAGGGGAATAAAACTATTTTAAACAATAGAAGGTTATGAATAATCAAAATTTTGTTAAAGAAGAAAATAAGACACTTATGGATGTTTCTAACTTCAAAAAATAAAGAGCTTCAATTAGACTACAAAGTCTTAATACCAAATAGTATTTAAACTGAAGAGGGGCATGTCAACAACTTAAAAACAAAAACCTGCTGTCATAATATTATAACTTATGTACAAACAGATATAAATCATAACATATTTCAAAATATTTTCAATTGAGTGGTTGATTTACTAGTAATTATGGCAGCAAAATTTGGCATTTTGAAAATCTGAAGATTTTCATGACAATTTGATGACCTAAGTGAAACAAACCTTCTGTCTTCAGACGTGTCCATATTCTGTGATACAGTAAAATTTAGCCTGCCTCTGCCAACAGTTTTGAATTCACTGGAAGCTGAACAGCAGGGCTAATGTAGCACTGAGCCATACTAAGAAGCCACGCTGAGGAATGAGGTGTGTTAGCCTGGAATGGCTCCACACTGATGCAGATACTGAGAGACTGAGAGAGCAGGAACACACTCTGCCCACTCTGAGCAAACTCAGCTCTCCCACTGCCCCCCACCCAGCCAAACTCCTGCCTGCAAGTATCACCTGGAATTAACATTCAATGATTTTTTTATCTCACCAGGCAGAAGAGTTCCTATTGATCCTGAGTTAAAAGCTTTTCCCACAAGTAAGCACCTTCATATTCTACAGCCTATATTATTTCAGCATTTATCCTACAAAAAGAAAGCATTACAACTAAGATTACTCTGAAATCTTTCATTATCTCTAATGAAAATAAACCACCTTGTGGTGACAACATGATTTGAATTTTGGAGAAAGCACAAAAATAAAACTTTTCCAGAACTTTCATTCTAAAACGTGTGAAGCATTGCCTTTTAGTTACAGTTTCACCTCTCTTTAATTGCAGTATCAAGATCAGATCTTTGTGTCATGAAGAACATTTCCCACAACCAACTTTAAACATGGAGACATAAATTGCCTTATGACTACTCTGCTGTAGAGCTTTTGCCTATAAATGATATTTTCTGCATTTTGAGCTCTGCAGCTTTTCTAGATTGTGCAACTCACCAAAATTTTCACCATAGGAAGCATCCTCTATTACTGCATGAGTAGATTCAAGAGAAAAGAACCCATATAGAATCAAAAACATTTTTACAGTCATTTATTCCCCCTCTCCCCCTTCAGGAACAAAAAACATAAGTTGAAAAGAGGGAAGGGCGTGATTTTATGTACAAAGGAAAAAAAAATAAGAAAAAGGTAGAGTAGGACTTTTCCCCATCTCAGTGTCATAGATTATTAATATTGCTCAAACTTAAAAGAAAGGTTTTACCTTTTCTTCCCATCAGAGTAATTTTCACTTTATCTGTTGACTTCTTAACATGAATTTTTTTTGGCAACACTTAGGTAAAAAATGCCTCAATGCTTTGTACAAAGGAAACTTTTGTTTACCTTTAAAGAATTGCATTTTTTAATCAATACATACGTATTCTGTAATCTCAAAATTGTTCAAAGAACATTATTCTTCTTGTTACAAGAAAGAAACAATCTAGATGGCCTTTTATTATAGCCCGGTTTCATTTCTAGAACTTTTAATATGGAGCTGACTTGACTTTCCTGAGTCATCTAGTTCTAGCTTAATTTTATAATTGTAGCACTTTTTCTAATATGAATAATAAATGCTTCATGTTTCAAATCAAAACTCTTTACAGTCATGGGTTTGCATAGTTGAGAGTTATTTTATTGTCTCTCAAGTTACCTCTCACTTCTCTAGACTAGAATAAATCCATTTATTTCCACTTTATGCTCTTGTATCATGTTTCTTATTGTTCTGAGCTTGCTATTCTTCCCCAAATTCTCTTTTATCTAACAAATTTCTTTAAAAAAATACACAAAAATGCTGACACCTTGCTTGATCTACTAATACAAATAGAGTGGAATAATTGCATCATACATCTTATAGCCAATCTTCTTACATATACCTTTACAATATTTTTTGTTGTTTGCTTTGGGTTTGTTTTTGTTCCCAAGATAATTTCAATTTCTACTCCTATCTTCTAAATATTCCAAGTCTCTCTCAGAATGATATTGCCAGACATTTAAGGCTCATTATCAAATATTACAGCCTTCTTTCATTCTACTTTTTAGTGAAATTGCTTATCAAGTCCAGATTAGGTACAAATCTCTTTAGATTATTACACTAAAACTTCAGCAACTGTTCTGAAAAGAGTCTTCCAACCAGCTCTAACCTTCTTCATACCACATTCAGTGGATAATTCCCAAGATTTCTTAGAAGAATATTGCACAGTATTCAAGATCCTTGTGTGTTGGGTCTGGCTGAGATGGAGTCCCTTTTCTCACGGCAGCCCTCAGAGGGCTGTGCAGGGCAGTGGTAGCTGGAAAGGTGTTGGTAACACAGCAGTGCTTTGGGCACTGCTGGGCAGGGCTGGCACAGCAGCAGCTCTGTCTCTCAATATTGCCCCCCACCAAGGGGCTGGAAGGGGGACTGAACCAGGCCAGATGACACAAAGGGATACTCCACACTGTATGATGTCATCTCAGATATAAAAGCTAAGGGAAGGAGGAGAAGGAAAGAGGGAGTGTTTGTTATTCACACTGTTTGCCTCCTGGAGCATCTGCTACGTGTGCTGAAGCCCTGCTTCCCTGAATATCATTTGCTGAAGGGAAGAAGAGAACAAACTCTCTTTCCTCTCTGCTTGCATACATTCAAGCTTCCACTTCTTCATGATTAAAATTCCTTATCTCAACCTATGGGTTGTTTTCCATCTTATTTTCTCTTCCCTGTGCAGCTGGGAATGGTAGAGAGGTTTGGTGGGCACCTGGCATCCAGCCAAGGTCAACCTGCCACACCTTGAAGATGTAAAAGTATATCACATCCCCTACCCTCATTAACAGTTTTACATTTCTCTAGTTATTTGGTGGTGCTTTCAGCAACGGTAAAGGCAGTGGTCTCTGAATAATTTTTTTTTTTTCTTTTACTAAAAATCAAACAGCAGGAAAGGAAGAAATGAAAGAAATAAAATAGATAGTTTGATCCTTCTGGAAGTCTAAATGCTTTGTGGACTGCTGGCTGCACAGATGAGATTAATCTTGGATGATGAAGATCTAGTCCTAGTTTCTACATTTCAATTTACAATTAAAGAAAAAAAGTAGAAAAGAATAATTGTGTAGACAATTACCCTCATAAATTTGAGCTGCCCTCTACCTTCTTCAACAATTATTTGACTATGGAAGTAGATTAACTTTCACTGCTTTAGTGTTTGTCAAAGGTCATCTAGTTCAGGAAAGGGAGGTTTGAAAATGGTAAAAAATATCTGGCTTTATTTAGGCTAAAAGGTCACATATCATAGCTCAAAGGCCACTTGTAATGAGATCCCCAAAACTCCTTCTTCTAATTATGATGATCATGACTATTATTAACAATAATAGCTTGTACAGTAGGTGTTAGAAATGCAAATTATTAATTTAGAGGTAAGTTGTAAAGTCCTTCACAGATCCAGCATAATTTAAATACAGTTCAAATGCATCAATAAAGTAATTTGCTGTCCAAAATTTAGTGAGCAGCTTTTTGCTTCTATCTTAATGCTTTCCCTACTCTGTTGTGATAGTGTTTCCAAAAAAGACTGCTTCCCCTGCTGTTTGGGGAAATGTATCTATAATGTCTTGATCCAAGCATTTCATATTCAACAGATGGTAATCTTGGCTGCACACTCATTCAGGCTTCTCTGAGCCCTAGTGCTTAATACCTCTTTCTCTGCCAATCACTTCCTAACGAGCAAACGAATCCTGATCAGACATGCACCATTCCTGGTGCTCTCACTCACCTTTAGTGAACACTGACACCTTCAGACATAATTCTGAGATATGTACTTTAGATCTGCCAGGTGAAAGAGGAAATCTGTTACTCTGTTCTTTAATCCTGAGTATGGGCAGGGAAGAAGAGAGGTCTAAGTTTCTACAGAATTAATATTTATTTCTTCATCAAAACATGTTTGACAACCTGTACTTGTCAAAGTTGAAAAGCTGCCCCCTCAGCCTGATCTTTTAAAAGCTGATCTTTTAAGCCCAAAGACAAAATCATATTGTAGAGATGCGTTTTTCCTATGAAACAGTTTCATTTCTGAGGAACACAGAGGAATGAATCTATGGGCTTTCTATAACAGTGTTTCAATTTTTTTACTTATTCAACCAACTATTACATAGATGAAGATAGAAAAAAAAATATAATTATATAGTTTAAAAAAAAAAAACCAATACTGCTCTAAACCAGGTTATCCAGAGAGATTTCTTGAACCGCTAGTTCTATGTAACAGAGTTGGTAAGTTTCTTTGTTTGCATTGATGCTTGCTTTTTTTTTTTAGATACTGAGTTATTTTTAAGTAAAGTGGGAATGACACCAACAGTTATTGTCCCTTATACAGGAAGCAGTGAGGAAGAGCATAATCTGCTCATATTGATAACCGTATCTAAGTGGACTTTCTTGTTGTTGCTGTTGTTCTAGGATTTTGTTCATTTGTTTTTTGTTAGGTTTTGGGTTGCATTCTTTATTGGAGTTACTTGTTTTTTAGTTTGGTTTTTTTTGTTTGTTTGTTGAATTTTTTTAATTCATGCTAGTGGTAAAATCAATCCAGAAAAATGAAAACAAAGACAAAAATGTATGTAAGAAACAAACCTGTTTGGTTAACATTTTTAAAACCCCATATATGATTAAAAGCAACTCATGTACATGCTTGTAATTTATCAATAATGCAAAAGCATCTCATAAAATCCATAAGGAAATATCTTTTTTACAGAGAGAAATGACAATGTATAAAGATATGTGAGATGTAAAATTTGAGGAGATATATCATCCAACCACTGTTTCCTGATGTAATAAACCATTTTCTTCAGATTGTTTATAAATGGTATGAAAATAAAAATATTTTTGTGATTAATTATATGCTATAATAACTACAATTATAAAATTAGTCATATTAATTATTATAATGCTTTAACAAATATTATTGTCACACCTCCCTGGATTTTTGTCTTCTTCCTTGCTGACTTAGGGGATTGAATTTACTTTTGCTTTGTAAAAACAAGGATCCAAAAAACTAAAAATATTCTGATCACAATACTGGACTATAGAATACTGATATGAAAATACTGAGCACCTGGTTTACAGAGTAAGAATTAATTTTTTGTTTTGCAATGTTTGGTGCAGTGTATCCTTCTATTTAGATTAAGTCCTATCATAGTTAAATCTACTTTCCAATACAATGAATTTTACTGTCATCATTAATTAGCATTATTCTATGCACAATCACTATCACTTAGTCTTCAGTATTCAGATTTCTGATAATGAATTAGATTTGGGGAAATCTGCAAAATCAGTGTGCTCCACACTGTGTGTATAGTCTGATCAAAGATCTAAACAGGACAAAATTAGAGTTTTTGAAGCCACTGGGATTTTTATAGGCATATTGCAGATCTTAAAAATCTAAAATTTGAAGGACTTTTGCTCAAGACTCTACAGAAGTCACTGTTTCTATCTATTAACATCTAGATAAAACAATCTCTATATTGTGCACTTAATTCCTTTTGGTTTTACCACTGACAATTTGAAATTTTTCTTACTTTAAGAAAAAGATTCTCATTCACAAGTTTCAGTTGAGATTTTGTATTCACCATGGGAGAAAATCCACAAGGATAATTTGTGGTTTAAGGATATATTATTTTGCATATCATATAATTCAGATGAGATGTTAAGTATCATCATCATCATCATCCCTAGGGCATTTTAGGCATCATTATTCAGGTATGAAAAAATAGAGCATTTCAAACTGTGCTGCTTGCCAGCTTCTATTAGAACTCATGGCATTTGAGTTTCAGTTCCCATTTAGTGAATATTTCAGAACACAGTTTGTGGATTCATTATTTTTAGACTTTCCAGCTAGAAAACTGAAGTATTTTCATTTTCATTCTTGATTAAATGGTGACTTTTAAACTCAATACTATTGTTATCTACTGTGATTTTGATTATTGGCAAGATATTTTGGCATTTCCCCTTTTGAAAATGGCAATAATGGATTAATGATTACAATCAGAATGGGATTTTTTACGAAGTTTAACAATTTTTCACTTTTTCAGTAGCCTGGAGGAGGTGAGTGAAGTGCACAGTTATCACGTTTGCAGATGAAGTGAAACCATGGGACCAATTCACATGCTTGAGGGCAGGACAGCCATTCAGAGGGATGCAGGCAGACTGGATGAGCAGGCCATATGAAAATCAAAATAAAGAAATGCCAAGTGTGAGAGCTGGGAAGGAAGAGTCCCTGAGTTGATACAGGCTGGGACTTGATTGGCTGGGTTGGAGCAGATTTTTGGAGCGTCTCTGCTGAGAAGGACTTGCAGGTTCTTGTAGATGCTAAGGTGGGTGTGAGTCAACAGTGTGTCCTGGCTGCAGTGGAATTAAAGAGCATCTTGGGCTGTACCAAGAGCAGCACAGCCAGAAGGCCCACAGGAGTGATTTGCACCTCTCCTCAGCCCTTGTGAGACGGGAGTCAGGGGTCCAGTTTTGGATGTCTTGCTCAATATGAGACACTGGCAAACTGGACTGAGTTCCAGCCTGGGGCACTGCTCTGTGCAGAGAGGCTGAGGAAGGTGGAAACTTTGGAGGCCTAATAGCAGCCCCCAAATACATGAAAACATGAGAGTCAGACAGCTCACAAACATAGAGGGAGGGCAAGAGATAATGGCCAGAATTTGGAAGAAGACAGACTCCACCTCAATATAAGTCCTTGACCCCAAGGGCAGTCAAACTGTAGGGCAGGCTGTACAGAGAAGTTATACAATCTTTGTCCTTGAGACTTTTCAAGACCAGACTTGGTCTTAGACATAAAGACCTAAATAACTTTTCTGACCTCATAGCTAATCTGCTTTGAGCAGGAGTCTGGACTAGAGATGTCCTGAGGTTTCTTTCAATCTGAACTGTATGATTTTATATAAAGAATAAAACATGCTGATACACACATATGACTTGCAATTGCTGAAAATCCATCTCACTTGATCGAAGAGATAGAAATAATTGTTTCAATAGTGATGCTTGGTATAGAGACATTAGGTAGCTTGCAGCATCATTGCATTTGGGAATATTAATGCATACACAAAAAGTGTCATTAATGTATATTTAAAGCCCCTGTATAATGAAGAATAAGACAATTTCCTTTTCTATTACTTTTTGCTCATTTCTCCCCATCTTAAGAATTATTGAGGTATTTGGTTGCTATAACAAAGGGAAGATTAGACTCTTTCTAGAAACTAGTGTCAGTGAAATGTGCTGAGATAATGCCCTGTTTTATTATATTTGGTTGCCTACAAAATATTAGCTTAAATTATTACTTGTACAAAAATTTGCTACACTATAGAGGCTTGAATAACAACAGAAAACATAGATGTTAATTATATTATAAAAAATTAACTGCCTTCTGTTTTCTTGCTGTTATGGAAGCAAAGATTAGGTCCAGAGACCCTGCTTTAGCTTCTGTCTCTACCATGGACTGAGCTTTGATCTGGCAAACATTGGTATCCTGGTAACTGGATTCCTTAGTCTGTGAAATAAATCTTTTCAATTCAACATGTAAAGCACTTAGTGGAGCAAGAAGTAATTTATGAGTGCTAATTTAAGAACATTTTTAAAACTTTATTTCATTCCAACAAAATATTTGTATTGCAGAATCTCTATATTAGGTTAAATTATGAGTTCATTTTACTTAATGTTTTTACCAAGAAGAATAAAAAATATCAGCGATTACATATTTATGTGTTCATTTTCTTTTGCTCATAAAAAAATTTTCCTATTTATCAGAACACAACACATTCTCCATTCATGTGCTTCCTTTTCTTACATTAATGACTAAAAAGCTGGTTAAACAAAATACAAAAAATGAACCATTTAGGGAAATATTTTCAAGCAAGAGGTTAATATCCCATATTCCAGACATAGGGGTAATTATTGTATATTAACACCTTGAGAGAACTTACAACAGAAAGATATTAAAAATATCTCTTAAGTTTTCAGAAAACTGGTACATTTGATGACTATCTTCAAAGTAGGTATCATTATTAACAGAGCAATTGTATTAATATCTTACTTTGTTTTTTCTGGGTAAATTGTCTGACAGACTGGGTTCATCAAAGTATCACAAGTTTTAAAATAACATTTTATGCAGCTAAAAAGTAAGAAATAAAAAAAAAAAAAGAACAAAGTTTGAATTGGTGCAACCTTTGTTAAGTATCCATGCTGAAAATTTTGTTTTCATTTTAAATTCTCCCATCTACTCTATTAACATCTGTACATACACTCACTAAATAAACACACAATTACTAGGACATTTCTAAACTTTCTGCTTTAAAGGTTTTAATAAACCATTTAAAAGATGACCATCTTTCAAATAAAACCATTTCTATTATCTAGAAAGGTATTGAAACATTTGTATAAATAAATGCACTTTCTGGACAGAAAATCAGGATATTAAATGAAGGGTAGGATATTTCTCAGAATATAAGAGTACTTAAGTAAATACAAAGCATACAAAGAAATTCTAGTTTTCTTTCACAGACCTCTACATTTTTTTATAATCAGCTTTAAATCATAAACTCTAAAAAGCCTCTTGCTTGATTGTTAGCTAGCCTAAGAAGTAAGTAGGTAGTCAAGAACAATATGATCTTGAGCTCTGCTTCTGTTCCTAAGCAGACAAGCCTCAGGATAAACAGCTGGAAGTCTAGCTGAGGTTCAATCCATACATTTCACACATTCCCTTATAGCAACAACAATACACAATCAGGGTATTTTCAGAGCACATCTGCAGCTAAAAAAAGTGATGGTGGCACTGTGCACATTTCCCTGTACAGCTCAGTATTTTCATAGGTTATTAATACCACTGGAAAACCACATTCAGTTACATCTTCTGCTCAAAAAATAACCCTATTTTCCAGTCTTCAGCTATTCTGAACTTAGTGTTTGTGCACTTACTCATATTCTTACCTGATAAATGTTCTGTATTACATTGAAAAAAATTCATCGATTTCCTCCCCTGGCCCTCATGGGAATAAATGTATGCCTCTGACTTACAAGTGAAGATATTCTTGTTCTTGTGGAAAATAATAAAATACATATTTAAATTGGGTTTAAAGCACAAGTTGGTTTTTTGCCTTCACAGTAAGAATTCTAGGCTACAGTGACATGTGGTATAGCTCCAGTGCTCAGTCACATGAATTATTCTCAGCCATATAGTAAGGTTACAGCAGAAGAAATTGCACTATTCCCTATAAGTGTGCTCTGTAACCAGCCCACTAGTTATGCTCCCAAGGACTAAAGGACTATTTTAAAACCACAAAGACAGAAACAGAAAGTCAACCCATGCTATAATAGGAGGATGAAACGTCTTCTCCTTTCACCATATTTTAAAAATGATAAGAAATGCATGACAGTTGTCTCAAACAATGACCTTGCAGAATACATTCAAGCCTTTGAAAACCTACTAGAGATATGCATCTCAATCTTATGTCTCCTTAACCTGAGTAATTCAAACATGATTTCTGTTACCGGAAATGGATTGTAATTATCACCTTTGGGGAAACTTCATGCTCCCTATCACAGGAGCATTGGGTTTCCTCTGCAACAAGCTGTATGAAAGGTAAAGAGCTGTACTCTAGCCTAAATATCTTGTTGTATCTCTCCCCATGTTTTAATTGAAGGGCCACCAGGGTATTTGAAGAAATTGTATGACATTCCTATAAATTTAGTGCACACAGATATAAGAGCATTCCTTCTATTCACCAGGGATTGCAGAAATAAGGAAATTCACAGCAACATCAGTAAAAGCTTATCTAAAACAATTAAGCTCATACAACTTGCACTAGGTGGAAAATAAGAATGGAAGAAAAAGCAGAAGACTAACTCAGGCTGACACTATTAATAATTTTGAAGGAAACATGAATAGTGAGTTCAGTAACAGGAACGGAGGCTCCTTTTAGACTCATCTGCTGGCTGGGGAGCTGGAGAGTAAGCCACAGTCATTCCTAATTAAATACATTACAAATATTTAGAACAATTTGAAGTGGTTTGAAGGCGGAGTTTTCCCTCTAATCATGCCACAAGATCAAGTCTCTTCAAAAACAAAAAAAAAAAAAAAAAAACCAAAACAAAAAAAAACAACAAAAAAACCAGTTTAGAAACTCCTCAATTTCATCTGAATTAGGACTATTCTATGCCACTGAATTTTAATCTGAAAAGGTTTTAAGGTTTTGTTTGTAAAACAGCATTGGAATACTTTTTCATATGCCACCTCTTTCATTTTGTTCCAGCAAATCAAGTCAGGTAAGAAAGAGAAGAGAAAGATAGAGTTAAAAGAATATGTTTTCCTTGACCTTAAGAAAGTTTCAAATTTATATTTGGTTAAAAAAAAAAAAAGAGTTGGTTTGCATTTTTTTTAATCTTAACTAAATCAACTTTTAGCTTCTTGAAATGAATCAGATCCTGGCACAGGATAAGAATCCTTCTATAACTCATTGTGATTTCATACTTCTATGCTATCCAAATAACTCTTTGGAAACAAGGAGAGAGATTGTGCCTCTTCATGCATGCTAGCAATGGGAGCACAAGGAGCCAGAAAATAGCCCATTCAGAACTTTTTACCCTCAGTAACAGAACAATGAGGAACAAGTCACAAGTCAACAACACTCCCCAGACTGCCCCCACCATCCCCTCCAAAAGCAGATGAAGGCTTCTTTGCATTACACAGTGATGCAACTCATAAAACTGCTACATAATTTTTTCGTAAAAGTTTTTCTTTCTAGTTCTTTTACTAAGCAAACACATCTGAAAAGGATAACATAAAATTAAATACATTTCTGACCTACGGTTTTGCTAGATGCAAAGTACTTCACAAATATCAATGTATCATCAATGATAAAAAAACCTTCTCTCTTAATACTCAATAACATTGTAGCATTTCAGTACATATAATTTAAAAGAAAAATAAAGTTGTATTTTTTCAAAATTACTGTTGCTCATTAAAATAAAACTTCTATTAAACATATATATTTCAATGGCTAATCATTGTAAGGAATGTTTGGCCAAATTTAGCTTCCAGCTGATGGATCTTGCTGTGCTTTATCATTACTGGAGGGAGTTTTATTATTTTTTTTTAAATCAGCGTATAGGTAATTTATATTTATATATTTATAATTTTAAACCAGTTCACAAGTGTGCTTTACCACTTATTTACTTATTTAAGATTTTTTTTTCATAAAGGCACAAGAAGAAATTCCAGGTTTCATGATTGTCCACAAGAACAATAGAAAGAAATATTCTGCTGCAAGGAAAATGAAATTAATTGTATTTCAATTCCAATTATAACTAGAATTCACAAAAATGTGTGTATTTATCAGCTAGAAGTTGTTTATATTCCTCAAAATAATTATTCCATGCCAGTTACTATATCTAAGCCTGTATACTCCCATGAAAGAGAGACTATAAAAATATTTCTATGTACCAGCAAATTTTTAATTTGTTTAGCAACGAAGGTTTACTTCTTTTGACGTTTGAGTTACCAAACTTTAAACATAAATTCAAAGAAAAGTCATGCTTCTCATTTACTGATTAAAGAGGGATAGTGTTAGACTTATTCCCAGGAGTAGATTCACAATCCGGAATAGAGCTCAGTCCACTGCTCCTACCAGGATCTCTCATTATGATATTGTGTAGGTGAGGGTCTACTATTATGACTTCTAAGTGATGAATTTTAAAGGGATGTCAGCTTCTGAAATATCTTCCCCAGACAGTGATGATCAAAGAGAAATCAGTCTCAAAGCCTCTGTTTCAGAGACCATGACAATCAAACCAAGAATGAACTTAAGATTGTATTTCTTTAGTAATATAAAACCAGTAAAAATAATGTTTATTCTTGGCAAGTGGCTTACTCTGAGTCTTTCATTGGGGAAAAAAAAGGTGCTCGTCCAGGTCCCACATATGCAAAAAATTTATACATATTTTCAATGCTGGAAACTTCTTCACACTACCAAGAGTTATTTCAAATGAAACAGCATCAAGAAGAAATCCCATATGAAAGCAGCAGCTGAGAGGAGGGATAGAAGTTGCCACCTCTCTCCCTCTCTCTCACTCAATATACACACATATATAAAAAATATTTTCATAGGACAAGAAATAAATAGTGAGAGACAAAAAATATTCTACAGTGTTCTTAGTCCCAGAAAAAAAAAAAAAGGCTTCCAAATCTTCATTTTTATTTTTATTCTCTGATTAACTTGTGCTCTGGTTTCTGAAATTACTAAACAAATCCCACCACACCCCACAAAAAATTGTGCTAAATTAGCACAATAATAATTTAAACTTTTAAAGATATTTCATTTGAGGAATAATTCTGAAGAAAGCATTTCTACTCTTATAAAGAAAAGAGCTTGAATCAGGATTAAAACATCAAGTGGCAGAGATTTTATTACATCTCCAAACAAATACAATTGTTGATTGACCTTCTGCATAAAAAAAGTATTTTACTTCTTCTTTAGGTATATTTTCCTTAATTTTACAATCACTACATACTAATATAACACTATTCTACTAGATTTAAGAGCTGTCTTCCATCAGGTATCTTTCCACAATTTGATATTTTGAAACCATGGTCAAGTAATTGTAATTCAGAATTAAATATATTAATTACCACATACAAATATTACTGCATTCAACAGAATATTGAAAATTTTAGCCACACAAAGTCACATCCTACAACTGTGACATTAATGCTTGATTGTGAAGAAGTGTACTTTGGGCTATCTCATCTACCTAAAAGGGCTTTGAATACATTTTTAGGTCATAGTTGCAAGTCATTGAGAATTTTTTATGCTCCTGTTGTCACATTACTTCTATTTGTAGTAAGATAATTAATAAAGTGTTTCGCATTTTACCTTAATTAACCCTGTGAATCAATCCTTCAATTTAGGCTTGGCCTGTAAGAACACAAGCATCTGTGTGCTTGAGGATAAAATGTGGAAAGCAGACTCAGCATCAGATCAAGTAATGAATTAGTTGTATTTGTAAGCATAAATATAAGCATAACTGTAAGCATAACTCCACAGATGTGAAAACTAAAACATAATTCTACAACCCTCAATGAACATTGAAAATGTTCCAAAACCTCAAAGAATTGCAAAGCTAAATTAATGGAAAAGAATATAGACTGAAATATGGATTAATTTTGACCTTGAATGAACTAGGTATTCTGTCAGCTGTCAAAACTTAATTGCCACATAAAGTCTATAATATCTTTTAATTTATAATAAACTTATTGGTAGTCCATCAGCTGCAGCATATGATGTGCTATGATTTGCCTGCATATTCCTGGAATGTCTGGGTTATTTTCTCTGTCTACAAAAGTAATTACAGAGTGACATCATCATGGATGTGACCAGCTTTATATCTAATCAATGACTGTCAACTAATACTGTGTAATAGCTTTTTCCATAACGCCTGTCTCTTACCACACCAAGTAATAACGATTTTCCTTCACCTCTATGCAAATTTTGTTTCAGATAATCAATATATCATCCTGCTTGTAAAGAAACAAAACTCTCCACCACCTACTTAATGCCATGAAACATATTTCATGGCAGTCTTCTCACAGATGGATGCTTACAGTCTGAATGGACTATGAATGGATAACTTGCTCCAAATAGATTAATGCTAAAGCTTCTTAATGCCCTTCTATAAAGAAAATGAAGGGATATTTTCTCCTCATAAGGATGTAAAACAATTCTACTTGTGAACAGGCTTTGAATTACTTCTCTTCTGTCAAACCCATTTACCATCCACACAGACCATATTTTTAAAAGCAAACACAAAGAAAGGTTTTTCCACTAATTCAAGAGAACCAGATTTTTCTCACAGACAAAAGGTGAGAGAGAACACATCTATAGCGCTTAATACAAGCTCAATAAACACTGCACAATTCCCTTTGTTGAAGCTCCTATTTCTTTCATTTTGACCTTGCAATAATGGGAACTTAATTTAGGATTATTGATTTGAGGTTTTTTTGGTCTATTAAACCAGCACTTAGAGAAATTCCAATTTCAAGACATACAGATGTGAAATGGTGAAATGTTTTTGCATATTTTGCAGTGCTTTTCATTTTTACTGGCAATACTTAAACTATATTAAAATGTCAACATCACTATGGCTAAGAACAAATGAAATACATTTTCTGTATTAACATCATTAATTAATATGTCCATTTATATCTTACTTCCTTGGAGGAAAAAATATTCCCTTACAATAGCTATCACATTTATGTGTGAGTATTTCTAGGTGCATGATGTCCTTAAAAAAATCCAAAACACCAAAAATTTCCTTCTGCTAATAGAGCAGCATATCCTACAGCAATACCTAATTTTAACTGGAAGTGTTTCATCATATAAGATCACTGAATATGATGAACTTTCCCTAAACTAAGTTGAAAAGAATTAATCATCAGATGCACGTCTAAATGCTTAGAAAAAGATCACTTTAATGAAACAGTTGAAATATTATATTGCTGGCTGATTTTTGTATGATAGATCAATCACCTTGTAACAGACTCAGGCAAACACATGCTGAAGTGCATCTCAAACCAATGAAGCATACTGGACCTTTGACAAAATTTCAGTTCCTTTGTTTTTTGGTAATTAGAAGAAAAGCTTTGACTATATCATGGTTAATTTACTAGGAAACTATAAAATAAATATAACTAAAACAGTCTTTGTCTTTCATAGGAACATATAATCTTTGTTACTTTCATAAACTATATTTAATCCTATAGAATTTCAGATTTTACATTGTAGTAATTGAACACTACATATATAAAACTCTGCACTTTGCCAGTAGTACTTTATAAATGCGTGTATATATACATATATGTATACACACACACATATATATATGCATATATATGTATAACAAATTTACTATTTTCAAATTCACTCTTTAAAAACAAAAACAAAAAAAAACCCCAAAAAAAAAAAAACCAAAAGAAAAGAAAACAAAACAAAAAAAAAAAAAAACAAAACAAACCAAAAAAAAAAAAATCAAACCCCACAGAAATTCCAGGCTAGGAAAAGATCTGTAGAGCATAGAACAGGAAAAGTAAAAATCTGAATAAACAAAATATCCTCATAAGTTACACGAGCAGCAAGCCTGGAGCTAGCAGCTACTTCTTTGTCACACAGTCTGACATGCACATGACTGACCAGTGAAGTTATGCTTACTTGAAGGAGGGTCACAACTGACCTCCAATCTATGCTACCATCAGCAGTCTGTAATGCCATCATCAGTAGGAGCAAGAATAATTATCCCTTTTAAATAAACATACAACACAGGACACTCACTCTATTCACAGCACTCTGCTCTTCAGACATGAGATGGAATGTTTTCTGGACACACTCATCTCCTTTGTGTATAAATATTGCATTTTATTCTGTCCAATAGTCAACATTTATATACTAGGAGAAAAAATAAATACTGCTATATTACCACTGAACAGCATGGCAAAGGCAGGGAGAAGTTGTTACCAAATAATCATCACTGTCTATTTAGCAAGTTTGTTTCTCATATTATCTGATTTTTGTATTTTGACAATATTCTGTTCTCTGGCAAGCCAAATTATGATAACTGATTTTTTTTTCAATTAGGCAGCAAAAAAATGAAGGACTAACCCCAATGTCTGGGGTATTTTAGAAATTAATCAACAGAAAATAAATTTTATTAAAAATTTTAGTGAAAAAAACAACCTACATAAAAACTGCATTCTTCATATTTTGCTTTATAATGGAGTAATTATGCTTTAGAATCTTCATGGGAACTATAAATACGAGTTTCTTGATTTAGTTCAGCTGACAAATTCTAAATACGAGGACAAAACATGGATGTCTATGCACAAAGGCATAACTTCATGAAAAGAAGGAATTTTAAATAGCAAACATCTCATTAATGGGCAGTGCCTCCACAGTTTTGCATGTCTGTAAATCATTTAGAGTTGTATAAAGCTTAGTTTCTTACCCCCTACTGTGTCTGTTTTGCAATGTTCCACTAAGATGCAGATCCAGCAGCTCAACGATTGTTCCATGGAGTAAAAACAATGCTTCATTTACTCTCTATGGCATGACCTGAGTCCCTCTCTGCCAAGTTCTCTTCCTTCCTTTCTCCATAAACAATATCTACATATTTAAAATGTAAGATAAAATGTAAAAGGTGCCAGCAAGTTTCAATATTCAGGCTTCGCTCCCTTCCTCAAATGAAGAGGAAGGATTTAAAGTAAAAATGAGGAGACTGCTTTTTCTGCTTCAAGCAGACCATTAAGCTGAAGTGCATTATTGGGCATGAAGATAAAATTAAAATTAAGAAAAAGAAGGAGACAGAAAAGTAAAAAAATCCCATACAAATGGAGCACCAGAGGGAGGAATACAAAGGTTAAAACAACACTGGTGTGTCTTGATGCAGGTGTTGTCCCTTCACCTTTTCCCCACCTTGTCATCTGCAGCTCCCTACCTACAGAGCAAGTCCTTCATCAATGCAGTAACAAATTCAGATGTGCAGCCATCTCTCTGGCAGATGGGGAGGTGCAGAGCCCGTCACTCGCCAGCCCCCACTTGTGCTTGCCATGATTTAATGTGCCCCGTGGCAGCAGGTGAGCCGGGCACAGGCAGGAGCAGCAGCACCTCGTGCCACGTTTGTCCACCCAGCGCCTCCAGGGCAAAAGAGGGTGGTGAAGGAAGCAGGAGGAAAAGGAAATAGGACATCTTTTCATCTAGCAGCCAGTAGGTGCTACCCCAACTTGTTAGCATATGTTACCTCTCCTGTGCATTACATCCCTTCCATCTGGGGGATACACAACTGTACACAACGCTCCTTTTTTTGTTTTTGGTTTGATTTTGGGCTCTACTTTTTTTCCCCAAAATATAGTCAGATAAAGAAGCAAAGAGGAAAAAAAAGTAAAAAAAAAAAAAAGTAAAAAAAAAGCTGGAGGGGAAATCCCATCTGATGGTAATCAGCAGCTGCAGAAATTATACTAGTGGTAAACGTACAAAAGCACCATAAAAGAGAAGAAAATTTTCTTATTTTCGTTAGATCTGAATTCCAGACTACATAACACTGAGTTTCAAGAACTGTTTCATTTGTTTCCTCCTGCAGGTTTACACTTCCATTATGCATTTGATGTGACTGTCAATAAAAAGCCAACACTTACTGTAAAGATCCCCACAGAAACCTGGAAAACTTCATAGCCAGTGCAATGTTTCTCACTGAGGTGTCAATGAAATCTGCTGGTGACTTCCTGTCCCCACAGAACAGTGCCAGGGGATGTGAACTGTTACTTAGCACTCTTTCTGTAACTAGAGACTCAAACTCCCATAATCTGTGGAAATTATTTTCTTTATGCACTTAAATTATTGATTAAAGAGAGAATTTTTCATTTGGAAAGATGCTAAAATAAAGAGAGAATATACACTCAAAGAGGAAGTGTTAACTATGGAGATGTTTCTTGATATTAATGAAAATTTTTCAGTGTCGATTTGTTTTGGGATTTGTTTAATTTTTTTTTATTAGCATATCTTTAAAATGTTATTTTTGGAGTTCTTACTAGTATAAAGTTTTATCACATAAATTTAATTTTATAATGGAAATTCAACCATCCAACAAAATACAGTTCCTTTACCAAAGGTGGGATATCTTACTATATTTAAATTTACAGAAAATATTGTAACCTTAGTTACTCTCCAAGTACGTGTTTCAAAATCTCTACTCTTGATACTAATGCCTTATTTTGATTTCATCTTGCTTGAAGAAAACACACCTCTTCCAGTGGAGACCAGGAATTACATACTTGAACACAGGGTAAATTCTTCCCTATTAATACTGAAGACTATATTATTCTAAATTTTCACCACAGGTCATATCACTAACTTTGATTTCACTCCTGAGCACATCTTTACTATGTGGCATGATGATTCGCCAAAAAACAGTTAGTTGGAAACTTGTACAATTAAAAAACTCTAGATTAGAACACAGCCATTTTAGTGTTTAAATAGAACACAAGTGAAAATGATAATATTTCAGGCTTTTATGACAACCCAATTGCTCTGTAGAAAGCTCCAGATGACAAATTCATCATGTGAGCAGTCTTTTTTTACTGCCAAATATTTACATACACATGCAACTATTGTATATATATAATCATAAACACACTCACTTCATGTTCCCACAAGATACTTTTCTGCTGATTTTTCTATTAAATATATTGATTTCAAAAAACCTACATCCTCCAAGGAAAAATATACAACTACCAATTGGCAATTGATGCAAAGGAGGAAATAGTCAGACAAAGAAAAGTGGTTTCTAGGTTGCACATCCAAAAGTTTATTATTAATAATACACAGAAATATTTTATATCATGTGAAGTACCAAATAGAACTTCATAAAGTCTCCTGCAAGCAAGAATTGTCAGTGTATTTTCAAGCTTTTTTTTTTTCTGTTAAGTCATAAACATCTGCAACTAAGGCAGATTCTTTCATCTATTTCTCATAATAGCACATTTATCTCCCTTCAGAGTCACACAAATATACTCTCTAAATCTCATAAATATGCAGGCTCTGACTTAACCTCATTTTATTGACTCCTATGACCCAGAGATAAAAGCTTGAAATCTGTACCAAAAAGATGAGCAACAGCTGTTGACATTCTGAATTTATCAGTCCATGAAGAAATATATATGTATTTTTTTAATTTATGATGCATGCTCAAAGTTACACAAAGACATTAAAAATTTAAAACAGAAATTAGGTGCTAGGAATTCAGTCAAGAGGAGAAAAATGAATAAATAGTCTCACTTTGTCTGGACCCTGTGGCATTTTTAGACAGCAGATCCAGAAAATAAAAAGTATAAACCAGTGAGGAGTGGATCGTGAATGGAGATGGAAATTGTTTCTATTGATTTTCACTTTGCTATGAGCAAAGCAGATCCTAACACAAGGAATATATTTTTAAAAAGCATGTTCTGCATCAGCAAGTGTCTCTACACACTGTCCAGGCAAAAGTTGTTTCTCATCTTTTAATTACTACAATTTAATTTTCCTGGTGTGAATCCTTATAGCAAAAGGAAAGGGAGAAGAATAAAAAAATAATAATCACATCAAGCACCTGTGTTAAAGGAAATAGGGGGAAAACACCCTAAGGTTACAGACATAAACTCACATATAGTGTGAACAGTGTACAGAGCCAGTTCCATCCCCCTAAAATATGCAATACTAATATTAACATGTTGCTTCCAGGTAGAAATAGAATCCCACTATGTTAAGTGTCACACAAAGAATGCAACAAAAAGTCTTCATGTGCAGCCTTTTTCAGCAAGTAAATTATGTAATAGCTTTTTTCTTATGATCATTGCTTTTTGTGTAAAATTCTTTGCTGGACTGGACAGGAGAATCTTACAAACCATTCACTGTTTAGTCTGCTAGAAGAGTTTGGGCTGGGATCATGCTGACAGATTGCAAAAACTCTGTGCCTTCAGGTTTATTCAGGATATAGTGTGATGACTCTTTGATCTTTTCCTATTTAAACCTGAAATATTAAAGAACTGCAGCTTCAATGGATAATTACTATCCTCCTTGCATCCTTGAATTTGCAGGTAGCTTCACTCTGCAAGACCAAGACTCAGTCCCAAGGCCTGATTGCATCCTCATTTACATTTATCTGCACTGAGAATAATTCCACAAAGGTCAGTGGAAACTTAGTGAGGTGAAAGTGGTGTGAAGTGTTTTGTGAAGTAAGACATAAATTCATGAGTTTTGTAATGAATTCCCTCATATGCAAGAAAGCATCTGAAATTGGAATAATTGATAATGAACAATAATAATGCACTATGTATAATTTACTCTTCTATAATGCAGTGGCATTTTTCAGGACAGTTTCTTATCTCCTGGATGCATTATTTTTTCTATTTCTCCTCCCTCTCTACTTTATTATTAAATGGTTGCAGTTTTACTGTTGTTCTTAACTGCAGGCCACACAACAATAGAATTTAGAAAGTTGTGGGGGGGAAAACATACCATATGGACAAATGTTCTTGTCCAGAATTTAGATTTCATTTTTGAACACCAGCCGCAGAAAAAGATTTTAGACATCAATTTAGAAACAGTACACAATAAAATACCTCTACCACTTCAAAAAACTGAACTGTAAACTATATAGGATCTTGTCTTTAACAAGAGAGCTGTATGCTTTCCTAACCAGAAGCAGCTGAAATACTACTTCAGTTAAGTATATCTAAAAATAAAGAAATTTTTAGTTTCAACACAATTTTCCATAATGATTAAGGTTATCAGGAAAAAATAATAGACTCTGATTCTATGTAAAATCTAATTTTTTTTTCAGTTTTCTGTATGGATGTCCCTTGAACATGAATGGCCACCATGGCATATAAAAGAGAATGAAGAAAAAGTGTTGCAACCTGTGCCAGGTAAGTATTAGTACTTTAAAAAATATTATAAATTAAACTGCACTAACAAATTATTAATTATTTTTCTAGGACAAGTGCAGTGACATCACCATACTCCCCTCAAAAATAATAATAATAAAAAAAAATTAGAAAGATAAATAATCAACTCCTAGAACACACTGCTTTCCTCTTAAATACAGGAGGTGCTTTTCATCTAAGTAGATGAGGTTCCCTTTGGCAATCATTTCCCCAAGCATTACCTCTATGCAATATATTCAGCATCACCTTATTTAAGACATGTACTACTTCCTAAAAGGTAGATATACATATTGGAGAAAAGAAGATAACATATTGGCCTCCCATTCACAATGTTGGGAGGAAAGAAGAAAAGCAAACGAACAAACAGAAGTCACAGAGCACCCTAGATCTGGAAGATTTTAATAAATAGGTGCCTAGAAATTAAGTTCAAGACCATTCAAGATATACCAAATGCATGTATTTAAAACAGTGATATGGAATCAGAGGCAGATGTGCTTAATAGTCTAATCCTCTGTGTGAATGACCCCTCTGCTTTCAAGTGACACAATATAAGGCTGAAGGAACTACAGCTAGGGACTGACCCAGCTGTTACAGCCAGGTTGGTGATTATTTACTGTGCTATACTCTAAGAATGATTAGTGGCTTCCAAAGATATTTAGCATCAGTCAGAATCAAAATTTTTACCAAGAGTGTTGTCAAAAACATACTAGCTGCATTTCACGTATCTAGATTTTTAGCATTTCGGATTTAGGAATGTGCTGCCTTTCTCCTCAGATGATCTCTTTACATGAAATTATATAAAGTATCACCACACACATATATCAATATGAGCTAAATATGAAACTGGAAATAATCAGACTCTTTCAGCCTCTCAGTAAAACAGAGGGTATGATGGAGCTGCCTGATAATCTGTCACATAACAGTGATCATAAAAACTGCAAAAAATTAGAGAATTAGAGGTTGGTTAAGGTCAGAAGGACCTTGGGAGCTCTTGTCATAAACCCCTGCTCAAGCAGGGCCACCTACAGCTGGTTGCCCAGGAACACATCCAGATGGCTTTTGAATTTCTCAGAGGAAGGATGCTCCACAATCTTCTGAGTTTATTTCGTTTGAGGAGGGAAACTCCCCCACATTTTGACTAGTTTAAGCATGATAATGGATTTTTAAAAATTTTTTATATAAATCATGATTTTTTTTTACCCTGAAAGATAAATTGAAGAGCCCCAAAACAGGAATAAATCTGAGAGTAAGACGTTTGTTGCACACATTCTACCCTGTAGAAAGAGAAATATTAATTACTAAGTCATCCAACTATTACCATCTTTCAAATGACACAACGGAATTCCAAAGAGGGAAAGTCCATTGTTGTGGCATGAAAACAATTTACTATGTGGGACAGGGCAAACATTGCAAAGCAAGATAGAATATACAAAACTTGATAGTTATATAGATAAATTTATTAAAGAAGAAATGGAAAGTCAGATCAATTAAATAAGTATGAAAGTTTATTATATGATTAAGCAAGTCAGATCTAAACTGGATTTAATTCTGATGTGGCCTGAAGAAAATGATCATTTGATTGGTGAAACTTATGCTGAGAGGCAGCACTTAAAGAGTTTGAATAAAAGAAATATTTAACAGCTTGTAAAATGTTTTCATACAGATACTTCCAACTTCTGTGTATATAGATTGAGATTAGGGGTGGCGTGGGGTGGGAGAATGTTTCTGAACATTCTGTAAACAAACACAGGCATTCTGGAATCTTTGCTAACAAAAAATGTTTGCATATTTTTTGTAGATTTTACAAAGCATGGCTATACTTTTGAGAAAGCAGTAGGAATAACAGTGTAAATCAGGAAGCTGAACTACTTTCAAAGAGTATAAACAAAACAATATCAGATACTCGTGTTGGAAGTATTTGAGGAATTGTAACTAGTTCAAGATTTTCAAGGGAAACACAGTAGATGAAATAAGATAAGCTGACAAGATACACCAGATCAACCCTGTCAAATTCTGGCAACACATCACTTCATATGGCACAGAAATTGAAAGTGCGTGCATGTATTATTTCTGAATATATTCTTAAATAAAATAACTCCTTGCTTTCAAAATCAACCAATTTCATCTTGTAATAAAGACTGCATCATTTCAGTTCAAAACTTAAGGTATAATCAAAATACTTAGATTAGTGGCAGTATAGATAGATAATGGGCAACCATATTACAAGAAAAAAACCCAACAAAAACCTCAGGGAAGTTAAATAACATGTATTAGCAGGGATAGCTGTAAAATTATGCTGGTGCAACTATGTAAACTCATGCATAAAATAAACATGCTACACAATATGACCTTGTCTCTATGACTGTGCCATTAACTTTTCATGAATTTCCATCTTTGTCAGCCTATTACTGTATGTTATGAAGCACAGTTTCCAAAAGAACTTCACCTGGAATAGTTTTTGAGAAATTCTTTGATTATTTAGTTTTCCATGACATCAATTTTTTATTTAGTCAGAAAAATATTTATTAGTGCACCTCTAATGATAACAACTGCTCTGCTTTTTCTTAATTTGTTTGTTATTTTCAAACATGCCACATGACAAAAAGATTGTAAATTCGATCTAAAATTCTGAACTCATTCTGGTAGTTCTACTTTTATTGAATATTTTCTGTGAGGCTGTACATTATGGACTTTGTATATAAGGTTAGTATATTCCTGAGAAGCTTGCTGTTCCCTGAATCTTCTCTTACAGAGATAGAAAGCCTAACTCTTCTTCATGCTTAAAGATACACAGTGAACATGATGCAGCTGGTTTTCCCACAACAGAAATACCATAAGATGTAGATTGATCTTTATTTCAGAATAGAAAGAATCATTTCAGATTCCCACTTTAGATTTAAAGCGGATCAGAAAACAATATTTTGAATCATGTAAGGACTCCTAAAACCTTCAAAGGAATGAGAATGTGTACAGAATATGCTCCTTTACTTCATAAGAAATTGTATTGATAAAACAAACAAATGAGCAAACTGCTTAGGGAGGGAGGAGGTGGGGGATGTGTGTATTAGAATATCAGGGCAAACTAAACAAGGTCTGCTTCATAAAATCAGATAAGATATGTACATTTCTACAGAGGATGATTCACCACCTAAGTGCCAATAATCAAGTCAAAACTGCACTGGTATGTTTCAGAACATCCACTAATTATAGTCAGGTATAAGAGCCCACTGGGATGCCTGGAATCCTATAAAAAGCATGAGAACAGGACAAAAACCTACATTATAACAAACCAGGAAAAATGCTTCAGAAGTTAAAAATAGATGACTTGTTCACAGACCTGAGATGATAAATAACAAAGATGGTAATAAAACTGAGCCACAGAATTAACATTTTAAATGCACTTTCTTCTTACACAATAAACGAGAGATAAGCAAAATAAACAACTCTTCTCCTCACTTCAAATCTACAAGATTTTACAGACACAAGACAGAGTGGGGAGCTTGCAAAAAATAAATTAAAAGATTGTATCTAGTTTGAAGTCAAAAATAGCACAAAAGGTTAAATCTGAAAGGAAAAAAGTGTATTACTGCAGTCTAATATGTGGTTTTATTGTAAGTGAATGCTAAATATAATATTAGACTAAGACAAATTCAATGTCACTATATTATTTTCATGCAGCAATAAAGAAAGAGTATTTTTACTAGCTCCTGAGGCCAAAGCACAACTGGAAACAATTATTCAGACTTTTTGTAATTTAAATCACCCTAAAGAAAATATTAGTGGGCTATGTCTTCCACAAGGATTGATTGATGTAAACAGGTAGTGGAGGTAAGATATAAGCTAAGGATTTGCAACTAGTGTTTTAGAGATTTTCCTATGATATAAGAATATTTATTTAAAATGTGCTCATCTACCACCTGCTGTGGCTTTTCTATTGATGTGGAGTTCTTTCTTCTGGTCTTCATGATTTGCATATCCTAACACTGCTAGCTGTACAGCCAGTATGCACACACTTATGCTCATAAGATACCTACATAGACCTCTTTGGAATTATGGAAGCTCTGTCATATGAAAATTTCTGTAATTTTCAATAGTGTATTGTAAGATTGTAGTGATGTATAAATATAGGTGGCATTACCAACAGCATTGTAAGTAAAATATCAACATCTGAAAGGAAGAACACTAGCAACATAATTCATATTGCATATAACTTATATATATATATAAAGTAAATGCATTTATTTAAATTATTTTTAGTATATCTGCTATTATACCACCACCTAATGGTAAAAAGATAATTAATATAGCACACAATTACATAAAGATGCCAGATGCCCTGAAAAACTCTGCAATTCCAGCACTTGCAAGTAGCAACATCCTTTTCTCTTTTACAGGTCTCTTATTTCTCCTTCTGTTAAGACATTTTGTATTCCTTTCTCCATTCTTCTATTTTTTCCTGAAATTTTTACTATTCAGTTACATTCATAGATTATTAAATAGTCGAGCATATATCATTGCAGATAAGGTCATATAAATCCTGTGTTCACCAGTGTAGAAATTGTCCTCATACAGTTATGCTAGGAGTTGCTTTCAGCAATAAAATCCCTTTCCTACTTACAAAACACAGTATTTACTTTCTTCTATTTTATTTTTAAGATATATTCACTTAAATCAGTCGTAAAGGATCTGGAGGGTGAGGGTCCTGCTGGCCAAGCTGAGCCAGAGCAGCAGTATATGTGTGGTAAAGAAAGCCAACCACATATCCATCTCCACACTAAAGCATCAACAGCAGGTTGAGAGAAGTGATCATTCTCTACTGCTCAGCATGTTATAGGAGGGTGCATATGTCTAATTTCCACTTTCTTAGTACAAGACAGACAGTAATTTATTGCTTTTTTCTTAGAAGAGACACCAAGATGATTAGGGGACTGCAGCATGTGATGACAAAGGAGATTTTGGTTGATCTAGTCTTAAAAGCTGAAGATCAGTAACAGATTTAATTGCAGCCTTCCACTACTGTAGAAGCCAAGAATATAAGGGGGCAAGCTTTTGCAGATGCTTTGACTTCTGTTGTTCCTTTTCAGAACAAGAATCTATGAATCTTCTCTGCTCCCTTCTCCTTAAGGGTGGGGTGCCACAACTACACAACAGGGAATATGGAGAAAATAAAATCAGATTCCACTGGAAGATGCACATTAAACGAAAAACAAAAACAAAACAAAAACCACAACAACAACAACAAACAAAGAAAGAAACAAACAAAAAAAACAGAAAAAAGAGACAAGAAGTAGGGGATGAAACCTGCAGCAATGGAAATTTCAATTGGATATTAGGAAAAAAAAAGCCATAGTGAGAAGAGTCAAATGATTTCAGGATTATGTGATTATGTACAGGATTATGTTGTGAAATATCCATCATTGGATAGGCTTGAAGCTTGACTGGACAACACCAGGAAAAATGATCTGTCTAAACTTACTAAATTTTCTCTCAGCTTATACCTAATATAACCACTTAAAAATACACAACATATTTGTCCAGATTTTTTTGTTAGTACGAGTCAGCATCACTTCCTTCAGAATGAAAATTTCTATTTGTTTTTTCCCTCCATGTGCACCATGTATTAGGTTACATATAAGGATGTTGTGGCACCTCAGTACCACACAGATAGCCACTTTTTCCCAAATCATTTCCCCATTTTCGCTCCAGTGGGGTAGGAGGGAGAATCACAAAAATGTAGATCTTGTGGGCTGAGATAAGAACAGTATAGCAATTAAAATAAGAAGAATAAGAATAAGATTAATGAAAAGTAGAGAGAAAGAGGAATAAAACCCAAGAAAAACAAGTGATGGACAATAGATTTGCTCATCACCCAGTGACCAATGCCCAGCACTGAGCAGCAATGAGCCCCCTCTGGATGATTTCACCCATTTATATGCTGAGCATGTTCTATGCTATGGAATATCCCTTTGGCCAGCTTGGGTCAGCTGTCCTGGCACAGCTCCCTCACAGTGTCTTGTGCCCCTGCACAGCAGAGCAGGGGAAAGTGGAAAGTGCTTGGTTTAGCACAAGCACTGCTCAGCAACAACTAAACCATTATCTGGTCTTCAAAACAGAGTACTGTACCAGCTACAAAGAAGAGAGTATCCCAGCTGAAATCAGGACAAAGGAAAACAATTTTTATGAAGAGTGGTGAAGCACTGGAAAAGATTTGCCAGAAAAGTAGCAGATGTCCCATCCCTGGAAACACCCAGGTCAGGTTGGATGGGGCTCTGAGCAATCTGACCTAGTTGAAGATGTCTCTGGTCATTGAAGGTAGGTTGGTCTTGATGACCTTTAATTGCCCCACCCAACCCACGATCCTATGACAATAACTTGGAAGTAAAAAAATAAAATCACTGCAGAGATAGAGCAATTTTTATTTTGATTAAAAAAATACACAAAATAAACCCCTAGAACCTACACAAGGATGACATTTGTTTACTGAAACCTGTTCCTTGATAACACAAATTGCAAATGGGAGATTTAACCTCAGCTAAACAGAACACAGATTAATTAATTCTGCTGCAAATTAGACTTCTATAAAAAAATTTTTTTCTGTTCACGATTGTACACAAATTTTTGAAGACTGATGACAAAAGCAAAAATATGACACATAACCAATATTTAATCTCATTTTAAATCCCAATTTTTTATTTACAGTTATTAATCTGTATTAAAATTAAACTTTCAGAATAAGAGCTTCCATGATTTGTTTGTTAAAGCTCAAAAATGTGATTAACTTGTCAATTCAAGCAATCACAATTGCAATTATAAAACATGGATGTCTTGTTATCCATTTTCATATGGGGGAAATACACCACAGATAACAATCACTTTCGTAAACTAAGCACTAAACTGAATACACTTCTCCCTTTTCTACAGTTCTCTGTCTCAGTATTTGAAGAAAGCAACTGACCACTGAAATTTTAAATCAAGTTAAAACTAAAAATTCAGATTACATGAATTTTATATAAATGTATTAAAGCATTTCTCTAACATCTGCATAGTATTATAACAGAGCTGTAAATTCAGCTTAAACATAAAAACTAGATTTTAAATATTAATTATAAAATATAGAAAAGTGCTAATCAGATGATGCAGAATATCATTATTGCACAGTATCATCATTTGAAAGAAAACGACTCATTAGATGAATAATTATGGTCAGCATAAAATGAACTGACAAAAAAATAATTCATCTGCATTTTGGTTGAATTTCTCCTGTTAACATGCATTTCTAAATACAGCTGGAATTAAAATCTGTGCTCTTAAACGTTTTTTGTTTTATAACCTCTGTTTTTAATCTGAAGCACACGTCATGCACTTGGTTGTCCTTCCTATGTACTGCTGCCTTCAAGATTCTAAGGGAGCACTCTGTCTCACTCTGTTGATGTCTGTAGAAGATACTTTGCTAAGACAACCTTCAGATTTAATGTTTCTGCTGTATCTCTTGGCTGAAAAACTCAGTGTGCATGTGGCTGTGAGCATTCCCTTTGCTGCAGTGCAATAATGCCCTTGTTTGATGAATTAAGCATCCTGTCATTTTTAAAGCACAGTTTGATGTTTTATCCTATGAGTACAGTATGTAGAACTAAGATCAACTGTTATTAGTAAAAGCTTGAGGCTTATGACCACTTCTGTTGAATTTACCTTTCATTCCACATAAAGTAAATGAGTTGGAATTAACAGGTCTGTCCTTGCAAAAGTGAACAGGAAGGCTGAAGAAGTAATTCCCTGATAATCACAGCAAATTAGTCTTGAAGTCCACTGACATGGAAATATTCTTACTGGCATCAAGTCTGAGGAGTAGGCATAATCCCTTATAGCAAAATTTTAATATTAATTGGGAAATCTTAACTAAGGAGAAGGTCCCTTTTTCTTTCTTTCTTTCTTTTTTTTTTTTTGTGTGTGTGTTTCTATTTTTATCCTAGTTTAGAAACATTCTTTGCTAAAAATTATGTGTACATGTACACAATATATATGCATATTAGTTAAATTTTGAATACATATCCATAACTAGAAAGTATACCCACATCTTTCTTTGGAGCTGTGTATGAAAAAGAACAAATCCATACCTATCAATTGTGAATCTAAAATAATTTTATTTTTAAAGACAAATCTCACAATTACATGAAATCAAAATGTTGCCCTCTAGACATGATGACTTCTTCTGAAAGAAGCCTAAAATGTCCTTGTTGGGGAAATAGGCCAAAAGCAGCAATCCCTGTTAGTAGAAGCAATAAGGATCTTGTCAATCTCACACTAGGTACTAATGCTGATGAATTGACTTAACTGCAGCAGAAGCAGCAATCAGATTATTGCAAGACAGGCATGCCAAGTTACTCTCTTAACTGTGTGCATGTTCCAACGTGTTTTGTAGTTGTGCTAATATTCCTGGTTTGAATCTCTCTGTCTGCATATGTGTGGGACCTTAGACATAGAAGAACAGTAAAAAAACCCATGACTGTGGTGAGTCACACAATATTGCAGAAGCATGACATTCCTTTCTACATTACATAAATGCAGTATTTTGAGTACTCAGCATTGGTGCTATTAACTGCAGTAAAACTCAATTATAACATTTCCAGTAACCTTTTTTTTTTTTAATGATTGGTAGGTTTGGTTTGTGATGGTGAGCAGGTTGCTTGTTTTCTGGAGGAATGTGTGAAACAACACACACAGATAACCAGGGTGACCACCAAGCCACAGCTGAAATGCAAAGAGTACATTAATTTCAGTACCTCACTAATGATGTCAGGCTTCAGGGGAACACGGGGACCCAGGCTGGCTAGGCTCAGTTTGTCCTGTCACCCAGCAGGGCTGGAGGTGGGGCTGCTGCCTGCCCAATACAACAAAAAACTTCTTGCAAGCAGAGTTTATCACAGGGCTGTGCTTTTATGATCTCCCTCGCCCTCAGCAGGAGGCCCAAGCATGCCTGTGAGACTGTGTTATCTCTAACCAGGAATTCTAATTCTCTAAACAGGCAGAGGGTGAATGACAGGCAGGAATGGCTTACCCACATTCCTAGCATTCCCAGCTACAAGGTGAGAATTTCACTTAGGGTGAAATTATTCCCTCCCTCATCAAAACTTCTTGTTTTAACCCTTTCCTCCCAAAAGGATGCTTTACTGTTTTGGGGTTGGGTTTTTTTTCCCTTTTTCAAAAAAAATACCAGGTGGGATATTCCTACTACTACTTCTAATTGTTGCATTGGCAGGAGTCATTTGGAAACCAAAGCAAAGATTTAGAATTCTTAGACACCCAAAGTACATCTAAATTGATGGACATATGGATAAGAGTTTACAGATCTGCTACCTAGGAGACCTCATAACTATACAGAAAAGTAGGAGTCTGAATATACTCATGACTGGACAGAACCAAAAGACTGAGGCCTTAAAATGCAGGGCGATATGAAATAAGAAGCATCTTTCACCTTGCAAAACTTACATTTAAGATAGAACAGTCAACGAAAGTTGGCAAAACACAGAATTTAAGTTAATTCCATCCAGGGTTAAATGCTAGGACAGTATGTACTAAATTGACACCATACAAATACCCACACCATATGGGTTGTATCTTAATGCTCTCAGATCCAAAGTTAGCTGCATATCACCTCTGCTGTCCTTTCCTCCTCTAAGCTCAGAACATCCATATCTCCCCTGTACTGGGGAGCACAGAGTGGGCCACAGCACTGTAGCTGTGCCTCACCAGCTGAGCAGAAGGAAGGATCACCTCCCTCTACCAACCCACTGGCAATTTTCTGCCTAATACAGCTAAGAAGGCTTTTGGCTGCCTTTGCCACGAGGGCGTTTCTGGTTCAAGCCCAGCTTGTCTGCCAGGACTCCCAAATATTCTCTGCAGAGTTACTTTCCAGCTAGTCAGCACTCAGCCTGTTCTGGTGCCCAGGGCTAATCTTCCCCATTTGCATGGTATTAAACACCAGTGGGCTTCATGAGGCTCCTGTTGGCTCATTTCTCCACCCTGTTTGTATGTAGCTGACACAGCTGCCTAGCATATGAGGTTTATCTCATGTATATTAAATTTTGGAGCAAAGCTATAATTTCATTGAAGAATATACCTCACTGAGTTTAAGTACATCAAAATTAGTTGGAGTTTCTTACTCCTTAAGTTGTCAGTTGCATAAAAGGCAAACTTCAATACTGACTTAAGGCTTCTCCCCCACCCCAAAACTACAAAAATCCAACATGGAATTGGATGGATCAATATGGAATATAACCACATCCTGAGTTACCATGATTATTTGGTGCTACTGAAAATCGTCATAATTTATGATTATATTACATTGACTTACAACTTTTATTATGCTGTCCATAAATTGTAAAATTCAGTGAATTAGATCAGAATTTAAAATTTCCTATCTATATATTCTCTAATTTCCAGAAGAATTAAAACAAATTTGTCAAAAATTTCACATCTCCATGACCAAGATATACTCTGAAATAAAAGTAAAAAAATCCAGTACCCTTGCCAAACTATATATGCATATATGCTTTCCCAATCAAGATTCATATACCATCATCATAAAAATGTAGACTATCAGGAGCTCCCAAGGATAACAAGATGAGAGAGCCTGCTGTGTGTTTTACAGCTCTAAATTCTGAAAAATACTTAACTACTTATCTATGTAGATATATACTCAACATAGTTTTTGCAATTGCTCAAGACCTAATTCAGTTTGCTTAACCATGAATTATGTGATTTAAAGCAATCACTGAAATCCTCATCTTCCTTCTCTAAATATGTACTCCAATCATCAACATATGGACAATAGAGCTTGACACAGAGAGAAGAAACTGGAACTTTCCAAAATTTACCTCTGACAATTTGATTACTGAAAAAAAGAGAAGAATGAGTCTTCCTCTTGATCCATATATCGAAAAAGGGGGTTAAAGTGCTCTAATTCAAGGTGGTGAATCTTCTAGTAGATGAACAAGTCTGTGACACCAGCCCCTCACCACCACCTCCCAGTTATTTCCTACTGACAAACTCAGGACAGTTTCACTCAGAATGCTGCCTTGTGTGAGTTTCCTTCCTTAGCAGACAACTGCATGGAGAGAGGCATAAATAGCTCAGACACAATATAAGGTGTTCTCCACACACATCAGGCTCTCAAACAAGTTGGTGGATGGTATGATACACTTCTGTAGATCTATTGCTGGCTGCTCAGCCATACTGACACACAAATATACCTGAAAATTATAGCTCGATAAAGCCAAATCAAGACAAGGTCGTACATAAGGTGTCTTCAATGTAAAACTGATAAGAGTGAAAATAAAAACACTGAACACGCAACATTTTTCATCAGATGGATTTCATCACTGAAACTGCTTTTAAAACTAAAGGCCAGCATGTCAATAGAGTATCAAAGACTACCTGCAGAAATACAAGATTTAGGAGAACAGTGATGAAACAATAAGATTTATAAAACACATGAAATACAACAATGGCTAAATAAAACACAAAAGGTAAAACACAGATTTCGCTACAACCACAAGAGAAAAAGCAGAGAAGAGTGTAAACAAAGGTGATTAATATGGAGATTTTTAGAATCAAGGTTTGAGAATGGCTAGTCCTGTGGGAGTGGGAACATGCAATGTAGTCTTTAGAACAGCAAACTCCACTCCTATAGGTGTTGAGTTATTTATGTTCTCATCTGCTATGAATCATCTGTCCAATAATTACCTTTCAAAAAGCATAGTGGAAATGACGTTTGCAGGTCATTTTTGAATGGCATTGGTATTGATATAATTATATGTATACATATTCATATACATATACATATACACATGACAAAGGTCTCATGTTTTAAAAACAGACTGTTATGTCAAGGCTAGTAACTGCAACTCTGCATCTGGAATTAATTCATGGTCTGTAAATAAATAGCCCCATTTCATTATCCCATTCCAACTCAACTGCCAACACAGACCTTCAAAATATATAAGTAGCACATATTTGAAGTGGAAATCTCTCTTCTAAATGTTGTACAGGTATCTTTGTATCATGCCTAATAACCCTTGACACAAGCACAGGAAAAAAAAAGCTACATCAAGCCTCATGCTTTCCATGGTTTCCATTTTCAAAGGATAGGAGAAAAAGTCTTACTAAGCTCCTAATACAAAATGACTCTGATTACCCTTCCATGAAACGTGCTTAATGTTTGCTCTTACCATTCATCAAACATTCTTTACTAAAGAAGGACTTGTTCTTTGCCAGACAACTTCTTTATTAAAACCAGCAATGGTGTTATCATGCTTACAGCTGAATAGAAGAGATACAATCCTTCTTTGTCATGCCAGAACCAGACAAAAAAATCAATCATATTGCAATTAACGGATAAATACCATTATCATTATCAAGCTTTCTGGTCATGTATTTCATAAATTAGATGGAAACCACACGGGAGAAAAATGTTAATAGTTCAGCAACTCTACCACCCAAGGCTTGGATGTTTACCCTGGTATCCCAAAGTACAATATTTACAAAGCTGACAGAACCACTATCTCAAATGGGAAGGAATTCTGGCAATCTGGTGGCTCAGCAAAGGTAAAAAATAATGACCTTTTAAATTAGCTTTATTTCTTTTTTTACTTTTTACATCTCAATGAGCCACTCACATTACCACAGATAACCAAATCTTTTTTCACAAATAGCAGTGTGGTCGCTCTGCCTTAAGTATTCACTCATTCATTCATTCATTTATCAGAAACATTTTAAACTAGGGAGAAAGTATGAGAATTTTTTAAATTATTTTCTTTTCTTAAGCACATTCTTAATCCTGTGGTTTTGTTCAGTTAATGAATTGCAAAACTATGTGCCAGCTGAGATTGCACATACCTTAAAGGTATTAAGTCCCAAATTCTATAAGCATATGTGCCATGTAATACTTGCAAAATCTCCTCTCAGTAGGTGTTTTCACTTTTTCTTTTCAGTACTTACATGCAACTAATAGTGCATAAGCAAACTAGTGCATAAGCAAAGCCTAAATTATGTTTTCAGGCTGTTACTTTCATTTTAAAACACAGTTGATGACAGGTCAATGGTGACTTTAGTTAGCATAATTCTCTTACTATTGCTCCATGGATTCTGTATAAGAAGAGATTTTTGTGCAGCCTACAGCACATTGATGAATGTGGTTTTCCATTCCACCTGCCAAGAATTTGTGACCTTAGTATTTAGTAGTAACTGTTTTTTCTACATGCTAAGCATGATCATCCCCCTAAAAAATAAGAAGAATTTCTCAGAAGTATCCTGGTTTCAGCACACTTCCATGCTGTGTAAAAGTGGGTTACAGTATTGTAATCTGGTCACTACAATTTCTATCAGGATTCAAAGGCCTACTTTGTGATAGCATCGTTGATCATTTTCAAAGAACACCTCAAAGCAAACCAGAAGCACAGTGATGTGTATAGTATACATCACAACTACTGCTGAAGGATAAACATTGGCAGATTCATTAGTCAAAATTGTCATATCCTTTTTTGACATGTCTAAGTAGAACAGACTAACCCTGTACAAGAAATAGGACTCTGATTCCAGAACCCATGCATTTTGGTGAAATTCATTGCATAAGAATCCTCTTAGAGGCACTGTTGCTCAATATTTTTTGTGATACTTCTTTCCAACCTCATAAAATTGCTTTAGTATATTCAAACACATTGGCCTACACATACCTTGGAATATCATCTAAATGACAGTGTCAGTATTTAGGAGCACTCTGGAAAGAAATTTTAATCCTAGCTGTGTTTTTTAGAGGGTTTTTTTCTTTGTTTCTTTTGTTCTTTTTGTTGTGTAGGAAGGAATCGCACCCTTGCATCATAAAATACAGTCAGTAAACCAGTACCAAAATTTTGTCCAAACAGATACCTGTATTACATTTCAGAAGGGAAAGCAATCTTTAGAGGGCAAGTATTTAGTACTCCCTAAAGAAACCAGGTTTATAAGCAACATCCCAGACTGGCTATCTCAGAAATAGAACCTTCCAAAACAGTAGCCATTCCTAAAAATTTGTTCTGTGATCTTTTTTGGTTGGCAAGTTTCATTTAGTGAAACTTGAACATTTATAAACTGAATTTCTGGAAACAGTTTAACAAAAATCTAACTCTGTTTCCAAACTAAAATTTTATTTTCTGTGACAATGGATGGCTTGAATTCAAAACTGTATTTTTGTTGATTGGGCTCTGGAGAAGAACAGATTCTGGGGAAAAAATAGTGCTTAGTCAGCACTTCCTATTTTCACATCCTCTAATTTCCATTCGAAAGCACTATGGCAAGGGAAATACAGACTCACAGGTCTTTCATTGAAAAACATTGCCTGTCCTCCTGAAGGTACAATTCTTCAAATCTCACTTTGTAGTGCACACAAAATATTCACACACTAACGTTAAGTACCCTTTACTTGAGAAGGAAAGCAGAAAGCATGCTGGAAAAGTTGCTGATTTTGTCACAGAGTACCTGAACTTGTTTACACTCTAAGGAATCAAGTGTTGAAAATGTCTTGATATTTATAAATTGCAGCATTGGTTTCCAATATAAAAGGAATCTAAAAGGAGAAAGAGAAATAAATAACCCTTGGTACATCCCTGTCCACCATTTTCCTATATGCATGAAAATAAGTGGCATACCATATACCACAATTGCTTATATCCTTGCATGTAATTCTAAAGTGCATTGGAAATTCCTGTTTCCGCTGGTATTTTCAGAAATATTATCTTCACTACCCTGAAAGTGGTTTTGTGTGTGTGGATCTCACGGAAACATGAGACATTAGCTGCTTTGCACACAAAAGTTTAAGTAGCCAGTAGCTAAAAACTCACAGAGTTACAGCTCAACACTTAAACTAGTGAAAAACACAGTAATCTTTCATCTGTGTTTTGCTGGAAGGGAATCCTACTACTGACAGAGCCTAACCCTTGCAAAGGGATAAAACTTGTAATTCTAACAGAAACATTTACTTCTTGTAGCACAGGCAATCAGGCTTTTAAAGGAGTCAAGATTGAAGTCTCAGTAATATCCTTTGAATTTCCTATCAGCTAATTCAGTGGCTGAATGAGGGTTGTTGTCTGCTAATTGTTCAAGAATTCATTTTTATTCTTCTATGTTATGCATTTCATAGGAGGCTGAGGCGTTAACATAGGACTGTGAATACACTGAGAAATTCTCTAAAGGTTTACACAATATAGTCATTTCCGAGTTTCAGTCCAAATTGCTTGAAATCTTCCCAAGTACATATCTTCCTTTTCCTCTTTGCCTTCATTGTTCCAGAAGTATAATGTCTGTTTCCAGAACACGGACTAAAGTTGCAGTTATTTAAATCTACGGAAATTTTTACTTGTGTTTCCTTCTCATAACTGGTTTTTTTACAGAGTTTAAGCCACATAGTGATCCCAGGACTGGCAGTGCAAGGAATACTTAAGCACATGCATCACCAGTAAAACACAAAAAATTGTGGAGTTCACATAAACAAAAACCATGCATCAAACTATTGTATGAAATAATAATATGAAATATTATCAATACCTAATATGGATTTATCATTATTACATTACTAAAAATAAGTATAAAAATTATAAAATTATAAAAAGATTCTGCTTACTGCATCAAAATAGACTTAAAACATGCTGCTCAGTAGAAATTACTCGGTGTAAGCAAGCAAATTTGCAGGTTGTCAGGTTTTATTAGTTCAGTTCTTATGCTATAGTAAAGCAGCAAGACTATTTTAGGCTGAACTTGATCTTGAAGGCATCATGACTGCATTTGTACAATGCTGAATTTAACCTAATCATCCTGGAAGCATGAGAGCAGGTTGATGCCATCTGTAGCATAGTTCTCTACAATCCAGTTTGTCTACTCACTATTGATAAAGAATTGACTGTTTTAGGAATAGATAAAAAAGCTGTAGGTTGACCCTTCATAACTTGAACTGAAGTGTTATATTCTTTGGGTAAACTACATTCTTACATGTCATATTTACTGAAAAATACAGAGCAAAATAAGTTAGAGTGGGAGATTACAGCAGTTCTTAGTTTACTACAGATATTTTTACAAAGATGAGCACTGTCAATTTTGTTTTCTAAGGGAAAAAACTATTTAACAATTAAATAGATGTTATCTTTTTAGACAATATTTAATTAAAGACTTGAATATGTCTGTCTGCATTCTTTTGTGCTTCTGCATTGCTACATGGAAGAAAGAAAAAGGGTGTTTCCTAGGCTTCTTATTTGTGTGCCATTCTAATACTCCTCACACAAGCAATTTGTTTTAAGAGACATACTATTTGTAGCTTGACTACCACATTACAGTTATGTGAAGAAAATTGCAACATACAAACCTCCTTAACCTCTATTAGTCTTCAGCTGTATGGAATGCATTTTAACCTGTCAGATCTTGTGTTCCACTGCTCTAAGATCAAGCCATATGTAATATTCATCAGTTTAAATAATGTCGGAGACAAACACTATTCACAGCAACTTCCTCAAGACTGAAACAAGTAGCTGGTGTTGAGCAACTGTTTGTTACCTGCCTCAGCAATAGAGGGAGTTCATTATTGGATAAATTAGCTCCTAAGTTACTGATGCCCATCCATAAATAATTGGAACCAGCAGAAATGTTCCTAAGATTTTTTTTGCTGCGATTTTACTTATATAACTGCTTGGAATGGGTAAAAATTATGTATTTCAGAAAAAAAGAAAATCCATATATACTTGTTTCTATCATGTTGACTGCAAGTTATATAATATCAGGTTGGTCTTGTAAATGGAGGAGACATAACTTAAACATCTCAAAAGTCTCTAATGACAGCCCACGTATTTTATGAAGGTAGTGGTTCTTCTAACACCATTGTTTTGAACAAACAGTAAAAGGACACCGTAGGTATATGCTGTAATATTTTATCAGGCAGTTAAATTAAAAACAGTAACACACCACAATAAGGTGTATAGTTTTCTTTCAGTTAAAAAAAAACCCAAAAAAACCCCCAAAAAACAGCAAAAAACCCACCAAAAAACAAAAAAAAATCCAAAAACCCGACAGCCAACCAATAAACAAATAAACGAAACAACCAAAAAACAAACCCAAACAAAACAAATAGCCTTAAACAAACAAACAATGCTACCTTGACTTGAACTACAAAAAGAAAACTAATCACATCTTGCCTTTGTAGATGGCATGAACTGATACAACAGTGAAAAGCAAGGACTTCTGCACTGGCAGAACAGCTGTGTTTCCTTTGATCAGGTAAGAAATTCTGTCTTCTAATAAATTCAGAAATGCTCTGCTGATCTAGAAGGCTTATACACAAGGTCAATGCAAATTCATCTTGAACTAGTCTCCCAGCTAACAACTGATGCTATATCCCTCAGTTAGCTGGACTGAGGGTGAGGATGTAGGAATGGAGCCCACAAGCCATGGTGTGTCATACAAGCTTGGAATGCAAGAAGCAAAAAATTCTACAAAGTTGTAACATTTTTAAAGTCAATGTAAGAAAAAAATCTTGGGTGATTACCGGTAAAAAATCTCATGTCAGAGTCAAATACACTCATAATTAATCCTACAAAAGCTGGTAAAAACTACATTCTAAACCAGTCCTAACTTTTTGTAACTGTTGTCTGCCTAGTAAATTCTTTTTAACCTCTATTACACTTCTACTGCAAAACAACTAAGAAATTGAATTTTCACTATTAACTAAATTAAAACTTAGCAGCTATCTGATTGCATAGATCCTACTTTTCTTACTTCATTCTTATTAAATATTTACTATCTGCTTCTGGAATTTTACACTGCAATGACTGTCTTTTCCCGTGAACCTCCCACTGTTTTGTACCATGCATGAGGTTGGAAGGAAGCAGGAAAGGCTCCCTATACAAATTTTCTCAACATTATCAGAGGCACAATATTTTGCAATTCTGAAAACAAGATACATGCTCTATGTATCATATAGGTTATGTATCTCACCTTGTTCTTTTTCATAAAATGTAGGAACACACCAAGAATTGAAGGCTATCCCCAACTAGAAATCAGTTTGTGTAAAGTACAAAATAAGTTTTCATCACTGTGAAAGACTGATTTTATTACAAACAATTGTTAATACCTTCTAGCTATACTTGTAATACCATATGCTCAAGAATTTTTGCATCTTACTTCAGTCACAGGAGTGATGAAGGGAGCTATAACCACACTGTAGAATTCAGGTAAAGATGAAATAGACTTCTTCCAATTGTCATTCTGGCAAAATGTGACCCAAAGCAAATTAAGTCCACACACAGTTCTTCAACTTTGAATCTAGCTACTTAGGAAATAAGGTACGAACATCCCTTTACATTAAGACTATTCTCATATATAACTCTCAAGATAGACTTACATTTTATTATTTTACTGAAATCTATTGAGGAGGCTGCATACTGAGTATTTTATGAAGACAACAGACTAGTTGACTATATTCAGTCTGGTTTTGCAGCTCCACTGGCATTAAATATCTACCTTGTTCTTCTGAAAATTTGGTATTTTAATGAACACCTTCATTTTTTCCCTGTCAACGCCCACTGTCTTACATCACAAAAGTTTGAAAGTAGTAGCAAAGGTTAGTGTTTCCCCCATCACATTATATTAATATAATTATATTCATATCAGATAAGCTGACGCAGAAACGGTAGTTTCATATAATTAGGTCTCAAGTACCTTTAAAACACACACAAAATTCCCAAAGAAAGACAAAATAACACAATGACAGATTAAAAAAATGTTTCTTCACAATTTTAAACTGCATACCATCATTCTTACTTCAAAGCAGTTTCAGATTTGATCATTTCAACATAGTCATCACGAAGGAAAAACCAGGTCTAAGCATTCCCTTTTACTCTCTGGAGTAGACACCCTGTGGTAGACTCAGCTTCAAAGAGGCTTCTACCTTCCCGAGGTAGGTGAGAGGGGAACAGATGTGGAGCATACTTCCTGAGCAAGTGCCACCTCTCATATTATGTACAATTCAGCTACTCACAAAATCTTAGTTCAGACTACATCTAGATTTTTTAAATTGTCTTCCTGAACACAAGTTAGAAGTGATTTGCACAGATGGAGACCAAGAAATAGAATGCAGCTCAAGATATGACCCCCAAACAGAGTAGTTGGAGCTTTCCAAACACAATGAAAAAATAACCAAAACAAGCAGAACTGGAATTTCAGAACAAATATCACAGAAAAATAATAGAACTCATCATTACATGAAAATATTGTGTGTGGGAAGAGACAAAAGGTAGCCTACAATGCAGAGGGTTCTGCTTTAATTTTTGTTTTCTTGCACCAGGGCAGTAAAACATGTACAAACAAATACACATTCCAGATGGCTAAGGCAAGCATACTTGTTCTTAGTAGATTCAAGATATTGTTTAGTACCAACTTCACTCTTGTGGAAGCAGAATTATCCCTGCAATACTGCTAAGGTCAGTGAAAGCATAAGGTGCCTGCTGTGCAAGTATCACCTGCACAATAGGAATGGCCCAAGAGATGCACGCTAGGTAAGTGTCCCTGTCCACATTAAGCCATCCCTGCTGATAAATTGTGCTTGTGTAGACATTAGAAGAGCCATAACTAAAGCACAATCACATGGAAATTGAGCAATAAACTAGCAAAACTAATTCATAAACAGACAACATATACATCATAGTTCTGTCAAATCTTGCCATCTGTTGCATATGTTCTATGTAAGTAGAAAAATTAAATAAAAAAGGAGCTAATTTTTCTCTTACAATGATCAAACTCTTCTGAATTCTTTCATCTCCTTTCAGATTGGAATACATAGAAGTTCATTGACTAGAGACCGTTTTGCAAGATTCTGACAGCCAAGAAAAATGAAAAAAAGAAAATGTTAACATCTGAAAGGATGCCAAGTATTTGAAAACAATTAAAAAAATAAAATGCCTCTTTTGTTCTATTTTTTTCCAAATGTGTTTCACACCACACTATATTAAGAAACAAGTACATAATAAAACCATTTGTAACATTTGTTTTATTTGGTGGCAGAAAAAATACTCTTTAGTAAGCAATCAAATACAAGAAGAGAAGTTATCAAGGCTCCCATATTCAAGAAGAAAAAAAATGAACAGCAAGGTCTTTCTATCCTTTTCATTATTTTTTTAAAAATCACTGTCAGTAAGGAGTCACTTTAGGCTAACATAAAATTAAACACAAATTTACAACTTTATATAAAATGAAAGGAAAAAAACATGTTGCCATGGTTTTCCTGTATACCTTGGAATTACTTCAGAATCCATCACTAAACACATAAATATTTCTATAATATTGTTCATATGTGCATATGTATGTATCTGTACACACATAAATACATACACAAACATATTAAAAGTCATTCTTATGAATGCAGGTGGCTTAATGTAAAAAACACCCAGGAAGAAATTCTTTACCCTTTCCTTCCAGCAGATGCCTGGGAAAACTAAACCAGATAAGAAAAAAGCACAAAACAAAATATGACTTTTATGTGGAAGTAAAGGGCTAGGGTTTTAAGCTGAGAATTCAGGAATAAGATGTTAAGGCTGCCATAAATCTGCCTTTTTTCTATACCATCACATTACTTAATAAATAACTGAAGAGTAAATAGGATTAGAAAGAACTACAGACTGAGAAGGAGCATTACTGTAGTAATTGAATGTATTTGAGTATTTGAATGGCTTCCTCAACATTCACAGTTTTGCACTTGCCACTCTGGGCTAGGTGAATCAGTAGAGTAGTTTTTAGGTCTCATAGTCTGGCAGTACTAGTAGGCAAGCATATCTATTTACAGAAACAGATTATATGCACAGTGTCTGGTGTTTGGTGTCTACTTCTCCAGTAACTGATCAGTGAAAAGCTGTAAATAAAGCCATCTGCTGATGTCACCATTTTTTTCTGAACCAGATAATTTTTGTCTGCATTAATTGTTGCTCATTTCCTTAGAAAGTAATTTTCAAGGTGGTCAAGATGGTTAAGATAGGAAACTCAACAAGTTTTGACTTCCATTTTCCTTTACAAACACCAAAATCCTGTCTTGGGCAAGGTAATACACCATGACATCTCCATTTACGACTAACTAAACAAGCTATTAAGTGTATGGTGTTAAAGCTTTTTAGGTCTTGGTTTCACAAGGAACATAAAGGCAGACTCAATCTCTACAGCCTCATGTGAAAACAGTCACATTGTAGCCTGAAACAACCAGTGGCTCTAATAAATTTTAACAGATTTATGACATTTTATAAAGCAGCAACACTCCTATTAAGTCAGAACGGCATTTTCAATTATGCTAAACCATTTTTATTGATCAATTTTGGTTTCTGAAAGAAAATGGTTTCTTCTAGGGGTAAACAAAATCTTTATACAAGTGAGTACATTTAATGCCAACCTTTAAGAAAAGTTGGTATTTTTTAACACCATCTCTTATTAATAACATAAACAATGTTTCCTAGCAAATTTTTCCTTACCAGACTCAAGGATTGTGTACTTGAGGCATCTTGAAGGTTAGGCTAGCTCCTGTTTTTCCAAGATGTTTGAAACCTACACATTACACTTGTCTGTCTACATAGATATTAAAGTCTCCTATCATATTTGGCATACCAGAAAACTTGAAACAGAAAGCAGTTAACACTCAAAGTTTTTCAAAATTGTACCTGCTGTAGCCTTAGCCCAACAGTCAAGGAGTCACAATCTACACAGCATGATACATTTATACAAATGGCCCTGAGAGCACAAATGGTTACATGCAATACCCTGCTGTTTATACATACATATTTTTACACAAAAAGATATCTAAATAAAGGCTTTCTCAGAGAGAAAAGTATCTAGTTAAACTGCTGTTATGACACAGTGGGCAAAACCACAAGTATGTCCACCCTATTTTAGTCACCAATGCTGTTATAACAATTTCTAATTACCTCACTTTTCACGTTCTTATATCTGATTGTTATCTTTCTACGAGGTCAGCAATGACTTAAAGTGAAAAAAAAACCACAAAACTATAGCTCTCAGTAAAGAAAAAATGCAGTACTTTCTTTTCAAAGAAAACAGAATCTTCCTATCATATCTCCTTAAGGATTAATGTGTGTGTGCAATACGTGTTTTACTTCAGAGCATTTTTGTTGTGCCAGCAAAGCTGCCCTTAAAATATATTTTACTAAGAAATACCTTAAAGGCATTGAGTTCCTTGTGGTATAATTCATGCACTTCAGAAGAATTACATACAGGATGGATGTGGTCCACAGTATCTGCTACTGGCATTGTTTACCTCCAGGTGGAATTGAATTCCCTGAACTCTGAGGAGCAACAAAACAGTAATGTAACATATGTGCAATCAGGTCATTTGGCCTCTACCTGTTCTTTAAAAGATAATTCTTCAGGATTTTTTTTAAAACCCTTAAAGTTACTATGTGCATAAATTAGTTGTATTTTTCTGTGCTAAAAATATATGAATTTTGATAGCTTTGGAAACAACAACAAGAAAAATCACTGCTTTCATGTTTTCCTACTATTTTATCATTTCAGGTCTTATATTTTCTGGTTTACTGTCTTCTAATAATGGGTGAAAATACATCAAAATATAGCATACTAACATTTGTTATTCTTCCCAAGAATTTAAAAATATTTTATATGCTTATTCTTCATAAACCTTCTATTGTGCCTATATCTACTTTTCCCATAAGACAGTAGAACTTGCATATTGCTAGAACCACATGACTGCTGCAGTAATTTTCCAAGGATCATGAAAAAATAACTTTTAAAATACATGCTGATAGTTCTTGCTTGTGTTACCTTTTTTTAAATTACAAAGACAGTTCTAAACTCAGGAGTTCATGAAAAAGGAGGCTGCATCAAGAATTTAATACAATTCTCACTTCTATTTTTAATTCTATAAATTAGGAAGGTGTAGTTGCCAGGGATTTTTTATCCCACTGGGAGGCTTATTGCATTGAGTCATCTCTACAGAAAACCACACAAATACTAGATACAGGGAAAGGGAGGAAACAGTACTTTACATGTTCGACTGTCAGTGAAATTAACTCATCTGCAACCAGAAAGTATTAGTCTACCACAGTTGTAACAAGGAGTTTCCACCTGAAACAACCTGAAGTTGATTAATAAGAAATTTTTCAAAATGATGCAAAGAGAAAGGAATGAGTAGAAATTTTTTTTAGATTCCTAAAAAATTATTTCAAAGGGAATGAGGAGGTAAGAAAGAGTGGGAGGGTGGTAAACTGTTTCCCTGGTAACGTAGAGGGAGAGTACAATTTGTTAGGACAGGAAAAAGAAACAACAGTTTAGTTTGCAACAGAATTATCTGAACCTTTTCAAAAAAATAGAGTAGGTCAGATTGTCTTCATACTAAAATAATGTCCTTGGTCTTGTTTGTTGCTTAATGATTTATTTCACTCAAGTATGAATTCTCAGTTATTATTATTATCTTTTTACCCCTTTCCTTAAAGTAACAATCAATTTAGAGTCTTTGCTTCCTCCTTTAATGAATTTTAGGGAATCAGCATCTGGGGTTTAAAATTATTATGAGCTGGATGCACAAAGGGACATTAGATACTATCTGAAATATTCTAATTTATCTCCTCTTCCAGCTGTAACCTGTTAATTAAAAATGGATAAGAAAGCAAACAAACAAAAAACTAATTCAGTTTTAAACACAAATATTGATATATGACTATCCAACAAAAGTCAAAGTCTCTGTTTTCCTGGTTGCAACACATGCAAGGAGTGAGGTGGGGATTCAGGTTGTCTTTTGAGCACAGAGCTGTTGTTTCCAAAGTTCGATAGTTGTGCAATCAAAACAATAAAAACTATGGGTTAGCTTTTTGTTTTTTTGCTTTTAAAGGAGCAAAAGTTCTCTTGCCCATGCCTAGCAGAAGGGCACGAGGCTTCCAGCCCATGTGCTGTTGGGCACAATACTGTGCAAACCTTTCACTCAGTCTGCAATTCCTAACTGAAGTCTGCTAATTTAAATAAACAGTGGATGACACATGTTCAACTCTTCTCGGACAAACAAGAACAATGGCAAGAGATGAACAAGTTTAGACCAGCACCATCAACTCCAAAGTGTCTGTGGCTCACATTATCATGAAAAGCGTGATCTAGAAAGGGCACTGTGATTTTAGCCATGCCAATACTTCAGGGCTCTCTCTCTCTCTCTACCACAGCTTCAGTCACTGCTCTGAACATCCAGCATGGCATGCACAATCCAAACACACATAAAAACAACAACATCACAGTGCCTCACAGAAGTAGAAAACCAATAGTGTTGAACGACTTATTATTCAACAGTAATTGCAAAATCATTTTAAAATTAGAGCAGATTTGCTGCAGCTATTCTTGAGTTCCTCTGATTCTTTTTATTCAATTCCTGTGGTTACCCAGGAACCATTAGAATAACAATAGACATTTGGAATTGAGTGAAGTTTTTTCAGATTCTATGGGAGGTGAAAACATCTAAATGTGCTTAACAGATGTGGCTGACACAGTGTCTCTTTATCTAGATGTAACTTCTTAAATATCAGGGAAAAGTATAAAAGATAATCTTAAGGACATGGCATGAAAGTTAGTCAGACAGATGCATGCACTGCATTTGCAGTATAGCTCTAAATTCACAATTACCAAAATGCCTTTCAGTTAGAGTGACAAAGTCTGACTACCCTCACCACTGCATATAAACTTTCTAGTAAGTACTGTACTCTTCATACAAACTAAGCTTACTTAGCAAAATAAAGAATCACCCAGCTATATGGAGAATACACCAAATATTTACACAGTGTTAAACAATTTCCTCTGGTGACAGTTGTGGTCAGGGAACTACAATAGTTAATCTGCTATGAAGATTGTTTATGCCCCAATGGATCACAAGCTGACTACAGCTAGTCCTCCAGTAGAACTTGATAGAAACAGAAGAGCAGCTGCTACCAGGGTGAAGAACCATTCCTTGAATGCACAAAAAGCATGTTTTCCTGAGAAGCAGTTTCCAAACTCAAAAGATATCTGATATTGCAGTACATTACAATCGTTAAAAAGTAACATCACACAGCCACTCACTCACAGTCAACCCAGGATGATGGCAAAAGCATCAAAAAAAAGGATGAGATATCAGTTTAATAGGACAGAAATTGGAGGGAAAATACAATCATAATAATTATTGTGATATAATAATATACAAAATAAATGAAGCACAATGCAGTTGCTGACTAGTCTCTGACTGATGCTCAACCAAGCAATGGGCTCAATGGGCACAAGCTCAATGGGTTGTCAGCCCAGTTTTACTGTTCAGTGTGACATCATACAGCATGGGATATCCCTTTCATCAGTGGGGGTCATCTGACCTTGTCTGTGTCCCTTCCCCACTCCCTGTGCATCCCTATTCTCATCACTAGTAGGGTGGTGAGGGGCTGGCTTGGTGAGAGCAACTAAAACATCAGTGTGTTATCAACATTTTTATCATCCAAATCTAAAATACAACGTTATATTAACTCCTAGGTAGAAAAATAATTCCATCCCAGCCAAAACCATTATTAATCCACAACACAAAATGGAAATATATCAACAATAAAAAATCCCATCAAGAGGACCTATGAAAATAAACTTTAAAAATAATCAAAGTATGGGAAGAATGTATGTAATAATTCACTGAAAATAAAAAGGCAGATTACATAGATGGACCTGCATGCTCAGATAATATTTTGACTTTATCACATTCCTTAACAGTTTCATTTTCTCATGTCCACTCAGTTTGTGTAAGTCATTATTTTCTCCCTAAGATACTTTAAGTTCTTCCAAGAGAGAAGAAAATAAAAAGATAGAGGAGGACTAAATGGATATTGCTACTCACCTGCAAAGCAAACATAATGTTTCAAATGCAGTTTAATATTTCTGACATGAATTGCTATTAATAGTGTTTTGAAGTGACTTCAGTGACTGTCTCCAGACACAATTTTAAGCATGAAGGTATCTAAACTCTTCCTATGTTCTGCCCCTAGGATTTGAAATCAAGGATGAAGTGCCACACAACCATCCTCTTCATCTGTCTATTAAATTGCTAGACATACAATTCCCTGGATTACCACAATCATTTCCTGCCCAAGAAAACACATATTGACATGTCTAAACTTCAGAAGCGTTCTCACTGTTACAAAGTCTGAGATATAATCTCTGCTTACAACTATCTGCTTTTTCAGGAAACATAAAAACATTAGGGAAAACAAGGGGATTTTACTATACCCTAGTTCTTTAAATTCTTTTGGGAGAACATAAAGATCAAAATATATATATATACATACATACATATATATATATGCATATATATGTATATATATATGCATATATGTATAGATATATATAAATTTAAATCAAGCATTCATTGAAAGAAGGGCTGGGATCCATGTCTTCTTGCCAAAGGCACTAACATTTCTCTTAGAAACAATAACTTTCCAAAATATACATCAATGTGATCAAGAATATGAAGATTAACTGTGAAGATGTGTTAGTCCTAAGGACCTGCAGTCCATCCAAACTATACAACTAAAAGCATAACTTCTTCACATTTGCCTATGTTTTAACAAACAGTATTTCACACAATTTCTTAAAACATGGTTTAAACACTGCAGCATAGTTGTTATCCATGTTGATAACATTTTTTTGTTGTTGTTGTTCTACAGAAATGGCAATATTGACTTCTATCAATGCTAGTTAAGACTTGCAAATCTTTAGGCTAATTTACTCTGACCTTATCCTTATTGACTACACTAGAGATTTACTCTACTGAACATAGCAAATACCACTTCCAAGTTACTGTCCTTTTATCATTAATGAGGATAATAATAAACTCTTCAGTTCATGGGAATATTCATTTTCTTGTTTACTGTGTTTATATTACTGAAATGATTTGATGATATAATTCAAATTCAAATTCAACCTCTACTGAAGTTCACAGAAGGATCTCCATTCTGTACTACTGTGTGATATTAACAACACCTACATTCAATTTACTAATATTAATGGCAATGATCTGAGTTTGGCAAGCTCCATAAACATGAAAAAAGCTTTAAATTCATTGGCTCCCTCATTGGTTCAACATATTCAAGTAAGTATATTTTTAAGTGAATCTGACTTGAAATACATGGGAAGTACTATATTGTGTCTTGGATATTCTGCAGCCTGTAACACTGCACACCAAGATAAAACTGGCTCCAACTCATCTCTGCCACCTCATCAGTCTGCATACAGGTCAAATCCTGGAAAAGAACCTTTCAGTAAACCCAGGTCAACCCATTACACCTGGGAAAGTACAGCATATCATAGTGCTGTGTGATATAGTACTGACTAGGAATATTAGCAGCAAACTATAAGATACAGAAACTAATGACTAGGTAAATCTTACATTGGAGGAGCAGCAGTATTTAATAAGCTATAAATACTTACTGGACTTTTTTAGATTTTTTTAGTTCAATTCTCCCATATTTCATTTTGAAAAGTATAAATGAGAAATTTTGCAGGTTTGAGTATGTTTTATTTCTTTCTCTCAAAAAAGACTAAAGCCATATATTTCTTATTCCAGTGTCTATTGTTAAAACTTTTCATTTCTGTACAATATTTTTACATGTATTATCATATCACCATAATGCTTTTCTTTCAGAGATTTTCATATTGTTTTTATTCCAAACCTCAAAACAAACCTGATTTGGAATTCTTTTAAAAGTCTTGGTGAAATATATTTTGTTATTTTTAGTGTTTTGTGAACAGGGAAGTATAGTTTTACACTACTATAAAGAGGCAAGTGTCTTACTTAATTTAATTAGATTTAAACTTTATTTTAGGAACTATATTGCAGAGATTGAATCAAGATGTTTCTTGTTCTATATATACTGTAATTCTTAAAAAATATACCTAATCCATGGCACTTGCAATAGCTGTTGCTCTTGCAGAATAATGTGTTCTCACTAGAGGTCTTCATATACCTTTTAGCAGAATTTAGAATAAGCATATTTGAAAAAAACATTTGGTCTTTACATTGCCATATATTTCCCTGAGAAAAGTATTTATTCATTATATTATCACTTTTAAATAAAAATGTAAATGGAGATTTATAACTTTAAAAGTTGTCTTATATTTGTTAGAATTTCTTTTGGTTTTTGGAATGTTTTTTAAAGAATTAGTAAAAAAAATTATAGATCCTTAAATGGACTTTTAAGATCAGAGTTTGTCTTTTTGGCTGAGCAATATTAACAAAACAAAGCAAAATCTTACCTAAGCACTGCCTGTGATCCTAACATATATGTGAATAAAGCCTAACATTTAGGGAGTCTCATTGATTATTTAAAAAAAAAAAAAAAGAAAAAGTTTATTTCTGGAGAGATACTATGTTCAAATTTGCTTAAAAAGTGAGACACACAACCAGAAGTCAGAATAAAAATTACTCCCTTTGAGCAGCATACAAACAATTCTGAATAAAGCACACGTGTAACTGGTGTAATCTAACAGAAACAAACCTCAATAGTCATATAAAGAATGAGTATGAAATATCAAATTATGATATGAAGGGTCTTTCACTGAAAAAAATGTTTCAATTTTTATATTGACTTCTTTTACACACTATTAATGGCAGATACAACAATAGTTTACAGAAGCACCTGTATGTACACATACAAGTAATGTGCTTTCCCCCACCCCCCCAGTTTTTGATATAGATTTAAGAAATTGTCAGACTAAGAGGTTGCAACTTTAGTTTATATGGACAGAGAATGAGAGGAGAACACAGAATGAGAATGGAAACTAAGGAAGTTGTACCTTCCCTTCTCTCTGTAACAGTGCTGAAAATTCTTGTAGTTTCCAGCTGGTGCTTTGTACTCTGATTTTCTCCTCTAAATGCTCCAATGCCAATAGAAAAACAAAGTGTGTGGCAGAGCTACAAACTGTCCCCCTCAGTGTGCATGGCTGTGAGCAAGCCACCCATTCATACATCCTGTGACAAAGCTGGGCAGATTACACCCTCCTCCCATCACAATTTCATTTAAAATCGGATTTGGATACTTATAGCCACAAACAGTTTCACTGAATTGTATATTACCAGGAGACATTATAATTAGTCATGAACAAGGACTATGTGCCATGCTACAAGAAGTACTACTGGTCAGTATTTTCACTTTCTTTAATAAAATTCAGATCTGATAAGAAACCCTCTCTAAATGCTATTGTGAAAATAAAAATGCTTTCACTAATATTCATAAAATCTAATACTTCAGGACATGTAAAAAGACCTCACTCCAGTTAGAGAAACAGCAGCAACAGTTCTTCTTTTTTGTTTGTTTGTTTGTTTGTTTGCTTGTTTTTGTTTTTTGCTTTGGTTTGGTTTGTTGTGGGTTTTTTGGGTTTTTTTTTTTGTTTTGTTTTTGTTTTTGTGTTTTGTTTTTTAGTCAAAGCTTACTTTATTTGGTACAGGAATAATTTAGATTCTAAAGCCAGATAAACTGATTTATTTATCCAAAGAAATCTCAAGTAGGTGGTATGAAGCAGAACACTAAAAGAGAAAACTCAAATTATATCCTTCTTAAAGTTTTTTAACTGCATTATTTATCTGACTAAATTGAGGGGGGGAAATGTGATGGCCTAACATTTGTTCAAATCTGAAACACTTTCAAATAGATACTGAGAAGTGATGGCAATCTCAATTTCCATTCTAAAAAAATAAGTAAGTACAGAGCATGGATTTAGATAGAGGAAGACATTTTTTTAATTTAAAAAGAGTTTAATTTTTAATAACTGTATTATCCCATCCACTCTTCTTCAAGAGTGCAACTGAGCTCTGTCAGACTATAACACATGAAGTTTTACAAACTATTTTTCTTTCTTCTGGTGGATACAAATGAAATGAGGTCCTAGTCCTGTAAAACACTATTCACATTCTAAATGGAGCATAGTAATCCCAATTCCCATTGACTTCAAGTGCTCATGTTAAGTATTATTTGTTGCACAGAAACATTTTTCAGTCTCAGGAGATTTAAGCTCCACTTGAATGAATAATATCCATTTTCCCATGCAACTGATAGATTCAGGGAAAACTGTTCTTCATGCAAATTAGGTTACACCATGAATAGAATTAACCTAAAACAAAGGTATAAAAAAGTAATAGAAAGCTTCTCTTCCATCTCTAGTTCAAGTACAGAGGTGGGAAAATGATTCTGTTCCCTGGGTGAAGTTCAGTTCTTAATTTGGCTGCTCTAAAAAGCTTAACACAAACTGTAGATCTTAATGTCATATGCTGAAAATCCTTGAAGAATTATTTCCCTCTTTATTTCAGAGTAGAGACAGAAAGCAAATTAGACATATATTCAAGCATCACCTACCAGTAGTATAATTTCTGGCTACCTTTTCTCTTTGCTTTATTACAACTTTTGTTTTCTTGGAAGCAACAAAGTGAAAATACAGAACCAGAACCACAGGGGAACTACTGATAGATACTACAGTTCCTAAAATATCCAGTCCATTTCCACATAACCTGATGGGCTCTCCAGATCCCTTTAACTGCCACAGGATTATAGTTCTAAAGTGCAAGTAAACACATCTGAAACCATTGTCTGATGTAACTCTGAGCAATACTCCATATATTCTTGTCCTACCCTAGTGAGGGGAGGGTGAGAGAAACACTTTGTTCAGTCTTTGGGTGGATTTACAGTCAGTGGCAAACAGAGGAAACCAAACTGTCCATAAGGAGGTAAAACCTTACCCTTAGCCCACTCTGCCACCATCACTCCACCAGAAGTAGCTCAGCTTAGTACAACTGGAGGATTAACAAGAAACAGAGCTGCAGAATGAGTGCACATACTTGCTTTGCCCAGCTACTTTTCCATATTACTTCTATCATTATGCAGCATCACCTCCCCCATAGAACATACATAAAAGAGGAAACCTCTACTCTCTTTTCTTATAGGAATGGCTTTTTCTATCATCTATCTCAGAGATTGTCCCATTTTACTCATCTCACATTGGCACAGGTACATACAGCACTACTAATTATGACTACATTCTACCTAGCAAGAGATGATGAGGCAGGATTAAAGATGCTCTGCATAAAGTCTGTGAAGGAGTGCACAGTTCTTCCTTAATTCTTTTTATCTGTATCCAGCGTAGGTGTGTCCTAATTGGCATACCAAATTCAATTAAGAGGCCAGGAAATGTCTGCCTCCAGTTAAAACACACACAGAAGGACATGCATCATGTCTTTGTGTTCCTTTTGTGGAGTACTGAAAAATTCAAACATACATTCTAAAGTGAGGAAAAAAAAATAAAGGAAGAGAAATGCAACATAAAAAAATCCAAGAGAAAGTTTGAAATGGTATGATAAATCATGAAATATATCAGCTAAAAATGACTCTATCTTTCAAGAAAATATTTCCTTTTTTGTACTAATGATTAATTTCACATGTGGAATATTTATCAATGTATCTTTAGACATAAACTAGTTATAATGAGGTAATCAAACTCAATATTGGAAAAATTTAATTTCGCTTGTCTTACTGGTCCATTAACGTGGCTTGCATCTGAGTGGAATAGTTACTGCAATATTTGTTTGAACCACAAAGTTTCTTCAGATGTTTCCTCTCTATTAGCAAGGATTCTTTCTTTACTTGCACATCTCCACATGCACAATATTCAAGAAGTTAATACAGATAGATATGGCTGCCTTTTTTTCTCATTACTATGACCACAATGCTTTCTAAAATATTATTCCACTATTATCTTCAAAGTAAAACAAATATAATCCTAAACAAGGTTCTACAAATGCTCACAGTACTGGGGAGAAGAAATCCTTCATCCATCAGGACACAGTTTGGCAGACCTAGCAGTAATTTACAGACTCTTTTCAAGTGTGTAACTACTAAATCACATTCAGCCTGTATTCACCTGTTCCTGAGCTCTGTTTAAAATTTCAGGTTTAAACTCTCCTTTGTCATATATATAGCTTAGTCATCATCACTGAAATATTCAAAAGCATTTCTCAAGAGAGGCTTTTTTAAGTGACCTATATTAGATGCAGTTTGGAGTGATGTTCGCCATAAATGAATTATTGACTACAGCACAGGGGAACATGTTTATAATGTCTTTCTCGTACATTGATATATTGATATGAATTTGCATACTTTAGTCTCCAGGTATAAGATATTTTTTGAGAATTGGAGAGTGTTACATGAGACTGAAGCACTGAATGTGCTATGAGAGAGGAAGTTATTTTCTGAAGTGTTCCAGGTTTTGTCAGAGGGTAGGAACTGTGCTAGTCCAGACAGAATAGCATTTGGATTACACAACAGTTTCATTTAATATCACAAGACACGTATTTTGGGCATCATTTTCACAACATTAAAGACAGAGGTCTTTATGTATTTGCACAAACCATTAAAAAATTGTCATGCGTATTTAACATTTATCAGTGCAAAAATTTCCTCAACTAAATTTTTTTTACTGCATTTACAAAAAGTAGTAGATTGACCTTGGTTCTCAACTCCATGAAAACCATCCTGTTATCCTTCTCTTCCAGGAATCACTTGCCTAAAGAGGGCCAATCAAAGCATGTTTATTATCTTAGGCACTAGAAACACTTATTATCTGTGTGCAAATCCTTTCACTGATAATATTTAATATATTTATTAATTTTTCTCATTAGTTTTCTAAATGAAAGCCAGGGAACTTCAAAGTATGGCATAGAATGATGATAGAATTGTGTGTTAGACCACTATGTTATCTCCATGTCAGAAACATATTCCAGCATTAGGCTCTAGAGGATTCAAGACTGAATAAAACTGAGATAGAATAACAGTATTACTGAGAGCGGGTGGGGAGGGGGAATGGAGAGGGAAAAAGACTTTGAAAGACTTATGAGAAGACAAGGATTAAAAACTTTTCTATTTTTTCTGATATTTGTAAAAAGATAAAACCAAAACGGGACAGATCAGGAGGCAAAAGTTCTGTCAGACTGTGCAGGCAAATTAGGAAAACTGAGCTGGTTTATTTACTGTGAATTACTGAACAGTTTAAAACCCAAGCAGTGAATAAGGTTAAAGATAGTGCAGCAGTGCCAGACCGTGAGAGAGTGGACAAACAACTAAGAATTGAGAAAGTCAGGCAAAAAGAAATCAACATTTTTTTTTAAATAAAGTACAAGTCTTTATAATAATTTCTAGAAACACAAGTGCCTCATCAATTATATGGCAACGAACCAAGATCATATAAAGACAGCATTTGGACCTTGTCCCCTGTGCTAGGGTGACCATATGATGCTTGTGTCTCCCAAATGTGCCCTAAACCATGACATCCCCAGAGTGATCACATGCAAAGTTTTTTCTATAAATAGCACTCTGTCATATTTTATATTTGAAATAAATCGTGATGGCAATGCATCATCTAAAGGTTCAGGAAACAATAAAGTAGATTTTTATGAGTGCATAATAAAGAAAAAGTTGCTAACTCTTTTAATAACTAATATTTAGATAGAATTTAAACGCCTTAAGCTTATTTTTATATATTAGTACACTCAATTTTTTCTATTAAACTATATATAAAATGGTTTTTTTTCCTTCTCAGCTCCTCCCACTATTTCTAAAAAACTCTTTGTTGAATGTTTTCATAGCACCTTTGCCTGCCTTTCAAAACATTATTGTGAACAAAAAGAACTGTATTATGTAAGCCCAAAGCTCTGACCACTTTGATAGCTGATACACTATAGACTACACAATAGATTGCCAGCAGTCTTTCTCCCAAATTACAAAACAAACCAATAATTTTTCCTGTCAGAATGACATCACAAGTCAACATAAGACTGAACTAGATGAACTAGAAACAGTAATAATACTGTATATGCTGCATACAGTTTACACACAGAATTTGAAAGCAGCAAAGAAAAATAGCCAGGGTAATAAAAGAATATTGCCCCACTGAAGTTCTCACATGGGAATACAAAGTTTTTACACTATATAAATAGTTTATTTTATGTTTCAGAGATAGAATAATACCTTAATAAGTTTGGCCAGTGGGTATCAGCAGCTGCATATTAGTTGGAAATAAGACCCACATAAGATCCCTTACTTTAGGAGAAAATTCGATGCAAACTTAAAATTTTACATTTAGAGCTTACCCTGAAGAAATGAAAACAAAGCAATAAAGAGAATAATTTTCTCACTTTGTCAGTTGGTGTGAAAGACAAATGCAATTGGCATCCATCAGTTCTCAGAAGTAAAAAGTTTCTTCTGGCTAGTGTCTCTAACAGCAGTAGTCAGTCAAAGGGCAAAAAAACTAAGTGAAGCTGAAATGATCACTCTGAAAATAACATTGTCTACAGCTTCAGAAGACATTCCCAGAGAAAGTAACACTTGGGTGTTAAATATAGGTTTTTGTTTGTAAAATTCCTGACCTAATCCAGAGCTGTATAAACCAGCTAAACTCAGTTGTATAATTCTACTGGAACTAAATTTGGTTTAATTATTGTTTAAAATACTTTTTCTCCTTCCCTGATCATGTCAGATCTTTAAAACAAACAAACAAAAAAAGCAAACAAAACCCACTGAAACCAACCAACAACATCTCGCAAATTAAAAAAAAAGCAAAAACAAAACCAAAAAAACTTCAATAAGATAACAGGCTACTATTGTACTTTCCCACAAATTTCTTTTAAAGGTAGACATTCCAAGGAATGTCTCAAATAGCAAGATTTGGAGAACCTCTGGAAAAGGGAGGTGATGGTGCCTGAACAAGACAAAGCTCAAGCAATACTTTAGTTAATACATTTGTTGAATCACAGTACAGTCAACATCAAGCACTAGAAGCTAAATTTGATTCTTGGAGAAACCTGTCAAAGAAATAGCGCAACAAGTGATACATCAAAAGAGAAATAAAAGTTTTCTGGATGATAACATATAAAATGAAAGAAAAGTTCAAGGTATTCTTTAATATGAGCAAGATTACTTTTCCTCACAGCTATCATTGCTTCACACCAATAGATTTTGTTCTGTTTATGGTGTGTCATGAAATTGTTGACACATCAGTGCAGTCTGATAACTCGACATTTATTCTATTATTTGGTAGAGAAATATGAAAGTGTTCAGGTTTTTACCTAAACTCAAATTATTTTTTAGTGAAGGAATTTAATTTTGAATATAAATTTGATAATCATTTCAACAAAAACTATTTAGAATATGTGAGCTTAAGTATAAGGAGAAAAAATAGGAAGAAAATATAATTGCTGTAGAGAACACAGTTATAAACAGAAAACTTCTTCATAAGCTGTGGAAACAGCTATAAAATAATTTGGATTAATGTTACAGAAAATGCTGGCATGCAAACAATACTCTACACTTCTAGGAAAGTCAGAAGAAATTTATATACAAAATTTCTGGCTAAAATGGCACTAATTTCTGAAAAGAATCTTCCAGAAACAAAAATTCCCTGTTTCTTTCAATCTGATTTATTAGCATAGTAATTACTTGGTGTATCATGGTGGGACATTTTATTTCAAATAAATGACAAATATTTTATAATGAAAGAGGGGTTTAAGGAAAAAAAATATCGGGCAGTAATCATGACTTTCTAACTTAACAATAAATGCTAAAGGGACCTTAATTAATTACTGTAATAGACATCGTGATGTGGTTCTTCTAGATCCATTGTACATAATTATGCCAATTGGTTTGTAAATTTTTAAGCTATCTACAAGAGTTCAAAAGTTGATTTTCAGTTCTGTTAAGCTTAGAAATATTTTGATATCAAATTAATTATGTGCTTCACAAAATGTTATAACCCAGCCTGCAACGTTGTATGGAAACATGATTGTCTGTCAAAGTACATAAATAAATCCTGATTAATTCTGTCTGCCTTTTTTTTCTCAGACAAGCATACGATATCAGAACCTTATCAGTCTGTCAGGAAAGACTATATTTCAATTTTGCCCTTGATTTCTGAGCATCTGCATTTGAAGCAACTTTGTACATAAAAAATACAAGATCTGAAAGGTAGTGGTTATGGATCCACCCCCTTTGATAATTTTGCTTCCTTTATACTCCTGCCCATGGCCAGAACATGTTCAGCACTGAGTCAGAGATGATGAAATGCTGTCTTGCACTGCACTGGTGTAAACTAGAAAGATATAAAGAAAAATATCTTTGTCTTCAATGAAAGAAGTGTTTTAAAATACAAACATTAAAAAAAATGTAAAGTTAACAAAGGTAAATCATAAATCATAAAAATATATGAATTTTTTATACACCTTGCTTCAGGAAATCAAATCCTTTACTGTTCCTGGGGCAGCTTACTCAGACATCAACTAGAAAAAGTCTAGCCAATTGAAGCCCTGGTTTAAACTGCTCAGTGAACCTCCTTCATTCCACTCTGCCTGCAGACAGGATGTTTCTTTTATCTTGCACCAGGCCTGCTACACAGCAATGGCCTCTGCCTATGGGCAAGTCATCTGCCAGCTTGCTAAAATATCTTGGATGATTTAGCAACTTTCTCCCATTTCTCATGGGGCTATTAGACCCTATCTCCTTCTCATAATTCACTTCCTTGTAGCTGGCAGTTTAATTATTTTACTGCTAAGCTTTTATGTTCCTGTGCTACACCCTGGGAGCCCCACAACATACATAGTGCTAATGGGCATCTGCCCAGGCAGGTTAGGGCTTTGTAGTTGCTTACATCACTCTCCAATTACCTGCCTGCTTTAAAGATAGCGTGTATCAGTCTTGAAACTTCACAGACCTTAAGAGGCGTCTCACTGAAATATGATGCCTCTTCTAAAATTCTCTGCTCCCATAGTGCTTTCTGAAAACTGAGTCAGAATGATTCATGTTATATCCCCAAAAGAACACCACCTTTCCCTCTCAGTGCTGGTTTGTATATCTAGTCGAACCTGTTTTTAATAGAAACTTTTCTCTTTAAAGGCAAATTGTGTACGCATTATGTCACTGTTGTGAATCGTAGCTTTACTTGTAAAAAAGAAAAAAACCTATTCTTGTAAGAAGACACATAGGGAAAAAATACAATACCAAAATACCAGAAAACTCAGGTCTCCAATGATTCTACCCTGAGACTAGACCGATCAGTTTTATGTATAAGCTTTAAACTAAAAATATTCATACAGTTATTACCACCTTATCAAATCTAGTATGTTCTAAGTGTACAATGAAGCCCAAACCTATTCTGGATGTACTTAGCTTACAAGCAAGCCCTGTTCACATGCACAGGAAAGAAAATAATTCCTCCCAGTCAACAAAAAATATTTTTACTGCACTAGTCCTAGACATCTAGGTAGCATTTTGTTGTGTTAAAAAGAAAAACAGAAATCAAACACTCCTAATTCATGAATAATTCCTGACCTCTTTATCTGTATGTCTGGTTTCTTTGTGACATTTCTGTTGCAATAATCCAGCTCGATGTACTCTGACTCTGAGTAAACAAGGGAATTCTTATGATACCTATATAGCAACAGCCCTTTTTGACTGAGCCAAGGGTATATTTGATGCAATCAGAGAAACCAAGTTAAAATATAACTAATGAATTATAGGATGGTTTGGGTTGAATGGGACCTTAAAGACCACCTAGTTCTAACCCCTCTTCCATGGACAGGAACATCTTCCACCAGATGACATTGCTCAAAGCCCCATCCAACCTGCCTTGGGCACTTCCAGGGGTGAGACAGAGAGCAAAAGGCTAGAGGACACAATTATTGAAGGAGAACTACAAAAACCCATAGTACTTCTGAATTTGCTTCAGTATGGAGCATCTTGGCTCTCTTTCCACTTGCCATTGACTTTCCACTTTGTACATAATACAAAAATACTGTTTTCTAGTAGTAAGTTTTCATGTAGGTTTGGATAAATTTTATAAGTCTCACAAAACTGAGACTACTCATTACATCATAGTAGTTATCTAGCAAAATACTATAAAAATGTTGTACAATACCTTGTTATAGCTACTTTTATTTAAAATTGATTCATTAAAATAATAACACTACACTCAGACATACAATTTACCTAAGCCTTTTGGGACTACAGCTATTATGTGAAGAAAATTAGATATAAAAAGTCCAATCTGGGGGAAAAAGAACTGAATTATTAAGGAGTCTTTTGGCATGTGACTGACCATGTAAAAAAGACATCTCTGTCTTTAAAGCTGCACTACTGCACAGGATGTGCTGGGATCAATTAACTCCCAGGGGAAAAAAATATGCATATTTAATAAATAAATTTTATTGGTAGATAAAAATAATACCTCTTATTTCAATTGTTCTGTGCTGAAATTCTGGGAAATCATTAAGCATGAACCTTATTGCTAAACCATTTATGTCTTTAATGACAATTCAGGGTTGTCTAGCATTCTGTTCGTGATTTTTCTCTAGAAGAAACTTTTGCTGCACCTCAGTCGTATCATAAACATTATTTTTAATTAGAATTTAAATTTTATAGTTCAGAACATGTCAATATATCATTAGGATCTTACCTAGCAATGTAATACATTTAAAAGAATAAAGCTTCCAAAAAATGTTGAGAAACTGTGATCATTACCTAAATTTCCTTTCAATTATCATTGTCTAATTATCATTAGGAGTAAAATATTTATTCAATATGTTATTATATATTAAGATATGAAATCCATTTCAGAGCCTGCTTTAAGTAACTGCATAAAAGTAACTTCCAAGAAGAATCATTGCTTAAGAAGAAAGTAGAAAAGCAAAAACTTTCTTAAAAACAAGTAAACAAAGAAAAAAAAAGCCGAAATCACTTTGTATCAAGTACATCATGATGCCATTTGTGGGGAAAAAATATTAGTTTTCCTCCAGAAAGTTTTACTTCACTAATATTCCTTTGTAGAGAAAAGGCTGTGCCCTGCAGCCTACCTACTCTATGATAGCTAACTGTCCCTTTATATTTTTTCTGTTTGTGATAAAAAGTAGTCAATGGAAGTAATTTTACATATTTGTAGATATACTCTGGTCCAGCTAAAACACAGGCTGTATTTTTTCCATTCATCCTGATGAGCACCTAATTTGACAAATTGTTCGGTTCACATTACCTAACACCTACATCCAGAACTCCAATGGGTATCTGTGGAAGTGCAGTGGGAGGAATGAGAGTATCTTAAAACATAGATCTTGCCAAGAAACTTTGCTGTGTCTAGCTCTGCTAGGACAAAAGACTGCCTGCAGTGTTAATTCCAACATTGGGGAACTAACCATCCTTCACACCTGCACCTTCCATTTTTCTTCAAAAACACTGAATTTTCTCCTTATGTCTTTTGCACTGTGAAATAAATAAGTGCATTATTTAATATGGCTGCATTTATTGTGCTCCTAGATTTTTAATATTATCTGACAATTATCTGGCCAGCTGATTATTATTTGCTACAAACACATTCACAAACCTAATGTTGCATTAAGAGAGCATCAGTGTAATACCCAAACTGCATTTCCCTAACCTTAAAATAAATTGTAACATTTCATGCCCCTTAGCCTAAACCTCAGTGCTTCAACGAAGACATTTTCAATGTTTAGAAAAAAAAATTACCTAAAATCAGGTGGTTTAGGTGGTATTCCTAAAGTACAGTCTTCTGCATCTCATATTGACAGATATATTTTACTTAAGCAAATGTAAGGCTAAACTCTACAGCATCCCTTTGAAATATTGGCTGAACAGAAAGAATATGATGAAGAATCCTTTGGAAAAAAATGAAACTGCTTTTATTTTAATAAGTTTTCATGAAGAAATAAAATAAATACTTCTCTAGTGTTTATAGCAGTCCATTTAGGGATCACTAATTTTATTACTTTAGTTCTCTCTGGCAATTAAGAACTCAGATAGTTATGGCCAGAGTATGAAATAATTGAACTGCTTTCCCTTCTCTAAATTAAGTTGTTTACTCTGCAAGAAGAAAGAAAATAATTCAAAGCAGTGCTGAATTAACCCTATACATAAATACATTGTGAGGTTGTCTTCAATTTATTTAGATAAATATTTGTGTTATAAAATCATCCTAACAAAATTGGTAGAAGCTACAATTACACTACATGAAGAGAACTAAGAAACCCCTTGCATTACTTCCTTAATTGGAGGAATCTTCAGTTTTAAATCAGAAATGAACCTCCATAACCCACTTGCCCTTATGCCCATGAATAAGAGTCCTACAAAAAGAATAATGGAAGAAATCAATCCATAACCTTAATAAAGATGGGGACTAGAAAACGGACCAAAAAGAGATAAATTCCCCTTCTCTGACCTTGTTTAATTGCCTCATGTCTTTAACTTCTAAGGAACTACAGACACACAAAAAAGGTTCCCTGTGTGATGACATGAAAGTCTCTTGAATCAAGATTCAAGAAAGACTAAGTTACCAGCTGGAGGGGAATCACTCTATATGCATAATTCAAAATTGTTTACTAGCAGAGAAAAACAAACCTTTTATGCACATCCATGTATTAGAAATTAATTATTTCGTGGCCCCATGGTGTAGAGCTGATGTCATTATGTCATTATGTGGAAAATGGAAAGGTTAAATATTCTAAGTAATTATCACTTCATCATCTATGAAAGCTAAACCAATGTCAAAGAGTTAACTACTTTTGAGAGAGAGTTTGAAAGTATCTTAGTGAATGATCAAGAGCTTGTTTTGTAACACCTGACATCCACTTTCCTCAATTCAAATACCACTGAAAACAGAGTTCTTATCCATCATCCTTAAAATTAAGTTCTTGACTATAAGGAACAAGAAAACACAGTTCATTTCAGATTCACTAAAAGTGAGCATCAAGACCTGCATTTAGTCCTGGAATTTTTTCAACTTTCACAGCACAAGTGAAGCTGTTCCATTGAACACATAATTCATTTACTTCTGTGAAAGCACTCTGTGTTCTCTCCTATATGTTGTATGAAGCAAGACCTTGCCTTGCACTAGTGGGAACACTTAGGGCATCGCTCCTAATTTGTATCCATAAAAGAAAAAAATCAGTTACTTGACACTTATTTTTCTTTAATTGATTGTATGTCTGAAATCCTATGCAGATCTGTTGAGTTGTTACCCCAGTCAGCAGCCACTGCTCACTCATCCTCCACCAGCAGGGTTGGACATCAGCATAAGGTCCTAAGACAGCCAAAATAATTTTTGTTTTGGTTTGGTTTTAATACCTTTTTTTGTCCAATTTTTAGCTTAGTCAGTATTTATTGCATACCTTGATGTTAACTTTTTGAAGATAAACAGCATTGCATTTTCCTTAAATGTACAGGCTGACTTCTACAAATTTAGCTTTTTAGCAGATATTTATTCATAAATGTCAAAAAGTGCATGCCACTAATTTTTCTGCTAGCATCTAATTGCAACTTCTGTATCATCATATTCTATACTGAAGTCCCTAACTAACTATAGTATATTTATCTTTGTTACATGTCATCACTCCATCATCTGTATAATAATGTCCTTTGTAATACTGACACATGCAATAGCCAGCAACTGCAAACATCCCATGGGTTAGTATTTATAAGTTATGAACAGGAGGGAAACTGTACTTTTGACATCTTTGATTTCATTCTTGATTCTCTTTACCCCCTGTTACTCTTCTAAATATGAAGAATTATGGTCTCAAAATATCAAAAATGCTCCCTTCTAATCTATCAACTACTTTGTCAATACAGAATCCACTTTCAAAAATGCTCTCTTATGCATTTTAAGCCTCAAAATCTGGAACACCCTAAAGCAGCTGGCTTTAAAAAGAATGCATACTCAGTACATTCCAAATATTTTAAAATTTTCTAAGTAAAGTTCCTCTCAGATTGACATTAAAAACAAAATATCATTTGTTACTTCAGAAAAACCAAAAGCAAATTCTTATTCTTCATCAAAAGATATATACTTGTATTAGGAAAATGTCCAACTAAAATAGAAAAGAACTGAACATGGATATGAAAAAAAAAAATCTCAGCTTTTAATTAAGTTAAGCTAGGAATGCAGGACCACCTCAGTTTTTCTCTTTGGCATAGGGTTTTGGGTGGGTTTTTTGTTTATTTGTTTGATTGTTTAAATTTCATTTGTTGATTTTTGTTGTTGCTATACCCACAATGAGCTCGTATTTCAGAACACCAGGAAAACACATCCAGGGAAAAGATGGTATGTCCTGAAACTATTTGTTGTATCAGGCTATTAAAATGACATTAAACTTTTGTCAGTATAGCCACCTTCAATACGTTTAAATAATATTTTTGGCTTTTAACATGACTACCATAGCTGTGACTACAAACACCTCTTGTGACTGCACATGTAATCATAGTAGTATATATATATGATGATACTCATCCAATTTGAGAGTTCACATGTTCTTAAAAAAAAAAAAAAAGAAAAAGAAAATAGAGACTGTCATATTTCTGAGACTCACATTGCCCCTTGAAGAAAAGATACATTTTAGAACCAGAACCATTTCTTCAATCCCTACAAATGACTTCAGTAATAAAACCCAGGAACCTGCAGAATAATTCCTTTACTGTCACATCTCATTAGTATGTCTGGGAACTTCCTTATACAATTTTCAAGAGATTTCACATTTTTGTTTTCAAATGTTTTAAATCCATGGAAGACTAAAATAAAATTTGGTGGAGGGATCATAAAATTTAGGTGTTACTTTTATCTAGAAATACAAAATACATTTGATTTCTCATGAAAACTGAGTCTCAAAAGTGTTCAAAGCAAAATATTTTAACATATTTTACTGATTCACATAAATATCTTACATGATATAAACCAGATTTTGTACTCACATGCTATTTCTCATCACTTATATTTTTTAAATATCTAAAATATATTTAAGTGTATTATTAATGCAGATTTCTTTGTCGTTTAAAAATTATATTTTATATCATTATAATAATATTTTATATTTTATTGCTCAGATTGGGGCAAAAAATAAATTACTCAAATGTCTAAATAAGGTCTATTTTCTTTTACTCACTGAGGGTGTTATTTTCCTTGCTAAATCTTTACATAAAATGTATTAAAACTAATTAAGGAATATGCTTTCATTTGGTGATACACAGAAAAATAGCTGAAAACATTTATTGAAGAGCTTGTTTTATCTCATTCTGTAAGATCTAATGTTTAATGAATCTGGGTTAATCTACATCTAATCTGACAGTATGGCAGTTTTCCCACAGATTATATGTTCCCAAAACAGAATGAGAGAGACTGAAAAGAATTCCTGTCATTAAGCAAAACTGCAGTATGATTCAGTTATATTTGACACTGAAGAAGCCTACAGGCAACACCAGAGGTCATCTTCGTAAGATCAGCCACTCAAAAAGAACTTCCTTCCTTTCCTTAAATCATTTCTTCCTCTGAAAGGCCATCAAGGACTTGCAGAATATGAGTTAACTTAATCTGCTTCTGCAAATGAGTGTAGTGCTATGTTACCTCGTAGTATGTGTGCAGAGTTAAGAATATGAGTGTTATTTGAAGAGCAAACAAAACCTAGCAGGCACTTGCTAAAGCAAACTAGAAGCAAGGGTCAGTAAGGTGTTAGTGCTTAACACCAAACTCAAATTGTATTCAGGGTGTGCACACTGAATCATACAGAATAGTTTGGGTTGGAAGGGACCTTAAAGATCATCTAGTTCCAATTGCCCTGCCATAGACAACATCCAAAGCCCCATCCTGCCTGGCCTTGAATACTTCCAAGGATGGGGCATTCACTGTTTCTCTGTGCAAGCTCTTCCAGTACCTCATAAACCTCATAGTAAAGCATTTCTCCCTAATAGCTAATGAAAACCTACTCTCAGTTTAAAGCCATTCCTCCTTGTCCTATACTCTTGTAAAATGTTCCCTTTTAATTACTGAAAAGGTCTACTTGAAGCCTTCTTTTCTCCAGTCTGAACAATCCTAACTCTCTCAGTCTGTTTTCACAGGAGAGTTCATTGGAGCAGCTCTTGCTTGGACACCTTAGGTACCCAGTGGGGAAAGACCTTTTTGAAGGGAAGACCAGAAGGTCCTTGCATAATGGTCTAGCAAGCACAGGAGTAAGAGAGAGTTTTACTAAAGTGAGGTCTCTGCCTTTCCACTGTTCTTTCATAGGTTTATAGAGCAGAAGGGTGTTAACTTTTTTTCTACTCAAATATCTAGAGCACTCACATTCAGTGTGAAAGTTTAAGTTTCCAGTTTTTTTCCCTGAATTTTAATGATCTAAATAAAGGTGGGTCTGAGAACAACGGAATACAATGATCATGTTGGGGGCAGGGGCAGGGGCAGGGAAACCTCAGTTCTAATGCAGGAAGCACAGTGAAACACCACTTGTCTCGATGACCAGCCCAAATGAAAGTAATGAAAGACAGATTCCAAAGAAATTACAACAAGCAAATATGCTCTCTACCAATAAGTATGAGACTGTACTGAAAATTAAAATTAAATTGAAAGAAACACGCACACACCAAATATTGTGAGATTCATGATAAAATCTGAAGAGTTGGTAAGGCTGGTTGCAGCACCTGTGAAAGGGTTAGTTAGCACATACACTTACAGGTATATTACAGAAACTTGTAGACACACTACAGACATACAATATTTGCATATAAAACAGACAACATGCACTGCTGCAGGCACACTACAGGTGGTAGGTATTACAACTATAGTTAATGCTTATCATGTAAATAGGAAATTGGCCCATTTTCTAGCTCAACATTTTAATAAATGAAAATTCCTAACCATGGAGAAAAAAAAAAAGCTACCCTATTAGATGACTACTAATTTGTTGTTTACTGCCAGATATCTGTGGCTTTCTGCATTTGAGAAATATGATGAATTTATAGCTCAGTATTTTTAATCTATGAAAATGTCAGCTGTCTTTTAACTGCATTTTCTTGATTTTCCTATGTTATCTTTGTCCAAATTATGCAGAATTTTATGAAATACAGGTATAGAAACACATTCAAAAAATTTTGTCTACCAAATATTATAAAATATGTTTCAGACTAATCAGAATTTATCAGTTGACTTAAAGCGTTTCATGTTCATTTGAAACAGGAAAAATAATAAGAACTGTCTAATACAACTCACTTTATTGTACAAAGACATAAAGAACGATGATTTATTTCACAAGACAAATTTACCTTTGTGCAAACTTTTTCTAGGAAAGGCAATGATTTGATTGAGCTAGTTTAAGGAGTAAAAGAGAAACATGCATTAACACTACCATTGCTGTAGATAGCCTGCAGGTAAACTGAGGTCTTCCATTCCCAGTTTCATTTGATATCTTTAACTCTCAACGCCGAGGGTAGGATTTTCCAACACTAAGTTCTAGCATTGAAATGATCAAAGCTGTACTAGTTTTTAGTGTTGCAAATCTCAGTCTTGTCAACGTAGTATGCTTCTGTGGCAGTTCTATATCCAATATTATAAGAAATCAAGATTTTGATTATTTGCCTCAGAATTTGTACTGTCTTTTCATAAAACAAAATGGCTTTGGCTGAGCAAATACTGCATGTACAGCAAATATCAAAACAAGCGAGAAACACTTTAGTTTGTTTTTATCTTTTGTATTTTCAAACCTAGATTCATCCAATACTAAATGTTAATGGAACATGAATATTAGAAAAGGGATGGAATATGACAGCGCATATGGAAAATATTAGGTTTCCTTTTCTATCTGACCTTTGCTGCAACTTAATTCTGACTAGAGTGTTTTAAAGGGTTAGACCTGATAAGTTAGAAAAGTGACAGTCTTTATATATTGAGTGTCATAAGTAATCTGTTATAGAGTTCAAAAAATTTCACTGCTGTTTATGCTTTAATTTTAATTGTACATTGGTGTGCACAGAATTTGATTTATGAGTCTGGCTTTTGTTTTTTTTATTGTATGGTTCTATTAGCAATTCTTCAGTTTTGTCTACAGGAACCTCTTTTAAAATTACTAACTTCTTTAAAGCAATTTGGTGTTCCTTAAAACATTTTGTGACCTACAGATTTATAATTTTATTCATGTAAAATAAAATTACATTAAACAGTGTCTTGTTTTAAGGGCTTTCGATCTGGGGGCAGCCCATTTTTGCTAATTTGGGAGCTCAGCTTGACTTCACAGGCTTTTTAATTCTCAGAACCCTCACTAACTAAATGAGCATTTGAGAATGCCTAAGAGTTCTAAGAAACATACCACAAAAGTCTTAAACTGATTCAAAGGGAAGAAAAAACCCAAAAGAAAACAAACAAATTTTTAAAAAGCCAAAAAATAAGAAAAACCAAAAATCTCCAAACCCAAACAAAAAATCAAACAGGGGAAAAGTACAAAAATGTATCAGTAATTGAAAATATGAAAATTAGACACTTCTACTAGATGTGTGTGCTGCAGTGCAGTAAATTCTATATGCTGAGTGGTAAATCATAAAAATTGAGTTCAAGTCCTTTATTCTACTGTGTTTTTTGAGAAATAAATATAATATTTCTTTAAAATCAATGAGTAATGCAATATTCCACACAATGGGGAGGTGTGTGGGCTTTGGGTGACACACAGGTCTCTGCCCTTCATATTTCCGAATACGAAAAAGGAAGCATGCATCAAATTCTTTACAAAATGTTTGAAATTACTAGATTTTGGGGCAGTATCAACATGAAAAAGAAGCAATAATTAAACTGAAGGAGCTTTGCAGACTATGAAAACACTATTTGACAAAATCTGATCAAATTTGTCTAAGGAAGGAGATGATACTGATCTCCCAGTTGCCAGCATCAGTACATGAGGAAATGGACTGAAGCTGCATCAGGGGAAATTCAGATTAGGAACAGGCTCTTCACACAGAGGAGGTGGGCACTGGAACAGGCTGCCCAATGAAGAGGTCATGGCATCATGCCTGCCAGAGCTCACAGGAGCATCTGGACAGCCCTTAGTCTCAGGGTTTATTGTTAGGGATTAGAACTCAATGATCCTTTATGGGTACCTTCCAACTAGAGATATTCTATGACAGACCGTGACTGCTTTGGCAGACTTCTACATTGTCCTTTTTTATGTAACTCAAGGATTTCATAGAAGATCTGAAAAAAATAAAATTATCTGTTTTACTATGAAATAAGAACTTATGGAATGTCATTACTTTTCTGTTTTATGAATGATCACTATTTATAACTTACAAATTTTATGTATTTACAATTTTATCATGACTGCTTAAACCCACCCTATTACATAACATTTAACTTTGCTGGTAAGAAAAAAATAATAATAAAAAATAACTCTGCACCAGAGCATATTTACATTATGTACTGGGGTTTTTGACTTTCATTGTTTTAATAATATTTGGTATGTGTTACAGCTCCCAGAAGCTTCCTCAACATGGAAAACATCTATGATTATTTTAAATCACAAGAAGGAGCAGTTTCATTACATTAGCAGTATAGCACAACTCTGCAATGCTGAATATCTACAGACAAATGCAACTATGCTATCTTTGATAAATGAAGTCACAGTAATTGGTTTCAGGATCTTATTCTGGCTAAAGCATACCCAGTAACACTTTTGGATATGAAATTGTGTATTTCAAAATGTCAATTTTGTTACAGCTCCACGTAGAATGCATACTGATTACTGCTACTGTGGCCTAATAAAATCAAAATAGTCACATTAAACTACTGTATGTTGTGGAGTTTGTCAAAGTGCAATAAAAATAAATAAATAAAAGGATAAACATATAGCATAAAAGTTACTAATCTATTAGCTTTTCTCTATGAAGAATGAGAAAAATATTTTCTAAACGTGGAAGATTTCAGTAGCTGTGTGACTGAGATCTATTACATATTTTTACTCTCAAATGTAGAAATAAAACTAGATTGATCTTTAACAATATCTATGGGGTTAGGTTTTTCTAAAAACAGTTATTTGAGATCTCAATATTGCTGTCCACTGTATCCATTAGTGCATATTTTGACAGAAAAAAGACTACTAGTATTACTAATCACACAATCCAGATTAAAAATGAAACAAAGAATATAGGTAAAATTTCTTCACTAATATTTTTTTAAGAGGACTGTGTATAAAAATAAAAGCTCTTCTCAAAAACTCAGCACTTTTCCACACCATTACCGTTTGCTTGTGAAATTAAACCAATCTTGTATTATTTTAAAATACCTGGAACACAATCCCATTTCTGGAGTACGACCATCAATGGCTGCAGCCTGGTCAGAAGAGACAGGGGAGGAAGGAGAGATGTGAGGGTTGTTGCCTACAGTAAGAGCTGGATTGAGTCTGAAGAGCTGTCTCTGAAGAGCCATGAGCAGGACAAAAGCCATTGGGTAAGAATCAGAGATCAAGGTAACAAAGAGAGCCTAATAGTTGATGTCTAGTACAGTATTGGAGTCAGTGAGTCGGGGGTGTCTCTGAATTCTTCAGAGAGAAATCAGAGTGAAGGGATTGAATAAATCTTACAGTGAGTTCTGATGTTTTTAGTAAGTAAAAGGCCTCAGATTCCACAGTAGCAGTGAGTGTTCTAATGAAGCTTGTACACACATTGATATCTTCAGTAGAGGCTCCAGGCCTGCAGTTGTAGACAGAACTTAGACATAATAGAGTTATAGTGAGAAGAGAATATTGCTTACATTTCTTAGATAGAACACGATAGATTCTATACATAACCTGGTGAGCTAAGAAACTAGAATTCTATTAGGTTGAAGAGCAGTGGTCTGAGCTTGCATCTTAGCTTGTTGAGAAAACCCTATATAACAGTATGTATTCAGAGAATTATTGCTTTCAGCTATTCAGCTTTTTGCCCCAGGCTTTTAGCCATTCAGCTTTCAGCTATTGGCTTCTGCCAGGGCTTCTAGCCATTGGCTCATTGCTTATTGCTACTGCTTTTGCCACTGCTTGCCATTGCTTTTGCTATTGCCTTTTGAGACTGATATGCTTTGTAATATGATGTGCTTTGTAATAAATAACCTTTTAGCTATTAGCTGCTTTGCTTATTTAGAAGATTACCCAACAAATAAGAGCCTAAGAGCTCAGAGCAGAAGCCTATAGAGCTCCAGGAGTTAGGTGCCTGTAGAGCCTGAAAGAACCCCATCAGCTAATTCTGCAGTACAGACCACCTGAGGCAGGGGAGCCTGTTGATGAAGCCTTCCTGCTCCTGCTTCAGGAGGCATCACACTGACAGGCTCCTGTCCTGCTGGGACACTTCAATCTCCCTGACTTCTGCTGGGAAAGCAGCACAGCCAGCTGCAGGCAGCCCAGGACAGTCTGCAGTGCATGTAGGATAACTTCTTCAGCCAGGTAATAGACAGCTCTACCAGAGGAGAGGCAATACTGGGTCTAATGTCACAATTAAGCAAGCTAAATGTTGAGAGGTGGCCTGGAATGCGCTGACCATGCACTGATGGAATTTGAAGTCTTGAGGGATATGAGCGCGGCAAAGAGTAAAGTTAAGGCCCTGGAATTTCTGAAATGAAACTTCCAAAACTTTAAGGAGAAAATCAAGAGGATCCCGTGGGAGACCACCCTCAGAAACAAGGGAGTGAAATAAAAGCTGGCAGAGTGCAGGAGCTGGCAATCCTCAGGAGCAAGAAATCAGGCAAAGAAGGCACTCAGTACGGCTGAGTAGGGCCCTGCTAGTCAAATTAAAGGGAAAGAAGCAAATGCACAGGAAGTGGGAACAAAGACAAGTAATCTGGGAAGGGAATGGAGAAGCAGTTTGGTTGTGTAGGGATGAGATGAGAAGTCCAAGGCAAAACTGGAACTGAACCTAGGAAGGGACGCCAAGAATAAACAGAAGAGTTTCTATAGCTATAGTTAGCAATATTCCTGCCTCATTCTTCAATGACAGTCTCCCTTCCCACACCTCTCAAGTGGCTGGATAGAAGGATGGGACTGGGAAAACGTTTCCCACTGTAAGAAAATTTGGCTGCACTGACCACCTGAGGAACCTGAGTGTACACAAGCCTATGGGACCTGATGAGATGTATCTCAGAGTCCTGAGGGAATTCACTGATGTAGTTGCCAAATCACTCTTCATGATATTTGAAATGTCATGGCAGTCTGTGGAAGGCTCAGGTGACTGGGGGAAAGGAAATGTATCCATTTTTTTAAAGGACAGAAAGCAGGACTCAGGGATCTGCCAACCTGTCAGCCTCACCTCTTTTCTTGGGAATATCATGGAACAGACACTCCTAACAGGCTATACTAAGACCCATGGAGGACAGGGAGGCAATTTGAGACAGCCAGCATGACTTCACCAATGTCAAATGTTTCCTAACCAAACTACTGGCTTTCTATGATGGAGTGACTACATTGGTGGACAAAGGAAGAGCTACAGATGTGGAGTTCTGTAAAGTCTTTGATGTTGTCTCACCATATCCTTCTCTCTGAATTGCAGGGAGATGGATTCAATGGTAGACTGTTAGATGGATAAGGAAATTTGTTGAATGGGCCACATCCAGAGGATAGTGGTCAATGGCTCAAAGTGCCAATAGACATAAATGCTAAATAGTGTCCTTCAGGGGTCCATACTGGGACAAGTGTCATTTAATACCTTCATTAATCACATACATGAGAGAAATGAGTGCACCTTCAGCAGATTTGCCATTGACATCAAGTCGAATTGTGTGGTTGCCACACCTGAAGGATGGGATGCCAACCAGAGGGACCTGGACAAGCTTGAGAAGTGGTTCTTGGGAATGTCATGAGGTTTAACAAGATAAAGCGCAAGATGCTGCACCTAAGCAGCCCCCTGGTGCCAATACAGCCTGGGGGACGAAATGGAAAAATATTTTTGCATTATAATACGCCCATGAGAGCTCAAGACAGTTTCACAACCATCTTATGTGATGGAAATAAGATAACACCACAGTATCATGCAATTCATATCAAGAGACATTAGTGCAAAGGCATACACGGTGGTTTCATTATTCAGTAAAATATATCTTTACTTACTGCTCTCCATGTGCAGATTGTGTAAATGTTTCAAAGAGTGACAAAGGCTTATGGTTTGACTTATGAAGGTGAACTTTTCCTACTATTAGATACTTAGCTGGAATTCAGATCAGCAAACTCATATTGTTTTGAATTTCATCAGTTCCTTTCCCAGTACTGAAACTTGTAACACTCATGACTTTAATACAGTCATCTCTGTGTTTTGTCATGTGGTAGAAATTAAAAATGACCAGTTGACTATTTTTTTTCCATCTGGCTTTGCTACACTGTTCACAGATTGGTGGCATCTACAGTCTGATGGTTCACAGTGACTCACAGCACTGCCTACCCTTCAATGCTCACTCTTTTACTGAAGCTAAGCTTAAACTACACACAAAACATATTGATACTTGCCCAGAAAAACATTCTCATATTTATGTGTAATTTTATTCGATGAATATTCTAAGTATGATCTTGTAGCACTAAGGCCCCAGAATGAACAAAATGTAAAATATAAGATTCATAGCTAAGTTCTAGGTGTTATTTAGCACCTTTCATAATAAAGAGACTAGAAGCCCAAGTCCAAGACTCTGTTTTACTATATATTGATTGGCCCTACCCTTCCAAATTAATACTGTGACTTTTTTCCTCTTATGGTCTGGTCAGAAGCAAGCAAATCATACCCTATAGTCAGATAAAATGGTGACACACTCCTTTTTTAATCTTGCAAAAACATCTCATTTTTTATCCTTTTGTCCTTTATTTATTCCATTTATCTTTTTTCAGTTAATTTTTTATAAAAGAAGAAAAATGTTTCATCATTTAAATACTGCTGACAATTCATTAAGCCAGCATATGTTACTAGCTCTTTTTACAACATATTCATGTCTCTTCACAGTTGAGTGAAATTTGTTGCATCAATGGATTTAAATACCCTTATTGTTCATAAGAATACCTTTACCTCTTTTACCTGCTGCCACAGTGTGCTTGAAGGGTGAGCAGATGTAGAATCAACTCTTGGTATGTGACTGGCAGCTGTTCACTTTTCTGATGAAGAACTACAAATCACAGGTAATAGAATATACAAGATATCTTGATCTAAATGAAAAGCAAAAGATCAAGGGAGCTAAATGAGAAGCTAGCATGCAATTCTCCATTATTGCCTGATTCTTTCCTTTCAGGAAGGAGAGTGACTAAGCTCCTAGTCACTTTTTTATTCAGAGTACACTCATTGAGTTACTGTGTGCTGCTCAAAGGCAAAATATAGATGTTTCTTAACATTCCAGTGTCCTTTGATTTGACATCATTGTGTTAATCTGTGATCACTCCTACTGTCAAATGCATGCAGTATTTAAAACTAAGAATATAAATTGGATCATCTGGTGTTCACCTCAAGAAATCCATTACTAGATAAGGAATGGGTTGATATGGTTAGTCTACTGAAACTCAGGTATTTGTTGTTTGTTGCAATTGTAGGGAGTTGTCCTCTAATTGCCAAGATTTACAATAATTTCTTTACTCTGTATTAGGACAACTACTGCAGCATTAAACAGATATTGGTTAAATTTTGCTTCTGGTTTATCTACATTTTTAAGTAATATGTTTATTCCCAAATAAAAACAAGAATAGGCAGCAGACAGACACTTGCAGTGTAGACTTGACAATGTAGTCAAAATACAAACTCTATGTTTTTTAATTCAAGTCACTAATCTGTCTTCAGGAGCCTATCTTTGTCTAAACATGAGGATGCAGTTTTCCTAATATTTAAAAAAAATCTCAAAAAAAAAAAAAGTCCATGTTCCATTTTCTTACACAGATACAGAGGGGATTATGACTTTTCATTTTACAAACTATTCTTAGTTAAAATATTTTAAGTAAATTTTAATTGATTGGATTAGATCTATCTATTTATTTTAAAAAGCTAGATATTGATAATCTCTTGTACAGAAACTTGGGGGAAAATCATAGGGATTAGGAAACAACAAGTAACAATGACAGAAAACTGAAAAATAAGATTCAGCATGAAAATGTAAAAGAAAGAAAAATTACTCAGAAAGGAATATTACATAGAAAGAAAAATATTGGAGAATACATAATACCAGAATAAATGTATGCCGTGAAACAAAAGTCCAGTATGATTTGCAACCAAATATATAAAGTCATCCCATTATAAAAGAAATGGGATCAGTTAATTTTATATATGACTAATAAACTGCACACAAAAAACTGCATTTATTTATGTGCACCAAAACAGTAAAATGTCACTTCATATATTGATGCATTTTCTACAGACATGGCTTAAAAATACTGAGTTTGTGCAAGTAAATTAGCCAAATAAAAATTGTCCAAGTCAGCTGATATCCATACAATGCTAAAATCATGGAGACTTTTATTAACTAAATATTTAATCAAAATCCAGGTAAAAAAATTCACAGAAATAAAAGTCATTAAATTGTGGGCGAGATCACTATCAAAACAAGTACAGCCAAAATTTTTACACACCACCATGCAAAAGAATAAATCATAACTGATGAGAAGTCTACAATGACACATTTGGGGAATTCTATTTCCAGGTATGTTGATCCTATGAATTAAATGCCTACTACCACTTGGAAAATGTTATGCTTTTCCCTGCAACTCATATTTTGTCTAGCTTCACTTAAAAGGAATTCAACCCTTATGCTACAACACTGCTCTGCAATAGCAAAGCTCTATAAGTCATGGCAGTCAGCAGTTTAAAGAATGCTCTTGCACAAAGGAGGATTCACATATAGATATACCCAAAGTCCAGAACTGTGAGAGCAAAAACTGATTTGGTGTTTTGAGTCACTTTGTGGTTTGGCCTGAAAGTTTTAAAACACACTCCCAGGCCCACTCAGAACTGCATTGGTTCTGACAGGGCTAGGTATGCATGAGCTAAGTGTCGAGCTGCACCTTATCAGTTTCTGGAAATCGGGTGCTCCGCCTACAAGGGCAAGGGAAGCATTCATTCCAATCTGTGTGAGAAAGATTCAGTTCTTAGTCAGAGAGCTTTAAACACCATGTCTTCATTCCCCAGTGATGACACACAAGCACTATGTCTAGTCTACTTCTAGAACCTTTGTCTCTTGCTAAAGTTTGGACATTGCTTAGGAGGTCACTCTATTTGGGCAAGAGAACGAGCAAATACACAAAACGTGGTTCCATATGAGTCACTAAAACATCTATCATGGAGGCACAAATGGAAGTGAAAGGGGATCTTGTTCATGTTATCTTAGTATTTTAGCCAACAACTGTGGGATACACAAGTAAAAATAGACATGGGGACAGGAATCATAATCTGAGATGTTCCCTTCCCACATGCAAGTACAGAGCTGCTCATAAATATTATTACTTTGGCATTTCATAATAACTTTAGCATGAAGAAAGAACTTGGCAAATACAGTGAGCGAGATTTGGATGTCATTTATCTGAAGGCTAATCCAAGCCCATCTCCTGCTCCAAAACAATTTATAGTAGTAAATTAAATAAGCTTAGTAACTAACATAATCAGATCAAATTAAATGACCTAGTTTTTTTCTTTATACTAGTAATGTCTTGAGGACTAGCACTATAAATGCATTTTATCAGGGAAGAGTCTGATATTGGTGAATCAGAAATTATGCTGCCAACTCAAATAAAGAAAAAATAAATATTTCATCTCTGTTTGTCATGCACAGCATAATTTCTGAATGTACATCTCAGATGCAGCAGAAACATTAGGAGGTGCTGAGGTATCATGGCTAGTTTTTCCAAACTTTAATGTACACAACTTGAAAATAATTAATCTGTAAAACATTCTTTTCCTTTTTTCCTTTTTTTTTTTTTCACCCTCAAAGGATGAGAACAAGACAGCTAAAATGTAAAAGAGGATTACTAAATTATTTCCTCTATCTACTTAACCATGCTGGGTGGTCTGCCCCCAAAATCTGTCTGCTAGCTATCCAGCTGGCAAGTACAAACCACTGTCTGTTGAAACTACAGCACAGCTGTATGAATGCCATGAAGGATTCTTTTTCTGCACAGATCACATCCAAGTTTCTTAACCTACACTGAGCTAGAAGGAAACTACATTAGACAAAGGACAGACATGATGTGAGTTAATGTTTCACATACTCACAGCTAGTTACTGACATAATCTTTTTCCCAAAATCAAGAAAATGGCAGTGAAATAACATAACACATACAAAAGCCAGAGAGCTGTTCTGATTATTATGTTTGTACTTCAGTTGTGGTTTAGAGGAATTTGTAACAGTGCCTGAAAGTAAAAAAAACCAAATTCCTTCACACTTGACTTGCACAGCAGACTAAGTAATTGCTCTGAAGACTGGTATGGGCTGTTCATATACTCAGCTTAGTTTCATCCTTTGGGATTCCAGTGCACTGAGCTCCCCATGAGAGAAAAAAAATCTTTAAAAGAGGAATTGCAAGTCATACACACACAAACACAGACACACACACACAGACACACAGACACACACACAAAATTTACTGATATCCAGAAAACACCCAGCAGAGTTGAAAAATTAAGTGCATGATGCTCATCCAGAAATGGTGAAACACCTGTGGAATATGTATGTTATGAAGATTTCTTGGGAATAGATGCTGGAAAAAGAGCAAGTAAAAGAGACATACAATTTTCTTTAACTTACTGAGTTTTTTCTGTTACTGAGTATGAACAGAAGGCAGTCTTTCTGCTCTGATATAAATAGCCTCAAAATGTTTACCGTAAAGCAACAGAAAAAAAATAGTTCTTCAAAAAACTAACATGGCATCATTTAGTCATATGGAATAATCTTCCTTGAATAACTGATTGCTGGGATTTCCACCTATTTTTATTTCCTCCCCTTTTCTTTTGAGAAAGAAAGATTTTTAGATGACAGCAGGCAGCACAAATAAACTCCAAAGCACGAGATCTGTTAATAATGACCACCAAAGGAATGCTGCTCTTCTGGCAGATAGAGCAGATGGCCAGATAATGCAGTGTGATTAATAAAGAGAAGCTGACTGAGGTTTTGCTGGGTGCTGGAACAGCAATGGTTAGCAAGTGAAGTTATTTTGATTTGATTGGGGTCTTCTATGTTAATATTTCTGACTGGCAGATTTATCAATTGTTTTTAATACCAAGAGTGGTAACCTATTATCTTCAGGTCCTTGCTCTCTGTTTTGTTTGAAGCCAGCAGGTTATAATTCAGAGTTTAGTCTTAATAGTTATGCACTTTAGAGCTTTGTTTTTTGTTTTAAAGAGCATTCAACATTAATAATTTCAGAGTGTACACTGATTATTTGTTTAGCTAATTTCTACTACTTAAAAGGACAAGATCAGTTCCCATTCCAGAACTCTATCTTATTTGGAAAATAATATAGAATGATAATCTTCAAATAGACATACATTTTATGCAAAATTATATCCATTAAGAGAAAACACATAGGCATTGTCTTTATATGAAGAACCCTCCAGTTACCGAAAATATACTCAGAGCCTCTGGAACTTTCTTTAACAACATGTTCTTAGAAATATATCTAAAAGAGATTTATTTAACTGAAAAAAGAGTTATATTGCTAATCCTGATGAGAAGCTGAACATCTGTCACGTCTGTAAAATAAGAAATCCAATGCTGATTTTGGAAATTACACTTTATAGGTCACTATAGAAAAAAAAGTAATTTAATTAACACATAAAATTTTATTTTTAGAAACATTGTTCTAGAAAACTAAAATCTAAAAGAAATGCAGAAGAAAAACTAAAGAAGAATGGCACAAGAAGTATTATGATTACTTCTGGCTTGTGCCTCATGTAGAAGTACATCAACCAAAGATGTCTTTTCCTTATTCCTTTCATATTTTCTCAGATGCAACTTCTGTTCTTTTTTAATCTTGTTCCAAACATAACACCTCCTTTTTTGCTTTTTCTTTTTTTTTTCTTTCTTTCTTTTTTTTTTAAGAAAACTCAGTGTATGAGGTGTTGCCTTCAGACCTGATATCAGCAAATAAAAGCATGGTTTGTTCCACAGGCTGTAGAGATAGAAAAATTAGGCATCTATTTTGCAACCAAACCCTTTGCAGGGCAGATTTTCCAGCTGCTTATGATGGAAATCCTTTCATAAGGAGGATTTATTAGATGACCTCTAAAATCCCTTCCAACCAAAATCATTCTATGATTTTATGATAAGGAAATCCTTTCATAAGTGGTGTAAAGAAAGTATTTTTCAGGAATTAAAATATTAATAGATTAAAGGAAACATATTAAAGGGAAAACTCCCATTGACCCTCTTTATGAAGGTAAAAGCCTGCCCACAAGTATTTAATATTTTAGTTTTGTAAAGATCTGTCACAACCACAGAAGGTTGTGCTAACCATGAAGTTACAAACTAATCTGAGGAAACTGCAAAGCACTGTACACTGGATGCTGTTGTGCTATGCTAAAAATACAAATCCTTTGGAGTAAAGATAAAAGACAAGATTGAGAAAGCATAAATCAGTGTCCTTGTGCTAGACTCTCAGCTGAGTGAGCAGAACCTGTGGTCTCTGGAAATTCTCTTTACTTCATCTCACCATTTTTGAGCACATAATTCTGACTCAGCCCTGGGAAGAGAAACTGTGATTTGCCTGTGATTACAGCTGTTAAAGATGGGGAACCTTGTATCTCAGCCCAGCAGCTTTACCCAAGACAGTCACTTGTTGGCACTTGGTGGTTTAGGCACTTCTGGAGTTTGTAGGAGTCAGAATTTCATGACTCTGCAAAAAATAAAATCACTTGAACCCCAGTTTGTCTTCACAGCTAAATTCTTTTGTCATTGATCTACGCTGGCATATAAGAAATCCATACAGATGGCTTAGAAGATCTTAAAGCAAACTAAATGAATCAGGGGAAAGAAAAGGAAGGAAAACTCTTATTCTGGGAATCCTTCTTTGCAGTTTTGGGATTTTGTCTAACACCAGAGCTTAAGGGGGTTGGAAGGCAGCAACAGTATAATGACTTTGCATATATCCACCAATGAGAGTGTAAATGCTTGAAAGATTAGATTCAGCTGAGTTGTTTTGAGGCTATCAGTGACACTTAAATGATAGATGAGTACTTAAAGAAAGGAGATAAACAACTACATATCTTTGAAAAATCTTAGCAGTGGTTGCTAGATATAGCTATTTATCATAAAATAATTCTAGAAATGCCTACTGGGTTAACAAAATAGCCCTCAAGCAGGAGATGTTCCTTGCTCTACAATTACAAATGTTCATATGAGGCCTCTATCTCTTCTTACACAAGAATATTCTACTTCTTTTTATCTGTAAGCACAAAAATCTTGGCAGTTAATTTTCTTTCTCAATTTAATGATAAGAACTTATTTTGCATCTGCCACACCTAATTTCAAGCCTTTTAACTGGCAACTCATCAGAAAGACGAAACAGGAGATGGCTGAATTTTTATTAACACACTGACTCATGTTACACAAAACATCCAACTCAGTGACTTTAACCAGATAAAACGGGTCAAAATTACAGGGTCCTGAAAGGCTTATCTTCTAATGTATATGATCTGAAAATCTTCATTCAGAAAACCATAGAGTTGAGAATATCCTGAGTTGGAAAGAGCCCACAAAGACCATTGACCCAACTACTGGCTCTGCACAGGACAGTCCCAAGAGTCGCACCACACACCTGAAAGCATCGTCCACATACCTTGAACAACATTTCAAAGTGACTTCTGATATCTCTAGATGCAAAATGAAGTGCTAAGATTTAACTAAAGAAGAAATTACCTTCTTTTTTTTTTTTTTTTTCTATGAAGAGGAAAAAGTGGTAGACCAATAGCTATCTATGTCATGGTAACTAGTTATCAATTTGTAGAATCTATAACGAAATGTTTTTTCTAGAAATCTTAAATAATAATATTTAATTTAATGGGCTCAAGAGGAAAACTAGAATAACACACTAATAAAATTTGATCTTGTCTCATGTTTATTATATCAGATTACAATAATTTATCACCACTACTACATTCATACTCAAATATCTCCTTCATATGAGAAGGTGAAGTTTATTAATATTTTTTTAAAATACCAAAAATAGCAAACAAAGAAAAAAAAAACAACAAAAAAACCACCAAAAACCAAAAACAACCAATCAAAAACAAAACCAACCCAAAACAGGAACAGCAGAATATAATTAGAAAAAAATTACCCAAATGGATGCTGATATAACAAGGACATTTCAGAAATTGTCCATCTGACCTTACTGGTAAACCAACATGGACTAGATTGAATGAGGATGAGGTTTGGCTAAACAGATAACCTGATTGCAATTTTCTGCAACCCATTACCTGGTATTAATGCAGTGAAGGCCATGAAAACTGAAACATGGTTCATTAACTGTGCGTGGGTTTTTGAAAAGCAACTCTGAAATCTGTGTTCTCTCTGATGACCAGAAATAATCTGCACTGGAGCAACCTGATGACGTGTTTCAGTGCATAACCTATTGACCACCTGCTGCTTAATATGCTACAGATGATACTTTAACAGTCCACAAGAAGCTATGAATAGACAGGAGAGAAACCTCTCATCCCAGCTTCAATCCACATTAACAAAAATCAGCAAGTTATTTGACTGAAGAAGTCAAGGATGGTTTAGTCCATAAACCAAGTACTTTTTCCTCTCCTGAACTTCAGAAAAAAACCTTTGCTTGCAAATAATAAATAACTAAATGAAGTGCTGCTACTAAAAACATAAGTTAGTTTGCTGGAGATCTTAAGGTTACTGAGAAGTGTAAGGCTTTTCACTGAAATGCACTGCAAGAGGACAAGAGGTGGTGCTGATATAATGAGACAGAGAAAGTTCTGGCTACACAAAAGGAAAAATAACATAGGAAGATATCAACATTGGAGCAAGTATCCCAGTGAGGTTCTGGAATCTGTCCTAAAAGATTTTCAAGATCCAGTTGAACACAGTCCAGATCAGGACTCAGTCTGAATTCCCAGCTGATCACACCTTGAGCATGAAGATGGATTTCACAAATGCTCTCCACAAAGTTCCATTGTGAACTTATTCAATGAACAAGAATAACAATCAAAGACTTCTGAAATTTTTGAATTCTGTTTTATAGATGTATAATCTCTGTGTATAATTTTGACTTTTTTAAAGGGAACAAGGAAGCATAAGCTCAATTTGGGCTATCTAGCACCCATAAATGGGATTAAATAATTATTTGGTCATCTGTTGTGAACTGATAAAGGCAGGTTCCTATAGAGAATAATTCAGACATTAAAAGTTTTGTATGATGGTCAAGCTCTGTGTTGTTATGGAAAAAACAGAAACACTCATCTCTACTTCAGTCTTAAACAAAGACAATTCAGATGACAAATAAATGGGCAGGATGATCTTTACACTGCTGATTGACAAGCACCAAGTTTTTATATATAAAATTCTTAATTTAAAAAAAGAAGCATAACTATAACAAAGCTGTAGAATTTAAATGTTACTGGACTGAATTTGTATCACTAGCAAATTTTTCACTCAATGTTTTACTGTAGATCTAATACTGTTCTCAAATTCTGGGAGTCTATATGTCTTTTTCCACACAACAAGCTAATGTTTGCTAGCAAAAAAGTATTGTATTTTTTTTTCAGTTCCAAGGGCATTTAAAAATAATTACATAATGTAAATTTTACCCTGATTTCTCAGGCATGTCTGGCTCCAGGAAAATATTATATATATATTTAAATCTTACCTATTGCTAAAATTAATAAAAAGTCTAAATGTAATATGATGACAATTATGAATTGGACTTGTTGTCGTCCCTCCAATTCCTATGAGTTTCTTAAATGATCCATTTTTAAATATACTTATCACCCCTTCAAGCCTCTCTAATATATTACTAGTATATTTGAAATTAAGCATTTTGTGAGATGGAAAACATTTATCAGATTTCCAGAAAGCAGAAGAGAAAAACTTCAACCAACCAACCAAAAGAACCCCAACAAACTGAAAACAAGAAAAAAATCCTTCATACGTGAATCTTTCATATGAAAATATGATTATTTTCAAAATATTAAAATAAGCCACTTTTACCATAGTCTCAAAAAGTTAAAAGGATCTCATGAATTTTCTAAACATTGTCTTGTACACCTTGCCACTTTCATATAATCTTTTTAAACACCCTTTTAAAAACATAATACAGTTCCTTGACTTACTTGATTAATAAGTTCTTTCAAATTATATGACTCTACCCTTTTTCTTTTCAAATACAACTATTTCAAAAATGCCTCTATACTATGATATTTGATCATAATTTTTAGGAAGTCCTTGCTCTCACATCATAGTAAAAAGCATCTCTTATCATAAATATATTCAAGACAGGTTTTTCATGGTGCTTCATGGTGAGAAGATGAGAGGAAAGAGGTTTAAGATAAAAGATGTCCCAACCAAAAAAGATTTTAGAACGAATCTGTGTCCATGAAAGTCACAGGTGTGTTTTCATCATCATTGGAACTTATATCCTGCAATTGGATTTATCATAATTAGCAACATATTTATTACAGGTGAATTAAATGGCACATACATAGAAACAAGGAGATGCAATGCAAGGATCCATCATTGATTTGCTTCCATAAGCAAAGAAGTAATTTAATCTATTTCTCCATTTGAGATTAGATTTAATGTCAATAAACCTAAAGGGAAATTCGTGCTATTTTTTTATCTTCTATAGAAAAATACACTGTTAAGTGATATTTTTCAAGGAATTTACAGATGTTTATCTTGCATTTTCCTAGCATTCATCTTAAGGAGAATAGGCTTCCTCTGAATTATACATGCTATTCTAATATATTACACTCATTCAATAAAGATTAGCAGAAAAGACTACTTTGAAGCTCTTTTTCCTCTCTGGGCATCAACTAATATGTCTCTAACACTGGCTACACAGGAAAGCATTTAAAGTAGAACTTGAAACTGCTTCCCAGATAAAGGCTTTTCTTTTTTTCAGTTTGCATCACATTAAATTGAAAAATCTCATTTTGAAGTCTTATGGCTACTACCAACCCAGTCTGTAAATCTTAGAAGCTTTAAGCTTGTACAGCATTGCAATGATTTTCCACACTAGGACCACATGCTGCAAACCAAAACCTCTGGAATACATCTTCAAATAAACTACTGGAGTTTGTTATGTTTTAAACAAGATAATTTAAAACATAGTTGAATCATCATCAAAATAACTACATGCTTCATAAAGTGAAAAAGTATTCTACTTCTAATTGCTAGAATAATAAAGTTCCTAAATAAAGATATGCAGATGTTGGTGCTAACATAGAAAGGTTTCTTCCTGCCAGTTTTATAGCAACTTAGTGGAGACAATTTATTTTACTGAGCATAACTGTAAGATGAAAATAATCTTAAATAAATTTTTATATCATCTGTATAATAGTCTGAAGGATTAGAAAAAGAGTTAGTAAATTCTGCACTGTAATTCTCCCCCTCATTATGTTATGGGTGTTAACAAAATCTGAGAATTTTGTGTACAACTGAGAAGTTGTTGCCTACTCATATTATTAACTGCAAAAACTCCAAAGCAAGAATGATGCTTAGACAGCATCTTGGAAAATTCCTTTCCTTATTTTAAGCAGCAAGGAAGTTTTAATCGATGCAGAAACAAAGTGCTTGCCTCCATCCCAAATATAGAGTCTTTACATTATTATATATACTTCTGTTAAAGCACAGAAATATTATGATACTTCCTCTTTTAGGAAGTGCAGCTTAAGACTTCTTACTATACATTGGGCAAAGAATTGAATAGTAAACTTGCATCATGCTTTGAAGGATTAAATATAGTTCAGGAAAATAAAAGTAGAAAAAAACATTGCATCTTGCTCTGACAATCTTGTCAGACAAAATTATGTGAGTGGGAGAAATGTAAAGCATGTGCATTTTAGATCACCGTGTGTTCATGCAGCATAAAAAATTGTTCTCTAATACACATTTGATGACTTGACAAAATATATATGTGTCTAGTCACACACATGAAATATCACATAAATGTTAAGAAAGAATAAAATTGACTTGGAGAAGTTGAACAATTTCCTAAAATGATGCCTTCAATAGTGACATCTTTATGCTCCAAAAACATATTTGTGGGGCTGTTGGAATTATTTGAGATTTTTGGAGATTTGGTTTCGTTTTTTTTCTTTAGGACAGGAAAAGTAAACCTAAATAACTATTTGAAATTATCTATGGTAACATTTCAGTTTGTATGTTGTTTCTACACTTACAGATTTGGAAACAATGAAACTGGGTATCCTGATAAAGGACACTCACTGAAGGAATATTGCATACCAACAATGATCTGTTCCAAAATTTTGAATAGTAAAGTTTAAAAAGTGAGTTGGGAGAAAGACAGGAGAAATGCAGAGTATAACCAGTTACTCAGTCAGTAGCTTGCCATAATATGCAAGCAAACTCAAGCATTCAGTAAAAAATCTAATTTTCCATTCAGTAACCAAAATAATAGCATTTGCTGAAGAAATAATTAGGTAGAAAGATAAGACATGCATATATCTTTTTGAAAAAAGACATAAATGTTAGATACATCATGTGCAAGTTTCCCATAAAGCTTAACCAATGTAAATTTAGTTGGCTTTTCGTCACCAAGGGCAATGAGACCTTCAACAATCTGCTGAGTGTGGGTCATCTAAGTTAGAGCTGCCTGGAGTCACACTGAAATAATTTTCTTCCAGGATAAAAATCAGAAAAAACAAAACAAAAACCAAACACTTTCTCATCCCTGTATTCATATCTGACAAGTTTTGTAAAATTATTAGAACAGGGGTTACACTAGTACAAGCATGCTTGCATAAAATAAATTTCTTCTCAATTTATCACACACTACAGGGAAAATAAGGAAAAAAACCCACCCAAACAACAGCAATATGTAACCTAGAAACACCATGGAAACAATTACCTTTTTTATTCATCACTAGTTCAGAAAATCACATTAATAATATAAAGAATAGGACATTTCAATAATTGGCGACAAAAGCAGGGGAAAAAAAAAGTCTATCTTCACGTCTCTCTTCGAAAGAAAATAAAAATTGGTTACATTTACTGATAATATGACATCTCAAATGACTTTTAGCCTCACAACAGCAGCTTAGTCAACATCTGGCATGGTATTCTGCACTTAGAAACTTAGTCTTGACTGACTCAGTACAGGCATGAAGTCCAGAGAAATGGTGTATCACTCTGCATCTCATCCATCTGATATGGTTACATCAAAAGTTGGGGAAAGAGAGAAGCTGTCTGTTTAAAGCCACCTAAAAGTAATGAAACTAAATTGAAATCTCCACTGTTTGCACAGTCATATTTTGGTTAAAATTTAAGTTATAGTAGCTGTATATATTAAATAGGTAATGGAGTATGTTAAAAACTTCGGTGAAGAGGTTTCTCCTGGAAACAGTGGAAATAATTTCTAATCATGGAAAATGTCAGCACAGGTTTATCTTCCTTTTATTTTTTTTTCCATGAAAATAGAATCTTGTTTATGCCATGAGTAGACCTGAACAGTTCAAGTTACAGGTGAAACAGCAGTAACATAAGTGTCTGTTTCTTCAACATAAGAAAGAATTTTCTATCTGAATAATAACAAAAAATGTTGCAGTACTATGTCTTGCAATTTTCAGAATTCTTGTCTATTAAGATATTTAATATTTTTCAACAGGGATGTCAAGTGCTAAACTTACCATTGAGACCAGAAATTTATAAGATAAAAATCAAGTGATCACACAAATACAGAAACTTGCACAAAAACAAATTAAGTAGATTTGGTCAGCTTGAGAACCCAAGAAAGACAAATTTATGTCTGAGACTAATTTCTGTAAATAGAAAACAAGCTGCTAATATGAAATTTTCTTGAAACATCATAACCATTTTGTATTTCAGAGCAATATTAGGATTTATTTTTAGTTATACTCCTCATAGTTTAATATAAGGAAAGAATAAAAGGTGTTCATAGCTTGCCATTCATAAAAATTGGGTGTAGATACCTAAATTTGTATTCCACAGTAAAGAGTAGCTGCCCTTTTGAAAAGTACTGTAAGCAATTTGTGTATCATTGTGGTCATATCCTTACTACTGGGAGTTACTAAAGGGACCTGCAGCACCTTTGCTGTCATCTACTCCACATTGGTAGTTCTGTTCTTCAAGTATCATAACCACCAGTGCAATTGTCCTTTCATGGGCAGTTTCAAGAAAGCATTTTCTTTCAATGATATGATACAAGTAATTAAGTAAAAAGTTAATTTGTTAAACTGTTGCCATGGAAATATTATTCCACAAAATGATAAAAAATATAAATAGTACATTTTCACTTGGATTTTTATCTAGGATTAATTTAAGCCATTGTTTTTCAAACTCTGATACTTGAGCTTTCAGTTTAAACAACATACAGGCACATATTTTGAAGTATTACTTGAATTATATAGGTGCATATGTATCCATACTGAGAAAAATTTCAAAAATCAGCATATACCAGGATTCATTGCCCTAAACTACTCTGATACCAAATGAGATGACTTGTGGTAAATGTTGTCATCTAAAAGAAGAACACTGCATATGCTGTTTGATCTGAATACAAAGATTTGAAACACTGACTGGGATGTTTCTCTACTGTTCTTTAAGTTATTAAGTCTTTTCAGACATTTTCATAGAAAAAAAAGTCCTTAATTTTCTACTCAAAGAGTCTGACTGACTAAAAAAGTTCAAATATGCTGTTTGAAGGGAAATGTAAATCTTTTAAACATATAAAACCATCCTCCCTGTGTTCACCCCTCTTGTAACACAGATTAAAGATGAGCTAAAATTGATAAAGTAAAAAAGAAACTTAAAAGTAGATTATGTAATAGAACTGTTATTTCACTTCCTACTTTGAGAGGTGTTTTACAGAGCTATCCTCAAAGAATCCAGGAAAATCAAATTCCCTTCCATTTCAGATGTAATCAACAGTTTTCAACACAGGGTTTTCAATACCTTCTGAAACACTTCTGTACATTATTCTTTTCATTGGAGAATAATCTCAGAAATTATTGTCTTTTATGAGAAGTCCTTCAGTATGCCACAGAATTTTAAGAAATCTAAGTCCCTCATAGAATCTTAGAATAGCTTAGGTTTGAAGGACTCTTGAAAAGCATCTAGCTCCAGCACCTCTTCCATGGCAGAGGCACCTTTCACTATGCTCAGCTGCTCAGAGCTCCATCCAGCCTGGCTATGAGCACTTCCAGGGATGGGGCATCCAAAAAGTCTCTGGGCAGCCTGTGCCAGTGCCTCATCATCCTTGCAGAAAACAGGTTTTCTTCTAGTATTTGATCTAAACTTACTGTTTCAATTTAAAACCATTATCCTTTCTCCTGTCACTACACACCCTTGTTTATTCAACAAGAAAACTCCTCTGACTTTAAAAGTGTCAGTATTTTGTCAGTCTTGGTTGTCCAGAATGAGTTCTTATTAAACATTTTTAAGCGTTTAGATGAACATCTGAACTTTATTTTAGGAAAAATGAAACTCCAAGTTATCCTGACAGTTATTTTTTATGAATGCAATGCACTGAGTTACTGAAGCTTCTCATTTGAGGATCTTAAAGAAAAAACTCATGCTTTTTGTGTGGAATTTTTTGATTCCTTCAACAACCTCATCAAATCTTGCATACTAAAATTAGGAGCTATTGAATGTGCTGTACTTCAGAAATCAGGGTTCCCACCTGTGCAAGAAACCTACCTCAAAGAATTACATTTCTTTTGTATGCTATTTCCTCCAAGTTAATGAATTTTTTATTCCTTTCTTCATTGTGTCACACATTCAGGTGCAGAAAGATACTTCCCCCAAACCTACTGCCTCCCATAAAAGAAGAAAGAAAGCTTGAGGAAACTTCAAAATAAGATAGTCTTATTAAAACAAACAAACAAACAAACAAACAGACAAACAAACAAACAAACCAACCAACCAAACCAAACAAAAAAAATAACCCCAAGCCACCAAAACCCACCGAAAATGTACTTACAATAAAGAAAAAACTCAATGCCTTTGTCATCCACTTTACCCTACAAATGTAGCCATAAAAATTAAAGCACTGTAGATGTGCCCAGAGTTTTTTATTGACTAGTTCTGGGGAGCTCACTTAGATCATGTATGGTGTTTCTGGGTTTCTTTGGTTGGGTTTTTTGTTGTTGCTTTGGTTTTGTTTATATTGTTTGTTTCTTTGTTTGTTTGTTTTGTTTTCCCTAGTTAATTTATTTGTTTAGGGTTACCTTCATAAACCACAAAGCTCTGAGCTTGGAAGTCTACTCTTGATGGCTGCCTGAAGAGAAAAATATGCAAGTTCTTATTCCTTTTGTTCCTGAGGTCCTATAAATTTTAGCTCCCATGTCACTGGCCTGGTTTTTGCTACTTCTTTTCAATGCCTTTTAATTTGAGTGCTTCCTATACTAAGTTTATTAAAAGTAAAGTTATTAATAATACTATTTTCAGAAAGACCTGGCTGAGTATGGCACTGTTCCTGCTTATGTATTATATATGTGTTAAATATGACCATTATTTTGATACCAAACGTGCATGATATTTAGGGGTCTTATGCTGTCTGACTTGCCACTATCACTTTTCACCTTTTTCAGTAAGGGAGGAAACACAAAAGTGCAAGCCAGCAAAATTGTTATCCTAGTGGTAGATGCTGGAACCCTCCAGGGAGTTTCAGGTTAATTACCAATGACTCACTGCGACAGCTGCGGCTGATGGCACTCAACACTTGCTATAAACAAGAACAACAATATTCTCCTGCAAGCCCAGTGATCTGGGTAGAGGTACAGAGGGAATGAATTACAAAAGCTGGTATTGAAACCAAGGGAAAAGAACATAAAGGAATGATGGCTGTAGCTATGTTGTAAGGTTGAACCCGGGCTCCCCACAGCACAGGTTTTGGCTCAGCCCCACCTGTTATTGTTGGTTCTGTGGTCAGGTAAATGTTCCAGCTGGGAAAACAACCCAACTCAAACTCTTTAGTGGCTAGAAGCCAGGTGCAATTATTATCTTTCAGTTAAGTCATGTGCTTTTCTGAGTTAATAAACCTGCTTAGTTCTGCTAATAATCTCCTTTAAATTGCTTGATTTTAGAAACTGGCAACCACAACACTACCACTTTCCTTAAAACACTTCTAGACCAAAGTAGGATTATTCACTTCTGCACCTAGTAATCTCAGCTACAAGTTAGTAGCTTGCTCACCTAATTGGTTGATTGCTGCTGTCTCACAGTCCAGATTTTAAAAAATATATTTCCAATTTGTTAATTTACTCAATATAAACAGTCTTTTTACTATGTGCATTCTCTCTATATAAATATATATCTAAATACATGCACCTACATTTACATGTTACACATAGACTTATCTTTGCTATCACTTAGAAAACTGCACAAGTAACTCTTCATCTACCACCTTCTGAACCATTTTCTAAGATTGAATTTTGATATTAGCTGTCAAAAGAAAAACATAGAAGGGAAAAAAAAAAGGATGGCTTGTTCCTGCATGTCATAGATACAGGGAAAGATCATTGGTTTGGTGATTGCTGATCCAGGAAGGCTTGAACAGCAAAACATTTTTTATTTTGAAATTTGGATTATCTCATAGACCTGGGATGGAAAAAATCTGGAGACATAAAGGAAAAAAAGGAGTGAACTGACTGATAATTTTCATCTTCAAACTTGTTGTTCCTGTCTATCTTACAAGAGAGCTGTAGAAATTGACTTTCCTTTGATGGTAATGGCTTTAAATTGGAACTCAACAAATATACCATGTGAAATATACAATAAAGTTTATGAGAGAATGGGACTGCTGAGTGGGAGACCTCTTGCAGTCCCTACAGCCTCTATTTTATGAAAAAATAAATGTCAAATATAATATTTTTTAAAAGGGTATCTGTATCTAAAGCACTTTTTATTGTATTTTCCTTCAGTAGAGCTATGCAGCATGAAATAAATATTTCCTATCTTTTGAGATTGTTCTTATTCCAACATGATTTTAAGTATGTATTATATTGAAAATAAACACTAGTCATGTTAGAGTAAGTTTCATTGTTTGATGAGAAATTTTTAAAAATCTGAGCTGCAGAAATGTGTTCTGAACCAGACATCCTTAACAAAGAGATCTGGAAAACATACTATTGAAAGAAAAGCCCAGAAAAACAATTTAGAGTTTAGATCTGGTTTTCTTTCCTTTTTATTCCTTTTTTGCTTCCTCCTTACACACAACATTCCATTGTGGTACATTATTTCAGTTCTCCAAACCGATAGGTAAAAAAACTTATTTTTTTTTATAGATGTCTCGATTTGATATTAGTGGTTTGCATGACATTTTACTATGAGTCAGGAAACCACCATGCAGTGATATAAATATTTCTCCTGCAGCATATCCTGCTGTTTTATTTCTGTATCCCTGCAAGGCTAATAAGCTACATGATATATTACCACCATGAGGTGAGGGTAACACTCACAAGAGACCAAAGTATTTTGCTATTTATTATACTCAAAGCCAAATCATTTCCTTCCCTATTAGCATAATCAACTATTGACTATAAAAATCTTTATAAAATAGGGGAAAAAAAGCTATAAAGCTACCAGATGTAACTAAAAATTGAGAAAAAATTTCCTAATGGTTTTCCAGAGAAGAAAGATATATTACTAATAATGGGATTTACCCTTCATTTTTTTCATATATTATTTTAAAAAAACAAAAAAAGTAATTATACCATATAGAGTTAACACCAATGATTATGCCATTTTCAAAAGAGTAATCCACATTATTAGTGAAACCCTCTAAGATGGAAAAAATAAAAGAAAGGACTGGAAAGCCTTAAATCCTCAAAAGTATGCATATTCAAGCAAGCTATTAAAAAAAGTATGCTGTATGGTATTATTGCCTGAAATATGAAGGAGGAATAATTTTTTTCATACATAGAATTCAGTTCTGGAGAAAATAATTACTTCAATCATTTTTGACTGGAAAAAAATTTCAGTACCTAATTTTTTTTTTCTGGGGGAAAAAAATCTAAAAAGCTCACATACTCCAGCAAAAAAGGACCCACCACCCCCCCCCCAACCCTCCCTCCCTAACCAAAAAAAAAAAAAAAAAAAAAAAAAAAAAATCTAGAATGACAATATCTTCTAAGAATTCAGGTTTTTTGTAAGAGTTTTTTTTTCAGGCTTTCTCTACAGGTTTAAAAACTACTACCTTGAGCATAAGAAAATAATGTAAAGTATCATTTTATATACATAAAAATGTAGAACAGTAGGTGAGATTTTATCTTCATGAAAACATTTCTGTCACCAGGGTTGTGATAAGCACTTCCATAAATAATTATATAATGATAGATTTATAGTAAAGACACAATGGGAGAGAAGTGTGTATGATCTTTTGGAAATTGAGCACTACCTACCAGTCAAAGAAAACAGACTATTCTAATTTAGGAGAAAGATGGAATACAAAAAACTTTGAGGATGTACATGAAAGTATTTATGTCCTTGAAATAATTAAAATCCATTTTCTTTTTTAAAATGCATTAAGGAAGCATTTTATGCTTTTTTTTTTTCTACTTTGGATCATCATTATTCTCAGCTGAACTTTGAATGAACGTAAAAAATAATTTTAAATGCTAGATTTATGACACTTTAAAATGTAGAAGGAAGTATAATTCTAGCATAAATACAAAATGCCCTTTTCATTCGCTCCAGCTAAACAAACTAATTTATTATAATTAATGTTAGAGTGTTACTTTTGTTTAAGCCATTCTCACATTAGTGATTATACTCTTATCACATAATCATCTGCTGTAATATTTTTTTATTCCTTATGACAAATATAAAAATTTAAGTGATACAGGTATGTTGGCTGATATGCTTTTGGAAGGTATGCAGAAGACATAGTACCTTTGAACTTATTAAAAACCCAAACTGAAACCTAAGTTTAGTTTTCTGAGAGCAAAGAGGCACCTTCACTTATGCACATCATCACTAAAGGCACTGCTTTCTGCTTTCAACTCCAACATTATCAATGAACAGTCTACTACTTTATCAAAGAGCTTAAAGCTTAAAAAGTATTTTTAAAACATCTGGAGGGATGGTTTACCATTGTCTTAATTAGAATTCTAGCTATTTATTCGTGTGTAAGAAAAAGGTAATTATTCCTTAAACCTTAAGCATATTAAAACATTCAGCAAAATAACCTCCACTGTATTACTAGCAATAGTACTCCTACACATTACACTGGAGGAAAGCTCTGGCTCAACAGGTTGTTTTTACCCAAGCATCTGAATTACAAACACTTCTCCCAGTTCTGGAAACTATTCCATTGCATGAAATTTCAGTTAAATTTAAGCCAGGAAAGGCTTTTCAGAAATGTTGCTGGAGTAGGGGAAGCTTTGTAAACTTCTTCCTTCCTGCTCCAGGTACTAGATGTATTTGTTAACAACAAATAATTTCTTGGTTGGGAGTGGAAAGACCAGTAAGGCTTTGAAAGGGTCTGAGCAATTCTGCTGGAATAAAGCATTGCCAATTGATTTTTTAAACGAAGAGGATATTCATATGAAGCTTTGCTTACACTGTACAATTCTCTCAACTCTGAGGAAAAATATTTATTTAGGAAAATGAATGTATTGGTTCATCTCAAACCCCTATAGCTCATTTATATTCACTTTTAATATTTTGCTTCCCTTGTTGACAAATTATGTGCTTGCAAATCACCACGAATATAGAGATTTTTCAGATGAGAATAGTTGGAGTAAAGGTTGTGCTTAATCAAACTAAGACTTGGAAACAATTTGAAATTGGCAATTATCAGCAGCTTTCCCTTTAAGAAACTCACTGATCTTTACAAAGAACTTCCTATTCATTTTATGAAATGTATTTTGCATGTTTCATCACGAATTTTTCTTTTCATTTTTTCATAGTGGTTGTGGCAGAGCTGAAAGTAGAACCTAGACTCTTCAGCTCCTAATATCTATTCCAAATCGTGCTGTGAAATGAATTCTTAAGTTGGACTCAAAAGTGAAAACAGCTTATTTCTTGCAGATGCAGCACAATGCAACTGCTTCTCCAGCAAGGATTTCTGTTTGGCTACCTGAGTTGCTGATTAATCACTGATATTTGAAAATAAGTGCCATTTTATTTACTTGTAAATAGTTGTCCAACTTTTTATTTTTTAAACTTATTATTTGGACCTATTATTTCAGAAGCATTTCTGGTTTTGTTTTCTCATTCATCCAAGGAAGGGTCTTTGCAAGACAGATCTGCTAAAGTAATAAAAATAGCTCTCTCTATTTAACTATAGTAGTAAATGCAAAGATTTCAAAGACTGTTCAAGTTTAAATTTCAGCAAAATACACTAAAGGTCTCACAAAAAACTCTTACCTACTAAAAAATTGAGGAAAATTTAAATAAATAATTCTTTCTGTTCTTTACTTAGAAATAATTTCATAAGTATCTTAGAGATCAGAGGCTTGAAAGGCATATATATTTGTATATTTCACCAGATGTTTCATGTCACAAAACATCTCAACTCTCACTAAGATCAGCAGCATTTAATATAATACTGAAAGAGAAAATGTCACATTATTTTTTAGCTGACTGAATGCATAAATAAGACTGAATTAAATACAAGAAAAATATAATATGCCTTTTTCAATAGAAATTTGGCATTATTTCATAGTAAAAAGTACAATTAAAATAATCTTTATTAATCATGTCAACTTTTTACATATTTTTTTTCTCTGCTTCCCCGGGGAGTGTCTTGTTGCACACACGGAAGTGCCAGCTTGCTCAACTTTATTATTTTTCTAAAGTCACATCTATGAAGATCATGACAGAGTAATACACAAAGATCCAACCTTCAGGGCTGTGAATGAAGCACAGAAATAAGGAAAGAGCTATGAAAATATGTGAAGTTAAATAAAAACCATCAGAAATTTGTATATGTTTATATTTTGTTTTGAGGTCAATCTAATGTCTGTTTTTCTTATGGGGCCTTTCAATTAATTCTGACAGTAATATTCTATTATATATGTGATCATCTTGAGACTTGTAGGATTTAGTATACAGTATTTGATCTAAAGTGTCTGTAATCCCATAAGCATAAAATATAACAGGTTTAGATATTTGCTACCATTCTACACCCCTACTGATAGCATTAGTCACAATCTTGTCATTTGAAACTCATAAATAATGTTTTATCTGGTTGAACAGATACTACTTGCAGTGTTTTCATGACATCTCAGTATAAAATGCCAGTTAAGTAAAAAGAACTTGCAAAATATTGGGCCTTAAGGGTGGAACTCTATTTAGCTGTTTATAGTGGTTGTAAATCCTTTCTTTACATAGTTATAGCATTGTGAATGAAGTTTTAATCTACTTTGTTAGAGCAGTATCTCAGAAATACTGTATGCTCAAGTATTTTAATTTAATTTTTTTATTGTAAAGTACAATTACTTTCCAGGAGGCAATAGTAAACATTTCATATTGCAATATTACTAAAACACCCCTTTACATTGAGGTGATCTGAACTAGTTCACTTAAGAACATTTAAATTAAATTAATATAAATGCTAAGAAATATAGAAATCAATTCTGCTTAGAAATTCAGGCCATGACTCGTGCCCTTTACTACAATTATGTGTGAAATTGTTTTAATCTACTGCTGAAGTTCAGTCCTGTGTAGATTTCCTCTTTCCACATGAACCTAATGCTGATAGGAAGCGCCAGGCTGTGAGTAGACAGAACACTCTGCCCATGGTACAAAGCCAGCCCAAAAAGTAGCACTTGGCAGACATTGCTATTCAAAGACTAATGGACTTTGTATCAGATCCTTTTACCTTAGTTGTTCTTTGCTCTCCCCTTTCTTGAGCTGACAGTCTCAACAGGATGCTAGTTAATGCTTGTGGGGGCACGAGCATCTCTCCAGTAGGCAATATTCTCAAAGTGCTAACTCATTTTATACAAGCCAGTTAACTGTCACCTGAGAGTAATGACTTTCTATCACTACTGAACTGAACTTGATTCAATTCTTTTACTATTTATCTTCACAGTAATAAACAAATTTGTCTTGTCAGTACAGTTTGTTTGCTCTGGCCCTTCTGAAAAAAAACCTTCTAAATGTCTGTTACATGTGACAGAAAATACAACAGTGCTAGACAGGAGAGGTGGTAGAGAAAATATTTTATTTTTATAAGTTCCTTAAGTTCCTCAATTAAACTAACATGCTTGATAACATTTATCAAGAAACTTCAGGATAACATCTTTATGTTTTGGAAAAGTTTTTCCACTTAAAATTCATAGCATGAACAACAGCATGTGGGACTCTACCTGCTAAAAGCTGAAGGCAATTGTTTCCGTTTGAAGAGAAAAGCAAGAGAAAAATATTCACTTATCTAAACCTTTGGGGGCATCTTGGGTTTTTCTGCATTTTCCCATTACTATCAGAGAGATTAGATCTGACTGTCTCAAGTTTCCATATCTGTGCTCCTGGCAAGTGAGCTATGCCTCTAAGCAGCATCCTTTGTCAGGAAGGGTGCACTGTGGCAGTATAGAGCCTGTCCTCTGTATTGCCATTAATAAAATCTAGGATGTATTCCTCTTTGCCTCTCACAACTATTTTGTTTCATCATTCTCTGTGAGCCAGCTGCTTATGCCACTGTTTTTTCCCGAAGTTTAATTCTGCAGATATGACCATTTCCAGTATAGGAGATAAAAATGGGTGGGAAAAATCAATTCTATTCATGCCCCTTGCACACTGCTGCTGAGTCCCTCATATTGAATAAAAAAGACATAAAGACATTTTGATGTAGCTTAAATTTGATTTTTTCCTATCATCCTTTACCCCTCATCCTTGGTGTCATCCAAGTGGAGAACTAGGGGCAAAATATAGTATTCTAGGATTGCTTACAAGAAAACGAAAAAATAATATGGTGTCAAAATAATTAAATCCTCTTTTTTCTTACAGCTTTTCTTAGGCCAATGTTAATTGCTAAAGTATGAGAGGGCTAGCTGGAGCATGCTAAGAGTGGAACCAAAGTCCATGCTGTTTCTCTGCTGCTTCACTGCACCTCTGTACACCACCACAAAAAGGGCTTCAGGAGGGATGTGACTCATCCAGGCAGATTCCATGATTCTTGAGTCATACTGTGCAGGTTCCTTGCATGTTGTCAAATGGATCACTCGCCATTTTTTTAGTTTACCAGGTTATTTTAAATTTTTTGCTTTATATGTCATTACAAAATTTCTTTCATCAGGCTATTGCAAGCTTTCAAAAAGCATGAAAACATTTTGTATGTATAATTAAGCAAGAAGTCTCATTTTAATTACCTTTGCCCACCCTTTTTTTACCAAAAATAATTTAAGTGAATAATGAAACTGCATTAAATACAGTATATTAATCATGTTGTGGGACATTGAATCAGAGAGCCTCAAACACTTAGATTTCTTGCATTTTAAAAATCAGCATATGTAATAATGATACTAATGCTAGCTCTTCTTTTGTCCATTTAACCCACTTAGCCCTAGAAACCACCAGAAACTTAGAAAACTATGTTATTGCTCTCTCACACATTTGAATAATGGCTGTGTATGAGATAGCTAGAACAAGCACATTTCCACAGCTGTCAAATCTACTGATATATTACAATAATCCCCATATTATTATTGCAATACATAGCAGAATATGAAAAGAATGTTGGCATAAATTTTCTAATTCAGTAGCAGGGAATGACGGCCACTGTTAATAGAATAAGACATTGAGAGATATTAATAAAATAATATACCATGCATATATAATTTTATCTCTCAAATACTTTGTTAAAGAAAACTAACATGTTTCTATTCTCTACTCAGAGAATAGAAGTTTCTGTTATTCACTGACAACAATAGAAGGTAAAATTACATCAATTCTCTTTGCCTTCTCTTCATAATAAAAGTTTGCAATGTCATATTCCACTGATAATATTACCTTAATATTTCATGATGATGTGAATATCATTGCATTGCCCCAAGAAGGGTCAGATTTTCCCCTTCAAAGAAAATATGAATTAATCTGAGCAGAACAACTACATAAGAAAACCACTGACTGTGCAGCTGAAATAATTTAAAGACAGTAGGACAGCAGGACACAAATGCCACACACTTTTTGAATTCATGAGATTTAATTTTAAAAGCCTTTTCCCAGAATTCTCTCTATGGACACTACTGGTCTTTATAAAACTATTACAGTTTCAGAAAAAGACAGAAAAATCCTTGGATCAAGAAAAATCTGCCATAAATCCATAGGGGGAGAAAACTAACACTTTGGAACAAGACATAGTCTTATGTCTTGTTTACATGCATTTTTAGATATGATACACGTCGATTTTTCTTCTCTTTCCGATGAAATAATGCAGATGGCTTAGTAAAAGAACAAGTGCCCCTGCAGTGATCTTCAGGGTTGATTTGTTCCTTAGATATAGCTAAAATCCAGGTTAAAACAAGCAAGTTGGGGGAGCTTGTATGGGCACGCTTGATAGCAAGAGAGCACATGATAATCAATATAAATTATTTATGAATACTGTTCTTCCTTCACTGTCTTTACATTTTACTTTTTCCATTATCCAAATGGAATCTTACATTTATATCTTAATTTCTGATCTTTACATGTAAGAAAAAAGTATTTGATTTGAATACTCCATCAAAACAATATTTTTTAAATTAATTTATTGAGAGATGCCTTTGTCCTTTCTTAAAAGTTGCATAAAGGATAGACAGGTCTTTTAAACACGAATAGGAAGTTATCTACAATAAAAGATTTGCAATTAATATTGACAGAATTTATTATTCTAACTTACAAGAGAAAAAAAAACAAAAAAAAGCACTTTATAAAATACTGATTACTAAAATATATTTTCTTACATTATAAATACTGACTTTTCTTTTGCTTTTATCTGTGCACAAAAGTTGTGTTGGAGCATAAAACCTCTGTTTTTTTGGTAGTGGGGGTTTTGTTGTTATTGTTGCTTGACCAAAACAAGTCAAGAAGCTCTGAAATATTAAGTTACTCTACTAATAAACTGAAGAAATTTCTTAAAAATTCTGATGTATGTCTTGTTCTATTTCTTGGCTGTTTGTTTACTCATTCAAGACATTCCAGTTGGCATTCACATTGAATATTTTGTTGCTGTTAAAGCAAAAAAAAGCAATATAGGTGATACTGTAGTAACGTTCAGAAATACTTAAATGTCTGAATTCATATTATGCTCGTGTTCAAATCCTCTTGTCATCATAGAAACTGTTCTATTTTTCTGAAAATCAGTTATAAAATATAAATGTAAAATAGAACTTTCAGAACTACAGATGACACATACCATAGTGGAGCTTCTAATTCCTTTAAATACCATTCTGTAGATTTTGGCATATTAAACTAACATTTATATTTGCTAAAATAAACACACTTCCCTTTAATCTTTGGGGTTTAAACCTTTTGAAATAATAACTGAATAAAGGACTTCTTACACAACAGCAAATTTCAGTATGGGTTCAAATCAACTCATTCTCATTAAAAATTCCTGTGTACATTTCTTTACTAGGAAGGCTAGGAAGTTTATTTTTCCTTTGCCCAATCCAAGACAAATGGGGCACACAATCACTTTGAAAACCTCATTGGGAAAAAGAGATATTAATTGTTCCATGCAATGGAAAATGGACAAATTTGAATATGTAAATCCAGAAAGACTACTAAATGCACATTATGTGGCTCGGGGAATCAGAATTCCCAACTGTTGATGTATAAAGACTACTTGGAAAACAAATCAGTTTATTTGATGCTAAACTTTTCCCTGAGCACCTTATTTTGGCCACAAGATGATCTTTGGTCTGACCCTATGCATTACCTAGATTTGCCACATATAGAGGAAAAAGTATTCTTCACTAACATTAAGATGAAATACTCCTATAAAGCACTTTTTTTGGATCTTTATTATATTTGAAGTTTTGAAAGGGATAGAAAGATGTAATGTTGTCCAGGAAACAGAAGAATCTGTCATTAAATAAAGCCAACTGGGAAATACAGTGTGTTGAAAGGACTCATTGGAACAGGAAAAATAAATTTCCTTTGAATCTTTGCATTAGATTTTTTTCAGGAAAGAGCCTGCCTTGGATGCAAAGGTTGCTAAATATTCCATTCATAGAACAGATGTCTGTTCTTCCTTGAGTCTGTAAATTTTGGAATGCATTTTGCCTTCCATCCACATTGAGGACTGCGACAGTATCAAAGGGAGTTCTGCAATCTGCATCAGTGGGAGGCTGCCTGAGCTAGCAGCTGGCACGGAAGACTTGGACAAAAGCCTAACTTCACTAAGTCAGTTGCAAAACCCTCATCAAACTGGAAGTGATGTTCAAATTATTACTTTTTGAGGGGTGCACAATTTTTGGATCAATTCACAGCGTGACAGTGGACATACTGCTTCACTTTCTGATCATTTCCTTCTTCACTTGTCAGTTTAGTATTTTCCTTCATATCCACCTCAGTGAATTGATTTGAAATTCATAGATGAGGCAGGTTATATAACTGCAACTGTCTAGATCTCATGAGCATTTGCAGTGAGAACTGACTCACTGAGATGTGTACAAGTGTGCACCCCCACATGTACAAACACTTCCCTCATTTGCTTAATCCTAACAGATATAACTGCACGTATGGCTCCTTAAAAATATCCAAAGTATTCCTCCACTTTCAAATTATTGGTTAAAAACTGGTGGAACGTAAACTTGGAGTTCCTTTTTTAAAGGGTAATAAAAGAAATCAAAGATTTAGTGCATGGCATTTCAAGGTATCTGGTATCAATAGGCAATTGTAAACAGTGAACAGTTATTGCTGTACATGTCTTCTTTTTAAAAGCAGAATACTGAAATCAGGAGTGAAGGAAGAAATCCTATATATATGATTTTTCAGAAAAGAGGCATATGCTATTCACTCTGCAGCACAAAAAGAGCTAGAACAAATACAATGGGAAAGCATCAGAGAGAACAGGGAGAGACATACAATTCTAATCAGAAAATCAGAAAAGTGCTGAATAATTTGTTTTGCTACGAATGTGTGGGAGCGGATTTCCAATACAGAAATATGCGTTCCTCCTTTGATTCCAGCAGATCCAAGCATATGCACTCTGAGCAGTTCAAACCCTGATCAAGCAGAAAACCATTCACAGCAAACTCAGGTACAGTTCTTGAATAGAACATAGAAGTTGTTTATATTTGTCTGGGCAGTCAAGGAAAATAGAGGAGGTATAAAAAATGCTTTTCTGTTGTCTTCAATGAGAACCATTTCTGATCATATTTGGTCTATATTTGGGGGCTTACTTTGCACTGTGCATTTGATGCACAATGTAAACATAGAATAGTAGTAAATATACAATAAAGAGTGCAATGACAAACAATGGGCAACCTAAAATAATTTCTCAACTTTGTGTGGTAAATTATTGACTAAATAAAGTAGATGTATATGTAAAAATATATATCAGCACTAGGAATTTGACACAAAGTATATTTCCCTCATTTCTATTACAAATATATATACATAATGCTTCAAAATACAAGCAATTCTTAGAGAACAGGCACAATACAGTTTTGAAACTTAAAGTATTAATGTGCATATAGGTTATCAAACTTATTCCTCTATTGAAAAAAAAATAGACATATGGGGTAAGGTCACCTAAAGGAACACAGTAAAAGACTAGAAATTAAATCAAGGAGAAAAGCAGCCAATGTTCTTCCCAGCCAGGTTCCCTGCCTTACATAAGACTGCACTAGTGTATCAGGGATTCCTGCACAGTTTGTCTTCTGTCTTACAAGCTGGGCTTTTTTCTCTCTCTTGAAAAATGTCTTTTCACAGATCTTATCAGAATGCTGCATTCTCAAAAAAAAAAAAAAAAAAAACTGGTGCAAGATATAATTCATCACTGAATATGTATGTGCTCCAAAACATTACCCTCATATGTTGCTAGTGTTACAGAATTCAAAATTCATCATGTGCTTAATTATAGATTAAGATTCTTCAGGAATAAGGGTAAGAATTCTTATGTATTTGTATTATATAATAATTTTTGCAGCACTTTCTTGTATTGTGTGTTCATGGTGGCAGAATGATATTTAAGAAAACGTAGATGTAGCAGCCATGATAGAATGAAAAGAAACCAACCAAAAAAAAAAAAAAAAAAAAGGAACTGTTGCTGTGCAATCAGTGTATTGAAAACTTTTACTGACTCAGCCTCTCAGATGGACTAATTACATCAACATTTTCAGGATACAATTTTAAAGCAAAATTATTCTCATGCAATTTTAGGACCTGAATTCAAGAGGAAAGAACATTTGAAAATAATGGGAAACTGTAAAAATGCAGTCATTTTCTGAAATAAGTCAATGAGTGTATGTTTGCCATTATGCAATAAGGACAGTTAAGTCTTCAAGAACATTAAGCTGTGTTATTTGCACTACAAAAAGCTAAAGGAAAATAGACTGTAAACATGGCTTCTCTAAATTAGTGGGTTCTTTTCTTCCCACTTTGGTCCAGAGAACAGATTAAAAATACATTCACAAGTAAAAGTGAGAAAATGTTCTTATAGATAAAATTAATTTCATTTATTAATTGACAAAATTCACTTTGCATTTTCAAGCCGTTATTTCCTGCATAATGAAGCTCTTCTCTATACTGATGGTGGAACTTGCAGTCCAAATCTAAAATTGTCATTGAAAACAGAGCATATTATCAGACTATGAACCAAGGTAATGCACTTCTCTTCCCTGGCTTTTATTTCTTCATGTGTCAGTCAGAGAGTAATTTATCTACTGATTTCTTTGTGGGAGTCAAGTAACTGAATCACAAAAATTCTGAGCTCCGTTTTAAGCTCTGCTCCTTACTTTATCTGTGACTTCAGACATGTCACTTAATCTTTCTTTACTCCATTTCCCTCTGCAAAAATGGAAGCTGTAAACCATTCCTTTATTTTCCTTCTTTCACAGAGATGACTGCTCTTCTCCAACCCTATTTGATATTGAAACAGGGGCTAACTTAAAATTCTGTGCTGCAGATCAAAGACATGTTCATGTGGAAGTACCTGAGCTAGCTTTAAGGCAGATATCTCAGGTGTGGCAAACAGTTTAATTAGGACTGCTTGAAAACAAATCTCCAGGGAAGATCATACAAGCCATAACCTGCAGTGCTGCAGTTTCACCACTATAGGTTCTCTAGCTAAATTAAAGAAAAAATAAAACAGATTAGGCCACTACATGCATAAATAAACTGTAGGTATGGAGAAGTCAGGGCGTAGTGAGAAGGAATATAATGAAATATTTCTGAGAGTTGCAAGACACAATGAAAGATCTAATAGAACCAGGTGAAGGGAAATCAAACAGAACAATGAAAGCTTTGTTTAAGATCATATCTGTAGTTAATAACATAGGAATTAGTATGTAAAGGCTGTCTTGTCCATTCCTCAAATTGTGAGAATACATCTTCTGCTGTCCCTACCTTTGCTAGCAGAAATAGAATCTGGGAAGATTTATAATTCAGAGAAAATGTAAATTATGCGGGAACATAATAATCCATATATATAAAAACTAAAATGGGATGCTTCCACACTACTTCTCATAATGAAAAAAGGAATTGTCATTAAAACAGTCAAATAAGAGTTAGAAAAAAACAAAACCAATCCAATATTGGCAGCCTTCAGAGGATTTCATTGTTGAAAGACATCCTTCAGGCCAGTAACTTGGCTTGTGGTAAATTAGTGGGTTTTTAGTACTACTATTATTATTATTTAGAAAATCACATGCTGACTATTAACTGTTGGAGTCAGGAGGAGAGGTAATTCTGGAAAGATTCTGTCTCAGAGTTTTTTAAGATTTTCTTCTGAGATGCTGTGTTAGTCATGGTCAGAACAAGAAAGCTATGACAAAAGACCAGGAAACTAATTTACCATGGTAATGTATTTGCCCTTGATATACAAATATGAATGTAATGGAAATGTTCTTCAGAAAATTATTGTGCAATTTACATTAACACAGTACCATTCTAACAGCAAAATCAGTGAAGGCTGCACATATGAGCAGAATTTCCTTGTAAGGAAAGCTCCAAGGGCAGGGGATAAATTAACTCAGAAGTTACTTTTGGTTCTGCAGATTTTACTAATTAACAAGATCTTTGCATACTGAATTTTCACAGTCAATCTGCTAACATTTCTTTTTTCTTTCCTTTTTTCTTCTTTTTTTTTCTCCCACATCTGACACCACAGCTAATCAGCAGAATAAAACTTCAATCTACATCTGACAGTCATGTAGGCTGGTGGGCAATGTACACCATGTTCTAGGAAAATCAACCCCCTTACCCCTTTTTTCCAATTTCCCAGTGTTTTATTCTCAACTGAGAAAATGCAAAGCAGCTCTTAACAGCAAACAGAAAGCTGAATTCCCTGTATACTCTGCCTGTGAACTGAACCTTCTTAAATTTGCCTTAACTATAAAGATTACTTGTTTTCCTTAGTCATCTAGGCTTGGAAAAAAAAGAGAAGGGAACATATTGGAAAGTTTCATATACTGTGCTGAAGATTATTATTCCAAATTCTAAAATGAAAGGAAATCCAAAGCAATTAGTTACAACTGCATTGTTTCACACCAACTGAAATTAAATGGTAAATATTTGAAGGAAAAATTAATAACCAAGATCACTTCCAAAATGCTGTTTCCATGGAAAATCTTCATAAAAATCCAGTATAAATCCTGATTAAAACCTAACATAGCCAAACACTGCAGATTACTTAGATTCCAATTAAATGTGACAAATTAACGCTTGACAGGCTTCAATTCTATTTCTGTCAGAATGATCTATTAATATTGAAGATTATATTATCAGAATTTGAACAATGTAATAGCTAAAATACAAGTGGACTTAAGAATGATATGACAGAAAACTCTCACTTAAATATCAGGTATTACATATATGAAGGAAAAAAAATATATTCCACCCTGTTCCGTCATTATTTATAGATTAATCTTAACATAAATTTCTGGAGGTAGATGACATGCTACTGTTGAAATCTTGTCTTTAAAATATGACAGCAAAATCCAGAAGTCTGTAGAGTATAATTTTCACCACAATATCACCCACCTTTTAAAGGTCTCTGTTCAAGGTTTTGTAAAGGAGGAGGAAATACTGATTCTATGCATCTTACCATGAAAAAAAATTTTTACTGGATTTTTTTTTTTTTCATTCACCACGAACTAATGTATTTATCTACCTCTATTTTTCTATATATTAATTTTAGAATTCTGTTTTCAAAACCAAATCCAAGAAATTCATCCTACCATATATAAAATAAATTATTTTTTAAAAGCATCTAAAATATTGTAGTTATTAGTATAAAATTCCTAGTTTTGCATCAATACAAAAACTTAAACTATTTTGCTTTAACTTATGACACTCATAAGTGCTCAAGCACTTTTCATTTTCAATTGCACTTCGGTTAGTGTTATTTTCTTTTTCATTGGCTACCAAATACATTAAAAATTATATTCTTTGTGATTCTACAGTTTCTGCAGTGTGGATTAGGAATATCCCATGTTAAAATACTTTCTGAACTCAGAAGTTCTACAAATTCTCTACATTGCTGCATGTCCAAGGGAATTGACAAATTGTATTATCCTATCACAAAATCTCACTATGAGACAGACAGTAAAATAATCAGCCCAATTTAGGTACAAACTCTATAAGCTTTTTTTCTGATATTTTTTCCAGCAATACCATTATCACTTTTCCCCCCTACCACATCCCCAGAAAAATGAAATGTAAACAAACATATTAATATAAACAACCAAGGAGTATATATAAATGCAAATGTATAAATATACATAACCTAATATATCGTTAGATGGATAGTACTATCTTCCTTTTTAGTAAATTTTTTTTGCTATTGGGATATACACTTTAAGCATATGTAGACTGCTGTAGACTTTCTTCAGTGATATATATACTAGATTTGGAAATATCTTGCCATGAAAAATAACATAGTTTTAATGGGTTGACACATCTATCTCAGATAAGACAAAACCCCAAGAACAATTATTCAATATTTTAATAATCTCTGAAAAACTAACATGTATTTAGCCAAACTAATTAATTAATTCATTCTATAACAAAAAACCTTTCTTGCATGTAGCCACCTATCACAATTGATTTAGAAAATCCATTATTTGTTTGATTATCAAAAATCTGTACACTGGCATGTATTAATTTATTTTGTTGTTTATGGGCAAATGAAAATACAATGAAGTCAGTCTCTGACTTCATAAAACTTTAGATCAAGGCCAAAAAGTGGAGAACAGTGAAATACTCGTGTTTTATAAAATACATTTCAAAATGAATACTTTTTTTGGTTTTTTAATCCTGAATAGTCTTAGATAGAAAGAAAAACAGAAGCTAGAGTGAGACTTATATTAGCATTTTTGGTTTTAATAATAGGAGAATTACTATGGAATAAATATGCATTTAACATTTTCCCCTTCTATGTAAATGAGCCCTGAATTTAAATGAAATCTTGTAAAAGTACTGTACAAAATAAAGTGTGAAGAAAAGGAAAGTAATATTCTTCTATTCTGAATAATGAAGAATGGACTTGACATTGGGTTTTATTTTGAAAACAGCCTATATAACATTTTTGGGGAAAAGAGAATTCTCTAGAGTGGGGTTTTAAAATGCTATTTTCCTTTCCTGATGCTGTATATATTACAATCTGGGAAATTTCCTAAGTAGGATTTGAATCAAAAATGGAAGGAAATGAGAATATGTGTCCTTTATGGTCTTTTATCTAAAATGAAAAGTATGTAATTTTATTCAATTATCATTTCCCAGACTCTACTGATATTTTTTTCAGTGTTTTAACTACTTCTGCTGTATAGACTTTAAGCCATGTGAAAAAAAAGAAAGTGCTGTTCTAATTAGTGGTGTTACACTCTATTATTTTGTATACCTGCATTTTAACAAACTTTAAAATCAAACAATTACAATATTAATTATTTAATATATTTATTTATGTTTTTGGACTGACCTTTCCAAAGTCTACTTAGAATCACTTGCTAGTGAGATTATGTGTGTGGATGTTGTGTTTGCCCCTACCATTTTCCATATGCTCTGCCTCACCAACACTGCCATCCGGCGTAGTCCTTTCGTAGTTGTCCTCTGGGAGTGGAAGGGCACCCAGCCTTGGCCCTGATGAACTCTTACTGCTTGGTGTTTCTGACTCCTCCAGACCGCTGTCATAGCAACTCTGCAATGACCCTTGATGCGGGTCCTGAGGCTGACTCACAACAGAAAACGTCACTCTACGAAACGGCTGCAAGAGAAAAGATTCTGAATGTCACTGCAAAGTTCAGTCTTTGAGCAACTGATTCTCAAAACATGACTTAAGCAAACTAATATTTTAACATTTACCAATTAAACAATTTTGGCTACATTAAAGCAAACAGAAAGTACAGTTATTACATAAAAGGCCACTGGACAGACTATGCATGGAATTTCATTGTAATACAGAACCTTCACGCAGTTTATCATAGCCTCCTTTCAAATGATTACATGGGCTAAAAAATCTGGTTATAGCTATAAATTTTGTACAGTTTCTCTATCAATCAGTTGTAATAAGTTGATCAGAATTAATATCAATCAGACTGCATAAAGGTACTTGACAGTGTGTGCACGTGTATGTGTAGGATTGTGTGGGTGGGTAAAAATGCACATCTGTAAACTTTATCATGGGTATTAAGAACACAGCAACACACCCATAAGATTTCTATAAAATCTTATAGATCTTATAGATAGCTACCTGTGCTTCTGAGAGCTAGTTACCGTGAGAAAGGAGGGGGGCAAAATGGAAAAAAAAAAAAGGAAAGGGACAAAAAAGTCTCTTAGGTCCTTTGCCATAAGAGCCAGTGCCTGGAGACAGGGTGTGTTGCCAGCTGACTTAATAAAGCCTTTAAAGCACCACGAGCACAGCTGACACAACACACTTCCACTGGGACTGTACAAACATGGATTGCTAGAGATTTGTATTCATTCAAAATGACAGATATTGCTGTTGCTCTGGAAGCCTACATGCTGAACCCTGGCACCAATGAGAATCCCAGGAAGGGGAAGAGCCAATCCTTCACGTTTCAGAGGATGCTGAGGACATGCAGGATTTTCAGTGAGAATTTAGGGTATTCTCCTAGGATTTGAACTACACTCAAGCAGGAATGATACATTTAAAATAATTTAATGATACATTTGAAATAACTCTATGTTCACAAACCTCTACAACTGCAGAAAAGAGTCTGTTATTCTAGAAAGCACCCTTGTAACATCTTCTACACACCCTCTGAACAAGCACCATTACATTAATTTTATAAGACACCACACAAATTTTCCTGTGTTTCAAATGGGGGTGGAGGGTCTAACAGTGCTGTCCTTTGGACTCAGATGTGTTTCAAGCTCTATGTAGAATAAAAGACATAGGCATAAATCACTCCCACTGGCAACTGCAGTCACTACAGGGTGGAAATATATAGGCCAGAAGGGAGAAAACAGCAACTGCAACCACTCAACACAAGCCCTGAAGAACAGAAGTCCACATCAGGTTTTCAAGTAGAGGGCTAGGTAGGTGGAGCTTCATTTTGAGGGTAAAAAAAATCTTTTGAAGGCACAAAACATTGAAGATATAAAGGTAGATAGTGCTGATGATAGACACGTTGACCAGAAATATAGTGCTACAGCTTCCTGGCACAAGCAGATCTCAAGTTTAAACAGGTGACAGTTACCAGAAATACTTTACTGTAACTGTTTGATGGACCGAAACTTCATGCAATGAGATGCTGTAATCTGTAACTATACATCAATTACTACATTGTTATGGGTCAATGACACAAACTGTGAATCACTTTGACCATCCCATAGACTATTCCTGAATAAAATACTATCCTGGCAGTCACATCTGGCCCAACTGAGCTGGGAGCAAGTGCTTTGGCATCTTCACACACCAAACTCACACAGTCATGTTAGGTTTCTTTGGCTCAACCCCAAATTTCCCATAGCAGAGTCTCAGATGTCCCAATCCTTAAAATAATTTAATGTTGACGCAATAACTATATAAAAAAGTAACAGATCAAGCTGATACATCTGAGGAGGGACCCTGAAGTGAGGAAATCCTGGTCTTTTATCCTTTCATAGTCTAAATGCATGGAAGTCCTGGGCTCTTCAGCTTCTGCCATGTCTCTGAGTGTCTGGTCACCTGGATGGGCAAAGGTCCCCATGCTCTTTATTCTGCAAAGGGTTAGCAGTCCATGGCATCTCCCAACACCCAGAGCTCCCAGCTGCTCTCCAAGATGCCTGCACTGTCTGTATTCCTCAACACCAGAAGGACTTTGCATCATGTACAGTTACTGCAAGAACAGTGATGTAACTTAAAATTGGAATTAGAAAAAAGGAGTCATCAAATATTTGGAACTTTATGTTCCATTTCTTATTGAATTCTTGGAAATTAGTCTCAACTAGATGGCAGGAGCAGAACACCTGTTTATCACATCTCTAGCTACCACAAGAATCACAGCAAAGTTATCTAAAATAAGTTTTGGAACAAGCTATAAAAGATTTAGGAGCATCCTGTTCATTTTCATATTATTTAAAAGCTATATGCCTTACCTAATTGGCTTGTAGGGAAGACATGGGACAGATGCAAAGTTGGGCTGTTTTATAGCTGAGGCTGAAAATTCTCTAAGAACATCACTACATATCTTTGAAACTAAAAGAAATTTGATGCACTTTTAGTGCTGCTAATAATAATTTTTAAACGGATCGGGGTGTTAATTTTGTTTTCTCTTAAGTGCTGTACTGAATAGGATAGCACATACTAACACAAAACTAACACAGAATACTCAGCTCAGTAGATTCAGTTCAGCCCTTTCCACAGAATATCAATGAGAATGACATAATGATGATAAAATTCTTACTGAAAGAATGATGTGCATGTTAATCGTTATTTTGCAGGATTCATTACACTTCTACTCTCAGTATAAATATCAGAATTCTGACCTTTCTATTGCATTACCTCTGAGAACCAGACCTTCTCAGGCAAATGTATTGCAAATTTTGAATGCATCCGGCCCCATGGAATAACATCATGGCCTGTCCTTTTCCAATAAAAAGGAATAGACTTGGATCATAATATATGTCTGTTACCTGCATAGTTAGAAACACTCCATGTGTTTAATATAAAGAATTTTAAGAACAAAAAAAATTAAATATCTGTATTGCAGTTGACTGTTTCCTTTCACACATCATCATCTCTGATATGCAAATTACCATATACTTTAGGCAGTATAATCTGTATAAACATTTGTCAGATCAGAGCTATCAGTTATAAAAGATATTGAGTTTTTATACACTTTGAATATTTGGTCTAAATTAATTATGGCACCTCATTTTTACACCTGAAAACTAGGACATCTTAGAGATAAAGTTGACAAAAAAAAGAGCTCTAAACAGGGTCTAAAATGCCTCTGAAAAAACTCTGTATAAGCATGTACATGTTGCTGTTCATGAAACTCCTAATAGTCCTTTAATTGTCACTAATAAGAGCATTTAAATTAAATTAATTTAAATCCCTATGAACTAAGTTATGAATGCTAGAATACTAATACATAATAAATACTACTTATGCATTAATTTTTATGAATGCAATAAGCCCCCTCCAAAATCAAGAACTTTCTTCACATATTCTATATAAACTTTGTTTATATCTTAACCTGTAAAACAGTTGAGGTTTCACATAAAACTTATATTAATGAAACAAAGAAGAGGGAAAGATGATGAATACCAGCATTAATATTTACAAAAAGTTATTGGTAATATGCTGGTTTTTTTATACATTTATTGCCATGAAAAAATAAGGATAGTAAGCTCCACTTTAACAAGCGAAGACAGACCACATGCTAAATTTTGTTCTACCATTTATAAAATTACACCACCAATTTCTAAGAAAAATGGACATGAGAAATTTCCAAGTGCTAACAAATTAAGACACCTACCTATGAGGGGAGAGGGTTATGTTTAGTTTTATTAATTTTCAATGCACAGCACTAACACTGCTGCATCTGCCACCACTGTGAATCAACATGGTAGAATTACTTTTACCCAAATAAGTCTGCAACTGCTCAATTTGCCCATCCCAGCAAAAAAAGCAACTTTAAGCCTTTATTAGTCCTTTGGTAGGTCTTACAATAATCTGGTTTAGTAAGAAGACTGTAGGTTTAGTAAGAAGACTATAGGTTTGATAGTTTTCACCCTCTGAAAAGTTTTATTTTCTAAGAACAGCATATGGAGTTCTTCCTAATTGAATCTGATCTTGGAGACAAACAGATCACAGAGAAAAGATACACCTTTGCATTATACCCCAGTGGTAAATCTCCAATTCTTCCTCATTTCAACTGCATTTCTTAAATGGGATGAGTTATTTTCCTCTCATCCATAGAACAAAAAATACTGCAATGCCAAAGACATATAATTCCTGTAATCTGTAGTAATTGAGCTCTATTAATTTAATCTATGGTACAGAGTTTATCTTAACCTGTGTTAAATAATTCATCCTTATCCAAGCTGGAAACTAAAATTATATTTTCAATACATGAAGAGCCCTAGTTTTGGAGCTTGACTTTAAGGACAGATAGACTTGCTAAAAAGCAATATATCCATATAGTTCCACAAGGTTTAATCATGATACTTTTTCACCATTAAGGGAGCGAATTTTTTTTCCATATCCCAAAGTTTGAAGTTTTGCATTGTAATTCCTGATATTTCACATTGCTCGTGGATTATGTTCTTCCATGGTTTCTCTATATCAGTTGCTATCAACCTTATAAACTTTGTTCAAAAATGTTGGTGCATTGGTGGGTTGGAAGGATAATTTTTTTTTATGTTTAATATTTTAGAGAGCTAAGATTGCAACCATCAACCATTCCTCAGCCAGTTACTTCACAATTTATTCTGTGTACAAAGTGTACACACTAAAGTATTCAAATTCAGTATAATCAAGTTAAGTATAATCTTAATTACTTAGCACTTGGATGAAAATAGTAAAACTTCCAGGCCTTTCCTGCAGTCACATTATCTACATCTCAAAACCATAAGGATCTAAAACATTTTCATCAACTGCAAAATGCATTCCAAGATGCAACTTAACAGGTAGAGAGGCATGAATTAGCCTAAACTGAGAATCAAGCTAAAGCAAGCTATACTATTTCAAATATTTCTACGAGTTTGCTCATCATTAGCTTGGATATTACCCAAACCCCTGGAACATTAGGAATTAAAGTTCTTATTTTTTCCCTGATTTTCAAATCAGATGACTTTCCACTGTAACAGTGGAAATAATATCATATCCTGAGGTATTTGCTGGAACTTAAGGTGGCCTAAGAGCTAGCTGGAGATCATCTAGTCCAACTGTCCTGCTCAAAGTAGGGTTGGCTAGAGCACTTTGCCCAGGAGATGTGGTCAGTCAGGTGTTTAATATCTTCAAGAATGGACACTCCTTGGCCTTTTTGAGCAAGCTGTTGGGCAGTTTTGCAACTCTAATAGCAAAGGAGGTTTCTTTTATTTATATTTTTCTGTTTGTACCAAACGTGAAAAACAATGGTGATGAATCAGGTCTAAATAATATTATAATTCCTGTTAGCTTCAAAAAGTCAGTCAGCGTCAAGCTGCTTGTAAGACTAATACAGTGACCCTGAGGTGTGTATAGGGTAGATCTGAAAAACAGGCAGAAGAGATGCATCAACTGATCACATAAATTCAAAGTGTTTCTTTAGGACTTGAATTTTGATACAACATGTCATTATCCTTTTCCTTCTATTCATTCTTAATTGCTTGAAGCTTGTTGGAAGACAAACAAAATATTAATGAATGATTCCTGTTCTTTGAATAGTTTCAACTCACACAACTCTTTTCCCCATTCAAATCACATATTTCTACTGTTCCAAACCTTTGTCATTGTAGTTAATATAAAATTGGCAGGAAATTAAATTAAACAGGCTTTTTTTTTTTAATGAGAAGGCTGAAACACCTGAGATTAGTATGAGAATAGCAGGATAAAACAGGAGAAAGATGCCAATAAGAATTTTTTTATATATATTTAGCCAAACACAGTGACAATTGTAACTTTAAACAAGACTTAAATAAAATTTAAAAATATTTTCATATTACAGCTCTGCAGCAGGCATCACCTGTGATGAACTGTAATTAGCTTATTTTCATTCATTTTTGTTTCACTTTTATAAATTTTTCTTGCAGTAGTGGTCTTCTGGTCATGAACCAGAAGCACATTTCTTTTGTTCTGTATAAAGTTGAAATATCTATCCAATAATATCTATTTGTTTAAGCCCAAAGCTACAGGTTAAGATTTGCTCTTCAGGGATGTAACATTCAAACACGCTTTTTTCTTTTTAAGTTTAGTGCTTTTCACAAATATATTTTGTTTCCTGTTATCCAAATTTCCCTTTCTGAATTACAGCAAGGACTTCTGAGCAGGCCAAAATTATTTTTCTTCAGCTAGCTACATTCACTAAGTACATTCCTAATAAGGCATTCCTTTATTTCAGTGAATATCACCAAAGAACCAATAATATAAAGAATATCTCTTACTCAATGATACTCTGAAAAATATAATACTCTTTCATGTTAGAATCTTCGTATCAAAACACAACACATAAGTTCATTTGGAAAAATTAGACAAAACCTTAGAAGGTTTGTAGGCCAATATTCTTAACATAACACAAGAGCTCTTGCTAGCTATTGAAATGCGAGCATAAAGAAACCAAGAATAAATGAGAATCTGGATCAGAGATGGTCAAAATAATTTTAGCATGCTCTTTAGACAGCTCATAAAGTGCATTTTTGTTATCACTTCAGCATCCAATTGTTTGAAAGTTATAAGCACAAAGCATCTATGATGCTGAAGTGCTCTCCTGTCATTCTACTGCAAAATTAAATGGATGAAGTAGCATTTTCTCTGACCAAGAGCAATAACAACATGAATTAAGATTTTTATCATATCTCTTTCTACTTTCTTAAAACAGAAGCTTTTCCTACATCTTTCATGTAGATTAAACAGAAATTCAGTGTATCTGTATTTTTTTCTGAACTCAGTGCATTAGATTCCAGTATTCTACTCTTTCTAATAATTTCTCTTGGAATCTGAACACTTCTTTGAGTCAAATCTATTATTAAAACACTATAAAAAGCTTCTTTTAGCTAAGTGCCAGTATTTAGTACTAGTCATTGCTTATACCTTCACATTCTTGGCTTACACTTTCTGGGATCTGTCAAACTTTTCTGTGATATTATCTTTTGCTGAAATATTTAGAGAGTCTGTCTTTCCTGGAGGAGTTTGTTTTATTTTCTTTGGTTTTCAGCAGAGAATGTGCTGCCTGAAACTACTCCAGGGATATTAGTTTGCAGAGTGTTGTGTCTCTCAGCTCCTGTCTTTCAGCATGAGAAATATCTTTGCTATGCTGTTTCATTAAAGTTTTTAATAGGCTGAAAACAAGCAAAACCCTCATTCCCATCCTACCAGCCAATCATCCAGATGTTTGGGGTGTGAACATCATCATCTTCTCTTGAATCTGGAATATTATTAAATAATTTAATGTGTAGGAAGGAAAAGGAATATACTTCCTAACCCTTGTTATCAGGCACCAACAAGCCCTAGAATGGAGGAAAGCCTTTATAAACCTATTTCAAAAGTCATTTACACAATATTTAATTCACCCAAGGTATAGACTACAGAAATTAAGCTCTTTATCATCCCCAAATTTGCACATTGCTATCCTTGGAAGAAGCATCATGAAGCAAATATATTGGATCATTTTGGATGAAATTCCAAAGAAGGAAATGATCCCAAAGCCCCCCTAGATAGCTTGAACTAAAAGGAGCTCAGTTCACAGCATCAGATCAGATACTCCACAAATGAATCTCCACAAAATGTATGTAGTATGGAAATAAGTCTCAGAGCCCACTATCTCACCATACAAATCAATTCCTCTTGAGCCATTTTATTTGCTATTGTAGACAGAGACAATTTTTAAAAATTGCTTTCTCTTTGTTTGGTTTCCCCCTCAAAGAGAGGCTTGTCTGCAAAGGAATCTTTGCCAGAATGCTACTGAAATCAGATACAGATACCTAAAGCATATATGAACTTTTAAAAATACAAAGCCTTAGTATTAGCAAATCACTGATGCACAAGTAATGTCTTCTATGTAATGCAAAATATTCTTGTTGCTGAGATGAAATATTTTGAATAAATTGAAAATACACCAGAGTGTTCTGTATAGAAATGATTAGCTAAAAAAAATTTTAAAAAAAGTTGCTATCATAAAAGTTTTGAATTATTAATGCATAGGTTGAAGCAAAGTAGAATTTTTTGTGTCTTAAGCCTCACCTATATGTTGTCATTGTTAAAAAGACCAACTATTAATATTATTGTGAATATTTTGGTTTTAGTTGCTGTTCACAAGACTCTAGCCCAATATGAACATGAGAGTCACAGCATCAAATTTTAGGAAAATTCAGCAATAACTCCTGGGAGAATCAGATCAAATTCTGAATGTATATAAATGCATTAACAAGACTTATCCTGTTTAATGAAAGATACATAAATACATTTAATACAGATATAAAGATTCATTCCTTTTCTGAGTGATTAGGGATAGGGAGTTTTGCACTGATCACCAAAATTGCATTGATGAAAACATATTTTCCAAAATCTGCAGTTGAAATGTTTTCCAAAATTAGATAATAGCATCAATATTTTATACAGTTTTTTTCTACAACATGGCCTTCAATGTTTGTTTACTGTTTATTCATCAAAGTCATCCAAATTATTCTTTAAACTTAAATGTCTTAAATTTAAAAGGCATAATGATTTTTTTAAGGATTGACACATTTTCTATACATTGGACAACATTAAGCTCAGGCATAAAATCCCAGATAGTCAACTACACTTCTTTACAAAAACGAAAGAAGAGAACTCTAGAAGTGTATCCCTCCTTGAAAGATGTTTAATAGAATGGAAATATTCTTCACTACATATTGAGGAATTTAAATTAGCTACATAATTTGAGATCACTCAAGTCAGATGAAACAAATGTCATCTTGGTGAACACTGTAGCTGTGCGAGTTATAATAATAAACATGCCACAGGCTCAAAATACAAGGCATTGAAAGGGAAAATTTTTAATTATTTCTAGAATTTAAATATTTGAAACAGCACTATAGATTGCGCTATATAGGGGGAAAAAAGAAGACTGGAATGAATGTAAAAATACAATTTGTTCCATTATTAGTTTTTAATCAGGATTACATACACTTTCATTGTGAAAAAATACATTTGAACAAGGTAATTGAAGAGGAACCTAATAAACGTAGGTATGCACAAAATAACAGTGAGTGTCCATGTCCAGAACTACACTCAAAGCATATTTATCTATACAGCCACCTTGTGTAACTAAAACTCCTGCCAAAGATGTGGGCTATTTGTTAATTTGTTTATAATTTGGTGGTTTTTTTCATATTTCATATGGAAAAAATACTTTTAAAATATTGCATTACCGTAAAAAATAGAGTATGCATTTTCTTCTGTTGTAGGAAAATCTTTGAAGTGCAATGAGTATTTCAAAAACTAATTAAAAGGAGAAAATTAAGGGATAATAAACTAATTGTCACAAAAATATCCAAAATACACAAAAGGAAAATATGTTGGGTTTTTTTTTAGTTAATAACTTAAAACTCTTCTGATAGGAAGCTATTGCTGCCTATTTTCTCTTATGGCCATGTAGAACACCAAGCCTGTTGCTGTAGGCTAAAAGTTACTCTGTAATAGTCAGCGATATTATTTAAAGCAAATTGCTCAAAACTCCTGAAATGTGAAACTGTTACTTTATATTGGAGTCAAAATGTTCGTAACTATTTGAGAATGTAGTTAGCATATTAAAGGTGCTGTATATGTACAACCTGATAAGAAGTACTGATATATTCACCTGTGGAATTGATTGCAACCATCAACTTGTTATGCAACTATTACTGAATGAGAAAATAGTGTAATGTCACAGAAGGTCATGCTTGTGGCTTGTTTTTTTTTCTTTCCCTTCAAAAGTCTGGTAGTGAAATTCTATCAAAACAAATGCTAACTTGTGTTGCCTAATAAAAACTTTTCCTGGCCTGTGTTTGTCAATGCATGCTCTAGTCAAATATTAAAATCATGACTTTTGAAGAAGCTAATGCGACAATTGTCTGGAAAAGACCAGCATGGTCTGCACAAAATCTTTGAATATAACTAGTTTTCTTATCCTAGGACTTTATTTTCACATCTACAGTTTAGTTTTCATTTTTTTATGTCAAAATCATTTTTATCTTTCACTTCAAATTTGGCCCCAAAAAAGAAGGACATATGTTAATCGCTCAAAATATTTTTATCATACATTTTGAAAAATCATCAAAGCATGTATGTATCTGAATATAAGTCAAATTAATATACACACATAAAATACTGTAAAATATAAACAGAAAAGCATGAGTTATAGCAAAAATATTTGAACTCAAATTACTCATGGGTAAAACGTTATAGATCTGTTTTTCATACAATGCTCCTATCAATTGTCACAATAGTTGACATATTCTCTAACTGGCTTGCAAAAATAAAGAATACCTTCTCAATTAAGAACATGGTCATACATGTCAGATTTCACCAACAATTTACCAAAGTTGAAGTATAATACTTCAGCCATGACAACCATCATTATACAGCAATATGTTATGAAAAATGGTTTCTTCTGTTGATGAATGCAGGTTGTTCTTCAGTAATTAGACCCACAGATTGGTGCAAAGATTCCCTTTTAAAAGGTTCAGGTCATTTGCTTCCCTTCCAAAACCTTTTCTGCATAGCTCAACTGTGGAAATATTAGCAGACCTTTCTTTGGATTGGTTATCTGCTTATTTGTGAGAAAGATGCACTAATTTTTCTTAACAGGAACAGGTATTTGCTAAATCTCATGTTCCTTTAATCACTTTAAGGCATTCTGAAAATAAGAGCAAGAAGAAAAATGCTCTAGGCTTAATAAATGGCTGGTTTTGATTGAATGTCTCATAAAAATAAAATAGACAAAAAAAGGATGCACGATACATTTCATGTGTCTGATGAAGGATGACTCCAAATTATGGTTCACTAAACCCTACAGTTTTAGTAGTCACTGCATAGTCATCCCTGTCAATCACATTTTTGAAGATATTTTTTGATCATAAGAACATTATCAAGATTGCTCATAAAGACACTCAGTCTCTAGAAAGTTCTACAAAGAGATCACAAACTGGAGTTCATATTCTTTCATTTCACAGCTACAGACCAAATGGGTAGCTTTCAACATCACAAGGAAACAGACTGATGAATTTCCAGGAAGAAGCTACAGGCCCAGAGAATAGTACTGTGATTGAAAGATAATTAAAAGAATTCTGTGTTGTCTTTTCAGACATCCCAATTCATTCTTACCATTCATTTTCTCAAGTTTTCCTCTAGGAATGCTTTTAAGGCTGTGACTGTAATTCAAGACAGTCTGATGCTTGTTATCAGTTCCAGAGAAGTTTTAAATATTACGATGTTATTGAAAAAAGGGACAAGGTGAAACAAACCTTCATAGTTTCTACCTTTAAGAAGTGTCACATAGAGATGGAATGTTTTTGCCTAACCACGTTTCTTTTTCTCCAATATCGAAGTATGGGCGATACTAAAAGTTGTGGACACTTGATGTAATTCCATTCTTCTATTGTACAGTATCATGCAGAACATAAAGTTTTGGGATAATTAGATGTCACAAAAAAGAATAACATTTGACTAAAGCAAAAATAGAATACAAATGAAATGTAAGAATTTTTCATTCTAAACCCTAGAATGTCATTCAGAAAGAAATTAGGATCACATATTGAAAATATCATATAATTTAGAAAAGAATCACATACTCCACCACGTTAGGTTGGCCTGCAGGTTCTGATAATCTGCGTGGCCAGCAAGTACTGGGATCCTCACAGGACATGGTCATTCTTAATATTCAGCAGGGCAACAGCAACGCTTTTATTTTCTCTCTGGGTATAACAGAGAGAGCCTTTCTGGCAAGGAATCTGGGCTTCAGTCTAAACTTTGCTGTACATCTACTCCACAAATTGTTTTGCTGTGAGAAGTCACCTCAGCCAGCTCTAGATGAATTACACTGGTAGGCTGTTTGTGAGCTTCTTAAGTGCTTTGTGTCTTTATTTATACAACACCATATAGTTGAACGTGTGCAATTTCTGCTTTGTATGCTGCAACTTTCAGGATTAATTTCACTATTTATTCTTCATTTACCTCATGTGAATGAATAAGATTAGAGAGGTCAGACCCTTGGCTGATATAAATCAATGTACTCTTGTTGTCTGACTCCAGACGTCTGTTCTTTCCCTAGTTATACCAAGTTGTTTTTCTTTTTTCAAACAAAACAACATAACGGGCAACAGCATTGTCATGGCTGCAGACATTCCTGGATCCTGATTGCATGAGGCAGCATGCACTTCACAAAGCCAGCTGGCATTAACAAAACACTTTCTGGTCAATGCCCTCTAAAATAAAACAGTATCAATCTCACCAAGAGCAGACCCCTATTGCAAAGTCCAGAATTAAATGCTGCTTTCCCATTTTGCTGTTTTATTGCTGCCACTATGCCATCTGGCCAACAAAATTATTTAGCACTGTTTCAGTTTTATGTCTGTAACTTTTAAAACACAAATATTTATATTTGAGTTTTGTCCAAAAATTCTCCTAGATAAGTAGCAGAAAAAATTGTTTCTCTTTCCAGTTCAGGACAAACAAAGTAGAAAGTCTGGGCAAAACTAGGGGGAAGAAACTTAATTCAAGAACTTTATAGTGAAAAAGAAATTCAATACTTGTGCGACTTTTAGACAGATTTGAATTTTATGCAGATGTCTTCATCTTAAATGACATGGCTTTCTCAGATTGTTCCAGATTATTATAGGTCATTAGATCAAAACAGATGTAAAACCACAGTCTGTGTAGACTTGAATGTACAGCTCTATTCAAAACTCTGAATGGAACAGTTAGACCATTTAACTTTTTTTTCTTTAATTTCATGCCTTCAAAGATGAAATTGTACTTGTTTAAATCATTATGTAAAAGGTAACAGAAAGTGCACAATTTTCTAATTGTGAAATAATTAAGTGATGTTCATGTAAATGCATTTATCACAGCACTCTTCAGCTAGAAGGAAGGAAGTTGAAAGGAAAGGAAAGTCTGGGTTTAAATCCTGGCTCTGCACAAATGTCATGTTTTGCTTTGGCAATGTCTTTCATCCATCTGTAGATCCAAGATGCAATTACCCTTTACCTTTGTATAATGATTTCCTTGACCTCATAAGCAGACTTTGTAAGCCTATGGTAGAGGCTGTTGGGAGCACAGATGGGAAAAACTGCACAAGCTAATGAAACAGGATTTCACATAACTGAAGACATTGTAGGGGGCCACTACAACATCAAGAATCCAAAATACAGGGGATACTGCTGAATTTTTTATGCTACGAATCTTTGTGTAAACTGGAACAAATCTCTGAAAATTTCTGGCCAGCAACACTATTATAAATATGCAAACATATCACTGATAAAATGTTTCCAATTCCACATATCATTATGCAAATTTCTTTCAATTGTTTCCAAATTTTAAGCCTCTGCAAGTAAGCACAGCAAGAATAACTAAAAGTAAGGGTCACATCTCTTGGATTTTACAAACATTGACTGTGTCTCAAGTTCAAGAATATATTCTGAGGCTACTCTGATCAGTATATATGCTCTCAAAAAAGCTCAACTTCACTGAACTACAAAACCAGCTAAAACTGCAATTTCTGTACCTACACAATTATGCTAATATTTCAAATTCTAATTTTAAGATCAAGGTTGAGGTCAAGGATTTTCTTTGTCACTGTCCTTTAATATCACTACCTAAATAGGACATGACAAGCATCTAACAACATGGCACAAGTAGGCATTTCTTGATGTGTACAAAAACACTTGGTAAATCACAAGAAAAGAAAGTAACATTTAAAGTGTTGAAAGACTATTCTTAAAATGAAAAGAAAAACAAATTGACTAAGTCCAAGAAAACAGTGAGATTTTATTTATTTTTACTTACTTTTCTATCCCATTTTATTGTACCTTATTCTTATTCTATTCTTATTCTTATTCTTATTCTTATTCTTATTCTTATTCTTATTCTTATTCTCTTATTCTTATTCTTATTCTTTATTGTTGTCATTATTATTATTATCATTATATGAATATCTGAAATATTTCCTGTATAGATAAAAATGCTTATAATTTTTGGTAAATCTGCATTCCTTCAAACAATTTAAAGTATATCTATTTCTAAGAACATAATTTTCTATAACACTGAGACATTTAATTACAGTAAAGCTGAGTTGCAAATTTTCTCTGCAAGTAGTTTGGACACCAAAATGTCAGTTTAGGGCAAAGTGCTTTCAGGTCTTTGTGAAAAGATAAGGAGGGATTTTGAAGGAATTTAAAACACTAAGTTGAAAAATAAAATATTTGTATCTTTCTGTCTGAATTGCACTGGGTTTTATGCTGAATTGAGCAATATATGTTTTGAATATGTTTATAAAAGATAAATGCTTTCACAACTGTTTCCTTAATTCCATCTCTTCCACCACAAACTTTCATTTGATAAAAAAGTATGTTTTCAGATAAATCACAATGCTTTTTCTTTTCCATATATTTTTTTCTCTCTACTCCTTACAAGTGGAAGAATCCAATTGATTTTATAAGGCATCAGTACCCCTATAGTTCAGAGGCCCCTGCACAGAAGTCACATGCAATACTAATGTAATTACACTTTTTGGATTGTAAATCCCTCTCTACTTAATCCTATAGAGATAATAATTCACAGAACTTTATTTAAAATATAAACATATAGCCTTTATGAAATTTCATAAATCTGCACACACACCCTGGGCATGAGTGTATTTACACAAAGAATTATTTGTGGAATCCCTTTTTCTACATTCACCATTCTCATGCTTCTCATCTTAGGCTTAATGCCTTCTTTGCCTCAGTCTTTAGTGGGAAGATGGTTTGTCCTCAGGACAACTGTCCTCCTGGATTGGCAGATGGTGTCAGGGAGCAGAATGGTCCCTCTGTTATCCAGGAGGAGACAGGCAGAGAACTGCTGAGTGCCTTGGATGTTCATAAATCTGTGAAACTCGATGGGATCCATCCCAGGGTGATCAGGGAGCTGGCAGATGAGCTTGCAAAGCCACTCTCCATCATTTACCAGCAGTCCTGGGGACACCGGGAGGTTCCAGATAACTGGAAGCTGCCCAGTGTGACTCCTATTCACTAAAAGGGTGGGAAGGAGGAGCCTGGTAATCACAGGGCAGTTAGCTTGACCTCAGTACCTGGTAAGGTTATGGAACAGTTTGTACTGAGTGTCATCATGCAGCACTTACAGGATGACCGGGGCAGCAGACCCAGCCAGAAGGGGTTTAGGAAGGGCAGGTCATGTTTGACCAACCTGATCTCCTGACCCGCCTGGTGGATGCAGGAAAGGCTGTGGATGTTGTGTACCTGGATTTCAGCAATGCCTTTGACACTGTCTCCCACATCATACTCCTGGAAAAGCTGCAGCCCCTGGCTTGGACAGGAGCACTCCTTGCTGGGTTAAGAGCTGGCTGGATGGCCGGGCCCAGAGAGTGGTGAACGGTGCTGCATCCAGCTGGGGACCAGTCACCAGTGGTGTCCCTCAGGGCTCTGTGCTGGGGCCAGTTCTGTTCAATATTTCTATTGATGACATGGATGAGGATATTGAGTCTTTCATTAGTATTTTGGAGATGAAACTAAGCTGGGAGCATGTGCCAATCTGTTGGAAAGCAGGAGGGCTCTGCAGAGAGACCTGGAATGGTTGGATGGATGGGCAGAGTCCAATAGGATGAAGTTTAATAAAGTCCAAATGTTGAGTCCTGCATTTTGGCCACAATAAACTCCTGCAATGCTACAGGCTGGGGACAGTGTGGCTGGACAGTGCCCAGGCAGAAAGGGACCTGGGGTACTGGTCCACAGCCCACGGAACATGAGCCAGCAGTGTGTCCTGGTGGCCAAGAAGGCCACGGCCCCTGGCCTGGATCAGTGTGGCAGCAGGAGCAGGGAGGTCATTCTGCCCCTGCACCCAGCACTGGTGAGGCCACACCTCGAGTGCTGTGTCCAGTTCTGGCCCCTCAGTTTAGGGAGGACCTTGAGACACTTGAGCACTTCCAGAGGAGGGAACAAGGCTGGTGAGGGGCTGGAGCACAAACCCTGCGAGGAATGGCTGAGAGAACTGGGATTTAGCCTGGAGAAGAGGAGACTCAGGGGTGACCTCATCACTGACAGAACCAGAGGACAAAGTTTCAAGCTGCACCAAGGGAAATGTAGGTTGGATATTAGGAAAAGGTTTTTTATGGAAAGGGCGATAAAGAGTGAGGAATTGCCTGCCTGGGGAGGTGGTGAAGTCAGCATCCCTGGATGTGTTTAAAAAAAGACTGGATCTGCTACTTGGTGCCATGGTCTAGTTGAGGTGTTAAGGCATGAGCTGGACTCAATCTTGGTCTCTTCCAAACTAGTGATTCTGTGATTCTTTTTGATCTTACTTTTATGTGAAACCTTCTGTATGCCTGACAGATAACCTCCATTGATTCATATTAATCTCTGTTTTGGATGCTTCTAAAGTGGTATTTCACGATCAAGCCCAGAATTAGACTTTAGAGGAACTATAATTGACAAGGAAATAACAGATTCAACCACATTCAGACTTGAAAAAAGGATAAGAAAGTAGTGTGGTGACAGAAAAATTGCATTACAGGCACACACATTAACAATGCAGATGGCCATGTTGCCTGTCAAAATACTGAAAAATGTTAAAGTGACATTCAATCAGAGCAGAAATATTTGTAGGAACAAAGCTCAGAAAATGTTATAATTCCAATGCTTTTTCATAGTTCTGAAATATAAACTCATCAGTCACTCGTATATTTTCAGACATTTTGTCTGAAACTGAAGCTGTTACCTGTTTACTCAGCAACAGCACAATCATGGGTAGTTTCCTCCAATAATTTATGTCCAACTTTTTTAATGTTCAAAGTTTCACCATAAAGACAACCCTAGATATAGCTTTTTTTGTACCCTCATCTGTAAATCAGTATCCACATGCCAAAGATATCAAGATATTTGTCAGTATTTAAACTTTCTGAACAAGTTTCTGAACAATTTATAATTTTAGACTAGGCTATTACATTGTAATTTACATTTTATTCAGAATATGAGTGAGTACCAGTAAGTTCTGTTTGCTGTTTTTAAGTAAACATATGAAGTAAGCAAAATATAAGCTGTCTGAATCCTCAGAGCAGTAGAAGATACTTTAATTCATTTAACTTTTCATGTCCTCATTCTATGCTGGTTAATAGTCAGGCTTTAGCTCTGACCGTAGTGTTTCAGAGATAGTCAATGATGTCTCTCTTCCTGTTCAGTAAGTGGCATCACTACTTAAGATAAATATCCAAAATCATCCCTTTGTAATCCTAGAGTAGGATCCTTGGCATATATGGGACATGAAGAGTGTCATAGAAACGAATTTTGATATTCAGCACAATTTGAATCAGAGGGTGACTTCACAGAACTTAAAATCCTGTTACAAGAGCATGAGTGAGGACAAAAGCAGCCTTAAAATTTTAAAGAATCTCTACTTTATTTAATCTCCTATATCTACCAAGAACAGGCTTCCTCATATGTTCTGTTCAGTGTAAACATGGCAATGCTAGACTAAAAGGGTAGTTACAAGGATTCTCTTTAACCAACTTTCCAAAATGTGTGAGGAGAGTTAGGGGCTGTATGGATAGTTCTTCCCAAAGGCATCAGAGAACAATCTAGAGGTCAAAAGAGAAGGATCAACTTTCATTCATATTCTCATGGAAGAGTAAGAGTATTTTCATGGCTAAAGGAGGCTGAGTTCCTCTCTAGGCTGTAAATGAAAAGCACATTGATTATAACCAATACTGAATTACACTCAAACCTCACAATACATTGAGGAGCTACAAAGGCATTGAAAAACCACTGAGGGCTATTAGAATTGAGATATCTTTGTACAGGTTTTATTCATCCTAATAACTAATAATTAATTATTAATAGTACAATTTTTGCCTATTAATTTATACAGAAATAAGTTAGGATCAAAAGAAAGCTTGTTCTGTGTGCCAGACTACACGTATTGAAGCTCCCCTAGCTGGTTTTTCAAGTAGGGGGATTTATTCGTGTTTAACTCTGCCTCTCAATATAACTATAAATATAGTTTAAAAAAAAAAAAAAAAAGAAGAAAAAAAAAAGACCAATGGAGCAACTGATTTCGAAATTTCTGAAATATATTTGCAATAGCAAGCTGGTACATTACTTGCTCTTTCCAAATCTCTCTCTCTTCAAGTCATTGTAAATTGTAAGTAAATCCTTGGCAGCAATTTGCCTTGAGTCTGCACTAACCTGTTCTCCAACATTTGAGACAGAAATAGGAACACTTAAATTCCAAGTGAGCAAGCACTGTAACAGGTGTCTCTTGGGGGTGATGGGTCTCTACTAAGTGAGCAAGTGAGTGCCTCCTAGGGGTTTAAGGGGGATGGTTAATTATTAACCTCAGCTTCTGAAATTCTCTGCTATTTAGAATTCATGCTTTAAAATTCACAAGGTCAGAAAACATCTCTGTGTGGGTGGGTGTCTGAGTAGGCTCTCAAGGGGAAAATAAGACAAACAGTGCTGAGAAATAAAAGCATTTACTGAGGTGCTGAGTGCTAGTCCTAAGAAGAGCTACCTTCAAAGATAAGTAGTGCTAGAGGAGAGGCATTTAAAAATAAAAAGAGTAATGAAAAGAGTAGTCAGTGGCTTTTTTCCAGGAATTATCTTTTGGTTTTGTTTTGGAGAAGAATGACTAAGAACAGCACTAAGTTTTTTGTTTAAGTCTGCTGCACTTTTAGAGAGTATTTTTCTATATTTTTCCCCCTACTCAGTTCTATTTCCTTCTTCACACACATTTTATGGTAACGTTGATTTCTTGTATTATTCTTTGGAGAAATTAGCATGCACATTCTGTCCCAGAGCTGCAATAATACATTTGTGGGTAAAGTAGCATAAAAAATGTGACTGAAGGAGTAGTGAGCAGGGCTGCACACAAAAGCCAAGACATCAAGAGAAGCCCTGGCATCCTTAAAGTTATTGATCTTGAGTCATGAAAGAAGGCCTACAAAAGACCTGAAAACCTTTTACAGACTTTGAATTATGGAAACGATTTTTTTACAGTCTTCATAAGAAATATGGAGAGGGCAAATTACAAATCTAAAAGAAGTTACAATAAATAATTTGCAAATTTTTACAATTGTTTAACACAGACATCTTGCTTCCTGTCTCATCGTCTTGTTTCAATGTAATAATGCAAAATCTCCAGTAAATACATATTGACTTAGTCTAAACTATAGCAGAAATTTGCATTGATTTTTGTACCATGCTGTCCCTCCAGAATAAATTTTCAATGGAAAACTCTGACATCTTTTGTTTTAGAACAATTAAGGGATGCTGTTTTAATAAGTCAACTGGCTAGATGCTTCTTTTTTATTTATAACATTAAGATTTTAAAAAAAAAATCAGTAATAGAAATAAAAAATCAGCCTTTTGTTTTCCTGAAAACCTAAATATTAGCATATTTCTTTGACCTATTTTAAATTAAGAGATGACATTTCCAATAGCAAAGTGTTCCATGTGAAAAATTCTGGAAATGCTCCACTTGATGTAGTTTTTTTGTAATGCTACAAATATGCTATCTAGCAACTGAAAGTAATTTTATTTTATTTATTACAAAGTTATCCATGAGATCCACTCATACACCTTGTTGTTCCACACAGTCTTGCACCAAAACACAAATAGTGGACAGATGGGAACAGGAACACTATCCATAGCCATCTCTATCTAAATATCTCCATTACTTGTTCACTCAATCCACAGTTTGAGGATTAATAATATGGTTCACATCGACAGGAAAGAAACAATTTTTAACATTAAAACAAATTATTCTATGTGTTAAATGTATAGCAGATTGAGTATTTTTCTGAGTTCAGCACTGTAGTGATGAGAAATTCATACTTATTTGGGAAGGCAGTGATGAATACAGGATTCTTCATGTAATCAGAATCTGCAATATGTTCCTCTGTATCCATAAAGTAGGTGTAAACCTTTGTTAAGAGCTACTAAATCATAATGGCACATTTCTGACATAGGCAGTTGTGGTCATCTGAACTTGAGAGAAGCAAGCCAGCTGTGTAGGAGATTGTACTAGGTAGCTGATAAACCACAAATGTGTATTACATGATATTTGTTGTCATTCTTTTAAATGAAATAATTAGACATTTTTTTATATCAAGCCGTGGAAAGAAAAAAAATAGTGCAAAATCATAATGTCTAAGTCCTCTTCATAAAATGAACACTGACCTGGAATTTTGTGATTTATTCTCTTTTTGCTGTGGTAAAGACAGGTATACTGTTTTTTTCAAATGGAAGTATAAAAACCATTGTCTGAATAAAATTATTCAGCAACATGCTTTCCTGGCAAAATATCATACAAGCAAAATTTAGTTTTGAATGTCTCAAGCTTCTTTATTTTTTGATTGAAAAAGTTTTAAAATAAGGAGGAGAATAATGTAATATTTTGAGAAAGATCAAAAGGCTGTTTCATTCATCCTGGGAAAAATTATTATCAAAGTATGTGGTCTGACTAGCATAGAGAAGAAATTTTTGTATGTAAGTAATATCAAAAGTATTACAATGAGAATAAACAGTATAAAATTGCACCAATAGGTGACAAACTGGGACTGCTTTACCATTGGTTATGGGCCTCAAGTTCTATGTCAACGGTCTAAATACTAATGAGGTAGCCTGCTCTTCTGCTGAACACAGGGAATAAAAATACAAACAAGATAAATAGAGTAAGTATCCCCTGTCGGATCAATATGGATAAAGTGACGTGTCAAATGCATACCACTGCAATTCTGGCAAGTCAGCTGTTGTGATTCACTCTTATGCTGACTCAGTGCTTCACAGTGAAACACTGCCTCCCTCCCACGCCACCAGGGCTTGCCAAATCCCATTAGGAAATGTATAGCAATTAAGTTTAAATAATGCCTTGCTAGCCCACTCTGCTGAGAAGGTGTTTCAGAATGTCTCTGAAGTCAACTAGAAAGGAAGCCTCTCAATCCAGTTCCAGCAGGAATGGTTAATATCTGAGAGTAGCGAGATCTGGGCTGATCCCTCCAGGAAAGTGAGCCAGGAACCCAGGATGACTCCAGCACAGGCCAGGCAGCAACAGCACTGAGTGGGACCAGCCCCTTTGCACCTCAGCCAGGCAAGCAAAGGGCTCTATCAACAGCATAAGGAGCATCAGGATAATCCCAGCTAAAATCAGCCCAGAAAACTGAAAAAGCAATACATAAATATCCATTTTAGCTCAGGTGGAGCTCCTGGGCCCATTGTCTCAGATCAATTGCTGTACTGGTGTCTAGGATGTGGTGTTACTGACTTTGCCCCTATCATTGCATAAAATCAGTCTTTTTTTTCAGAGAGTTGATGTGAAACAACAATCCTGTGCAACTTTTGAAACAGATATCCTTCATAATTTCATGTCCTCAGGAAAAAAAAACAAGCTATATATTAGGGGATGTATTTTGCTCAAACAGAAAGGCTCTAGCTACCAAGGCACATTTATTCAATGGAAAAAATTCAGACAAACCACTGCTACATCTGCCATAATATTTCACCTAAAATAGCTAGCACTAGATGTCTTACTGCACTGGCTGATCACAAGAGGTCTTCTGCTGCAAGGTACAATGAAATTAGAAGATTAATTAGAAGATTAAACCCTTTAGTTTACCCTGACTGGCATGAGACAGCAAAGGGTAGCAGAGAGAGAGGGATGTCATGAGTGGTCTCAGAAAGGAACATGAAAACTAGCAAGTATTATACATACCCTCAGTAAACACCACTAGGAAAAAGCCACTGTCTACCACAAGCTGTATGTTCACTGTCTGTGTTCTGCACAGACAGACTTAAAGCACAGCAAGATTTGTGGGTGCTTGGTTTTTCTTTTCTGCTTGTGGAACAATTTTGATTACACTCTCCTCAGCATCTTGGCATTTGGATATGCAACTGCTTAGTAGGGTGTCTGAAAACATTTGGCTTTAGCCTGTGACTCATCATGCACTTTGGGTGCCTGTTTATTAATCAAGAATCACACACCCTGCTGTGTGTTATAATTTTCAAGGAAGCAGCAGAACCATTAGTGTTCAGTGTTTCTTGTTTTGTATCTCATATCCAAGTCAGAATTAACCAACACACCTGAGGTTTAATTACTCTAAGCACCAGCCCATTGCAGTCTTTCATGCAGTTCAGCCTTTCCCTGACATTCTGCGTTCTCATGGACAGACCCTAAGAATTTCTATAAGCACTGAGCAGTATTGCCTATGTGTTTACATTCACATTTGTAAGTTTGAATAACAAATAGCCTATTTTTTATCATGAAAATCTTTCTGTGATCAAAGTAAATTTTGGAGGAGAAAAAAGTAAGATTTAACACTTTAAAAAGGCACGTATTCCAGATGTGTTTCTAAATTTCACACACACAGAGTTCCTACTATAATTGTGGAATTTAAATATCTTGAAAATGAGATCAAATACTTGTCATCAAGTTGCTGGAACTTTGGAATTTTTTTTAAAAGATAAGTGTTCTTATCAATTATTACTTCATACTAAAATGAAAGTTTGAAGGCAGCCATTCTGAAATCAAGTTGTTCAACTGTACTTTTTGCTCCCACTCGTCTCTTAGGCTTGCTGATCTCATACTATTTTGATATTGTCCCTCTGCAATTTTAAGACAGCCTAAACTTCCAATAGCTTCCAATAGAACAGTAAAAGCAATGAACAAAAGTAAAAAGACAATGAGAAAAAAAAAAGAATGAAAAAGGAGTTATAGAGAGGGAGCTAAGTAGTATTTCAAATCACTGGTAGTAAACCACTTGGGAATCTACATGAATCTTGATGGATCATGAAACATCAAAAATTAGAGTAATCGGTGATACATATTTCACAAAAAAAAATAACAGAATCAGTTCTAGTAACAGGAACTGAAGAGGGAGAATAAACATATTTTAAAAATACCCCAAACACACATAATATGCCTTATGTTTACACTGAGGTAAAATTGTCATTACTTTCAGATGCTGATTACTTAATTCATGTCTCCAGCATTAATAAAGTTGGCATATTTTACTGATGGAGATGGCTGTCTAACAGATCAAAAGTCAGTGTAGATCTAGTAATATAATATCTTCATACTTTTAAATGAAAGATTCAGAAGGTTCTTTCTTCTAAACTACTAAGCACAAATAATAAATTACTCTCCCATTGCTTTTAGAAGAACAGGAGTTAGATTAGGCTCTAAAGGACTCATATTTGTAGCTCATATTGACACATAAACAAGGTTACCAGTATAATCCAAAGGCTGTGAAGGCAAACGTTTTCTTATTTAGGGATAAAAATCAATTAAAAATGTATTACTATGTAGTCCCATTTTGTTTCCTCATAAAGGTGTATTAATTGCAAGTCACAATTGAGCCAACTTCCTGGAAGGGTTTATTCCACAGGTAATTAAAGCTAATGCAGAATTAATGTTTTTCATTTTGTCAGGAAGGTGCTAACTGTGAAATCAGAAGCATCCTACAGGTTAGGGGAGAAATCAAATTCCTCTTTACACTCACACAAGGAAAGGGAATAAGAGAAATTGCAGAAGGAAGCAGTGCAAACTGATTTTTACAGGCAAACAAAGCAATGTGAAGGACCAAGGCAATTCAAAAGCTTTTAGGAAACACTATGAAATAAAATATATTTTGATTTTCATTGCATTTGTGTTAAGATAGCATGACTCAATCAAAAATTTACATTATCCTACAATACTGCCTCATAAGCACAGAGGGCAACCCAAATGCCTCTTATCTAATCAACATTTATTGAAAGGAAAAAATGGCCAGGCACATTACATGTTTTATCATAAACCACAGAGAGGTGCAGATTGCATTTTTTTTACAAGAGCTCCTTGAGAATGAAAGCACACTTTAAAAAAGTATACTATGTAAAACACTTCCATATGGAAACATGTAACGAGAAAATTTGCATGGAATTGCTGCTTAAGTTTATGATCTTTTCTTGTCATGAAATATTAATTAATTAAAAGTTTATGGACTATTTAATTTATTCATTTACCTTACTTTGATTAGAAATTTCTCTGAGGCAATACACTGAAAATAATGTTTATTATATATACTTTGAGTATATAATCTAAGGTGGTAAACTGCATACATTTCTCCAGAGACATGTAAGCCATAAACTAGAATGGTGTTGCTACTTAGTTCTTCATGTTTAATGTTTTTTGATGTAATTTTCCCATTCCAAGTCGGAACAAAAAGCTGATAAGTTTCAGATGTTTCTTACTAAATAATAACTGGAGGGAAAAAAGTAAAAAGAGGTCAATCAGAGTTTCATCTTACATATTCAGAATGTGTCATTATAACATATGCTGCACCACTATTACTAACTCATTTCCAGAATGAAAAGTTATTTTTAAGTCAAGCACTTAACTTTTATTTTCTAAGCTGAAAAGCAGGTTATTTCATTATTCTCAAATATTTGCTTTTTGGAGCAGGCTTAGAAATGGTTTCAACTAAGGCAAACAAGAATTTTCCAAATAATATAATAAAAATATTCTAATTTAATTTTTCACAAAAATTTGTCTGTTCTTTGGATTTTCCCTAGGATTCTCTTTTTGGTTTGGTATCTGTCACTCTTTGCAATTTGTACTGGTACACCAAACAAAACGTGGGTACAAGCACTGGTGACTTTTGGCTTAATTAAACTAATACACCAGTATTTGATGTCCTTGAAGTATAAATAATCCAAAGAAACTGAGAACATGAAAGACGAATTTTTTTATCTTTCTTGGTTTAGTTTTTTTGGTTTTTTTTGTATTTTATACTCTTAGAAAAAATATCTCCAAATGACAGAAATAATTTTTCCTCCAATACATTGAAAAGAAGTCTTTGAACCTTGAAAAAAACCCTAAATCTGGAAAATCTATTAACTTCTACTTATTTTAAATAAAATATAAGAAACATGAATGAGTTTAACAAAAATGTGTGGTTTACCCTTTCACCTTATCTGCCTCATAAATTTTTCCAGTCATGGTTACAATAATGATATTTTACTAGCTTTACTCATTTGATTCTTTTGAACAGTAGCTGAAAATATGTGCCAAGTATTTTTGGCTGCAAGCAATGTCTTTGCTACTTTGATCTTTCATACATTCTCTGCAATGGCGTTTTTCTGGCTGATCACCTTCTGTTCTTTTGGTGTGTTCTGCATCTGGGGTACTCACAGAAAGTTTACTGCATTTCAAGTACACTCAGAGATATCTCAGAATTGAAGCTGATTAGACAGAACAGTGACACAGGAAAACATATTCTCCTCTAGCAGAGTTCTGAGGCTGACTAAGCCTTTGGAATCTCTCCCCACATCTGGAGTAACTACTTTCTGACATGTTTTATGCAAAATAATTCCATCTAAACATTTCCCTTCTCAAGAATTGTAGAAAAACCTTGCAGTCAGCTTTGCTGAAAAATTCAGTAAACTAATACTTAGGATAAAGTATGAGTTTTTGGCAGTATCTTCTGGAAAAAAACAATTTCTAGAAAAGAAAAAGGCAAACTACTTATTCTCTGTAGAGACAATATATTAATCATCATTGTCACAAAAAAAAAAGGCATTTTTAATTACAAAGATAGGAAAAACAATAAATGAACATCTGACTTTTAGGTTTATTTTTTTTTCTAATTAGTTTTATAAAAGAAGAAATTTCCTGCTTTGTGTTCTGTTCTGACTTACTAGATTAAAGCATTTTGTTATGAAGTGCTTCACTGACAGTGCCTTTACAATCAAAATTTGGAAAAAAACAAATTACTTTGGATCAAACACAAATGACTAGTGCATTTACAACCCATGTCAAGACCAGCTAAAATCATCACAAAAGTATTTTACACGAAATTAGTACAAGAAATTGTGTTTCATAGGGATACCAGAATGAGAGTGGTCACATTTTAGCTCTTCTGCAATAAACCTGGAACCTCAGATAGACTTCAAATTGTTATATCTCATATGCTGATCCAGGCTGCTTACTTGCTAGCATTAGCATTAGCTAAGCATTTCTACAGTGTCCAAAATCAATACAATGCACTGAATGCCTTCATTTGATGTACCATGCTGGATACATTGTGATTGCATCCAAAACTCCACAGGAGGCTGAAGACACTGACATATCTAAGAACATACATTTTGTTGTGCTTCTGAGCTAAGCAGAAAAATGCATCAATGTCTGTCTTCCTTTGAAAAACTTGTCATGTGAGACTTTAACAAAATACAATAAGGTATGATCCATAAACCTCTCTCTTTATCAGAAACGACACTAAGTTGCTTGAGGGTAAGTTCCCTATATGAAATTTAACCCTAATTTTATGAAAAAGGACTGGGATGTCTATGGTAAATATAAACATACATATGTATCTCTGAAATGAAAGCTAAAAATATCTAAATCAGTTTTGACCTCAGATAACCTTTTTGTTAATGGCCTAAATGTACAGCTGCATAAGGAAGAGAAGCTGCTATTAATACCCTGTAAGGATAGGCACTGCTCTGTGAAGTTCAATGGACTTGCTCACTTATCACCAACCTCATTAAGTTTTAATTTTATTTTTATATGTTGTACGTAACCAGCGATAAGATGGATGCTGCCAAAGCATCTAAAAATCAATTCAAAAAGCTTTTAAAACAGTGTGGAGAGACAGAGAGGGGTTATAAATGGAACTGCTGACAGACCTTATCTCTAGTGCCTTGAATGACTCTTGGTCATACCCTAACACAGTTCTTAAAAGAAAACTAAAATTCCTATCTCAACTCTTTTAAGAAGAGATGAAATAGAAGAGGATGATCTATATTCTAAGTGTTCTCAAAATAGTGCTCTTTATTTTTAATAATTTTCTATAGGTTTTTCTTTCTTTCTACTGTAAAAGGACAAAGGGGGAAAAAAAAACCCCTGTGTGTGTATAACCATGTAGCAAGGGAGTTTAATCACTGGAAGATCTTTGTTAAGTCTATATTTCTGAATTTTTCTTGGGAAAAAATTTGGTGAATAATTTTTTTTTAAAATTATGTGCAAAATCTCTCACTGAACTTGCTGGGAGACATTTCAGATCTACATATATATATACACTATAAATATTAATATACAGCTGAATTATGAGAAGAATCATGCTGAGTCTGACATTTGGAAACTTCCTACTGAAAAAACTAAATAGCAAAAGATAGACTAAATTGTAAAATCATTAACATAGAATCTAATATGTAAGAGGGGAGTTTATGAACATGAATAAACAACACTTGTAAGTAATACTGACAAAAATAGACTACATAGAATATATAAATAATAAAATTTGAAAATTCAACTGCTACCAAAAAATATTAAAAGTTAGATCATTGAAATATAGGTTTGGTCTGAACACATGAAATTTAGTGGGCTTTTTAAAATCAATTTTCTTTCAAGGTTTAACTGAAGTCTTGACCTTATTTTCATTAAAAAAGAAGGAAGCTTAATAAAAATGTATGTACATTCCAAAGTGGACTATATAAGTATGTAACAGAATTTTAGGGCCTTTATTATAAGAAATTGTATTAGTAGTTATGCTAACTACTGCAGAAGTCCATCTGACTAGTTTCAGGTCCTCCATAAGCACTAATGGTAAACATCTAATTACTCTTCTAAATAATATAAAAATTAATGAACATAGAAATAAGTTGATAAAACTTATCGATGTTTCTTGATTATTATATCTATTAAATTCTAGATTTATACAGCTGTTTATATTACTTTTGTCACTGTGCTGTTTTCATTTTCATGGGGATAGAGCACATGAAACTGATGTAAGCAACTGAAAAATTAAGCCTTGCATAGAGGGCAAACTATTTCCTCAGGCTAATGCCTAAACTGAATATTAAGAAGACATCAGATAGTTCAGTTGTTTTGGGGCTTTAAGTTTTGATGTTGCTTTCTTGTGTCACAAAGAAGATTTTGTTTCCCCAGTGCCTGTGGTTTTAACCAGTACTAACCATTTCCTAAACCTGTGTGGTATCTGAATAAGAAAGGTTTAGTATTTGCTCTAAGGACTGCTGACAAATTGGAATTGGAAATGAGGAACTATTCCCTAAAGTGATATCTGTTTGGTCTCATAAACTAAATGAGAAACATAGAGGTTTTAGGATTATTTCATTGTATTATGCCTACCTATGGAAAGACTCCAGGATAAGGAAAAAATACATAGTTTCTTTCCTCAAGAAGAACACAAAAGTAAATTCCAATATGTATTTTATTTTTTTCACTGAAAGACATGGAAATTTTGGGGGATTTTCTGATGTACATATTTTTGAGGGTTTTTTACTATATACTTCTCTAATAAGTTTCTGCTATGAAGAATATAAATATAGTAGTGTTATTATTATTTTGTTAATCTTTAATTGAGTAATATCCTCTGGTGGCAAAAAAGACAAGCAAGATACTCCTCAGGTAAATTTTCCATAAATCAGTTAAAATATTGGTTGACAGTTTCTCCTGTAATAATCTTCCAGATATGTTTTACTATGAGCTACCTTACTCTTACATATGGAAATACATTTCTCTTTGTCAAAGCTCTGCAAGGAGGAAAACATTTGTCTGATTCTCACCGTTGTAAAGTCTACACTTACCTCAAGAGGATATATATTGGCTACTAAAAATCAGGAATTATATCAAAGAAGGTGGTTTTTAAACTAATAGTTTGCTCTTAAAGTGATCATAATTGAAAGAATCCAGAGTATTGAATGTGTTTAAACCAAAAAACTGACAATGATTTTCGAAGACAGAGACACTTCTTATTCTCATTACTAAAAAGAAAACTGGCTTGGATTTTTGCTTTGTTTTGTTTGGTTTTTTTATTTTTTTGGTTTGGGGTTTTGGTTTGGTTGGTTTTTTTTTGTTGTTGTTGTTGCTGGGGTTTTTTTGGTTTTTGGTTTTTTTTTGTATTTGTATTTGTATACTTCTCTACAATGGATAACAAAGTGCAAACTCACAAAAAAAAAGAACTTTGGACTTTAATGATCATAGGCCATATCATATTGACGTTTTATTGCTTTCCCTTAAATTCATGGCTAAATACTAGAGTCTTTGTTAATGCTAATTGAAGAAAAGATGATCTTTCAGTAGTTTTACAGGTACTGAGCAGACTGCTATTTTCTTTAAAGAGAAACAATGCCTGCAAAACACTGCATCAAGTTAAATAATGTAAAATCCTTAGAATAACCACAGTAACTCCTGAATTCATATAGTCACACTTCCTTAAACTTTATGAAATCAAAGTTGTGCTTCCAGAGCAGGCAAAAGTCAGATTATTTCAAAAACAGACATAAAAATCACACTGCTGGTTAATTTTAAAAACTCCATGGTTTTATTGTGAATGTGTGTCTTAGAGTCAGAAAATTTAGTTCACATAAAAGCTGATAATACATAAATTGTTAGGGACTGTTCTCTAAATATTGGGTGAAATAGCAAATGAGAAAATATGAACAAACAAACAAAACTATTAAAAAACACAATTATTTTAATAACAATGAAAAAAACATAGAAATCAGAAAGATTTCTAAATTTTCAGATAAAATTATAAAATAGTTCATTTCAACTAAGAGTCAGGGAAAACAATAGTTTTAAGATGGTATTTGGTGACTCTGGTAAATGGGATTATATGTTGAGGTTCAAAAAAGGAACTTGATTTGGTGACAAAATTATATTTTTTTTCCAGTCCCATTTCTTATGTATGTGAACTGAATTGCCTTTTACAACTAGGAATTGTCATAACAAATCCCCTTACTCTTAAGTAAGCAGAAAAACTCTGTTTGAAAGGTCTGGTTTCCTTTTATACTCCAGACCCTCTACAGACATCCTCAAGGATATTCTTCTGTGTCAGGAAAGAACCTAAAAGATACAATCACTCCAGAGATTCTTGTCATTCCAGATCAGTGACTGGAGTGAAATGGCACCAGCATTTTTTCTGTTATCATCAGTTTCTGCACAGTTTATTATTAATTTTTAATTAGGTTTTGAGAACTGAGCTATTTCCTACATAGAATTTCTTATTATATGAGTTTTTATGTAGACAGAATTATTACCATAAAAATGATGAGAATTGTACTTCTGCTTTTATGTTGTGAATCCTAATCCTTGATAATTTAGTGATGAGCTTTTCATTCTGTAGGAGTTGAATTTCATGAGCACTTTTCCATGCTCAGTGGTGAACCACACATTTGTAAAACTCTCAGCTAATTAGCACAATATATCCACTCATGTGCACAAATGTCTGATAATAGTGTGGTAATGGCAGACACAAAAGTAGTCTCCCAAATTATTAATGGATCTCTGATATCATGTAATGAAAATATGAATGAGTGAATTAAAATATTTTGACTGTTGATTATTTTGGTGCTTAAATTATTTTCAGAGTTTGCAATAAATTCTGAGTGTTAACATAGAATAATATTTTAACTTGTCTAGGTATTCCTTTGCTCTGACAGTGAAGTTTGAGCACATATCATATGTCATTGACAATTTAAAAGGAAACAAAAGCAAAAAAAGACCAAAACACACACACACACTCAACAAAAATCTACTGCAGAAATATTTTTCCCTTATAGCTCTTGCTTCCTAGATGGACAGATTCCTACTAAGAGAGGAACAGAGGAACCAAAGACAAAGTTTTCCTCAGTTAAACAACCTAAAATTCATTATGTGATTCACCGTTAATCTGAGTTTGTACTAGAGTAGGATAATAAAAAGAGAAGAAAAGTTCTTACTGAGATCAAGGTAGAGGTGAAAAGGAAAAAGAAAAGGCAAGAGGGATAATTAATTTAACCATCTGATGCTGAGAAAATCAGCATCAGGGCCCAAATCTTCCAATTAAATCAATAGGTTATAAGTCAGGAGAGAATTTAGCCTGGCAATGTCAAAGCAGAATGCAATTGTGATCTGAGTACCTGGTTCCTTCAAAAATTCAAGAATTCTTAGGGACAGAGCATAAGAAGTTAGCACATCTGTTCATGGGCAAATCCTGCCTTCTGTAGTTGAAAGGCTGATGTGGAACAGCATGATAACATTACAGCATGATGAGAACAGAGTATTTCCTAAACCTTCAGATTAACCACTTCCAACAAAAAAGAAATCAAACTTAATATGATCTGCAAATTATATTTCAAAGGATATGAGAGGACAGCCTCACCCACACTAAATTAGTTAGGGCTTAATAATTTCCAATACCAATTTATGTCAAATGAAAATCTTATCCACAAACTTTGCCTTTCCAGGAAGCTTGTGTCTGGTTTGTAGTGGACACTAACTCCCAGTTTCTCTCTGTATTATTCAGTAAATCACAGAATGATTTGAGCCCCCTGGTTCATCCTCCTGCCCCAAGCTGAGAACCAAGTTCAAGGCCTTGAAGAGTTAAGTTTCCAAGAATGGAGCTTCCATGGCTTCTCTGGGCAACCTCTTGTACACTTTGGTGAACTTCATGATGAAATGTTCCTTCCCAATATCTAATTAAAACTCCTCTGGTTGCTGCATGTTTGTTATCCCTTTTCTCATTTCTGACTCCTCTGAGAAAAGTCCTGCTCAAGCACCCACTAGAATCTTGAGTACCTTTACCTTATGATCACACAAAAAATGTATACAGACCCACACAATATACATGTATTGGTCTTTGATATCTTCCACAAAGTTTTTCTATCAGAATGATTTATCTTAATATGCATAAGACTAACATAAAATCCTATGAAGACTTGTGAACATTAAAAAATTTCCCTGGTTAAGCACTACATTCACCTCTAAGGGATGAATAGCAAAGCTTAATAAATATCTGTGAGGGACAGTAGCTTCATTCTATCATATAATTTTCAATTTAATTATAAATAAACAAATATTAGCAAAGTGTAGAGTATGATTTAGGAAAATTTTATTATTAATATAAATTGTAGTACTATGGAGAAAAAACAACAGGAAACTAATTAATGTACACAATTACAACCTAAAAGAAAATACAAATTTATAGAATAGTTTATTATTTTAATCAGCTTTTAATTTTTGCTTAACATCATCACATTGGGAAATATTAAATAATACTAGGAAAAACTGAATGATCTATTAAACATAATGAAAAGCAGAGGATAACAATCAAAGCCTAGGTAGAAAGGTCATTGGAAAAATGAGACCATTTTTCTCAATATATAACAAACTGGCATCTTGACTCAATGATAGAGTAGAGAGATTTTTGTACAAAAATGCTGATGTGAGTTGTGGTCAGCACTTGTCTGTACAATTTACATTGAGATTTGTGACACCTGCAGATGCCCTCAAACTCGATTCCCCTCTTTATAAAAGGCTGCAGAGCTGCTGGCAAAGCATTCTTTTTCAAGGGAGTTTTCCTCTGGAATGCTCTTCCTTGCCAAGGTCTAAAATAGCCATAAACTGTTGACATTCTGGGCATGCTACAAGGTCCATCTGTGTGAGCTGACTGAGGCACTAATGGGTGGGATATCTCGTGGGAAGGTGTGATGGAGGTGCACAGGTCTTATGACTAGGAATTAAATGGGGTGTTAGAGAGTGGGAGGACAGAAGACTGCTGCTTTTTTTGGAAGCTTTATTTACTGCAGTCTCTACATTATATTTTAAAATACATGCCAAGGTTGCTCAAAGTCTTAGGTGTCCTCTGGAGTGCTTATTTTGGATTAAAATCTAAATGAATGATAATTCTATCCCTAGTGTTAATGATTCATTTTGTTTTCCAAATTTCTCAGAGACTTTCCATAAATTTAAATCTGAGCAGCAGACTGTTATTTTTCAGAATACTTACAGAATTAAAATAGTATGACTTTTTAAAGACTAAGCCACTATGCAGAGTAAGAATGCAAGAATCAACCCAAATGATTTTGACAGCTAGAGCATGATGGTTTACAGCAACTTTTTTTGTTAAAATGCCCATGTTACACAAAATGTGTCACAATGGTAGTGCTGGTTTGTTGTCAAGGGGAAAAAAATCCCCAAAAGTAATGATTCTAGTTAAACATGCAAATAAATAAACAGGGATTTGTACAAATTGCAGAGATTAATTGGATTAAATAACTATAAAAATATTTTTATAATGATAGGTTCCCTATAACTAGGAAAATGCAGAAAAAAAATTGAGTATCTACTGATTTAAATTTCAAAAACATGCACATTTTCCCATATTGAACACTATGACTAAAATCCAAAACACCTGTCATTTTAATCACTGGTCTTTTAAGTAGCATATATACAGGTTGTCTGCCCTAGCATTTGTTTACAAAAGTCCTACATTTAAACTCAATTTAGCAGAGCTCAGATAGTGAAAAAGAATTTCATTTAAAAAATACTAGTTCCTTACTATGTCTTTATAAGAATAACATTTTTATTTCTAAGAATTTATTCATTGCTATTTCAGAGATTTCATGCTTTCAACTTTCAACTGAAATGAGCCCCTGAAATTCAGATTTTAGCACTGTCCCATACTAGATATAAAAGATTACTCATGTTTTATATGCTCTTTTCAAGACTAAGTACATGATTAAACATTGTTTTTACTGATGACACTAGGTACAGTAAACTGGAGAGAGGGATATTTCTAAGATCTTCATATTTTTCTTAGTACTTAGTCATCAAAAAAAACCTCAACAGCTGGGATAATCATGGTAAATTATCTGCAGTAACTCTTTCAGAGTGTAGCACTTTCAGATTTAATTTCAGTAAATCCAGTACCAGGAAACACTAAGGTTGATCACACATCTGTTTGCTTTTTTTTTTTTTTTTTTTTTTTTTTTTTTTGTGGAATGGGAAAGAATTTAATCAAAAACTCATTATAGTCAAATAGTAGATCTGGTTTGAGAACACTGTCAGTTATTCACTATACAAAACTTCTGAAGAGGTAAAAGATTTTTCTGTCACCAGTATTTTGATTTGTTATAAATATTCAAAAAGGCTCCACTAGACATGACATGAAAGTATGTGACTTTATTACATATTCCTTCTTTTCCATCTTTTCATAAATTTCTCAGTTCTGCAATTTTATTTTTTTTTAAGAAGGAACTAAATAAAATTTGAGATTTTCAACTCTTAAAAGTCTTTATTTTCTTCTTGTTGGGTGCAGTTGGTTGAAAATGTGTTTGAAAAAACTTTTCTTAAAATGAATTAAACTAGAAATAACTAGAAAATACTTCAAGTTTAAGGAAAAATTAGTTGGAGGATCAAACAAGGAGAATTTTCTGATAGATGGTAATTTTTTTATATTTTCACTATTCTTGTTCAGTTTTTGACTGCTGAGAACAATTAGTAATTTCAGATAACACTGATACAACAATAATATCTTGCAACAGGTCACATGTAGCAGTCACATTACAAAACAAATCTGGAAATAGATTTTAAAGAAAACATAAAATTTGAACATTTCACAGAAGAAATTTATCTCAAAGGAAATTCTAAGATTTCTTTAAAATAATTTAAATTTTTGGTTTTAATTCCCTGGAAATTTTATGCTGCCATTGCTGTATATTCTCAGCATATTTAAGCACTCTAGCTTTTGAAATATTAAATGCATATTCTTTCAAAACTCACAGAAAACCTCAACAAAGCACAATCAGGGGAAACAAACAAAAATTAACACATTTTTAAAGTTATCCAGTTATTCATACTGTTAAGTAAATTGATCATCAATCTTCAAAAACTATGCTTGGTAATGAATAAGCTGATGATAGTTACACTCCCCTTTCCCAAATTCCTGTCTCTTCTTGGTACTGTCTAATGTGAAACCAGGCAGCCCCACAATGACTCTCATGCCCTTGCAGGAAGCTATGAAAGCATAACTTTTCCTTGCAGGCAGCCACCAGCAACAACAGCTCTTCAATTCTGTCTAAATCCACTCAATCAAGATGAATTTAAGGTCTTCTTTGCGATTTTTTTGCACTTTTCTTTTTTTTTTAAAATCTGCTCATCTTTCTTTACCACAAAATTGATCATTCTGCTCGAAGAATGCTATAGACTCTTGCTGGAAATTCCCAAAACATCTGAAAGCAAAACAAGGCTTTCCTCTCTGATTCCCTGTCCCTGCTCTGTAGGTTGCACTGAATTCTTTTTTCTACACCTGAAAGATCTTAATACTATATCAAGTAGCCAAGAACATTCCAGTGTGCTGAGGCAGACAAACCCTCGGTGCCTGAGGTATGTCAGATACAATCAGCCTCAAGAAGCACTGAAGTAAAACACCAAGACCTTTTGAAGCTCATTCAAAAAGAGAGTCATTAGGACAGACACATTAATCAGGCTGGCATTATTATCAGTGGTGTAAGTAGACATGACAACACAGGAATGCCACAATTTACCCCTCACTCTTGTCACCTGCAGAAAGAAGGAGCAGGACACTGAGAATTTGCATTTTAGTTCATACAGTGGAAAAACAACCATCTCTGATGTCTATCTAAGGGTTGAGCAAGACTTCCCTACAGAAAAATTCCACACTTTCACTGTAGTATTTACAGTTCCATATGCCCATTATTCACACTGCACAAGCAAGAGCTGCATTCACACAATAATAGTATATTCCAGCTGAGGTAACACTGAGCTAACAAAAGGCTGTCTGGCAGCAAGTTTGAGGCCATTCTTTTAAAATCACTATTTTGGAATGCTAGATTTTTTTCATTAGGCTCATGAATCACCTGAACAGCTATGCACCTATATAAATGTAATAAAACAGCCCTGATCCTCCCAGCAAATTAAACAAATTCAGGAATACTAATACAGACAAATAGCTGAAACAATAGACACTTTCATAAGTCAACAGCATTTACAGAGCATTGTTTCCTGAGGAGAGAGCACAACAGAAATGACATGTCTTTTGCACAACACACTGTGTTTTATATTTCTTGGTTTTAATGTTCACCTTTGACATGCCATAAGAAAAAGAAACAAGAGCTATTAAAATTATTCCTTTGCATGTTGAGAGTGACTTCAAAACATGGTGAAAAAGCACTTTAATAAACTATATTTTTTTGCTTTGCTTAATCCCATGTTAGAGCCAGCCAGGGCCAAGACTGGCAGCCACAGATACAGTAGCCACCAAGCATCTTCATTGCTGCTGAATTCTCTGCAAAAAATGAGCTAATTATGCACTGCCCTCTCTCTTCTGTCAGAAATTCGACTTTACTAGCACTCTCATTCTTTTGCATTTTCCTTCATAAAACATGATGCTGAAAAGTGGCAGAGAAAAAATGTGGAAAGTGTTTTGTATATAAAAAAAGATTACAAAAATATGGATTTCTAAATACCCCTGTGCTACTTCATTGGTACTTACAAATTAAATAAAACTGCAAATTGAAATGTGTAAGCTGTTTGTTTGTTTGTTTGCTTGTTTAACATAAAGCAAATTACATACTTTAAATTCAAATGCATGTAAGTATGCAGATTATGCACATATACACATTGCTGCATTTTTTTTTTCTCATTTTACAAATGCATTCTCTAAAGGCAAGAAGTTGCTTATTTTTAGAACTAGAAACAATTAATGGTTTCAGAACAATAGCATCTTCCTCACTGAAACCATGAAGCTGATCCTTGTTAAATGGTTTGGACCTTATTTGGACCCAAATATTTAGGATGAAAATTATTTACAAAGAGTATATCTTTAAAAAAAATAATTCTTTTCTGGGTTAGATATCAGTCTTAGAACATATTTTGCTTCCTATTTAAGTGCCATTCAATTTATTTGCTCTTAATAAAAGATACAGCTCATAGGAAATTAACCTGTAAAAGATGAACAATTCTGAATAAAAACTATCCACACACAAAAAGTAGGAAATTAAAGGAAATACTTCCATAAACAGGCCTTCTTTTTTGAAACCATAGACAGTGTACACACTGCATACACATCCATAATTCAGTAATATCTAATTTTAAGTCATGAGCTATTTAAAATTCTAAAGCTTCAAGTGGAAATTATGCAGAGAATTGCAAGGTGTGAAACAGACTGTTAATCTATTATGTAAATGATGCAATATTTAGAGTAATGTAGAAAAGTATCTCCTAGTTAGAGTTTATTGTTGTAAGTTTCCTAAAAATATGAAGAAAAGCACATTGTTTACTTCACACTTCTTGGGCAGAAGGGCAAATTTTCTTTTCTGGACAGTCAATACAGCTAAATACAAAAAAAAAACCGAATGGATTGATGAGTTGAACCCCCATAGCATACAAAAAATTTAAATGGAAAATTATCTTGCTTATTCTAAATGTGGCATTACAAGCCTGTCATCTGAAAATTTTGCCTGTAACTGATGTGGGTTTGTAAACCTTTGATTGGGGATTCATCTGTACAGGAAAATTTTGTGTAGTTGAATGTCACTACTACTGAGGTTAGTATAAGAATATTAAACAACTGAATGTACTAGAAAGCAAAGTAGCTTCTCTTGTGTAGAAAAATTTTTATACAATTCTCATTTTATTTATTCATGTGTAGCAGATACTGAAGATAAAACTCATCTAACTAACCATTAGACTAAAAGTTCCTTAAATAGCTAGTTTTAATAAAATTATTTAAATATCTAAAATTTTACTGGATTTATCATTCCTTGCTTCTAAATTCTACCTTCCTGATCCTGGACTTTTTCTCCCCCCTAGAACTATAAGTATGATTTTAACAAACAAACAAACAAACAAAAAAAAAAGACAGAAGCTTTCAACCATCATCACATAATCTAAACGGGTAGACATACAAAACCCATCTATTAGTGTGTATGTATATATGATTGTACATATAAATATAACCTATAAATAACTTAGCATCAGTGAAGCAACTGTCACAACACGAAATATGCAACATCTAGACCAAAATGAAATACAGAAAGTCCATTTTTCGTCAGTTTTTGGTGTGTTCAGCATTAAAAAAAAGAGGAGAAATAAATAGTAAACATGGTGTTATATATGTTATATAGCAATGTGCACATTCAAGTAGCAGTGGTAATTTTCAAGAAAGTGTTTTACTCTGGAAAAACTTTTTGTTTTGTTATCATAACTAGAGAAATTTAGCAGATGACTGAATGAAGACAGAAGAGCTGTTTGTCACTTAGTAATTAAGTTTGAGAATGTCTGATGCATCCTTCCTTCTCCAGGAAGTCTGTGCTTTAGAATATGAGAAGAGAATATGTAGGACTAATGGGCCTGTGAATAGTAACATAAAGCTGGAGCTAAAATATTCATTTCTATGTACGACAAGACTTGTCAACCATTTCTGATTCAGGTGAATCTACTCTCACAGGAACAAGTGAATACACTGTGTACTGTCAGCTTTGCAGAAATAACTGGGGGCACTTACAGCTCTGTTGGAGTTCCCTGTCTAGAAGAGTCATCTGTGCCTGGGTCATGCTGGATCTGTATGCTTTCATATTCCCTATGTGTAAACTGGCTACAAATATTATTTCTAGTTCCATCCTCACAGATTTTTCTATTACTTCAGCTTTTGTCCCTGTCCTCCCTTCAGTGAAGGTAGGATTTGAAGTCCCACTGATTTAGGCCCTTAGGACCAGTGTTGGTGCCTAGAATATCTCAATAAATTATTTCTCTCAAGTAGTTCCATACAGTGAGCATATTTCACTGCTTTTCCCAACAGAAGAAATAATTTGAGACCTAAGATACAATGCATGCCCATTTTCTGGGTTTGCACAAGGCTCCACTAGTGCATTCTTACTTCAGCTTTGGTCTACAGATAACTGGTAGTTGAGGGAGCAGCAAACAGTCTACAAAACAGGTGCAGTGAAAAATAAATAAATAAATCCAGACACATATCTTCCTACACACTTGGAAGGCATGAGTTTGGTAGCTGCCAGAAAGTATAATGGGAAAGCAGGTCCCAGCTTCTGTCAGTGCCTTCCTGCAGGCAGTTAGCTCCATTTTAGTGCATGTTCACAGCAATACAAGTTCAAGACACTTGTTCTTACAGACCCTGGATCAACATGATCATTTTCTGTAAAGGGCATCAAATCCTAGCTGGTACAAAAAAGCTTTTGAAGTATATTACACACAGTGTTTGCATATACAGTCCTTCAGTTTAGTGGCCTTTTTCCACGAACTTCAGCACTAATAGATTCTAGATCTCATGCTGTGCCATGGGTGTAGGATCTTACAGACTATATTAACATGCCCATTTGACCAAGAGACACTTGATACATACTCAGTGGTCAAAGAGGAAGCCTATATTTCACAGATAGGCAGTAACAACAGTGCCTCAGAGTCTTTCTTGGAAGCTCTTGTGCAGAATGGAACTTTCTGAGCATCAAGGTGGTTCCAGAATAGTTGTCAATGTCATTTTAATAAGAAGTTGCTGATCAACTGTCTTTGATTCAGACTACCCTGATTCAGCACAGGTCTCCTACCACTGGCATGAGTTCTGTGAGGAAGCCACGTTTGAATTAGTTTAAATTGTACATTCCACAGTTGCAGTTCACGCAGTCTTGCTGTCGACCTTAATTTCATAACCCAATCATGTTAAGCATGGCTAACTTAATTTCACCCTAATTTCAGCTTGATTTAAACATGGATGTGGGATGAAGGGTCTCTCTTGGAAACATACTGTATATCCAAAAGAATAGGGACAGTAACTAACAGGTTAAATTTTGGGGGATTCTTTTAACTGTAAATGTAATATAAAGTGGTGAATAGTTGTAGTTCTGTGGTTTCAACAAAAAATCAACTTTCAGGAACAATTATGGAAATAAGTCTTGGTAAGGCCCTGATATCAGAAACAAAATATAAAGAAATATATGGTGATTCATCACATAATCTTTGCATGCAAAATGGGAAGGCAGAAAACACATGCATTTAGTTATCTTTTATAGCTCAGAAAATCTCTGAAACAGCACTTTGTTTATTTTTTAGAAACCAAAATGCTTTGGTGAAAATGTCTTTAAACATTGCCAAATCCTATGAAGGCCTAGTCAAATTGGTCTCTTTCTTGACTTCAGACACTTCATACATAAGCTGCAATGTCATAGTAAGACAGGTGTTCTCCAAAATGGATATCAATTTGGAAGAGATATATTATGCAATATATTTCTTTGTAGCTGATCATGCCATGTATATGAAAGAGGCATGACAGTGATCTATCTTGTGCTGCATGCAGGTTCATGTGTAAAACATGAAAACAGCTGGATGCTAAAGAAAGACAGCCCTCAAGGCTAAAAATGTAAAACATTTTACAAAATTTAGGTTAGGAATATACTGATAAGTTTAAATGGTAAATTCTTCAAAGAGAGTTTTCCTTACTGCAACTATAAAGTGCCATTCTTCAGAAACAGAAGAACTGAGTCTGATCACAGTTGAAATTATTAAGGTTAGTGGGAGATGTAGATAAGGCAAAGCAACATGCTCACATAAACAATGAGTGTCAGAATTACAAAATGGGTCCTTAGGCTTTGACATACAAAAAGAACTTTACTGTGCCATGTAAGAATAGCCCTGTTTGTATGGCAGTGTAGTAATGCAAGAGGCTTTAAGTTCAAGAAGTATTTTACTTATGGAAAAACATTTTTAGAAGTAAAATAGCCAAATAGAAAGCATCCACTTTCAGGGAGCTTAGCTGCCTTCTCTTATGTTCATAGCAGCAATTCCTACCAGCTCCAAAGAAGCTGCAGCAAGAGCATTACACCCACTGGGAGAAGCTCACATCAAAATCTTCTACAATGCTGGAGGTGGTGTCTTGCTAAAAATAAAGGTATCTGTACAATGACACCCTTGAGGTTCTATAGGAATAGGGTTTGAAAGGAAGACAAATATGTCAAAAAAACCAAATCTGTTTATATTCAAATCAATAATGACAACGATGGTGTTTCCATTGAAAAAGCTTAAAAATAGGCTGCATATAGGATTTTTTTTTGACTTGTAAAGAACTTGCACTAGGAAATGCTGAATATGACTTCATTTGTCTTTTGTATTAAAGGAAACATTAAGTATTAAAAATTTCAAAGCTTTGTTTTCCATTAAGTATCTGTACCTTCTACATGTCTGTGCTATTCTGAACCTTATTAGCAATCTTAATGAAATAAAAATGTTTGTTTTCCATTTTTATGTTTATCACAACTATACAGCATAGCTGATACAATAATTTTAATAAGTATCCCCATTTTCCTTTTCAAAATTTTATCACCAATTAGCGAAATGAAAGGATTTTTCTCAACATTTCCTTTTATCAAAATACTCAGTGCAGTGAGCTAGTGCTGTATTTAAATGTGGAGCAATTTTATTGCAATCTCAGTGGTATCTGCCTGTCAGCAAAAGGATGGCATAATGGATTGTAATCATTTTTGCACAGAGTAAGGACAGGTCTAGCAGAAAATATTTAATTCTAGGTGATAGCTCCTGCAGAGTCAGTAAAGGGCACATGCTAATAAGGAAGCTGCAGAAAGGCACTGGTGATGACATGCTCCCTGAAAACAGCAAGCTCAGCAGATACAGTGCAGCTAATACAACCATTACTGCCTCATGTCAAGCTATGAAAAATACCAAAGGACAGAGTTATCACAGTGAAGGAAAAAACAAAGCTCTTGTATATTATGGTTGGAAAAGCTTTATAGGCAGAACAATGTTAGGATAACAGTGTTATCAAATGCATGAATAAAAATATAGCAAAAAGCTTGCTCAGTAGAAAGAGCAATTTCCCCATTGTAATTCACTCTGTATTCCACATGTAGCTGTACCACTCATTGTATTAATTTTCACTTTGAAACTCATTTCCCACTAAGGCATCTCTTGTCTTCTGCTGATAGCAGCAAGTTTGCTTTAGCTTTTCTTTTTTAAACTTCAGTTTATGATAGAGTCCACAAGTAAAACATAAAGTACTGCAGAAGAAGATGAATACAAGGCAGGAAAAGCATCCAGATGCTTTTACAGAGGATTAATTTTCCAGACTCTGATTAAAGGCTTCTGTTACCACTGGGAAAGTGTTGATCAGCTTCTCTCCTTCTAAAACTGGGAGTCTATCCAGAGCCACTAAAACTTTGAAATCTTCAGAACACTACGATTACAAAACCTTCATAACATGCCTGTGTTACAGCAAGAAGCACTCTAGCCAGTCACATTATACACATACAAATCTGTTTTCTTCTAACATAGCATTTGCAGTTTAAAATTCTGCTTACCAAAATTTTATGGCTAATTCCAGATAGGAATAAAATACTAAATAGAACCAGTGAGGTACCTATGAGTACTTGGACGCACATCATCTAAAAACCTACTGAAAGTAAGATTTTAGTAGATATTTTCCTAACACTTTTTTCACAGCAAAGTGTCACTCTTAATTCTCCCTAAAAACATAAAGCGTGCCCTAATCTACCAGAGAGACTTGCACTTGCATATTTGTTGGTTTTAAGGACAAAAAACATTGAGGTCCCTTTCCCTCATTCCTGACTGCGAATATGTGTTTGAGCTGAGTCACTGCTTGAGAAAAAAACAAGATAACATATGCCAGACACAAGAGTAGCTATCTAACTTTGCACTCTTTGAAATTGCAATGCTGCTAATGGGATCTTTGTGTTACTACCAAAGGGCTTAATTAGTCTGGATTGTTAGTGAAATGTGTCTAATAAAAAGCCTACTAAATCTATGGGGTCTTTCTATTGGCTTCCATTGAGCTGACTTTCAGGACAATGTTAATTTGATGCATTAGATCTATAGCACCAAATCTTGGAAATCAAGAGTTAGAGTGAGTTTCTGAAGGATTAATTTTAGGTCCTTAAAATTTACCAAAAAGTTGACAGCTTTATTATTAGATGAGGAAATGCTTCAAAGTAAATTTTTGTATAGTTTGCCGTTATACTGTTCCCTTAATTTGCTACTTAATATAAACTGAACATCAGAGGCCAGCTCAGAAGCATCAAACCTCATAAGTAGTCTTCTGGAACATGCAGTTTATGATCCCCATTCTTCCTTTTCTCTTTACACTATTAATCAAGTGTTTCAGTGGGATATTCCTGTATAATGTAACTTTTTACACTTCCTGCCCTGGTTCAAACTGTCAAAAATACAGAACCACTAAAAGAAATAAGTTAATTAGAAATTATTCTCTGTCCATTAATGTGTGTCACTCATTATAAAGATTAATTATATTAGGAAGCAATAGTTACACCTGAATCTCATTTATAAGGAAGAGGAGGGCAAGTGCATTTTCAAAGAGCTCGGTCACTTGTATTCATGGGCATTCTTTAGCACTCAGACATTTTTGAGCTAAGTAAGCCTCAAATAATTAGTTTCAACCTGGCTCAGATTACCAAATCATTGAAATCAAAGGCATGTGTAGTAAGAAACAACCTATAATTCACTTACTTAGTGATTTGAATTACTATAAAGGTATCTTTTAGACCTTGAGAGGAACCCTGCAAACCATGATCACATGAGAAATCTTTTTTTTTAACATGAATAGACCCATTAAGTCAATGGGGGTACTCATGTGAACAGAGACTCATGTCAAAAACCACTGATGCTGAGAATGCACTCTTTTGTGTTTTCTTTCATTTGTATGGATAAGCAAGGAAGGGTGCATGAGGAGCACTATGTGGAATATTATGCACTTATTCAGTATGCAAACCATATTTCACAATATTTCCCATCAAAAAAAAGCATGGCATGCTATACTCTCACTCACACTTTATTCTTAAATCTGTTAAGTACTATTAGAACAGTAGATGCTTTTAACTCCAGACATGATTGTAATACCATGGTAATTAACAGATTCTGTACAGGCATCATTTCATCCTTTCAAGTTTCCTATTGAAGATTTTTCGTTGAAAAAATGCTTTATTCAATATTGTTGTTTCAATAATTCTCATATTTCTACAGAGACTGATCTACTCACACATTTTTGAGTAAGGTTCTGATCCAGCACAGATCAGAGAAAAGGAAGGTGTATTAAATAGTTTGGTTTTTTTTCTCTTGTTCATGTCAACTAAAGATAAAATAGAGATGCCAGAGAACATTAGAAACGTACTGCACTCCCCATCATTGCCTCATCAAATATTTTCTTAACTGGACAGGTTTCTGTTATAAATCTGTTTTATGTACAGGCTAAACAATGTTACTTCATCTGCCAAAAGGTGTAGCATTAAGACAGCACGCCTGTTGTACTCCAGCCTGTGGCTCCAGAAAGAAAGTAGGAGAGGTTGCCATCTGCTTCTGTTTGTCATTTTCTGAATGTAGATTACATAGCAAGACTGTGGAGGAGATCTTGCCTCCTCTGGAAAATATTTTCAGGCTATAAAAATGGCTCTGATGATTTACTTCCACTTCTAAGATACAAGCAGTTGTATACAGGGAACAAGCCTCACCCTCTGCAAAATACCAAAGTCCTTCACTGAGGTTTAACCAGCACTTCAGTATGCTACTGACTTCTACAAATACATGCTTTACCTAAAGATAAGCAAATTTTAAAAGATCTTCATGCACTGTTTCACTAATACAGTTGCACTGTTATACTGCCCAGGCCAGGGGATTATTTAGGAAATAGGTTGTAAAGCAATCTAAGTTGCTTAGAAGCAATGATAAAATTTTAAAAGATATTTTCTTAAATATATTAATGCAAGCACCTTCACAAGAGAAATTCGGTCTTCCTTGTTTTCTTAATAGATTTGGAAAAAAAAAAAAAGGAAAAAAGGAAGTGGTTTTAATTAAAGTGAGAGCTATCGTTTTATCAATCTAGATGAATTGAATCAGGGGAAAGTAAATTATCATAATTCTAAGTTAGTCACTGAGAAACTATGTTCAGGGCTCCATTTTCTCTCAGCCTTTAGATCAGGCCAGAGGGGTGTGACAAATTATATATTATCAGAAATCAAAAAAATGTCTAGTGCAGTGCAGGCAGCAGAACTCTGCTTCTGAGGATGCACTGACTGCTTCTGAAGTGCACCTTCATGGAGTGAGTTCTTCTGTCAGAGAGGTGCTGTGACACAGTTATGGGTGAAGGTTCTCATTCCTCATAAAACACTCTGGCTTTTTTTAATAATATATACAAATCTTAATGCCTTTAACAATACCTGTGTACTTAAAGCCAGGCTTACCTAGAATGTAGATGCAAAATATGCTAGTGTTAGAAACCAGATCTAGTTCAGGTTTCCTTATAGCTATAAGGAAAGGGACAGCATCTTTTGATGTGAATCACCGAAACAATTATTGCAATCTGATATAACTGCATGCATGTTACTGCTATACAACTCCATTGGGAAAAAAACACCATGCTCCTATACAAAATAATTTAACTGACATAAAATCTGTATAAAAATCAGTAAATATCCACCCTCCATGAAGATTTGAAACACAGATAAGGCTGTCACAGTGTTATCTTCATTTTCAAACTTGCAGCCATAGAGAAGGCTCACAATAAAGCCTGTTGTTAAGACTTTATGGTTGTCATATTGCATTGTGTTATTATAACATTAAATCGTTGCTACAATGAGACAGATGAGAAAGAACTGGAAATAGTCCCGCAAGACAGTTAAAATGTACAAACTTCGCTTTTCATTCCACAGGAAGAGAATCTCTCCTGTTTTCCTGTAAAATAATGTTTCAATCACAGTTGCTAAAGAGTCGTAAACAGCTGCTACTTCGGTATGTACATGAAAGAACAAAAGCACTTCAGAGCAAGGGCCACAAGCACAAATGTCATGATGGAAATTCTCTCACCATTATGAAGCAGCTTGGAAAGTAAATAGGTCTTAACTGAATTAGTTTAAAGTAGTTGCCATCCTTGTCCCATTATGCATAGTAAAAATAAAAATAAACTTTCTAATCCATCAGAGTATTTATTTTTCCCTGTTCTTGGAAATGCTGTCAGAAAAAAAAAAACCCAAATAATTTAGATAAACACATTTTTATTATATTTTTACTTTTCTGTTTTCGCTGTTTTCATGAAGGTTCATTCCAAGTTAGCTTATTCAAAATGCTTCAAACCACCTGATTGCGTTTTTGGACACAGGCATAATATTCTCCAAAACGAAACCTGAGTATTTATGCGAATCTGGTCATGTTATAATCATGTTCTGTAGAGAAATATGGAAAATAGAGAGTTATAGGGATAGCTGTATAACCATCTAAAATGGAGTTGTTGTACAAAAGAAAGTACTATAGATGTACAAAAGTCTGCAATGTGTGAAAGTGAAATGCAGATTTGGCATTTAAGGCACAAGAAGGCAAAAAGAACTCAATCTTCATCCAATTGACCTTGGGAATTAATAAAAAATACAAGCCATATGCAGGCATGCTTAGTGTCACACTTCTGTGTAAATATGTCCTTGTCACTGTGTTGTCTATGAATACTTCATTTTTACTTGAACAGTGATGAATGAAGGAGGAGGTAACTAACACCTCAGGATTGCTGACTAGCCTGCAATTTTTCAAACTGCATGCTGGAACACACCAGTGTGGAGAACTGCACAATGCTCTGCAGCACTAAGCAGGGTATATCAAGTGGGCTTATAGCTGCACAAACCACTGCAGATGATGCTATCTGAGAGGGAATGTGCTCAAAAAGAATCATCCAGTAACCAAAATTAGCCAGGAAAGCCCTCTAACACAAAGTACAGCGATAAGTGAAGATGAAATGAAAATTTTCAGGGTTCATCTAAAGAATTTCACAAAAAAAAATTGCACAGTATTTCTCTCTGTATTTGGCCATCCTGTTATTTATTAGTGAATATTTTCTCAAACTTTTCCTATTTGCCTTTGAAAAGAAAGACTTTGTAGCCCACACTGAACCTATTTATTCATAGAACATAACTTCTATCATCAGTTACTTTGGGTACATGCAATTTGTAGATGAATCATTTCATTTGTCCCTGTTAAAAAAGGCACAGCATCCTATTTTTGTCTGTTCAAATCATATTTGAACAAAGGGAAACTCTTATATTGCCATCAAAACATAAGCATTTAATTCCTCACATACTCCATTCCCACACCATCACCAGGCCAACACAATTCCAAATCTAATACCACTAAATTGATACCCTGACAAATGAATTTGATCTATCATTCTATGGAAATCAGTAACAATTATGGCAAAATGTTAATCTAATAGGTATATATTGCTGGAGGAAGTTGCCCTTACCCATTAAACGTTCTTTAAAGACAAGATTTTGAGGTTAGAGATTGATCTGCTATGCTGGGAGTATAGGAATTGGTTATACAGAGTTTGAAATAATGTTTATGGTGGAAGCTAATGATTTTTGAAGATGGATGTATTAACTGGTGTACAATCAATGTACAGTTTCCATTTAAAAATCCCATTTTAGAATTAATGTTATAAAAATTCTTAAACCTACAGTTACATACTCTCCCTGATGTTACACTTGGCTCCCTTATGGGATTCGTAGAGGTAAGGTAATCCAAGGGCACAGGAAATAAAAATATTTCTCTTTTAAAAAAGTTAGGAGTGAGGGTGAAATCTATAGCCATTTCTTTAAAAAAAGGCATAAATACAAAGAAAAAATATTAAAATATTAAAGACCAAAAATAACTGGTATTACTATCATGATCTATTCCTTTGTATTCCTGCTTAGTTTTAAAAGGCAATCCAGTCAGATTTCTAGTCTACAATAAAATAACATAAAAGGCATTTTTACTGCTAAGAGTTGAATTATCATTCCAATTAAATTAATTTTCAATGGATATTGAGGTATTGCTATAGTAAAAGGTTCATTACAAGTCTTCTAGTCAAAATGTGTATACTTCTACACTGTTTTTTCAAACACATATTAGATGGAGTAATATATTGTAAACCAGTGGCTGATGTATTTACCACTAGTATAAAGGTCTGTCTTTCACCCTGTCATGACCTATCCATTTGCTGGGGTGAAGAAATGAATAATTTTCAATAGAATTAATAAGCTATTGAATTAACTTAATTCAGTTCCTGATGTTAAGTGCAGCTGGAACTGATTCATATTGTTTACACACAACTTTGATTTTTATAAACTAAACCACATCCTCTAAAATCTTTTTGTACTGACCCCAAAATCATCTAGACTCTTTAAACTGAATGGAGATCTACACATACAGTCTAATAATAACACCTGTTTTAGTTGAATAACTTCTTCAGAAAAGACCTCTACACACATTTATGGAGCATAATGGATGTCTGTTTCAAGGTTACCACAAGACATATTGGGAGAAAAAAACCCCAAGTATTATAAAACTAGAACAAATTTTCTTAAAAGGTTCACTTAATGTTTGAGATCTTTTGATTTTTCTAATCTGTAACAAGTTTTAGTGATAAATTTATTTGAAAAAGATACTAAGTTATGGTCCTTATTTTTCAGTGTCAAATGCCTTTATTAGCCCCAAGGCACTAGGTGTTAATATACCTACAGCAATAGCTGCTGTTCTATGACTGAATACTTCTGAATCAAGAAAAATGGTAAAAGTGAGCTCATTGAATTTTACACCGAATGAAAGAATTAGCCAGGATAAGGAAGTAACAGGGATTTAAACACAGGTTTTAAAATGTGTTCTAAAACTTGTATGTGAAAATATAGACTGACAAACTGTTTTAATTCCAATAATTCATGTGTCTGCAGAATGTAAATTAACATTCTTTTAGAATATCATGCTTTATAAAACTCTTTTCAGCTGTGTACTGGTGTTCCTCATTCATCTAGAAATAAAAGATATTTCTTGCTTTGACTATTGTGGCCATGTCTGCCACCATGCAGATAGAGTACAACAGTGCATATGTGATTTATTAACATTGAAAAAGGCTAACAATTCTATTGTTTAAATATTATTTTTTTATTTGAAATCTACATCAATCTTATTTTAATCTTATATTACATCTTTTTTTTCTTTTTTAAATCTATATAGCTTTGTAAGAATTCTATTTGCACAAATGCATGGAGTATCAGGTATTTGGGATTCATGTTTGCTTGTCTGTTAGTAGAATCCTGACAGCTAGAAATCTGCATGTTAACTAGTGAATGTCATCTCACCCACCTGAGAAGATGAAAATTAAGTCTATGTAGCTATTTATTTAAAATACCTTCCACACCCCCAAAACACCCTCTATATTCAAAAGGTTTCTGCTGACATCCTATTACAAGATGTCAAAGGAGCTTGTTGAAACTGCTCCTTGAATGTCAACTAAATATAGCATGCATTGAGGATCTCAAAAATGTAGAATACAAGATAAGGAAAGAAAGTTAAAAAAAAAAATTAAAACATAACGAGAAAGAAGATACAAAATAACTTAAAAACAGCTGTTTAATATGTTTATCATTCTTATTTATTCCCAGTGTTTCTTAAGTCTAGTTATAAATATATTCTGAAATTATTTTCATTCATTTTAGCTATGTATGAATTTTTAGTTTCACTTTTCATACTTTAAAAGCATTTTTTCTTAGTTTTCTGGAAAGAAAGCAACAATAAATTTCCTAACAAAATGGGAATCCATGACAGAAAGGTTTTTAAGTTTACTGAAATATATGTATTGTATACTTTAGAGAAATTCTTCATTAACAGTATACATTCAAATAATTTCTAGTATATACATGTATTTTGAAATCAAATTTTATACATTGAAAACATGCCTCACCTTCACACTGAAAAAAAAATTAAAAAAAACAAAACCAAAACCAAAACCTATTTCTACTGTGATAAAAATAATCAACTGCAAGGTGTGTGTTTTCAAATAAAAGCCCAAAAATATAAAAGAGAAAATCTTAGCTAACCAAAAGATACTGTAGAAAAAGTAAAATTTGAGTATTACTATTATTGTTATTATCAAAGAAGGGACAGATTTGATGAAAATTCAGCTGCATTTTAAACATAAACCGTGCAGTGAAGTATAAAATAAATTAAAAGACGTTTAATGAGCAGGAAGCAAAAACTGGTGCTGTAAGATTTTCTTGCTTTACAGAGGAAGAGAAAGCTGCAAAAGGATAAATGCATAGTCAGCAATTCGTATTCTTGGTAAATGTAAAATAAATAATTGATTTTGTCGTTGTTGAATCCTTTGCAGCATTTCAGTGACTCGTGATTTCCTTGAAATCAGGATGTGTCTTAATACCTAATTAAGCATCATAGTTTATACCATCATGTAGTATCTGCATGTCTATTACTATAGAACTATACATCTCTAAGTGGTACTGAAATGCATGTGGCCAGTCTGCAGGTTATATTCTTTGGAAGATCTGGAAGATTTTCTCCTGTCATTTGACGAAAAAATCAATTGCATTTTAGACAAGCAGTATTTTAAATGAGTTCATATTTTAATGTTATTCCCACAAGAAAAAAAGTTCCTCACCTAACATTTACTTAATGCTTAAAAGACAAAATTATTTACATTGCAGGATATACTTATCAATATAAAGAAGGTTTTCTGCTTTTGCAACACTGCAATTACTTTTCATTATTTTGCTTGCTTTTGTGAACTTTGCATTAATAATTTATTACTTAACATCTTTTTCATCTCCTAATCAAAAATATTAAATTTAAAGTAGTTAGGATCATTTTGTAAATTTGAGAAATCAGGTAAATCATCTCCTTGTCAATCCATGAGAAGTCTATAAAAGCAAGTAACAGCAAATAATATTGCACATGTACTAAATTCACAGAAGTGGACAGCCATGTGGAAGCCAACAGATCTATACACGGAGTTAAACACATAATGTAATACCCAAGAAGGTAAGGGTCTGATAAAGTAGAAAATGGGTTATAATACCATTTTCCTTAAGGGTCTCATACTGTTGAAGTCAAGTCAATGGAAAAGACATAAATCCAAAATACCAAGTGGGAACTTTCTGCTGACACAGCTGTATTTTATTGATTTCAATGAAAGGCTAAAAAAAAGCTTATTTTATTTTTTCTCTTTTTTAAATCTAATTTATTAGTCTTTTTACTTGGATTATCTCAATCCCAAATCAAGTACTAAGTTCTTTCAGCTTTTAAATTTTTCTTGCAATTACTCATTACTAAGAGCAGTGATTGTCTCAGATCTGAAAGCAGAGTACTGTAGAAATTATAATAAAAGAAACATAAATGACAATTTAATTTTCCTGGACACAACTGATCTTACAGACCTGTTCCTCTCTATGTGGATCTAAATGTCTGCTTAAAGTTAGTGAAGATCACATTATCTAACAACAGCTGCCTGTGCACTCTCTCTTTATGGACTCTTAAGGAAAAGATTCTACATTTTTTCTTGGTGCCAGCAGAAGTATTAACAATCAGATGCATATACATCATTGACAATATAGTGCTTAAAAGATTTAAACCTATATCAAAACTCTAAAATAAATACAGTATAAAAAGCCTATAATACTTCAGAGCATTATAGAAATCTTCACACAGAAAATTATTTTAAGAAATCCTAATTAAGAGTGTTATAATATTAAATATAAATATTTCATTGAAAAATTCTGTAATAATTAAGAGCATCATCATGGTACTTTCTGATATTAAAAAATATCAGTATAAACTGTCTCTTTCTATCCATAAAATCTCATAACACACTGAAAACCAGTGTATTTGATCTTGATGGTGTACAGGATGGAAACTACACCTGACAAAAAGATCGATTTCCTCAACAAATGCTCAGATAGTTATAGACTTTGGAACACAATGAGGGAAAAAATAAACAACAAAAAATAAGAACTAATTGCAAACAATATTAACTTTTATATAGGAACTTTGGGTTTTACAACTACTGAAAAAGCAACAGAAGCCAACTGCATTTGCATAACCTGTCACAGGCAGGATTACCTCAGTTGTAGGGGAGCCAAACATCCAAAGTACTGCACAGTGTCATTATTCAGCAGCAGAACAAGCCTTGATTTAGGGCAAGAGCTGTCAGCCTTCCTAAGAACAGGGAAGCATGCCACCAGCTGAAAGATGCACAACAGGGCAATCCCTCCAGTACACAGTGTGTTGCTTCATAGTGCAGATTGCATGGAGAATTTCAAATGTCTTGTGACAGGGATGCCCTCATCCCCATTCTTTGTAAGACGTCATTTGAACAAAAGTAGGTATGGGCAAGGAGAAGGATATTGCCACTCTGAAAAATCCCTGCAATACAGTGAAGCAGCACACCAATTTTAGAGAAAACGGATCCTACAGGAAACCTGACAAGTTTGCTGCAAATGCCTGTCAAGAAAGTACTAAAAAGGTATTTGCAATCCTTTCACAGTGCCCATACGTGTATGGCAAAAATTCTACTACCTAAATACAACTGAAAAAGCAAATTTGGGTCCATCTTAAATGCTTTTACTCCTGTTTTTCTGTCCAGAGAATCATGCTGTAAGCACAGTTACCACCTCATTCTAAATCTCTGATCAACTTTGTGGCCATTCTTTGGACTCGATCCAACAGTTCAATGCCCTTCCAGTACTGGGGACTTCAGAGCTGGACTCATTACTCCAGGTGGGGTTTCACCAGAGCAAGGTAGAGGGGCAGAATCATGAATTTTGTTAGATTGCATCAGCAGCCTTGGCTGAAGTGGCTCAGTGATTTACTCAGTGTCCTAAAGTGTCCTCAAACTCTGTGCCATTCTCTCTTCTCCTGTTTCGATATTGACTTGTGAAACACAAGTTTGAAAAGATATGAACAAAGGTAAAAGCACACATAGCACTGCTGCCACAGAGGACATGGTCATGCCAAAATATCGATACATGCTCTGTCATTCAAACTGTTATATCCATGCAAAATAGAAGCATAGATAGCATTGTATTTACTAAACATTTTAATAAGTCCAATCATAATAGAATACACAGACAGAGTCAAAACAAAGGTAGCCCAGTTTGTATCACATATATTTTCTGCACCATTAAAAATCTATGTGTTACAAAAGCAAAGCAGACAGGACCATATGCACTGTAACACATCCTCGTAACAGCATTACAGAAAGCAAATATGCGTAAGGAAAAGACCAATGAAATTTTTTAAAAAGTAAAAAAAATTAAATTAATGCAGTTTTTTAAGTTTAGAAAGGCAATTAAGGCTAGATCAGAAGGAAAAATGCAAGTAGGCTGCTTCACAGAACTATGCAAAAGAACATATTTTCGCACCAGCAGGCATGACTCTGTAGGAAGGATGGGGCAGGTGGTGGAGGAACTCGATGAGAAGCAAAGCAAATGAAGATAGATGAATGTTTGAAAAGCTTTTAAAATATTTGTAATTTAGATGGGAGTCAGAGAAAAGCATGAGCATCCAGCTGCCATTTCCATAGTGGCAATTAATGAATTTTAGTGGTTATTACTGGTGTTTTTGAAATACAGAAAGCTTTTGTTAAAATTTGAACTCAGAAAGCAATTTCTTGAGATAGTATGAACCAGGAAAGAGGTAAAGTAATCTTTCCTAAGGGTATATATGAGAAATGGAACAACTCTGGTAAAAATTTGGCTGTAATGATAGAAAATATGAGGAATAATTCAGTTTGGGGTCATATGATATATAATATATTCTGATATCATGCTAGCATAAATTTTGAGCCAGAAAGGATTTAGGGCTGCTAGACCTCTTTGCCAAATAGTAAAATTTTCTCTTTGTATATATTAATTACTGTGATCATGGAAGACTTTAAGCCTAATGTGAACAAACATATTGGTGTCCCATGTGTCCCATTCAGAAACACATAGAATTGTATATTATTAAGATACCTGTCCTAATTTTTTGGGGGGAAAAAAAAATGAAATTCATTTAAACAGTCGTATAAATCATGATGAAGAGGAAAAAGATTCATTATATCGTCCATGTTTAATTGCCTAGTGAACTTATCCAGGTGTGAGATGAAGAGTTTTTATATTAATGTTTTGTTTTCAAGGGGCCAGAACTAGTCTAAATAGTAATGATTACATTCTTATTCATTAGTGTTTTGAACAAGAATAGCAGCTGATCAATACCACAGGAAAGACCTCCCTCCTCTGTTATAAAATTCATTTAGAACCTATTCATGGAAGTTTCAAATTTAGAAGATAAAAATATCACTTTGAATGCTGATTTTAAGTATTTAAGGTGAAAAAAGAACAAAAAAAACCCCAAAAAAACCCCTTAATATGATGGCTCCTTTGTAGTGTAGGTCAAGTGATAAGATATTTTTATGAATTCCACAAATAATACTCCAAAATGGATCCAGTAAATCCAGACAGCCATCTTCAGAAAACCTTGCAAAGCCTTCCTCCTTGCTATTCCAGTGAGTGGTCCTTCAGTTCTAGCAGGGATTTCAGTAAAGCTATTGATTTTATTGTGGAAAATGATAAAATATATAGTAGTGTTCAAGGGTATCAATATAAAATTTCAAAGTCTGTAGAAAGACTCATAGGGAGTTAGATAAAAAAAAGATGTATTTATCCATAAAGCTGATTGTAATAGTTCAAACCAATCCCACCCTTCCATGAGGGTAAAATAAAATTGTGGTTAATATACTATAAAACAACTGAAATTCTCCTGTTGCTTACAGCATTTTTGGCTTAAAATGATATAGAACTACCTCTCTTCCAGTTCAGCATAAGCTTTGACTTGACTTCTCTAAGCTCAGTGGATATGCATTGTGGCAGGCTAGCACTTCACAAGGACTCCTCACCCCCTGTTCGTTTTGGTTTTGGCCAAAAAGCAGTCCTTTGCACATAAGTTATTTGGACACCTGTGTAATTCTTGTGTGAAAAGAAGAGTTGGGTATCCCAAGGATATGAGGAAGATGTACAGAAAACTTCTTACAGACTAGTCTACTTCCCTTCAACTTATTCAGGTTTTACTATTCTGCCCGTGATATTTTAACTAATACTGGGAAGTCAATTACCAGACAGAAAAGGTTTGGAGCTCCAAAAAAGCTTAATGTATGAACTGATTTGAAATTTTCTCAGTGAAAATAGCAGAGGATATAAGGTCAAATTTTCTTCAACAATTTTCACTTAAATTAGATCAGTAAATCCAAGGAAACCATTCAGCAGTCCTAATAGGAATGCACTGACAGCATTTTAAGATTTTATGTGCTAATAAAAGGAAAGGTGAAACTTTCAGTGAGAGGCTCTCAACTTTACTTCTGATAAACCCACTGAAGTTTAGTAAAGCTGGAATCTTAGCTCCCTGTTGTATGTGACTCTCTTAGCTTTGCACTTGAGTATGAAAGGTGACAATAAAATTGACATCTAACAATAAAATTGACATCTAAAATCAGAAACTTTGCTGTTTAATGTCATTGAGACTTTATGCAAACATGCACTTCCTATCACACAGATCATTTTTTCTGCTGAGTAATAAGGATATCAGATGATTGGGTAGACTGTGATGCAGTGAAATTTTCCTCCAGTGATGGAAAGCAGCAGAAATTGTGCACATAAATTCTTCTTCCAGTGGTTCAAAATTCAATTATACAAGCTGCAAATAGTCCCTATAGCCTGTCAGAGATTCAGAAATCTGTCTCCTCCAAAGCCTTACTCTTTTGCACTTGACCATCAGGCACACCCAAAAGGAATATTCTTCTCTATGCTCTTAAATACTCACATGAGATTAACACAGCCACAAAGACACATATATCCTATTCACTCTGTCATAGCAACGTTTTTCTAGCTCTCACCTGAGGAAAGTGCAAGGTCAAGACATACAAATATTCTGGTCCCAAAGATCTATTGATGGAGTTCTCGGTGAAACAATTCCTCTCCTTATCCCTTTCTCACTCACTTGTGTATTCATTTGCATTTTCTCATATATTAGTCCTCAGGCTCTGGCTAGGACTGACAGATCTCAGCTTCAGGTGATAATTTCACTTTTAAGAAGGTTATTCTGGTATAACTGAACAAAATACAGACTCAAAACTCACATCATGCTTAGGTGACAAATAAATGGCAAACCTAAGAGACGTCAAGAGCACAGTTAGTGAGCATCATCCCATGTGGCTGATGCCACATTACCCCTCACAAACGGATTGGGCAGATGAGTGAGGAAATTCCAGGTATATATCCAAATCTGAACATACTGACTAAGTTCTTTTCCTATAGATTTCAGAAGGCAAACTATGCTGGCTAGTCCATAACAGCTGTGCATACCTCTCTCTCCAAAAATGGGTTAACTCTGCAAAGATCAGCATTAACTCCCACGCAAATTTCTGCTGGAAATCCATCAGGTTGCTAGGATAGCATGCTGTGCATAAAGGCTGCTCCCTGGCTGTGTACCCTCCCTGCAGGCACATGAAGCCCTAATTATGAGGTATATATACAAAAGAGTTTCTGTGGGCAAAGGAGAAGCATCAACAAACACACTACTTCCTTTGCTCCATGAGTTACAGACCCTTTGAAGCCTTTTTCTATTCCTTCATTTGTGCTTGCATCATCACATAGAAGGCTGTTTCATACTTCACTTTTATTATTCTGACCAAAAATAGCATCTAATCTTTTACTGTTACTCATTAATTTAATTTTAAAATTCAAAGTAAACAAATCCTGAACAGCAAGCAATAAACTGAAAAACTGAAAGAGGATGATACTGTGCTGTGACAGCAGGACTGCCCTTGTCCCATTTCATTACCAGTTAATGTGACCTTTTTCTTTTGCAAAGTCATTTATATACTATATAAGAAAAATACTTTATTTTTTGCCACATTATACACCTGTATTAACTTATTTATTGGCACATATATTTCCTTTTTTTGCCTCAACATGGGGAGTGAAGGATAGTTTTTTCCTTCACTTGAAGTTCTATTTCACTTTGTTCCTGTATCTATTTAAAGACTTTTTTGCCTCCTACAACCAAAAAAACCTTTCTAATTTCTCTAAATTCAGCATCAAGTCATAAAGGATGACTTAAGCATCCTTACAGGCTCACTGGTATGGCTGCAGTTATATGCAAAGAAAGGGTGACTACTCCTGGCTGCCAGGAGCTTATATGCTATTTCCATAGCTTTCCCTGATGCTCCATTATGAAAGTGATGAGACAGATTATTCTGCATCACTACACTGGTGATTAAATCTAATTGTCAAATACTTTGAGAGCCTATGTGTACCAATATGGACAATATTTTTAATTTCTTAAAGCACCAACTTATCCATGCATTTTAAGAATGTTCAAGTTAAGAAACAGAATAGAACTATCTTGGTACTGAGAAAAAAATAGTTGAGTTTCTTAAACAGTAGAGAGGCACAAAGAAATTACCCTTTGATTTAGTATAAATCCTTTCCAAATCCACACAGGTTAAAAATGCTAGTTGTCATACTTGTTTTATATCTTAGCATCTTTGCTTTCTTTATGCTGAAGATGTCCTCAACATATATCCTCAGGAGTATAGCTAAATTGGAAGTGGAAGGTTAGAAAGATTTATAATGTTGCCAGAGCTGTCATATAGGCAACAAACAGGGAATATTTCATCATAAGGACTATGAAAGTATTCTGCTTACCATTTCTTTTAAAGTACATTTTTTCCTTTCTTTTTTTCCTAAAGAACAAATATCAGTGCTTTTGAAACAAAAAGATAAGTTATTCGTAACAATTAGAACAGCTGCTTTATATTTGTCTTGTGGGTAGAAATCACAGACAAACATAACTAACTCTGGCAAGGATTAAGTATGAAATATTTGTAGAATGTGCATGAATGAGTTTTATTTTTCTTACGCCTAGTTCATGTAAACAAAGTCTTCCTTAGTTCTTTCCTGCTGTTTTCTTATATCTAAGTGTACACTAAAGGGGCTTCATCCCCTTATGCCTCATACATCACATTGTGTATATTTTTAGATTTATAGGCTGGAATTCATCCCCCAAAAGACATGAAACATAGCAACCAAAACTTCAAGTGACATTCTGCTACTATATGTACTAGCTTGACAAATATAGAAATTATAATTATAATACTATAATAATAATTTAATAAAAAAGTACAATCATAATTAAGAATATTATTATAAGCATAATAATAATTATAGCAGGCTTTAATTATGTACACTGATTGATCACTTAATGACTCTCTTATTTTAACCAAATAGATATTCCATGACAGTTATGATTTTGTTAGAATTTAGTTGGGTTTGCAGTTCTTGCCTGAAGAGTTTCAGCTGACAATCTTCATCAAAAACAGAAAGGTGGAGGATCCACCAAAAACCTAAATTAGCAGCTCTGGGATGGAACCATACTGGACACCAAGCAGTTCTCTGAACATTTAGAAATGTCCTAGCCCATTTTGGGGAGACAAAGAACACAATTCTTAGATAGTTCTTACAAAATAGATCCAACTGCTCTACTGAGACAGAACTCCTCAAAGGGGAAAACTTCTCATGTTAAGAGGATGAAGCCCCCATATGGATTAAAGACAAGAAGTAGTTCAGGATTAAAAATATGAACACATTAGAGATTGTCTGCCTTGGCAGTACTGGGAAGACAATAGTGTTTCTAACCTTAGACAAATGAGGACAGTAAGTAATTGGAAAGAGACCATTAGGCAACTCATAAATCCATATAATATTTTATCTCCCCAAGCATCTCCCTAAACAAATAAATTGCTTAAAGTTTCTGTTTCTATATAAGGATAAATGTATTACACCAAAATGTAGCAATCTCTTATTCATTCTACTGAAGAATTGGGCTTCTTCCCAGCACCTTCATTGAGAGTACAACAAAAATGTCCTCCTGCAGTATGTAGCATCAACAGTGAAGAGCAGTCAAGGAATTCTAGCTTTGTGATCACTTCAGAGCATTTATTAACTTAGATTTTTAATTTAACACATATTAAAAACTATGCTATATAAAAATGAATAAAATTCTTGGTGCTTAATTTTTAAATCTTCATTGCATTGTTTGGTTTTGTGACAGAGAAGAGGGTCTTTCCAGCTTCACCTCTCAATCATGCAGCTAAATGGAATATTTATGGGAAACATCTAATTATTTATTTCAAATCAGGTAAGTTTCTTTCAGCATCCTCCATTTAAGTGGTATTATTACCACTGAATGGCAGAGACAGAGGGTCATGAGCAGTGGAGTAGAGTCCATCTGGAGACCCATAACCAGTGCTGTTCCCCAGGGATCAGTACTGTGTCCAGCCTTATTCTGCTTGTTTATCAGCAACCTGGACTAAATAGCCTAAGCAAGTTTGCTGATGATACAAAACAGAGAGAGTGTCTGATACACCTGAAGGCTGTGCTGCTGTTCAGCAGGACCTTGGAGGCTGAAGAGTTGGGGGGAGAAAAAGCTAATGAAGCATAGGGTCCTGAACTTGGGGGTGAATAACCTCAAGTGCCAACAAAGGTTAGGGGATATTTAAAGAGCAGCTCTGCAGAGAAGAATCTGAAAGTCTTGGTGGATGCAAGGTCACCACGAGCTGGCAATGCTGTTACAGCCAGGATGCCAATCCTCTGGTACATCAGGAAGAGTGAGGCCAGGTTATTGCTACTGTCAAGGGTCCAGCAGAGGTCTCAAAGATGATGAGGGGTCTGGAGCACTCTTCTGTGAGGATAGACTGTGGGAACTGGGCCTGCTTAATCTAGAGAAAAGACTGAGAGGGGATCTCATCAATATATACAAATATTTTAAAATTAGATGTCAAGAGGATAATGCCAAACTCTCTTCAGTGATGCCAGTGAAAGGACAAGGAGCAATGGTCATAAAATAAAGCACAAGAAGTTCCATCTCAACAGGTGGAAGACCTGCTTTACCCTGAGGGTGTCAGAGCCCTGGAACAGTCTGCCCAGGGAGGTTGTGGAGTCTCTCTCTCTGGAGACATTCAAAGCCCACCTGGGCGAGTTCCTGTGTAACCTGCTCTAAGCGACCCCGAGATCTCCAGAGGTCACTCACAACCCTATCTACTCTGTTATTCTGTGGTTCTGTAACTGGAACCTAGCTACAAAAGACAAAAATTATTCCTTGTAGAGAACTCTGTGTTGAGATTTTTCATTATTTGCATTTTTCCACCTATCTTGCTTTGGAATTACAGCGAGCAGCCCTGTTTCAAGATATCAGCTCTCTCATCCTTATCTTTGTATTCCTCTCCTTGCAGTGTTCTCTACATATATTAAAAAAAAAAAAAATTAAAAAAATCTGGAACAGAAAAATCCCAGACTGTCTCCAGTAGGTGATCTTAGTGAATGAAGAAGAAATTCTGGAGGGACAAACACAGGCAGAAGCTAAGTGCTGCTTTTTATAATTTCTTCCACATAAAACCAAACAGCAGCTAGTTTGCCCAGGGCATTTTGCTTTATACATTGTGTAGAATACATATTCTTGTCCATTTATATTCATCAGACCTAAATCTGGAAACTGCCATCATGCTGACAAAGAACTAGAGACAGAATCTAATTCCTGTGTTGCTCCTGTGTATGATAATATGCTCTTCATGACTGGAAATTTACTTGGTACCCTTGTACAATGTGAAGATGGTATCAATCTGCCTGAGTAAGATTAGCAATATCTATTCAGTTTCCAACTCTGACATGAGGGGGAGTGAACTAAACAGCTAGAAAAAAAACAGTGTCCACAAAGAAAAAAATTTTTAAATAAATATTTTCTTGTGTACAATAGAAATTAATCAAATATTTTCAGTTACTTCTCAAGTTAGATATTAAACCATTAAAAACCTTAACCCGTTACTCTTCAGAAAGTCAGTAAAACTGAAGCAGAGCACATAATTAGAATTAATTTCATTGCCTGCTAGCTTGATGAATTCTGAGATATCCACTGGAGCTCCAAAAAGGTCTTTTTCATCATTTGGAGGACCTTATGTGAGCTATTTTGCCAAAACATCATTCATTTAACATTCCATGAATTTTACAAGTTGAATCAAAATGAACAGTGCATGCTTTATGCTTTCTGCCCCTTCTGTTCACCAAGCGGGAACATCCTAAAAATTTTGAACACGGACCACTGCTAGACTTCAAAGTGGGGCTTTGAACCCAACCATCTCATTATCAAAATTGCATTAGAAAATACTACAAAGATGACAGAGCTCTGAAAACCAAGTTGAAATATTGCAACTTCATCTAGAATGAAGACTGCAGCTTGCCAATCACTAACACAGCCATGGGAAGCCAGAATAGCAGCACAGAATGAAGGATGTTTTCTGGGCCATATTTCAAAATAATAAAATTCACTGGCCATAGGTGATTTTAAAAAATCACTTTCTTAATGGCTTCTTACACTAACTCTTCTTAAATGTGACAGTAAACTCAACTTTTCCATCTCTGCCTCAGATTTTACATTAGTCTTTGCACTCCTTGGATTTGTCAGCACTCTCCTTATCAGCATTTATACTGAAGTTTATGTTTTGCTCTAAAGGGTTTTACATGTGTATTTACTTCAGTGGTATATAAATGAATAGAACTTCAAAATGAATGGAAAACTGACAGATTTTTTATTCTATGTATTTACTTTCCTAAAACTGAGCCCAGACTCTCCAAAGGCAAGGTTACCACTAGTCCAACAAAGAAAGCTGGAAAACTGCAAACTGCTTTGTTTTTGCTGCAAGATATTAGTTAGAGATGGGTTAAACTACGTAGGACTATACCTTTCTTTTCTACAAAATCAGGTAGTCAGGGATGACAGACCTGTACACCAGGGAACTTAAACACAGGGAGATTCAATTTTCACCAAAAGCTTTCCCAGGGAAGAAGAATTCCCCATGGAGAAACAGGAAAAAAAGGAAAAACACTATCCCAAGAACCTGCTACTGTATGTAACAAGCACACAAGCTAAATCGAAAGAATTGAATGTTTAGTAAAAATATTTTTTTCACCAAGTGAATTACTGCATTTCAGGCTAATAACTAAATTGATAGTATAACATGTAATAACATAATAATAAATATGGTGGAAGAAAAAAACAATTAAAAGGCTTATGGTTATAGAGATACAGTCCAAAATATTCCAGCCAAGCAGGGATAAAGATAAAAGCTGGTTCAAAAATGTTTGACAAAAAATGCATTAGTCACAGAGAAAAAAAAAAAAAAGAAAACTCATAAGAAAACAAAGAAGAGGTTTTTAAAAAATGGTATCAAAATTCTGAATAAAAATTCTGATTCCAGTAAGGATTTTTGAAGATCATTTCCTTCTTATGACTTATTAGCTCTTCAGTAGAACTACTGCACTGAGACATTATGGTTCTTTTATTAATAGATAATGATTAATGCCACTGCAATCAGTAACAATGACTTTCTCTTTCATCAGCTAGTGGTCTGGGGTTGATCAGATGATGAAATCAAGGCAAGTAAATTGGTAAACCAGACGGAGAAAGTATTTCTAATATGATTTAAGACAACAACAACAGAAACAGAGGAGTTTTCTCATTTTTCTTTAGTTCACTTCTGTCTGTAACAGTGTGATTTCACTTATGCCTATAAAAAGCATGTATAAAATCTTTATCTAATACTTAGACTAGCCACGTCCTCTCAAATGGATAAATTACAGCACAAATACAGTGGAAAGATAAGATCTTGGGATATTTTGTGTCCTACTCTGTATTTTTTACAATGGGAAATAAACCTGCACAAATTATGACAAATTCATATTTTTAATCCTTTCCACTCTATGAGTCAAAATGCAGGAAAGGGTACCATATCCCTCTGTTTGTGAATTGAGTGAATGAGAATTTTAAAAGACTAAAGGACCAGCAAAACACACACAGACTCTCCCTCATTAGATTTTTTGCACAATAGTGACTACAGAGAGCTATGAATGCACAGTACTATGAATAATAAAACATCTGTGAATTACATAATGTCACTAAGTACATTCCAAATGGTATGCATATATTAACCCACAAACACAGGCTGGTACTGATTTTAAACAAAATCAGCAAAAAAAAAAAAAATGGTGTTTCACAAAGACCCTGGAAGTCCATTATGTTATCCAATTCTCACATATTACTCTAAGGAATGTGATGTTATTGTTACACTACAATAAACAATTGTCACAGAAACAGCTCTCAGTGACAGGTAGCAATATCTCTGGGAAATCAATCAACTTTAATAAAACAGTTTAAGGAAATGTAATTTCTTCTTGTATTTTAAACTGACTGGAGTCTACATGGAAAAAAATGAATATAAGGAACTTTTATACCTACCAAGATTCCATATTTTCACATAATTTCATATTGCCATTGAGATGCAGAAGAAAACTTTGAGCCCATTGCACCTTCTGACAATTAGAAAAATGTTCCTTTGTATCACTGCAGACTTCACACAGCTTGATCAGAACCCTCTGCTTTAGAAGTGCCCCAACACCACCCTGGTGATAAATCATTTTGAGATTTGCATGCTTGTTGTTAGCTTTAATACATGATGTGCTGCTTTTTCACTTCTGAAACAGGGCTGTTTTTAAGCAGCTGTAGTAGTCTCTTGACAGTGTAACACAGATATGGACCCACAATTTTAAAGGGAAGTCAAAATTATGATTTCTCTACTATATATTCTTCTACATGACCAACACACAAACACAGGACTATTGTTTTAAACACAAGTCTGAAACCTCAAGATGTTTAGATTAATATTTTTTTACAATTGCCTTTTTTCTCTCTCTGAAATCACCTACTCCTTCAATTAACAGAAACCAATCACTTAGTAAAATGCAAAGTATTTTATTATTCTATTATATGTTAATACCATTATTTGAAAAAGTCTTTACTATGAAGTGGCATAATGTTTACCCTCATCTAGTCATATAACATCAGACAATTTGACAGTTTACCACACTAAAACCTGATTCAAACCCTCCTGAAGTCACTGACTCAGATTTTCCTTTTACTTTCCTGAGTCAGAAGTCTTTTAAAAGTCAAATGCTGTTCATCTTTTCACTCCAGTATGCAGCACTCCAAGCTCATCTCACAAATGCCTCCTCTAATATTATGACCTTCATGGTAAGATAGTGCAGGAAAGGTTTATTCAGTATAAAAAACTTAGGATGAGGCTCTAGGGTTTATGAAATTAACAGATGGCCTCAGCCTAAGTGTATTTAAAGGAGATTTTATTTTTTAATGAAAATAATTTGAGATTGGGTATGTAACCAAAACTCAGGTATGTATTTGATCTTATCCCAGAAATAATTCAAGATAGATCATCCAGGTTACTATATGGGCTATATTCCATTCCTATTCCTATTAAAAGCAGATTACAGAGTGGCTAAAGCTACTTATGATTTTTCAAGCTTACCAGTATTAATTTGAATGAGATAATAGATGAGGGAAGAATGATTGGCAGCCATTCCATCCACACAAAGTACAAATCTCTTCAGCAGAATTTCAATGGATTGCAGAACTAAGTATCAAAAGATCTAGTGATAATTTGATCTTCTATTTTTTTTAAATCATAGTACTTCAGGTAACGTTATTTACTCCACTTTCCACTTCTGAAAAATAGAGATTTGTCATATTTATATCCTAAAATGCAGTACTGCAAAGTATTGCCCAAGTTTGGATAGGTACACTGAGGTATAAGACATGTGCAACATAAATTCTGTTGATGTACAAAAATCATGAAGTGCACACAGCAAGTTATGAATCCAGTCTTAAGTTCCAGCCATTGATATCCATGTCTGGGGACAAGAATTCTATTTGCCTTATCTTTCCTGGTCATGGCATGTAGGGAAGCAGCTAGGGCATCTGTACAGGCCCTGAGAGACAGATGAAAAAGCCAGAGAGATGACACAGATGTCCAGAATCTTCCCACCTGACACCTGGCTGAATTCACACTGATTACTGCAAGATGTGGATAGCCATCTGTCCATCTGTCTGGTGGTTACACTTAAGGGTCATATTGTTTCTAAGAGTTAATCACTGGGGTAAGTAATTAGAAAGATTTTTGAAAATTCAACACTATTTCCTACATGAACTATAATAGTCATTATAAGTCTCCCCTGGTGCAGTTCAACATGGCCAGAATACCAGAAATCCAGCAGAGCCAGTACACAATAACAGAAATGTTTTAGCATTTTTCCAATAAATTATGAAAAAAATGAAATGGCTACATTTTAAAGACAATTCTTTGCTTATTTTTTCCCATCATATTAATAGGAGAAAAAAATATCATTCTGACAACGGCAGAGCTGAAATTATTATGCCAGATCTCATGATTCTATTATTTTAACTTCAACATATAAAAACACTGCACATGTGCAGATGAAGAGTTTCCCTAAATTTTATACTAGGGCATAAATCAACAAATTCCCATTGACACTCATGTATCATGGGTAGAATTTTCTTGAGCAGTTCTTATCCTGTACTGTGATGTAAGCTGTCCTACATGTATTTAATACACCAGACAGTCAAGGCACAGGGATCTAAGGTGGGGCTTTCATCCCAGGATACTAGGTCAGTGTCATTAACAAGAACTCCAATTCCCACTTCCCAATTCTACATAGTAAACAGATTATACATTTGAAGTCAATGCAGCTCACGATATAAATGCAGCCTCTACTGAAGTAGGAAATAGGATAGAAACATGTCCTGTTGTATGCATGATTATATTTAAGAACAAATCTAAAATTAAAAAAAAAATCAAGGAGATTCTAGAAAGTTAATGGACTAAATGGCAATTCAAATATCTTCTGCCTTGTTTCAAGACTTGCTAATGTATCATCTTCTATGATCACTAATAGTAATGAATTCTGTAAAGCAGAGATTCTGACTCACTACCTCATCTCTCATAGTTATAAAGCACTTTTTACCTTGAAGTGTATTGCAATAAGCCACTAACTCAATCAAAGCCACAAAAAAAAAATAAAAATCACCCTAAAAACGTGTATAAAAATAGTATGTCTTTTTCAAAATGTATCCTATCCAAAATAAATTTTCGAGATAAATTAAAATCTATCTGGTGCTGCTCAGCGACAGCTCTACTTTCAGTGAGAATGATTAAAATCAAAGTGCAGAAGGCTGTGTGGAAGTGCTCTACAACACAATACAAAATGAAATTGTGTCGTATTAAAAATCTAATGCTATATTTAAAAATTAAATTTACTTTTTTGATTTGCATTTTTTAAATGAGAGAATAAAAATTGAAAACCAGTTTATTAGTATTGCCCCTATGTTTTTACCTCTCCATTATTTCAGTATTAATGCCAGAAATCAACACCATCAATGTAAGAAAAATAAAGGAAAACTAGAGGCTGCTTCAAGAGATTTTATTTGGTTTAGCTCCCTGCATACACTTCAAGCTCTTTAGGATTGATCCAATGTCTGCACATGAGAAATGCACAAGCTTTGCTCAAGACCTACAGTCAGATTCATAGAAATATTCAAACTGATCTTCCCTGAAAGATCAAAAAGTGAACTCAACAGGTAACCAGCAATTATCAAGTCCTTATCACTGCAAGAGGCTCAGACTTCACATACTTTTAAGCATCTGAAAAACGAGCATGACATGGTGTCACAACATGACATAAATTTTACAGACACATGTAACTGCATTATTTGCATTCTCCTTTCACCATCTTCTTTGCACTATAAACTCTTTATCATGCATAGGAAACACCTGACTAATTGCATCAGGAAGTCTACCCTTTTTATTCCACAACACTGCCTATAACTGCTGCTTTAGGCTCCCTGGAGCTTTAATTCACAACTTTTTAATGCCCTCCACAGGGAGTATTTCAAAATGAGGGATGGAAGCAGGATGAAGGAAACAAGAAAAACACTGAGTCTCCCACAGCTTGTCTAGTTTTCTCTTTATAATGCAAGCTTCTCAGGACAAAGCTCATGTATCGTTGTGTCACTACCAGCACTGAGTATATAATCAATGGTTTCACAATACTATTGAATTAGTTTCTTCCATGTCTTTTCTCCAATTTGTTGAAAGACTTTGCCCACTAACCATTCAATATTTTCATATTTCACAGTCATTAAATACTTGTATAAAAACAGATGCGCTATCTATTTTCAAAACCAACATAAAATATTGATTTAATAATAAATTTTAATAATATTAACATTTTTAAGCATAAGAAATGTAACCTGACTTTTTTTTCTTCATTGTAGCATGGTTAAATCTAAAGCACTTTTTGACAAAAGTGGACTGAAGTGTGCATATATATATATATATATATGTGTGTGTATATATATATATGTGTGTGTGTGTGTCTGTGTGTTACTGTCCCATATACATAGTGATGAAAATTAATATCTCTTTCAAACCCTTTGGCCAGGAGGCAGTTCATAGCTGTTTGAGAAGAAAAAGGATTTGCTCTGAAAAGCAGTTCTCCCGTCTTCAGTGAAATGGAAGACATTGAAGCATTTCTACATCATACATCTCTTTACAGACATTTCTATGGATTTCATAGATTACACCTTGCAAGTAATTTACACAATGAAATGGATCTAAGAATTTTCTCTGACTGAGACAATGAAAATTACCCTTTTTACAAGTGTAACCCCAAATAAGTTGGTATGAGTGGGAGATAGAGGAACAGAAATTTATTTTTCCTGGTTTCTAGCCTTTCAACAGCTAGACAGATTTTCTGCCCCTCCATACAAATGGTGTTGTGATGTCAGAAATGTCAAATATGCAAAAATTGCCTTCTATCATTAGATGTATGCTAAAACAAACCAAGTGTGATCAGACATTTCTGCTTAAAATTGTTCCATGTTGGCTGACAGTTGTGACATTAGATGGAGAAAGATTTTGAGCTGGAACAGATACAAAATTCCTCTGAGATTAAGTTGCTTTGTAGACTCTCAGAGGGACACCAAAAAGGATTTCATCCTAATATTAGATAAACAGCTTAGACTGAATAAAAGGGTTCCCACATATGCCTAATTCCTACTGATTGTGACACTATGCAGCTAGGTGAGATGCCAAACTTTACAGTAATCATAATTTATCTGTTAAAATTATTCCTATGTAACTGGCTACATGATAAATGCCTCCTTAGAGGTGAAAGCTGAGACTGGCTAGAGTTTTCCTTTACTCCCTGTGTACTTCTACTATCCTCACAGTTCAGGGCTGCACAGCAAAAAAAAATTATCATTTTTCCAAGAGTAAAAAGGAAAAGCAGATGGACACTTATGATCTCGAACTCTGCCCACACTTCTTATGAGGTTAATTAGTTTATATATCACTCTTTTCCTCGTATTTGCTAAAATAAAATTGCTCTAGACAATATTCAAGAAGTGATACCTTTTATGCAGAAACAATTGTTGGCACACAGTTTCACAGTTTAAAAAAAAGGTTATTTTGTGTCAAAAGCCAATTGAAAATCCTGCTTTCCTGAATAAAAACTCTGCAAAATGTAGCATAAACAGATAATTAAGCCTGATAAAATAGGCTTTAGATCATAATGAGGTTTATTAAAGTCCAGTAGAACATTTTTCTCTGTCATATTTCTCATAGAAAATTCATAAATAAATACAGTATTTATATGACTAAATAATAAAAAATAGATTTTTTTAAATTGGTTTGTTTGGCACTTGCTATTAAAAATAGAGTTACTGGGCTAAACTAAGACTATCTAAACGTGAAAACTAATCTGATTTGAAAGAAAATTAATTTTAAACTAAATGTAGAAACATTAATGCCTTTCATGAATTCCACCACTGAAGAATATTGAGGGCTCTGTGTTAACTGCCAGGGGTCATAACAAGCCTTTTCTTTTTTTTCCTCATTAGCACTATAAATTCCTTAGAAAGGACAACAAACTGGTTTCCTGTGATAGATGCCATTCCTAGGAACTACAGATCAAAGGAAAACTATCTGGTGAAATAGTAATCTACTGGGGTATGGTGGAGAATAGAATTCAATTGTGACTTCTTGATATTTCAGGAACACATTCCAACAAAAACAAAGAGCTTAATGCTAAACAGTGAAATTGTAGACATATTCATGGTGAGGGAAAGGATATAGAACATTTTTCACATTCATCATATTTGCTCTTAATGTAGATTCTGGTAAAATACTGAGAACAACAGAGAAGATAGAATAGTGTTTCACATATTTATAGTTTTCCCTAAATGAAATGTCAAAAGTCAGATATAATGTCTCCAAGCACAATGGCTTAATTTTTCCCCAATGAAAAGGGAGATAATACTGAGTTTGTAAGAATGCATAATTAAGTATACATTGGAAATTTAAATATAGCCAGTGCATTTGAGAGTACAAAGCTATCTTTTACTAGCTCAGCAAAATTCAGTCTTTTGAATGACTCTCAAAGAGTAAAATGAGAAATGTGTTAAAGCATGGATTGTCCAGACTTTTTAAATGATGACTGGGTGAATCCAAGAGTCTGTGCTTATGGGCCTAAACGAAGGATGAGTAGGGACAGAGTTTTTTTATAAGCTTGAGAAATCTCAGATGAAGGTTTTAAATTGTTTATGAGCCTTTGCAAAAACAATTTGCTTGAATTAAATTGTATTGATCACCCTAAGACTAAAGTGTGATCTGGGTGGTGCAAGTTTACTTAATTTAAGCCTTTAGTCTAGGTTTGGCAGATAGTTTAGCAAGCTCTGTACTACTGCAAAGACCATATCTACTTCTCTGTTTACATGTAAAATTGCATTTGGCATCATTGAGAGTGCCTCTACAAATTGTGGCAGTACACATTCACCAGAAGGAGAAGTATTAAGAGGAGACAAAGAGATCTTGCACCATACTGCTTCCTTTCCCACTGGTTGCCACTTCATATAATATTCCTACTAATAATTTATCTAACTTGCTTTGTAACTAGCTAAAAAAATTGCATATCACAACTTCCCTGACAGTTTTCTACTGACACAGCTTGTTCTTTAGTATTCTTGTATAAAACAATTGAAAATAAAGTGATAATGCAAAAAAAGTGGTCTCTACTTATAGAAGAAATCTCTGGGTATATCCAGCTCATATGAGTAAGACAATTCATATTTGGCTTTAAAAGCTCTAAATTAACATCTTTCTAAAAGATAGGAAATTGAGAGTCAAATGGATGTATTTTTTCTCTCATCCAAGCAGGACAACGGCAAACAGAAACAATATCTATTGTCACAGATATTTTTCACTCCCCCATTCTGACATAAAAAAAGACACTGCCCAACAATGAAGCAGCCGTAGGAGGCAAAGAGGAAAGAAATAGTTCATAAAAGCTATATTACCACTTGTGATTTCTGAAGCTCCCAGTATCTTGCAAGTTGATGTAACAGAAGAAAAAACTCTTCATTTGGCCTCCCACTGTTTTGCTGCCCTTTCCCCACTGGTATTGTAGCAGGAGGCAATATAGAAGTGCTTTTATTCCATACAAATTGCTTGACTGCTAAACTCTCTGAAATCTGAAAATTAGAGTAGTTGCACTTTTTTTTTAAGGGTTCTTTCTTCGCAATTGCCTCTGACCAGAAAATTAAATACAGAAGAATGAAATTGCAATGAACACAGAAGACACAGTTCTGATTTCATTTCTGGTTGAAGAATAATTTTATTGAAATAAAATTGCTTTATTTGAGATAAGAATCTGATCAGAAGTACTTAACAATGCCTATATATGTTCCAGGTTTAAATTTTTTTCTTAGATAATGTCTGTATTCAGAAAAAGGCTGAAATTTTTACAAAAATGTTTGTATACTTAGTGCATTTATTTCTGCAAAATGTTGCATCTTAAATATTTTCGTGGGTTTTCCTCATTTTTTCTCATCTTAAGGTAAGATTTTCAAGAGCTCTGAACTCAAAATATGGTCCATGAACTGGAGGTAGTTCACACACCATTTCTAAGCACCAATTGAACTAAAGAAAAGGGATAGAAAATGCAAAAGAAACAACCTGTGTGCTGATTTTTTTGACAAAGCTGTTGATACCAATCTTTATAGTTCTCTGATATTCCTAAACAATGCATTCCAATAGAAAACTATGTTTTTCTTGATCTCGTTTGCATCTTTTTCCTTCTCATTCCTGTATGTCTTTACTGTAATTTTCTTTGTGTATTTTATTAATTTTTTTTTATGCAGGATTACTAAAGTTCCAGACTAGCAATCAAGATTCAATAAACAATGTACACATAAAAAGCCTGAATCAATTCATAAATGAAAGAATTGATTTTTTTATTTTAATTTTGCTCATTGATTTTGTCCACAGAAAACAAAATCAATATGGTAGCAGCCTACTGACTTTGAAGTTTGATAATATATTTCAGCACAATAGAGAGGTCAAAGCCCCTACTGTATCATAAATTCCTCCACTCAGAACTAATTACTCCAAATGGAAATAAGTGGCAGACTATCAGTTTTGAAGGGATAAACACAAAGGGTGAGCTAATTCAGACATAAATGCATAACAATCAGGAGAGAAAAAGTATTTTTCAGCATTTTTGTTCATACAGTTGAAAAGCCATACTGTGAAGGCAAGTCACAATATACAGTTTTGTTACAAGTATAATGTAGTTTTCTCACACGGTTATACCAGATTTACATCACAAACTTCAGCAGCTGAAGTTATGCTTTATTCCTAAGAAAAATACCTTGTTGGAAAGTTATTATTCAAATATCCTCTTTTGTTGCTTCTTATGACGAAGGATATGACTAAACAAATTTTTTAGGAGAAAATATTCAGCCTTTCTCTAAATCATGAGATGATATATAGAGTAATATCCAAATACATATAGAAAATTAATATAAAAATTGGTGTGTACATATAGATATATATATATGCATATAAAATTGGAGTGGGCACTATAGCCTTTGTTTTTATGTGATGTATATAGTTTAGTGGTGGCTGTAGAGTCAGAGGTTTTCTGTATACATGGTTTTGATACTGGCAGTTGTACAGTCCTTGATACAATTATTTTAGTCTGGAGCTCTCTAGCCAAGTGAATTCAGCTGTCTTTAGCAACCAAACTGTATGTGTACCATGTGAGTTGATTTCCCTATCTGCTGATAGTCATGTAGCATGTTTGGTTTCTTCTTTGCATCTACCTCCATTTCCTTGTAGAGACATTTCTTTCAGCAAAATCTGAAGGACCCAACGCTGCTTCAGCTGAATCCTCCTCCACACCTTCTCTCATGCCCCCAAATCAAGACAAAGATTTTCAAATATTAAGACTCCTTCTGGATTTACAGAATTTCAGTCCTGAGGTATATTTTTTTTCTTTGTTTATCTAGCATATCACCAGCGTCAGATTTTTTTGGTTTTTTTCTGCAAACCACAAACATTTCATTGATTCAAGCACTAAAAATTCAACCTTGTTCACACTCATCTCCCAGTTACTAATTCAATAAGCCATCTAATCAAATTTCAGTCCTTTCAAAGATGGAACAAAGGAAAAAATGGTGAGTGTTTTCATCCTAGTCATACTCCTGAATTTGACGGTATTTGATCCTCTTCCTCCACTTATGATCAGTTCTGCTCACCAAACCTTTCTCATGCACCATTTGTTTTCCTGTTTTGGATTCTTGACTCCATTTAATATCACTCCAAATGCATCCAAAATGTGATCTAAATCTCTTGTTTTCAGCAGTTTTTATCATTATTTATCATGTTTTGCTTTGTGTTTTTTCCAATAGCTTTGCTTTAAAGGTCCACTTAGTTCTGCAGTAACCCTGCCCCCTGGGAATCAATGTCTCAACATAAGAGTAAAGAGAGTTCATGGATTTTGTGATCCAACATCCCTTAGAGTTGGAGTGTCACTTCATAAATAATTCACTTACGAGCACATACATTCATTTTACATGATTCCTCAATGTGGCCAGGGTGCTGCGTAGTCTGCACTGAATCCACCTACAAAAAATACAGAAATACATGTCTGCTTACCGGGATGTCAGTAGGGTTTGGCCAACTTAATCCTCGACCATGGATCTTACTAGTGAGCAAAAAATTTCCCTTTTCAGCCTTAGGTCCAAACATGTTCCATAGAGCAACTATTTTGGCAGCAAAGACAGTTAGAACTGTTTCATACAGGCATGTACAGAAACATACTGTTTCATGTTTATTAAGAAAACGAAGGAATTAAGTGAACCATGCCCAGAAACAGGTTTCAAATTACAGACAAATTGGAGTGATTTATAAATTTTTCACTTTCTTACTCAGAGTTACTGCAGTTTTTTTCTACTCTGGAAAATAACATAGATGCCTCAGGGAATCAGTGATGAGCATAACTCTTTCCCATTAAATGATGAGATAAATAGTGCAGTACAGAGAGCTGAAAGAAGCAAAATGTAGGAATATTACAGGAAAACAAACAGGCAACTCCTCTTGCCCTTCATCTCTCTCACCCAACCACCAGATAAAACGGAGTGAGCAAGCCAGGTTTGAATCTGACTATACATACAGTATACAATGACAATTCTATGAACATCTACATTCTTCAGAATCCCTGGTCTCAAATATCTTGCTCTAAGGTGAGCATAAAGGAAATGGAGAACTAGGGAAGAACCCTATTCCTTTGAATCACTTTAATCAATATGCTTGTGATGGAAAAAAGACACTAAAGAGATGGGCACATCTAGTGATAAACAGTGAAGGTTTCTGTCCAATATATTCTTCAGAAACAGCACTTAAAACATCACTTGGAATTGGGTCATCCACACAAAAAAATATTAACCCATTATTGCTGGTTATATAACATGTTTTGCTGGCATTCATCAGTCTTTTCAGCTTTTTCAGTGCTGTTGAATTATTAATAATTTATATTTATTTTACATCACTGACTACTGCATCCTTATTTCAATGAATCATTTCTTCTAATCTGTTACACATATGTAAATTTAAAATCAAATTACACAAAAGTAGGATAGCAATGCCAAGCACCTCTATAAAAAATCTTTTAGTCTATGAACATAATCCATAATTGACTCTTAAATGTCCTCAAATAATAACGTCTGCTCCTCAATCTAAATATGATCTTCTTACATGAAGCCATCTGGGACAAGCAAGCAAAACATTCTGTTTTGGTTGCAGAAGAAATATATTTACACCTAAAATTCTTCATCGTCACCAACCAAAATACATACAAACCTCTTTGCTCAATTTACACTGACTTAAATTGAAAAAACAGCAAAAACACTAAATAGGCCAGAGCAATCAATTAGGTTATCTATCTATCTATCTATCTATCTATCTATCTATCTACCTACCTACCCATTTTTATAGATCTATCTGATTGATTAACTCAAAATTCCTAAACTAACAGTTATTCACATTCATATAAAAATTAAGTTTTGCTAACTTTAAGGAGCATACATGCACTGGAATAGTAGACTTGTCCAGTATGCAATCAACAGAGATCTGTTAAATTGCATTTCAAATATCTTTTTCCAAAATATAAACACAATTGTGAGCATTTGGTTCATTCATAAGATATTTCTGAGGTTAAAAAAAGCTCATAGATGTAACATATACCTTCTATAATTAGAGGTTTTTTGTATGACAGATACTGTTACTATTTTTTTTCGGTTAAAAAATAAAATAATAAATCGTGAGAGGAAAGCTAAAACAAGCAAAACAAATTACTTGGCACATACTAGACAAAATGTTGAATTTTTTTATATCATTAAATCTCAAGCAGCCATGGAAGTTTCAGTGTGTGTGTGTCTATAGTACCTGCAGCATACAAAGGGAAGGATGACTGCAATTTGTTGTGTCTCTTTACATTACATCCTAATGAGCAGCAAAGTCTGCATCACCTGCCAATCTTTGGCAGACACTGTGCAGGCACAGAGAACAAACTGATGGAAGGCCTTGCACCTGCACTGCAAGTGCTACACACTGCCTGGCAATCTAAAGACAACCCTGGAACAAATCAATGCTTCAAAATGCTCAGTGGTGCTCAGAAACATGCACAGAAAGACTCCAAACATAGACTGAGGCTGAATTCACACCCAAATGCCCAAATCACATCCTCTGTGTCGTTAGTAGATGCATCCATACATAATAATTGACAGAAAATAATTAGAAAATTGACTACTCTCCCCAAATTTCTGTTAAATTAGGTGCTGTTTTCCCCATTTTTCTACAGCAGTTGAACAATCTTGCTAATTGCCATGAAATTGATACTACTGTCTTGTTCCTGCTTCCATTTCCTTGCATATACACCAGAGTTAAATGAAGAACTGAGTCACTACTTCAGTTGTTATGAGCAAGAGGTTTGTAGCTCTCCACTAATCCAGTCCATAATACTAAAATACCTGCCTAGAAGTTTCTTGCTACATACAGAGTACACTTGCTTATCATAGGCATAATTTTACATAATTTCTTGATAGGTTACAATTCTTTTGCCTGAATATTTCAATGGGAAATTGCTTCCAGAATTTCAATGCTGCTGTACATAAAAATTAGTGTAAAAATACCCCAAATTTATTCATAGATCTTAATTTCTGTTTCTCCTTTTTCCTTAACTTACGTATTCATTGCCATTGGGAAGCAACCTCTTAATACTAGTGATATATATTTGTTATTAATTGTAATTATTTTTCATTAAATAAGTGAGAAGTCACATGTCAACAAGAGTATAGTGATCCCAGCCTTAACATATTGCTGCAAAGTCAGAATTATTAACTTCTGCAAGTGCAGTTTTATTGTGGAGGGGTTTTGCCACTCATTTCACTTTATTCTTAGAACTGTGTCTCTTTCTGTAAATATGTTATGATTGCAGTATATATTATATATTCATCTGATTGACATGTGCACATGACTAAAAATGTGACAGATTACAAGTTTCTGCAACGATCTTAAGCGGAACTGAAAGGCACAACATGCTCATTTTTGCCCACTACAGAAAATTCCAGATAAAAATATATCTCGGTAGATTTCCTGTTATATTTCACAAGATACTTCTAGCCTATTTTTAAACTTCTTATTCACATGTAACTTCACTTTCAGTTTGTGGCAGAAACCAAAATAGGATGTGGGGAACTACAGAACGTGTATTGAATATATTTCCTTAGGATGTATGTGTTGCATAAGGAAAGCTAATTCTCATATTCTTAAATACACAAAAGAAAATTAATCAGTAAATAAAATATTCACTATCTTACTGTTGTGCCATTTGTATACACATGTAAAGGCCACATAAAAGCAAAGCAAAAAAAAAGCAAAATGGAACTCATGAACAGGTTTTTTCTGAATAAGAAATTAATGAGGATTTCTACACATGATCACAAAGGTATGCATAGGTTTTTATAATTAAAATTTCTGTAATAGAAGTGGTATAAATTAATATAAAAAGTTAATAAACCTGAGAATAAAAGTTAACAAAATAGATTAAAGAAAACTGTTTTAAAGGACAACATACCTAGAGTTAGCACAGAGATTAACATGATTGTATTCTCATCTAACCTCATTTAAATTAAATTTGTCATGATTTCTGAGTCCTGAATGCTATGTAAAGCAAGTCCATCAAAACAAGTATTTTAGCTCTTACGAAAACAAAAACAAAACAAAAATCCACCAATGAAACAAATTATCCTCTTTAGCCATCATTGCAAGCATAAAATTGATAAAATAAACATCTATCACCTGCTATCTTTACAAACTTTCTGTCTTATTAATTTTCTTCTCACACTATGCTTATAAATGACTTTTGAACATTTAGGAATCTGTCAAATCCCACCACTCATGTTATTTTCATAGTCACACTTTGCAAAACTATGGTGACACATCAACTCTTGATGTTAAACACTAGAGGACTACAGGCTCACAAAGACAATGGTTATAGATGGAAGAACTGTGAACATGCCATTGACCTGAAAGTAATTAATTCATCCCCACAAAATAAATAATTTAGAATTTAGAATTTTTTAAAAAATCACATCCACTTAAAGGTTTAGGAACCAGTTCTTTCTACATAAGCCTAAAATGTTGTGAATTAATGATAAGCATATACCTTCTATTAGTAGTAGGTAGGAATGAAACCCAAAATAAAATATATCCCGTTTAACTCTCTAATCTGCTCTCACAGAAGCAGTGCAATATTTTATACATTGCCTATTTAATACTATTTACTAGAATGACTTTCTGTTCCTGAAGCACAGAACTGTCTTCATTACAGTCCACTATAAAGATATCAATGTACTATGTTCACTACATATTCATTGACTATGTCAAGTAGACCATATTCAGAAATATAACTTGCTAACAGTATTTTGAAGGCACAGAGTGGAATAACATAGTATTAATCCACCTAAAAAGTCTCAGTAATGCTAAATTCCATATGGTTTACATTCAGCTTATGTAAAACATTTATCAAAATTCAGTCGCCTTGCTTATCGATCATTAAGAAGCACTGTAATGATAAGAATGATACCTATTTAAGTTATTTATTACAATCAAGCCATAGAAAATCTGAACCTCTTAAAAACTGGACAATACTACCATGTCAAGAAAAAAAAATGTTTACAGAAAAACAGAAGTGCAAGTACTAATATCTTTAGACGGCACTCTTACTACAAACCTCACATTAAGAAGTGTGTGCTGCTCTTTAAACATCTTACAGAACATAGCTTGATCTTGGTGTAGATATTGCTAACAACAGTTTAATCCAGCATTGTGGAACTAAGGCCTTAGAAGCACGGCCCACCTTTTGTTGTTTTCTTCTTCCCTTTTCTTAGGAGTACACAAACTTACTGGAAGGAAAATATCTGTGTAATTCTGTTATTCTAAATGGATGAAGTTCCATTTCAAAATTATCAAGATATTTTTATGTTAACTAAATCTCAGAGAGTTGAATTACTCTTTTTTTTTTTGAGTTCCTAAACTAAACATAGAGTGGTACGTATTTGCTGTTATGACAATATTGTTCTTTAAGGTTCTGCTGATATTTATTCCCAGTATATTTATGAAGAGCAATCACATCTCCTCTCCCCACTTACTTTCTTAAGGCTCTGAGGTAAATGTAGCAGTGGCTGAAAACCAGGCAGCAGGAATAGTTACCATCTGCTCCACCCTTCTGATGGGCACTAAAGCCTCCAGGGAAGGGTTATATGGTGTGCCAGTGAAAGAACTCATGTACTATTTCACTCTTCAGCTGGGTGTATTAAAGTAAAAGAATTCCAGTTTTGGTTTACCCTAATATACAAAGCAGTGGTTCACAAAGTGATTCAAAGGAGCCTCAAGTATTCTTGCCTTGAGGATAGCAACAACTTCTGCCATCCAATTTTAGCTTGCCACAGCACGTCTGTCAGAGCCTTAAGTCTGAATAAGCAAAGCCCTTTTAGTCTTCTCTTCCACAGCTAAGTCTATATTCCATGGTTATTAGACAGCTTTTTCTGAATGCTTAAAAGTAAGCTTAATTCGTCCTGAAAATGGTTGACTAGAATAACAGAACAATTTTTCAGAGGAAGTCTCATGAATGACTTCTTAAATGACCTGACTATGTCTGTTTCTCTCACAGCAGCACTCAAATTGATGCAGCCTTATATTGCAAAAATAAATTTGCTTGTCACTAGTACTCCTAGTAACACTTCCCTAATTTATTAAATTCTTCTCTTTTTCTACTGCTCCCATATCATTATCCCCAAACTGAATTTACAACTTATTCTTGGTCTTTTTTAAGATTTAAATCCTAAAGGCTAGAATGTTTTCTAATCCTTCATCTAATGCAATCTAATTATCACACAATTTCATGATGTTTATCGTATTTGTTTCATAATCAAGTCTCCTTATTATATTTGCACTCACTTTGCTTTAAAATATAAAGCAAAAATATTCTTAAGGCTCATACTTGACTCAAGTAATTTCTTATAATGCTTACCTTTGCAAGAAAACCAATTGTCATCTCATTTAAGTGAATTTCTTACATATTTTTTGATTCCTTTAGTAGTACCCATCTTCCTTAGGTGCACAAATAAATTTCCCAGGTGGCACAGTATCAACTGATTGCTGAAGTCCAAGGAGAGAGATTACTAAATTTTCTTTGTCTAGAAAATTGGTTATCTTTTCAAAGAAAGTTATCAGATTGGTTTGTATGAACTCTTTTCAGTAAAGGCATTTTCAATTTTCATGCTATCTTCCCTTGCTCTTTATGTCAGTAACTTAATTTTTTTTCATATAAACTCTGCTCTACAGTTTGATAAAAGATGAGGTCACACTTTTAGACCTTTATCCCCCTTCTTTTCCACCTTCTCCACTACTTAAATATAAGCACTGCATTTCCTATTCTCCAACAAAACAGTACCCTTTTTTTTCCCTAAGAGATTTATTTAAAAGAAGACATAGCATGCTTTGCTCTATATCACTTAGAATTCTGTGGTGACACCTATCTGGTCCTGCTTGTCTTACATACATCAGACTCCTGGTTTTGCTTTTATCTTGGATGCTTCCAGCTTTTGTCTCCCATGTATATCTTTATCATATCTACATAGCCTTTCACTTCTAAGTGAAATAATAATTTTCCTGATTCTCTCCCTTACTCTTATAGCTTAATAAAATTTTCTTTTAATCATCCCTTTAATGTCTACCTCAGCTGACATTTGTGAGCACTTTATTCTGATGATAACCACACCCCTACAATCTCTCTGATTTCTGACTTCCCGTATCCCTCCTTTTCCCACTCATTGCAATTTCCTGATCTTGTCATTTATTCCATTAAAAAAAAATATTCTCATGCATCTGCATGGGATAGACACCTGTGGAGCTGAGACTCTGAGAAGGAATTTGAGATATTTTACTTCACACACAAGTATGAAGAATATTTTTGTATCAAAATCCCTGTCTTCCTCCTATCTGTCAGTGTATATAAAATAATTGTCCACCACTACTACTGAAAGCCAATGCTGAAGAGAATAAACTGTATTGATTGAACAGAGGACATACTTTTCCAAGTCCCAGAATTAATCTGCCTAGAGGCAAAATATCTGCTTTCTCTATTAATGATCCTTTGTCACTTCATAGTATTATATTTATTTATAATTTCTCTAGCCATCATATCGTACTCACCAAGACAGAAAGAAAATTAAGTATGGCAAGACTTCAGAGTCTAATGTATAAAAAAGCTGAGGTAAAAGACAAATACTTATTTTTAATGTAATTTTATTTTTTAGAGGCATTAATATTTGGTTGTTTTAAAGACTTTTGAAATCATTGCCTAATATATATAATCTACACAGAATGGTAGCTGTCAATTAAATTTATTGCTTACCAAGGTTTCCATTTGCACATACAAGGCCAGAAAGGACTTTTAGTGAAATGTTCATGAGAGGCCGAAGAATTACTCAAGGAATTCATTACCTAATATTTAAAACAGATCACTGTGATGTGGTAGAAATAGCAAGCTGATACATTTTTTGCTTACTTTGTTAAGGAAAGTTCTACTTTTCATCTCATGGGCCCAACAGACTTCACAGGAAAGCTGTATACTTCAGGCCTTTGGGGACACTGGGCCAGTAATCCCTGCTCAGTACAGACATTCTTACTCCACCTGGGGTACAACAGATTTCAGGGGCTTCTCTTGCCCCTCCACCACTCCTCAGCCCCCCTGCTTGCCCTTGATTGAGAGAGGCATTTATTCTCCTCTCTAGTCAAAACGCACTAGTGCACCGCTGCTCCTACATGGGTGAATAAAACTCCATCCATCAGACAGCAAAGATGATTATCCCAAAGGCACAGTAGGGCTCTAAAGGTAGAGACTTACACAGCAGCCAAAACTAAAATAAAAAAGTTGTCGAAAGCAAGGAGAGTGCAAGATGTAGGGAAGTTGGTTTAACTGTTCTATACAGGATCCTTAGGCAGGAAATGACAGATGTACCAGCCTTTATATCAAATTCCAAAGTACAAGTAGATATCACCCTCACCCACAAAACTCACTGATCACAACAATGCCTCTCCTAGCAGGGATGTTTCAGTGAAAAAAAAAAAAAAAAAAAAAAAAAAAAAAAAAACAAACAAACCAAAAAATAAACCTCGAAAATGACGAAGAAAATGTCAGATGAAAGAAAGCACTTTTACCAGTGTGCCATTTGAAAAAGAAATATCACAATAGGCATAGGTTGAGCCCACTGTTTGAACAAATCACAGAAAACATGGATGTAAAATATAGACTCAAAAAGCAATATTAAAGGAGGGTGTTCAGTAAACAAAATATAAAATTAGGCTTCTAGAATCCCTCTTTGTGTACCACCAAGTTACAATCAAAAGGATTTCAAAATGGTACAAATTCTCAGTTGGTCTGTGAATTCGTCTAAATAATCACTTATATTATGGAAGCATCATAATGATAAACTAAGTTTAAAAAGGATAGAGCTATTCCTAGATGCAATGTTGAATGTATGAAAAATACTAAATTGTTGTAACAATGCCATAAACCTGTCTGTATTGTCAAATGTTCACTTTCTTAAAATTAAGTTCAAAGCAAGAAGGGTTTTTTTGTATCTACACCTTCCTTTTCAAAGGAAACATAAATTCCATTCTTCTAAACCCCTTGGAACTTTTGAAGTCCTTTATCAATGAGAAGTATGGTGTTTCCTAATAAATAAGAGCTTATTTTATAGTGTGCCTTTTTGAGTACACTATGGTAGATTGATTTAACAAAAGTCTGTCAAATTATAATTTTTTTTTAAATTTTGCAAATAATTGCCTTTCCTTCTCTATTCACTTTTTGGTAATGGGAACAGAGAAAGTTATTTCTATCTTTAATATATGATGCAGAATGAAGAAAAAATAATTTTAAAAAAACAGTTAATGATGTCATCTTTAATTTCTTAGACACACTTTTAAATTAAACCTAAAATGACCAAAATAAAATCAGGTTTGACAGCGGTTATAAATGTAAAATGATGTCACATATCAAAATTAGGCTGCAATGCTAAGAGTTCACATGTAAAATATCTGAACTGTGGAAAGCACCAAACGTTGCAATCAAATATTTGAAAGATCAGTTGAATTACCTCACATTAGATTACACTTGAACACAGTATAGTTTACACACTTACAGATTTTAGGTAACTACTAATTCTTTTGCACATAAATTCCTCTTGGCTAATTAATATATGTACAGAATTTGCACATGGGAGTACTAAATTAACACCAGAAACTGGTTTAGTTCAGCATTTAGGGTTGGGTTCTTTCTCATATTTAATCAAAAATTAAAAAAAACATTTTTCCAGCTAAGTAAAAAATTTTTATTGTAAGATGCAAAATCAGTCTTAAGTGTGATAAATTACATCTAATATTTAGAGGGAAAAGGCTTTTCTCTGTCCAGGTAAGTTACAGAGGGGTAGTCCAATTTATTTTCACATGGCTGCCCCTACTCAGAATATTAGCAGCTGTAGTACTCAGGAGTAAGACACATTAAAATGGCCCCATATCTTGGAGAGGGGATTAACAAAAAATATAATTTTCCAATTAAATTTCAAGAGACATCTGTTCACCACTGAAACTGTGCTTAGCCTGGCTGGCAAGCAAAGTACACCAGTCAAGACTGATAGGTTACTATTCTAGGCATTTATATTTGCGGGGACTTCTATTTCAAAAGGAAGGATGCCTCAGAAATTAAAAGCGAGTGTAATACTTCAGATATATTTTAATTGGTTTTCTGCATCACTGTAGAGCATTTTACAAATGAAAGGCCACTCTCTCTTTCTTCAAATAGCAAGATTCCTGAGCTGATTTCATCTTAAAATTTGCATAACCTTTTTTTCGGTAGTTATTTCTCGTAACTTGAGTCCTCCTTTGGATGTCCACAAACACAGAATTTTTTTTTGAGAAATTTCTAAGTCATGGCTTCTCCAAGAAATGAGAGATCTTTGAAGACATTTTCTTAAGGACTTCATGTAACATATCTGAGGGAGAAAACATTAATGCTTTACTCCAACTTCTGGCTTTCCGAGAAACAGACAAATACATGGTGTAGGTCCATAAACACCTTCTGCTTTGTAGAATAAAAAAAAATTACATTGCTTCTGTGTATCAGGCAGGAACTTGAGAAATTCAAGGCTGTAGATCTTTTGTTTGGATCTGCTACATTTAAAATAAAGCAAATTCATTTTGCAATATTGTACAAGGGACCATAAAAGAAGGAAAATATCTTGGCAGGTTTTAGTATAATACAGTTGCTAAGCTGTGCTGGAGCAGATTGTCAAATAAGACAAATTCAGTGCAGAACACGAAGAAAACAGCAGCAGCATGAACTCTGGTGTGTCCTTGTCAGCATCTGCACAGACTGTGGATAGCACACAGGGCTTTTACTTTGTGGACAGTGGGTTCCACTGGCAACAGAACTTTAAACCTCAGTAAAATCTTTCTGTAAATTATTTGTTTTGAGTTAAATGTGAAGGGAATGTACACTTGCAACAAGTCTTATGCCACATTTAAATGTAGCAGAAGAAAAACATACACTGGACATTTACCCCACTGCTAGGATGAACAAGAATTTCATCATGAGCATTTATATCTACTCAAGTGGAGAGCCATGCTCAATAAACATTTCCCCCTCTCCTATTTTAAAGACCATATTTATAAAACCTGTCTTTGTAGATGCTTGCTAATGCCCAAAAAGATTGAAACAAGCAGGCCAGATCAGCTTCCTGATTCATGATCTACAGAAGTGGAGCAGGAACCCATGAAACTGAGTGTTTAGAAAACCAGATCTGACAAAAAGTATTCTTCTGAAGTTATTTACAAAATATAGCTCTGAAGAATATAAGCCTTCATTTCAGTTTCATTTTACCAAATTTTACATTGATTATCTCTTTGTAACTATGTTTCATGAAAGTCTGTTATGATTCAAAATTATCTAAAGATAACAATTAAACAAGAAGAATAATGCTATTCACAGAGTGTTTTATGTTTAACAAGTTGGTTCTACCAAACGCTTACAAAGAGAGAGAAGAAAAAAATAAACTAAAAAGGTGTTGCATCTTCAATGAGTGCAGACATTTTAGATCTACTTGATTTACTCAATTTTTTTAAGAGTGAAAAGCCATCTTTGACAAAACTGTCATCTTTAAAACATGGTGATATTTCATTTTCTCCCTTCCGCACTATTTAGATTGCTGGGAACTGAAATACTTCCAGCAATCACTGTGCCCAATTTTTCAGAGCTGTCACTTCCTAGCAAATCTGCTTAAGCAAAATACTTATGTTAGAAAACAGAGCAAACATATTATATAAAAGGCGTTCTACATTTCTTTGCAGGACAACTGATATTCAAACACAAAAAAGAATGAATATGTAAACATCTGCAACTTGAGTCCTATAGAATCTTTTTCAACTGTAAATCTGATTAATTTCTAAAGATGATAGAATTAGTTCACTTTTTTTGACTTAGCTGATTTTTATTTTTTTCCCAGTAATTATAATCAATGCTATAAAATTTAAAAAAAAATCAAAATGCTATTTCCAAAGAAAACACTCCAGGTCACTAAAATTAAAAAAAAAAACCAAAACAAAACAAAACCAAACCAACCAAACAAACAAAAAAAACCCCACTTCATCTGAAAGACAGAAAACCAGAAGATGCTGTTTTAACCCTCTGTGGTTCACACACTCTTTTGGATTGTATTTAATGCCCTGCAAGGTAACATAAACCTGGAAAAACTCTACATTTAGGTGTCTTTAGCCTCCAATATAAAGAGAACAGTCATTACATGAAATGCAAGCAAATCCTGTATGCTGCTAAAAACTACACTAAAAATATTAAGATCTTTACCTAAGACAGATTAAATTTTGCAGAAGAAAAAAATATAAGAAGAACAAAACTAAGCACAGTATAAAATAAATATTTCTTTCAAGAGTGAATTTTAAACTCAGGATGCTAAGAAATTTTGCAAATGAAAAAATGCAGAATGGTGGTGGGTCTTACAAAATAGTAAATATTGAATTTTACTTTCAGAATTTTAAAAATATTTTCTAAAATTCATTAATTTAATTATACAAAAATCTTCTTAATGTTTGAAATTTATACATGAGGAACTATGTAAGACTAGTGTTACTCCTACTGCTTTAGGAAGCCTGCCATGTTACAGGAAAGTCAGTGCTTCTTACTGTGTGCAGTTCAAATCCCAATACTCTGATGGCCTGTTAACACCAAATATGTCACCCTTTAACACCACAGAATCAATACACTGGAATGTCATAGCACCCTGATGAGCCACAAAAACTCTGTATGCATTTATTAGACAAAGATTTTGTATTACTTCAGGGAAGAAATGTGTCAAGCTGAAATCAATTTCAAGTTTCTTCCTAAGAAGGAAATAGTCCTAGGTAAATAAATGATTTTTCTCAAATTTCACTCAATCAAACTTAGGAAGCAAACAAAGAAGTTGAAAGTCATTTAGACATCCCCTTCAGAATAAAGATACTTGTATGTGCACACTACTGTAAATTCTATTCCTCATTTTCAAGATTTTTTGACAGCTTTTCCCCACCCAGATCATCACCCACACAGCCTTTGATGAAATCTTCTTTCAGGATAGAATTTAAAAAAAAAAAACCAAACTAAAATAAAAATTTTAGTACAATCAAACAATAATATCTCAAATCTTAGGTACAAAAAGCTCTGCATAAGATTACTTAGTCCATTTTCTTATATGATTATCTAAATATTGGGACTACTATAAGTGAGACAAGACAATTTCTTACTTTTAAAAAATGCTTGTTCAGTACATTATGAGGAATTGGAGACAAAGTTATTGACCTTTCTGACAGCAGTGGAAAATTGCAGATGAGACAAACTCATCAGAATCTTCTCACAATTAAATCTTAAAAATGTTTTCCAAATCTAAGACAAGAAGTGTTGATTATTTGTGTTCCACCCTTGGATAAGCAATACATACCAGCCAATCTGAGATTACTTGGATGTTTCACAGAAATAAAACATCTTTTATAAACCTCTTCCTCAGCTGCTGTGTAGCTGGCAGAGTAAAGATTTCTGTCTTTCTTTAACCTCTGGATTTCAAAGCTATATAAAGTTGACACACACAAAAACACACACATGAACACCTGATTCTTGTATTTCTCCAAGGCCGTGTCAAAAAATAAAAATGTATAGTTCTCAATACTCACATGTTCATTAAGGTACATTAACTACTTAAATTCATAAAATAAAGTCTTCCTAACCCATATGAAAATTAGTTATTTTCTCAGTTTAGTTGATTATCGCCAGCACAGATTAGCAAATTCAAACTGGACTCTTATGAACTTTCGTGTTGTATTAATTCATTACAACATGCTTTGACACATAACAAAATACTGCTGTAAAAATGGGATTCTTCAATACTTTTTATAAATATGATTCTCCAACTGATTTACGTATGTGAGATAATAACTGTATCAATATCGAAGCTGCAATAAGCACTTGCATGTAAAAAAAAGTGCATGTAAAATATTTAATGTGTTTCTAAGGTAGACATAGCATGGTAGGCATGTCACTGAGAGATAGGAGGTAACTTTTTTTCACCAAAGAAATGTACCCTAAAACCTATCACATCTCATGAAACTTTTTTTTATACTGACATAGCATACTGTGATAGAATGATTGTGTACCATTCTGTCAACCCAACTGCTGGCTATCTTGCATAATACTAACTAAATTGAGGGGATTATTAGTTGGACTTTCTATTAATACATTAGTGGCTGGTCATAAACAAAAAAAAAAACACAAAAGAAGCAATGCTGCAACTTTGCTGTGTGAAATCATTGCACTCCATCTCAGAGGCTGTTTTCATACAGGTTGTGCTCTCTTTTTCACTCAATGACATCTACAACAAATAAAGATTGAAAAATACCCCAACAGCAAAAAAAAACAACCATCAAAAAAAAACCGAAATAACAAAAAGAAGAGCTGAATATTGTTTCTGCATGCTGCAATAGAATCTGAAAATTTCAAATGGTTTTGCAAATGTCTTACTAAATAATGGGGTTTAGCTGTAAGTCATGTAAATTACATACTGTGAAGATAAACAAAAAAGAAAAAGAAAAAAAAATTAAAAAGAAGATCCCTGAGAATATAAATATCCGTGTTTAATCTCTTCTGAAGCATTCCTCACACAAGATTGTTACTATTGCTACTTTTCCTGGATGTGTTAATATTTTCTAAGGCATCTCTCACAAGCTCATGAGTATCTCTTAGCAGACATTGCTGTGCTTGGCTATAAGTCTCGGGAGGGCTTGAGCACTTTTGCCAATTAGAAATAAGCAAGTTCTTTAATTAACACACCCATTTTCATTAATAGTTTAACCCAAAGCTGACAAAGAGTCTTTGTTGCAAACCAGGAACAAAGAAAAGAGTACTAATTAAACACCCTGAAGTTTCTAAAGCGAGAGTTGATTTCAGTACCCAAGGGATTCTTTGAACTCCTCAAAAGACCTCTAGAGCCTTCCAAGAGTACTTGGAATTTCTTGTAATTGTTCCACTCATTCTGGGAAAAAAACAAAACAAAACAAAAAATAATAAAAACAAACTAAATACAAACCAACCAAAAAAAACAAACCCGAAGTCTAAATATTCTGGAAAATTCTAATGGTTTTGATTTCAATGCCTTTGAACCAGACAAAAATAAAAGCGATTGTGACTTCAGAGTAACACATTGAAGTGTAAACTCAAACCTGGAAACCTGTTTTCACCTCACTCCTCGAGATCAGTGCTATCCAAGCCACTGTGAGCTACACGTTAGACATTACATGGGAGCTAACCTGATGCAGAAGGCGAGAGGAAAGGCGATTCTCTGTGCTGGCACTAAATACCTACCCAGAGGGGTAAAGAGAAAAGTCTGTTCTATGGCTGCAAACTTGTTACTTTCTACATTCTTCCAGACTTCCTCTGTGCATTTTATTGTACATCTGTGGTGAATACGTTGTCTTAAAATCAATTGGCAAATCTAAGTAGCAAGCAAAAGTTTCCAACTGGATGTGGGTTTTAACTGAGAGCTTCTACTGCAAGAAAAAGAGCAGCTTTCCTGGAGACAGAGAGGAGTGATCTTTGCTTCAGCTCCCCACCTTTCTGCCTCCTCACAGATACCTACGCCCACACCAGGAGAAGCAAAGCTGTTTGTGAGGCAGCAGCTAACACTGCAGTTTACAACCTGGTGTAGTGAGGCCAAAGAGCACTGATTCTTTAATATTTGGGCTTCAGCTTGCACTGACCCAATAACTGCTGCATGAGCAATTCCTCTGCTCAGGAGCACAGAATGATAGACAGAGGTGGTAAGTGCCACGAAGTTAGACATTCATGCCCATAAATCAGACCTCTAAGGTGGACTGGGTATGAAGTAGCTTTAAATGTAATGTGCTTTCAGGAAGCAGAATCAGTATTACACTATTTTATGCTCCCTAATACCCACATGTACTTAGCTTTTTCATTTTCTAGAGTCTAACAGAATGACAATTCAAGAAAACATGACCAGACTTTGGAAACCTGTTAGGCCTAAGGCTCAACCTTAGGCCAGCCATCCAGACTTTCTTCCTTTTTATTTTAGGAATGCACTATTTCCTTACTATTTTCTATACATTTATTTCTATACGTTTATTTCATTAGTAATCAGAAAATTAAGAAAACAACTCTCTTTTCATTTAAGCAAACCCATGTACTTGCTTGTTCAAACGTATTCAAGACTTTTGTGATAATGCCAAGGAATTATTTTTTAGATTCAGAAAGATCCAGAGTTCTACAGGGCCATGCCTCATTACACCACAACCAGTAACAGACCACATCCTGGGGACTACTGTCACAGACAAATGAGAAATAAACAATTTTGCAGTATTGAGCTACTCTTTTCATGCAGTAATGGATCAGAATAGAGTTTACAAAACAGATTTTAAAATATTTGTTTTGTAAAGCTTGTTTAGAAATACATTATTAAATGCATGTAGGAGTATTTATTTATCCTTTCTTTTATAGTGCTGGTATTTTGGAAAAACTGTTGATAATATCAGTGACAACATTTCAGTTCAGTGTTTCTAGACACAAAAAGTCTGCTACGTAGTACTGCCCACATTAGAAAAATAAGCTCTAAGGAATCACGGTACTAAAGCCACTGTCAACTACATTCAATCACAGTATGCCTAGAGATCTGAGAGTATACCAAAATCCACTGAGCCAAAGATTTCACAGTTTCTTGTTTCATGATTCAGTGGAAAGGATATGAATGAACAAGTGAGAGAAGAACAAACAGAAGTGAATCAGGACATGCTCTGGAACTCTAACAGGCAGCTGGGCTCCAGCCAGGAGTCTGCACTTGCTTCTTTTTCCTCCCTAAGGAACAGTTCCAGCATACTGAACTGCTTCTTCAACAAACAAAAAGAAGCAATTTTTACATCCCCAGCCTGAAAATTTAAACTAGTCCCAGTTCTATACAGAAAATACTTTAAAATCTAATCCCTATTTCAGGCTGTGCTCCAAAATCCTTTTCAAAGAAATGTTTTTAAATAAAATTTATTATACAGAAAATATTCACTGTGAGATTCCCTTCAATAAAATCTTATGTAGATGGGATACACAGCAGCTGACTGGTACAGCCCTCTGGAGTAAACATTTCTTCCTCCAACTCAATTTCTCCCTTTTCTAATTCTCTCATCCTAACAATTAACATGCATCTGATCTAGCCTGCAGGAGTTATCTTTGGAGGCACTAATCACCCACTGCTCTTCACTGACTGTAGTAAGAATTGTCTTTATTCATCTGCCTGAAAAGCAAGCTTTTAATGATCTAGCATAATGTAATTTTATTTAATAAACTATTTTTTCTAACTAATAATTTTGTAATTTTACTTTAAATTCTATTTCCTCAATTATCTCACTTTGACTTTGAATTTTACATTATGCTCAAAAGAAAAAACAGAAATAAGGAAACTCGTGCCAATATGGCAAGTAACTGTTTGCTTTTTTTTTTTTTTTCAAAATAGCTTTTCTTCTGGTCTTTAAATTTCTTCTAGCTGTTGGCCACTTTTTTGAACTTCTTTCACTCATCTACAAACATTACACTTTAATAAAAGTATTACATGAGTTGCCCAATCAAATGGAGTGAAAAGAAAAGTAATGATTCTATGGACTCATATAAATATGAGAAATAAGGTGGAAAAAGTAAGTTAAAGTTATCATTACAAAAATGTGAGGAAATCTTTGCATGTTTTCTTCTTAATGAAACAGTGAGTATTTTTTCCTATTTCTTTGAAAAATCTTAGACATATTTCAGTAGATGATGAAATACAAAGTATAGAAGCATAGTTGCATTTACTCAAAGAATAACAACAAATTACAGGAATATATCTATGCAGCGTTTTTGAAAGCTGCTTTTAAATCATATTTTATTAATGGGACTTAAAAATCAAGTATATTAAATGCAAATTTTTTCTACTGTTGAACTTACAAATCAAAGCCATGTTTTTCCAAAGGTTAAGGTCATATTGAAAAAAAAATCTATTTTGAAAATTAATTTTCAAACACATGCCCACATTAAGACCTCTTTTTGGCAAAGGATTCAGCTGATGCATAAGAGCTCTATACCGATATCCTGATCACATATGTATGTACTCATAAGACTGAGGTATCTCCACAATGTGGTTCTCTTCTCTCTTGAAACAGATATTACTTTCCCTGTTCTTTCTATGAACAGCTTTGTTAAAGTCTTCCCAGTCAGATTTTTCTCCTTCTGCCACTTCCTGCTCAAAAGAGTTGTGAAGAATAGCAAAGGCTGACAATGGAATAAATAGCAAAGCAAAACATGTTGTGGAAACCAAACAAAAAAACTCCTGCTTGTTCTCTTTTCTATATCAGCTAAGAACTGAAAAATTGTAAATACATTAAGATCTTTCTCTGATGCCAATGAAAATTTTTTGAAGGGAAGGAGAGGAAAATAATAAATAAAATATAATGTCTCCTTTCCAGAATTGGAGTCATAAAGCCCATGAGCATAACCCATGAACAAATAAATCCATTCTTTGTAGCTTCCATTACAAGAAGTCAAACTTGAAAGGAAGTCTTGCATTAACCAAGGGTAATAGCCATGACGTGCCCACCTCCATGGCAAGAAGAAACTAGAATTGCTAGAGCAGATTTACTTCACTCCTGCTTTCCTAACTTCAGAAGAACAACAATGCAGATGGATTTAATTAGCAAGTCCAGACCCCTGGATTAATGGCTGATACACAAAATGCACTATCAGCTATTATATACAGAGTTAGTATTTCAACATTAGAAGAATTCAACTCACAAACAAACAAACAAATAAGAGTTTAAAGCAGCAGCAGTTCAGTTATGACTGCACTAATAATCAATAAAAATAGATTTTACAGCAGTAGCAAGTATTTTGGCCTGTAGGATCAGGTCAGTGTCTCTGTGACAGCCAAGCTTGGCAGCCTTTCCACAGTTTTCTCTGTGATTTACAGGTAGGCTTACACTGCAGAGCCCAGTGAGATTGGATTGTGTAGGTAATGGAACTAGCTTAGTTCCAGTGTTAACCAACTGATTAGCCTTGTATGGAAGTGTGCAACTACAAAAACACTGAACTCATATTTTTATGGGGAATTTTTTTGCAGTTCACTCTGAATTCCATACTGCCATTTCTACCTAAACAAACTGGCTATGTTGTTATATCCCTATTTAGGGTATGATAACAATGTAATCAATGTATTCAGTATCTAGTAATTGTCTTGGTGTCTTTTATTTAGTGTGTTTTCAAACCATACTCTTTAAAATCTAATACACACATTTTTTCAAAGAAGTGAAAATACAAAACAATAACACAAAAATACAAAATTACAAAACTCTGTCATTCTTTTCTAGTAGGCGCTTTTATTTTGATTTTCTAGGAGTTGTACTAGTTTAATTTATTTTGGTTAAGGGTCATTCTTTCTAAGTAGGTTAGTTTATTCAAATGCCATCTCATCTAAAGCCAGAATTGAAAGAATCTTAAATGACTGAAAGAGGATATAGACTAGAGGTTCAGTATTAACTTGCCCAGATGAAATGACCTCAGTATTAGTGTTCTCCATGGCATTGATATTCATTTAGTTGAAAAAAATGCCGTTTGGTAGCTATCCACATTTCACTGGCAGGAAAAGGCAAAACTGCAGATGAGATGCTATAGAAATATTTCTTACATTTGGCTCAATATTTCCTTCATCTTGAATAATGGTATACTCCTGTAGAAATAGTGAATGACCAAAAACAGGCAAAGGCTGCGAGCACCAGGGAGGAAGCAGGGTTTGAATTCAAATGACCTTGATAAACCCACAGACTAGATCTATAGTAGAACTGTAGCACTGAAAAAAAGGTAAAAAAATCACAAATACATAACAAATTACATTTTATGCTGTCTCACAAACAGGAGTTGCTACAATGGAACAAACAGTAGAGCACAGAATGAAAATGAAAATTAAGCCAAGATATGTAGTAAAGAGTCAAACACTGGGAATGCAGGAAAAGGAGTGGGAGTACATAGGATCATGAGAAACCCATTTTCAATTTAGAAATGATAATACTTCAGTTATAATAAAAAGCATTGCTCAGCACTAGAACTTTTCTGACTGTATTGGCATCTGATCTCAGATATACTGACAGGTAAGAAAGAGCCCAGAGGACAACAACAATTAGAAGCCCGTGAAACATAAACTGTGCTTCTTGATGCAACCTTATCAAAACATTACAAAACACTAATAAGATTCTCCAAATTATTATAAAAGGACAATGAAGAATGTTTTCTGTGTACTCTGCGGAGAGGTAAACTGCCTTACCCTGGTTTCTACATTACCATTTCAATAAGCTGATTTAGGCATTTATTGCCTTCTTCACACCCCATTCACTCCCCTTTTTGTCTCCTGTTTGTTGAATGCTTCCTATTTCTCACATTTTTTTTCTCTCAGTCAAATGTTTTCATTAAACACTTGGCGTTTGTTTTAAACACTTTAGGAATATTCAAAAAAAAAAAAACAAACAGCAGAAGTGACCTCTAGATGTGAAGAAGGCTTGAGCAGCTTAGGGACAGAGGTGAAGTACTCTTAAGCAGCACAAAAAATCTCAACAGCAGAAGCAAAGCTTTTAGGAAAAAAAAATTACAGTTATAAATTCTGTTACACGCTGCATAAATAGTCACTGAATGTTCATTTTTTTAAAAGGTTTTGAAGAATTTAGATGCAAGATGTCTAACACTACACTGCTAATGCTTCTGCAGGTTTTGTACCCTTGGACAGAAATGTTTAAAAATAATATACTGGGCAGAATCAAAGTTTCCTGTGCCTCTCCTGTTCATTCTAAGTTTGTGGTCAAAGCAAAGTAGAAGAAGTATTTAAAGCAGCATCCATTACCTTCTACTAAATTTATGAAAAAAGTAGAGCTAAAACACTTAATAAGAAACATTTATGAGGGAAATCAAATGTAAAAAGACACCATTCAGCATGTACTTAATATATATTCCATTAGCCTTTCCCGTTGCTCCTTTTAGGTAGTGTAGACATAAACAGAATGGATTTTTATGGCTTCTCATTTGTGAATTTTGTAAAGTTATTGGTTTAATAGATAAATCTCTCATAGGTAATTGTTATAACCTGGGGGAAAAGAGTCCAACTATGTATTTTGTACTACTACCCTTTCAATATAGATCTACATTTACTCTATCAGTCCTGTGACTCCTTGCCATGATCTTCAGCCAGCTATTTTGTTTGGAAATCTATTCCACAAATTCGTACAATGTTCATAACTTGCTATTTAGGAACATTTGAAAAGAAGTTCTTTCACATCCCTCCTACAAGAAGCCTAACTGGATTATTACTTTTACAGTTAAAAGACCCAAAAGAAACATGGATAAGCTTCTAAAAACAGGCATTGCAGTCATCTATACAAGAAATCTTAACACTTTCAAATTTCTCAGAACTATTAAAATTTTTTTTAAAAGAACATTTAGCATGATACCCAGCTAAAAATCCAATCCCTTATTTCCTTTGCTTTTTCCTCAGACCAGCATTTCTACACTTATGTGCACTTTGAAATCTCTGCCACAGGATGACAATTAAGCATGCTGTTCTGGGCCAGGAGGTTACTGGCCCCTGTTTTTACCAGCTGCTTCTCCCAACTCTTTCCTGTTGGAGGTAAGAAGCTCCTCACATCTGACAGGAGAACCATATGTGCACTTCTCAACTCAGTTCTGTCAAAATGGTTTTCTTTACCAAAAAAAAAACACAAACTCAACAACAACAACAACAACAACAACAACAACAACAAATAAAAAAAATAAAAAAAAAGCCAAACAAATAAATACCAACCAAAAACCCACAACCAACCAAAAAAAAAAAAATAAATAAAAAAAAAGCCGAACAAAAATATCTGTTTAGGAAGAGTTTAAGTTAAAGTGGAATTGCTTGTCTGAATGTGTCCTAAAGGCAGTTTATCTTTAAAGTTCAGAAATAAAGGTCTCTGTTAACAATGAAAAACAATGACAATCAACTTACACTTCCCAAATGGTTCCCAAGTCTTTTTCTTTAATGCTCAGGGGCTAAAGGATGGAACATCTGAAGGTAAATAAATTGCTCCTTTCCTACTAGATCAAATATTGACATATTTTACAACATATCATGCTGTCTTATGCAGTTAGCTTCATCTATGATTGTAGACAGCATTGTGACATATTAAGATATTATCATGTTGCCTATCCAGAGCAGTGTCTATATACCATGCTTTTAGATTTTCTTTATCATTATTCTGTATGATTGCAACATATTTCTCTGTCCAACTGTAGGTTATACAGAAGCCTTCAGGAACTCTGTTATAAAAGATTTTATCACTACATTTGATGCAATTTGACATTTGATGTAGCTTCAGAAATAACTATTTACAGCTGTTATTCAGCATAACATAGCAGATACTAGCATGGAATAAATGTGGAAAAAATACTGCTCAATTCAATCCAAATAAAATCAGTTTGATAAATCTCTTTTCTGCTATGAGTAGGTATACATAATTATGAACAATCTGTCCTGAGTTCATGAGAACTTATATAAATAGGTGCTTATCCAGATGACTTTCAGGTCAATGTTAAGACTTCCAATGGTTTTGCTATTCAAACTGCTTTAGTTTCTGAGACAGAATCACCAGTTTCTGTCTAAACCTCTGCGCTACCTCATGACACAAGCCAAAACAATGAATTTGAGCCAATTATTTTACAGCCTTGAAAATTGAATTTTTATTACTATTATGATGAAATTATCATTAAGGCTTAGTAACTTGAGGAAAAAATGACAGGAAACCAAAGTACATCTAACTCCATAGAAAAAAAATCTTAAAATATAAGGTAAATAATTAGATGGCTGTGTGGCATCTATCTGAGACTGGCTTACTTTTCTTCAGAGCAGCACATACAGTTCCATGTTTCAGATTTGTGACTGAAATGATGTTGCTGGCACACCAATCTTTTGTCTGTTGGTGAGCAGAGCTTGTGCAGGATCAAGTTTCTCTCTTTCCCCACTCTGCCAGCAAGTAGGCCTGGGGTGAGCAAGAAGCTGGAAGGAAACACAGCCAGGACAGTGGACTAAACTGACCAAGAGCAACATCCCATGTCATATGATGCCATGCTCAGCAAGAAAAGCTCAGAGAAAGAAGAAGAAAAGGGGGAAGTTTGGGGTTATGGCACTGGATTTCCCAAGCAACCACTTCTTGTGATGAAGACATGCTTTTGAGGAAGTTGCTAAACACCTGTCTGCCAATGGGGAGTAGTGAATAAATTCCTTATTTTGCTTTGGTTTTGTGCACAGATTTCACTTCACCTACAAAATCATCTTTATCTCAATCTGCAAGTCTCCTCATATTCCTTTTATTCACTCCTCCTCCATGGAGAGGAGAGTGAGCAAGAAATTATGTGGATGCTTGGCTGCTGTCTGAGGTCATCTTGCAACAATGGCCATTTATGATAATTTACTTTAACTAAATAAAAAATAAATGAATGTTAAAGATGAAAACCTCATAAGAACTCCAGCATTATTGAAAATTTATAAGTGTGTGATACTTGTTACTTGTAATATCAGTGTGTAATACCTGTGTTTTTAAATCTAATATAATTTCCAGGAAGGTTCTATCATGTGATCTTTTTTTTCAGTCAAAAAGTACCCTGCTTTTGTCAAGATTTTTGTTCAGACTAAAGATTCTTACATTCCATGACAATTTCTTTCCTGTTAAAAGCTTGTAATGTAATGCATTATGATTAACTCTCACAAAAAGGAAAACCTCTTAGATTTCAGGCAAATTGAAATAAAACATATTTTCTCATTAAAAAAAAAGTGATACATTTGGGCTTCTATCACTAATGCAGTTGCCATGTTACAGTCAATTTCCCAACTATTTGATGGATGACTTGTGTGTGCACAACAGCCTGTTCTGTATAAGGCCAAAGGGATTTCAGGATGTGTTCTAATGAACCATGTTAAAGGCTAGTAGCTCACACACACCTGATACATTTTTTTGCAAGCACTGCCAACAGTTTTCATTAATCTCAAGCACATAAGTGGATCATAAAGATTGATTGAAACCAGAAGTATTTGAATTCGAGCATCACAGGTTTGGAATGGCATAGCACAATAGTTCTCACTGAACTGCTTTATGTAGCTAGAAATACCTGTATTTCATGTACTGCTCTTGTGAGTTTTATCCATTATGAGGTTGAAATAGCACTTTTATTCCCAGCATCTATTCCTCATATAATCCTCAATTTATTTTTGGTTCTAAAAATTTTCATACTTTGGGCAGATTTTTTTCCCCCTAATTTGAGTACTACTCCTCCAGCCATCTAGGAATTATCTGAGTGTGAAAGAATTATATTTGAGTGGGTTTTTTTTCCTCTTGAAAACGATTTAGTACTTCTTTCCTTAGGTATTTAAGCATGCATCAAGCCCTGATATTAGCAGTTGTACTACATTTTTCTACTGGAAGTAGCCATTTTATAGCTTTTATATCTGCATTAACTCTAATGCATTTTTATTAGCTTATTGCAAGGGGAAATTCCAATTATGCCTCAAGAACTGAACAAGAACCTGTCATAACATTACATTGTATGAATTTCCTGAGGTTCACTCAATACCACAGACTCCTGGTGATAATTACTTACACTCTATTCAGGGACTGCTCTCAGCATCTTGTGGTACCCATGGCCATCCTGAGATAACGTATTTCCCAATGACAGGAATTCAAGTTCCTACACAACTGTAGGGATTTCATTTTTAGTGTTGAGAGAATGTTTCAATTGCCACTTTGCAGGAATAGATGTAAAAGTATCACGGGACATATTCTACTTTCAGTTATATAAATGTAAATTTAGAATATTTTTTCTAGTGTGCTTTTATACCTAAGCTGAAATGAGAATTAGAGTTCGTAGTTCCATTGGTAGTATTCCTACAAAAAGCAGTTTCAAGTGGTTAGTAGGAAATGCTGTGGGCATTATTTTTCCCATGAGATTTTATTTAATAGTCATATATTGGAATGAGCAAAAGAGCCCTGGTTCTGTATAGCACTGTAATCAGAACAGCAATGCTGATATTTACATTAGAAAGATTTATTTAAAAAAAACCCAAAAACAACAACAGCAACAAAAAAAAAAAAAAAAAAAAAAAAAAACTTTTTAAGCTTTTTAAATAGGCTCAAAACCAGGTTAAACTTAGTTAAGAATAATCATACTTGCCACTTAATATTATAGGGTTTTTTTTTTTTTGCTTTACTTTGCTTTTTTGTTCCTGTTTCTGCTTTTTCTTTTAGCTGAGATCTGAAATCAGAAACAATGATCCTACAAGTAATAGTCTGCACAAAATCCCAAGCTTGATGTTTATGAGTAATTTTTCTAAGTGCGTGCAAAAAATATATTACATAAAAAAATGTGTGAATGTTTTCACTTAAAAGTCTACTTCATCTTTTTAGTATATCTATATTCAGTTATCACATAAAAATTTATTTTCCATATGGAAATATAGTTATACATTAGCATCTTGGCATGTAGCTGCAATACAAAATATATATACATATCTATTTTTTTATTATTTTTAAAGAAGTCCATTACTGCAATAAACTAAAAGCTTTCTGAGAGGACAGTAAAGTATTATTCATAGTAGTAAATTGTGCAGGGTCATGGCACATTCTCATTTTCTGATAAGTGAGTATCCATAGCACTAAATTATCTGCATGACCTTTAGTACAATTTTGGTTGATGACAACCAGCACTTGGTCCCCAAGAGTGCTTAGCCACAGTTCAGCAGACACCACTGTCCAGGAATCATTCCCAATCCACAGTTTGAACCCAAGTCTGTTCTGAAGGGTAAGAGAAGCGTGGTAGCTGGTCTGACAAAGAACAAGTATGATCCTATGAATTAAATTACATCAGTTAAATATTTTTTTTTGTCATAAAAATGTAAGAAGATAAAAAAAAAAATATCTGGAATAAGGTTTCATAATGTCTGCAGCAACCATAGCTGCACTAGTTATTTGTCTAGTACCAGAGGATAAAGGCAGGAAGTAGACGTTGTATTTTATCAGTGCATCTGCATATTTATGTAAAAATGCGACCTATATTTTTCCTGAAAATACTGACTAATGCCATGGTTCGTATGCATAGAGAGAAAATAGTCAAAGCACAGCATACAAGGTCAACTTTTAAGAAAGAAATTGAAACAAATTACATATATCAGTGGTTACTTTAAAAGAAAGCAAAATCTCTACCTTTCTTCTATCAAGATAGAATCAAAATAAAATTTTACACTGATATTACACTGCAGGGTACTACACAGAACACACAAGGAAAATTGTCCTCAAGTAGGTCTCATGAGAGGATAAATACTGAAACGGCAATGAGTAATACACTAACTTCTCTGGCATCCTCTGGGAATGAGATAACTTGGAAGAGACTATGCTGACATTTGTAGCTCCTTATCACAGATACTCTATTAGCTGTTCTCTTCTCCTGGACTTTGCCTGCTGGGATCGCTGGAGAAGAATGGGACACTCCTGAGTGTATCACAGCGGATTTCGATCGCTTCCGAAAGCCAGCAGACAGACACTTACATAAGGTGCTTAGTCCCTGATCACTTTCACAGCTGGTGAATTAAACTCTTAGAGAATTATATGACTTGCCAGAGTGTTTCCCTAGGTAGGTCCATGAGAATTTCTATGTTCAAAATTTTTAAATCATCAGAGAAATATCAAAAAGCAACACTTTTCATCAGCTGCTAGAAATGTAATGAATTATTTCAATGCATTGCACTAAGACTACCAGCAACCAATGAAACACAGCAGTGATCAACCACTGCATAAAACTGTCATACTCTGATGCATCATGCTCTTTAAAACAAAACAAAAACCACAAATTAAAAACAAAACAAACAGGGAGGGCTATGTCTGGTGATGGAGTAACATCAAGCCTCTCATTGTGAACAGTCTGTATGGGAACATAAATTTACACACACACACACACACCCACCCACCCACCCACACACACACACAGTGTTTATAAAGTTTCTTTACAAAATGGGACACAACACATTTTACATGTGACATTTTATACTCTGAATGTTCAGTGCTATAAAATATAGTACTGTATAAGTGATGTTGAAGACAATTGTAAAAACATTCATACACAAATCCATTCAAATTCCTACTCTCTCTATTCTGAGGTATTTCTCACGTCTCTTTTTAATGCAGACAACCATTTAACTTTGTTCTTTACATAATTTCAGTACCCTTCTTTAACACATGCATTTTGCATGAATGCCATATTTGATTAAAAAATTTAAACTTTAAATGGCAAAACGATTACATCCATGTAAATATAAACCAATACACTTCTAATACATATGGTCATTTTTTTTTCTTCTAAATTACCTACTGCACGAATTGTAAGATTTTGGTAAAATAAATGCAAACTAGCTTATATACATGTGGAGAGCCTAAGTCTGAAAATCTGTAAAGTAATGGAAAAAGTCTAGAGTAATAACTTTTAAAAAATATATTTTATTACTTTTCTCATTTGATTAATAAAATTATTAACATAGTTAATGATCGATATAATTAAATATATTTATTTATAATTCTATTTTATATAATTAATATTTAATTTTTCATGCAGAATATCAACTTAACATTGCATAGTAATAATTAATTCTATAAAGTAAAAAAAAAATATTGTATTACATCAGAGGTGCCCAAAAATATCACCTTTTGATTATTATTGGCCAAAACTTTAAATAGTGAAAACCAGTTTTTAGGTATTGAAAATAACTCTATTGATTTAACAGTAAGTCTGAGAATAAACAGCATATAAACATATCAGCCAGAGGTCCTGTAAACACAATATTCATCAGAGTATGCAGGACTGTGCCTTTTATTTTTTCCTGTATGTTTCACATGCAAACTCTGTTTCTTTGTTTTTAAAACTGGGAGATAAAAATACTAAGCCACTGATACACAGGTGTTTCCTTTCAAAATATTGCAGTTCAAGATCAGAGAAAGGGATAGAAAATATCTCTTCAAAGCACTTTGAAAAATCATAATCTCCACTTTACAGGTCACCCACCCCCAGTCTGAATGACAGAAGCAGTTCTATATCAGCAATGCACTGCTTCCTAAATGGACTTTTGCTAGAACAGAAGTCAAGCCTGCATTAAGGCAATAGCTCGGAGACAGGCAGAGCTAAATCTTCAATGACTTCTCCAAAATCCACTAAACCAGGGACTAATAACATAAGAGTGATGACATTTCTAATTATGTGCTCAGTCTGGCTCTTTGCCTGTTTTATGTCTCTATAGATGACAAATCCAGGAGGCCAGGAACCAAAATGTGGCCTTACAAATTTTTTGCAGTGGTTTATATTAATATTCTTTAATGTTAGAGAAACCAGTCCCAGGAAGTACTTACTCAATTTATAAAATTCTTTTTATCAGTCTAAGTTGTAGAAATGCCTAAAAATTCATAGACTAGGCCTAAAATATTTGTAAGAGCTGACCAATAAGAGGAGCTTGATTTGTGTAATATAACCATGTCTGTGTGAGAAATATATTTGAAGAAATAAGACTTAATAAAATTAAAACTGATTATTCAAAGTCCAGGCAACCTATATATTATGTTGTTTGTACATGGACAGTCTAGAAGGTCATGTATAAGCAATTATAACACAACTGTGTAAGTCATGTGAAATAAAATGGTTACAGAATCTATTGGAAGAACCCATGGTACTGAGTTACTGCTTCTTATCTTAGACACAGTAAGGATCTCTCTGTCACAGCACCTTATTCTTTCACAAACACATATCCACTGATGGCCTGTAGAGCCCTCATCAGCAGCTAGGCAGACACTTGTCAAGGACATACAAACCCACCCCTAGCTGGGTGGATCTCTCTGAACCATTTCTGCTAAGATTCCTGCCACACCTGTCTCCCTGTTCAACCACTATATATATTCCTGTTTGCAAATATTTCCAAGCTCATTCGTGGTTTTTCCCTCCTAGGGAAACAAAAATACATGCTTTTCATCTGCTCACTTGAATCTCCTTGATCTGCCTCATGACTTTTTCTACCTCACAAACATCAGCTGTTTCTCAGCAAAGAGAGAACAGGACATAACTTTGAATGTACAGACTCAGATTTTGGAAATATATTCATCTGACAGAACACTATACTTCTGTTTTCAAGCATAAAACTTTGTTTGTTAGAACAACTGCATTACTTTTTTTAAACTTTATATTGTATTTCTATAAGTATATTATGTATGTTTAGGGTAAAGAAAGATTGGTGGCAGAAACAGTTTTTATAAAGTCACCATATAAATACCACTGAAGAAATTGTAACAAAACACTATATTATCTTACAACAAAGCTAGGATAGTATGATTTTTTCTAACAGTCAGTTGTCACAAAGTATTTTGCAAAAAAATAGGGTTAATCTTGCAAACAGGAATTTTCTTTGTACGTCCTTAAATTACCTTTCCAATATTTTTGAGTTTGTGGTGTTATTGTTAAGTTTTGGATATAACCATTGTTAATATTTCTAACTCATTATTGTTTCCCTTTTTCCTCCTGAAGAGGCTCAATTTAAAGGAAAATTTACCAAACCTCTTTCATATTTTTAGCACCAACACTATGATGAAGAATAAAACAGTGCGTTATTAAAATCTGATGTTCCTACAATTGCAACAAAATAAAATCCCTGTCTTTGGCACATTTATATACAACTTCAATGTCTGTATCATGATATAAAATTTATCTACCTGCTATTTTCTCTTGGCTATTACAGTTCAAGCTGTATTTGTTAGATAAATGCCAAATAGAGGGCAAAACATAAAACAGTTTAGGACACTGTGGCTTCTGCATGTTATCTTAGTTATTAGGAAGGTTATAAATACTTTCTAGTATATCAGTTTGCATATTCCTCATTTTCTAGGCTTAGATACAGGAGAACAGAATCTATCAATGTTATTTATGACATGTGATGAACACTAGAAGTCTTTTCTTCTTTTTAATTAACTTTGATGTTTATTGACTATAAAAAATACCTAGGGCTAGAGGACAAAGGAAAACATCAAAATTCTCTGCAAATGTGAGCTGAAATTAAAGCACTTATATATCCTGGTGGTGATGAACTCACAATCTCTTTTATCACCATCACATAACTACTTTCATTCCATCATTTATACTTTTTACTTAAAAGTAACTAAGGTAAAGAGCTAATTACAATTTTTAGAAATAATGATATGACTGGTATTTGGAGAGAATATCTATAGAGCATCTGCATTTTGCTTGCTTTCCTAGTTCCCTCAGTCATTTTCCACATTTCCAGAAAGTACATACAGGCAACAGGTCAGAGGGTAGAAGGATGCATAGTTACACTCCTTTAGCAGGCCAAGTCCCTGTGCTCTTATCACCTGCTTCCACTACCAAATGCATTTCTCTGTGCTCCAACAGCCAAAACACACAGAAACACCTTAATTTTTTTTTATTATAGGTCTGTGTCATTATTTTTGTGGATGAAATATACCACCAAAAAATTCAAAACTTACACCTGCTTTTGAAAAACCACAAGGCAGCTGGAATCTCAACCCAAATCAGTTACCTAGAAGCCACCTAAACTACTTTTCTGCTATGCTCAGTGGAGAGGGAGGTTCAGGAGACAGAACATAGCTAAAGTAGAGAGAATGGCTTGACTCAAGGCATCCATCCCTCCTCATGTGAATTGTCCCTAGATAAGTAATTGGATTAGACAACCAGCAAGCTGAGGTGAGATAAATTGGCCTAAGGGCCTAAGTACACCTTTAAGTAACACACTTTAAAAAATATGGTCTTCATTACTAACAAACTTTAAAAAATATATTCTTCATTAACATTGGCATTTGTACCTCATTCTTCCCAGGAGAACTCAATTTGATATACATATAGGAGTGTAACAATAGTTCTGTTGTTTGAAATACTTTCATAGAAATTAGTTAAGCACAATTCTATCCCAGTTATTTAAAACTAACACAGAGTTAGGCTAATACAGGGAAATTTTGAAAACCTTATCCCTCTACAGTCAATATGTACGAAGTTAAGCTTATTTCCATAGTGATAATAAGGCCAGTATGTTCTAATATTGGGATGAAATAGCTACTATATTCCAATAATTAAACACAACCTGAACATATGAAAATGTAGAGAACTATTATCCTACTATCGACATCAGAAAAAAGGAATTTAACTTCTGATGTACTAAAATAAAGTAAAACATATAAGAAATTTAGTAAGACATTATATTCTCAAGAGAACCAAATTTAAACTCTGTTAAGATGCTAAAATTCATCACAATTCATACTTTAGTGTATTGTAAGGCATTTCTATAAACATATATAAGATACATCATCTCATCAGGATAATTTCTAACTGTCCTACAAAAAGTGTCCCAACATTTCTAAGAGCTGAATTCAGCAACCTTACAATTCATGCTTGTTTGTCCTTCCCTTAGGATGTATAGCACAACCAGACCAGAGAATCTGACTCTCACAACATTTTGGACTCCAACTTGCAGACTAGAATCCAGAGTGTGGACAAAATTCTGTGTGCAACAAGAACACTGGTTCATTTACCTGACCCCTCTCCAAGCTTGTAACATGATTATGAAGTAAAAATTGCTATTATCTACTTCCTGTGGACAAGAAACCAAAAGGGTGGCATTAAGGGCATGCCTAAAATAAGAAAGACCTGAATATGTGTTAAAGGACACTTATCACAGCACACTGTTAAAAAGGTTCTGTACATCTCACATGGATTCTTTCTCTGCTCCCCTTAAATACAAATGAGAATATTTGATTAAAAAAAGAATTAAAACACCCCCACACCTTGATGTGATTTCATTATTTTACAGTTATATTAATGCATTTATCTCCCAGTCATCATGAAACATCTACTATTTAGAACTACTCTAAGACTTTGAAAAAATTTATGCCCAGGGCATAGAAGCAGTGTGGTAATACTGCATCATACATGCATCATGTATTAATATAATTAACTAAATTTGTATTACTGGATATTATGCATTGTGGATAGTAGTTTGCAATGACTTTTGTTACCTCTGCTCCATACTTTAGATGCTAAATATTTATCTCTAATAATAGGTCATCAGAGTGTTTCTATTACTTTGTCTGTACCTCTTTTTTCATTCTATGCCTGTAAAATGCCAACATATAATTTAATAATGAACTGCCAAGAAGATAGGTAAATGTTTACCCAGAATTTTCCAGTCTGAATAGCTTTCTTTTAAATTCTCTTAGCCTCTTTTAAGACTGTGTGATAAACCCTTAAATTCTCTTAACCCACTCTAAGGCTGTGCTATAAACCATGAATCTATTCATAGCTTGGATCATTAATGAGTAAGTATATTCCTTCCTTTAAAAAGAACTGGCAAAGGCGTAACATTGCCTCATTTTCCCCCTTCACTGTCAATTACACACAAAGTCACAGAATAAGCTTCTCACAAATCAGGCTTCCTAGCTCTTGAATTATGGAAAAGTAGAGAACATGGGCACTATTTCATTTGTGCTCGAAATACTTAAGCCTCTTTTGGAAAGAAAAGGTTTCATGAAAGACAGAGGATTAGTCATAAAACTGACATGGTCCTTATTTATTCTCTCAGCATAGGTCAGCCATAGGTGTTTGCCAGACTGTGAATTTGACTAGGGGTATTGATTCATGGGAACAGAAATCAGCCTGAGTTGGGGAACTTTTTTGCAGGTTTGAGTTGATTGGGGTTTTGGTTGTTTTTTTTTTTCGGTTTTTTTTTGGTGGTTTGGTTTGGTTTGGGTTTTTTTTGGCGGTTTTTTTTTTTGTTTTGTTTTGTTTTGTTTTGTTTTGTTTTTTTGGTGGGTTTGTGGTATTTGGATTTCTTTTTCAATTTTGATATTTTTTGTTGTTGTTCCTTTGGCTTTATTATACAAACAGAAAGAAATCCCTTCTTTGGGAAAATAGTATCCAAGTCATACAGACATGCTGTTACTCCTTGAGACAGGGAAAATCTGCATATGAAGATCTTTACTGTCTTCACTGTCTTAAATTTCATCATATATGCTCAGATCTTCAAATATTTAAGGTTTTAGAATATAATTTAATTATTTAAAATAAAGAACACCAAACAAACACAAAAACAAAAAAAAAACCCTAACAGTAACATGCTTACATATCTATAACACTTTCTGCAATCCTGCAGAAGGAACAAAATTTAAATAATATTCAGTCTCCACATTTTCATGACTTTTGTTCTCTTGTTGAGGTATCTGACTCTTAGAGTATTAGAAAAATAAACTGCTTTGGTGGGAAGAACAGAGAATGAAACAAAAATCCAAAAATCTTCAGATTTCTACTCGGAAGATAAGACTGCAAGTGCAGAGCACAAAGCTAAGATTAGAGGACACATAGTATAGGAGTCCATGATATGTTATATGTGAGTGAAATTCTCATATATTTCAGCATATGAATTTTACTGCCTCCTCAATAAAAGTTCTCTGTCCAAAACTCTAAACAATTTTACAGGTTTATTTTATTTGGCTCTCAAAACAGCTTTCCATAAGCTAACATATAAAAGTAAATATTTTAAGGTTCACTAGGTTGATTTTTTAAACCAGAATCTTCATGTTTAAACAAAAGAAAAACTGGGAAAAAAAAGATTTTGAAAGCAATTTTTCCACCACAGGTTCTCTTTATTTTATTCCTTTATGTCTTAGTAGTAGTTATCTAGTCTACACTTCCTGTAAAGTCCCCTCAAAATCATTCCAAATGTAAGCATAGAAAAAATAAGTAGGCAGTCTCACAAATACAGAAAGATGAAATTTTCATATCTGCCCCAGTGTCTTAAAGGGCACTGCTTTTGATGGAGATGATAGGAAAGTAGTGAGCATAAGTTTTATTTGACAAAGTTATACACAAATATTAATTAATGAAAGACTTTGCCAGAACCTACAGTGTTGGATGATTATGGTTCTCATAGTTACAAAGAAAATTCTAGAGTTAAAGAAAAATAAAAATAACAGAACTCCAACTGTTCTCCTTTTCTATAAGAAAAGTCTTTTTCAAATGCTAGGCCTTTCCTTTGGGAGACAAAACAAATGCCTACAGATTCACATTACAGGAAAAAAAAAAGTCTGGATTTCCTTTTCTCACGAGATCTTTAATTTTCCTCCTCCAGATTACAGGCTTACAATGCCTTAAACATGGGATGTACATTACAACCTATCACAAATGTACCTCACTCAGTAGCCAGATTGTCTAATTACTGAGCCAGATATTCAGTGAGAACATATGCCTCCTGGATTTGCAATTTTTTCTTATTAATCCTGCAAATAACTGTAAACTGTTGATTGTATCCTATAACACTTGCCTTGTAAATAACCAAATTGTCTTCTCTACAGGTTTTATAAAATTTGAAGTGAATCTTGATTATGTTAAAAATAGGAAACACAGAAAAATGTTTTCTTCAAAGATTCAAGGACTATGAGGCATGCCCTTGGTCCAGATTAGCATGGCTTTGATGATGTCCTGAAAATGTGAAAAAAATTACCAGCTCAGGAAGGATTTCAGAAAGGCTGAAGATTAATTCCCTAGAATGATAAAGATTTAAAAAAAATGAAGTACTAACATTTCTAGACACACTCTTACTCAATTGCTTCCCTTATTCAGGACTTTCCACTATAATTTAGGGTTTATTTTCTCTGTTATCACTTTGAAAATTTTATAATTTATATATTTATAAGCATAAATGCTACAGATTAGGTATTCGGATTCTTTATGCTCTAATTTCTTACAGTATACAACTTCAAAATTATGTCAAATTATGTGAATTTCCTGTTTCTGTCTATAATGCAGAAATTTGGTTTCTAATTTGAAATACTCCTATTACCTGTGAATGCTGCAATCTCAACATGGAAGACATGACGTGACCTACCACATTTTGATTTACATAGAAGTAGTAGGGGAGTATATACTTTTAGACAAACTTACAATCTAGACTTCAAGTGCTAGGTACCTTTAAAAAAGAATTTTAAAGCATTCTTGAAAGTCTGGAGCATCCTTCTGACTTTTATTAATGCCAAACTTGCTATAGTACTTGCTGACCTTTGTAAAAGACCTTTCTGTAAGTGATTACATGTTGTATATAAAATAGCATTCTGCACAAAACTCCTAGATTCCCTCAGTGTACATGTTAAGTAATTCACTGATGTTGGTAAGAGCAACACATTTCATTGTGCACAAAGAAATCTTCTCAAGCATACTCATATTAGTATTAAATTACTAATTGAACAAGATCAGTAACAGTAATAGAGAATTGTTCGCTATTTTAACTTTCAGTAAAGGCAACATTTTATGACTTCAGGTTTAGGGGCATTTTCTGACCATGTCTTGCACTGAATTTATCAAGCTCACAGTGATAAATGCATGTTGTCATAATCCTTCACTGTCACTGTGTACTGCTGCCCTAACAGCATCCACTCTTGTAAAACAGAATTGCAATCAAAAAGTTCAGAATTAATAGCTGTGAAATCTCAAGCACTCATAAGCATGTGTTTTTATCACTTCCATGCTCTGCAGATCAGGTTCTCTTGTTATTTATTATTTGTGACAGTGAACAATTCCCGCTTGCTTTAGTGAAAAAAGTGAAGAGCTGTTTGCATAACTAGCAAGGTGAAAAAAAAAATTCGAAACTGTTGAAATCATTTCACAAGAACAATGTACACAGCCTAGAAGACAGTTTTCCTCCAGAACACTATAATGTGCTGACTACAGACAGTATTTGCTATTCTACCCTCTGTGTATGTCTTCTTTAAAAGCAGCTTTTACAGTGCATTCTGTATTTGTGAAGCACCTGAAATGATGAAGTCTTGGTATAGTACTGGGGCTGCTGTGTATTTAATCACCCTCATCAACTTCACACTGGAAAGATGTGAATATTTATAACACCTTAACGATGTAATCTGCACATATGCTATATACAGTTAGAATGTGATCTGCAATTGATCCAGAGAGAACTCTGGCACCCACACCCCCAACAGCCAGTCCACACACGCCAAGAGAGAGTGAAGCACTGCTTCCTGCTGCAGTTTGCAATGCCTGTTCCTCAATCCCTGAGATAAACCACAGAATATGCAATATTACGTGTAAATATTTCTTTAAGTATCAACAGTACTTTATCTTCTAAAGAAGCAACCGTTTTAAGACGAAGTTTAAGGCAAAGGCATGGCTATAATGTTTCCCTTGAGCTTTCTCATTTATGCATTTCTTTTCAGAAATTAAACATGAAGGTAGTATCTCCAAACAATATATATTTCCAACTAAAAAGGAAAGGTTAAATATGGCAACTGCAACAAAATTACTCCATCTGATGTAATATTAACATACAGGAAAATCTATCATAGATGAGGACAGCAAGTAAGATTTGCCTGTGGGCAGTGCTATTATCAGTGCACAATTAGCTGCAGATTGGAGACACTAGCCTTAGATCTGTTCTCAGGCCTGTAATCTGTTTCCTAGCTGATTGAAAACCAACAGCTCTTGATGAAATGCTATTTATTTAGCTGCTGACAATTTGATTAAATGTAAGGGTAATAATAAAACTAGCAATGTCTGACACAACATGAAATGGTGTAGGTCATATTTTAATATTGAGACATTTCAGTGGAGGATAGGAAATTATGAAATGAGACAGGATATGTTACATGAGAAAATTTTATGGCAAAGTCATTTTCTTTAGTTTCAAAAAAATAGCCCACATTGTAAATGCTAAAAGGAAGTCTTTTCTACTGTCAATTACTATAAACCCATCACAAAGTATGAACACTTAGTCCTTAATGCTAAGTCTTTCAAATCCTTGGACTTATTTAATTTATTTTTTTTTCTTTGATAACAGATGGATTTTCTTTTATCCTTAGTAATTTGCATCAATAGTAGATCATGAAGTCTTATAAATATATAAAGCATTTTAGAAACATTTGGTAGAGTGATGCTTTAGCCAGCCCTTTCATATTTCTGTAACATTAATTCTCCAGGAAGTTTACCGTATAATTCAAAGAGTTCAGTCCCTTCATATATTTAACTAGAACTAGTATAAAAAAATGCATGAAATTAGTATTCAAGGTTCCTAGAAAGGTGCACTAATGTGCAGTATTAGAAAGTCCACGATTAATTTTCAATTCTTTCAGCAGCTTCTGAAGGGCCAAGTGAATAAAGCATCACTCAGTCTCCTTGAATATAAGACCCTAAGTTATAAAACCTTTTTCAATATAATGAGAACAAAATTTTCTTAATTTATGCTGCACAGAGGAATTTCACACTCTTGCTTATCTTCTCATCTCCATTAAAGAACAAACAGAAATATCCAGAATACTAGCAACACTATAAATAATTATTTAGAGAACCAACGTTGCACAAAAAAGGATAAATTATATAAGCATCCATATATAAGTGGTCTCTGCAAAACTGGATGGCAAAATCAGAACCATTTTGTAAACACTTGCACAAATTTCCTTTACTGATAAACTAAAGCTGTCTTCTGCATTTCACTTTTTTAAATTCTTGTATAAAGGCACAGAAAACCACCACTAGTAGCAAGTATTTTAGTAGCATACCTATGGTTTATACTGATGAACCTGGTGTATTTAAAGAGAATGAATTACTGTGGTGCACCAAGCCCTAGTGATTTCATGGCTGCTCAAGGATCTGCCAGTGCCAGGACTGAAGCTATTGAGTGAAGCCACCCATTACACAAACCCACAAGCTGGTGAAAAACCTACTGTGCCTCAGTGGAAATTCTCTGTCAATCTATCAAGTACCACTCACATCTGCACTGTAGTTAGTTCAGATATGTCATACTATTCTGTTTCATATAACAAAATACATGACCCAGACTTTGTATTGCAATTCCTTGGGAAAACACTCATATTTTAAAGACTGTAAAAGCAGGTACTGCTCTTTTTTACCCTGCTGTCACTTCTACTCATCAGAATTAACACCTGCTCTAGAAATAACTGAATTTTACTCGTATTCAGAAAAATTCAATTAAAATAAAATGGAATTTTATAAAAATTCAGTCCCTTAGGTTGCAGGAAGAAAAGTACAACATTTAGGATATAGTCAGAGGCGCCATATGAACGAATTTTCTAAATTTACTGAAGTGTGACAGATCTTACCCAAGATCTGGGCTGAGGGTCAGAGGCTGAGCATGTAGTGCCCTGTTAAGTAGTTATTTCTAGTTTCCAGTGCAATTATTCCCTCATATAAGAATTCCCAGCATTACTGGAAAATTCAACAAATAGTTCTCTCCAAGTAAATCAATTATTATCCTTCTGTAAACTTGTACTGCAATTGGAATATAATTACATGATCACTGAAAATATCACTTTTCTAGTTCAGCAGAATGATGGATATCCTCTCACTATCACACAAAGCACACGTTATGTCATTATAACCAATTTGGAATACATGGATGGAGATAAGGAAGCTGATTAACTATTTAACTACTCAAATTTTATGACAATGTAACTTCACTTAGAGCACGTGTGACATGATGAGATGAGATGTGTGCTAAATCCAGCAAAACTGTAAAAGTTGTGAATAGCAAAGATGTGAAATAGAGGCTTAAAACATCACTGTGAAAATATTAGCAGCAGATGAACTAATGCTTTACTTTTCTGTGGGTTTGTTATCTGTATTTCCATTCTTGTCTTTCACCTTTAGAAAAACTGCAAATTACAGAAGCATTTTCTTTTGCTAAATGTACTGTTTTAAATAGGACTTGCAATAAACTAAGCAGATTTTCCTAATCAAATGGCCAGATTTCATCTGAAGCAAAGTTTCGCATTTTGAAGTTGATAGGAACTTTTAGGCCAAGCCTTTTTTGTAAATATGGCTACAAAGGGTAGCACACAGCTCCATGAACAAGCACCATGACCTGCCTGGGGACCAGCAAAGGTCGCTTGACATATGCATTCTTGCTACACCATTAATTTGAGCAAGAATGTGTTCAATACCAAAATATTACTTTTTTGAAGTGTCATTAAAGCCACAGCATTCCCAGGCCCTTTTAGAAAGAAAATTTTACACTTGGATATAATACATGATGAAAACCTACTCTGTTATTTTGCAAACTGTATTTATATACATGCTGATAACTTAAATGTGGGGGATTAATATCCAAATTGATAAATGGTGTTCTCTATCTATATTTTATTTTAATATGAAGCATTTTCTGAATATTACAACACCTGATAAAATTTACTGCAGTTAATACTAGTTAAATTTGATTGACTTTAGAGGAAATATCTGCAGTTTCACCTGAGATAAACATCAACCTGAGAGGTCTGATAATAAATGAAAATTCTGTTCATTGCTTATATGTCATCAGGTATCTGCACATGCAGATTCTGTTCTATTATTTGGCATGTGTATGGCACACACATTTTGAAGTTCTCATGGGAAAAATAATTTTCAGCCCTGCCAAAGTGCACTGCATGCACAGAGTGCTTAACTTTATTTTAAACATTGTTCTGTTAAGTAAACCAAAGGATTTAGTGACTGTTTTTTGTTTGGCCCTGAGCTGCAGCTACAGAAGAGCATCAGAGAAGACACCCATGTCTTTGTGTCATGCACTGTGTGTGTGCAGCTCTGTGCAGACAGCACAGCTTTCAGATGCCTGAACTGGCATTAGGATGCACACCCTCAGATGGCTGAATCATAACCAGAATGATAACAGTCTCCATAACTTCCTTTAGCCCATTTTTCAGCACAACACTGAAGTCAGAAACATACTTCTACCCCAAACTGTATCCATTTAAAAGCATTGTCCTGATGAAGGGTCTTTTTTACCCAAGGAAAAGTCTCTGTGTTAAAGTCTCTCAAGATTTGGTATCCAAAGGAAGTTGGGCCTACTTTTCTTATTTTACACTACTCCAGGGCTGAAGATACCTTGTCATGTATACATGTTTAGACAGAATACAGCAGCCCCTCTCATTTCTCTTTGAGAAGTGCTACAAGAGACAAAACATTTGATACATAACACAATGAAATCATTTCCCAGCCACAAAACCAGTCAAGAATCTATTTTTAATGAGTTTATGGCAGATTCTTCAAAATCATCATGTGACCATGTAATTCAAGAATTTTTATGCTGTCAGGTGGCAAATTTTTTTTACTTACAAGGTGGTACCAAAAAGGATTTGTTCAGACATGACTGCAAGATAATATTGTCTCTGAATTTTTGGCAGGTGTTATCTGCATTTCTGTATTCTGGTTCTATCTATGAGCAATTTTCAGCATCAGCTAGTACCTACTTTCTGTACCTAGCCTTAAAAAACTAAGTTTACATTATCCATAATTATCTGTAGATAATAAAAGACCTTATATTGAACACTTTGATATATACCAATTCTGTTGCTTCCTAATACTGCAAGAATGCTGTTTGAAGGCACACATTCCTTTCATTCAGTTACAAACTCAGACATTAATACATTAAATGTGTAACAAAATCCCATCTGACAGAAAAATGTTTGACTGTAAAAAATATACTCACTCTTGTCAGTAGTTAATAAGGTAAATTAGGTTTTGAAAGACAAAGATAATTCTTTTCTTCAGCTTCTAATAATTGTGCTGTTTGTGATCCATTCTGAGTAAAACTGAATTTTTGGGGCTATGCTGCACCATATTACAAACTAATGATTTCAAAATAACTTTTTGCCTAAATGAGAAGATTTTTTTTTACTGGTATTAAGAATAAAAAAAAAGAAATCACATCACTTTTACCTACCTTACAGTTTTACATGAGGCTAGAATATTGTTTTTGTTCAAACTTCTAAATTCCAAAATTTACTCTAAAGTTTTTCCATCTTCTCCTTTCACAAAAAAAAATAATAAGTGGTTCCTCCACACTGCTTGTATGTGCTATATATACAGCTAATCCCTTGGTTTTTTTAATGCCTTCAAAAGTTGTTCTTAATTTTAATTTTAGATCTCTTGTCAGTGAAAATGAACACATAAGAGTGAGCAAATGACTCATGATAAGCACATCTCCATACAGTTGGACAACTTCAGTGTATCACTGACATAATTCAGGAACTTGACTCCCTGGTACTTCAGTATAATCACATTTTGAGATTTTGACTTGTGTTCATGACCTGCTCTCAGTTCAATATTTATAGAAGAAAATGCATTAAATAAGAAATTAAAAAGTTTAAAATCTCCTATGGAATACTCTAGTCTTTTTCCATTCTTATTCTTGTCACTCATTTCAGACGCTCTGCTAATCTTAGTTACTCCAGCATTACTGTGATATTTTGTCATCCACAACAACAAAATACAAGTGACCTTGGGAAGTCTGTTTCCTGAAGTATATGGAAGACAGTAAGTCAGTCCTAGCTTGAAATACACCTGCATGCATGTCACAATTTTCTTTCACAAACTCAATTAAAAATTTAAATAATGCAAATTTATATACAAAAAATAGTAATAATTAAAAAGGTTTTTTGATCCTTGGAGTAGCTGTTGGTCTATTTTCATAATTTCAATTATTGATCAAAATGAAGGTAGAGTATATGTTAGAAAATCCAAAATCTGATAACAAAAAAATATTTACCCTTTCAGGAAAGAAAAATCAGGGAAGAAAAACACAAAAATATCATTTTCTCAGCACATGCTGAGATAAAACCATCTGAAAAGGGTTTTTTTTTGTTTTTTTTTTTAATGGAGAAACATAAAACATAAATTACATGGAACATATTGCATGTAATATGGCCTAAAACTGAAAAAAGGATATTTTGCAACTTTAACAGTTTCTGAAAGCAGACTTGTTTAGAAAATCTGCCTGCTAAACACTCTACTGGATTTCTCATATGCTTCTATCTGTATTTTCTATATATAGAATCAAAATTATGTTAATCTTGGTAAGATTAGTAATTAAGTGTTCAAATTTTTTGCAATAATAGTGAAGAGTTTACAGTGCTTGTCAAACATTTAGTTGACAGATAATGCTAACTACTGTTAAAGTTTGTTGATTTCCTTTATATTTTAATGCAAAACCAAATTGATTAGTTTTACAGCCCAGCATACTACTAAGTACATAAACATTCTAAAACTTTTGAAAAAATATGCTTAAAGGAAAATGAGTCTGAAGCTGCAGATATGAAACAAAGCTGTACTGATGGTCAAACTGGCAAGTATCCCAAATACTAGAAAATCAGACAACTAAACACAAACTAAAAAAAAAAAAAAAAAAAAAAAGAGAGAAAGAGGAAGAAACACACTCAGAAACATAAAGAATGACAGCAATAGTGAAGCTGCTAACCATGGTTGTAACCCAAGTTTGTTATGTACAACGCCAGAGAGCTGTCTGAGTTGATAAATCAGATTCTATCCTTTTAAAGATGTTTCTTGCTACCCCTTGCCTATAATAGTACTGTTCTTTACTTATTCAGAGCATGTATCCTCCTTTACTCAGATCCTGTCCCTTTTGGCTCTGTACATCTCCTGGGAGTGTAGAATGATTCAGTGGTAACTTAGTCATTTGCACATTGCACAAGATGACTTTACTGGAGAGGAAAAAAATAAAAGCTGCACTTATCAGTGGAACACTTTCTGTTAAATAAAGATAATTAAAGCATCAATGATACATCCATTTCATGTTTAATTAGCCCCCCTCTCATCATAATTTGCTACTGAAGGTCAAATGTGGGTCACTTTTAAAAATAAATTGTCAAATATTTAACATAATACAAAATGAGTACTGAAAGTGTACTTCTGTACACTTTTCACTAAATGGTATGAAAGTTAAATGTATGAAAGAACTCACCAGTTTAAATGTTTACACACAGTAACAATGATCTTTTTTTTGACATGGCAGTTAGTGCCATCATGACATTGTTATTTTTATGATTATTACACTGCAGTATATTTGCTTAGCTCAAAGTTGTGAAAAATTTTATTCTTTTAGTGGTGTTTGGGAATATAAAAAATAGCCTTTGAGATAAGCCTCTCTGTGTATGTGTGTGTCTGTCAAGAACAAGAGGAAAGATGATGCCTTCCTGTATGGTTAAACAGATTGCCTCTTTAATGGATGAATTTGGGGCCCTATTAAGGCTGCTGGGTATATGTGCATGTTTATGAGGAAATTGAACCATTTAGTTTATAGATACAATTGACATATATGATAACCAACTCGTCAAAATGCTTCTGCAATATTGCAGCAGAGTGATTAGTGTTTGAAATTTTATAAAATAAATTAAATGACTACTGAACCAGGATTTTTTTTTTCAGAAATTGATTTCTGTGTATTTCACTTTCAGGGCAGTAAAACTTTACAGGAAATGCACATAATTTTGATTAGAGTTCCAGAACACTGGTTTGATAATCATTTTTCCTCATGAAACAGTACATTTTCAATGAGAAAAGGCAATGGGATTTTTCTTAAAGAATTAAAGAGTTGGTTAAGAATCCAATATCTGAAGTACAGAACTAATTCTGCTCAGAAATTCCTTTACTGCTTCTACAAATTCCACTGATAGAGGCCAATATCTCTTAAAAAAATAACAAGTAAATAAAAACCCCTCAGCATCATAACTGAAGTGTTTTAAAGAGCCAGTAATCATTGCTTAGTAGAGCAAGTAAAAAAGAAACCAAGATAGGATGATGGCCAAGAAATACAAACATATGAAGAGTGTTTAAAAGGCTTGTTCTTCAAAGAGTTCTTGGTAACAAGCTGATTCGTTTTCAAGTTTCACTGAAATAAAACTGCTTATATGCTACTATGTTGCCCTGTGAGATGAAGAGGTGGAGAAGCATATATTATAAAAATATGTTTGTAAATAAATGATAAAATAATTATTTACAATCAAAATTCATTATGAGATCTATGACTCAGTATGTAATGCTCCAAGCTGTTAAGTGATTCCCCTTATGCACTGAGCTTTCATCATCTTTGGCTGTCTTTGCTGGAAATCCCAATATCCAGGCTCCTCACAGGCAATGTGCAGCACCTAGAGGTTTCAAATTTTTGATCCAGAAAAACACTTAGTAAAACTCATCCCCATTCAGTAAAACACTTCTGTACAGCTTTAACTTTTGGCAAGTGATTAAGATCTGTAGAATACCAAGTATTTTAAACATTTGTAGTGCTTTACTGAAAAGGAGAGTTGATAAGCAAGAGGCTAACATAATATTTCAGAGTAATATCATGCTAAGTAAGACAAGGATAGGAGTTAAACTTGTTAAAGATCTCCTAAAAAATAGTGACTGTGAAATATCAGAAGTTTACTGAATACAGAATTTTGTTTTAAACTTTATATAAGAGACATGATGTCAGAAGGAGGAAAGTTACAAACTGTTTGCAGTTTTCTCCAATTAAGTTCTCTTATACAGTCCTGTATCAAACAGGATGTATTTTGAAACTCATATAAGTATTCAATTCAACACCTTAAAAATGAAGTATCAAATCATTGGAATGAAAACAACTTGTGCTCCCTGGGGTACACCAGTCGGTCATGTAAGCAGAGACTTTATATCCTGACTGTTGTACTGTAGATGTAGGAAAGTATCAGTTACCAATTCTAATTACACTAATGGGAAATTAGCATCATTCTCATCTCCAGTGACTTAGAGCAGGTATGTTCTGCTGTGTCCACTTATTTGTTTTAAAATGTTATACACTCCCTAATGTTTCTTTAGAACAAAAGGAACTGACAATGAGTAAATAAAGGCAGTTTTAGAGATTTCAAATAGACTCCCTACCACAGCCACACCATTATGCTACTGGTTCTGTCCCACATGTACAGCAGAACTATGAAAAAATCTGATATACACCCCATCAGAACCCTTTATCTGCATCTGCTTCACATTTCTCTCTCAAAAATTCTTCTCAACAAGAGCTGTACATGGTTTGGGTGTTAAAAATCCTCAGGTGTTTTGCCTGCTAAACTGAGAAATACTGCACTGTCAATGTTTGAGATGTGAAAAGTGTACATATTGTTTATGCAAGTCTTAATGTCCTCACTACTATGTAAAATGAACAAAAGTATACAAATGTCACTCAGCAACAATCTGGCAAGTACACAAAGGAAAGTGGTAACAGAGTGTTTATGACTGATAGACTCTCCCATAAAGTCTGTTATTTAACACTACCTTTACTGTTTCCTTGGACAATTTCCAATTTATATGCATACTTTGCAAGTGTGAAAATACTCTACATATTTAAAAATAAAAATGTAAGACATTATAATACTGGTTATAAACTATTTGAATAAGTGAACATTCATAACAGGCTAAATATTTAACAAAAGAGAACTATCAACACTGAGAAACTAATCTGCAGCAAACAACATAAGTTATGGAGCAATTCAAGGTGCACTTCTTTGTAGAAGTGCAATAAAGACATTTTCTACTACTAAGTTTTCTCATACATTTTATTTCAAAAGAAAACCTTGGAAAATATTAAGCAATTCAAAATATATTTCTGTGTTATAATCTTAAATAAGTTTGGGGGTTTTTTATCAAGCAAAACACTAATTTGTAATGTCTATTCCTTTACCATTCCTACACTTGAAATGCAAATCATTCCTTTACACTGAAATTAAATTACACTTTAACAGATTATAATCCATATGTTTAGATGAATTGCAACATCAAGAATGAAGTGGTATCTGATTAGAATATATTCCACTGCTACTTTTATTCCTGTGATTGCTAAAATGGCATCATTTACTCTGTGCTTAATAAGCCTTAGGAGATGAAAGATAAAGAACTTAGAAATTTGTATTTTATACAGACTATTCTCAAACTGAAATTCTGATGTACTCTCCAGGAGAGCATTATTGAAATGTATCACACAGAAACTGCTGTGTCAAACATTCTATAAGTCTGTGTCACTTGCAAAGCCACATACACAAAAGCACTGGTGTATAGTACAATCACACTCATTTGGTGGCCTGGAAGACTGGAGGGGGTGGCTCATACAATTAGTTTTATGCTACTATATTTTAAGTGTTTCTGAGCAGAATGCAAATACCAGCAACACTTACGAAACTTCAATTTTAGTAAGCTAGCAAACATTTCAAAGTATATTAAAAAAAATTCATAGTGTACCATATTTGCATGTTAATAAGCAGAAAGGAAAGCATTTTTGTGAAACTAGTCAGAATTTCCCTGTTCCAGACTTGAATGTGTAGTTACATGAATCAGCATTCATTTGCCTCTAGCTTCCTGTGTTCCAATGTAGTTGAGGAAACGCTCAGGATATTATCTTGTACGTCCTACCACCCAAAAAGCACACCCAAAAAAGAGGGACCTCCGTTCAGGGTGTATATGTGTCTTATAAAATAAACACAAGGCTTCACTTAGAAGCTTGGCTCCCCTGTCTTGTTTCAAGGACTGCAAAGGCTCTCCCTGCCATCAGCAGCTTCAGGCTATCGGATCCCACCGAGCCGAGCCCGCCACACAGCCGAGATCAGACCAGCCACTCGCGGCACCCCTGGAGGCACACTTCGCTCCGAGAGGCTCACGGCAGCCACACTACAGAGCTGTGCGGCAGCTGGGCGAGCAAGTTAGGGCCTCTCAGCGTGAATGGAATTTCATGAGATAGGCAAGGGGCATTAAAAAAAAAAAAAAACCAAAAAAAACCCAAACTTACTGAGGTGAGATTCGAAACTCACTAACGCTTACGTGTATTCAGAGCAACTGCAATGAGTGCAAATCTCTGTAGTGTAAATTAGAGCGCAGATAGGCTGTGTAGATTATTTAAGCTTTTTGGTCCTAATGAAAGACCTGGTGATTACAGCCACTAGCGCTTCAGCGCGGCGGCTGCAAATCCACTCTCACCCACAGCTTCAGGAAGTGTCAGACAGGCAGCAGCCCCCTTTCCTCTAAACAACTGGCTGCCGAGGCGAAACTTTGTCCTCAGCCGGGGCTGACAGGTCCCAAGGGCTGGGAAAGCATCGCGGCGGGGGAAGCGCCGGGACGCGGATGGAGGCGGGGCCGGGGGCGGGGGGAGACGGCGGCTCCGCCCGGTGGGGGGTCCCGATCTCCCCTTGACCCCCCCAGAACCGCCGGGTTTGGCCTCCGGGAGCGCGGCTGCTAAAGGCATCTCAGGGCTGCCTTACAGCTCCGTGCCGGGATAGGCGGCAGAGCCCGCGGCTGCGGCGGGGCAGCGCGGTGCGGCTGCACGGACGGGCTGCCGGGCTGCCGGATAGGATAAGCGGAGGGAATGACAAAAATTATAGCAATAAAGATGTCTGACTTCCCTTCCCTCGTGCTGCGTGCTGGTCTGTGCACCTGACTGCCTGGAGGAGGGGGCGGGGGCACCAGACTGAACGGGTCACTGAACCTGGCGGGGTGTGTGCCTGTGCCATGCGGGAGGCGGGATGGGCATCCCGGCTCCGCACCGCTCTGTGTGCTGTGTGTGCGTGCTGGGGCCCGCGGCTGCAGCGCTCTTACCTGCTTGCTGTACTTGCTGCTGGCCTGGCAGCTGTACTCGGAGCAGTGGTCCGAGCCGATGGAGATGTTGTCTCCAGCGCCCACGAAGGTGTTGGCTGGGGGCAGGTCCTGCACGGCCTGGTGCTTTTTGCCAGCGGTGGGGGACTGTGGGTGCAGCTGGACGGTGGGCAGCGGTGAGCTCGACTTGTAGTGCCTGGCCAGGTCGGGGCTGCCGGGGCCACCATTGACCGAGCGATACCGGCCCATGCCGGGGCTGTCCGAGAGCTTCTCGTTGACGCTGTCGTAGCGCTGCCCATTGGGCTTGGAAGCCTCAACGGTGACAATGCTGCTGTAGAGGGGCTGCTTGCCCTTCTTGCCTTTCTTGTCCTTCTTGGGCTTCTTGGCCTTGTCGTGCTGCTGGGGGGTGAAGAAATCCTCGTGGTCCTTCTTGCCGGCCTCGTAGCCATGCTTGCCCTTGGATCGGCAGTAGCGGGCCATGACCACCACCAGGATAAGAAGGATGACGGTCATGATGCCAGCCACAACACCAATGACTATGCTAAGCCTCTGCTTGCTCAGCTCATAGCTGGGATCACCAGCAATGTCCTGGGCCAGTGGGGTGTGGAGGCTGCGGGCCACCTGGCTCTCCACCACAGTGGCATTGGACAGGCTCTCATTGACAAAGACGATGGAGCAGGGCAGTGGTGGACTGGGGTGGCTGCCCACTGTCATTCACCTGCACAACCAGGCGGTGCAGGCCATAGTGTTTGGGGGCCAGCTTTCCCACCAGCGACACCACACCACTGGCCGGGTCTATTTCAAAGAGTTTGAAGGGGTTGCCCCCAACAATGCTGTAATTGAGGTCAGCGTTGAGACCAGTGTCAGCATCGGTGGCGACCACTGTGGCCACCACGGTGCGCATGTTGCTGGAGGGTGGCAGCACGGTGTAGGAGCTGTTGCTGGGGAAGGTGACAGTGGGTGCATTGTCATTCTCATCCATCACAAAGAGAGACACGGTGGCTGTGGCAGAGCGTGGTGGCTCACCCCCGTCCACTGCCTTCACCTTAAAGGTGTAGCTGGTCTGCTGCTCACGGTCAAAAGAGACAGTGGAGAAAATGGTTCCGGTGTCATTCTCGATGGAGAAGATACCAGCTGCCTGGTCGTGGTCTCCAGGCTGGATGGAGAGGCTGAGCTCGGCGTTGCGGCCCTTGTCAAAGTCCATCACAGTCACCATGCCCACAGGGCTGTTGGGCTGCAGGTTTTCTTTCACGTAGAAGGTGAACACATCCTGCATGAAGCGCGGCTCGTTGTCATTGCGGTCCGACACCCGCACCACCACTGTGGTGGAGCCCTGCAGCGAGGGCACCCCCTTGTCCCGGGCCGTCACCTGAAACTCATAGGTGTCGCGTTGCTCACGGTCCAGCACTGCCTGCACCGACACATCCCCAGAGTCAGGGTCAATGCTGAAGATGCTGCCCGGTGTCTCCGAGGACAAGGGGTGATGCCTCTAAGGAATAGGTGATCTCAGCATTCTTGCCACTGTCCGCATCTGTGGCAACCACTGTGGCCACCCTCTCACCAGGCAAGTTGTTCTCTGGAAAGGAGACCTCCAGCACGGCCTGGCTGAACATGGGAGGGTTGTCATTAGTGTCCCCGACCCTCACCAGCAAGGAGTTGTTGCTGGACAAGCTGGGGCTGCCTGAGTCCACAGCCACAATCACCACGTTATAGTCACGGACAGCTTCGTAATCCAGAGGGGCCGAGGTGTGGAGGAAATACTTGCGCTTGTTCTGTGGCTCCCCTTCACCCTCACTGGCCGGTTTGAGCTGGAAGGGCACATCGCCCACCACGGTGCAGGTCACCACTCCATTTTCACCTTGGTCCCGGTCTGACACCTGCACCAAAGCAATGGGGGTGTCCACCAGCACATCCTCGGCCACGCTCGCCACCCCATCCCGGAGCGGGATGCGCCCGATTTTCCGGATGTCGATGGTGGGCACGTTGTCGTTTTCATCCCGGATGTTCAGCACGACAGTGGCCTTGTCTGTCTTGGGGGGCTGGCCCCGGTCTCGGGCCATGACAGTGAAGCGAAGCTGGTTCACCTCCTCCCGGTCAATGCGGTGCAGGACGCTGAGCCAGCCCGAGGTCTCGTCCAGCCGCAGCAGGCGCCTGACGGACTCGGTGGCCGCCCCGAAGACGTACTCGATCTGCCCGTTCACTCCCACGTCCAGGTCGGTGGCTCGCAGCTGCAGGATCGGGGTCCCGGGGCTGCTGTTCTCCGCCAGGTCCGCCTCGTAGACGCTCTTCTCGAAGCGGGGGCTGTTGTCGTTCACGTCGGTGATCAGCACCCTCAGGATGGCCTGCGAGGACCGTGCCGGGTCGCCGCCGTCCCGCACGCGGAGGCTGAGCTCGTAGGAGTCCCGCTGCTCCCGGTCCAGCGCCCCCTTGACGATCAGCTGCGGCTGCTTCTCGCCGTCCAGGGTGTCGGCCACCTGCAGCTCGAAGACGCTGCTGCGGGCCGCCGCCTCCGCCTCCTGCCGCCGCTTGCTGCCGCCGGGGAAGGCGGCGCTCTCGGGGGCCGCCGCGGCCGAGCCGCCCCCGCCGCCCCCGCCGCGCCGGCCGCCGTCCCCGCCGGGCTCCTGCAGCAGCTCGTAGCGCTCGATGCCGTTGCGGCCGAAGTCCCTGTCGGTGGCGGTGGGGAGCAGGTAGAGGGTCCCCACGGGCCGGTTCTCCTCCACGGTGAGGGTGAGGACGGGGGAAGGGAAGGTGGGGGTGTTGTCGTTGATGTCCAGGATGATGACCCGGCCCTCGAAGAGGTCCACCCAGCTCTGCGAGGGGCCGATGACCGACACCTCGAAGTCCAAGAAGCACTCGTTCTCGTCGAAGATCATCTGGCACTGCGGCAGCTTTTCGCGGTCGATGCGCCGCTCAGTGGTGCTCAGCTCCCCGGTCATGTTATCGATCTTGAGATAGTCGGAGCCCGACTCCAGGCTGAATGTCACCTCTCCGGAGCCCGTCACGATCCCCAGGTCGGAAGCCACGTTGCCGATGCGGATGTCGGCGGGTCCCTCCTCGGCCAGCCGGTACTTCAGGAGCTGCTTAGCCGCCGCCAGGCTGACCCAGAGCGGCGGAGGCAGGAGGAGCAAGAAACAGCAGCAGCAGCAATGCACAAAGCGAAGAAGGGTCCGCATCTTCCTCATCTTCCTCGTACCGAAACCCCCCGCCCTCCTCTCACTCACACCTGCCCCCCAGTAAACTCCCCTGATAAGCCGACAGAGCGGCTGAGAGTCCAGGTGATCAATTATAAAATCCGTCTATTTCTGGAAACTTATTGTCTCATGACTGGTGCAATTGGTGGTCAAAACCCTGCTGCTGGCTTCTCTGCTGCTCTCCCTGCCTTCCAGTTGCGATATACTTACAGTTCACGGGACAGTGTATTTTGCTTTTAAAAGATTCATCTCGGTAGATAGGATGGGATTTTCCTCCTCCTCCCCCTTCTCCTCCTCCTCTCTGATTTTACTGTAATCACTTTGCAAGGTTTGCAATAAAAGCAGGAGCAGTACTGTAAGATTCGAAGCCCCCCAGGTCGTCGTCTTCAACACTAGAGTTAACTACAATTCACACACTCTCTCTCTTTTCTCTCTTTCTCTCTCTCTCTCTCTCTCCCCCTCCCGCTCAGCCGTTTACGACCAAGGCATTAGCCTTATTCTTCCCCCTCTCTGCACACACAGGGGGAAAAAATTGTGATTCGCTTTATTCAAAGGGCTTGGGTCCGGGAAAACTCCAAATCCTCTTAGCAATTGGCAGTTCTTTAAAAAAAAAAAAAAAAAATCCCAATAATGTCGGTTCTGCACAGCTGATAGGAGAAGAACCCCGAGTATTACAGTGCAGTCCACAGAATATCCCCTTTGGTTGGCAGAAAAGCACCCAAATCCATCTTCACAGATCGCCTAAAATGTTCAGCTCTTTCTCCGGAGCGGATTTTTTTTAACAACTCTGCGCAAGGTCATTAGTCACAAAGCAACGATACAGAAACTGCAGAAGCCGTTTGCCCAGAATTTGCAAGGCTGGAGATAAGAACATAGACACACAACAGTCCCAAGTTTGTTTTTGCATCCGCAGTTTGTGTGTGTGCCTTACCTGCATTTGCACTGCATGTGTTATAGCAATCTGGATCTGCAGCACAGAGAGCGATTCACAAATGAGATTGCAGTCTCTCTCTCTCTCTCTCTCTCTCTCCCTCTCTCTCCTCTTCCTTCCCGTCCCAATGCAGGTAACCAGATCTGAACTTGATCCTTTCAGTTCAAAGGTTAGCAACAAAACTATGAGTCCAAAGGCGATTATTGGTCTCTCGTAATTATACTCGGAGCGGAACAAGATGTAACTGGATCCCCCATGTGAATTAACACAGATTCTGAATTACATCCATATAAAGCGGAATGGCAAAGGGGAGGGGAGAAGAGCCGCGACGCGATTAAAAAAAAAATACTGAGTTCTATTTGCAAATAAAATTGTATCAGTCAGTTGTTTCCTGTGATCTGCACCGCCACAGTGGGTGAAATCTGCAATTGTGTATTCCCTCCTGTGTCTTTCAGAGAAGTGTGGATCAGGCGCTTTCACGGCAGAGCGGCTTGTGCTTTAAAATGTTGAATGGCAATTGAGAAGCTTCCCACTCGTAAGGAAAAAAAAAAAAAAAAAAAAAAAAAAAAAGCAGAAAGAAAAAAAAAAAATAAGAAGAAGCGGTAAACCGGCAAGTTTGCCCCAAAGTGGAGGGAGCTGCTGAAGCCTCTCTCGGTAGCTCTTCCCTGACGCTGCAGCAGCAGAGCCGCCTGCGCTACATACACACAGAAAGAGAGAGGGAGAGAGAGAAAGAGGGAGAGCGGAGAGAGAGAGAGAGAGGGGGAGAGAGAGAGAGAGGGAGGGCGGGAGGGAGGGAGGGAGGGAGGGAGGAGGAGGAGGAGGAGGGAGGACGAGTCAAGCGCTGCACTCCAGAAAGCTCAGTCTTACCCTGTGTCTCTGCTGCTAGTGCTGCAAGTGGGATAGCTGCTCATCACAAAACACCCGTTCAGACCTCAAAACCGATCCTCATTTCACGCCCGAGTGTTGCTTCTGTTGCTTTCTCAAACCCGTGATCTGTAGTGATTTTTTCCTACCCTTTCCCTCCCCACGGCCGCTATAGACTGTGAATCGAGCAACGATTTTTAAAGCAAATGTTTGTTCGCCTTTCTTTTCTTCTATTCTGCATTTTGCGGAATCAAGCTGGTAAGGAAACTCGTTTCGCAGATTCCCACCTTCCCCCGTTGTGTCGGTGCTTTTGTGAAATAGCTGCAGTCACTGTAACTGCATAAAACTCCAGGGAGGAAGGGGGACTGCCTTAGATCTCAGACTTTCGTCCTGTTTCCCAGTGCTGTTTCAGCCTATCGGTCTTTGTGATTGTGTTCTTCCTATAACCATGTTTTGAATGTGTCTTTTCAGCATGTTTGTGGGTATCCCAGGAGAAAAAAAAAAAAATCCCTCGGAGAAGATGATCAGGAAGGGAACGAGAGGGTTAGTAGAATAAATACATGTAAGAAGTAACAGATTTATTTCCGAACAGAGACTTGCTGCTTCGATGATTGCTAAAATGTAGCGTCACCTACCTGGGTAAGTGGGAAATAAACTTTAATGGTAAAGCTCTCCGGCTCAACTTTGCTTATTCTGACGTCCCTAGTTCGCGTCTCCTTTTGACTTTGAGCCATTTAATCGCCTATGGCTTTTGTGTGCTCCCGCCCTACCCTTGGTGATGCCTGGCTCCGTACCTGTCCTCTCTGCTCGGAGCCCTGAGGGAAAAGAGGGAGACTCTGGGGGCGGGTGAGCGTGGGGCAGACAGGGGGGAGAGAACGAGCTTGTGCGGGTGTGTGCGGGTACGTGTGTGTGCGAAAACATGTGTGTGTGCATGTATGTGTGTGTGTGTACGTGTGTGTGCGGGTACGTGTGTGCGGGTACGTGTGTGCGGGTACGTGTGTGTGCAGATACATGTGCGTGTGCGGCTGTGTGCGGGTGCATGTGTGTGCGCGGGTACATGTGTGTGCGAGGGCAAGGAAGGAATCCAGCTGCTTTCTCCCTCTGCGAACACATGTGGGAAAACAAGTTGTTGCGCGTTCTGTATGTGCTTGTGTGTGCATTCCTCGCTACATATGGCTCTTTTGAATAAGAACGCATGCAGAAGAATGTAGTGAAATGTCTCTTTCATCGCGATGATATATTTGAGCGAAAAGCGGCCGGATATGTTGAGGTGGTTCAAAGCAGCGGTCACAGCGTGTCTTTGTCATTTGGGGCGGTGAGTGATTGTAGGAGGGAGGGAAGGTTGCCACCTCTTTCCTTGAGGAGTCCAGAGACACAGAGGGGCAGAGCCGCGCCGCATGGAGTCGGCGCTAGGGAGGGAGGGACTGCTCCCTTCTCCGGAGGGCTGCAGGGCTGCTCCTCCGGCGCCTCCTCCGGCCCTGGCACCGGCCCCGGCCGCCCTCTCTGCCTCGCCAGAGCACGAAAACCCTCCCCCGCCGGTGCTGGAGACACTCGGCTCTCTATCTGCAGCATCAGCGAGAAAGCCCAGCTCGGCGCAGGCTCAGTGCTCACCGCCGCAGTCCCGGACGGAGGAGGGGGGCTCGTGAGCGCAGCATCTTCGCAGCGGGTTAAGTAGGATTAGTATCAAATCCCTATTATATTTGCCAAGCAACTTGAATTTGTCAAAATTCCCCCTTGCTGTTCTGGAGCTCCGTGAGGAGGAAATTTTGCTCACAGTGTAAGATCCAGGCATGCCAGTACGTAGGAATACCAGCGTACTGCATTACATTGGCTCCCTGCGCTGGAAAGACAACTGCGAGCAGCTCCCGCTGTTCCCGTCCCTTTGTGTTTTTAAACGCAGCCAGGAAAGTTAATGTATTCGCCAGGGAAGGGGCGGGATGAGAGCGTTTTTAACCTCCCCGCCATAAACTTTAATCGGATTCGGAGCTGTTGCACGGCATGGACGCTCGCCTTCTTGCCTGCGTCTCCTTCCCCGTTGTTTCTACTACGGTCTGCTTGCGAGTGGCTCTTTCAAGCGGATGAGTGATTTCTTTCTCTTGCCATGTGCAATTGCTCCCCCTTCCCTTGCTACCCTCGCTGGCCTCTCTTACACACACTATGCCTTTCACACGCGCTCTGCGCCCCCCAGCCCCCCCTCCCTTTCTTTCTTTTTTGCAGTGTCTTCACATGCAATCTCTCTCTGAATGTGCAATGTCTTTCCTGCTCGGGAGTGCTGCGTCCTTCACAGTGGATTGGTTCCTCTTTCGGAGCAGAGGTAACGGCCCCCCCTCTTCTATCACTCTCCCTTCCTCCCTCCCCTCCTCCCCTCCTCCCCCGGGCAGGCGGCCGGCGTGGGAAATGGGCCCGACGTGCGCTGCATGGTGGATGGCCGCGCTGCTGCCGCTCCGCGTGTCCCGCTGCCGGGGGCAGCACGGGGCTGCGCCGCCGAGTGCGCCCCCGCACCCCGCTCCTGCCGGCGGGGACACAGCGGAGGGACCCCGCAGCCAAGGCTCGCTCCCGTGTCGGAGCGGTGCGAAGGAGCCCGGCTGTTTGCGGCGGGGGAGGTTTGTCCCTCTCGGGCAGATCTGTTGCGCAGCGCAACTCCCCCCAGCGCCCCCCCTGCCATGCTCACAGACGCGCTCAGACACGACACGGCGTTTGTCCTCCTGATCTGCTGAGATCAAGTGGGAAGAGGGATCGCAAATGTAATCGTCTGTAATAAATAAAATAGCCCGAGATGCTGGTGATACACAGAGGGGAAATAGGAGCTTGTGTCCTTAAAGGGAACATCTGATAAGGCCACCGAAGTGGCATCTTGCGTGTGGGAAGGAATCCGTCTTGCTGACAATCGCAGCCTGCTGTACGTGGGGAAAACCTAAAGCAGCCTGGGAGCTTCCCCGGCTCTCTGCACCCCCCAAGCTCCCGAAGCTCTGCGCTGGGGCTTTGTTGTCGCTGTTGTAGTTGTTGATTGGAAAGACAGGGGTCGTCGTTAAAATATGCAGATATAATTAGCGGCTGTTTTATCTTCATGTGCTGGCTGAGCCCGGCTTCTGCCGCCGGCATCCGATCTCGCGTCCGCAGTCGGCGCTTTCAGCCCACGACAATTTGGTTTTCGCAGTTTAGGAATGTCAGTGGCTCTCACTGGAAAATTACTTCTGGGATCTGCAATGGGAATCAGTCTCTGGTTAAAGACAGATAATGTACATATCCATACCACTGTATGCATTAACGAATACATACTGCATATTGCTATTAGCACTCATAAACGAAAAAGAAGCCTCAAAAAGAAAAAAAAAATCACATTGCCTTGAAAATAATGTATTCGTAATAATATGTGGAAAAGATTAAATACAGTAAACACGACAGAAAATTCTAAAGCAGGGTAAAAACAAGGACAGAACCCCCACATGAAGCAGCTAAAGCCATTTGACGGAAAGGCGAAACTAACTCGAGAACTCCACCAAGGGACAAGCAGCTGAAATGACACCGGAGCCGCACGGGGCCCGCGGTGACCTTTCATCTCTCCAAAGTGTCGTGCTGGTCTGGTGCAATTCTGCTGTGACCCCCTCACTCCCCTCCCCACCACAAGCGCCCTCCGGCCGCCTCGGAGCTGCCAGGGCTCCTCGCAGTGAACGTGCTGGGAAACCGGCTGGGCTACAGCGAGCGCTGACACTTGGCCAGGGTCTTTCACAGCTTTGCTAATATGCTTGCTGTGTAGTAGCATGTAATAGGCAGCAGCGATTAAATTATTCATTGCAGCAACAGCCTTTCTGATGGACGTTAAAATGTTAGAGTTTAAATAAGAAAACCACAGATTTACTTTTAAGCAGATAAAACCCACATCTGTGCTTATTTAACTGCATGCTAGCTAAGCATGAAACCAGTTACTTTGTTTAAATCCTCTCTCCTTTACTCTTTTTGAGAATTTTGAGCTAGATTATGCACCATAAAAGTTACTGACAGAGCAGAATTAATCTGTGTAGGATAACAGTGGTTAAATCTTGCATTATTATAATAACTCATTCTTAAACTCATATCTGAAGTCTGTTCAAAGTGAAAGGTTCTTGCATAGCATGATTCCATCAGCATTTCTGAGTTTTCACATTTATAAAGAATGATGAAATTTAATATTTAGCCAAAGAAATAGTGATTCTGTTTACTAAGACTTTTGCAGTGTGTATATACTCTTTACAAATCACTATTATTAGCATTGAATTTTTCTTTCTTTCTTTCTTTCTTTTCTTTCTTTCTTTCTTTCTTTCTTTCTTTCTTTCTTTCTTTCTTTCTTTCTTTCTTTCTTTCTTTCTTTCTTTCTTTCTTTCTTTCTTTCTTTCTTTCTTTCTTTCTTTCTTTCTTTCTTTCTTTCTTTCTTTCTTTCTTTCTTTCTTTCTTTCTTTCTTTCTTTCTTTCTTTCTTTCTTTCTTTCTCTCTCTCCTTCCTTCCTTCCTTCCTTCCTTCCTTCCTTCCTTCCTTCCTTCCTTCCTTCCTTCCTTCCTTCCTCCCTCCCTCCCTCCTTCTCTTCTCTTCTCTTCTCTTCTCTTCTCTTCTCTTCTCTTCTCTTCTCTTCTCTTCTCTTCTCTTCTCTTCTCTTCCTTCCTTCTCTTCTCTTCTCTTCCTTCTCTTCCTTCTCTTCTCTTCTCTTCTCTTCTCTTCTCTTCTCTTCTCTTCTCTTCTCTTCCTTCCTTCCTTCTCTTCTCTTCTCTTCTCTTCTCTTCTCTTCTCTTCTCTTCTCTTCTCTTCTCTTCTCTTCTCTTCTCTTCTCTTCTCTTTCTATACAATTTGTCATGGAAGGCCTTTTACAGACTGGGTTTTTTTTCCCAGATGTTGACAAAAAATCTAACCACTCATAGTCATGCAGAAATGACAGAGAGACTATGCTTAAAATCAGAAGGAAAAATTAATGAAAGGTCTTTAAAAACTCACATGAATTTTTATGAGGGGAAGCATATTTTTCATGTTTTTTTTCATATGCAACTGCTAACTTTCCTGGATTTGCAGGGATATAAATGAGTGCTGCACCCAGCCCCACTATTTTATAGATTTATTTTTAATTAAACTATTGTTCATGTTCTCTAAATGCAAAGCAAATGATAGAAAAAAATAGGGTGAACTTTCATCAATTCCTATAAAAATAAAGGGAAATTATGAGTCATTAGTGCATATTCTTCATAAAGAAATACAATGAGACATTCAGGAGAGATAATTAAATCTGGACTTTATTTAAATGAAATGTATGATAACCAGGTTGCACTGCCAAAGAAAGAAAAATCTGTTCGTCGTCACTGAAAATATTAAATGTGTACAGTTGATATGTATATGGATTCACCAGCAGAGAACAGCACAGTTATTTTGGGAAATAATTTAGGGATTTTTTAGATATAGTTTCCAAGGTGGATATCAGGAGTGAGCACACTGAAGGTCTCAAAGTGCTTTGTAAATTATGCCTACGAGATAAAAGGAAGTGCAATGACCTGTTAAGTCACCTAGGCAAACCACTAAAAAAATTACTCTTTCCAGATTACGTTCATTAGATCATAGTTTTGCATTTCTTTATGTTATTTTAATATATTCTGGATTCATATAAAGATTTGTCTTTAAATATGTGGCAATCATTTTTGCTTTATTTGGTGGATTGCTGGAAAGTTGAAGAACTCTTTCTGAAGCCTTTAAAACAGGTTTGTATTCCAGAGAACTGGAAACACATACAAAGAAATTCTTTTGTCATGAAATTTGATGGATAGCAGTAAAATATACTAAACTGTTATAGATATATTGAAATACAGATGTTTTTAAGCTTGTGCTCTCACTTACTTCTGTCAGATGCTCTTGTCATCCTTTATATACCAAACTGAGTACACAGACTGGGTAAAATCACTTTACCTCAATGTACTCTTGAACACTTTTTGACCTAATGTGATGTTTCAGTTCTATGCTCTATAATTTTTACTGTTTTTTTAAGGATGCTACAAATAATTTTTCTGTGAATTAAAATTTTCTTTCATTTTTAAATGGAAATCATGAAAGCATAAAATCTTTTGTCTAATATTCATAGCTGCATCCTGTGCAGCTTTAGTTTATTTTTAGTATTATTCAGGAGAGCATAAAAGATCAGGTATATCTTCATGATTGTACTGTGTCAGCTGCCTGTTGAGCAGAAGATAAAATGCTCAAGCAAGATGGCTACTCTGAGAAGTTCTGAAGAAGAACCTTTGATATTATAATTCCAGCACTGTTATGGATAATTGAATGCTGTGCAGCTCTATTCCTTTCTGTAACTTAATGCCAATATATGTTATTGATTACATCTAAAATGAAATTCGTGAATCTATACATATACTCAGTTGGGGGCTTTACTGTTTCTGTCTGCTTTATCAAAACAATTACTGCACTCTGGCAGAAAAAAAAGAAAAAAAGTAACAGTTATATAGAACAACAAGGGTATAGAACACAGTTGTTCTATGTTAGGGAAATAAATATGATGGCAAGGAAATTAATTTAGAATGGGATTAAGCTGTTGATTGCTTATTGGACAGGCTATTTGGTTTTGTTCTGCAAGGTTTAAAAGTTCTTTACTAGGTATTTTATAATGTTAGGCTTGTCATGTCTTTTCATATGGAAAGTGCATCATTAGAACCCTTAGAGGTCATGTTGCTATAAAACTTATTCAGCTGTACAGTGGAGAAGCAGACAGAGTTTGACCCTATCAGAGACATGACTATTCACTGGGAAAACGTAAGGGCTATTCACCTTCCACCATCAACTGGTAATGGTGAGCAAGAAAAAGCATGAAGTGGAGTCCCTTGTGCCTTTCCCTGAACTACATTAAAGCTTAAACTTAAATATCCATGCCTGTACTGTTCAGGTCTAATCAACAGCTTTGGTATTTAGCCAAAATGGCAATTAGAAGCTGAAGAAGGACCTGGTTCTATCATCCTAAAACAGGATCCTTTTAGAACCAATAGGAGTAGCCAAATATATTTTGGTCTGTTAAGCACTGGTACATACCTGATCAGCTTTGCTTCTAAAATGTTCTGCACTGCTATCTGAATTCTCCAAAATAAGAATGAAGGCGTTGTAGCCACCCTTCCTATGAGGAAGATTATATAGCTGACATTGAAATCATCTGTTCTGCTGCTGTCTCACTTGCACTTTTTGCCATGCAGAGACAGCCCTACTTTTATGTCTGCTTTAGCTGTTTCGCAAAGTTTCTTGGTGATCATCCTTTGCATAATTGCATTTTTAGTGTCCTTTATAAGAGCAATAAGTACTGTACAGAGTGGGTTTTTATGACCTACAATATACCTAGAAGAAGAGAGGTACTGATAAGTTTCTACATTTTTCATCTTCTGATAGAAACCTGACATATCTTCTAGTTCATTCATTCTGTGAAATGATTAAAAAGTTGTTCTTCAACAAACTAAACCTCATCCAGGGCTCAGCAGGAAATAACTGCAATCTAAGCACATTAAAGACCAGACAGGGCAAGCCAAAATATACCTCTTTCTTTTCCTCTTAAGATCATGGGGAAAAGAGAAAAGCATTCTAATATTTTGATAAAACTGCAGCCTGCAGCACTGACTATGGGTAAGGATATAGAACCTAATCCAAAGCACACAGAAGTCAATGGAAGCACTTTGGCTAAATAAGTTTTGCATTAGGCACCTAGTGAGTGAATGATGTTTAAAGCATTCATGTAGATCTTAAGCAGATGAGTGAGGAAGAAAATTATGTGCGTTTTGAATCAAAATAAATGCCATTAAAACACTTGGTGTAAATCTTATATTTTTGACCCCAGAGATCATCTTTATGACTCAGAATAAGCTGGTATTCTTGGGCACTGAGCCCTATTCTCCATTAATGCAAGAACTCATGCTGCATGAAAAGCATATCTCTGAAATACTATGTGTTTGTATATATATGTAAAATTCTTGTGTTGATAATCTTGAAGTTCAATACATTATAAACATCTGCAGGCTCTTTTTACCCATTCATGTGTTTACACAGCAATTTTCTCTCATCTTAGGGTTGTTTTTTTTCCTGCAAAATAATACAAGATTTTTCAATTTCCTTTCACGATCTAAGTTCTGCATTCCTGACTTTGTGTTGATGAACTTCACCTTCACCTCCCTCCACTCCATTTTAATGAATCATTGATTAATATGCAGGACACAAATGGTTTATGATTTTCATCATAAGATGTATGCTACATCATGTGGTAGTGTTAAGCATCTCCTTCTTTAACCCAGAAATATTATGTTTAATACTCTGTAGCTGCATTGTGTTTTGATGACTACTAGTCCTTCTTTAGTAGATTGGCTGCATCTTTCTTTTTGTCTGTCATTTTCAGCTGATAATCTCACAGTTTATAGTTGAAAATCCAATTGCATTGCTATTTGTACTATTAAATGTAATCCTATTTCTATTATAGAAGTCATAAAGTCATCTGGTTCTTCTTGTTTGTTTTTATCATTTTGATGGTTCTCAGACTTGCTTTACCAACAAATTTCAGCAGTGTGCTCTGAGGTTTTATGATTTAGTTTTTAACTTAAATATCAGAAAGTTCTATGGCAAGACACTCCATAAAGAGCCTCTTAGAAACTTCCATCTAATCATGCTAATACTTAACACAACCTGTTGTCCTCTCCTGATTAGTCCATTCTTTATCTTCTCTTAAGTAATTCTTTTCATATCAGATTGTGTCAAAAACTGTTATGAAGTCCAGATATGTAAGATTTCTTGCCTTGAATAAAAGATAAATTAGTAAAGATATTGATATATGGTAGTGCCTTCTCTTGAATATGCTTAGATAGATTTTATTAAGTTTGCTTTTACTTCTTTTCTCTGTACTTCTGTACTTCTTTTATCAAGAATGGTGTGGCCAGCAGACCAGGGAAGTGAATGTCCCCCTGTGCTTGTCACTGGTGAGGCCACACCTCGGGTACTGTGTCCAGTTTTGGGACCCTCCATACGAGAAAGACACTGAGGGGCTGGAGCACTTCTGGAGAAGGGCAATAGAGCTGGGTAAGTCCTTCCTAACTGGCTGAACTAAGGTTTTAGCCTGCAGCAGGACAAGAGGACACACAGTCAAGGACATACAGTAGAGGGTCAGGCTGGACATCAGAAAGGGTTGTTAAACATTGGAGTGTTTACATTCCAGGAACATGGTGGAGTCACCACTCATGGAGGTGTTCAAGAAATGGTTGGATGTGACAATTAGAGCCATGGTCTAGTTGACAAGGTGTTGATTAGTCAAAGGTTGGACTTGATGATCACAGAGGTTTTTTCCAACCTAAATAATTCTGTGATTCTGTTCAATTATTCATTCTTAGCTTCAAAATTTATTTTGAAACTTTGCATTCTAAACCCATCAAAAATCTTCTTCAGACATTATTTATTTTCTCTCTTATTTTACCTTTTGAAACTGATATCCTTACTAAAAACTCTTGTTCTAGACTCTTCAGATATATGCGTTAATTTCTTCAGAATTCTACATTGAAGGTTATCTGGACTATTGGCTTAGAATATTTTGAATTAATTTCATTTCAAATGTGATAATTTTTCTTCTATGATTTTACAATCCATGTTGGGACCTGAAACAACGTACACAACTTATTTGAGTATTATTGCTTAATTATTTATCTAGGTAAATTATTATAATTTTGCTTATTTTTGTGTTTGTTGCACAGTCTGCAAAAGTGGAGCCAATGCTTTCTTTGAATTTTTGAATAAGATCTAAAGGTTTACATTTGACACTTCATTAAAGAGTACAAGGTGTAAGACTATGAACATATTTGCCTATTTTGTCACTGCAAGTTTTTTGTCTGCCTTGTCTATGTATTATCTATCTATCATCTACATTATCTTCTGAAATTTGATTATTTTGAATGCCTGAATGCTTTATATTAGAAGAAGGGCAATGAAAGTGAAGATAAGTAGATCATTCCAGAACAAAGGAAGCTATACCTGGCCAGAAGGAACTTTGAACTTTCAAAGACTTGAATAATACACGGCTAGATTAAAAACCAAACCAGATAAAAAAGACTCTGAAAATGTGGATTTGGCATTTACATGAGCACAGTAATCCAGAATGTCAATAGTCAATCCAAATGACAAGTTGTCAGGTGTTATCAGGCTGAATATACAGAAAGTGTATATTTATATATGTGCATAGTCCTAGATGAACAATATTCCATGAAGAGTCTTGTATCAAATACCTCAGAGAAGTTTAGAGACAGATCAGAATGAGAAGATTAGAAGCAGAATAATAGGGAGGTGAAGATAGGAAGTGTTTAAGTTTGTTTCAAATTTTATGAGCAAATACAATAATAAAATTATAAGGGAGAAGTGATAAAAAGAGATTTCAGAAAATTAATGGAGTTCCAATTTTGATGCATCAACACAGCAACTTCTTAAGTATTAGTAATTTATTGAATAAGTTCTGTTTTTCTTTTAAATAATTTTAGCATTTTTGTACTAAATATCTTTTTTTTTTTTCAAGGCCAGCTGCAGGACTCAGTGTAACTTAAGGAGTATATATTTAATTTATTGCAGTTTCAAAAAGTTTATGAACACAAAGTATTGATAAGAAAACTTTTTTAGTTTTCATCTTGTGTCATTCTTGAAAGAAGTTATTAACTTAACTTGGTGTTATTATTCCTCGGAAACTTATAAGTAAGAATGATAACTATTATGACTTCATGACACTTCAAATAATATATCCCATTTTTTGGTTGCTTATTACTTTACTGAGTTTTAGCATATAACTTCTTCACAAGATCAAAACTATATTTAAATTTTTGAAAAAAGTCAGACTGATTCAATGATATCTAATAATGAAGCTAGATTTAGCCATGATGAAATTTATAAGCAATCTTATTTAAATATTTTCAGTATTTTTATACATTTCACTATGAACTTGAGTTTTAAGATGCTAACTTTTAAGAGTTTTTTTGTCAGAATATAAAAACCTATCCATCCAAATTTGTTGAAATTGCAATGCACTGAAATATTACATTTACATACGAGTGGTAAGGACTTGGCATTTTAGAGGATAAGTTCCTCAAATATTTTATTCACATTTTATGTAGCCCAACATGTGGTTAACTAATATTTTATTGACAATTTCATCTCTTTGTCCAGAAACCACAACTCTCTGATATTAAGTGACCTCTCTTCTGGGACATAACAATGCTGGCAGACAGCTTCCATGTTTGAGCACAGAAGGATGAAAGTTAGATCTGAATAGAGAGAAAAGGTCAAGAAATGCTACTGACTGTTCCAGGTATCAGTGATGACAAAAAATAGCTGTGAAATTTGCTATGAAATTATCCCATTCATTCCCTCTCTAAACAATGATAACTTTGGATATATTTAGTTCAAACTGCAAAGGGTTTTTGCTAATGACCAACCACATAAGTATCAATAAGAAAACATATGACTTAACTTTTGTTTGTTTTCCTTTTTTTTTTTTTTTTAAATTTAGTTTTGGCAGGGAAATGACCTAACAATAAAACAAACAAAACAAAACAAAAAATAAACAAACAAACAAAAAACCCCACAAAAACACCCCCAAAAACCCTAAAACCCCAAAAACTAATATCAAGAACAATATTGATATTGCCATATACGAATACTGCAATCGATATAGCCCTCAGAATTCAGAAAATATCAGAATACTTTCAGCATACCCTTAATTCAATTAGATTATAATCTAACTACATGTTCATGTATTCTTTCTGCATTGAATTTCAATTTTGAATAAAATAAAATAGCATAAAATAAAATAAAATAAGAAAGAAAGAAAGAAAGAAAGAAAGAAAGAAAGAAAGAAAGAAAGAAAGAAAGAAAGAAAGAAAAAAAAAAGAGCAAATGAAAAAATTTAAATAAATAAAGAAAATAGTTGAATACCTTAACTATTTTATTTAATCACACAGAAGAAATATATAAGGTTGGACTTATTAAGGAACTTTTTCTTCACGTTCGATATTTGTCTCATGGTCTTATTGCCCACTGTTAGAACAGCATCCTGCACACAATTATTAAATGGAACTTTTTATAGTATGCCACTGCATTGTGTAAAAAATGTAAGAACTTTATTTAATTTGTGGGAAATTGTATTATACTGTGGGCTATCATGCTTCCAGTATTAAAAATGGGAAGGTACTATAGAGATTGAGGTAAAAAATATCCATGGATTTAGTATATCTGAGTCTTCAAGATCCATATTTTTTAGGAGTGTTTAGAATTACATACTTTTACATATCCAAATCTGTCAGTGACATAAGGTGTGTCTGGAAATGTTCACTCTTCAGTGAAACAGTCTCATGATTTCAGGTAAGAACTCAGATATGATGAAATCGCAATCAAAATGTTTTGTTCTCCGATATCATGGGAGAATTCTATGCTGGAACTGAATGTCAGTATCCAGCTTTAAAAGAAAACATTCTAACAGTATGAGACTTTGGATTTTGCCTTGATTTAATTTCAGAGAAGGCCAGTTCTATACAAGACAGCAAGTAGGGATCTTGAGGAGAAAAATTATTGCTCTGATGAAAGACTATGTCAGACTTCACAAGTACTGGTACTTTTACAGGAGCTATGATCACACCTATAGCTTCATTTCATAATTTTATGACTATGAAATGGACACTTAATTTTTTTACCCAAAAACATCCTTTTAATATAATTTTGTGTCATATAGTAGTTCCTGTTGAGACAGAGGACAGCACAGATCCCAATCTATGCAAAGGAAATGTACTTAGGTATGCAATGCTTTGGAGAAGAACTGGGGTGTGGGGAGAACTCTTGAATAAGCATAAGTGGGAGATGCACAGATGGTAGAAGTTCCCAAATGTTCTATGATTCTCTCTGGGCATCTTTTGCTATATAAGTGTGATAACATTTGTTAGAAGGCATGATTAAGGCTTTGTAGGCTTCACAGATGGAACGTAATTTAGTGGAAAGGCTTGAAAGAAAGAAGATTCAGATGTGAAATGTACTCCATGAAAGGAAGGGGTCAGGTCTAGAGAGACAACATAGATACAATAACTAAATATTGTTCTGTAAACTTTTCTGTGAAAGAAGACAGGAATAAGTTCCCTTCACCCAAGGATATCTCTGTTTTTCTCAAAAGAATATATAACATAAAACAGATTAGCAGTTCAGAAAACTAATTTAAAGTCATATATTCAATTAAATGGTGCATTAGGTTACAGCAAAACCTCCACCCTTTCAACTTTCAGCAAGTCTCATATCTGCAATGCTGTTTATGTATGGATGGTGGGAAGGAAAGCACCTTGATGAAATAGGTCAGTAAACATCAGAATGGAAATAAACTTCTATTTCACTTGGTTTCCACTTGAGGGAAATGGTAGAAAGTCATACCAGAAAAATAACTTTATCTTGACCCCATTTCAGAGATTCCTGCATAATACATACATATATATATATATATATGTATATGCCTATATTATTGAATATAGTCATTATATATATAATGTTTATATATTTGAATATATTTCTGTATATATATGGTCACCTGATTATAGCAAAAAAATTGATAAATAGATGCTGCTGTAAAATTTCATAAAATGCAAGAGTTGTCAATAGGACATCAGAATTATTTATCAGCAATATAGAGAATATAGTCAATTTTCTCAGATTCATCAATAGAAAGACTTGGAATAAATAATTTATGTTGATCCCCCCCCACCTTAATATGTATTCAAAAAGCAGAAATAGCTTTTAGTAAATAGTGCTGGTTTTATTTAAAAATGATTAGATGCCAACTAAATGAATGTAGTAGAATGTAAACATCATTACTGACCCCCATTCATGCTGGAAATTTAAGGTCTGGGACAGAGAAAAGCCCATATAGTACTGCTTTCTCACCACACATGTGCTCTCATCAAAACCATTCAAGGATCCTGTCACTTTGACTTGCTAATTCAAAAAAATAAAGAAAACTCTGTGCCAAAGTGAGGACTAAGCAATCATGAAATACTGTTTTAAAAATCATATTTTGCTCTACATAAAGGGAAAACTTCTAAATATTCAAATTGTGCCTTATTACAACAGTAATATTTCTGTTAGTGATTCTTCATTAAATCTGGTTGTAAACTGGGCAGAGACAAAAATATTCCCATCTCGTGGATGGTTTTTTTTTGAACCTGAGATATAATTTTGAAGAAAAGAACACACCTTTCTAAAACAGAGGGCATATTTCCCTTTTAAAGAAGATTGTCAAAGAACCAAACTCTCATATTTGATGTACAAGTATATTGTGGCCAAAATCTCACTTGCTGGTAGCCTGTTCTTGATAAGGTGTTTAGTTTTACTGCCTGGTTTTCTTCAGTGTTTTGTTTCCCAGACCTGTCTCTCCTTCATAAAAATATTTATGTGCCAATTTAAGGCATTCTAAAGTCAATCAGTTGCAAATGTAGGCTTGTATTATGGGACTTTCCTCTACTTTAGTGTGGTTAATGACTATGTTCCCATGACTTTTAAAAGGACTGGTGCCTCAGCACATTTTCAAAATTATGCCATTTGAAGACATTTCCATTTATAATGCAGCTTAAATCTCATTTCCCTCAATATGTGCCCTCACTTAGTCTATTTTAAGGCTTCTCTGGAAAAAAAAATTATATCTCAGCTGCTGCTCCTGCTCTTAATGTCTTCCTAGTCTCAGTAAGAGCAGAAACCAACTGATGCCTCATTCTGATACTCACACAGGACAATATGCAGACGCTGCACTATCCTCCATTCCTGCCTGAAGAGCTCTGTCCTACCATTTCAGGTTATCTACACACACAGCTGCTGCTTTGTGTGTCTGCTAAAGCTTCATGCCTCTCTGTAGTCTCTATGACTTCACAGTTTCCCTGCAGGAACTTAGAGTAAGACTGGTAAAAGCTCCCTTAATTGCAAGATACTGCAGATCCTAATTGGCAAAAAAAGCGTGCCACCTGAAATAGTGGCACAGACACAGTCCTGGATGAGTGGAAGAAAGAAAAATAGAAGGATTTATAAAGAAGGGGAGAAAAGAGGTGGAAGTTGTACTATTTGATTGTGTCCTTAACTTGCTGAGTCAGCAGGAGCCGAGAGCTCTGCAGGGGCACACTTAGCCTTCACATTTCTCCATAGAAACCCAATCTGGCCAACTAAATTGCCAGCAATTGAGAAGCCATGCAGGAAGCTGTATCCAGCTATTCTCATTCAGTGTGAAGGTTACTGTGTTGTGGAGGCAGTGGCAGAGGAAATACTGAAAATATTGCAAGACTATGCCTCTCATGTACAATAATTGAAAGCATCAAATATGGATCAAATTTGGGCTGTTCACTGTTGAAGTTGTTAGACAAATAAAGAATTGGACATTGTGAATAAATGTAGCTTCTGTTTTACAAAGATCCATCATGAGACAAATTTTTGAAGAAAATCATCCTGGAGAAAAAGAAGGAAATTCAATGACAATATTTTACTATAGGTTTTGTATTTGAATTTCAAAATCGAAGTGTTTTACTTGTATATTTCTATCAGGTTATTTGAAAGAAATTTCATGAAGCCCTACTTGGCCTTTGAAAGGACATCCAAATTCAACCTCCATTTAAAAGACCTGTTAAAATTAAATGCCTTCTCTGGGCCTGTTAACTTGTAATGTTTATTCATATGCAAATACTTAGTGAGATATAAGCCAGAGACAAATATACCAACATTGCATAGAAGAATCAAGTAAGTTATATGGGAAAAGCTCAGAAGAATGTATCAGCCACTGGTTTATGTGCTAAAAAACAGCAATTGCACTTTAACCCTGCAGTTCAGTGTTTCCCAACGAGTAGGGTTGCACTCTCTAGAGAGATGTGCCATTATTAAAGGTAAAGCACAGAACAGAGTACAGTCCAATGAATGCATTAACAGAGGCTCTGTGCCCAGAGTTGCATTCCAGCAGTAGCAAAATGAAGGAAAGAAGATGGTCAACTACGGCAGTGTGAAGAAGAGAGAAATGGTGGAGAAAAAGACAACACAGTGTCCAGGAAAGCTTGGTAGAAGTGATTTGTCTCTCTGCTCACAATAAAATAGGTTAAATGAGCCAACATCCCTTGCCATATAACTAATTTAGCCTGATGCTAGTTGTTGCTTGGTATTGGCACATTGTGTTATCCTGGAGAGCTGAGTTGCACTTAGGTGACTAGGTCTCTTGGTAGTGCATTATTGATCAACTCTTCACATGGTCTAAGCAGTTTGCAAGGGCATCGGTATTCAGCTTGCAGTGCAGAATCGAGTGTCATTCAGATTCAAAATTATCAGTCCTCTGTGTTTTATCTGGAGCATTTGAGTTTCAGAAAGAGGACTTAAATTTTAATTTCAGATTAATTTTTTGTTTCACTGATTAAACCTAGTTTTCTATAAGCCTTGCAGAGCTTTGACAACTGGGCATGAAAAAATTTCCCAGGAGCAAATTAGCTAGTTGTTTATAAGAACACTTACCACCCCATGAGTTTTCTAAATCATCAGTTCCCAGCCAATAAGTCTGGAGATATGTGTCACATCACCAGTGAAGCAGAGAGCAGAACAGAAACTAATAAACTTCCCTCAAGAATAACACAATATACTCCATTCTATTAATGATCAGTTGAAGCTAGATATCCACTTTTTCTACCATCTTACTGGTACTTGGGGTGGATTTTTACTAGCCTCAGTTAATTTTAAAAAGGTTTACATAAAGCTTTTTTTTTCTTTCTTTTTCAGAAAGGCTACAGAAATGGACAGTTAACCAAATCCTTCCTAGCCATGTAGAAGTACCAATGAATGTTAAGTCAAGTTACAGCAAGTCCTGAAGAAAGTATTACAGAAACTGACTTGCTGCTAAAACCAAACAGCGAAAGTAGATTTATTAGGCTCCTTCTAGAAATGGTGCTCTCTTATAAATCAGATTTTAATACAGAAAGTATTCCTGTAATTCTCTGCAAAAGTCATATATTAAGAAGATATGTTTATAAAAATACCATCCCCCCATGGCTGCAGGAATCTTTCTATATTTCTGTCCAGAATTGGTAACGAATACAAATGTAGGATATACAGTCTGTGTGCTTTGCAAAAAGTATCTACCAAACAACATTCTTAACCCACTGGAATCACTGTCCTTTAAGTGCAGAATTTGAATATATATGGCTGCTTTATTTTGTGCAATGTAGTAACTGTGAGACACTATGCATGTTTCAAGCAGCATTTCAATCCAGTGCACCTTTTAGGTTATCTTCTGAAGTCCTCAGGACGTGTCAGGATGGATTTTAGCAGCCACAATCAGATTTTCTGTTGCTGCCTTCTGCCAGTTTAACACAGTACTCTTTTATTGCAAAGATGGATTCCTACAATCACATCTGTATCGTTTCCTCACAAAATTTGACAAGATTTTGATCCCATGACCTTTGAGCCCTTACCACAAAACAGAACCCTTTCTTTCTTTCCATGCCACTGGGAGTTTGCATGCTGTTCTGATGAGTCCTGGAGGGCTTCCCAGGGAGAGCTAATGCAGACTGACTTTTTTCCAAGCTTCAATTCCTATTGTTCACCAAAGGATGTTGGGAACAAGCTTGTTCTCCTGTGGACTTCAATTCTATTCCTAATTCATCAACGGGTGGCAGTAGAAAACTCCCTACTTTTCCATCATAAGACCAAAGGCCTTGCAAATGACCCTAAATAATGTCAAAGGAAATAAAAACACCCAAATAATTGCTGTATAAATCTTATATATATTTACAAAAATGTGCTCTAATCTTCTCACTTCTCTTGTGAAATTCTTCAAAGGATTAATTTCATGCAGAGCCCAAATGAATGACCAGAAGCAGCTACTGCTTTGGGGATGACTGTCTTTCCTGTTACCTCCTTGTTTCTAAAGGATTCTTTCATAGATGGACTTTGTTTTTCTAGTAATGAAAGAATATATTGAATATAGATTATAAAAAATAATTTAGTTTCCCCACAGATATATTTCTGTGATAAGAAATCTGTTCTCTTATCTCAGTAAAGACTTTTTCAAACGTTATCATTGCAGTGACAGAACAAGTAATTTAATCAGTAAGTTTTTGAGACATGCCTTACTAGATTTTGTCATTTCATTAATTCCTCCTCCTTCAAATCAAGTAGATGGTATAATAAACTTAGTGAATTCTTTATATAGATTGAAACACTAAGATGCATGGAATTTGCAGTAGTTTCTTATTTCATTTTTTAAAAGATGATGATTTCTTGGCATTGCCAATCAAGGAGAAAGGATTACCATAAAAATTTCTTAGAGGCACACTTTTCTATAATGTATAATAGTGGGTGTCTGATATAGGAAAACTCATATTATGTAATTCTCTTTAGCCCTCAAGGCACATGAATAAGGCCTAGAGTTCCTGATTTCTATTCCCACCTCTTTCACTAACTTATCTTAATAATTTTTTGCAGTTCATAATTTTCCAGCATGCTTCTTATGGTGAAAGAAACTGATTTCAAAGGGAAGGAAGAAAGGAAGAAGAAATGTCTATTTCAAGCATTGCTGGAAGGAGTGGCTTAATGTTCTAAACATAATGGAAATGTCTGAATTTGCTGAGCCAATGATTTAAATTGAGGTAGGTTTGAGTGAAATATTCTTTGAGATGTGAGCCCTGATTTCCCTTCAATTTAGTGAGTGGATCTTATAGAGCAAATTTTAAAAACTGTCTGTGTGTTGGCTGTGTGAGGGTGCCCCAGTGCAGCTGGCAAAGCAAAGTGTGTGTCCTAGAAGCAGTGCAGAGCATTCTGCAGAAATGTTGGGGGAAAACCAGCCTTGTGTCAAAGCCATGAAGACTGAAACATCATTTTAAAAGCATTTTTTACTGTTTGCTTTCTCACCAGTATTTCTCATTTTGTTTGGTTTTTTTTTTGTTTTCCTTTCTTTTTTTCCCCTCCTCTAAGGAAACAGGAAACAGTAGACTATGTTTCAGTCCCGTTATCAGAAATATTTATTGATTTGTACTCCTCCCCTCATCTGTTTTTGCTATCTAAGTATTGTAAAGTTTTTCTATAACTAGGGAAATGAGACAAGAAATGTGGTAAGTATTCAAATTATTTTAAATATATTTTGGCAGTATTTTAATTATATAACTAATTTCAGCTTGTAGTCATTTTCATATGAAAAAATGTTGAAAAAAAAAGAAAGCAACCCTAATGCTTTGGCTAGAGGTATAAATAGTGGTGTTGAGCCTGATACTATCTTATTCCTATCAAAAATATAACCTGTATTATAAAAATGAGAGTTTTAGGTCAGGTATATCTGTTTGAGTGAGGACATTGATAATACGTTTGTTATGTATTAACTAAAAGTAAATATAAAAGAACAACTGAAGATATAATTTAAGAGATAAGTACTGATATGTAGAAATAGTTGCAGAATCTTCATTTAGTCCTATCATGATGCCTTTAACATATTATCATGTTATTTCCTGTAGATAATTATATTAAATATAAGACATAAAACATATAAAATATAAATATTAACTTATTTATTGTTTATTTATTTGTTTATAATTTATGGTAATAAATAGATAAAATATATTAAAAATAAATATTTTTGAGAAATTCATTCCATGAATGAACTGTGTATTCAGACTTTTCAGTCTGCGTCCTCAGCTCCCTATGTGGTGAGTCAGAAAATAAGCTACAGAATTAAAATCTCATCATGCACTCAATAGTAGTGTTAGTATTTGGAAGACAGTAGCTTCCTTTGCAAATAACTTTGAGATATGTTTTAATAAAATGTTATACAATATTATATGTATGACACTGACAGTATGAAGTTTTTATGCTCTAAACTGAAAAAAAATAATCCACAAACAAGTGCCTCTGCACTGGGAGCATGTTCTGGATGAATATTGAACTTCTACACCTTTAAATTTACATATTAGTTTTGAGGAGCCATCAGTGTTTGAGCCCAGCATGGGGCAGGTCAGAATGCCACGAGCCCTTTGTCTTCTTCCATGAGCCCTGCTTCAGGCACGGGGTGAATATTCTAAACATGGATGTATTCAGTGCAGAGAACAGCTGGTGAGAGGGTTTCTGGTCTGGCCTAAGTACCTCACTAATGGTAGCTGTATATTTTCTGATATGGCTGGTGATCTGCATTGCTGTGACCATCCATCCCCAAAGGTGCCTGAGGAAGGCTAAGGCCCCGTTTATTCCACAAGAGGCAATTTTATAAAATCACACCCAATGTGTGTGGGATGGCTGGCAGTATGATCTGAGAACTGTTGGGCAGCAAAGACCTGGCTTTGCAGTGGAGGGCTCTGGGTGTGCCATGCAGGTGTGCGTGTGCCTGCCTGTGGTGGTGCAGATGTGCACACAGACCTGTTGTGGTCTTATTCATACTGCCTGCAGGCTTACTTTGGAGTAAATTATCCCCACCTGAAGTTTCCCTGAGAGAAAATTAGCTGTGACAGTTCAAAAGAGAGCCCAGGAGCAAAGTGACACACAAGCAGTGTGAACTGTCAATGAACTGCAGAGTGAAGTGAAATGGAGTGCTAAGATGTGTGACAGCATGCAAAGGTGACTTAGATCAATGTGGCTTGTCAGCTGTATCTGTATGGCACTGATGTCCTGAGGAGACATACCCTGAAACACCATTCTCATATCTGGAGCTAGCTCTGCAGAGATTCCTGAACAAACACATGCAAAATGTAAATGGCTATTTTTTTTGCATGCCTTCTCATTTTTGGAGATATTTTGGTGACAATGTCTTTCATGTTTCATTTATTTACTCAGATTTTTATGCTCAAAACACTTTACTTTTCAATTTTCAATGCAACTCTGATACAACACAGGAAAATTAAAGGACAATTTTCTTCTGTTGTGAATTATTATTTCCAGAAGGCAGCCTTATTTACAAAAACCACTCCTTCTGTGTATAATAAATTTCAAAGTGACTATTTCCGTTATCTTTACTATATTTTTAACTTCTCAGGTAATTTTTTTCCCAGTTTTTATCCCTGAATCCTACTTTTGTCTAGCTTTGAACAGCTGTTAGAAAATTTTATTTCTCTCTTTACCTTCCCCTTATCCAAAATTTCTGTCAGAGTATCTTCAGTAAGAAGGGCAAATTTTACCAGTAATCATCTTGGATTCTGTAATTCTCAGTTGTCTCTTAAACAGAAAAATTTTCCTCATTCACATTGTAGAGATTAGAAAAAAAATAACTTTTGGGAACATCCAACTGTAAACAGTAAAACATTCTTTTTCAAGTTTTTAACCATAAGAAATTGTTTGTCTGTAACAAATTTGAAGTATTTCTGTGTTTTGGAAGGTCCTGTTATTTCAAACTCTACTTTCTTAAAATACTGTTGAAAGCATATGAATTTTCACACACTGGAAGAAAGTATTCATGGTCAGATTTGCATTGGACAATCAAAGTGAACTTTAAAGCAGGAATTAAACTCCTACGTTCAAAACAACAGTTCAGAATGTCTCTATTAGCAACAGTTCATAATGGAGAAACTTATTTTGGATTACCAAATGTTGTTAGGAGGGAGAAAGAGGGCTTTAGCCAGGAGAACAGGCTAAACTTTCAAAGTGCCTTCTTTTCAATTTTTTTATTTTAGTTCATTGTATCTCTGCCATGAAATGATCTCCAAATTTGCACCATATGCAAAATATTTTGTCTGCTGTGCTACAGAAATTGCATGCTCTTGTTTAGGTCAGGAAATACCTGCATTCATGGCTGAACAGCCTTTACAGGAAGTATAAGCCTGACATGCAGGTTTTAATATCTCTTGGTTAGTTGAACCCTTTTCTAGATTTCTGTGTAATTTGCTGTGCACAACAGGACAACTAGACATTGTTTAAAAAGGAAAATTTTATTCTGCTCAGTAGATTGTCTCAAGAGATAGAGTACTGTGATTGAACAAAACACCCAACGTCTCAAAAAAAGGAATGCAGGCTCAGACTCAGTTGCAGTAAGCATTCTTTTGGTTTTATTTTTTGTTTCCCGTGTTGTTGTTTTTTTTTTTTTTTTGTTAGATAGCTTTACAGAGATTTTTTTGTGTGGCCTGTGTTTAACTTTTTATTTTAAAGAGGTGTTAAAAATCTGAAAAAATTGTGATGCAGCAGTCGTTTCCTTTTATGTACTGGGACTCCTAAAACTCATACTCATGCTTGAATATGGTTTTGAAATGCATTCTATTTTTGGTGTCTTTTATGTAAAGAACTGCAGTCAAGAATGGAATTATAACACCTTTCTACTGGAACATGGAAACACAGCCATCTGGCATGTATGTGTTTCATCATTTTGCCAATTTTCTTCCTACAGCCTATTTTAGTACTTGGGAGAACCTTCTTTTGCTTGGTGCTTTAGTCAGAGGGAAAAATGTGCAGAAAGGCACACAGTCTATATCTGTAAGATCTGTAAAATCTCCTTTTTGCAATCCACACCATGCTGAATGATTTGGTAAAGATTCAAAACTGCCTATGGTAATAGACCATTCTATAAATATGAAATATTTATAGAATTGCTGAATTTTTTGTCACCTGCATGATTTAATCAATTTCTCAGAACATGTTTTTCCACTGGATTTTTAAAATGAAAAAAATGTTTTTCTCAGTGTATTTACTTAGTATCTGGACAACCATGTTTTAACAGGAAAACTAAAAGAAAGTAATTTAGGGGTCAAGAAGAATCATACTATACTGCAAATGGATTTGGACAGATAGCTAAGAGTTATTCTTTCTTCTCCTCCAAGAGTGTTACTTCTTTTTATCTTTCTTTCTTTCTTTTTTTTTATGGAGCTAAAATTTAATATGCAATTTATGGTTCACTTTTGTGGTAAAAAAATCACTCTGGAGTACTTTTAAATATATTTCTAGGTATTCTGTTTACATTTATTAGAGAAATTGCCATTTTCATCTGTTAATTTAGTGCTAGGTTGGGCCACAATTCAGTAAATGAAAAGAAGAATTCCTCCTATTTAAGCACTCCAAGGGGGTGTCTGTGTGGTTCTAGGAAGCCTTAATCAGCTCTGCTCCACACTGGCACTAGATTTGTGAGGATTGTTACTTACAAATACCAACAAAAAAAATTAAAGTCTAATTTCTCACCCATACTTTGATTCACCAACTCCAGGCAGATGATGATCCCTTTCATCTTATATCTTTGCCCTTCTAGAATGAGATGGAATTAAAGAATGCAACATCCACTCAATTTTGCATTTTCTTGTATTCCTTTAAGTCTCCCTTACTGAAATGCACAGGTATCTCACTGAACTAAAAATCTAGCTCTTACATAGGGGCTCTTCAAAAAAATCTCTAAGTAGTTCTCAAAAGTAAGAAAGGCAAGGTAAGTTAAGGGCAGAAACACTTCAGAACAGATATGAAAAAGGAACCAGCCTCTGAACTATTGTTCATAAATTAGCATTAGTCCACACTTTCAGTGTATGTTTTAAGTACTTCATACTTTGTGACTCTGGCCACATGAGCTATTATTTTCCATCTATTCTGAAGCTGTATTAAATTGGCCATCTTTTCTGTAGGTGATGTGCAGAGAATGGTGACACAGAAGTATAATCAGGGAATCCTTGCATCTAGCATTCCCTAGACAGGAAACAGGTATCTGCTTCCTACTAGAAATAAGGCAATGAAACCTTGACAAGCAAATTGTGGATAAGAATGTTGAAGAAGTCCAAAAAAGAGTCCAAAAATCTGGTGTCTGAAAGCTCATCTGTAGTATTTCTGTGTTCTCTGTGTACTTAAATTCCTTTACCCCTTAATAGGGTGAGGAGTTTGGAAGGTTATTTAGCTGCCTTCATTTTGTCAGTTATAACAGTAGATAGGGAATTAAATCTAAGAATTAGCCATAAAATAGATTATAGTCCAAAGAACCCTTGCAGGAAACAGCAGTCAGACAAATTGAAAACTAGTCAATTCTGCTGGCATCCTGTGGGTCTAGGATTGGAAATTATAATGCCCCATTACAGAAAATCAGTACTTTTTGAGACCCAGAAAGAAATTTTTAGAAGTTGAGAAGCTAGAGTTGATAAGGATTTTTGAAACACACAAATGACTGACAATAATTCATTTTGCCTTCAGTATTGTGCAACACTGGTAATTTTAGCAACATCTGATAGTTTCTGTAGTTAGGAGTATCCAAATATTTTCATTATGAGCAAAATTTGTTAGACATAAAGGCTTTTACTATTTCAAGCTGTGTAAATATGTAATTTTAAAGCTGTAATAATATCACCAGTGCTTAACTTCTTGGTCACCTCACAAAATTCATGAAGTTGTTCAGATATGAATTGGAAATTTGTGATGTTGCTAAAGCACCCACTGAATCATCATGAATACCCACTGAAAAAAGCTATTCTACTGGGGAAGACAGGAAGAAAATATTTTTTTAGGACCAGAATAGAGAGTGCAATTTTGTCTTCATTTATTCTCTACTGGAGATTTTTTTTTTCTGTATATACTACTGCTGAAATAATATCAGTATCAATTCTATAACACCATAATAGATCACCAGCTGGTCAGTCTTAATACTTTTGAGACAACCCAGCTCAGCAAGTCTGGCAAGTTATTTAAATTACATGTCATCAGAGGCTTTAAAAGGATGAGTGAAACTGCCATTTTCTGCTACCCATGGCAGCAGGTAAGTCTCTGAAGAGTTTTTGAAAGATTTGTCAAAAATGTGTTCCCTCAAACAGAAAAAAAAATTCCACAAAAATTCCATAGGTGAATTACACATTGTGAGATATCTGTACATCTCTAAGGATAGCAGCAGTAATTGTATTAGTACTAAAACATAAAAAATCTCATATTGAGTTAATCACACATTTAATACTGTCCATATTTCTATTCCTGTGCCACTGTTTCCTCCTTTTTTCATCTTCTAATTCTCCTTCTCCTCTTCCTCCTCTTCCTCCTCCTCCTGCTCCTCCTCCTCCTTCTCCTCTTCTTCCTCCTTCCCCTTCTCCTTCTTCTTCTCCTGCCTTCTTGATCACTTATCCTGATAGAACTGTTAAAGTTATAACATGCTTCAACAAATTATTGTGACATTTATTTTCTTTCTTTTTCTTTTTTTTAATGTTTCATAATTGCTCTTACTAAATCAATAACCTTGAGCCTAAAGATGTAATTATAATATCTGGAACCACTGTATAAAATAATCAGGACTAAAAATAAGGCTTTGATTAGCTGTAAGGATTACTGTACCAAAGTTCTGTTTTCATCTTTCAAAATACTGTTTTCCATGTACTTTTGTGTTTGCTTGTATGCAAGATGCATACTGCACTTTGCAAGCAAGAGAATAAAGGAAAATCAAAGAAATGCCCACCTAAATGTTGTAAAAAATACTGCACATGTCATTCACTGCATTTCTGATTGACAGTTCTTGAAACTAAGATTGACAACATGTAGGATGTAAGGAGTGGGAAGACGACTGGAGTGTTCAGCTTATAAAAGAGAGGTCTGCCTTCACAATAGCTCTAGAAGTTGTTAACAGTCATCTGTTACTGCATTTGAAGAAGCATATGATAAACAGTGTCTAAAAAATCCCAAAATGATGTAAATGGCCACTTTTTAAAATTGTGGGTTGTATTTATGGATTGCCACATTTGCCATATTGCTTTCTCAGACCAGTGCTGTACTAATGATACTTTTCTTAAGAAGTTAATAAACAAAGAACAGGGAGAAGACAGATAATAATGACCAGTGAATGGCCAGTGATTTGAGACTATGGCCATGGTACTATAAAAATCCAGCCAAGGAATGAGAACTGAGAGTTTCTGAGTTTCTGAGGACAAGTGAGAAGGACTAGCTCATTTCCACACTGGTTAGAGACAGCCAGTCTTGCACAGCTTTACCTGATCCACACTCCCTAGAGCTTGATCTTGTCTTTTAGCCAAACTTTGGAGGCCCTGAGAGATCATCTTTAATTTACATGTCTGGAGGATAGTGGCAGGTGGATTTGCCCCATCTTCACCCAGATTAAAATGTGAAAACTATCTTGCAGCTTCCTGGAGTAGCAATTTATATGAAGAAACTCAGACGATCCTCTTATGGAAAGTTTTGAAGTATGATATGCATTTGTGATGAGTGACTGTGTGATAAATTTGTGAGGACCATATTTGACAACTGTGTAAAATATATGGAGGGAAAACTGGTGGAAATCTGACAGAGTTTTATCTGCATTTACTTTTGAGATTTGCTCATTAAGAAAACTGTCTCCAAAAGCCTGTACAGTCCTTGTCTTAAAAAGAGGTATTTGGAGCAGTCTAAAGCATAATTAAGGAAAGAATTATCAAATAAGCAGGTGTAAATGTACAGAGGTCTAGTTCTTAAGCAACATTCCTCTTTCATTTATTAGGACAGGTGCAACTGCATATACCAGGAGTCAGGAGAGGGTTCTTTGCCCAGTAGCATTGACTCATAGGCTAGCAACAATGATAATGCACAAGCCATAAAAAACAGGCACTTTACGACTCAAAGCCACAGAGTTCTGTGTTCTCACACTTCTGTCCCACTCTCTTTTTCAGGTAGAGAAATACACCAGTATGTATCAGTCCTGTAATTAGAGTGGATTACTTTTCAGGACTCCTATGGGTTGTAGAGTTCTCTACCATTTATGGTCAAATTTCTATTTCCACCTGCAAAGAGGATAAACCAATGGTTCCACAGAAGCTCCTTGCTTCCATACTTGCTGCAGTTATATAGGCAGCAAATGTAGGCAGCATGAATGCTGAGCAGCCTCATAATTCCTGGTGTGGGCACAAAGCCAGGATCACAATCTGGCTCTTCAAGACTTGACACATTCTCAGAACACTGTAATAGAGTATTGTTATTTATAAAATTTTGGACCTGTCTGAACTTTCCTACTTTTGTATCAGAGGATAAAACCTGAAGATATCTTCTATAATCTATAAGATATGGTATATCTTTCTGCAAACTCTGATAATAATTAGAGAGTACAAATTACTCTAGACCTTTCAGATTCCTGTGCTATAGGAATGTCATTTTATCCTACGTATTTTGCTGGTTCTCAGCAGTAAAGGAAACTAATTTGATTATTATCTTAGGATTTCTTTTCTATTTCTTTTTATTATACAGAGCCAATATGTTCCTTAATTTAGATATAACACAGCGAAATGAGGTAAAATCAAACAGAGGGTATAGTTTAAAAAATGCTAGAGTAGTATTTGTGCTTATTTTGGTGTAAAATTGGTTCTTGAGAATTAAAAGATTAATTTCTCATACATAACAGAAATTTAACTGGAACAATTGTCCTGACACTTTTTAGAATCTCAACACATGGTTTACTCCAAGTTGTGGCAGTGATTATCACACCTTATATAAGACTGGACTGAGATGTCTTTGTGTTGCATGGGACTTTAAAAGCCATATTTTGCATGCGAATATTTGTTTGAAAAATATGGTGAAAGAGCCAATTGAAAAGATTCTGAAGAAAACTTGCATGCACATGGACCCTGGAAAAGCTTGTAGGCAGTGTGTACCCGTTTCTACTTCTTAGCAGGAATCAGATACATTTCTAAAACAAGCTTCTTGTTGTTCATTACTGAAATAAACATGCAGGGTTAGGAAACATGGCTCTAACCCCTGTTTCTGTCTTGTTTGACTTGAATTAAATTTGACAAGATGTGCAGGCTTTGGGTCAAGCAGACAACAGAGAGGTAGACATGAGCTGAGACTAATTGTCCTTTGGTCACCATTCTCAAGAGGACTCATAATGTTTAGTGGAAGCACTAGAGAAAGGATGATTCTACCTTCAAGGCATCAGCTAGCCATTGACATTTTCAGCACCACAGTATAATTTTAATGGGGACAAGTGACTTTGAAACTTTTGCACCTTGCTATCTTGAGTGCAGTAGTAGAAACAGGGTGCATGGAAGGAACACTTCACATTCTTTATTCCCTGGCCAGCAATTCAGGGAAAGAGGTTTCAGTGCTTATTTATCTCTGAAGAAAGGCTTTTGAGGGAAAATAATGGTTCTTTTTATTTGACAACTTTATCAGTTGGTCTAATGAACAAAACAACTTTTCTCCATAACTTTTGCCCTCTTCTTTTACTGCAGAATCCAGAAAAAAAAAGGGGGAGAAAGGTTATCTCCTTTATTTGCTTTTCCTTATTCATACATGTAAACAGCATACAACCTCAGTTCATTGCAAGTGTTCTCAGGTAATTCCACACATCTTTCTTCTAAAATATGAAAGATATATTTATACTTTTTCATAATAACAGGGGTTAATGAAGACTTGCAATATGTAAATACTAATGTCACCACTCACAGAAAAGGCAAACCTTTAAATTTGTGCCCATTTGCTTTATTGCGTGCCAATGCAGGAAACAAGGGAACACATTGAACCATTTTCCTCCAAACAGACTACTGATCTTTCTCACTTACCTGAGAGCAGGCAGATACAGAAAAAAATTATTTGCACAGAGCAAAACAAACTGTAAATCAGAATTGGGGAAGAAGCTGATCATGGTGGAGTCATGATCCAATTCCTTCTTTGAAATGGTGCTCTGTATACCCAGGTTGGCTTTAAGGTTGTGCTCTAATCCCAGATTTATGACAAACATCTGTATCTTATAGATTCCATCCAAAACAATCTCCTAAAAAACTACTATATTGAATTTTGGACATATTTACATATTGGGGGTGGGGGTATTTGTCAGGTATTTAATAACAAGTAATGAAGATTTATACCTTAGCTGAGAATGGGCTAGATTCCATAATTTTTCATTCTCTGACATTCTAGCATTTGGGAATTTTTTAAACAGGTGATTAGTTTTTGCAAAGGAAAAATGTGATTGGTAATCAGAGTTGGATAAGGCCCAACAAAAGTTTATGTATAAGGAATATTTGAATATATTGGTGCTTGTTAATTTTGGAGAATGTCTCCATTTATCAGTGCTGTGACCCCTCAGATACACTCAGAAATGGTATAAAATTGTAACAATTTTTAAAATTATAACTCAGATGCATATATATTGGATAAGACTTCTATTTGGTAGACAATAATTTTTTTTTAAAACCTTAAATTTTAGTCTTTCATTCTGTTGCCTAATTCAATTATATACAAGTGATTGAGGACTGTGTCCCATTTTCCATTGCCTTATGCATTTGTGCTATTTTTAATCAAATTAAAGATAAAAGAATTTCAAAAAAAATCAGCCATAATATAGTCATAGGCTGATGAAAAAGTAGGTATCCAAAATGCATCTAAATATGCATAAAATCATTCTCCTTTTTTCCTAGAACTGTTATTCCTTCTTTCCCTCTGTTCTTGTATGCCTAAGTTTTCATTGTACAATATCATTTAGACATACTTGATCTGAAAGATAACCTAATCTCCTCCTTCAAATTGCTTGCTTGGTTCTAAAAATATCTTTGAAAAAAATCAGTTAATTTCTTAATGGTGTTTGTTCTTCTGATATCTTATCAACGAGACCTGAAGTTCTACCTAATTTCTAAACAGCTGTTCCATATGTCTGTGTGTTTTACAGCCTAACTTTTAGGCATATAAAGGATTAGTTGAGATCTTTGCTGCTTTCATACATTTTAGGGTATTTATTTTGGGGACATAAGTATCTATTTCATACTTATGTCTCGACTAGGGCACAGCAAAATAAGCACTGAGATCTATAAGTGCATTCTGAAAAAATGGCCATGATCCTGATCCTTTAGCTTTTAGTCCTATTCATCTTCTTCACAATCACTGTCTGTTTTTAGCATTTTTTCAGAGAAATCTGAAAGTTTCCTTTTTTAATTTTAATCATCTTGAGCTGAGAAAAAATTTCTTCTAAATTTTGGGAAGCCACCATTTAATCTCTACTGAACTGTAAATAAGCATAGTACTGAAAGAAATCGAGGCTATTAGACTCCAAATGGCTAAAAAGGATCTTAGCAAATAATTCCTTTCTTTTTCCCCATTGTTGACCAAATATAATACAAACATGTACTACAATTAATAGCATATAATTTTGGGTTTTTTTTCCAGTTTTATTCCTCCCAAGACAGGAGCCTAGCTCCTTCAAGTTTCAGATTTCTTGCCCTTTCAGCCCTTACAGCATTGTCTTAAGGCATAAATTTATTTCCCCAGCTGTTAAAGCAGACACAGACCACACCTCTCCAAACTCCTAGGAAGGTGCTCTAATATGAAGTATTAAGCAACAGGTAAAAAAGCAGTGGTGCATCTCCTCTGAAAGAGCCACCACCCATTTTAGAAGAAGCTGAGACAGATCAGGTCCTGAGCAGAAAGAATTACCTAATGGAAAAGCCAGATAGGCACTTATCTTAGATGTAGTGTGCAACACAATAGAAGGGTTTTGAAGTTAATATAGGTGTGATGAGGATTCTAAGAAATGCCATCCTTCTTCACTGATGAACTAAAGATTTTAACTCTTGCCTTCTAAGAATTAAATTTTTCCTCAACTTTCCCTCAGAGACAACCACCTAAAATTTATATCTATCATTTTAAAACAGTCATTTGACTTCCAGCTTCTTTTTACATTTTCTCCATTCATACTTTATTTCCTTTTGAAACTAATTTGAGCTTGAATTTTGGGAATACTGATCTTTTCAGGTTTCATCATCACAGAATAAAGACTTTAATGATAACATAACAAATAATTTCTTAACTTTCTTTAAAATTACAGGAAATATTTCAATATTCTACAAGTATTCTGCAATACCAGACACTCTTCTGTTGTTAATATTCTTTTCTTAAGACAAAGAGCAGTAAGTACAGCTGTCTTCCATCTGAAGCCAAAACCAGTTCTCGTCTAGAAGGAAAAAGTAGCATTTCCTAAAACTTATCTGTATCAATACTTAAAATACCTCAAGGATTTGTAAAAAACAGTTAACTTAAAAAGAAAAAAACCCCATATGCTATTTAAGTGTTTTTCAGTCGACAAAAGTACCATTGACTAGATCAAATATTGGCAAAAGCTCCATGAAATTTGAATAATTTTTCCCCTCAGCAGTCAGTATCTCACTCAGCACTAATCTGTAGTGAGCAAAAGAAAATTGCTTCAATATTTCCGGTTATCAGTTCTCCATGGAACAAAAAAGAAAAAGAATGTAATTTGTGCCTTTATTTTTTTTTTTTTAGCACAAGACAAAAAATATCATCAGTTAAAGCTGAAGTCCAGGCTTTCCTTCTCTGCTTTATATTCTCTAGTGATGTTTTGTTATTATGTTTAATGTATTAGTGTAAAAGAACATCTTATATTCAGGTACACCACCTACATGGATGGTATACACACACTGAACAATTTCATAGGGAATTTACTTGATTTTTTCCTTTGTTTTTCTTCTTTAAATATTAATAAGTTCATCATTTATAAATAGAGTATACAACTGCTCTCTAAGTATTGAAAAGGATTACATTTATTGTCTAAAGGTATAGACTTTCAAAATCATTTCATCCCTTGAACCAGTTAGAGATGGTTATTTTCTTCAAAGTAGCTGGCTATCTTCTCATTTGTTATGAATAAATTGCTTTCAATAAATTGCACATTTGTCCTATTTTCTGCTGTTCTAGTGCTCACAATCCTGGACAATTTATTTCTTCTTTCAGTCATCTTAAAACTCATTGAGACCTCTATTTATGGCTTTAGTTTAGGAATATGAATTACACGCTGACTTGCTTATAGTGTGAGAAAGCTTACTGTCTGAGTCTGAAAAGACAGAGAGTTTGTTGTGTTCAATAGGTTTTCAGCAGCCTTAGAAGATAGCATTTTGTTTATCTAATTCTATGCATAAAAATATTTCCAAAAAAAAGTGAATATTACCAGAGCATTGTTCTTCCTAATCTTGAATCAAGAAATAAAAGCACATTTTTTATGGCAGAACAGATAATTGAATGGCACTATTTGATTCTACTCTGATGTTATCCCTTTTTAGGTCATTATCTTCAGCAAGAGCTTTGCTGCTTTATCAGCTTCAATTTAAAATACAGGTGCTTTTAATGTTCTTTCAAAGGCTTAGCTGATAATATCAAGCAAAGTGAATTTGAGGTTTAGTACAAATAATTCCTCTTACCTGAACAATCATTCTTTGAAAGATGCAAATCAAAATGAGAGTTAGAAGCTATGTTCACTACATACTAACATTCAGTTTTATAGTAATGTTACTTCAGAATAAAACTGATATTTTTCTATCAGTACCTTGCACAATTTCACTGATGGTCCCATTAATAACATACAAAAACATGAGACTGACTAGAGGAGAAGAAAGACACTAATTCAGGGACTCATTTTTTTGAGTGTGAAAAAAACCCCAACATTGTGAGGCTGTGCCTATAGTGCAAAGCAGATATGTGTGTGGCTAATATTTTGGAAACATTTCACAGCCTTCATGGGAGCATCTTGGCCAGGCCAGCTGTCCCGTGTTCCTACTACTGACATTCAGCAGGGCAGCTCTTATTCTTTTCAGCTCCAAAGACAAAAGGTCTTGTACTACCAGGAACTGTCTGAGTCTTTCTACTTCAAAAAAGACAAAGCATGGCAGCATCCCTCGTGCTTTGGGATTGAGCTATGGGGCATTCATAAGTCTTACCTTCACATATCTCATGATCTCTATTTTAAAATGAAGTTGGATTATTTAATTCCAGGATATCAAAAATGAGGAAAAAAAAGCAGATAGACTTTCTTAGACTACTGGAATTATATCTTTTGTTTTTGACACGATATTTATTTAATTGTCCTAGGAAAGTAGGCTAAACTAAGTTTTTTAGTAACTTTAGTTTTTTATGACTGGAAATCTTGAAATATGAACTGCTGAGGAGTCTCAGCTGCAACTGAAATGAGATCTGTTTGGAACATGTGAAGTATGAGATAATACAAAGCACTCTGAAGTTCATGCAATGAATATCATATTTGATTACCCAAAATTTATAGATGTTTCTTAAATACTGTTTTTCTTTTCACTACCTGACATCCATTCCTAATCTTTCATTTCCTCATATAGGGGTTGTGAATTAACTAAAATATAATTGTGAAACATTTGATTAATTCAGAAAATCCAATAAGCAAATAAATAATTCTCATTTTGTTAAAAATAAGTAAAAAAAAATTTATTGGTCTGCAGTAAATTGTTCTTTAGATAATTCATTAGAGAGAGACAAAATGAACAAAATTCAGGCTGCTTGTTGAAGAGCCTCCTTTTTAATTTGTTATAGTTCCTGATTCTGGTTTTCCTACTTAGAAGTTTCTAGTCAAACCAGTACAATTCTCTGCTAGGTCAGGTTAGGATTCAGTCAATTTTTTCATAGTATCCTATATGATGCTGTGCTTTAGTTTTTTGTCCAAAACTGTGTTGATTGATACACCAATGTTTTAGCAATTGCTGATTAGTGCTTACAGAATGTTAAGAACCTGTTTCTCACTCAGTCCTGCCCAGAGGGTGGGCTGAGGGTGGGCAAGAGGCTGGGAAAGGACAAAATCAGGGCAGCCGACCCAGCTGACCAAAGGAATATTGATTGCATATGACATGGTGCTCAGCAATACAACTGCCTTGTAGGGGAGTAGTTTTTCAAAGATAGCTGGAGAACTGCCTGAGAATTGATCAGCTGATGGGAGGTGGTAAATGTGTTTAAACCACTTGTATGTTGGTTTTTCTTTTCTTCAATTATTAAATAGACTTTATCATGATCCACGAGGTTTTTATCATTTTTTTCCCTTCTGATTCTTTCCTGTATCCTGCTGGGATGGAAGAGTCAAACGACACCTGCACATGGATTTGTTGTTGGCCAGCAAGGGGTCAACTTATTTTGAATTCTAAGTCATTTGTTTCTGACTTTATTTTAATAATTCTCTAAGGCTTTGTAGGAGTTTAATGTCTTCTCCAGGCCAAATCCCTCATGTATTTGAATCAAAGGTGTTAATCTTTCATAATTTCTTTTTGTCAGTGATATGGATGGTACACGAGAAGAAGATTCTCATCTTTTAATTCAAGCACTGGGGCTTAATCCAGAGCAGATGAGAGCAGGAATAATCCACTTGTTCTCTTCTACCCCTAAGCTGGACGTTAATTTCCTGCATATGTTGGTGTAAGCACAGCCTGATCACACTTGGAACTGTGATAAGTGCGTATTTGTTGAGGAGAAAAATAGCCAGAAACTTATTAGGTAAGCACTATCAAGCACTCAGCAGCATGAAGAGCGGTTCTTGCATACTTATGACTTTTCCAGACTTGGCAGGATTTGTTTTCAGATCTATATCTTTGCCTAAAGCCTAGTACCTCCTGCCAAATTTCCAAGTGGCCTGACTCTGCTTTCATCTTCTCTGTATTCCCTGCTTATGCTTGGGTAACGACAGGAGTCCCTTGCTCATTCATGCATTTTGCCCTCTTGCAGGGGATTTTCCTGCCAGCCCAATCAGAAACTGCTTCCTTTCCCTTCCCATTTCTAAGATCTCCTTCTTTTGTCTGATGGTGAGAGGTGGCACATCCATTGCTTCTTGTGAAGTGGGTGGCAGCTGCACTTGTCTGAGGTATGGTAGAGCACAGCTCCTCCAGAAAATCTCTTCCTCAGGGTCTCTAATAGCTCTAAGACACAGCCCAATATGTCATTCCATTTCATCTCTCATCTCTGCCACCAGGCTGAGGGCATTGTTGGCCTGATGGTGTCTCACAGAGCTGATCTCTCTGCTGCCCTCAGAGAGCAGTGCCAGACTGGCATTCCCCACAGCCTGGGACCTGATCCTTGCATGCTCCTGTAATTGCTCCATCTGGGTCACCACATCCTTCTTGGTGTGTGTAGAAAAAGAAATTTTGTCTGAGTGAACACCATACCTAAGCTCTCTCAGTAAGGGGAAGACCACTAACTGATCTAGTTGTTTGAGCTGACAAATAGACAATTATTATTTTTTAAAAAGCCCCTAATTTTTTAAAAAAAAAAAAAAAACAAACCAAAACCCCAAAAAACAAACAAAAACAAACAAAAAAACCAAACAAAAAAAAAACAAACCAAAAAACCACCAAAAACCAAAACAAAGCAAAAGAAACCCATGCAAAACTTTCCTCCCTTTATTTCCTTACAAAATTTTGGGTCAAAATGTAATATTTAGCATACTTATAAATATCATAAAATATCTTAAGCCAAGAAGTAGCTAAAATCATCCATGTTGGATAGTATTAGCAATCCTGTCAGTTTGGAAAAGGCTGCTTATGAAATATAATCAACTAATGTTGCAATATCTATCATTCCAGAGGCCCCTCTGAAGGCACTGAGCTTTCCTACTTCAAGCACAGTAGTGAAGATTTATGCCTGACAATTTGCATCTTTCATATTGAATTTATTTTTTTCTTCCTCACCTGCTCTTTACAAATGTAGATCATTATCTAGTTTTCTATTATGTAAAAAACCAAAGTTACTGTTCTATTTCAGAATATCAGGGACATCTTCCTTGTCTGAGAAATATTGAGGCGTCAAGGATCATGCAACTTCCTAAGGGTGACAAATATTCAACTATGGATATCCTTCAGTCTCCTTGTACTTTTTATTGCACTGACAGGTGAAGAGAAAGTACAGATTTTAAAATGCTCAGCATAAGTACTGCATTCCAGAGCTAGGTTCATGGAGAAACTGTGGTGCAGCAATGATAAGTTTCAGTGTCTAATATACAGATATATGATTTAAGGGATTAATTTACTATGATTCTTTAAGCAATACTGTCTGACTAATGCCAACAACAGTCACAGAATATTTCCAAAATAACATGTATTATATTATGGATAGAAAAAGTAATTTCTATAGTAATAAAATACATAATACATAATAAACTTAAGTTTTAGTCTTGCAAGGAGAGCCACTAGTGTGGCTCCATAGTCCCATTAAAAATTAGTAAAAAAAGCTGGTTAAAAGTGTGAAAAATTATTGTTACATCTGTTTACTATTTCAACACAGTAGAAACATCTCCTTTGTAGTCTCATTACATAGTGATTAAAGGATGAAAATAGAATTTCATTTGCAAGGTATTAGTTTACAATGAATTTTTTGTAGTTGTCAGGGCAAAAAAACTATAATTACATAGAAATTAATTTCTCTCTTCAGGATATGAAGTGACAATGAGTGCATTTGGATGGAAAGGATGGGAATAAGTTCTAAAGCCAATGCTCTGAACAACAAGCAGCTGCAACTCAATATATGTAAAAAATAATGAAACCAAGCTGAATAGTGTAAACTTCAGTGAAAAAGTTATCCCTTGAGATGCAATCTTCTTGCAAAGCTCTTGAATGATTAATGGAAATGGTATTTCACTTGTGGTTGTTTTTTGAAGTGGGTCAAGAACACATATGTTTATAACACACACAGAAATTATGTTAAATTTTAAAGTTATGAGAGATTCACAAGAGCCAGACATATTTAGGATTAAAACTTTGACTACGTCCACAGTACATTCCCCCTGTGCCTTCATAATTGCAATGTTGTTAAGGCTTCAAATCAGTGCTTTTATGTTACAAGTTAAAGATTAATTGGAAGCCTTATCTTTGAATTTTATTTCTTTCTTTGGTTAAAGGCAAATCATTAAAACAGCATGAATACATTTCCTTTTCCTATATTAATTTCCTTTTATTAATGGGGAAGGGGAAAGGGGAAAGGGGAAGAGGACTCTGAAGGAGAACTCTAAGACAAAAGGATGCATTTAGTTAGGGGGTATATTTATTTTCTCATTGTGGATAATTTGATTTTAGAATTTGTAAAAATGTAGCATTAGCATAATTTGGATAGGAAAAGTCACTCTCTCTTTATACAAGTAAGTCCAGGGTTTAGCCACACTGATTCTAACAATACACAGATAACTGCTTTAACTGCATTTCAACTCAAACAAAATAGTTTTAATCTTTATCTCATTCTTGCTTTTGACTTTGTTGTTAGTGCCAGTTATTAGTGGTCAACAGCTATTGTAATTATTGTCAAGTAAGAAGAAAAAACTAAGACTGAAGTAGAATACTATCTTTTTGAACTAATTCAGTATTATGGTTAATTTCATTTTCAATATCTGCTTTTTGCTGAATATTTTAAGTTATTTTATTCAAGTCAGATAGCAATAAAATCTCCTAAAAAAGTAATTACCTTCAAGAGGGAAATTGTTTGGATCTGTACCTCACCTTGTTGTCGAGTCAATGTTTCATGTATAGAGAATCTCAGAATAATATTTATTCCCACCACACCGGTTTGACTATTTTAATTTTTTTTTATATACATCCATATGTAAATGTATCTTCTGGTTATATTGAATTGTCATTGTTTAAATGCAGATGAGATTAATGAATGACTCCAATTCATGTTGCATTTCTCTTTCCTGAGGAAAAACTTTTGAATAAAATAGAATAAATTATTTAACATTTTAGCTCAGGAAAGTTGCTGTCAGTTGTTAATTGCATCAGTAGTCAGCACATACTTGCTGATGATAAATAATATTTTATTATACTATCACTTTTTTTCCTATGACTTTTTACACATAATCTGGAAAATCCAGAAGTGTGTAAAGCATTATAAGGTTTGACTGAGGAGTAGATTGACAATCATCTACACACAAAAGCCACTGTAACAAATGTGGAAAGCTGACCCCATGACCTAATCACTTTAATAGCAGTTAAAAATACTGCCCAAACCAAAAGGCTCACTTAGGTGACAGTTCTATCCTGAGGATAGGACATGGAAGAGTTGTCAGTGCCTAGTCTGAATCAGTCAGGTGAATGGCAGGTATGGCTGAGAAACATAGCAAGAAAATGGGTCAAACAGCAGACAAAAATGGAAGCAGGGCTGCCTGTGTCTTTATCTGGATGTGAAGGAAATGTCTAGCATAGGCAGGAGAATATGCATGTTTTGTTTTTATTTTTCATGTCAGTGAAAATCCCTTCTGCATGCAAATAAATCACCTTTTGTTTTCAGAAAAGTGCATCTTCTGATTTTGGGATACTCATATTGTCAGCAGCCTTACAGATGCCAAGTCTAAGTTGGCTGATTCTGTTTGGAAACATAAGAGGTATGTATTGGAAATGCAATCAAAGTTTGCTCTTTTGACTCTAAAAATAACCAGTGGAGGCCCAGTCTTTTGAAAAGGATACTTTCACCAAACCCTGAATGAAGTTTTGGATAACTTAGCCAGAGATCACAACAAAAGATTAACTTTCAATTTATCTCTTCATGGAGTTACTAGAATGACTTGAAAAACAGAAAATGGTTGGTTGCTCTTTTGGTGTGTGCAAACCAAGGCATATCCATCTTCAGTCAAAGAAAAGTATCTAGCTTTCTGTATTGGGCACTTTCTGTCAGACCAAGGTCAATTTCTGCAGCTGCCTGCTGCATAGGAAAAGAAAATCCTTTAGACATAGCATCTGAACACACAGGCTGTTTCTGACAACAGATAGTGGTCTTTCCCCAGCTTTTCAGAACTTCCCAAAATACAAGTTTTCAAGAAAGTTTTCAATAGACTAGAGTGGGACAAGAGAAAGGCAGAAAATACAAGCTTTAAGAGAACAGAGAAAAAGATCCTCTAAAACTGGCAGAAGCTCAGACGTTGCACAGCTCAGTGCCTAGGCTGTGAGTTGATCAACATATAAAACTCTTCATAATTAGTTGACAGGTGAGACCAGATTATGTATACAAAAGTGCAAAGAATGGATGTTTATAACAAGAATAGGGACCAGACACATCAAGGCCTCCTTGCCATTTTTGCAGTTAAACAAGTAAGAGATATTTTAATCATTGTGCAACAGTTAAAATGCATCTTTAAAAGTAACCAGATCAGATTAGCCCTGAAATAAAACGAGAAGCTACTAAATAAGAACTCCCAGTGTAGTTATTTCTCACAGATCATTATTTTCTCCTATTCTGAAACAGATATACTCTCCATAAATCTTGTGAATCTAATGAGATTTATGAATGCTCATCAGCCTAAAAATTAGGCTATTTAGATTTTCATATGCCTCTAAGCCTCCTTTTCCCACTCAAATTTTGAAATTTCCATTTCAAAATTAGCTTAAAATCATATTTGCTGGGGGTTTTAACTCCTTTCTCTTTTATGCTTTCAAAATTTACATTTGTAATATTAAATATCAGTTTCAGAAGATGTTGGATCAAAGTCCAATATTTTTTTTTGTATTGCATTTAGTGTTATCTTGAATCTTAAAAGCATTTTTCAGTGTGAGCTCCCAACTGATTCATAACTAACAAATATTAACCCCCCCCTACAGCATCAGAATGATCAGCAGGCTTGACACTAGGTGGCAGACAAGACAACTAGGAAGACCTTTGAGGAAACTATCCCTACCTCTGTATTCTGGTGTGCTTCCTTGATGCCTTGGGTTTTAGCTTTCAGGTTTTTTTAGACTCTCTGCTGCTTGGTGTATCTGCACTGTATTGTGCACTGCCCAAGTGTATCCTTTCAATAAATGCCTATTTTATTCCTTTTGCTCTGTTTAGTCTCTGCTCCAGGTCAGCCTTTCTAGGCACCACCTTCCAGTTTAAGTAACAAAATCAAGGAGTTAGTACTGCAGACATGCTAATTGCAGCACAAACTACCTGCACACACTATTGACTGACTGTATCTTTTAGTGCTATCACATGCTAGCAAGACACTCTGAGAATCCTTTGTCTTTTAAACCATGAAAAGGTTCACATTGTTAGCAGTTTAATTATGAATATTATGTAGATACATATGAAAGAATATATGTTTCATAACATATGAGAAAAAATGCCCAGTTAAAACTTCTTGTTATATAAATATTTCTTGTTATATAAATGTATCTGTTTATCTGTATATGTGTGTTATATCTATTGGCCTATAGTCAAGCTGTTGGCTGATATTCTAGGATTTGCTCCCCAATGCATTCAGGACCAATGCATTCCAACTAAGACAAAGACAGGCAAAAACACATCAGGAGGCCTGTGTGGATTAACAGGGTCAAATTCAAACACAAAAATGAAGACTGCAGAGGGTGGAATCTAGGACAGATAGTCTGGGATGAATACAGAGATATTATCTGATCAGGCAGGGATTAGAAACGCTAGACCTGATGGAATTGAGGCAACCCATGAACATCAAGGGCAACAAGAAAAGCTGCTACAGCTATGTTGGTGACAAAAGGAAAATTAGGGAAAGTGTAGACCCTCTCTGCAAGGAAATGGAAGACCTGATTAGCCAGGAGATGAAGCAGACTGAGTTACCCTATGACTTTTCTGCTTCATGTTCAATGGCAAATGTCCCAGCCATGTTGCCTGACTCACAGGACACTGGGAGAAGGAGAGAAGAATCTCACAGTGTAGGAGGAGACCGAGTTTGAGATCACTTAAGGAACCTAAAGGTGCACAAAACCATGGGACCTGATGAGATGTCTCTGTGAGTATTGAGGCAGCAGGCAGATGAAGTGACTAAGCTGATATCTATCATATTTGAGAATTTTTGTTGTTTCAGTGAAGCTCCCACTGACTGGAAAAGGGGAAATTTTGTCTCCAATTTTAAAAAAATTTAAAAGGAAGATCAGGAAACTACAGGTGCCAGTCTCATCTCCATGACTGGAAAGATCATGAAGCAAATCCTCCTGGAAAGTATCACAAGGCATGCATAAAATAAGGAGATGATTGATGACAATCAAGATGGCTTCACTAAGGGAAAGTTGTGGCTGATTAATTTGGTGTTTTTCTATGACATGGTTAAGGCATTGGTGAATATGGGAAGAACGACTGATGTAATCTATCTGGACTTCAGCAAAACATTTAACACTGTCTTATATGACAACCTTGTCTCTAAACTGGAAACACGGATTTGACAGATGGAATATGTGGTGAATAAGGAATTTGTTGCAAGGATGAACCCAAAGGCTTGCAGTCAAGGTCTTGATGTCCAAGTAGAGACCAGGCATGAGTGGTATTGCTCAGGAGTCAGTACTGGGGCTGGGGCTGTTTAATGTCTTTGTTGGTGATGTGGACTTTGGGATGGAGTGCTCTGCCAGTGCTCAACAGCACCAAGCTGTCTGGTGCAGTCAACATGCTGGTGGAAAGGGATGTGTCATCCAGAGGAAACTTGACAGGTTTGAGAGGTGAGCTTGTGCACTTTTGATGAATTTCAATAAGGCCAAGTTCAAGGTCTTGCAGCTGTGTCAGGGCAAACCCAAGTACAAGTAATGGGCTGGGTGAAGAGGGGATCAAGAGCAGCTCTGAGGAGGAAGACGTGGGTGTATTAGTGCATGAGGAGTTCAACATTACCTGGCAATGTGCTCTTGATATATAGATATAGATAGATATAGATATAGATTATATAGATATAGATTATATAGATATAGATTATATAGATTGATAGATATAGATATGGATATAGATATAGATATAGATATAGATATAGATATATGGAAATACACTGAAAAATTTTAGCTGGATTTCTACCATGTTTTTATTGAATGGTTATACAATATTATTTCTCTGTGGCAGTGAAAGTGTCTGTCTATTGCTTCCTTTTTTATTCTTTTTCAAATTATGAATCATCTGTTGAATATTGGGAAAGATCTTCCATGAGAATATGCATAATTAGGTCCTATGAACAGTGCAAAAACTTTCCTATAAATAAGCTCGGAAAAATAAAAAAAATGCTAATATAATTAAAATTTTATCTCAAACATTAATGGGCATATTAACAATATTGATGAAAAAATTAAAAGAAAATTACTTTCAAATTATTTTGTTGGGTTTTTTTCCACACCAGGAATGCAAAGTTCTTAGTCCAAGGGGACTAAGTCTATAATCTGATTTCCAATTCTAAACAAACTCTGTTGGCTAATAAACTTGTAATGAGAAAACAAACAAATTAAACTGTCTAAAAGGTCTGATCCTTCAATAGATTTTTTTATTTTAATGAAAGAACCTATTGAGTGAAACTTGAATTTTCTTGCTTAGTTTTAAAGATACCTGAACAAACACAATATTGCATCCTTTTTATCTGTCAGCAAAACCAGTTGAAAAAGCATCAATGATTATTGAATTTATATAAAAGATAGCTATCCAAGTGATCTAGGACCTTTTCAAAAATAGACATAAGCAAATAGAGAGGACTTTGACTGTGGCTTTTTTTTCAGACAGTTAAAACAGAATATATTTGAAAGTTATCTAAAATATTTTCAATTTTTACTTCTAATTACCTGTTAAATATCAGGAATACTGTGAATTCATAGATAAAATCACTGTGAAGGTTAGATGGAACATAAACCGAAGACAGACAGGAGGTCTTCTTATTGTTTAGCATTATTCATTTCTGGGCTGAACTCATTACCAGAGACATCAATCAAGAAAAGGCATTTATCCAGTGAAGCTGAATGTATTTGTTGCATTCTGACATTAATTAGTTTCAAAATATGTTGCATAAGGAAAAGGGTAGAAGCTCAGAATACAGTCTTGAGCTGCTGCTTGAAGCCTGCAGGACCCACGGCCTCAGTGTGTGTCTATTTGCAAAACTAAACCAAGCTGCAGATGCTGCTCACATTAATAGTACTGAATTAGTTATCTCCACACCCAGGACAGCTTTTCTCCATTTCCTTCTTTATGCTGCATGGGCCAACAACGTCATTGTCTGCCACAGGCTTGCTTTACAACAGATTGTGCTGTTTTGCTCTTATGTTGCATTCATTTCGGCTTCCAAGTGGAAGTGCTACTAATGCATTTCTTAGGCACTTACTATAAAAACAATTTGTCCTGTTGGCAGTTTCAGATACTCAGGAATTCTATGTACTTGTCTTCACTTTGCAGATCATCTTTTTTTGGCACTTAAATATCACAGGAGGAACTTCCTGACTGGAGATAGCACTTACCGTACTATATGAGCTGTGCATTCTTTTTGGCTCTAGGGCTACATATAGAGACAAGCATTTGGCTCTAGCAGGCAAAACAAAAATGAATAAGTTACATCAGCAGAAAAATTCAGGTCAATATAGTTTTGAGCTGCAGAAAAATCACTTGATTTTTACTACCCCTGATGAGTTCTATAGGTCCAGTGTTTTGATTGGGTTTTTCTGGTTGGGCTTTTTTTTTTTTTTTTTTTTTTTTTGTACTGCAGTCTTATACAAGACCTCATTTCTTTTCATTATAGATAAATTAGTGTTTACTTCTTCTTATGAATATAATTCAGCTCCTAATTCTGTTCAAAATATTTTTCATTATCATTCCATTGCTAAATAGAACTGGTATAAAAAATGTCACTTTTTTTTTTCTGGTGTCAGGTTTCCAATGAATATAAACCTAAAAGGATGAAATAAGACTGATTTTTATAACCAAGGCTTTAAATGCAGGTAATTCTTATTTGATAGCATATATTTTGAAATTAATTATTTTTTTTTCTATAGTAGATAATAGTTAATTAGGGTTGCTTCAGAATGGAAATCAGGTGCCTGCCTTATACTGAATACATAGATGAACACTCGTTTTGAGATCCCTTGATTTGAGAGCACTCCTCAGTATTAATTTATTATGAGGAAAGGTAAAGTCATGAAATGGTATGCAAGGCATCGTAAAACTTTCAACTTTTCAACATACTATGCCCTTTTTGAGATACTGAATGTCTAATAAAGCAGAAAACTGTACTAGCAAAATGAATGTTGGTGATACAACACAATCTTCTCCTAAGACAAGCGGTCAAAAATTAGAGCTAGAGGACATGAAAAATCAAGGGGAGACAAAAAACAATAACCTCCCAAGGAAATATGATGACACTGCTGGATATAAAATTCACATGAAGAATAAACCAGTATGTATTAATAAAGGGTAAGATAATTTTGTGCAGAATCAAATGAGTAATTTGTATCAGATTCAGAGGAAAATATATTCCACTGTTTCTGTCACCTCTCTTTGTAAGTAAAGCCATATGTTTGGGATAGGAAATAATATCAACAGTAGTAAATAATAACAAAGAAAAAAAATATATGCCATAATTATCCAAGTAGGATATTTAACTAGCAGTACAGGAAAGGAGAGGAGATGTGCTGGAAAGTAACTGCAGATGTGTTGCAGAAGTGGATGAATATCTAGGTCTGTACTAGTGCATATGTGTCATGGTCTTTCTCCATTTGCTTCTTGGTAAACTCAGCCACTTGCTCGTAAAGCAATGGTGGGTGAAACAATCACTGACAACTGGAAACATCTCACAAGGTCCTCCTAGGGAGCAGTTTTATGACACATTTGTTGGTATATACTTAAATTTGGCTTATACTTAAAGGGTGGTATATACCTAAAATGTTAAGCCCATGAATCATGAATTATTGATGTAGGAGTGCAATGAATTTCACACAGGTGAAAGTTAAGCTACTGTAGTACTGTAAAATATGAATCAAGGTAGTAAATGAGGATACTAATATTTCAGTTTCCCAGAAACCCTTTTCTGTGCTTTTGGAAGGTTTTCATTCTGTTTATTCATTCCCTCAGTCCCTTAGAGAAATGTAGACTGGATTGTCCATTCAACAAAGCTGTGTGAACTCAGCTACTCTTTGAATCTCTAAATAAACAGTAATTCAGAACTTCACTTTCTAGGGTATGCAATCTTCATCCCTAGGATATATCATAGACCAAAAGACATCCTGACTCTGCTCATTTGCTTTCAAGAACCTGGAAGAGACAGGAAATTTGAACACCCTGGAAACCCTCTAATTTCTTGGTTCATCTTATTAGTGAATGATAACCACTCTTCTCAAGGTTAATTCTGCTTTTCAGTATTCTTTTACTTACCCTTACATTGAAGTGATATTTTGTGCAATGTTGTTACTTAGATCTGACAGTAGATTTTTGTTTTCATCATGTATGACATGACTACGTAAACAATAAATGCAACATCAGTTGTATTGTAAGAGGGATTTAAAAAGTAGGGCTTCAGAGTTTACACTGTGAACGAGGTGGAAATAAAAACAATCTAATACTTTATAGCAGAATTTAAGTACCATTGTCCTCATAGCTGTATAGCCTTTCCATTAGAGACCCAGTCAGGGAACTGAAGAGATCAGTGTTCCATTGATTTAGGCAGAAAATTTGAATGTGCGAACTTCAGAAAAAAGAGAGAAGTCAAAAAGTAATGAAATTTGACAGACTTCTAGAGATTACATTAGACTTAGAATGCCTTAAAAATACCTGGTTTTAAATCTTCTGGTATGCGTGGTGGCTACCAGGTAATCTAAAAATTAAACAGAGTCATTATAGTTTTAATGGTTGGGTTTTAGTTTGGGGGTTTGTTTTATTTGGGGATTTTTGTTGGGGCCAAGGGTGTTTCCACATGGAAAGTACCATTACAAAATTATTTTTTAAGAAACTCATTAACAAGTAAAGCCTCCCTACTAAAAATATTTTTTCCAATAGTTCTCTTACACCCGGTCTAAAATTTTCTAAGCATATTAGAAATAAAGCATATTTTAAAACACAAATTTTATTCATATTACTCAAATAAACTGTTCCTGTCAGATATGCTCCTGTGCATCTCCCATATCCAGATGAATACATGAAATATTAAATACCTAGACTTATTTTGATTTGAATGTTTTACATGTGCAAAGTGGAGATATAAAGAAATTAGATGTCTTGGACAAGATCACAGACAAAATACTGACAGGCCAAGGAACAGAGTGCTCAGAAGGGACTTTGGTGAATCAACAGCTGTTTTTGATGAGTGTTTGAATGACATATGCATTTTACTGCATTTATCAATTATTACTGTTGCTACTTTACAAGTAGAACCTATATTTTATAGTTAATAATGAAGGATCACATGCATTCTTTTTAATTCCAGGTGACTATATCATATAAGCATGCCCTCCAAAAAGCCTTCCAAATTCTCCATGTCGAAATTCAGCTGTTTCTCAAGTGTTGGGCCCTTAACGATTAGAGTGTTCTTATCCATTAATTGATTCCCTATTAAATTTATAGAAATTATTTTCTTTTGTTTGGGTTCTTTTTAGTAATTTATTCTGTTTGTTAAATCTTTGTTAGAAGAACTCCAATTAGGCTTTAACTTCCTCCTTCTCTGAAATCTCTCCATCTCTCCTAAATTTTGTGAAACAAAAAACTTTTCCTATCCAATTCTTCAGTCAATCAGTCAATCAATCAATCAAGCAAGCAATCAATCAACTGATCTTTTTTCAGTTCCATAACTTTAATCCTAAGATTTTCTACAATTGCATTATTCAATTCTAATCTATTAAATTCAATCTAATCATAAAATCTCACTGTGAAAACAGGTAAAGAGAAAAATATAGCATCACATAGCATTGAGTAGTTTTGCTCAATATATTGTGAGTTTTAAGTCAGCTGCAGTGGTAGCTCAAAAAATCACAGTGAAAGTTATTGGAGCAAAATATTGAAACAAATTTACAAAGTACATAATACAAGCCAGGAATATTTGCATATTTTTAGCTCTACCACTGTTCACCCTATAATAAAAATATTTTATACTATGGCCTAAAATGTCTAAAAGCAATGAAACAGCACAAGAAGTCTCTAAATTTGCTCTGAATTTTCTTTTAATATATTGAAGTTAGCCTGAAGATAGAACTTTGTTTATGTAATTTAATATTTATAAGGGTAAACTAACTTCACAAAGTAGTACATATTTACATCTCTAAGTAATTGCTCCCAGTAATTAGTTAATTGCATTACTAGGGATTGCAAAGCATTAATGAAAAACATTTTCTGCACATCCAGTGATTTACAGACTGAACCTGGACTTCATATAAACATAATGCACCTATTATAAAATAATTATACATAATTTATATGCACTTATTCTTTGTGGAGAAAGCCTTACTGATATCAAGAAGCTAAAACTAGTTACCAATCCCTGACTGTAGAATTTTCCTCTGTGCCTGCAAAGTTAGCAATAATATAACAATGTTTTTCAACTTTTACTTGCATTTTAACATTATTTGAAATAATGTCATCTGCAAGTTTGATTCAATCTGAATGCCAGAAGGGTAGAATAAAAAATTTATTGTATCAAGAAGATACAGACAGAATCTTGTACCTCTCACATTTATTCTGGGGCTTGCACAGCAGAACAAAGAGGTTACAAATGAAAATATTTTCTAGATTTTATGTTCATGCATAGAATTAGTTTGATATTATATTTTAAAGCACTGATTATAATTCATTATTGACAGTTTGAGGTGCTACAAAATGTCAGATTATTTTATTAGTACTGTGACCTCTGTTTTAAAGGTTTGTATCTCTACTGCTTGTGAGAGATTATGACAATTCACTGACAAGAAGGCAGGTTACCCCTGCAGGCACATGGAGCATACATGTAAGTGTGAAGGAAATGACACAGTATTCCCATAAAACAGAAGGATTTAAGTTTTTCTAAGTAAGGCTCTCATGCTTTATGTTCTGCCACAGTGCTAAAAAGGCTTTTTTGCTGAAGACAGGAGAGTCAGGTGATTTGGTAAGTCTACAGATTCAGCTTCTAATAATGTGTAGAGTTGGTTATACATATCTTTCAAATCCACACTGATAAACTCCACCAAGCTTCTTTCAGGGATTAAAACAGATTTTAGGATTGCATATACTGCAACTGAGAAAGAATATTGTAACTATGAGCAAGATATGAAAAGAGTGACAAAGAACTTTTTTGAAAGCTGTATTATAATATTGCTCCAAATTCAGATAAATATTTACAAACAAAGTTCTGCCTAGGGAAATTAAAGAGAAATTAAAGTGAGGAATGACTACAATAAGAATATAATTCTCTAAAGTGTATAATGCCATGTATAAATAAAAAACCTCTATATCTACTTTGGAAATAGAATGCAAACATGAAATGAAGATACACATATCAGCCCCAACCTTGCTTTTTAAAAAAATACAAAAACTTTATTTTTCTAACTTGTACTGCCAGAAGAAAAAAGAAATCATAGAAGTCATGTTTAGTTTTATTTTGCCTCACTTAGTCTTAAAATATGCTAGCTGTCATAATTTACTGTATGTAGAAATAAATAACTGTTGCTGACAATGTTCCATTCCCTTCATCCCATTCAACAGTGACATTTGATTCTTATTTGGGTCCATTCTGCAAAGCCTCTCTGACCAGGTCAGTATGCAATATCAACTGAACAGTAGAGAATGCACATTTCTGCTTTCCTTGGAATTCTGAAACATATTAATAGAATAATATACTTCTGTTAATTAAATTTTTCTGGAGCACAACATTAAAGCTACAATTTTAATTACTATATTCTAGTAATCATGGAGTATAGACTGAGTATTAGCATCCATTGATGGATAAAATTTTCAGGTACCTGCACTTGAAATAACTGAACTTTGAATGTAAAATGTGCAGGTTTCATCTTGTGAGGAAAATTAGTTAGCAAGGAGGACACCTGTTCTTGTCCTATTTTATTTTGTTCTCTTGATCCTTCTTGTGTTTTTGTCTTCTTCATGAAGAGTTCATATGCAATGATTTGAACAGAGCATTACTCAATGTAATGCCCTTGTTTTACTCAATTCATCCTAGCAAAAACCTGCTCTGATTTGTTTTGTTAACAAGCTTGGTAATCTTAAAATCATCTGTTACACTACCCATGACTTTATGGTATTTCACTGGCTCACAACAGAGTATTGAATTTATGTTCAAAATGGGATGGAGAACAGAAGAGGAAGAATTTTACTCATTTTAGCTATTTGAACACTGAGATGCATTATCTGATAAATCAAAGACTGGTTTGAATATCTAAAAACTTTTTTTAGAGTACTTAGACCTAGTTTGGGTTACTGTTTCCAGAATCTTCAAATGCAGCTGCAGTCATCCTGTAGTTCATCTGGTAGCCATTCATGGCATTCATTGTATTCCCAGAAAAGAAGGAAACTCAAAGCCTGCTGCATAAAATAAATGGGGTTAAAGGTGTAATTCAATTGTTCTAATTTTTATCATGTCAAGTTTCTGCATATCTGAACTCCTAAAAACTCAGAGGAGAATCTTGAGGTGAGTATCTCTCCATGTTCCTTCATTTAAATGAACACACCAAAAGACATTAAAGGCTCTCAATCTTTAAAAATGGATTATTTAGAAGATACATAAACTAAGCCAAAGTAAACCTGCAAAAAAAATCATGGTTTATTTCAATCGTCAAAATTACCTGAGAAGGTTTTAAACAATTCTCCTTTGTCTCCACCACCTCACTTTTTTCTTCTTTTGCTTTTAAATCAAAGAATTCACTGTGTTCTGGATCACAAACCCCATAAATTCTCTCTCCAGGTCTTTAAAAATTTTTATTTTGCATAATTTTGGCTTTTGTTTCTACCTAACAGCAAGATCTTTGTTTCAAACAAGGTCTCCATCTCCCTTATCCTGTAGGCCACCCCTCAGTGCTTGCCTCACACAGTATTTTTCAAGCTGACCAGATGCTCAGCCTAAGATAGCACTCTTCCCTTTCCTGTAAGCATTCCTTTAAACTAGTAAGGCAGCAACTTTGACAAGCAACATTTTCCCCTTTTGTTCAACCATCCCTTATAGATGGAATATATAATCATAGAATCATTAAAACTGGAAAAGACTTTGAAGATTATCATGTGCATTGAACTGTGTTATAAAGTGCCACATCTACTCCAGGGATGTTGATACTACCACTTTCATGGGGAACTTTGTCCAACATTTAACCACTCTTTCAGCAAACAAATTGTTCCTAATATCCAACCTCAGCATCTCAACATGGTATGGCATAGACATGTAATGGACTGTAAGATAGTTCAGTTCATCATAGAACTGTAGAAAGTATAGAAATCATAGTCTTCCGAGGCCTAGAGTGTTTCATCAACAAGATGTGAATAAAAATCTCTTTGGCTTTCACAGATAATTCGAAGGGTACAGAGCCACAGCTTTTCTCCTTTTGTGATTTGGTCATTAACCTTTCTGCCTTCTATCTGTTGGAGTTCTCTCCTCCAGCTCGTCTTACTTCCCTCATTTCCCTTATTCTTTCATCTAGGCTTTCTGTGTCATCACTTAGGCTTCATATAAATACATTGACTCCTCACCAGCCATCCCAATTTATTTTGTTCTGTTTATTCTCAGATCTTTCCTTGTTATTTCTGTTTACTACCACAATTTTTGCATTCTGTCCACCTACTGACCTTTTCTTTTTCAGTTTTCAGTCTCATGTGCTTCTAATGAAAAAGAGCCTAAGAAAGAGAGTTTCCTGAACATAGTACCAACATGGCTATCAGGAGTTCCACACAATGGTAGTTTTCTGAGGAAAGATTTGGTCAGTTCTATGTTACGTATTGTTATCCATAAAATAGTGTAAACTTTTTGGAGTCTTATACCTTGAGCTAATTTGAAGATTTTATTGGGATAACAGATGCATTCTTGACAGACTTTGCAAAAAACCTTTTTTCCAAAATGTGTAGCATTGTAGGTTTTTGTACACGGAAATAGTATTTAATTTTGCCTAATTTTCTTTGGACATTTTCGTGGGAATAATAGATCTGTTTGATTGAACACTTGTGGCAGAAATACCAAAAAAGGGCAAATTATTCTATCCTGAGTTGTTCAGTTGTTCACTTAGCATGGAAAATGTGAGTTCAGACCATTTAACCTATGCAAAGTTATAATCAACTGAATATATGAACCACTGGCCAATCTTAATAATAGGTAGTATCAACAGTCCTGCTTAAAATCTTTATGATGTTCTTGTTGCCATGGAAACAGTTGTTCCAACACAGATTCTCCTAAGACTTCATTTTTTGATAATAAGAATAATATACTCCACTTAAATATTCTTGTGTAGGGATCAGTTTCTCAGGGTGAGAACACCAGTGCTTCAACTCTCACCATCAGTGTAAAATATCTTTAAAAAATGTATATTCTAGACATAAACATACTATAGAGTAAAATTTGAAGTGTAGAAAAGTTGTGAAATCTCAACATAGAGTGACTGATATCTGCAATACAAACATATATGTGCATTATATTTTGGTAACATAGCAAAGTTTTACAAAATGGAGTAGAAAAAACTTCACAGGTATAGCTGTATTTCCTCCTACACTATTGTTATGGCAAAGTATATTGATTGCCATTACTAGAGAATGGTGCAGGCTGCAGTGAGCTTCTTTCCCTTATTTTTACACCTATGTGCGTCTATTGTACGTTTGTACATCTATGCTAGGGAACATTATTTCTTCTGGCATTTGGAAAAAAATGCCTTTGAAGATTTTGTTGCTCTTAACACTTCTTCAGCAATTGCACCAGAACTGTGCAAAAGGAGGGAAAATTTTCTTGATAGGTAAATAAAGAATATAGAGAAAGATGTAAAGAGTAAGTGAAGTTTATTTTCAATAGAATGACTTTTATTAACTATTATTGCTTATACAAAAACTTTGATTTATAGAACCACCTATTCTTACCTTAAAATATAAATTAATTATCATCTAACTCTATATAATCACAAAACAATTGAATACAGCAATAATACAGTTCAGTTTTCTATTCATCTCTAAGGTTTAACATTCCTTACACCAAGCTTCCAACAGCAGAATATATCTTTACTTGTCAGCAAAGGAGAAATAAAAGCAATAAAACCAATATACATTGAATCCCTTGGCTCCAAAAATTTTCACTGGTTTTCAAAAGTGCTTCACATTTCTGTACAAGATCTGTTTTAACATAAGGTATCTATTGCAACTTTTAGTTTCACTTATCTTCAGGAGGAAAAAAAGAAAAAAAATCTCTTCCCCATCACATGTTCATATACCTTCTTTAAATGGTTTCTAATTTGCTGGTAGTTTAATTTCTATTACTGACAGTTACTCTACCTATGAGATATACCTTGTTCATTTTATAGCAAAATTCACGATATATTTTAAAATTTATATAATTTTACATTTAAACACGTCCAAGAAGTGATTTCTGAAGCCTTGTCCACTTTTCCAGTGTGGGGCAGTGAATGACTGGCTGTGTGGGACTGAGCTGCCTACTGAAGTTAACCCACAGCCAATTAGTCAGGTAAGAGTCTGCATTAGTCTGCCTCTGCTAATATTTCCACTGCAGAAGTCTCTGGAAGTTGCTGCTAGAGTTGAATCCTCATAGGCTGGGTGCCAACAGAGCATAAGGAGATAGGATTTCTGCAAGTATGCAGTGTATGTAGTACAGATCTCAAAGTTTCCATTTCTGTGGCTGCATTGTTTGAGGCTGGAAGGATCCCTGAAGGTTACGCCTCATCCTGCTCCCCTACTCATGTTAGGTCACTAAAAACTGCTTTTCTTAAGACTGTGTTCAGAAGGCTTTTGAAAATCTCAAGGGATGGAGACTCCAGAGCCTTTTTGGGCAAACTGAATGAGTGCTGTGAGAGACTAAAGATTGATGTCTCGAGATATTTTGGGTGCATGTGTGTGTGGAAGAGGCAGGTCAGGTCTCACCCTGGCAAGGCAGTGCCTTGCTCTGCAGCCACCATCCCTAGAACCTGTATCCCAGCCCAGCAGTGCCTGTCAATCCCTGGCACAGCAGAGGCAATGCTCCACACCTGCTTCTGGAGCCCCTAACCCAGCTCCTGAGGGGACAGGTGACTGGAAGTCCTGAGGGATGGGCCAAGGAAGGCCAAGGGATATTTAAGGCTGAATATAAGGCAAGCACACGTCTTTATACTACCTCATCTTGGAATTTCTATCCACAGAACACTGCTGAAACCCAGGAGTTGGATACCCTTTTCTATATGTTTTCTGTCTTTATGCCCTCTTTCTTCCCCTAATTCGCCTCTTCTTGAATTTTTGCACTACTTAAAATCAAATGGACCTGGAGTTTGCTAAGTTGAATAGGCTAAGTAAAATACTTGGAGAAGGGTTTTATGTTGAATGAATGCTGCTCTAAGCCTTTGCCAAGATTCTTGATTTTCCAAGGTTGCCAGTGAAGTTCTTTTTGCTGCTTTCACCTCTTGAGAATATCTTTCAGTATTTCTCCCGTGTGTCTAACTCAGAGTACATAAACACCCATAAGCCCCTTTAAAAGTCTGGTCAAGCAAGTTTTTTGGGGCTTCAAATGTCCTCCTTGTCACAGTATCAAAAATGAGGCACAATAATAAGTACAACCAAATATGATAGAGTGTGGATCATATATTCTGGTTTTGTCCAGGTTAGAGTTGATTTTCTTCATGGCAGCTATTATGGAGATGTGCTTTGGATATGTGGCCAAAAGAGTGATGCCTTTCAAAGGTGCACAGTATTGTCAGCTTTATATACAAAGTTATCTCACACTGCCCAATATGTATAGCAATTTTGTCTTTTTTTTCTCTTTTCGCATGTATTTGCAAATTTTAACATGGTGTCATCAGCAACTGGTTCAGTCTCCAAATGCACTTAAGAGGTTAGCAAAGCATGTAATAAAAAAAGAAGACCAAAATCACTAAGTAACAATTTATGAATGTAACAAGTGATCAAATAAAATGCATTATAGTAGAAAGCTTCTGTTCTGGTTCCAGTTACTCAAAATTATCTTCCAGTGTCTGCAAAAACGAAACTCAGATAGGTATGTACTTATTTTTTTGCAGCCTGCAGGTTTGCAGACAGGAACTTGTGCTGAGTCCAGAGTTTTTTATGTTTCTCAAAGGTTCTCTTATAGGAATGGAATGAAGTAGACAGGCAAGCTGAGTGCTAGTTGATTCCTGCTATAAAAGAGGATTAAAAGTTAGGGTGGCCTCAAAAGCTAGTGCCACCAGCAAAGTAAAACTGAAAAAGGAGCAAAAAAAGCTACTGTACAAATTGAAAAATCCATTGGATAATATTACTTTTGATACTAGAGAATAGCATCATACTTCATAAATTGTTCATTATCGCAGACTTCTAGTTGCAAGGTCACTGTAATGTACTCAGTGTCTGTCCACTTTATTCACTTCTAACAGTACTAGGGAAAAAAACCTTAAATAAGTTCGCTTTTGCAGCTGAAAAGTAATTTGCCACAATATCAGCTAAAAAGAAAAAAAGAAGATTCAATTAATTGGTACTGCAGATTTATGCTCAAACAAATTTTGCGACTGAGGAATACTGTACACGAATTCAGAAACAATTTGGAAATAGACAGGGCAGATGTTACACTGACCTCTGCCCATTAGAATGTGATGGATAGTTTGGCTTATCTTTTTTTACCAGATAATGTTACCTCTAGGGAAATCATTATCAACAGTGCATCTTTAAGCCAAGTGTTATCACATATTGGATATCTGTATTTCTTTTGGGGGAAAAAATAGTCCAGTTGAAAACCAAAACTGATTTTGATACTGCTGCTGGTATATAACAGTATAAAGAAGTTAATTCATAAACGTGCATACATAAATAAATATATGGTCCAACAATAAGAAGCTACTTAGTAGATGATTGAATTGAGTTTAAATTTTTTTAAATTGTTTTTAAAATAATTTACCATCCTCCTTTTCATAATATGACAGATCCAAGTCATACTTCTAACACTAAAAAGATAAATAAAAAATGGATTTCTGCTCTAATGAAAATTTGCATCTGAATTGAGTTCTTGTTGGTGGTTTCTCTACAACTTTTTACTCTTTAATAAAATAGTAATCAGATGTCTCATGAGTTTTTATTGGCTGGCTGATGTCAAAGCAATGTGTTGCATTTGGAACACACAATAGCAAAGCACTAGTGAAAACACATTTGCACAGCTTTGTGAAAGCCTTAAAAAGGTCTGTCCTACTCTTTCCTCCACAAATTGACTTTTGTCTTACCTATGTTCATTTCTGGTGTATGAGGAGTGGAAGAATTTTATTTTTCTGTACTCTTAAAGATACTTTAAGTCATTATTTTTCATTTTAATGCAGAGAAATAAAAGATAGAGACAAAAATACATCAGTAGGGAATATTTCATGTTTTGTAAATGAGATGGGATTTAAGAGACTTTAACCTTTTATAAGGGGAGAAGTGTAACAAGAAGTCTAAGAAAACTAAGATTGTTTATATAGAAGAGTGTTAATGAAAGATGAAAACAAAAAATTCCCAAATGTATACATTTTTTTCCTGAATGAAAAACGACCTTTGAACTTTCAAACTGTTGATCTAGGCAAAACATATACAGATTGATTATACACAAGAGAGGAATGCAATACAATTTCTTTATGCAGTCGTTGATTATATTCTCTGGATCCATTTATTACTAATGGTAAAGGGTTTTTTGACACAATTTTGCATGATACCAATATGGTTGTCTAAGCAGAAGAATTTGATTAATAGACTAAAATATTGACTAATAGAACATTAGTATTATGTTGTATATATTAGACTATACTAATGTAAAAGAATCTGCAATGTGAAGTTATAGAATCAGACAATCACAGCATGGTTTGTGTTGAAAAGAACCATAAATATTGCCATGGGCACCAGCCACTAGACCAGAGCCCCATCAAGCCTGGACTTGAACAACTCCAGGCATGGAACAGCCACAACTTCTCTGGAAAATCTGCTCCACACTTAGAGCAAATAATTTCCTCTTGTCCATGTTGCCTGTCCCAGGGCTGATGGCTGCAGGGGACCAGGTGCAGAAGTGAAACCAGCAGGCTCACCCTATTCTGCAGCCATCTCATTTTACCTGACATTGCCCCACATGGCTCAATGTAGAGGCCATTGCTTCAATTATTTCTACTCATATTTTAATTTCTTCCACACACAACAGTAAGATCAAACAATTAATAGTTATTTCATTTAATTCACACTTACATAGCTGCCTGTTAAATGGGTGGATCTCACATTTAAGTATATGTAGGATTATTCATTTAAATTACTTCATATATATTATTTTCTGCACACGAATATACCATGTTCAAAGAGTCAGTGCATACTACAGAATTCCATTATTTTCTTTAAGTATGTTGTAAATCTTTGATTTCACTGCTCACTAAGTAAATTTAGTTCATAAACTATTGTGAGCAAAATTGATTTTTTCTTTTATAATTTTTGCTTATTAAAATGATCTTTTGTGGGTAGGAGGAAGATAAAATTTTAAAAATAGATAAAAGAAATAGCTTGTTACATTTGGTTAGCAAGTTTCATTTTTATATTCCACAGAACATACTAGGACTTGGAAGTTTAGTGTCCCCACACAAAAATAGCAAAGCAGATTTTGTAATGAAACAAAATACATGCAAATGTTTATATATATGTATACATATATTATGCATGAAAAGCAACTATATCGTCAACATGAATAGTTTATTTCTATTTCTTGATTCCATCTTGATCACACAGGATAAAAAAACAAACCTTAGTCTTACCCAAAAAAATACTTTTCTCTTTTTCTGATACACATTTGTTAGAAAATTGAAATTGCTATTTTATGTCAGAAAATATTGTGCATTGGCTCACATTATTTTAAATTATATTCTATTATTTCTTTTTCAAAATTTTCTATTTTATTGTAACTGACCAGGATTTTCCAGTTAATAGTGCCCTAAGATACGGTGACCTAACTTTGTAAGTGGATAGAATTGTTTTAAGACTGTAAGTTGTTAATATGTTTAGAAACATCAATTTATGAGAATTAGATTTCTATTGTCATTATGGAAGTAAATTTTTCTGAAATCTTATACAATATCTTCAATCTTGACTAGTCTGAATAATGTTGTGTTCTTAGAACATATCATGACCTTCTTCCACGTCTTTCTCACATCAATATTGAGTATATCTGAGAATAATCTCATTATTCTTGCAACATTTTAGAAAATCCAGTTATTAGCTTTTCTTAGGTTGAAAATGGATAATTTATTCTTACACGTTATTTTCAATATCTAAATCTGTTTAGAATGCATCACAATATTTTACCTTTCTTCACATGAGTAGGAAGTATGTACAAAGGACTTGCTAAAGATTTCTAGAAAGCCTAAAAAAACTACATTGACATTTCTCATTTATCCACCATTTTAGTAGATTAGAGGGGCTTGAATTTCCTTTGTAGTAGCCATGTTGTTATCTCCATCTCTTTTCTGATTTTCAGAGCAACAAAGCATGGCTAATAGTGGATTTCCTTATTCTGTGTTGACAGGGAAGCAGCTTTGAAGATAATTTGTAATTTGAGTTCAATAACTAGCAATCTTTCCTAGCAACTGGTTTATTTGCATAGACTGTGTTTTGTCTGACAGTTGGTGGTCATTTTGTGCAGTGGTGATGACACAATAATTCTTAGATCTGGAAGCACTTTTCCTGGGCTTTTTTTTGTTTTGCTTTGTTTTGGTTGATTGGTTGGTTGGTTGGTTGGTTGTTTTTTTACCCTGGGAGGGAGGGGGGAAATCTCAGTTGGAGTTACAATGTGAATATAAAATATTCGGTTGGCTTTATGAATAAACCCCACAAAATCAGAAAGAATGCTAAATCTATTTTTATATCACAAGAAAATTTTCAGAATTAAGATGACTTTCGAATTGTTGAATAGGTGTCTCCTTCACTCCTTTTATTCAAAATTTGCTTTTTCATACCCATTATCAAAAAATACAGCCATTGTAGGCATCCAATACGATGTACCCTGGATATATTATTGTCTCTCTTTAATTTGTTTTTCTTCTTTGATGATATACACACTTTTTGCACTTATCTTCACGTGTGATTTAATTCCAAAGAAAGAAAAACCATCTGGGATTCAAAACAAATTTAATTAATGGAGAATTTCTAATTTTACCCTGATATTTGTGTAGTTTCTTCGATGACATTCAATAATATTATTTCTTCTTCATTAAGCATGGTTTTATAGTTTTCCTGGGATCTATCTTTTTTGCGAAAGAGCTTATATTTGCACCCTGAAATCTAGTAGCTAGAGAACCATCTAAAAATGTATTTGGTATTTGAGCTCACAGTAAAAGAAGACTGTCTTTTAAATTAAACAGAATGCAAGAATTTTGTGTGACTCTTAGCACTTTCAAGGTGAAGGCTAACTTCTCAGACTCTGATGCATGTCACAGGATTTTCCTAGCTAATGAAGCAAGATCACTTGAAGAAAGTCTAGTAAATTAGTGTAAAGGGACACTTCCAGACTCTGAAATTCTGCTGTTCATAATTTAAAATTGCTAGAATAATCCCTGAAATACTTTTGCTGTGTGAAATATAGCAGTCCTAGATACACTCTGGAAACTAATGTAAGTCAGAAAAATCCCCGAATGGAAGAAACTTGTTTTGGAGAGTAACAAGGTTGAAATTAACAATGTGAGATATTTCCTTCACTGGCCTCAGAAAATGATCCCATGTTTTTCATGAAAGTGTGGACATAAATTCACCTCTGTGTCTTTTAAATAGCAGGAAGCAGCCTTTTCACTGTCAAAAATGTTCGATTTAACTGTGATGGGATCCGTGGGTCAGAGACAGAGACAACACACAGAGAACCATGCTACAACAACAACAACCCTTTTTATGTTCAGATCCTCCTTAAATAGGAGATTCAGAACTCCCTCATCTAGCCAGCTGCCTGCTCTGGCTTTAGCACTGCCCAGCTCCAGATACATCTGCATTTAGGGCTGAGTGACATTGACTGAGAGTCCCTGTGCAGATTTGAACCCAGCCTGTTCTTGTTCACCCAGGGGATTTGTGTATTCCAGGCTGGTTCAGTTTAGGGGACAGCTTCAGACCAGCTGCACTGTGACGTTTAACTAATAGGATTGTCTGCTCAAAGGAAAAGAATTTTTAAGAATTAGCCAATGCACATTTAGCCATATAAGTCACAATAAATATGAATGCATAATATGCTTCCCCTCAAGTTTCATGTGATAAATTGGTATGTATTTCATTGGACTTGGAGAAGAAGACTATATGTGTCCTTCAGCTTTTGTAAATGTTTCCCAGTCTGGATGTCTTTGTAACTAATTCCTCACTCTGGAAGCTATTTGGGTTAATAACAGTTTTTTTCTCCCTTTGAACTTCATTTATTATTCTTTTATCCAAATAAGAAGATGTTTATCTATATTTCCAACAAGCCACATTTTTCTACTTTTTTTATTTGGAAGTCCTAATTGCAATTTTAATTTGAGATTTATGGCAGATATTTAATAACTGTTTATCCCTAGATGAGCTATTAACAAGTTTAAAAGTCATTGTGAGAAACAATGCTCTTCCTCACTAGAAAATGCTCAAGGATTTTGTCACGTGCGCACTTCATACCTCAGTGTTAACACAGATCTGTTAATCATATTTCTAACAGTTGCATGAGTAAGTTAACAATATATCTCAGAAAAGATCAGAGGTACTGGCAATCATGATATTGGCACGAAAATGATTTAAGGAATTTAACTTATTTTGAGTGATATGATTAAGACTTAATACTTTGTTTAACTAATCATCTCTAGTAGAAAAGAATGTTTGTCTTTACATGTTTCCTAGATACTTAGCTGCAATTAAATTTTTAATAAACAGTTTCTATATTTATATCTGCTTTTGTGTTCATGCACCATTCTTGTTACATGAATCAAGCCATCTGAAAAATTAAATTTCTTCTCTCTCATATCCCTATAAAGTGAAACAAATAATTCTTAATAATAGTAACTATTTCTTTAAATACTCTAGTAAATATTTCTTTAATTTTCTCTCCCCCCAAAAAAACAAAAACCAAAAACCAAAGCCATTTACAAAGAAAGAAGGATTTGTTTTCTCTCTTTAATCTCTGATAGAGAAATCTGTATGTTATTAAATGAAATGTAACATATTGTCAGGAATAAGATTGACACTACTTATCTGACCAAGTAAAACTTGCTGTTAGTGGAGTTGGACATTACACATTTGGATCACAACTGATTATTTTATATATATAACTCTAACTAGCTTCTGCTTCTATACATGTTAGAACATCTTAAATGAAAGAGATGCAATTTAATTTTACTAGCATAATTCTCTTGAAAGGATATGTCTAACCACCTGTTCTAAGTGGAGTTCACCCATTTTTTCTGTCTTGCATTAAGTAATTAAACACTGATTGGCCCACAGGAGAAGGCAAAAAATGAGTTTGATTCTTTTTAAACTATTTGCTGGCTGAAAAAATGAAAAGTGGCTGGGAAAATGAAAAAATAACACAAAAAGTAAAAGAGTTGATGCAGCTTTCTAATAATTGGCTTATCAAATAATCAGGGATAAAACAGTCACTGAAACAGTGATTAGCTTCCCCAAATGAGAAGAAAGCTACTTTACTAGATAGGTAAATATGTAAGTATGGAACTTTGAAAAAGTTTGTAGTTTGATGTTCCAATTCTGTTTAAATTGCACTCTGTGTAACTAAATCTCTAATATCTTATTTGTATCTAGATCTAATTTTTCAAAAATTCAGTACAAATTAAAGTGTGTATACTTGCATTTGCTTGCTAAGTTTTCTTGAACATACTTTTAAATTATCTAATTGGGACATTTTATAAGTGATAAACCAAATATATCAGTAAGAAAAATGCAATATGTGATTCTTATGATTTTAGTTCTGATACATTCTGTGGTTCTGTTTTACAATGAATTATGCTTCTGACAGTACTTTTCACAAATTGTATTTATTAAATGGCATGCTCAATATATTTTACAGTCTCACTGATATTATTTTCCATTTAAAATTCAGATAAACCATATCAGTTACTGCAAACATCTTCAAATAATGGTTGAACAGCTGATACTAATTTTTTATGGATGAAATGACCATTAATTAGACAGATTCTTCTCTCATGGGAGACTGGGCTAGTTAATTTGTAAGAGTAATTATTCTGTCTTTGGACTGGGAGAGTAAATCTCTTTGCTGATTTTTCAAATGCTTTACTGTTACACAACCCAAAATTTAGCAATTAGTGTGCTGTACGAAGTAAGAGATCCATGCCATTACATATATCTTTGTATGAGAAGAAACATGTGGTCTCTCTGAATTAATCAAATGTGCTAACAAATTGCAGTGGATAATTACAAGCATCTAGAGATGTGAGACTGCTAGCAATCAGACACTTGGAATGCTAAGAGAATAATTACATCTTGTGGTTTTGTCTTGGAAAGGATTAAAAGATATTCTACCAATCTGTAGTATTTAGAATTATTTTACTGCTCATTAATGATCATCTGGGGAACAAGGGAAATAAAATGTTTTATTAGTCTTTCTAGAAGTCTACAAAGTACTTTCAAACAAGGTATCAGTGAATATGACAGAGAAATTAAAATATGAAAGTAGAGGGAAATGGGAGACCACTTCCTTAGCTTCAGCTTATGTCTGAAACTTGTAAAGAGGGTTTGTGATAAAAAATGGTGACCTAGAATTTAACCCACCTAGATGGTCAAGGAAGCCAGCTAATAATTTTTTTTTTTTTTTTCAGTAAAGGTTTTGTCTCTCATAGGATCCTTTGGAACTAAAGTTCCAGGATTTAGCTGGATAAACACATCATGGGATGGGTGAGCAGCTGGCTCATGGGTTGGGCACGGAGGGTTCCAGTGAATGGGGTGACATCAGAGTGGTGACCTGTCACCAGTGGGGCTCCACAGGGCTCCATCCTGGGCCCTGAGCTCTTCAACACCTTCATAAATGACTTAGACACTGGAATGCAAGGCATAATAAGCAAGTTTGCAGAAGATATAAAACTATGAGGAGCTGTTGACTCCCTCAAAGTCAGGGATACCCTAAAGAGAGACCTGGACAACTCAGAGGGCTGAGCAATCACCAACAGTCTGAAGATCAGCAAGGGAAAATGCTGGATTTTGTACCTGGGATGGCATTACCCTGGGTGTATGGACAGACTGGGGACTGAGATGCTGGAAAGCAGTGCAGAAAAAAGGGATGTGGGGATCCTGTTTGACTGAAAGCTGAACATGAATCAGCAGTGACCTGGAAGCCAGGAGGGCTGAGCGTGTCCTGGGGTGCTTCAGGCACAACATCACCAGGCAGTCGAGGGGATACTGGTAATGTCCCCAGGGATCAGTCTTGGGTCCAGTCCCATGATTCCAGATGATTCCAGAAGACCCACCACAGAACACAGCTAAGCCCATCAGTCAAGCTGGTGCTGCCTCTAGGAAAATATATTTATGAATGAGAAGAAAATTCCAAATAGGCAGAGAAAACACAAAGAATGAGAAACAGCAGAGGGAACACCACAATCACGGAAAAGAGGAGGAGTAAGAGGTTTTCCAAGCACTGAAGGAGGTATTTAATTTGCAGTCCATGAAGGACCCACATGAGATTAGAGGAAAAGTGTGAGACAGAAGGAGCAACAGAAATAAACCACTGTGCACTGACTGTGAACACTCCCCAAGTATTTTCACTGACTCACTGAAGAGCTGAAGGGATTGCAGGAAACTTTGATGGTTAGGATTGGAAAGAGATGAGAGGTGAGAAAGCTGTGTCTTTTACATTTCTTTAATGGCTGAAACAAAAATCAGGTAATTTGAAGAACTATTAAAAAATAAACAAACATTCCTAATATTCTGATGATAAACCTTACTTTAGGATTATACCTGAAATGTCTGCCGGATTTTTTCTACTTCTGCACTCATGCCACTGAGGGGATTTCTAAAACTCCTTTGTTTATGTTTGAAAAATATGGTCTCAGCTATATTTTCTTAAATGTGTAATCACCTTATGCTGGGCTTTCTTTGAAACCATCTACTTAATGTTGCTGTGTACTCTCATTTCAGATTTCTGCTGCCTAATATAGGAGATTGATAGTCAGACTGTCCCTGTGGGAAAAGAAAAGAAAAAAACAGTAATAAACACCTAAGAAAAGAAGCTTATATATCAAACAGTCTGTTACATCTATAAAAGCTGCTGAGTGTTGTTTTAATGGAGGGAGGATTCTGGATTTGAACTGTCACTAGGTACTGCTGGCCACCTTCAGAAGAATAAGAGTAGTTTTGGACTTGATGTCATCACCTATGGGCTTTTTTTTTTAATTGTGTATTTGTAAGTAAGATAGATTTTTGTGGCAATATGACTAACAGAAAATGAGTATTTTGAGAAAATTTAAGACATCAAAAATTGACACCTTGAATACCCACCCACAAATTCAAAGGTTTGACAGACTTTTCAATCAAAATTGCCTAGCCATAATAGGCTGTTCAATGAACATTCCTCTTATAGTAAGCTTCTGTTGCATCACAAAATTGAATCATTCTTGTAAATAGGTCATACCCAAAATTCAAATGCAGCCTGGATGAAGGCATCTTTTCCTGATAAGAAAAAACAAAAATTAGCAAAAATTGATATCAAACTGTCTGTGGAGTCTGTGAGAATAGGAAAGAAGATATCTGAGGACAGATGTTCTTCATTCTAGTAAATATATGCACTATAAAATTTATTTGTATTTGTATGCATTTTAATTTTGCCTGTAAAGAGCAAAATTGATGCTACTCCTTCTTTGTCTGTTTTTGAAGGACAATAAACATATGTCTGTTTTTTTTGAAGTGAACACACCATTCTGTACTATATTGATTTTAGACATATTTGTAAAGCTAAGTATTTTCATTGACCTAGTTTCAAAAGGAAATCAGCTTTGTTTAGATTGTCTTACCTTTCAGTGGTATTTATAGTTCTTTGTAAGTCAAGCAAAAAATGTATCTTAGGTGATTGTTAGGATACAGAATACATGGGGCTTGGTTTTGCTCTCTTACCTCAAAAATAATTTTTGACTTTGAGCAGTGAATGGGAAAATGTGACACCTTACTCCTTGGGCAAGGATTTGGGTTTTTAATTTGTCTTCTTATTTTCTGTGTAGGAATTTTCTAAAGAGTCTATATGAATACTGTCCTCCTTGTAAACTCTGCCTTAACTCAGCTAACTCAGAGCAAAGAATTCTGCCATAGAGTGGTGCATGGCAGCAAAAGTGTCAATTTTTAATTCCTATACTCCTTCATCTACTTTGGGACATTGCTAAAATGTCCTCTGTCAGCTGAATACACACTTACATATTTAGTTAATCAGTGATTCAGATTTCCATTTGTTTAAATCCTCTTAATGGCTCAGTGTAGGAGTTATTCTTATTTCTGTATTCTTCTCTGTCTGATAACAGAAAACATTAACTGTGGAAGTGTATTTGTGACCGTTCTCTTTAAAGATATTTTTTTTCTTTTAGGAGATTATTTTATAGTGCATTTCCTTGAATGAAGACAGCCTTATTACATGGATTGATTGAAAACTGTCTCAAAATATGCTATTGACACACCACTGATCTTTTCAGAGTGAGGAAATTCAGACACCCAGAACTCACTTTCATCCCAAATTTAATGCTTCAATCAACAGCCTGCACTGTGGGACAACTATTAAAGGGAAGAAGAAAGACCTATATGAAAAGGAGAGTGTTTCCAACTTTCCTGTTTAATCTGTCACTACATAGTGAGAAATATAAGATTTATGGGGGAAAATGAGAGGGAAAGTGAGAAAAATGAAAAGGAAGTATGATACCGAAAACAAGTAGCTAGAACATTTTGGCAGGATGGAAAACTGAGTTATTCTCTTTGCTGCTAAGGTTCTTTTTGAATTTCAGTTAATTAGCACCATTGAAAGAATAATACCAGGAAAATATTTTTTCACTAAGTTCTGAGTAATATGACTGAATTTTGGAATAATAAAACATAGCTCCATTTTGCTTTTTCTACATAATGTGGATGCCTTCTAATGCTTATTTTATATTGATTCAGGGCACCTCTCTCTGTGAGGAATTTGCAGATTTGTTTCTAGATCAACATGTTTTGAACCAATGTTTTCCTGAATGCTATTTGCTTGTTTGATGTGGTCCTCTGAGATGCCAGCTTTTTATTATCATGTTTAAGTAAAGTGCTTTGAAAAATTTTCATGCCAAAGAGAAATAACAAAGATGGGTGAAAGAAGATCACTGATCATATGCTGCTAAAGAACCAGTGTCTACATTTCTGTGGATTCAGGATTTGAACTGTATCTAATATTCCAGGTGATAGATAGTCCTGACAGGTAGATTTTCAGTTTGAGATGAAGTTGCTAGCTTTATGCCTCTGGCTGAATCCAGAATGACCATCTTCTGGAAAGTAATTACTTAGACATCATGTGTAGAACAAATTTCTTCATTAGAAGAACAACTTTTTATTAATAGCCCAACTTTGTTACTGAGTTGGCCTTTACTCAATAAAGTGATTGCAGAGAGAGGCTCTACTTTAAGTGAAAATTAGTCTGACCTACCTTGTGCCCATTAGCAATATTGGTTGTTCTCTTCTAATCAACCGTGTCTCTCTTTCACTCTGTTAAAGGGAAAACCTTACCATACAAAACCAAATGAAACAATGATAAAATTTTTCCTCACTGTGGAAATATCCATATGTTAATTAAAAAGTTGAAAGAAAAATTACAATTGAAAAATAAAACAGGCTTGTCTTCAGGGATGTTACCTCTATTCCAGAAGAATGAGGAGGACAAAATACCTCAGAAATACAGGCGTGAAAGGGAGTTATACCACATATACCACAATAATTTTGGAGGTTAATTTGTAGTTAGTAATAGACATATTCACAAAAGCTGTTAGTGCACCATTTAATTCATACATCAGTTACTTTGCTTTTCATAAAATTGGTTTGGAACCTCTTGAAGATTTGTAAATTCATATGGTTATTTTTTTTCTTATTTCTTCCGTGTTATTTTGGCATTAGACTACTTAAAACCACTTGGTGAAAAAGATTAATAGCCTCTTGGATTGTAATATGAGAGCAAGGTGCATAGGCCACTGTTTTTAAATCTGATGTTGTCTAGACCAAATGTTTAGTTGGTGGAAATCAAGGTATATACAGATATGCCACCTTGGCTGCTCCCATCAGCTACTGCCTGTCTGCTGAAATGTGTTAAGTGATTATTTGAAGGTTTTTCAGACCTTTTCACTGCAAAGTAAAAACCTTTAGTAGGGACCCAACAGATGCTTCTATACAAATGGATGTTATATTGGGAAAAAATAAGAGGAGTTAGAGATAGCTGCACATCTGTAGGGCTATGACCTTACTGGCAGCATGGGGACATGGTGGGATGGCTCCTCAGGAGCAATGCATGCTAGCAAAGAAAAAGCCAGGCAAAAAAGACAGGATGCCTGCATGAATAAACACTGTCCTCCATGACATCCTTGTCTCTGAATTGAGGAGACATGGATTTGGCAGATGGAACAGTCAGTGCATGAGGAATTGGGTGGATGGGTGGACTCAAAAAGCTACAGTCAATGACTTGATGTCCAAGTGGAGACTAACAATGAGTGGCATTCCTCAGGGGTCAGTACTGGGTGTTACACTGTTTGATATCTGTTTTGGTGACACAGAGAGCAGAACCATGTGAGACCTCAGCAAGATTGCCAATGACACCAGGCTGTGTGGTGCAGGTGACACACTGGAGGGAAGGGATGCCATCCAGAGGGACCTTGACAGGCTTGAGATGTGGCTCTGTGAGATCCTAATGAAGATCAACAAGGCCAAGGGTAACGTTCTGCACTTGGGTCAGGGCAATCCTAGTGCAGGCTGGGCGAGACAATTAAAGAAATGTGACCAGCAGATAAAGGCAGGTGATTCTCCCTTCTACTCTGCTCGCATGAGATCCCATCTGGAGTGCTGCATCCAGCTCTGGGTCACCAACAAAAGAAGGACAGGAATCTGATGGAGCAAGTCCAGAGGAGGGCTGTGAAGATGTTCAGAAGGCTGGAGCATCTCTCCTATGAAGACAGGCTGAGAGAGTTGGGGCTGTTCATCCTGGAGAAGAGAAGGCTCTGTTGAAAATCTTATAGCAGCCTTCCAGAAAATAAAGAGTGCCTACAGGAAGAGTGGAGAGACACTTAGGAAAAGGGCAGGTAGTGATAGGACAAGGGAAAATGACTTTAAACTGAAAGAGGCTCATATTAAATGTTAGGAGGAAATTCTTTGCTGTGATGGTGGTGAGGCACTGGAACATGTTGCCCAGAGAAGTTGTGGATGCCCAACACCCTGGAAGACCAGGCTGGGTGGAGCAACCTGGTGTCCTTGCCCATTTCAGGAATATTAGAACTAGATAATATTTAGGATCCCTTTCTACACAAACTATTCTATGCTTCCAATATTCTATGTTCTAATAGAAAATACAATCAGAGTATTTTTCAAAATAAAGAAATATTGAAGTAGACTAAATATGAGTGAAATTAAGAACAATATACTGAGTACACAATTCTGGCTAGTCTTAGAAGTTTAGTTATCTTTACCCTGTTCTTTGTTTCCAAAGGGGAATATCTGTGCATTTGAGGTCTCAGGATATGAGTGAAGAAATTGTGAGGGACGAGATCATGTGCACTAAACAATTTGAACTTGATCCATATACCCCACTTAACTGCATTACTCAGACAGTGGAAGGAAATAAATAAAATAAGATACAAAGCCCTATGCACTTATCAATATTGCAAAATCCACTTCTTCCAGAAAAGTTATTAAAAAGATTGTGATACCTTCATTTTGATTTTGGCAAATAATATATATGTAAGATGGCGGAAGACAGTATGCCTTTACTGAAGTATATAAGTGTTTCCTTTTAAATCATGTAGAAAATAAGGATTCTGTTTGAATTATATAAAAGAATAAATAAGTCTGATTCTAGGATTCTCTTCAAAAGAGAGGGAAAAACAGATTTGTGAATGTGGATAATTTATGAGATTTTTCTAGGTCAAAATTATAAATATATTTGGACATTACTTGTAAGGGAAAAAAGCACCTTCATAGACAACCTCCAAGTACAGCAAGAGACAACTTTTTTTTTCAGCTGAAGAATGTGTGTATTATATTTTATTTGTCTCAATAAGTACAGAACAAGGAAAGAAAACTCAGACATTGTTGGACCAAGTTGGTGTGGAATTAAAAAATTACTTAGTTTTGGCCTGAGGAACTCCATATTTCAAACAAAGATTTGAATGTGAAGGCTGATGATCGGATGGTTATGTCAGACAAAATTGTTATGAGGCAGTTTTCCTAGTTAGGCTTAGAACACAGGAATGTGTGAATAACTGTGGTTGGTGTAAGAGATGTTCATGCCCCCAAAAAAGTACCATTTCAACACTGACTGTATATTTATCTAGGGCAGAATAAGAACACAGCCAACATATGATGTTTCATCCTAATGCTTACCCATGCTCTATCTCTTTTCAGCTCTGAACTTTCTAATTCAGAGTCTGCTTTGTAGCTTTTAGTGAATCTCTAGCATGTGGTCAGGTCTTGACACTTTCAGACTTAGTAAGGTTTTGATCTTTTCTATATCCTGTGGCAAATTGAACTTCTTGCATTGAAGTTGATGAAGAAATGAATTTTTTTAAATCTGACTGTTAATACCTTACTGATACATTCTAAACATTTTTTTTTTTCTTTAAGATATAGTGAATAAGCTCCATCCACTCTGTTTTATCTACCATTTTCTGATTGTTGAGATTTCATGTTGGCAATAAAATGAGTTACATGGTCAATCCTTATACTGTAACTCATTGAATATAATTTTTGTAATTCCTAGCAAAGGGTCACACGATTTTAAAGGAAGTGACAGAGTAGTGTGTCAGGGAGCTAACCTCAGCTCGTTTTGGATTTTTTTTTTAGCAACTGGCCACCCAACACACCTGTTGTGACTTCAGTTCCTTGAATTCCTGCTGTGATAGAAGTCTTACATTTGACATCATCATTCCATAAAACCAATTATTTTTGTTAGTGTCATAGGATAGTAAAGACCACCGGCTGCCTAGGATCTGGGAAAGCATCAGACATAAGGATTCATCACACGACTGGCAGGACACCATCCTCTCCACTGCCTGTCCCATCATCTGGGGAGGGGGCAGGGAAGCCCTGAGGCACTAGGGTTTGGTAGCTGAGGCTGCAGGATTCCAGACGGCTCTAGATGGAGGGAAAGAATCCATGACACCCCAAAACTCCAAACCCCAAACAGAGGATCACCTGCCATTTCTTTTCAGGCATGTTTCAGGAAGGATGGCAGCTGCTGGGGGCAGGAAAAAAACAAGAAGGACACAGGGAGACACAGGAGGACACACAAAATGAGAACGTGAGAAAAGTATGTGAAGAAGAGTATTTGGAGAAAGGAAAGAAAGAATGAGGGAAAGATAATTTTTTGGAAGCTTGTAAAGAGATGAACCCCTGAATAAAAGTGCTTTGTGATGGATGAGGGACACCCCTGAGGGATTGCATCCTTTGTGCTGCTTGTGCTGGGGCAGGTGCACCTCTGAAGCAGCTGTGGACCAGAGACAACCCATGCCAGAGCAGGGGAGCAGTATGAAACAAGAAGCAGCTGCAGAAAGAAATCTCTGTGTTGTGTTCCCAACCTTCTTCACTGCCTGTTTCCTCTTCAAAAGGGTTTGGGGGGACCAAGTGTAGTGTATGGTGAAAACAAGAGTGATTGAGACAAGAAAAGGAGAAGAGTTGGACTGAAGCTGAGTCTCGACAAGAGGGAGGGAAGATATTTCTCCAAATATTTAATTAATCACTACCTTTAACAAATAATTAAAAATAAAGAAGGGACATACCCTTCAGGATGTCAGTGATTTCCTGTTATTACAACACTTCTCTTCTTGGGGAAAACTGGTGACATAGACCTTAGGACCTAGATGAACTTTATAGGGATGAGCATGAGAGGGAGGGAAAGATATTTTACTAATGAGGTTTTCTATATTCATTTGGACTATGATTGCTGGTATAATTATTTCTTTCTTTTAGCCTGATTATATTTCTGTTTTTATAAACAAAAAATCTTGTCTATATGTATTTGTATTTAAATATTTATGATGCCTTTCCTTTTACTCATACTAAGATTTTGATCTTTGGGATGTTTTTGCTATACTTTTGATCTTTTTTCCATCTTCTTTTCCATTGTTATTTTATTTTTACTGAGGAAAGTGAAACAGAATTTTGCATAGTACTGAAAATGCAGAATAATATTGGGTTTGTACATGGAAAAGTACACTTTCCTTTTTATTTTATTTTTTTTTCCCACTAACTTCTAATATCCTGATTTGCTTTTCTGGCCACTCCTGAATATTGAGCTAATGATTTTGGTGATAACAGCTTTTGTAACCCCTAACCATGCTTCTAGGGGCTGATTGTCAGCTCAGAGCTGATCATTTTTTATGAGAAGTTAGACTAGTTTATTAAATTTTTTATTAGAATTATAAAGACAATTATTATTGTCCTTAATCTTATCTTTATTCGTATTGAAGTTCATCTGCCATTTTAGTAGCTAGTTTCTGTTAGCTCCTAGTTCCTTCTACTATTACTTACAACCAGGCTGTATCCTTACTATCTAGAATAAACTCCAGCAAACTTTGTCACTTTGTCACATTTGCTAAACTGGACATCAATATTTTCACAGGTCATGTCAGTGTAACTCATCCTCAGTTACTCAGTGATTGGTGGTCACCAGTAGTTGACCTCTTTTTCCTGTGAGAACTGACTTTTCCTACCTTCATTTCCTATTCTTCTCTAAATTATTTAACATTGCAAAGCTCTTTTATGTCATTGCTGATCAAGTTTCTTTAAAAGTATTTGGTGAGAACCTTTTCAAACCTTTGGAAACCCACGAAGATTTTATCCATTAGATTACCTTTATCTTATGGGATATTTTTATATGTTAAAAAAAAATCTGCTATAAAACGGGATTTTTCTTCTTCAAAAGATCCAAAGTCAAAGAAATTAACATTCTGAGCAATTACAGAATGACTACAGTATTAAGGGCAGAACGGGAAGAGGTGAGGGGTGGGACATAACACAGACTCCATCAGAAAATTATTTCTGTTACAGAAAAGGAAATACCAATAACATTTTACAAGGTATTGCTAAAATCCTATATTGAATCCTTTGTATTGTTATATTGTTATATATTTTTTAAAGGTGAGGTGACCAGTAGGATGAAAACTTTATTGAAGGCAACTTATGGAGCACAGAAAGTTTTGTAAGGTAAAAGCTGGGAGAGGATATGTTTTGCCTTCCAGAAATAAACACCAGAGAAAAGGATGATTTAAGTTAAAATACGTTTGCACAAGAGCAAACAGGTATAAACGTTCTGTGATCAAATGTAGCTTATATGTTTCAGGAATATTTCTCAGCATGAGAGGAATTAATATTGCAAATACTGTGAATGGGATAATTTCATGAATTCTTTTCTGATAGCAGGGCACATAGTCTATTACAAAAAAAAAAGTATGCAGCTGAAAGATATCTGTGACCTTTGAGTGAATGAGTTAAATAGAATTATATTTGCTTGCTTCTTCCTCCAACCCCCTCCCTTCTTTTTTTCTGTCTTCTTTCTCATAGAGGTTTACTTATATTTGCTTAAGGGTATAATTTTGGTTTAATTATGCATAATGATATAGAAACTTTGGGTGGACCATATTGTGATTGAGCTTTGGAAGTTTTTTTGGGAACTCTGAAATCATAATTTACTGAGTTCCCTAAAGTGACAGGAAAGAGTGAGAAAGGGGCTCAGCCCACTGACATATGAAGGTGACTGTCTATCAGTGTCTCGAGAACATTCTCTATGTGTTAATTCATTCTTATTAATAAGATGATGAGAATTGAATTAGGTTATGGAAAATATAGAAAACTGGAATACTAAAGAAGGAGGAAATACAAATATATTCATAATTAGGTGTAAAGCATAAAACCCACCGGGAATAGCATAAGTAAAGTTTATTTAAACTGAGGAAGTAAGAATATTGCTGATCAGGAAAAAAAGTATTTTCTTTTAGTTGCTCATGAGTATAGTTATACTGTACTTGCATAGAAATTTAATTTAAGATTTAATTTAATTTAATAAAAGTTACCAACTATAATGTAGTCATCATAACGTTAAAATCTTCAACTTTTTCCAGACTATACTTTACTTCAGCCTTTGCACACTGTTTACCATATTTGCATGTTCATGGAGTTTAGTTGCACATTGCTGAGGATACCACTTAGAAGTCACTCTCAAATCTGAGATCTTTTTGTGGACAAAGAGGCTAAGAGGACTTTGACACAAAGTGGCACCTTTCCACTTACAGAATATACAGAGGAGACAAGGAAGATTAGTCACATGAAGAAGTAACAGGGAAAGAGCATTTGATCTTGTACTCTCTGCCACAAGTGTAGAAAAGAAAAACGTGAACCGAAGAGTGACTTTTCTCCTTGTTGCCCTTCATGTCACCTCTTTCTTGTGAACTTTGATTTTTAACATTTTTCCTATGAGACTGATTTATAAGGGTTTCCCAGAACTTTATGGTCAACAGCAGAAGCTTAAATAAAAGCTGAATTTTTCTGTCTCTTTCCTTTTCTAGCTTGAAAGTTGTTAGTCATGCTCTGCCTTTCAATGAGAACAGTGGCAAAAAGAGCATCGTGCAGAACAGGAATGAAATGATGTAGTCTGATTGATACATTCCAACAGGATGTGTTGACACCATTTGCCATTTTAATATATGTCCTTCACTGTTTTCCTTTTGGAACTGTTGCATTTTTAATTAAAAAATCCTCATATCTATTTTTCTACATTCAAGTTTTCATTTCAAGGAAGTGTTCGTGTGGGTATCCAACAGATGTCTAATATTCCTAAAACCTCTTAAAAGTATTGAAATATTAAAAATCCCACTGCACTGGGGAAAATATTTTAAACAGAATGATGATTGCTAAAACACTAAAGGAAGTATGTCAGTTAAAAGAATTTAGAAGAGAACAACATGAGGGACAAGTATCTGTGAGCCCTGCCTTTTCTTAATTGATGTGTACAATGACAAGTTTCAAGATGCAACAATCTTTTTGTTGATCTTAGAAAAGACTTTTTAAAGGAGAGGCAAATGCTCTTACCCATAAAAGGGGAAGAAAAGTGCTGCCTAAGATCCAATTCTTCAATGAATTCTTGCTACTCTCATTAATACATATATGATGGTGCTACCATAGAATAGCTAGGTAAGAGATACATAGCATAAATAGAGAGAAAAATTAGTCCCAGACTAAGTGCCTATAAATAAGATACAAGAAAGGATTTTCTCAAAAATCTTCTTTAGCTTGGCAAAGATCTAAGAATTTTCACTAATTCTCATGTAGCTGGGAGATAATATGTGAATACTGAGCATATATGCAGTCTGAATCAGTCAACAACAATATAATTGACAGAGGGCTGTGAGGAGGAAAGTTTTTGTATGATGATTGTTATAACTTAATGAACCTTGTAAGCTGGTAGTGCTGCAGCTGAAAAAGGATGTATTTGAACTTGAAAAAATGGAAAATAAAGTATGCGATTTTAAAATTTTCTGAGGTGTCTAAATAGTCAAAGTGTTTCTTCAGGCAAATGGTGAAGATGGTTATCTTTGGTCTAAGCAGAAAAAAAAATTAATTTTAACTTTCTCCAGTTTTATATTTTTGTGGACTATTTTGTGAGCTAAAGCCTGTAGTGGCCCTTATCTAAATATTTAAGTTCTTATCATTGCTTTATTGAAAACTATTTTGTTCTACAGAAAAAGCTTCTTTGACTCCTTTCTTGTCCAAATGGTTGTCTGACACAGTCTGATTTTTTTCGAGGAAATTGGCCCCTTCCATGTCTGTCCCTTGTCTACCTCTTCGGAAAACAATAATAAATTGTATTTTTTATTTATGAATTGAAATACAAGAACTAGAGCCCGAATATTTTATAATACTTGTATCAAAAGGACAATTCATTTCAAGAAAATAGGTTGGGGATCAAAGCCTGCTTTTATTTCAACTGTGCCTAAATGAACAGCTTCAAACTTCTGTCAGCCCTTACTTGGTGTACTACCAAAAAAGACTACTGAGGAGATCATCAATGTATTTAGGTAATTTGGGCTCCTAGACTGAGACAAAGCAATCATTTTATACCTGTGTGTGTCTACTCCCTTTCAATATTGCTTGTTTTTATTTGTAGGACAGAATGTTCTCTTTTACACCCAGTAGAGTGTAGAAAATTCAGTCAGCAATCTTTTCCTGATCCCTGGAGCTCATGGCACACAGGAGGAATAATCTGCAAATCCTGTTCCTACTAAAATTCATTTAAGTGAAAAATACTCAATAGCTTGTGGGATCATGACTTTTGTATAATGTATTGTCAATAGCAGCTTGAATGGGAATGTAGCACATTTTCACATGTAATTTGTATCTTGTCTCCTTTTTCCTGGATAATCTGGATCATATAGAGAAAAAATATTTTTTTCTTTAAGAGGCAGGAGATTGCAGTTCCTGCTGAGTTTACAACTAATAGGTGTTGTAAGATAGTGCCTTAGAGCATTGATAGCACTGATGAGAAATATCTTACCTTTGAGAAGAGAAATGACTCCCACATTCCACTAACTTTCAAACTCAGCAGGAACAGAGCCAGGAGCTATGGTTTCTTTCATATTTACCTCTGTCTTTGTCCTTGTTTAATAACACTGTCATTCCACACAGAGAAAACTCCTTTTAGGTTTTCTGAGCTAGTCCCATAAAGATTGCAGAAAATCCTAGGAAGAGTTTGTGAAAAAAAAATTGGCATGGAAACATCAAAGTGAAATGAACCGTGAAAAGTTTCAGCTACTAAAAATAAAATGAAAATAAATACAATGAGGATGAATCAGGTTTGGAAAGACAGGAGGAAGTGTCATTAAGATAAAACTAGTGACTTTCTCACAAGGAAACAACACCTACAAAAGGAACAGTTATGCCTTCCTCATATTTTGCCTGTGGACCTCTTGTGTCAACACTCATGACCCTGTGTCTGTGCAGTAGGAGGGATAAGCAAACTGTTGTAGCTGAAAATTCATCTGTCTCTATGTTGGTTTAACAATCAGAACAGATTAACAGATTATTCAGAACTAATTTAACAATCAGTAGCTCATAGAGGTCTAACAAAGTGCAGAAGGAAAACTTCAGCAATGGTAGACCTCAGTCATAGCCCTTCAATCAGTAAGGAAGGCAGCAGCCCAAAATTAATGGTAGAAATTTAACATAGCTCAAAAAAGAAAAAAAAAACCCTGCAAACATGATGGAAATTTTTGACAGTTGAACCTGGAAAGGATAGTTAAATGAGAGATGTGTGTTTTCAGTCTGAAGAAGAGAATGGTAGGGACGGCTGTAATGACTATCTATGTAAATGTAAAGGGACAACATAAAGGTGAAAGGAGCAATTATTTTTCAGTAGCCAACAAGTACAGAATGAGCAGTAATGAAACAAAAATGAATACCAACATTTTATAACCTTTGATATGTTCAAAATCCAGGAAGAATTAATTTTCACAATATTTCTCTGCATTTAGTGAATATTATCAATGGATTTTAAACATGAAGATACTGAGGTAAAAAGGTTTTCTTGCTTTCCCTAGTTCAATTAATGTAAAGCCTAGACTAATACTGGAAAATATTTGTATCCAGTGCTCAAGAGAGAATCCAAAAAGGGACTGACCATTCCTGAATATTGAACATCTACACTCCATGTATACTGAAAGGAAAACAAACACTTCACAATGAATTCTACAGAAAAGAAAATAAGAGGCCAACTTTCTACTTTCTAGGGAAAAAAATAAAAACAAAAATAAAAATAAAAAATACTAAAAAAAAAGGGGGTTAGGTTGCCTAGAGTTATAGTCCATAGAAAGAATATTAAAAACAAGGATTTCATTATTTCATCCCTCTTACAAACCCAGTAGCTTTACTGGGGATACTCAGAGACAGTATCTTAGGTTGACAGGACAGTCTTTCTGTAAAGGTGAATCACTGGGAATTTAGTTTTAAGTACTGAAGTCCTTCCATTTAAAATTTATACTTCAAAGAATATATAATATTTCTCAGGAGAAAAAGAAAAAAAGTTTATGGAGATATACATACAGGAAAAACATGTAAAATCCATTTTGGTATGTTCATATTATAAAGCATGTATGTTCATATGCAGAGATATTTTCATATTTGGACTGAAAGTTTGCTTCAACAAAGGTCAAAATCTCTTCATTGTCTTCAAAGGTGCTAGAAATTAATTTTCATATTTTATATTGTTGTTTTAATCAGTCAAAATAATGACATTAAAGCCTCTTTTAGGGCATTTGTGTAGGGTCCACAAAAGTGTGTTAGTTTAGTCATGCAAGAATATAAGCTGCTACTTGGAAGTGGATTTCACTTTAAGTAGACAGTTTGCATAAGGAAGGGAAAAAGAAATTTTAAAAAGGTAGCATAGAATTATTTGCCTTTTCTCCTATGCTTTAATAATTTTCTCTCACTTCTTTGGTTTCAATTAGCTACCTTAGAATGATATACTGCAAGGTCTTTTTCTTCAGTTGATAAAAAATAACAATATATTCAGACATTGACATCTCATTGCACATTTCAGGAGTCTTTAAGTAAGTAAAAAAGTAACTTTATCTTCAGCTGATTATCATTCTCTCTACTTTATTATTTCTCCAACCTATGCTCCTTACTTCACCATGCTTCAATTTAAAGCTGTTCTCATTATACCTGTCAGTATGCCTTGTCAGGGACTGTTTTGTCATGCCACCTGATTAGGAATTTTTTTAAGATTAGACCAAAAAGAGGTTCTGTTTTGAACCCACTTGATGAAGAAATTGAGATTTTTCTCACATGTTCATCCCTTGGATGGAGTGCCAGTGCATTAAATGAGAATTAGAATATTGTGAAGACTGGCCTAATTTACCATTCTCTTTTAACCTCTGTAAATTCTTTAAGTGCTTTTCACTCTAACATTCATCCTTCTGCCAAGAAACTTTTGGAAACCCTGAAGCATAGGACTACTAACACCTTCAGTCAACAGCTTATAGAGAACTGCAGACAACTTCATTTACCCAGTTATTTGTTCTAACTTGATTTAAAAAGCAGATGATGTAGCTTTTTAAATTCTTAATAAAGAATTGGAAGTTAAGTTTCCTAGGCAAAAAAAAAAAAATTACAGAAATAGGTAGCTGACTTGAGCTGTTTGAAACAGTTTAATTCATGCAAGGTACTTGGAGACATAATGTGGTCACATTCATACACCTGATATTGTTATAATGTGATATAATTAATTTTTTTTAACCACTCAGCACAGAATCACAGATCCTGCAGGTTTATTCAGGATAATTTGAGTGCTAAGCATGAATTCTGGAGAACCTGTTGTGGATAGACTCTTTCTTATGCCCAGAAAAATACTGTGAGTGGCTGAAATTTTGTCCAGTTATTATTTGCAAAGATATGGTCAGAACATTTTCCATTGTATGGCTTTAATTCCACAATATAGGGAGCCACAGCTAAAGACCATCTGCTGTAGCAGATAACAATGTACTGATGCTGTCAAATCTCATGAGCAGAAAAGGATTGCTGACCTGCAGAATGCAGGGGAAAGCAGATGTAGTGACTCTATCTGTGGCCTTTTACAATCCCTTTCCTGCTGAAGTAATTTCTTTAGAAGACTCAAAAGTTGAATCTTCTGATGTCAAATCACTAGATGACTTAATTGTCATCATGCCATCTAGGTAGGATGGTCTCATAATCCCAGAAACCTGTTGTAATGAAGCTAAGAAGTCACTCCTAATGATTATTAGAAATGCATCTGCCTGAACCCATGTTCTGCTCTCCTCTACCCAGTTGTACACTTGCTTATACAATGCTCACTACTCAGTTTAAATTTCTTTCAAGCTGCATTTCCAAGTTTCAATCCACAAATTATCAACAATTTATCAACAAATCCTATCTTACAGAAAGAATGTCTCCTACTGACCCTGGCAAATTATGTCCTTATCTTCTTCATACTGTAAAGGTTGACTGCAGTAGTAGTACCTCTTACTTCACTTAAAGCTCTAATACAGACAAATTTGTAAAAATTGTTTTTTCCCTTTTTTTTATAATGAGGTAGAATTATTGGACTGTAGTGGTTTTGCTTCTGTGTTTGTTTCAGCTTTCAAAATTGTTTAAATCAAAGTTCATAGTCTTCCGTCATAGTAAAAAATAAAAATTTTTTAAAAAATTAATTTAGACCAGGAAGCTTTATATATCTAGTTTAATAAGTGCAAAAATTCCACATGTCCAAACATACCAGCGGTGAAGTTTATTACAATATTTTAAGAATCAGTGTTTATTGAGAAAGAAAATAATCAACTGAAGGATAAAAGAAAAAGACTGTGAGAACGACAGCAGTATTTTACTTGTCTTGGAAATTTCCCATCATATTTTTCTTACTTGGTTTTGTTTTGGAATTAAGTTCTGTGGTGTGAAAGATTTAGTTAATCTCGTGGTTGATCTCCAGCCAGCAACTAAACATCACACAGCTGTTTGCTCATTTTCTCCTGGTCGGATGGGAAAGAGAATTGGAAGGGCAAAATAAAGAAAACTTGTGGGTTGGGTTAAAGACTTTTTAATAGGTGAAGGAACATGTGCATGCTCGTGCAAAGCCAAATAACAAATTCATTCACACCTTCCCATGAGCAGGCAGGTGTTCAGCCATCTTCAGGAAAGGAGGGCTCCTTCACATGGAATGGTGGTTTGGGAAGACAAACACTGCCACTTCTAATCTCCCTCCCTCCTTCTTTTCTCCCCCCAGTTCTATTCCATATATAGGGAATAACCCTCTGGTTATCTGAGGTCAGTTGTCCTGGCTGTGTCCCCTTCCAAACTCTCCTGCAGCCCCAGTCTCCTTGCCGGTGGGGTGGCATAAGGAGCAGAAAAGCTCAATGTAGCTCTGCAGTGATGAAAGCATCCCTGTGTTACCAGCCCTGTTTACAGTGCAAATCCAAAACACAGCCATAGGGGCTACTATGAGGGAAATAAATTCTGAAAACCAGCGCACTTAGTCACTAGTGGAATAAATTTAATACAGAAAGACTGCAACAGTACTGATGTTAACAGGCCATTTTGTATTTCATTCTGCTCAGAAATGTGAAAAATTATCATAAAGGAAAATTAAGAAATTGTATATCCATAACTCTTCAAAAACCTCTCTGGGTTTTTGTTTAGATTTTTTAAAATGAACTGTGGAAAGTAAATAGTTTTCATTAATAAATTATTTTTCACAGGACCAAAGTCACCACAAGAAGCTTATAATATGTGTTTGATTTCACTATTCACTCTATTCTGTTGATTATAATCAGTTATGGTGAGTTATTTGTGATAAGTTGGACTATCTTGCTGCTTCAATAATTCATTTTTGAAGACAACCACTCTCATGAAAGTTGCCAGCCTGTTTATGAAATGCTGTGAATCTTGTTATGTCTAGAATTGTAAAATTTAAAATTTGGAAATTCTCTTTAGGCTCAGCAGAAGATATAATGCTGGGAAAAAGCATAAGGGCTCTGTCCTGAGGAAGTCTGGCCAGCCTGTGTGCACTGGAATTCAATTTTCCAGAAAATATTGGGCAAATCAAATTTCTGCCACATAATATAAGACAAATATCCACATAAAACCATTCTATAGTGCTCTTAAACAAAATACATGATTTTACAGTAAAAGGACTCTTTTGCTTTTTTGTATTCTTCATTTAGTGACTTATTGTGTTTCAATTAACAATAATGATATAAATGACAGTATGGTACAACTAACATGGGGAAAAATGAATTAGAGATCCATGGAAAAGACTAGACTCTTACTCTGAGTGTGCTGCCTATCATGATGATGGGGGAAGAGAGTGTTCCTGGCAAACTGAAAGTTATATGAACGTCTTTAAGACAGCAAAAAATGCTTGTACACTTTAGACAGGTCTGTGCAACCTCAGTGCCTGTAAAGATCAGGGAGAATTTCTTTTGAAAAACACTTTTACATGTGGAAACATATAAAATAAAAGATAACCAGGTAACCAGATAAGACAAAACCTGATAACTAATCTAGTTGCTTTCTACAGTGCATTGAGTGGCAATAGGTAGAGTGAAAGATCAATGAATAGAATACACCTTGCAGTAGATTTCTGAGATTTTCTCTTTCAGCATGCTCATTTGGAAGTGAAGGAACTGTGGACTAAAGAATTGGATTGAAAGAGATTTGAATGCATCACAAGGGTCAAAGGATAGCAATCAATGCCTTGATAGCCATTTGGTGATTGGTAACAGGGTATTCCTGTGTTGATTACTGTGTTGACATTATATTATATAGTGAAGAGCCACCTTGATGAAAGGTTAAAATTCATCTTCAGCAAATTTTTGGGTGATGCTAAAATTGGAACGACAAACACAGCAAACTCTGGAGTTTCAATCCAAACAGATCTTGACAAACTTTAAATTGATCAACAGAATTCTACAGGGAGAGACTGAGAGAACTGAGCTTGTTCACTACAGTGACAAAGGTGCGAGCCAAATGGCAGATCACAGCTTCTTGACAGAGAGTTAAAGACACCATGGAATAAAGTAAAGGATGGTAGAGGCAGCAATTGAAATTATTACATGGAGCTCAGACTGAACATCAAAAAAAAAAAGACATTTTCACTAAGTAGAACAGGTAAACCAAAGAACTTGTTGAATCTCCTTTCTTGGAATAGGTTAATAGAGCTAAAAAAAAATCAGGTTTCTGAAAGAAATGAAGGGCAACTAAAAGAACCAATATTTTCTTATCACTGGTAGAGACAAATATTATTAGAAGAGAATGATGTGATACAACACAGAGAATATAAGCAAAAAGAAATAGAATTGCATGAGAAAAGAAAGGTATATCATGTGAAACCCATCTTGATGCAGTTGAATGTGTTTGGGGAAATAGGGAAAAGATGGGGGAGTGATATAAAATGACAAAAAAAATTATCCTAGTGGTTATGTGAACTGGAGTGGGTTAGCATGTCACAGGATGAGTAGAAAATATTTTACATATGTAGGACAAATGATGGAAAACAAACAGAAGGCAATCAAAATTCTAGGGGGGTATGTAAGGATTAACTGTTATCATAGCTGATTAATGAAGAAAATGGAAACCCCTGTAGAACAAGAAAGGACAATTTCATTTTTGCTGTAAGAAAACAGCCTTCTGATGGGCTACAGCTGACTGAAAAAGATATGAAAAAAGATCACAGATTCCTTAAAAGAAAAAAAGAACATTTTTATGGTTTATACTTCTAAGTTTCTAACGAGACTGAAAACAAAAAATATTTTTAGGCCTTCAGAGGTTTGTAAAAAACTTTTTTTCTTTCTTTTCTAATCAGAGGAGCGAAGCAAATTTATTAACTAGGACAAAATCTTAAGTTCTTTGTCCAGCCAGCAAGTGTGTGGTACTGTGAGGTATGTAGATTAATTAAAATCACTCTACAGACTTCTTTCTTCTTTATAATAACTTCAAATACACAGAAGAAATTGAGGCTAAGAATAGCCAGATCATATTATATATTGTCATTTTTGGACTACATGTGTATAGAGAATCTTCTAATCTGATTGAATAGACAGATATAAGAATATTTCTTACTGCCACTGTGCAGTTTTAATGAGAGTAGTATTAGCAGAAAAAAAATTTGTAATTTAGAGATATTTTTCATTTCCTTATTAATATATCTATTAATATTTTGGCATGTTACCTCTATTAATAATTGTACATATGTCTTTTTTAATAAGTAAACCGATGCTGGAAAACAAGAACAGCATGGTTAATTAGTTTTAGTACTCTTTATAATTTTTTTTTTTGCATACCAACTCTAGTACCAAAAACTTAAATAATACTTGTTGTATACCTCAGAGCTGACAGTCTTTATTCTAGTTGTGTCCACAAGAAAAATCTCTTAGAATCTGTACATTTTATTTCCATGTCTGCAAAAGCTAGGTAGCAGTTTTTATCCCTGTACACAGTATATGATTATGAGTAACTTACAATGTAGAACAGAAAAGTTGAAAACTTTTAAGATGGACCTTGATAAACTCATAAACAAATTAACTTACAATGGCATTTATGGTAGCAGGGGAAATAAGCTTGACCTTTTGGGTCCTTAGTAATGTTATGTTATTAACAACTGCAAGTAACTTGTAAGATTTTGAAGAGAACTGCAAGACTTACAAAGTCTGATAAAATTTTCAATGTAAAGATAACATAAGAGAGGTAATGTGTTTACATGACTTCTTTCTGTTGTGCTTTGACTTTATTACTGGTGTTGTTTAGCTCTGAGTGATTAGTTCATTAACATTCCAAGTAAGTTTGCCATTGTATAAGCCTGGAAAGACAGGTAGAGAATAGATAGAAATATGCTTCTGTTGTGAAGGACTTAAATGTTTCTTTTGGGTCTGCAGGTGGCATAATGAGTGTAAAGTGGTCAGAAAGTAGGAAAGAGTTTGGTACTGTTTTAGCAACCAAGGAAAAAACTCTTTTGTGTGGTGTTTTGGAGTGAATATCTTGAATATTGCATTTGATATTAAAAGCTACATTCCAAAAGAAATATTGACAAACTGGATGAAGTTCAGAGGACAAGTTTTAAAAGCAACAACCACCCCTCCACCAAACAAACCAAATTAAAAAAAAATCCCCAAACCATAGATGAAGGAGGGATTGATTTCTGAAGAAAGATAAAAGAAGGAAGCATGTACAGCTTGACTCAGCAATGAAAAGGGGCAGAGAGAATTAGCATGCTACAAATAGTCAATGGTTTGAAGTATTAAGTCAGAGAGAAATAATTTAGTGCAGGACAAGATGATATAGCAAGAATACTGGCATTAAATTAAGGAAAAGAGACTGTAAACTGAATGCCAAAACAACCATTACATAGCAGCTGTTGACTGTCTGGATCGAAATTGCAATACAATGACAGTTACACTACTGAGGTTGAGCTTAAACCATTTATATTAAAAAATATCATAGAGATGCATAACAATACTGAATCAGAAGAATCAGAAATTAAGATTTTTGGTGATATAGCGAATGGTTTTATTTTATTATCCAATAAATCATCCTGGACTCTGTTATGGGGGGTGTTACCAGCAGGTGGAGGGAAGCTATCCTTTCCCTTTATGCTTTTTAATAAGTTAGTGCCTTTGATTTTTTTTTTGTGAATTGCTGCCATGAACCTATACACACTAAGGTGTCATGAGGAAGAATGAAGAAGAAAATAGTAAAGGAAAATACGGAGAGTTTTGAAACATGAGAAGAGAGAGAGAATAGAATCTATGTGAATACATCATTTGGATGAAAAAGTAGAGGTTGATACTGTCAGGGCCCTAAGGACAATATCAGGCCTTGCTCAGCCTCACCTGGGGCCACTCTGTGTCCCTGTGTGGGGTTTTGGACCCCATTACAGCTTACTGGGGCCTTCAGTGTCTGTCCCAGGGCTGGTGTCCAGGTCCCCAGAGCCCTGACCATCCCTAGACCAAGCCCACCTGCCAGTCCCTGCCCAGCCCTGGAGTCAGTCCCTGCCCTTCCCCAGCTCAGGGGACACCTGGCTCTTCCCCAGTGGCCCTACTCCCCTCCTGGCCTGGGCAGTGGGACAGCACTGCCCAAACTTGGAGTTCCCCAGGGCTCCCAGCTCCCACACAGAACTGCCAGCTCACACCTCCGCAATAAAGAGTATACTCAAGAGAGCAACTTGTAAGTGGGTGAGAAAGGATTCTTCTAAAACATAAGTCATTTGCCTCAGGGGAAAGAAAAATACTCTCAGCTGTTATTCAGCTCAGTTCACAGACAGCTCTCTCTTTTAGAGAGGTGACACATTGCATGCTATTTTTCTATGACAAGTTAAAGTTTTCTGTGCTTTTTTCAGAGCAGAATCGTTTTCTGCTAACATGTTTTCTGTAAACTTGTAAGGTCTTCTTGGAACTGCATTTCTTAAAAATGTGATGTTTTCATTCATATGGATAAAATATACGGACACTTTGATAAGATATATGTACTTAGCAATAAGTTTACATTAGTATTGCATTTACATTTGCAATGCCATTGAGCAAAAGTTACAAGTTACAAGACCTTGAAAAGTTTCCACAGCATTGAGAATTCAAATAAGTTTTGAAAGTTGCTGTGGTAAGTACAGAAACCTGCCAGTATTCTAACACTTGAATTTAAAATGGCCAAGATTATTAAAAACAAGTAAATCGTGCTTTAATATTATGTTCATTTCACTTTTTTCCAGCTCTTTGAGAACTCTTCAATTTATTGCATTGAATCAGTGTCCTTTGAAAAAGACCTGATTATGTTGCCTTTGCAGTTCCAGAAGTCATATTTTAAAAAGGTCAAAATGTTTATCTTTATAACAGAAAAAGTCATAGCTACTTATTGGCCTTGAAGTTGTTCCTGATCTGTTCCCCTGATGTTAATTTCAGTGCTTTGGGTTTCTTATTCTCTTTTTCTTATAAGCCTGAGGTATATGCTTTTGATGTACATAATTCAAGACAAATAAAAATCAAACCAAATAGAAATGAGCTCTTTGATCTTCTAAATAAATTGATAAATTATTCTCTTTTTCTTACCTGTAGTTTTTGAAAAGGACACTGGCGCTTTTGATGTACTGACAGAACAAATTGCCCCTAAGATACATAGCTCAGTGCTCTTCTAGAAGTACTGTTTTCCTCTGTTTTACACAAAAAAAAGGTCAAACCTTGGCCTTCTAAATGACAATCACCTTTCCAATGACACAAAGGAATCACAGGTTTTCCTTTTATAATTGTCTTAACCTCTTTGGCTTATTCTTGAACACTTCTATTGATAGCTCAGGGAAGAAATTGTTATCCCTGTAGAGCATGGTCCCATGCACAGCTCATAAATGTTCCAGCCCTACTTGTACATATATGGATGAAGCATTGCAGCAACACAACAGATCCTTTTAAAATGGTTTTGTGTCTAATGGCATTGAAACCTATTATTTTAGTTAAAGATTTGCTATTGGAAATCCTCAGTCTCCTTTCAGTTCCTCTCACTAGTGCCAAATGCTGAGCTGATTGTTTTATGGTCTTACTCAAAATCTGAGATTTTTCTGGGAAGGTGTAGATGCAAAGGTAATGATATATTTATTTAAAATTAATTTCTGTTTCTGGTTTAGGAAGCATAAGGGAAAATTTTTGACCACATTAAATTTTTGGGTCATTTTTGTGATTAAAAAGAGTTAATGAGAAATTTGTCTCACTGAAAACATTTTATATAGGCATAATAGAAAAAGAGTTGTCTTTATAATGATGAAAGCACCAGCTGGTGCTTTCTAGTTGAATGAAATATAGAAATTTAATTTCAGTTAATGAAACATAAAACCCTAAAGACATGTAATATATTCATTTTGGTAACTTTTGAGAAGGTGTTTTTGATATTTATCTATTTTTACAAATTATTAATGAAGCTACTCTAATCCTAAAAGAATTTGATAAAATATTTATGAGGTTCTTTTGTGTTACAGTATTATAATTTTACATTTGTTGTAAATGTAAATACGTTTGACATATAGATAATGTAACAAGACTTTGAATTCCATAGTGAAAATATGCATAAGGTCATTTATTGAAGTTATACTTAGGCACAGCTAATACTTTCTCATCTGGCAATCTTTTTTTTTTCTGTCATGAGAGAAAGCTGCATATTTTTGGTATAAAAGGGATAAAATCTTGATGGGAAAATATTGCTTTTAAAAATGTTTATTTTCATGATAAATTATACTAACTATTTTTCTAAACTTTATTTCATGTAAACCTCTGTCTTTTACATAAATATTTTTTGTTCTGATGGTGAAAAATAGAATAGTCTGTTTCGTAAAAAGAAAAATGACATCCCTCAATATTTTTTGTGTATGAAGTGTCTCTGTCTTAGATATGAAGCTATTAGTTATTGTAGAGACTTTGTAGCTTTTGACATATTTCTTAAACTAATGTTTAGTCCAAGGTTCTAAATATTCATTGGTTGAGGTGACAATTAGACTTTGAAGTGTGTGACAGAGGAATGGACAGGCTCTCTGTCGACAAATCAAGGCAGAATTTTGTTTTTTTTTCTCTGTATTGCCTTCAGCGAAGTATTTTCACAGCAACTCTCTCTATCCCTTGATGGAATAAAACATCAGATAACTCATAAGGGAATTACCTCCCTGCTGTATAAACTCTTTGTATCAACAAAAATGTTTGTTACTCAGTCAGCTGGGTGTGAGAAGGAGTCAATATCTTTGTAAGGCATTTTTAGGTAACATTTCCTTTCATCCTGTGCATCTTTCACAAGAAGAGAGCCCATATTTTGGCCATCTAATTTGCTGTTCAAGCAAACACTGAAAATAAATTTGCTACTTTTTGCCTACTGTCCAAATAGACAGCTACAACATTTTTTTTAAAATGCTCATAGATATTTGTATTGCTCATAATTCCTATTACATGGACAAGCTTTGAATTGGGGCCAACCTGTTAATTTTACCCAAGAGAATTCCAGCAGAAGTGGGACACAAAATTAACTTGTTGACACTAAAAACTAACTAAGCTGAGTCCTTTGTTGTTCAACATCCCTAGGACTTGAAGAGTTCTCATTATTATACAAAAACAGAATTTTGTGTAGTAAACAATAACATTTGGAGTTTCACAGCTGATCTAAAAAAGTCACATTTGTTATCTATGCAGTGTTATACTGATGCCTGAGCCAAGAAGCCAAAACAGAACAGTTAGGCTGATTTTTTTTCTGAGTCAAGCTTGACTAGAAATTTGTTTGCTTTCATTCCTAAGTTTTGGGATCATGAAGAAGTTTAAAGGCTGTGACTGTCAGGGCTCTTAAAATGTTATCTTGTGTTATCAGTGTTCATATGGTTTGTCCAGCAACTATTGGTTATTCTGTTTTCACACTCTTGTTTTCTTAGTGCAGATGTAATTTTATATGTGTAATTGAATGCTCTAGAGACTTAAGTCTTAAAAGTGGAATTATATTTTTAAAAAATGAATTCTTTAACCACTATAATAGTATTTATTTTTACAGATAGAGAATATTTTCTCTGAAAGAGAGCTTGAGAGACATATTTTATGAAACACTTTGTGAGTCTGCTGATTAAAGTATTCCTATGTTCTCAAGACCATTTAAGCCCTCAGCTTCCTAAGTAAGGAGATCTAATATTGGGCTTCTTATGTGCTTGTGCACTTTTTGAATCTGACTGCTGCTCTGTATAGAAATATTTTTCCTGTTAGTACTTAAAACTGCATCCTGCAGCAGCATAGAATCATTTACACAAAAAAAAATAGCAGTAGCTAAAATTCTTTCTGTCCCATTTTGGTTTTTTTTCAAACTAAGGAACATTTTCTAATTGAAAAGTTGTTGGCAGGAAATGTTTTACTGACCCTAATCACTTAAAACTACAAACTTGAAAAGGGAGATCAGCAGAGAGTATAATGGGCTTGGAACACTTATGCATTTAGCAAAAGTAGAAAAGTAAACAAGCATTGCTCACTATTTCAACAAATGTTGGCAAGATCTTAGATATATTTAGATACCTTCAATAAGTTAATATATTAGGATTTTTGCCCAAGATTTCTCAGTATCCACTGTTGCTTTACTGTGGCAGAGGCTAGGAACAACTGCTCAGACCCAAGCAGCTTGTGAATTATAGGTCTGTTAAGATCCAAAAATTAATCTCTAGAACATATTTTTGCAACAATTATATATAGTTTTCAGTGTATTTTTATGTTCTTCCTATAAATAGTTGCTGTTTATAAAACAGAGATAGTTGCAGTTTATAAAACAGAGATATTCTATCAATTTAATAATATTCTCTCAACTTTTTGAAGCTATTTAAAACAAGAACAGTATATTTTTGGAATGCATGTGTTCATTTTGTTATATCTGTTCATAATTTACATTCCAGACAAACATTATTAGCTTTAGCATAGACTTGAAATCACATCTTAAGTACATCTGAATGAATATGGTACACTGAAACATCTTTTGCTCCCATTTTTTATACTATGATATAACATTAGAAGTTGATTTTGCCACTTGAAGGATATACATCATTTTCTGTCACATACATCAAACTTTACAAAAACCATGATTATTGCATGAAAGGACTTTTAAGTGTATTTCGTAATTTTTAAAATTAGATATCATGGCGCATTTATCAACACCATTGCTAGCCTCAAAATTCTGAGGCCAGCATGACATAATAGTCACACTTTTCCTATTCAGAAAGTTGCAAAAAAAAAGAAAACCCTTTTTCAAGTATATTCTCTTTTGCTTATAGGAAAGTTTAGAAATCATTTGAGTGCTTGTATAGATAGAATGGGTAGCACAGAGGCTCTGAAAGAGTCCATTATCATTAACAGTTTATTAAATTTAAGTTTACTTACCTCAAATCATTCTTCCTGTGATTACAATACAGTTATGTTGTTAAATGCTGTTGAAAAATTCCACAGAATTTCCAGTCAGGTCAGGTTAACAATGACAGAAATAGGCTGTGCAAAGGCAGATGTTTCCTGCTCTTTAGTGAATGCGATCAAGGTAAATGCTTCAGTTGCTATTGCTATCTCATAAATATTAAAACATGCAGTTTAAAGGTAATATTCCTTGGTTTGTTCAGCATTCTTTTGGGACAATTTCTCTAGATTTTTTTGAGTGAAAAGCAGTCCACTTTGTAATGCCTTTCGTAAATAAAATCATTCTGTGTCAATCTGCATTAGAATTTTTTGGAATCTAGTCACATTCCTCACAAGGCCGTCTAGAAGATTAACTCAGGAAACATCCTCTGTAGGTGTGGGACTACTCAAACATTTTGATAAAATTTTTTGGTTACTCTAAGGTGTAGCAAGTCCCACAGTAGAACACTCTAAAATTACCATCTGAGGAACTGGTCTTTTTCTACCTAAAAAACTCCACTGAAGTGTTCTTTTAAACCAATTTATATAAATAGAGAGTGTCAAGAAGTCATTCAATAATGCTATTCCTTGGCTACTTTTGCTTGATTCATGTAATCACACAGAATTCTGAAAGTAGTAAAAGCACCAAAAATAAAAATCTCCTAATGTTTCACATCAGTCAGCTACGAGCAGCAATAAAACTATTTGTGGGTTTAAGGATGTCATCTTCATTAATATGCTTGACACAAGAATAGTTTAATTGAGCTCTCTCAATTAAACTGAGTATTTAGGTGAAACCAAAAGCCTAATTTAGTTTTTTCCTGAGTAACATATATTGAAAAATAGCTGTTAATGGAGGCCACAGAGACCACAGTTAATATCATATGCAGTATACACCTCTGGTGAACAAAAATTTTGGCAATGGTTAGCATAATATTTGTTTAATGGTTTGCAGTCTAGAATAAAAACAGATGTGATGAAAGGTACAAATAAAAATTATGGAATAGATCACAACAATGTGAGTGTTAATAACAGAATAATGAAATTTTATGACTTATAAAATACTTTTTTTTTTTTTTTTAACTTAATAAAAAGCCTCATAACCATTCTACAAACTCTCTGCTGTAATACAAATCCTGGAGGCTCATTTGGTGGTCCTTCACTCATAAAAAACCTGAATTCTTTCACAGCAAATTGTGGGGGAATGTTAGTGACAATCAGGGATCTGATAGTTCTAGTATTTGATCAACAAAGCCTTGTCCCAAAAGGAAAGCTACAGATACTTGAACTTACATGATCTGAATAAGAAACTTCATTCTGAAAACATCACTCAGTTTCTTCTGTTACCTTTCATAGTAATCATCTTCACAAAAACATAAATTGGTTTTCTTGGCATCTTTGGATGAAGCCTATTTGGTTGGAAAAGAGACTTATATTCTATGTATCTGTCATATTTACAACTACAATATGATGCTCCTCCATCAGCAACAGAACTTATGGACTATTCCACCTGAAGTGATTCTTGGATGTGTCTGCTCAAGTCATACATACATTTGAATCAGATTGTAAATTTTAGAAAAATCAAGTACTGTGGCATAAATATTTTTTCTCATTCAGACAGAAAGGTTTTCATGGCCTCTTTTCAGGAAAAAATTGAATTTTATTGATATTGAAAGGACTGCCTTTCTTCATACTGAAGTGAAAGTCTTCTGACTGTGTAACGCTGAAAGCTGATAATTTTTTCTTTTTTATCTGGTTAATTAAACATATTTGAAAGGAACTACATACTAGAAAATGGAAGGTTGGCTATGTCATATAGTATAAAAATCTTATCAGTCCATTTGAAAATAAATGAAATTGAGAGCCCCTGCACCAAGGCATATGTCTGACTATTAATTATTTGCCTGGAACTTTTTGTGTTCCTGTAGACTTTCCTGTGGATACACTTATTGAAAACTTGATTCCAGGACTTCTGACTTAACAAAATCTCACACCTCATTCTGGTGGATTTTTTTACCTGTTGTATGGGTCCAGAATGCACTGGCAGGATCTGCAGAATGAAGCCCTTCGGAAAGACCTCAACAGAAGAACCATGTGAAATTCAGGCAAGTGCAGGGTCCTGCACCAGGAGAAGAATAACCCCACACACCAGCACAGGCTGGGCACTGACTTGCTGGGGAGCAGCTCTGCAGGGAAGGACCTGGGGCTGCTGGTGGACACCAAGTGTCCCTGAGCCAGCAGAGCCCTTGTGGCCCAAAGGGCCAGTGGTGCCCTGGGGTGCACCAGGGAGAGCACTGCCAGCAGACCAGGGCTGGTGATCCTGCCCCTCTGCTCAGCCCTAGTGAGCTCATCTGGAGTGCTGTGTCCAGTTCTGGCTCCTCAGCCCCAGAGAGACATGGAGCTCCTGGGGCAGGTCCAGAGCAGGGTGACAAAGGGGCTGAAGGGGCTGGAGCATCTCTGGCACGAGGACAGGCTGAGGGAGCTGGGCCAGTTCAGCCTCCAGAAGAGACAGCAGAGAGGGGAGCTCATCACTGCCTGCCAGTGCCTGAAGGGAGGGGTCAGAGGATGGAGCCAGGCTCTGCTCTGTGCTGCTGAGCAACAGGACAAGAAGCAATGCACAGAAACTAATGCACAGGAAGTTGCAGTTGGGTATGAGGAAGAAATTCTTTACTGTGCAGGTGACTGCTCTCTGGAACAAGTTGTCCAGAGAAGTGGAGTCTCCCTCACCAGAAATACTCTAGAACCATCTAGATGCAATCCTGTATAAATATGTCTGAAAGTGAATAGTTTAACAGCTATGTTGTGTTCTTCCTCTATCAAGATTTATACTTTTCAGCAGGCAGAGGTGGAAAGTTTGGATTGATCTGAATTGCAGTTGCTGGCTCAGCTTTATATTTTAAAAGATTTTTTCTCAGATGAACCTCTGCTTTTTAATATAGTTATTGGTTGCTAAATCTTCATTCAATAACTTAATATGTGTTAAGCTATTTAGAAGTGGGATATTCATTCACAAGAAGCCTCTTTTATGATCCTTCTGAAGACAGTCAGAAACCTGAGACAGTTTTAAAAAGCAGAAAAAGGTAGTCTTCAGATCCTTCAGTGAGATTTTGAGAGAATTTATGTGATCTTTTGTCTTTGTTTTTCAAGTCAAAGTTATGGTTCTAAACTACTTAGAGAGCTGAAACTCCTGCTGATGCTAAATTGTATAATTGTATTGTATAATTAGATTGTATAATTGTATAATCCAAAAATTTTAGCCAACCAATGAAATCTGAGTGATCTGCCTGACAGATCTCTGTTGAGGTACAAGACTAACCTTTTAATGCTAATGATTTAAGATTCATTATTCCCAGTCTAGTGTGACAATCTTTAGAAATTTTAATATTATGTGAATATTTGTATCAACTTGGGGATTTTTCAGTTCATATGTTGTTGTTATTTTTATAACAGGTAGATTCCTGTTAAGCACAAAAGTGCAGTGGAAGTAAAACCACATGAATGTCCAGACTTGAAGAAATTGATAAAAGCCCTTCCTGGGACACTCCCACCCCTGCAGTGTGAACAAATCTGCCAGCAACAGGTACAGTGTTGCTCTTCTAGGGGCTTCTGTCTAGCAGATCAGGCTGCCAGCTGAAAAGATATTGTGGGAAACCCCTGGTGAGCAAGTGCAGTATTTTATAATATCCTTCCAGCTGGCAGACTGCCTAGGATGGTATTTCTGTGCACTCTTCAAAACACTTTAGGAAGTTTATTAAGATTGCAGGCAGCAACCATGACAACTGGTAGAAACTACATTTCTCAAGTGCACTAGAAAAGCATATACACAAATAAATGTATGTTGTGGGAATATACAGGTCAATGCAATTCTCTGTTGTAATTTCAATATGTATTGAATAAGGTGGTAGCTGCAATCTGAGCATTACAGCTTAATGCAGGGGAGAAGGCTAATGGAACAAAGCTTTACATTAATATTTTTGTGTGTATCAGGTGATAAATTTTGAGGTGCTGGATTATATTTTTATGTTCCTAGTCACACATGTGAGAGAGTCAGTTAACATATTAGTTATAAATTATAACAATGCATTAGCATATGAGTAATTTTCTATTTACTAAAGCCTAAGAGCTCAGACAAATCTCTTGATGGATCTTGTGGTCAGTATCCTGGTCTGTGTGCTGTAGTCAGATCCTGCAGAGCTGTGCAGAGAGCAGTGCCCGTGCTTATGGCTCATACTCTGGAGCAGCACTACTCTAGCTGCTCTCTAATACACAGACAAAAATCAACCCAACAAGTAACGTGAGGAAAAGCTAAGGAGACAGCAAAGGCAAACGCAAATAACGACTGAAAGAAATTAGTTGAATTAAAAAGGAGAAAATGAAAGTATGGTGAAGCCAAAACAAAATTTTAAAAATAAAAGGAAAAGTGGGAATAGAGAGTAACGTTTATATTTAAAAAGTCATTAGCAAAAAACAAATTAAATAAAAATCTAACCAAATGCAGGCAAGGGAGATTGAGATGAAAAGGCCTAACTTAGTCATGTAAAATTATAAAAAAAAAAATTCTCACAAAAATCAAAACTTCTAAGGTAATAGTTTCTAATTTTTTCTGCCAGTGATTTTAACCATCACAATCCTAAAATCCAATCTATTGAAAAAATTATGGTTTGAGTAGACAGAAGCCTGCACAATGTTGCTTACATACAGAAAACCCCCAAAAACTGAGTTGATTAATTCGAGGTAATGTGATTTTGATCCCATTATTAAGAAGATTATCTACTTCTTGTAAAATTGAGTTTTTGCTTTTATCGTTTTGTATAATAGTTGCTACACACTGTAGTACTCTAGCAAATAAGTAATCTTAATACAAGCAGTGAAGAATTTGTTCCAAGGTATTACCCTCTCCCTCACTAAAAAAAAGTCCTTATCATTTGATTTACTGATGATATAAAGAAGAGGGGAGAAAAGGAAGTGTGATTTTAGTTATAGTCAGATATAACTAGACTGAAAAATTTTAGGACTACCAATATTCTATTTTTGATTCAGATTAAGTCACAAAACAGCATTAGCACTTTCTCAGATTCATTCATTGACCTGTATATCCTTGGAAACAAAGGTACATTTCTATTCATTGTCACACTCTGATTGTTAGCACAAGACCAAATCCAATATTTTATCTTCTTTGGAAAGTTAAAGCTGAATACTTACCTTTTCTTCTCAAAAAAACCATTTCTGCCTCTATAAATTTCTTCTGGACTGTTTAGAATCTGTCAGGTCTCAGAGTAGGGAAAAGAGTCGCTATATAAGGATACTTAAGTTTCAAGAATTTTATAGTAGAAACACCACATGATTTAAGTCTATTTCAAAGATCCTTCTTCCAGGAAAACAAGTGTTCCATTTTCTCCTTTAGTCTTGTTGCAGGAAAAACTATTACAGAATACTATCAAAGTGAATTGCTGCCCCATGAGAGATGGCTGAGAATTGAAAAAGGAATTACTTTTAAGACTTATTAAGTACACAGTTTGCTACTGTTTCCTGCAAATAATTAAAAAAAAAAAAAAAGAAAAAGAAAACCCAAAATGTTTTGATAACACAGAAACTCTTAGGAGTCTGGTTTAGAATATGGTTGTGTTCCAGTTAATGACAATTGTTAATATTATAGAGTAAGCAGTAATAAAAGCAAGTGAACTACAACAAAGGAAATTAGTTCTATTTAAAAAGTCAACAGAAATCAGTAAAGCAGTAAAAGAGCAATGAAGTCTAACAAGTAAAAAGTTTAACAGTAGCAAGCAGATTACATAGGGCAGCAGTTTCTAACCTTTTCCTTGGATTGTTGGCTAAAGCCTACAGGCAACATTCTGCTCTTAGGTATGTCTGTCTAACTCATTCTCTTCTGTCTCTGAGAGCTTTAGTGGCATCAGCATTTCCTGTAATGATCTTACAGTCTTGTTGGAACTGAAGCAAATATCACTTGGGTCAGATTAATCATTGCCTTTTCTTGTGTACTTATTTATAACATGATAAAATTGATTAAAATGTTTACTCTGATTTGTTGGGCAATGATGAGGAAGGTCTCTTACACTTGCTAGAATCAGGGAAGAGGAGGGAAAGGGAAAAATTGTGTAAGCTATTGTATAAATAAGCATTTCAGAAAGCTGTTTTTATTTTTCTAGTAGATTTTTAAAAGCCACTAAAAGAATAATTTTTCCTCTACATATATATTTATGAATAATAATAAAGTTTTATGGAAGTTTTGTTAGCCTTAATATACTAACATTGAACCCTTGATTATAGCTATCTGATAAAACTACTCCAAGCTTCTAAGATAAAATAAGAATATCCCTCCAGGCAGTAGGAACATGTGTAGGGAGAACCATTTATTGAAAAACATTTTCTTTGTAGTCTTGCATAAAAGTTTTATTTGATATCAGGATTTCTACAATAAAGTTATGCTTTGTTATGACGAAAATAGAGAGATGATGACTAACTTAAAATGAAAAAAAATTGAAATGGCTAACTCAGTGTTTTAAGTAACCCATTAAAAATGGTATAAAAAGATTTTTAGAGTTCTGAAAAACAGAGGAATGATTTTAACTTTGCTATATTCCTTATCTGTGGGCAAATATTCTGTATCTTGAATAGATGGAGGAGTCATGCAGTAGCTGAATTACTTGTGCAAGGCCATGTAAGGAAAGTATGATTAAGCAAGAAAAGGATTTAGATGTTTTTTAATCTAGGCAATAAACAACCTTCCTGCTTTCTGAAAATGAAGTGAACTCCATCCAGCTTTTTGTTGCTTCTTTAGACTTGTCCTTTCCACAAGTTTCTCCTGCATATCTGATTGGGATCTCAATAAAAGTAATTCTGTAAATGCAAGAAAAATACTGGAAGGGAACTATCTGGAATATATTCCTCATAGCAAATTTTGAACCTTGGACCTTATGTGCAACAGGACCCTTCTCAGAGCTGGCAGAACTCTGTTCTCTCATGCTGCAGTGCCATTGAAGCAACTGAGATTTAGCACTTTAGGTTTCCTTTCAGGAACTCACAAGACTCTGGGACCCAAATAAACACTTAGCCAACATTTGATGACAGTTTCCAGTCCTTGATATGTTTGCAGTTTTAGCCAAGCCAATATTCAATATTAGGTGCTGGAATGTGCCATTATTGTGCTCCAAAATGTCATACTGAGTAAAGTATTTTGCAACTGATAATAGTTCTCTCATGGTTTTTTTTTCACATTTTATATTCTGTGTAAAATAAATTAAACAGTAACAGATTATCTGCTCAGCAAAAAAAAATTGCACATGGTTTGTAGTAGAATATCAGATCACTATATATGTCTGGAAAAGATGCCTTAAAGTTTGGTAAGTATCATTACAGCAGCTTGAAGATTGTCATTATTGACAATATATTCCACATTCCTTTATGGTAATCTTTTAGAGTATTTAATATATTAAGGGTCAGATATAGTCACTGATTCAAAGAGAAAAGATACCTACAGGTAGATCTTTAGTACAAGAAATATTTCTGGCTCTTGGAAGGATTTTATGCAGTAAGTTACTGCAACAGCAGGGTTCCCTTTGCAGCTCCTGTGATCGTGTTTACTTGTTATCAGGTAGCAATTGCAGATAATGGACTCTGACATAGGCTCTGGGGTGAGATACAATCCTCTTTAATTCACCCCATGCCTGAAGAAACAAGTAGCTGCTGAGGCACATCAGCCATGCACCTTTCTGATCATATGCCTATTAATCACTTAGCTAGTTTTCTGTCCAGTGAGGTGCATGACAAGATCCTCCATTTCCTCCATTTCCCCTGCTCTTTACAGATTAATTAACCTAAAATGTTAAAATCTACATGTGAAACAATTATTATATCAATTGAAGAGATAATTAACAAGCTTAGCTGCAGCAAAGGCTCTATGTACTAAAGGAAAAGGCTTTGTGCAAAGGTATGCAGGGCTAAAAAGCTGCAGTTAAAACAGACTTAAGTGATATGACTAAGCTAGAGAAAATTTATAGGTCTCAATTATAAGGAAATGTAACTGTAAAAGTAAATCCTTACTTTGTGCTCTGCAGTCTGTAAAAAATAAGCCGGGAAAATTCAGTGCGAGATTTTAAACAATGTTAGCAAAAATGTCATAAAACAAAGTTATAAGAAACATGTCTAGCTGCCTACAGGACAAGAAAAACTGAAAAAAATGATGTGTGTACTGGCACAGAGACTAGGCAGCATGACAGACTCCATACAACTACATGAAGAACAGATGTTCTGTCAATAGAAAGCACAGCAGGCCATGATCAAAGGGTAAGCCAAAAGTTTTTTCTCACCAATCCATAGCCTTGGGACCATTCCAGCAATCTGAATTCCCCTGTGAGAATTCCTAATGTGAGGTTCCTGGAGAAAAAATGTGGAAGTTGGAGCTCATTTCCAGGGAATCATTTCTACCTTCTCCCAAACTGCTTATCTACCCAGATCAAAAAGCTCAAGAATCATAGGGTCATAGAATGGTTGGGGCTTGAAGGGACCTTAAACACCATCTATCTCCAAGCCCCCTGCCACAAGCAGGGAACTTTTCACTGGACTAGGATGTTCAGAGCTCCATCCAGCCTGCTCTTAAACATTTGCAGGGATGGGGAGGCCACAGCCTCTCTGGTAACCTGCTCCAGTGCCTTGCCAAACCCACAGCACAGAATTTCTTCCTCATATCTAATCTAATCCTGCCATCCTTCAGTTTAAAGCTGTTCCTTCTTGTCCTACTAGTACATGCCCTTGGAAAAAGCCCTTTTCCAGTCTTCTTGTGGGCCTCCTTTGGGTACTGGAAGGCTGCTATAATATCTCCCTGGAGCCTCTTCTCCAGGCTGAACTCCAAATCTCTCAGCCAGTCCTCACAGGAGAGGTGCTCCAGCCTCCTGACCAACTTGGTGTCTCATTTCTGGACTTCTTTCAACAAATTCAGTGTTTCTCTTGTGCTGGAGGCCCCAGACCTGGATGCAGGACCACAGCTGGGAAGTCATACTATGCCTATAAATCAATTAAATCCAACTTTCTGCATTGAGGATTATTGCATTATACTTTTGGAAATAAGACATCCCCAGCTTTCTGATAGTTATAATTATCAAGAAAAGGACTAACATTTCACTTTCAAACATGCATTTTTAAAGAACTATAAACATATACTTAGCAAATGGTCATGGCATACGGAATATGTAGTGGAAGCATTTTAATGATTCTGCATAACACTAAAAACAATTCTTCTAGATTGTGACATGAAGTTGCATCAACATGAGTTTGGTGAGTCTTACTACAGAAGACAGAACTGCTAATGAATGGTATGCCTCACTGTAAATAAATGCCAACTTTTTCAAAACGATTTTCTTATATGCAAACTTATGTTCTTGAGCACATATAACATCTGTCTATGCCCAATTACATAAGTAATTCCTTCTTTTAAGTCTTGTAGCAGGCAGCTGTTGTTCTAAACCTACACAATGTGCATATCAACCTGAAACTTGAGTTGACCCTATTCCTCGTCCCTAGGAATAGGATTCTACTCATCCCTTTTTTAACCTGTGTAATTGTTAGAGAAAAAAAAACAGTGCAAGGCATACTCTTCCTAAGGAAAATGACAATATCACAAACTTCAAACTCTCTGCTCATCTTCATGACTGTTAAACTTCTAAGCATTCTTTTCCTAATCTTTTTTTATACTGTGATGTGTGTTGAGGATAGAACTTGACCAATGTTTCATAAAAGCTGCTGGAAATAATACAGTTCAATGTGTTCTAACTAACTGCAATTACATTTATGTTGATACTGAAAACAGCACATGAGCTTTCATTGTTGCTTACTGTGAGAATTTTTCATTATATGAGTAATCAAATGAGCATTTGATTCTTTTCAAAAGCGTGATTGGGCTGTAGAAATGTCAACATTTGAAGACTATTAAGAACTTTTTTGAGCCTAGATTTTATTTTTCCAGCATGCTAAAGGCAACAACCAGAGCTGAGTGTTTCAATCTTTATCTCATAAAGACCTTTCTTCACATTTACATGTAAAAATAAATTTAATTTAGTCTTATAAATGGCAAAAAAAATTTCAGAAAGGCAGGGGAATTTTTAGAAGTTTTTTACTTGTTAGATTCAATTACTCATGCAAAGCATGTACTGAAGCACTTTGAAAGTCATTCCTAGAAGTAGGGATAATCTGCTATTATGGTGCTATTGTCTCAGTGCTTTCTAAATTCTGTATTTAGATCCAAATTTCTCTCTTTCCTCTTCCCTTTCCATTCCTGCTTTGTACCCTTTTTTTAAATGGAATGAAACTTATGATAGCTGAGAAATTAAACAGTCAGTAACATCAATACAACCATAAGCATGAAAGATTATGGTTTACTAAAATCTGAACTCTTGCATGAAATGAATGGACAAATATTTTTAGGCTAATCTTTAAAATCATACCTGACCAATTTCACATATATGATATATATGATTTCACATATATGATCCTCTTAAGTATAATTTTAAAATAACTATCTGCATTGATTCTGAATAGCTGAACAAATCAGAATTTGGTATCTGAATTTGATTATTACCATTGTTAATGAATAAAGGCAAGAAGTTGGAGATGATGAGGAGGAAACAGACTGTAACTTGCTTTACTGATTCAGAGTCCTTTTGTGTTTCTTTGTGCTTGGTGAGATTTTTGTACGTATTAACAACTAATTGTTCAGTATCTTATGTACTAAATAAACATTTCTATAAATAGAAACACAGAATAAAATAAATACCAGATTAGTAGTTGGGCCTCAACTAAGCTAGATGGGAAAGTGACCTAAGTTATCTTACTGTATATTTTTCTGAGCATCAAGAACCAGTAGCTTATACTTTTTTTGATACATTACACTAAATGTTTAAAATTGTTTTTTTTTAAAATTATAATTCATTATTCTGTGTATTATCAGCAATAACACTTCATCAGCTAATCTCTTAAGGTACTTAAATGTAGTCTGGATAAAATCATCAATGCCTAGACTGACCTTTATGTAATTAAAACTGTTTTCCATGAGCTTTACATTATGCACTTTTGTATATTAAAGCATGAGGTTTTCTGATGCATTTAACACATTAAAGCTTGACATTCTTCAGAATTACTTAAGGATAATGCACATATGTTCTTTCAAAACTTTTCCCAGGCAAAAATAGCGATTACAAAATGAATTAAAATGTGAATAATACTTCTGTTATATTTTTTAGCTAAAAAATTAAAAATTTTACTGAAATATTTAAAATCAAGGGAGTTTTTAAAAATTTGCATTAAATTTTCAGTATTTTGTTTATTGATTCTTTGAAATACAGCACTCCTTCAATAACAATATGAAATTGAGTCCACTCCTTTGACAGTGGTGAACTTTGTTAACTTTTAAACTTACTGTTCAGTTTATAGCCAGAACTCTAAAATCAGCTGCTCTCTCCCTTTGAGAAGATCTTTATAAATGAAAGCAATTTGCCTACTTCACTTTTGTACCATAAAACCAGCAAATGGTAATGGAAATAGACACCTGCCACCAGAAATAAACAACAGAAAAAGGGCATTCAGCTCCTAAAAATACTTTTCTTTTTAATGTAACTGAAAGTTTTCTTGGACATGTTTTGAACAAAAGCAAACTTCTGTAATATATGTTGTAAAATGACTATGTATTTATAGATACAGTAGTAATAATAGATATAAAGTAAAAATTAGCAAATGCTTACCACTAAACGGTTTTCATTAATTCTTTTTAGATTTTGCTTATGACTGCATGATGCACTGCATTTGTACTGAAAGAACACTGATATGCAGCTGTTATCCAGATACATATCTTCTTCTTTTTGGACAATGTACTCTTTACTTTCACAATGGCCTGATGTCTGGGTAGAATAAGAAAGTGTCTCTCAAATGGAGTAAAAACCTAAAATGTGAGGAAGGATAAAAAGAGGATTCGTTTTCTGAAATTTGTCAATATCACTTCACTATTGATCTAGGACATCTAATCATGGATCATTAAGCACCTCATAGCCACTCTTGCCTTTTTACTTATTCACCTACAATTCCCTTTTGTATAAAGGAATTTAAAAGGGAAGTATGAAAGGGTAATAGTGGAAGACAACAGACAGCAGGCTTAATCAGAGCAGAAACTGTGAATGTCTGAGAAACTGAGAAGCTTTTTAGTTATGAGGTATCAGCAAGTGACTGGCAGCAAGCCAGGCCTTTTGTCCCTGTAAAGTTTGGAGATCCATACAGAACCACTATGCTTAGACCTTGACTTTTCCAGATACATCTGCTAGTTTGGGTGGAGTTGATGCTGGGTGTGAATCATCCTGTTCTTGCTCATACAAATATGAGAGGGTTTATTTGACTGCAATATTTAGTGAAACAACAGTTAAATTGGACAACTGTAGAAATGTGCTGATTTTCCAAAGCACTCTAGATACAGTCCTCTGTTTTTGAGACTGTTTTCAGCTTCCTGGAAAAATGCTGTGGCATAGAAATTCTCTTGCAGATAAGAGGTGGGCTTTCTCTAATTATTTATATTGATGTTGCTAACACAAGCTCTCCAAAATGTTATTAAATGGTCCTTAAGATAATCTGTCTTCTCTGAGAAAATAAGGATTTCACCCAACTATACTATAATATAATCAAATAAATCAAATATCACAGTAAAAAAGTGATAATCACTTGATTAATTTTACCAAGCTCTACACTTGCACCCAAAGTCTAATTTACAAAGATGTTTTGTACTTTCCTCCTTGTCAAAGACATTCCATTAATCTGAATGTCTCAAATTCTGTATTCATTGCCTAAGATCATAAACATTGACATTTTCCATTTTTCTGGAGTTTTTAGATCTTCTGCTCCAATAATTTACTGAACCAGTGTCATTTCTCCTGAAACAGTGAAGCAGACAAGAAGAAAAATCAAATAGAAATACTAATAAAAGGCTCCTCGTCTGTTTCAACTTTCATTTGGGTTAGCACCAGGTATAATGTAGAAGGTAAAATTCAAATAAAAATCTTAGTCAAAGCATAACCAGAAGGTTGTACCAGAAAGTAACAGCATTTAGTAAGACAATTTCAAAGTCCTAAGAGTCTGTGTTAAACTAACAAGACCAGGACATGTTTAGTGCATTAAGAACTTCTACAAACATAGAAGTAGCTGTATTGAACAGGATGTAATGTCTGGATTTCTGTAGGCTGGGCCTAGAAATGCTGCCATTTGAGGCTTTATTAAAGATACGAAATTCTGAATCTTGTTTGGTAGAATGTGGTAAGATTCCTTTCTTTAGGCACAACAATTAGAAGAGGATACTGATCTAAGGCTCAACAATCTGATGGAGTATTGGAGAAAGAAGTAAAGGTAGAATATGTTAGGAATAGAAAGAGGAATATAAAAAGAAACTTAGCTGAGGCAACTTATGAAATTTATTCTTTTAGTGCTATGTCAATGAGTGGTGATGGACAAAAAATTATGTTATTCCTAGGATAGCAAAGTCATAGCAGAGCAAGAGATTTCTATCTTGTTTTCAGAATTTAGTTCTTGTCAACTTCTACTAAAAAAGGTATGAATAATTTTTGCCAGTCTTGCTTCTGATTATTGCTATGTGACTGACTGTATTTGCCATATGAAAAGCTATCTAAAGTTTCCAAAGTATTTTACTCTAATTCTACATATGCAGTAACATTTTACTGGACTTGCAATATGACCTAGCTTGTGAATTAGTATTCATACAATATGAGACTGTTTGTACAATCCTATTCTCTTAAAAACATACTCTCATTAGTAGTTGAGGCAAATTGTGGGCATAGAATGCTGTCTGACAGTTCATTTTCAGGTAATATGGCATCCAATGGATTTATAGTATTCCATCATATTTAAGAGCACTCTTATGACCCCTGAAGGCAAGGGCTACTCAGGTTCTTGTTAATAGAGCCCTTGAGGCAGTTTAGAGTGAAATGACAGCGAATGACTGGTGTCTGTAAATAAACATATATATGTAGGGTTTATTTTAGAAGAACTTAGTTGCAACAGAAAACAGCTAAGTGGCTTCTCTAGTAATATAACAATACAAAAGCTTAAAAATAAAACTAAAGAAAATGCATAAGGAAGAGAAATAAATGATAAAAGTAGATTGTGGAAAGATGTCACCACTTCTGGATTCAGTGTCAAGACTTGATCACTGCTATTTCAATGCCTGTTGGTCAAAATGATGGTCACAGTCTTGATCTGCTGGGGTGAGGGAAGCCCCTGAGATATAAAATTCAATGGGATAATATACATTTAGGTAATGTACATTTAGTACATTTTGTACTTCCTCTTGATGAAGGGGGAGTTTTATCTGTTGCAACACTGGGGATCATACACAGTCCTCAGGTGGAAGGCCCAATAAATTACTCAGGGGGCACTTTGGGGGTCTTTGATGGTGTGTGACACCTTCTAATACATGCCAAGAAGGCAGCATAGTCGAGCCAGTTATTCCCCATCAGAAGGAATAAATGCCTTCAGGCCTGTGTGGGAATGTCCTGTGTGAATATGAACACGGGAAAGTGTTACAAGTGAACCAGTTGTAAGGGAGGACATCAGCATAATAAAAAACACTTTTGCTCCTCCACAAGATGTGCATCTTACAGCCTTCTCCTCCACCTGGGTAAAAAAACCCCAGCTTGTATTTTCCAGGGGTGGATATGCACCTTCTCTGCCTTATGTAGATCAGAGGTTTTGCCACCAGACAAAACTCTCTTTGCAAAGGACTCCCCTTTGGTTGGGGGAGTGTGCAAACCCAGGCTCAGTGAAACATCTGCTGCTTTCACAAATGGCCAGTTGTGTGAGTCATCAACATCTCAGTCTCCCATACACAGCTTTTCTGGCAATGTCTTTTGAATTACAAATTTTTAGTTCATGGAAACGGAGAATGGTTTGGGTTAGAAGGAACAATAATGATCACCTAGATCTGAGCCCCCTGCCATGAGCAGGGACACCTTCCATGGACCAGGCTGCCCAGAGCCCCACCCAGCCTGGCCTTGAACACTTCCAGGAATGAGGCGTCCACAGCTTCTCTGGAAACCTGTGCCAGTGCCTCACCATCCACAGAGTAAAGAACTTTTTTCTAACATCTAACCTAAACCTACTCTCACCAATTCCTTGCTTGCAAAACTCTTGTGCTGGCATGTAAGGTATTTTCAAGGCTTTTTGATTATACGTTTTTATGAGTTGGAAAAGTTTCATTCTTCAGCCCTTTATGCAGAGGAAGGACTAAATATCATTATTAAAATACCAACATACCTCATTTTAAAGTATTCATTAGTGCATGAATGATATGAAAACTAGCAGTCCAATAAATATTCTTTCTTTTCTTCTAAAACTTGATAGACTTGGAGCCAAGCTGATATGCTAAGCATGAGTTGAGAAGAATCAAAGGAGAGAATATTAATTTTGAATGCATTATTTGCTTCCATGCCTATATTTCTTTATATTATGATTGAAAATTATATTATTTTAAGTTCTTATCAGGGCAAAGTTCTCCTGTGAGGAAATTAATATGACGATAATATTTTAAAGAAAAATTAGTCATCTGAAAAAGACATACAGAAAAATCTAGATAAAATGAAATATTCTGTATTGACTACAATGAAACCTAAAGTTAATAGGACAAAATTGCTAAGTATAGGCACATGAAGTAAAGTACAGAAATGGAAGGAACTGCATCAGTTTACTTTAATAATCAGATTGTGTTTATATAACTATAAAGGATTTAAAATCATACATTCAAATAAGAAATTTGATGGCAATATATTTGTGTTAATTTTTGGAACACATACTTTGAAAAAGTATTTTGTCTCCTATCATTTCTTTTAATAAAAATTGTCTTAGAGCCAGTGAGTTTTGTCATTGAAGTAAATACTTAATTAGCCCAAAACTGAGCACTTCTGGAAGATCTTGCCCTAACATTTACATAATTAAATTACCATATAAATGACTGCATTCTAGGATAAAAGCAATTTTATATTACAATGGCAATTGTGTGGTTTTGTTTTCTTTTGTGTTGCTATGTCTTAAGTACTTGGTGCAATTAATAGTAGTTAAATATTTATGTTTTTTTCTAATGTATTTTGTTTTAAGAGTGCATCTAGTGAATATAAAAATACACATTCTTAAAAGTCTGATGTTTTGTTAAATACTAAACCTTTTTTCCTCTTAAAATCATATTTTAATCTTAAATTCTATCAAACATTGTCTTGAAATTGTCTGTGGAAGACAGAACAAATAAAGACTAATCAAGCTGTCATATTTATTAAATGTTTGCCAGTGGTTGCTGAGTGCCTAAATTTTAATTAACTGCACATGTTCTCAAAGCTTTGCTATGTTTTTTTTTCTCACTCAAGAGCTATTCTGTGATAGAGTAGGTTGTTTGGAATATCTAATTGAGAGATGCAGAATTCAGGCTGTGTGTAGGTGATACATGAATTTTTCACCCCTGCTGACAGCCACATTGACTTCTGTGTAATTCTTTAAACTGATTCAATCAAACTCATGCTGTTTATGCTTTTAACTGATTGAATTAAAACATCATTTTAAACACTTAATCATTCCATTAGGCAGGATTGTGTTTGCCTAGTCTGTGCTCAATCCAGCACAAAATAAGCACAGATTTCTTATTCACAAGGAGTGATAAAACTCATTCCTTGGTCTCTCAGTGTCCCTGGTTTGGTAGCCTCATGAAAGTTTTTGTAAAGGAGACTGAGGAGGTGCTCTAGTAATAATGAACCTATGAAAGACTATAAGGATTGTCCTGTTTTGGAAAACCAGTTGTGAGCATTGAAGTATCACCTCAGAATGAACTGGTTAATAAACCTTAAACTCCACTGGTTCCAAAATGGATCCATAACATGAATTTCTACTCCTTGGAGTTTTTCCAGTGGGAGCCTTGGGAAGAGCGCTGTCAGCCTGGAACATATGATATTTTCACACAATTGAATCTTTAAGCATTTTCTTTACTTAACAGAGTAAGAGGTACAGACACATCCTGAAGCTTGCAAACCTTAGTAGCAACCTTTTGAGAAATGTAGCAACAGGAAATGTCGGAACCAGCAGATGAATGCTATTGAAAAAGAAAATTCTCTGACAAATTTCAATTGCTTTTGCAATTCCTGGCCAGAATTTATGGCAAACTATAATTTTTCAGCCTATTTTTCTGATTAATCAGATTAGATTATGAATATATTTATCAACAATGGAAAAGTAGACTATTCTCTCTCTTATTCCATTTATTTTTGCTCTTATTGTTTGCTTTTTTCCACCTAAACGTTTGTAACTGTAGTTTTTTCACAAAGCTGAGTTTTTGTCATTCTATTTTAATGATTATGGTTTTATTACGCTAATTTTTGCATATTTCTACATAGTTCAGTATCTATACAGTATAGAATCCCTTTCAGTTCTCTAAGATGGTTCCATAAGCATATTTTAAGATATTGACTATGTAATTGGTGATAAAAATATTTTGATAAGCTGTCAAGATACATGACAAAAAAAAAATTTTGGGAGGCAATGAAGAAGCCACATGCATGATCCCTAACTTTTCCCTTAATTCCTCATGAATGCTACTTATATTAAAAATTCTTAGAAGCTTAAAATATTATCCAGAGTATTATGCAGAAATGAGACTTTTGAATACAAAATTATTCTGGTTTTATCAAAACATGGGTACTATTTCTTTTGTATTAACATTTTATTGGCTTAGAAGAGGCATTATTCCACTCTGGTAAGGAACTTGTTCTACATCTTTGGTCTAAAGAGCCACTGTCTCATGATTTTTATGCTTGATGCCTCTCAGTGATATTAAATGTGCATATCTACAATGTCAATTTATTTATTTCTAATTTCAGTCCTGAAATCACAACCTGAGTTGTTGGGCTCAAGCTGTGTTCCTCTTTTTGTATCTGTCATCTCTGCTAATAAGGATTTGCATGCCAAATTAGGCCCTTGGTTACAGATTAGATTCCATTACATTCGTATTATGTCCTCACTGATTACTCCATAATATTATAACCTTCATTTTGGTGGTACACCTGTAAGTAAATAAATTTTAAGCCTGATTCAAAGGTTATTGGAAGCAATATGCCTTTATACCGACTTTAATAGCTTTAAATAAGGCCTTTATTTAGCAGTGTGCTCACGACGTGCAAGGAGGATTAATAGCCATTTTCTTAGCTATGTTGGTTAGTAGCAACAATCAAAAGTATTACTGATTCTTCTTTAAGTAGGCAAATTTTAAACAGCTATCTGAATTCAGACATGAAAATAAGAAATTTACCCATCAGAGCAATATAGTTAGTCAAAAAAAAGTACTGCTTTTAAGTAATCACAGCACATAGTAAAATTGTATATTCGGTTTAAATAGAAGATTTCTTCATCGTAGGAATATATTCTTTATTACTAACATAAGAATAAAAATTCATTAGGACATATTTTTGAAAGAAAACAATGGTGAAAATTATCTATCTGATAAACATAGAATGTGTATGAATGTTTAAATAAAATACATATCTATTATGGGCCACTAAGGTGAGAAAGTGCTTTTTTTGATATAAGCCCCCGTTAAACTGCAGTACAAATGTGCTTTGTGGAATTATGGAAAAGAGTGATAAAAAATTTTAAAGTGTGTTTAAGTTGGTAAGTACCCTGCATGTACATAAAGTTCTTTAGGATACTCCAGAACACTACTAATTTGAATTTTATCTGACTTTGGATAAACAAATGTATTTTATAAATAGAAGTTGGCTATGTATTATTGTAAAACCTCAGGTCAGGAGGAAAGAATCCTCTATAAATTGCTTTTATTCTAAAAAACACTGTTGCTATGACTACTTGAGTAGCTCTTAAGGTGATGTCCTTTTTATTTCAAGTATTTTTAGTACTTTAGTTACCCTAACAACAGGCTACAATTAAAATAGTAACTTCTAGCAAGTTAGTTCTTGTTTGAAAAGAAAATCTCATCTTTGTCTTTCCTGATGAAGTTCAAGTCTTTAAATGATGGAAAGGATAAAGGAAACTAAGCTTCAAAATCATATTTAACATATTTATCTTCCTTTAATAGCCTTAGTCCACACAGCATCAAATAATCTCAGTTGATGGCTTCACTGTTTTTTTTTATGAGCAGACCAGATTATCCAGATGGAGAGTATGAAAAATATTTTGCCTATCAGAGCATAGTATGTTATTGTATTTAAGTAGATACATATATTTAAAATAGACTGTAGTATTTTATATAATCTACCTTACTTCAGTTAATAATAGGGAAAAATACATGGTCAGGCTTCATTCCTGTAAGAAAAAATGTTTACTTTTTCTTGCTAAACCTGATGTCTTTATCAGACATGAATGGCATTGAGTGTTAGAAGAATCATCTTTCTCACTCACTATCAAAAGGTCAGTAGCAGAAGTCATGAGTATAAGAACTGGATTGGTCATTCTTTTCTGACACACTTTTCAATTTTGCAGTGGTTTGTAGTACAGGCACTCTGCTGAGTAGAAACAGTAGGTTTCATGTTGATAAATTTTGCATAATTAAATTTATTTTATTTTTTTTATTCCAGTGGAGATTTTTTAAATTTTAATGAACTGCTGTGAATATCCTCCATCTGATCTAACAAGAAGCTGTTATTTTTTTTTCAAATTTTCCACCTATTCCTTTCAGTTGACCCAGTGAATACTCATTATTCCGTTTCTCCAAGTCAATCTTTATTTTAAGATCTCTATCATGTTCATCTCTAGGTATGTCTCTATGCTGAACAATATTATTCTAAAAAATCTTCAGTGGTAATATGCATGGGATGTACAGACTGTTAAATGGATTTAAAACTGGGTAGTCTATTATTTTTAAAGGATGATGGTTTATGTCTTGATGTCTGGTAGCTGATAATAAATGCAACATCCCTGGAGTTCATATTGGTCAACACAAGCTTTATGAAACTCATCAAAAACAACCATATAGATTAAAACAGTCTGGAAAAGAGCTGACTAAGAGCTTAGCAGAAAATAATTGGAGAAATTAGAAAACAACCCAGGACGCAGTAAGTCCAGATGTTCTTTAAGCAAGAGGCTGCTGGAAGTCAAACAAAATAATACATCCATCACAACAGGGACCTGGCCAGTCTGAGCTCGTGGCTGAGATGGTCCTTGTGCAGCCATTTCTAGAATGAAGAGACACACAAAAAAGCAGTTCACAGTTACTTGATTCTCTGAGCTGCAGAAATAATGAAAACAAATTCCTCTGTAGTAGCAGATTGATGCCCATTGTTGCACTATCACAACTTGTGGCTTGGAAAGTTGATATTTTTCTTCCTTCTTCCTGTGGGAGGTAAGGCAGCACAAGAGCTGTCCAGAAGCAGACTACCAAAGCAGGCTGGTGGTGCCCAAAGCCCAGGGCTGAGCTGCCTCTGGCTCTCCCCAGCCTATCCTGCTTCCTGACTGCAGGTTTCTCTCCTGCCCCTCCCATGGAGAACCTCTGCCCCATCCCCAGGCTGGCAGAATTAAAAAAAGTCTATTTTAAAGAAGTTATAGAATTAATCATAACTATATTACAGTTGTTAATTTTCCTATCACAATGAAGTGTAGTGAGATGTGTGCTACATGTAAGTGAATAGCTGTCTGAGTGGTCATTTAGAATGCCATGTAAACAGTCTAGGGTGCTGGCAAGGCCCTGGCAGCTAACCTAAAGACTCCACAATGAGGTACCTTGAAGCTTCACAATTTCTTTTCTATAAATTAACTAGAAAACCAATTTACCACTTGATCACAAACCTCTTAATTATCTGTTTCTCATGAAATCAACCAAACCAAGAGTTTTGACACATCAGTAAACGCAGTATCTGTAGAGTTTCCATGATCATAGTGACATAGCTTATCACAAAATTTAAATATTAAATGTTAAACTTAATGTAGGCCATTATGTCATAATCAAAAAAGGAACAGCAAGTGGAAAATCACAGAGTTTTATTGACGTGTAAAAAATATCACAGGAACATGACAAAATTAGATATAGAGATGCTTCCTCTGTCAGTGAAAGCACAAGTGCTGATAGATATTATCATCTTAGAGAAATATTAAATAAGGAAATTTCCATCACAAAATTGTGGCCCACATTCTGTTCCTATTTCAAGACTGCAACCTAAAAACAATTTAAAGAATAAATTATGGCTTAGCCCTCATTATCATTATGTTTTATTAAGTGTTAAATACATCAATTTGTTATCAGTAAATATTAATTTCTATTCCAGTCACATGGATTTTGCCATAATCTCTCTGGTGTTTTGAGTGGGAATGGTTGCTAGAGCCCCTGAGATACTAGCAGCATTTACATTTTAATCCAGCTTTTCCTAATAGATTGTATTTTTTAATTACTTCTTCCTACACCATATAAGAACATAAATTTCCTTTCCTTCTGATAATATTTTCCTATTTTTAAGTGTAATTTCCATATTTGATACCTCGTTCCAAATTCCATTTTCCATGGTATTAACATTTTCTCTCTGGAGCATGGAGCTCTGCAACATGGAGCTGTACATTCATAGAAGCCTTTGGACTGAGTATGACCATGTTCAAGTTGGCACTTCCTATCTTTGCACAGGTTATACTCATTTTATCTGCCTTACATCTTTTCACATTTCTGACCCTCCTATTGAATTTATGGTTTTGCTTTTCTTGGTCAAATAACTAAGTGTATTGCTGTCTCCTTTATTCTGCCTACCAACAACCTTCCAATTTTGTATTATTCCAAACACCACCTAATTTAGGATTAGAATCCCATTGTAGACAGAAAATTGTATGATGACAAAAAAACCCACACTTTTTGAAAAAGGTGCATGAAAACACACTTTAAAATAGGAAAGGACAAAGAGACTATTAGTAAGATACAGGAACATGACTACATTATTTTGGCAGATTATGTTTAGAGGTTTTTTTTGAAGTTATAAGTGATTCACAGCCATTATGCACTTTATAGTGTATGTTTTATTTGGAATGTTTCTAAGTGCTGCTGGCACCTTCTCGACAAGGAGGAGTTGATAAAGAAAAAAGAGCTGAGAGGAATTTAATGAACAGAAAATAAAAGAAAATTATCAGACTTTGACATTTATTGGGAAGATGAAACTATGAATGGCTTCTATTTCCAAAGTAATGTACATGGTGTGGAATAAAGAGGGATCATCTGTGTTTAGGATTTTAGAAGTACTGATACCTAAACCTTTGAAATAGGAAACTCCCCAGGACTTATGCAAAAAACATGCACCAATATGCATATAATAGAGAAGGTAACATTAAAGTAATTATAAAAATTGTTGGTATTTTAAAATGTTGGTGTTGTCAACGTTGCTGGGTTCCAAGATCAAAAGGTTGCTGTGCATATTAGATATGCATGCACCAAAAAGAAATACAAAGTCAATTTATAAATACATCCATTACTAAGTATTCCTAAGGCAAACAATATTAATTGAGAGATTTCTTTGTAGGAAAACCTGCATATTTTGTTTCCAGCAGAGAAAAAACCAAACACATCCCATGGTTGCTAGTTTAATTTTCACTGCAGGTATTGAAAAACATCAACAGTTGCTTCAAAGAGGTTAAACATGCACCAAATTTTGTTTTCCAGTAGGCAAATAGAAATTCCTGCCTCAGTAAAACCAGGTTTATGGATGCTTAACACAAGGGTGGCCTTCTCAAATATGTCAGTAGAGAGATTTAGACATGTCCTGTGGTCCATTAAGCAGGTGTTAGATACAGAGATGGATTGTTATCCTGCAGGGCTGCAAAGTCACTAACATCTTTGTGCTGAACAGTCATTTAGCACAGATAGCTACCAGCAGGCTCTCTCTTATGAGACTTATTGCAGAGGAGCAATAGAAAAGAAACCCATCTTGAGTAGAACGGATTTTATTCGTGTAATAATTCAGTATAGAATTTACATGAATATGGATTGTCTCAAGCGTTCTAAAAAATGGGGTTTTTGGTTACCAGCATCCATAACAGTTTGTGGAAGTTGGGTAGTATGCTTATCGTCTTCTAAAATAAGGACTCACATCACAGTTAAAATGAAAAATAATAACTTGTACAAGTCAAGACATTCAAAGACACACGTCTGTTGGTTTTATCTCATTAAAGGTGTGTTTTAATCTAAGTGTGCACTTTAACCTTTATCAATATATTGGATTTGAAATTAAGTTCTATGGTATATCAAAAATTAGGCAAAGCAGGCATTCATTATTAAAAAAATTATCAGTCATACAAGTCTGGGACAGCAACTTACAATCTTAAAAAAATGAAGAGGGGTGATTCACATACAGAAGATGGCATTTCTTTGAAATAGCTTCCTAAGTTTTGGCAACTAGAGATTTAGCAGTTTTCAGAGCTGAATATTTCCATCAAGACTTCCTGATTTTATTGGTCTTGGTGAAACTCTCTTACACTGAAGTGTTTAATTGGCCTTAAAGATATTTATACTGGAGGCTCCTACTCTATTCTAAACTCTGTGATGCAGTTTTTAGCAGATGAAAAGGTATTTCTTATTGCTTCATTTCAACTGCTTTATCATTACATTGATTGCTGGCTACTTTTTAAGATGTGTAACAGGTGGACTTTTGCTATTCAGCCTTTTTATACCACACATGATACTTATAGACTTTTATTAAAGCTTATTTTCACTATATCTGTTCCTGATAGTCTTGTGTGACCTATTTACTATCCCCTAAATGTCATTATTTCCTTTTTTTCATTCCCACTTCAGAAAATCTCAGAAATTGATTTCCACTTCAGTGGTAATTTTGTCAATGTGTTCTGTATCTTTTTAGTTCATTTGAAAACAGGGAGACTAGACTTGATCACAATATTTGAGATCCAGGTGCATCAAAGATTAACATAATGATATAATTATATTGGGTTTGCTTCCTAACATTCTAGTACGACTTCCAGCTGTCACTGGCAATTTTAGAACATGTTCAAAAGTCTTTCTAAGGTTTGTTTCCTGACTTTTAATGGCTAAGTCTTATTGTTATGCATGCGTAACTAGAACTGCTTTTCTAAATACTCTTTATGTTGTTTTTTATTAATACTGAATTTCCCCTGTTATTTCATTATCCAATTATATTTTAAAGCCAGCATTACACTGATTAACTTGAATAATTTAATAGGAGCATTGAATTTTGTTAATTATTTTCCCATTTCTTTTGTGAGATCATAATACCCATACATTAGGGTCCTTAGCACAGATGCATCCTGTTAATTTTCTTCCATTAAAAAATTAATTACTTATTTCTATCTTTGTTTCTTATCTTCAAAATATAATAACCATGAAGAGATCATGCATCTTTTCATGTTTTTATCAAAGTTTGGGAGTCAGTGTCCAAATTTCTTTTTTAAATTGAATTGCAGCATTATCATATTCATCTGAATGCTTTTTGACAATTTCAAAGAACTTAAGTTTACGATGCATTATTTCCTTTACTTCCTGCATCAACACTAATTCAATATGTCTGTAGGATGCACCTATATTAGTACTTTCAGGTCAGGATGGACTTTTCAGGTCCATGTCCTGTTTATACTTAATTAGAATCATAGAAATTTTAAGATTGGTAGGAACCTGAGGAGGTTGTTGACTGAACTTCCTGCTGAAAACAGTTTAATCTATGATAGTGGACTGGGTCTCAGCACTGGTTCAGTCAGATCTTCAAAACTTTCATCATGTCTTTGGACAACCTCTTCCAGTTCTTAATGGTGGAAAAGTTATCCTTAACTTCAGATAGAGCCTCTGTTGTCTCAATTAATTTATATTGCTACCAATTCTCCTATCATGCACAACTGTGGGAGTCTGAATCCATATCCTTAATACAGTCTGGTATTGGGAGACCCTTTGATTGCTTTCTCTTCATGTGAATACCAGGATATTTGATCAGATAAGTTGTTTAGACTGATGGCTCATCCCTCCATGATCCATACTGACTGTTTCCAGGAGCCTTTCCTCTTTCAAGAGTCAACCACAAACATTTAAATTAATTTTACTCTAAAATACATAATTTAGCCTCTGAAGCATAGTTTATTGTTCAGATGGTCAACTCTGATGAATATAAAGGAAGTTAAAACAAAGTATGGATTGTCCCCCTAAATAATTTAAATATATTTTTAGTGAAAACATTCACTTTTTCTTTGCTACCTTTAAGATCTGTGCAAAATGTCCTATATTAATGATAGAACCACAAACTTCAGGAAAAATTATTCTGTATTTGTAAAAGGTGGACTACAGAATTTGCCAAATATTTGCTGTGGCTTTATGATCTTATTAAGAATATTTATTCAGCTGAAATGACAGAAAACAAGGAATTTTTATTATTATTGGAACAAATTGACATCATATGCCAAATGAGAAGAGTAACAGCAGAGAAGACATGCTTTCTTCAAAATCCGAAATATCACATCAGTAAGAAAATATTCTAGTCCTGCTGCAGGCTGAATTTTAATAGATGCCCATGATATGCTGAGATCTGTAAATATTTGTTCCTTATTTAATGATTTATTTCTACTTCCATCTGTTGTAAGTAGCATTTTATGGGAATGAGATCTTGAAAGGCAGTTTTACTGCTTATAGTGTGATGCAAATAGTATCACATTACACTCCAAATAGAATTGAGTTAAAAGATGTAAATATATATTTGCATTTGTGCACAGCTGTCCAGTTACATTAACTGTTACAGAAGCTCTTCCCCATACTTATCATATAAATTACTATTAGGTCATTTTCATCCATACCATTTAAACAGGATTTTGATAACATCTGGACTAAACCCTTAATTTATTAAGAATTATTTTGTATTGACAGATATTCTTTTACTTAGTCAGTTACCTAGAAAATAATTCATTAATTAACCAGATTGGCTTTTTGTTCCTCTCAGCTTTACATAGAGCATTTAATCTCCACCCTTACTCAGCAAAACACACATTATTTCATAAGTGTGCAAAGTACGTGTCCATCATCTCCATTGAACTGAACACTGTAATTCCCAACCACAGCCATTAATCATGTGCATGCAGGGAGTGAATTAGTAAAAGACTTTTCCAGATCTGCTCTTAAATTGATACTTTTTTCTTTATTTTGAGAGCAGAGAAGGTGAATTTTCATATTTCTGGACAGTTTTTTTAGTATCTGTTTCCTTATATCTTGAAATAAGGCATCCTCACAGCTATTTTTGTCTCTTGAATTTTCTTCTGTTGTCTTCCAGTGGAACCAAATGTTATTAGACAGAAATGAAGAATTTTTAGGTTCCCTAAAACCAAAAAAAGGAAAATATTGAGAGAAGCTGGCTTGAACTAAAACTTTTCAATTTTTTTTTTTTTTTTTTAGTTAGGTGGGAATAACACCTTTGTTTAGTATGGAGCAGAGTGTTTTGTTTATTGTGTCACTTGAATTTTTAAAATTGCTTCAGGGTTATTAGATTTACTTTAAAATTAATTTACCATTTTAAAGTAGGGTTTTAAAAAAGTATTCTAAGAAAATATTTAGCAGTTTCCAAGCAAAATACTTTAATTACATGGCATTCTTCATTTACCTTTTTTTAAGGCAATGCAATGTATCATGTTTGATTGTAATTAAAAAAAACAGAAACTCAAACCCCTGGTGAATCTCGAGTTTCCAATGAATGTGCTGTCCCCTTGGCTTCTGAGGCTTATTGCTCAAGAGGGCAGAAGTTTTAAATAGGCTATCATATTTTAGAAACATTTCTGACTCTTTACCATGTCAGGCTACCTTGAAATAGTAAAAATATGACACTGGTACTGGTGAACGTAATTTGTCTCTGAATTTTTCTGAAGATGAGAAATTAATTACAGTCCCCTACAATTGGGCAAAAAAAGAACTGTAAGAAGAAAGGTTTCTGATTTAACCTGTAACATAACCTTTATAATCTGTGGTTGTTTGAAACAGCTTGGTCTGTGGCTGCTGTAAATTGGCCAGGGAAAAACTGAGGTTTTCTAGTATTTTCCATGATTTCATTTCACAGAATCATAGAATTGTTTGGGTTGGAAGGGACTTTAAAAATTATCATGTTCCAGACCCCTGCATTGGACAGGGACACCTCTCACTACTCCAGACTGAATTTTTCAGGGCTGGGGATTTCCCTGACCCATGTGCAAGATCTTGCACTTAGCCTTTGATTCTTCTTCCTTTGAAATCTTTTATGGTTTTATTTAAATTACAAACCTTCTTTTATGCAGACTTCTATGAAACATCTAGAAAAGACTGTAAGTGTTAATACATTTTCTGTAACATTCTCTCTATGTCTGTTCTCATAATTTTTTGCATTTGAAGGAGTCTGCATTTCTACAGTATTAAATATATGCAAGAAAATTTGGGCTTCCTAGAAACTAGGAAAGGTTTTTTGAACCCATTCTTCAAAGAACTGTTGTATGACAGAAAGAACTACCACTGCAATTCTATGATTTCTGTTAAAGAGTTGCTTACAGACAACCTGTCTCATGGTCACAAAAAGAGCCTGAATAATTTGTTTAGTATTGATAATGAGATGTACAAGTGCCTGGGTTAACTTGGAAGAAAAACCTTTGATACAGTAAGTCTGCTTTAGCTACAGCTGAACAGGTTGCTGGGACGGATATAGAGGGAGTAATGGTTGGTGCCTCTGAGCTACTGCTCCAGGTCTCATGGTGAGTAAAAAGCATGACCTAATCCTGATGTGGAAAATATAGTCTAGTATGTGAAAATGTGGAAAAAGGAGGTCCCTGAAATTTCCAATTTAGGAAACACTCTGTGTGAAGCATCGTTAGGATATAGACAATTCTTATTACTGGAAAATGAACCACTTTTCATCAATGTATTATTTTTATATAATGCATATCTAATTAGCAGAGATGAACAGTATTTTGGTTATTGCATTCTGCAACCAGTAGTGGAAATTTCAAACAGACTGGTCTTTATATTACATTAAAAATATATCTAAATATAGACGCAGTTTATAAATCTGCAGGTTTAGGATTTATTGTTAAAGAGCTGTGCCTGCAAAAAAAAACAACCCACATTTCTTGAGAGTGTTAATTTAAGAAAGATCATCAAAGATGACTATGGTCATTCTTGTATGTTTAAACTTGGACCATTTAATCAGGATTTTTTTGTATAAAAAGAGGACCACAGAATAGAAAAAAAGTGATAGATGCAATCCAGACATATCTAGAAATACCTCTACCTGCCAAAATGAAAAAGGACCAGAAGGATCAGAGCACAGCAAATTCAGGCTACAGCTCACTCATAGGAATATACAGAACTAAATGAATAACTGAGAGGTAAGTCAAGAATTTCCAAGTAGTATTTCTACTCATTGCAATATCTTCAATAGTACTTTCTGTTCAAATGCTAATTGTGAACACTAGTTATGTGTTCATAATACATTTTGAAGAGAGCAAGTGCCATTATATCCTGCTGGGGCTCGGTTATCACAAGGGATAGAGATTCTAAAACTCATTTTGAAAAGTCAGGTGCCCTAGTACATCTCATTTAGTTATTCTTATTTTAAAGATGCAATCTTAAGGCCATCTCATGTTTGCAAAATGATGCAAATGAAAAGTGTCAAGCTCAGTCAATGGTAGAAGTGGGAGCTAAGGCTCCAGCAACAAATCTCAATCTTATTTTGCATGTATTGCCACTGTTATCTCATCATTGTACACCACTTTCTTTGGGCCACAAGAGTTTATTGGAATTTTAGATTAATTTCTGTACTGTTGCAGATGACTCTTGCTGATTTTTGATTTTTTCTTTTTTTTTTCCCCCACAACTTAAGAAAAATACAGGAAACTATTTCCAAAATATAACTGAGTATGTCTATATAGTCTATAGAGTTTCTATTCTGACAGTGATGATATGATACTAGAAAAGGTTCAAAGGCTCCATTTGGAGTGATCATAAGACAAGAGGAGGCTGTGGCTTTTTGCAGAATTGTACAGTAATGGTTCTGTGGCTGCTGAGCTATAGCTGTTGTAACACTGCATGGAAATACAAGGATACACAAGTTAGTTACATTACATTTTAAATCTTGGTTTACAAATATTGACTTTCCATGACAGTAAGTTTTGACAGCTGCATGATATCTCTTACATTGACAATGTGTCTTTAACATGGCCATCCTCATTTAATTTGATGACTTTTATTTAAATTTTATGTAATTAAACTGATGCTTGTTACTATCAAATTCAAATTCAGAAAATAACTGCAATTCGTGTTTTAAAATATATAAATAGCATATATATAATCGACATTCCCCAAAAACAAATCTCTTGGACTCTACAGAGTTCAGTAATATTTGCTTTTTTTTAATGTAAAACAAGTGAAATCAATAAAGATTTTACACTATTTAACTGGGAGGATGATTATGGCTAAACTGAAACAATGTATTAAATGCTTTATTATAAGTAAAATGTCAAAGTAATTTCAAGTATCTTGGCGAAAATTCCTTTTCTCTTGGCAATGAATGAGCTGTTTGACTGTGGAAATAGAGTGTCACTTCCTTATGTCCTATGCAATTATACTGTGTTCTCAAAGATTGGCTTGCTTAAGCTTGTGGAACCCTTATCTGGAAATGTTTTAAGGTGCAGTCTATGTGCTTAAAACTATCTAAATGACTTTAAACTAACCCAAGTGCCATATTTTGGCATTTAGGAAGGTCAAGGTATGTAGATCTCGTTAAAACACCACTAGAGAACATATTTTTCAGAACTGCTTGAACTTTAACAGTCTAAAATGAACTGCTCACCAAAATATGGATGCCTACACATTTTCAGAAACACATCTAAACTTAGACGAAATTTTCTGGTGTTATGGTATACGTGGAAAATATCTTGCATTGAAATAATTTAATTGCAATATACTTGTTTTAATCTGTGAAAATTGTTTAACAACTCCAAATATTTTTGTTCAATGAAGTGAAAAACATTAAATTCTGGTTGAAATATTTTTCCAAAATCAAGGAAGCTTATTTCACAAGATTGAAGTGGATTATTTCTTTTTTTTCCCCACTGTGGAAGAATATCCCTGTCATCAGGCTACAGATAGATTCTTTTCCCCCAGTCTAAATACAGATAATTCAAAATACTAAGTTTAGAGATGTTTCTATACCAGAAGCCACCTGAAAAAGGGCTTCACCTTGTCAACATCAATGGAGACTTCAGGTCACTCAGTTCTCTCCTGAAAGTAGGGCCAAACAACATGGTGATGCTATTTTAATGAGAAGTTAAAAGAAACAAACTAACAAACAACAACAACAAAAAAACCCCAAACAAATCAAACCAAACCAAACCAAAACACCCCCCCCAAAAAAAGAAAAACAAAAAAAACCCAAAAAACCCAACCTCTCTATTTTTTACTCTAAAGTAATAATTTGTGCTAAAGAAGTGGAATAACTAGATTTACTCATTTTCACCCAGGCCACTTCTCCTTTGCTGTATGATACTTGAAAAGTGAAATGTAATTGAAATTTACTGGGGGAACAATGAAAAGAGAGGTCAACCTCTATTTTTCCTTTATAAAGTGTGGGATTGCTGTAGTCAGGTATGGACAAATTATAGGTTCAAATAAAACAAATTTACAGGTTACAGGGGATGAAAAAGGGAGCACAGTTTTTGCATATTTGCTTCCAAGTCTTTCAGTGGATTTTGCAAATTCACCGATAAAAACTACTACATTATATATGCAAGAGAGGTGGAATTCAGCTGCTTGAATTCACAAAAGAGTGATGTAATTATCAGTCGAGGACATTAATGATTCTTCACTTGAGTGGTCCAAAATTAAGAATACGTTTTTCTCCTGTCAGTTCTAGAGCTAAGTTTTTTTTTTAACATTATGGAACCAACAGACGGTGAGAAATCACACACGTTACACACTCCAAATGGACTGCAGCACATCAAATCTATTCAGATTTTGTAAAGCAAAATGAAACATGAAATGCATCTGCATAGAAAGTGTGTATCATCATAGACATAGTTGAAAACTTTGTCCTGTTTTACCTTCTTCATTATCAATGCAATGATTAATGGAATAAAGAATGAGTGACTGTTAAGAGAAAATCATCACAATTTATACATATTTCAATAGGATTAATATCACATTCCTCCTCTTCAATAAATTGTTGTTTTTAAGAAATAAGTAGAAATTCTAAGAATAGTGGGATGAATCCAAGCATGAAATTTTTGTACTGAAAACCATTTTCTACTGAATTACATGACACTACCCGGTAGATTTCTTTGAGTTTTGGGATTTTTTTTCCTAAATTAAATAAATTACAATGGCTAAGACAGCTAAAACAGTTGAAGTAAACTTTTTGTAGCAGTTATAGTAGACCACATGAACAATAAACTTGCTGAGACACTTTAAGTTTCAATTTCTAATATTATAAATAGTTTTCTTTCTGGTAGTTAAAACCAATGTTCAAGTATGTATAAAGCTTGATTAATTTATTTTAACAGATTATTTATATGTTAAGGCAGAAGAGGTGGGGAAAGTCTGGGGAAAAAACATCAAAGAGTGGGAAGAAATGTACTGAGTATTTATAAAACAAATGGTTGTGTTTTTCCATGCTGTTTACATAAATATATATTAAGCCATCCTGCTAAATCTTACAAGAATTTTTATTAGACATTTCTAGCTTAGAAGAAATTTTTTCTGACCCTAACTCCTATTTCAGAGAAAAGTAGAGGATCATGTGCTGGACTGATCAAGATAATTTGTACACGCCTAAGCTTTCCTCCTTATTTCTGCCATCTAGAAGAAGATGATCTTTCCAAAATTTAATTTTTCCATTATTATGAAAATGAAAATGTTCTTCTTTACCACAGAACACTTACTGTTGTGGACCTGAGTTGATGACCTCTCATTTCTGAAATACAACTTTCAGAATAAGGGGTCCCTGAGTCAGCTGTGGATTTTTTTGCTCAGTTCCATCATTGTGCCTGATCAAAGTACCTGACTTACATCTCTGTTTCTCTGTGAGCAGATCATTCTTCTTGTAGTCTTTGAAATCATCTTGACTGATAACTTTAAAGTTAGAAATAGTGTAATTTTCCTGGTGTCTTGAATATTTTTATTTGAAAGCCTTGGAAAATAATGGATTGTGCAACTGTAGAACAGATACATATAAATGAAGTATGGGTCATCTTGCTAATTATTTAGACCAGCTGGAGGTGGTTTTGAAGCAAAAAATACTATTATTAACTGATTTATGTTTGGCATTCCCTTCAGTCTCTATACCAATATTTATGGTGTCAAAAAATATGGTATTGGGAAGGCAGTAAATTCTCATCTATTGTAAATCTTGATTCTCAGTATGTCCATGTCAGCCTCAAGAAGCTGACAGCTTCTGCCTCACTGTAGGGTTCTCCTCTTAATAGGTTGCTGTCTTTTGATCTTACTTCTTTGGACTAGAACATAAAATCCTCATTGCCAAGAACTGAAGAGCAGAGTACCCAACTTTAAATTTAGCTATTTTTTCTTGAGTGGATTTTTCTCACCAAGAGTTTTTTTTCCCTCTTCTCTTCTGCTCAGCTTCTCTATACTTTGGAAAATAAAACTTCTGTTGCTATACATTTGGGCAAGGCAATGCGTCACATATAATTTTGAGATGCATATTACTTAAGGCAAAATGAGCAGATCTGTCCTACACAAAAATGTGAAGAATACATTTTATTATCTAATAAAGACTTCTAAACAGTCTAGCTTAAAGAAGAAATTCGACATATTCCACAAAGTATTTATTTTCCCTATTATAAATGGCATTTCAATGAAGTTAAGTAATCCTTGAAAATAAGATCATGGTTCGTAACAATGCATTTATATTTTTTTCTCATATTTTCTTACAGAAGTTTTAATGTTAGAATTTTTAGAAACTTTTAATTTGAAATATTTAAATTCAGCAATACCAATCTATGTGCAAGCAAATATAATCATGTGGTAATAAAATTGTAATAAATATCTCAATTTATTAGTGAATAAATTAGTAACTTTCTCTTTTAATTAGAGAAAACAATTGGAATTGCCATTATTTTTTTTATTATTTTCTAAAAAGTGAAGCTTTTGATACACACATTTGTTTAGCCTTCAGTACTGTCAGTAATCAAGTGAGACAAGTAGGAACCAATTTTGCATTCCCTAAAATCATTTGCCCTGAAGTACAGTATGATGAAACTTATAGTTTGCCCAAATACCTGTTTGAAGTAGTTGAGTCAATTTCTTAAATTAACAAGCTTTTTTTCTGAAATATGAATAATATATCTGAGAAACAACATTTTACATATAATTTCCCCAAACATAATCTTATTTAAGGGCAGTTATACCACCATTGAAAAATGAAAATTATGGAAACAGGAAAGGAATGCTTGTTCTTCTCTCCTCTTTGAATAAAATCCTATCCTGAATTATGAGTTTTATAAAATTGAATCTGCAGAATACTGCAATGCAATGTTACCACCGTTAAAACATTTCCATAATGACTAAGCACTAAATACAGGCAGCCATAGAGATTCACCTGAAGTTTTGCACAGGAAAAATATCAATTGATCCAAAATTCGATTATATTATCATAGCAGGAATATCTGAATTCAGCAGTTGTTAGGTGAATTTTAATATAATGTGTTCTGGAAGATATACTTAATTTTCATTGTCAGTAGTTTATATTTAACCTATTTCTATTTAAGGGGTGTTCTATAACAGCTGCCCAGTCCATGAGGCAGACACCCAGGAGGATGGCTGTACCTAGGTGGGTTATTAGCACAGGACTGCATTTGTAAATGTGCTGCAGCACACTGTTCTCAGTTATAGCCAGGTTAAGTACCTTAATGTCAGCTTTACAGTGGACACAAGTCTTCTCTGACACAAAGTTTGAGGGGAGAGAAAAGCTGGTAAGGAATCCAAGATAGGTAGGTTGATAAAAAAGTAGTCTGTCAACATCTTGTTAATAACCTGTACAAGAAAATATTCTTTATTCCAGATTAGTATTTCAGATCATTATGGTTTTTGATGCTAAATTTTGAGCTTAAAACTCATATAAGTGTTTGTATATATTTTTTTAAGCATCACCTCCGCGAGTATATTTTAATCTCTTAAGGAAGAGAAAATTTTGGAGGGAGGGGAAGCAGATGGTCCAGGCATCAGATCATTTTATTATCCAGCCAAGATCAACCCACCATGCTTCCTTTTGGTGAACAGTGTAGGGCTTCAGGAATTCAAGACAAGGAGAGGTAATGGGCAAAATATGGACTGATTTGAGCTAGAGAATGAACGGTGGGATGGTCATGGAAATTCCAGTTGTCATGTTGTGGTGATGGGACAAGGGGTGCAATGAGTTTAAATAATTGCTCTTATTCAGAGTTGTGAAGATGTTAATTAGATTTTGGTGTAGGGAATCACTGAAGCAGTTTATTCCTGAAGAACTGCACCCCTTGGAAGTGACCCATACTGGATCTAGGTTTGAAATAGAACTTTCAAAATATTCTCCTGATACACAGACTCCAAACTTAAATCCAGATATCCTCAGCCTGTTAAATACATTTGGATTTTCTAGAAGGATCTTTCTAATTTCATCCATTCTAGATGGTCCTTTGATTGTCTCTAAAGGACTTTTCAGGCATAATGTAAAGTGCTGAAGCTCTGAAATGCAACAGCTTAGATGAAGAAAGTAACGATTACTGCTTTATTTCTGCAATGAGCTTACAGTTCACTGCAGATTGCTGTGAAACCTCTATTTTGAGAGGTATTAAAAAAATTTAGATGCAGCTCCAGATTGGTTCATTGGCAGATAGCTCAAGCAGGATCAAATGAATCAAGTCTATGTTTGAAGTATCAGTCAATACATAAAAACAGAATTCTTAAGTCCTCAAATGTCTAATAATTTTTTGCTCTATTTCATCAACTCTTAAACCAATTGACCAATATCCACGTTAAAAAAGGTCTCACTTGGAGAGTTTTCTGTTCCTGTTCCTGACAGGAACCATAAAACAAATTCTGCATTAGTATGAACTGGAAAGTTATAAGTTTAGAAATACTTTTCTTTCAGAAGATACCCTAACACACACCAGAAATCTTGATTGCTTGCATCTTGCTGTGTTGCACCTTTGACAGATGTCAGAGTCTAAAGTCCTTCCTGAAAACAGAGAGAACTCCCAGCTAAAAAAATTCCATCCACCTTCCTGCAAGCTTTCTTAGCTCTGATTTCTATCTCTGGGTATTAAGCTCCATGTTTACTGTTATCCTAAATAGTCCCAAAATTATTTTATAAAAACCCCTGGACTTCGTGTTTTCACAAAAAAAAAATCAGTTCAATCAATCCTTCCTATAAAATGCAGGTAAGAGTTCTGTAATTAACTTTTTTACTTTGTGACCAGTCTAAGAGGTCATGTGGGAATGCAATGGAAAGAGATATAAATTCATCTGTGTTTTTATAGCCTCTCTGGGTCTAGCTTTAAAGAGGCACAATTTTCCTCCTTTTTCTCCCTCTTGTAGAAATTTTCTACTGCCCATCCTGCTCTGCTTTAAATAGCATCTTAAAAAGAAAACCCACCAAAAACCCAATGTGAACCTTGTGTTCTACTGATCCATACTTTTCAGCAGTATTGTCATATACTATTGCTGTTAACTCTGCATATCCATTGTTTTCAAATAGAACTTTCATGTGCTAACTACAATATTGTAGCTGGTTATATTATTTTAACTGTGGACACTAACTGATGGAAAATAATCTGATGTGAAATAAATTTAAAGACTTGCCTTCCTGAATAGGTAGAAAATAATTAGGAACTTTAAAGAAGTAATATTTTTTAAATTGTCTGGATGATGGGGTTTTTTTGGCTACTTTTGCTGAAATGCATGTCTAGTCATGTAATTACTTGAGAACCTGGAGTGAACTGAAGACAAGTGCTCAGAATTGATATATCTCTTGCAAACTCTGCTCCTGGGCAGAACAAATTCACTGGAGATGAGAAGGCCCAGAGTTGATCATTGAGGCCAATTAAATGAATTACTGTAGAAGAGCAGAAGAAAATTCAGGAGTGACATCTAATCTATTCTAATTTAATTGAACAAAAACTTAATGTGGGTAGTTTCAATGTCTGTAGTGTATTGTGCAATGCATCACACTTTTAGAAAAACATTTTCTGAGACCTGCAGTCAGTTAAATGTTTTGTAAGAGATGTATAATATATTGTTCTCCATTAGAAATATTGTTAGAGAAGCCCTGTGGAGATAAATGTCATTGTGTCATCTTTGTATTTTGTACAGGGAGACAAAGGCTCCCTCTGACCTGCAGGCACAAATTGTAATTTTTATGAAGAGCGTTTTTTTCCCCACAGATAAACCTGTTAGCTTTTGTCAGTTTGAGAGGCCATGTCACAGACAGGGAGAAAAATTGTTTATATTTTAATTCCTTCCACAGAAATATCTTGCAGCAAGCCAGACCTTGTAAAAAATAAAAAGGCAACAATGAAAGATGGAGATGCAGAGTGGAGAGAATGAATGTCTATACAGATCTTCTACCTTGTTATAAGCTGAAGTGTGGTTTGGTTTGTATATATCTGCTTTGTTAAAAGAGACATAAGGTACTACTTATGCTGACATGCCAGTTGCTTGACCTAGATAGCAAGTAAGAGCAGGAAAAAAACATTTTTGTCAAATGATTCTTTACTTTTGCCTTAATTATTGGAAGTGGCTAAGTAGTCTTTCACTTATTCGACTATCTGTCCCACAGCACCTTAAAAAAAGACAGTATGTGTTATGTTGTGGAGGAAGGCAAATATAATGCAGCTAAGATCAACTCAGTAAGGCTCTGCTGCCTCTTATGCTGCCCCTTGTTCAGTATAATGCTGTTCTCTTCTTTGTTCATTGTGCCTCTTTTATATTATGGTTAAACATACCATAAAATTGATTGACAAGAAATCTATAATGAATGTGTCTTGTGTGAAGGCCACTCCTAAGGTCTCAGTCTTTTCTCCTTTCTGAATATTTACAAACACCTTAGATACCTGTTTTGATATCTTTCAGAACATTCACAGAATCACAGAATGGTTTGGGTTAGTAAGGACCTTAGAGATCATTGAGTATCAGCCTCCCTTCCATGGGCAGAGACACTTTCCACTAGAGCAGGTTGCTCTGAACCCCATCCAGCCTGGCCTTCAACACTTCCAGGGATGGGGCATCCACAGCTTCTCTGGGTGACTGCAGCAAACCTGGACAGTGAGGAGATGATGTGCAGCTCTGTCTCTAACAGTGAGGGCCATTCCAGTGGGTGAGTTAGAACAGGATGTGGCTGGAAAAGGGAGATAAGGCAACAGTTTTCTGAGCAAACTTCCCTGTTCTGGTCAATGAGGGCTGCATAGCACAGAACAGTGGAAGTGCAGGAATGGGATCAAGGAGGGGTCAAGACCCACTGAGTGAGAACAAGACCAACAAGATCAAATTCTCAAATCCTCCCAACAAATTCCACCCCAATCCCCCCTATTTCCAGATAGGTCCAGAAGAATGCACTGCACATTCTGACTCATTTACATTTTGTCATGAAGAGTGAGAAGGCTAAGCCCAGGGTGGGGTAAGCTTATCTATAACAAGGTACCCCCATAAAGCCCAGGTGGTCTGGACCCAGGACTGCTGATCTTTTCTCCTCTTTTCTCTTTCAACCTCTCATTTCAATCTCTCATTCCCCATTCCTGTCACACTTTTATTTCTCTTATCATTAGAAAGTAGGGACAAAAAATGCACCAATTTCCATGAGAAATATGTAGTTTTCTAATAAAACTTGTTGAGCTTTTTCTTTTTTCTTGGACCATTTTTACTTTTGCAATTCTTTTTCAACCATTTTCCACTTTAATGTAACACACTGGTTCCAAGATTATAGGCTGTACATAGCGTTCTTGTGTGCTTTGTGGATAAATATTTTCCTGTTTGCTCTTCTTTTGAAATACAGTGTAGCTGAAATCATCCTTATAAAAAGGGATTTCTCTTAAAGAAAGTCCTTATAGAAAGGTTTTGTGGGATTTTTGTGGGTTTTGGGATTTTGTTTCTGGGCAAAATAGTCATCATAAATAAAAGATGCATGTTTCATGTGTTACCTCAACATGTTTAAAAGACTTTTTTTTTTTTGACAAAAAATTTACCTGTGTTGTTGCTGTTGATATTAGTGCCTCTACAGTGAAAAATATATTTTAATCATAAAAGTTTTTAACTTAATATATATTAATTGAATGTTTAAAATACATTTTGCTAAAAGGATCAGTGACTTTGTGCTATAGAAAACTGAGTGAATAGACACTGGCTGTGTTTCCATAAAATTCTAAATTGCATCTAATTGTTCCATTGGGAAAAAAAAATAAAAAGAAAAATGGTATACATCAAAAAGAAATTAAAATATTTCAAAAAGAAATTAAAATATTTCAAAAAGAAATTAAAATATTTCAAATAAAAATGGGATATATAGTATAAAATAGTTACTTTCATCAATTGACATTTTGGTTCACTGGGCTTATTAGATTTAGCATATGGACCTACTCAGGCTACTGGAATACACTTTCATTATTTAACTGTATGTACATTAGAAGATGCATGATTAGTGAGGAAGTCCACATCGTTGATTAGATTGGCCATCCTGTGATTCAGCTAATCCAGGATCAGATTTTTTGCTGTGTGATGGGTTTTAAAAGCAATAGCTCTCTAAAAATACAGATAGAAGATGAATAGAATTTCAAAAGCACCAGAGCACGTAAGTACTGTTGAAATCAATAAATAGTGGTAGTGAGATCCAAAAATGCACTTAGGTATCTGAAGTACAAGATAGGCATCTGAGACCCAGAGGGTTATTCAAATGCATTTATGTACTAAGAGTCAGAAGGTATTTTAAGTTTTCACTTGGCTTGTTGCAGTGAAGGCCCAGGAGATGCTGCTGCTACTTTGCAGAGGAGTATGAGGGGTGCTCTCATTTCCCATTGTAAACACTAGGCTGTTTTTCAGCTGGGATCTTATGGGGAGAAAAAGGACAACAAGTATCCTTGAAGTTTAATGTGGAATTTAATATTTTGCTATCTTGCTAGAAGAGTCAAAGCATGGCTTCTCATTTTGAAATCTTTTCTGCTTTTATCCAAGGTTCCATGCAAAGTCTGGTTCAATGTACAGATCACAGTGCTGCCTTGCACTCCCTGGCACAGTAATTTAATAGTAGAATATGCTCCTGCAGACTAACAAGGCCCAATTGAAAAGGAAGGCCAGAGTGTTGACTCATGTGACCACAGAAAAAGAGAATATAAACACTTTCCTCCTCTCCTGTGTCTGGTCTTCTTCAAACAAACAAACAAACCAACTCAAACAGCAATTCAGTTGCCTCTAACCAAATATGCACTTCAAGCTTGTGCATTCTCAGTTTATTGTACTTGCCTTAGCCCCTGCTAAGTTTCAAAACCTTGTCAGACAAGGCATAGTCCTCTTACTTTATCCTACTGTACATTTTTTGCATACCTAAATATTTTTAAGAGATTTACATTTTCTGTATGTGAGCTTTTCAATTTGTTCAATATGACAATATTTCCCAACTTTTTCTGGGCATTTCCAGGATTGTAACATTAATGATTCAAGGGAGTTACATTTTTCCGTAACAAGAAAAAATACAAATACCACAAATACAATTCCTAGTAACACATTTCAAGAGAAAACAAGCTCATTCCAGATAATTGCAGCACTGATAATCTGAGTCCTCAGAGCTGTAACTACTGAACTGAGCAGTATTTTATCATTTTGCCATGAAACTTTCTGGACCATGTCTATGCTTGAGCTCACTATGTCCTTTCACGAATTATAGGCAGATATACAGTTGTTGGACTAGAGACAGCATTTTTTTCAAAGTGCAGTCAAGGTCAAAATGAGCAAATGTAAACAGAAGCATATTTCTAACAAATATCTCCTGAAATAAAGTAAGCCTGGTCCTTCAGCATGGAAAAGCAGACTGGCAAAACTTCAGCTTACAAAAGGACAGAAAAAATAAGTCACATGAAAATTGTCCTCTATATTTATAAGAAAGGACTAAAAACCAAAATATTAACTATTTGAATTTGGAGAGATAAATATGACATTAATCCTAAGAACCTGGAAAGAATTAAATCTTTAGGTCATTCTATACTATTCTTACTCATCCTTCTTTCTCTAAAAACTAGCTATTGCCCACTGTCAAAAGTGTACTATGAATTTTTAGATTGACCTAATACTGAAAGAATACTTTTGTAATATCAAAACATGTATTTTCAGGCTTAAGATCAGACTGAGTCTCAGCTCCAAAAAAAGTCTGTTTTCCCTAGAACTTTTTGATGGCTTATATAATATGCCAGTAGTGGTATGTAGAATTGGGGGCACCTTCAGATACCATCTTCTGGTGTCTCTATTTCTCCAAATCACATTGGAGCAGTTAATTTTAAGGGTTTTTGTTTTTTTTTTTTTTTGTTTAAGAAGTCTGTATTTCTTTGAAGTATTTCTTGATTTTCATCTTTTAGAAGGACATACATTTTTTGGTTAAGAAACCAAAAGACAGTTTTCAACCAAAACATGTAGATCCTTCTAAAAGATCAAGATCAAGAAGAAGAAATCAAGAAATACTTCAAAGTAATACAAGACTTCTAGACTGTAGAGAACTAAGGAAAACAAACAAGTAGACATGTCCAGATGTGACACATGGGGACATGGTTTAGGGAGGGTCTTGGTAGGGCTAGGTTGGCAGTTGGACCCAATGATCTCAAGCTTCTTTCCCAAATGAAATGATTCTATGATTCCATGATTCCAGGATTCCATGATTCTATGATTCTGTGATTCTATGTTGTGAGTTTCTAACTCTCCTTGAATCAAGTCAGTAAAAGACAAGTTTATGGCCCCTGTATTTTAACAAAACTGAGAGAATAAAATACATTAAACTAAAACAATGAGATCATTTGTTGAAAAAAATTAAATTCTGAATATAATATTTTGATGTTCACAAAAGGAGAAAAAACCTCAGATTTACTAAAAAAAAAATTTAAAAAAATTAGTCCCTGTTTTTTAGAATTTACATTTTAAGGGGAATGCAGATAGTGTAAAACATCTTACTTGGTTTAGAGCAGTACTTTTCATTGCAAAGTGAGTGTGTAAGTTGTTTGAATTTTAAATAAATTGTTGTTTGGTGTTTTTGAAATTCTTGGCATTATGATTTTAGGTGTTTATTTTAGGATTAATGCTAAAAGTTTAACAGAAAAAACCCTTTGACATCTGTTTTATCTGAGGTGGGGAGAAAAAAAAAGTAGGACAACCTAAGTAACAATGCTTGCTATGTCAAATGGGTTTAAAAGAACCATATTTATCAAAGAAATATCTACATGTCCAAGCAAACACTCAGTTCTCAAAAAAAAAGCAGTATTACCCAGACAAGATCACATAAATAAGTAAATCTGAATAACCAATATCACAAATATTTGTTTAAAAACTCTGGAGAAAAATAGAAGAGCCCAAAATATGCTTAGCAAAAGGTCATCATTCTGCATTATTTATAAATGCAGACACTTTGAAATAGAATGAAGAACTGATCTAAAACACAAGTATATTATTGATCTTTCAGTGACAAAACAATCTTTCTCATCACAGCAAATTTTCTATGGAGGTAGAGAATATGCATCTGATAATAATGCAAAAAGCCCCCAAGCATGGCATGGACAAGCATGAGATTTGCTGATTTTTCATAAGCCTTCCTGTATTGTGAGACATAAATTGACACTAAAACTCAAGTCAATACTGTATGAAAAAATGCCATGAACATTTGAAATGCATCTCTTCCTACGGGGTATGGTATATCCATTAAAGCATCTTAGAGCAGATTCATAGTCAGCATACATCAGTTTCCTTCCTACAGTACAGGCATCCAGCTCACTGATTTTCAACTAAAGTTTTTAGCTGAAGAATAGCTTCCTCTAGCCTTAATTGACTCAAAAGGTAATGGTTATATAGTGTCAGGATCTTTACTACATGCTTCTCATGGATAAACTTCAATAATGAGCTTAACTCTCTAAGTATTTTGCTGAAAGTCAGTTCTGTCTATGCATACAAGAAATGTGATAGACTGAGTTTGAAATTTCACTTCAGAGTCAACAGTTATAGTGCAAGTAAAGAACATCATAAAAACTACTAAAGCATTCTCAAAAGGAGAAGGTTGAATGAAAACAGGTTTTGCAGATGATATTTCTTTCCTGCAGAATATTTTCTTTCTGGAACTAGACTTCATATTATGTCATTTGAGTGATATTGAGATGTCTCATCTTTAAATTTACACTTGTGGATTCCACTTTTTCCATCAAGGGGTGGTGAAAAGTAAACCACTGTGGCTTATGAATACTTCACACACTTCATGGTCTATTATTACTTCCTATTTCTTCCTTATATATCAATATTTGTGTAAAAAGAAATAAAATTAAGCACTAATAGAGTTAAGCTCACAGGGTAGCTGTATGTTTTCCACTGTTTTGTAAAGTGTTAGGACCATATGTTAATAAGAAATTGCTTCATCTATCTACAGCAATATACAAGTAAAAGTTAATTTTCTCCAGACTGCAAGCCTTTTAATTTTAAGTAGTATGTTCATGGGTTTGTGCTCCAATGCTAAGTTTTTCGGTCTCAGAATATGTTCTGGTTTAGGCTGGGATAGAGTCAGTTTTCTGCTCAGCACCTAGCATGCAGATGTGGTTGGATTTGTGCTGAAACACTGCTGATAGCTCAGGGATGTTTCAGCCATTGCTGCCCAGTGCTTGCACAGTGTCCTCTCAGCTCTCCCCGGTGGGGGTACAAGGGACAGGGAGGGGACACAGCCAGGACAGCTGACCCCAAGTGACACAAGGCAGAGCCCTGCTCTGTGGTTCATGCTCAGCATAAAAGGCTGACTGATTTCACCACATGAACTCTCCTCCTCCCCAACCCACCTCCTCCAAAAAATGCCCTAAACAAGATGAAGGAAAAAGAAGGCAATAAGGAAAATGCAAATGCTTTTTGCATTTAGTGGGCAAAAGGATTTTTTGCTTTTAGTGAGCATTACTCAAACAAAATCATTATAAATTCCTGAATAACATAGGGCAATTTTTGGATAATATGGCAAAATCTGCTAAGCAATATAGAAAACAATGAATTAATTAGACACTGATAGAATCTTTTGGATAGTGCTCAACATATCACTCTTAAAGAGCATCAGCATTATCACTAAATATGCTGCAGTTCATTACAGAATTTTCCATTACTTTTACTAGGTGGTTGTTACTGGATCCCTAGTGAAGCAGTTTTCAACCAAACAAAAAAAAACCACTCCAAAAACACTGTGCCAGGTTGTTTTTTTTAAAACAAAACTGTAAATTTTCTTATGTGAAACCACTAGGGTTCCCACAAAACAATGACAATCTCTTTATGCAAGTCTTATTGAACTTCTAGGCAGTTTATTATTTTCAGCTGTTCCCACCCTCCCAAAAATGCATTGATCTCAATTTTTTATTCTATGTATTTGATATATTCACAGAATGCCTTATTTTTTGCAGACAGATCATGTGACTACTGAAGGATGGAAGAATTCATCCCAATTTCTAAAAGAGTTAAACCAAGGTCTGAATACCTACAGGTAGATTATAAGAGTGGTTGCTTATGTTGCCTTTCTCAATGCCCTAGCTGCTGGCCCAGCAGTTTCCTGTGCATCCATGGCTGTTAGCCAATAGCCACTCTTGCCTACAGTGCTTGTCCTTATAACCTAATTTTTCCATGTTTTGTTTGATCTCTTTCCTTAATTTATTTGTTTTGGTAGTGCTTTTTATCTATGTCAACCTTAATGATTGTGAGGAGGAAATATAAGAAGACTAAGGCTGTGATTTAGACAACAAATAGGTTGTCTAAAACCTATTAGGTTTTAGGAGCTGTGAATATCCTCTCTCTGTTACTATTATACCCACAAGTATATGAAAGGAAAAGAGAACCTTGAACTATATATAAGATTTTCAACTTGCCCTCTAACATTGGTACCATTCTGAATACTAGAACAAAAGACTACAATGGGAAAAATTAACACCTAGCTTTACTCTGTCCATGAAAATTTGTCCAGGGGAAAGTAAAAATTCCTGATGATAGACAGCACTGTAGTTTAACGATACTCCTGAACCAGCAAATTGACAGGATGAACCTTTTTCATTTAGTCTGACAGCAGAGCATCAATTATAAATTGCACTGTATTAGTGGCTTGTTGCCTGATAGCCCAATGATATGAGAATAGCATTTATAGTTTAACAATGATTAGAAGGTTGAAAACTATTTTATTCTCTTCAGTGACCATAAAATGGTCAACATTTATTTACAGCTGATTTAAGGAAGAAGTAAATTGGAGCCTGTGTACTCTTTTTGGAGTTTTTTGTTGGTGTTCTTTTTTTTTGTTTGTTTTTGTTTATAATTTAGGTGGAAATGTGTTAAGGTTTGTTTTTTTTTCTCTAATAAATAAACTAATTTACCCACAATTATATTTTAGTGTAACTTAGCCTCTTTTTGGTTTTGCTTTTTTTTTAAATAAAGGATTTAATTTTAAAGGATTGCTTATATGAGAGAAAGCAGAGCCACTGTCATATATGGTCTTCTCTGCTTTTAGAGAGAAACAGAACTTTCAAAAGGAGATAAATATAGAGATTTTGTAGATTGTTCAACTATACACTATGTACTGCTGTTGACATCCTGCTGTGCTAGCAAATCCAAACCATGAGAAATTTAAAATTAATTAATATAATAATCTGAAATAATTTAGTACTATGACTATATTGGCTTTAACAATGTCAAGTGAGTTTTGGGTTTGGGTTTTTGTGGTTTTTTTTTTTTTGTTGTTGTTGGTTTTTTTTAATATGCAGATGGAGGCCCTCAGAATAACTTTTTAAAAATTTTTGGTTTATCTTGGTCTTTCATATTTTCTCTGGGAAAAGAAGAAATTAATTATAGTTAATAAAATAAAACTACTCATTTATTTGTAACATCTTCATAAACCTGAAAGAGTAACTCAGAAAATACAGGAAAGGCAAATCTACTTAATTTGATATCATTTGGAATTGAAAATATAATTTTGTCATTCAGGTGGCTAAAACAAGACTATTCATGAATCTATGTGCTTATGTTGAAAGAGGTGTTTGCTTCTAATAAGTATTTCACTAAAAGCAGATGGGAAGAAAGATGTAGAAATTAATGCTTTGTTGCTGTTAATGTTGGCTGTTGGAAGTAGGTCTCATACAAATCCCTGAAGTACAAAATATACAAAGGTAACCCATCTTTTTTCCCCAGTTTTTCAATTTTATTCAAATGTATATATAATTATAGCTGTCACAAACAAAATTGCCATGGAAAAGAGAAAAGGGTGACTGTAAAACTTAAATTGAAAAAAGGGTGTTTCTGAAAAGTGGCATTTTCCAGGATACAATTAAGTTCAAAAGGAAAACAAAAAATGTAGTAGACCCATAAATTTGGTGGGAAAATAGTAGAAATTAAATTTAAATAATGCATAATATTTTCATTTATATATTTTAGAAAGAAAATATATTTTAACAAAAGAGTTTTAGTTAAACTGCCTCATGGTAAAGAGTCTCTGAGACCCAAAATAAAGAGTTATCTGATTGAACATGGGAAGAGAATAAGTAATATGTCATGCACATTTCAAGGCTAGTGATGTCTTTTCATGGAGGCAGCAGTTTTTGCATTTTAGTCAATATCTAATTTCCTCCAGACTAATCAGATTGATTTTTGGGAAGAAATTATTGCTAAAGGTCCACTTTCATAGGTTTGCAGAGGCAAGGGGGTATTCATGCAATTTTGTAAATAAATGGGGATAATTTCATTGAATGTTTTCATCAGTCTTCCTTACACAAAAGAAAGAAAAATAAGGGATACACTAAGAAAATCTTCTAGTGAAACAGATCTGGAAGGTTTTATACAGAAAGAAATGTAAATCAAGAAGAATGAGATTATCTCAAAGACTTGAATAGAAACAAAATTAAGTATATTAGTACAAAGTGCAGTGATAAGTAGTCAGGGAGAATTCTGAAACATTACAGTCCCAAATATTCAGAAACCAAGAATCATGCCTTTGAAAGTATCTAATGGAACTGACTTAAAAAAATTATAATATGCATTTAAGATTAATTTTCCATGCTACTTACTAAGAAAATACTTAAAAAGGAAGGAAAAAAACCTGTTATAGAGTTATAGAGTCCCTAAGGGTTATAGAGTCCCTAAGTGGGAAAAACAAAGCAAAACAAATAGAAAAAGATAAAACCAAACAAAAACCCCAAAACAAGGAAACAAACAAATAATAGCACCAGCTCAATCCCCTCTCAGAAAAAAATAAACAAAAACCCCCCAACAAAACAAACAAAAACCAAACAACAAAAAAACCAAACACTACCTCCACTAAGAAAACCCCACAAACCCACCCTGAAATGGCCGTATGAATTTGGAACTTGTAGATAAAAATTCATGTTAAGGGCGCAAGTTGTAAAACTTAGATGAAAGTTTAAGATTCTCATCTAATTTTTTATAATAAAAACAGCCTTCTTTTTGTTGCTTTTTGCAAATTTATTACATTGTTGTTTTGAAAGAAGAGGGGTTATTTTTCTCTCGTGTTGTTTTGTGGGGAATATAAGTTTTGAATAGTTTTTTTCCCTTCATCATGATGATGTGAACAGTCTTATACCTTTGTGGAATCCGGCCAAAGACAAAAGATGAAAATCAGTTATGGGGTGTGTTTTGTTTTCTTTTATTTCAGGGAGCGTAGAGTTATTTTCTTATTTTGCTTACTTTGATTTTTGGTTTGTTTCCCCTGCTGTATATCCAGAGTAACTTCCATTTAAATCCCAAAGAACTTTGAAATAGAAAAATATGAGACACTCAGTGACAATACGCTAAAACTCCTGTAAGAGGCTGCTGCACGAATTCATGGCATTATATCCCACACAGAGCACTAGAATCCCCCAAAAAATTAATCAAGGATTTTTCTTTTTCTCCAAACATTAATTTAGCCTGTTTATATTCCAGCTGAATGTCTAACTGTGTGCAGATATGCTTTGTTGTGCTTCCAAAATCCATTGATCACTCAGCAGCATTAGATTGTCCAGTCAGTCCATTACTGTTGTTTAGAGGGTTTTTTTGTAAAATCATGAGATACAAAAGAGATTGATACTGCTTTCCAGTCCTCTGTGATTTGGGAGGGGCTTTTTAAACTTTTTTTGGGTTTTTTTGTTTGTTTGTTTGTTTTTGTTTGTTTGTTTGTTTTTTGGTTACTGTCAAGGCACAGTCAGCTGAATCTAATAGTAAGGATGTGCTTACAACTCTTTCTATGCATCTAACCAAATCACAGAATCATCAGGGTTGGAAGAGACCTTCCAGATCATCATCAACCCAACACCACCATAAACACTCACACCTTACCACCAAGTGCTGTATCCTGATACCCCCTGAACTCTTACAGAGGTGGTGACTCCACCAGACCGCTGGCAACTTACTCCAATGCCTAACCACTCTCTGTGTGATTTTTTTTTTCCTAATCTGAACCTCACTTGATGCAATTGTTGAAACAGGAGTTCGGGACCTGTTGAACCTCACACAGCTCTCCTCAGCCCAGCCATCCAACCTGGACCTTGCCATCAAGCCTGTGTTTTTATCCAGCAAAGAATACACCTGTCCAGGCCATGAACAGTCAGCTTTTCAGTCCCATCAGTGTCCAAATCCTTCATGTTTTCTGCACAACTGATTTTTCATGGAGAGAAATTTGTAGGGGGATTGTTTCACACTTGTCTGTACCTCCTTGTAGTGTGAATACAAAGGACATGAAACAAAGTACTCTCAATTTGAAAGCAGTACATTTATAATGTTTATTAATCTCCAATAGTAGAGAGGGAATTTCCACAAAGTTCAATTTTGTTTAATTTTGTTTAATTTTGTTTTGTTTTCAGTTTGGGACCCTGTAGAGTTTTTCTAAAGAAAACCAAATAATCATATTTATTTTGTGTTGCTGCAGCTTTTGTTTCACTTGCAAAATGAATGATTTCTCCTAGAATATGCAAGGATTCATTGGTATGCATATGTTTGTGTAAAGCAGCATTTTACATGTTTTCTATACTTACTAGAACATTACAACTCTTTTCACAAATAGATAAATTTGCAATTGCCTTGTTAGCTTAATTCCTTCTGTTCTCATAAAATATTTTTTTAAAATCAATCTTTTGATTACTTTGTTAAATTTCAGTTTATAGCAATAATGAAGAGTCAGTAGCAAGTTTGCCAGAAAGAGAACTTATTTTTCATTAAAATATGTTTACAAAATGAAATATTTCTTATCTCCAAAATAGTTCTATATTTTTTTTCAGACATCTCTCCTTCTTTTGTGATGAATTGATAAAAAAAATCTGTAAACTACTGAATTGATTAATGATAGTGAAGCCCATTGTTTGATAAGAATTACTATAGCATTATATATGTGACCTTTTGAAGCTTTAGTTACCTTCCATTCAATGTTATTTTCTAAATAAATTACATTATGGCCTACAGATGATTTCTCCACAGCTAATTTTGTATGAGTAAAAGTGGTTTCATTGAGCTCTGGTGGTAAAATTATGGGAGAAATATTTGAATTTCATTTATTCATCTAATACTTTTGAGATATTTTATACACAGAAAGATTTTTTTGGCATATGCACCTTTATTCTCCTACACTCACATCTTAATGTAATTATATTGAATGAAATTTACAATAATTACCTTCTTAAGAACATTCCTAACACAATACATTTTTTGAAATAATTTTCTAAAATTGAAAGCAAAGACATTCATAATGGTTTAGTTCACAAATTACTGTATTAAGAGTTTCCATTTAAGTAAATTGCCTAAGTGCATATTATTTTATATCTAATTGTCACTCTGATAACATTGAACAGCTTTGGTACTTACATATATAAGTTCAACATACTCACCTACTTCATGGCTTTGTTTGCTCTATTTAGTAATTTGCAGTATGTAAGAGCTGGCAGTATCAAAATGTGACAAAGCACCACGACAGCAGCAACAGCTCAATATTTTACTACAGTGAGTTTCCCAAGCAAAGGAGAGACAAGCAGGTAAGCTCATGTAGAAATTAATATGTAGCCATGACCCACAGATTGATCACTGATCTAGAATAAATGAAGTCCATGAGAGCTCTTTAGGCTGAAATATCAAAAATATGGTTTTTAATACTGGGTTACCACAAAATATCAACCATAAAATTAAAAATGTTTGAATATTGCAACTTGAAATAGTTTAAGACTTGCTGGTTTATTTTTGGTTTGGAGTTTTAGATCACTTTAGTCACTAAAAGACTATTAAGTGCTAATCAGAAGTGTTTATGAATTGTGTCAATTCTCCCATATCATCTGAAATTTTCTGTTTCACTTGAAATCAAAACTAAGTAAAAACCATAAAGATTTCCAAGAGTTTAAATAAAAGGATATTTTCATGCACTTAAAAGGGCAAATTCAAAAATGTACCTAAGCATTGGATTGCTGTAAATTGTAAGTTTAATTGGTTTTTCATCTCATCAGCACAAAAAAGTGTTAAAGCAGATGGATTGCCCCAAAGAACCAGGTGACCAATATCAACAGTCCAGAGCAACCTATTAACTGAGTAAGACAAGGAGGGATGAAAACTTGTTCAGAGTTAGGCTGGTCTACGAAGCCAGTGAGAATATCTCACAGGATGTGAAACCACTGCAGTCAATCCATCAGGCATCTGAGAGAAGCCAGGACATTGGCAAGTGGACATAAACCACAACACCTTTTCACCAGACTAAGGTCAGTGCAAGCTAAAATACCTTATCCTAGGAAGGTTAGGAGGTTTTTTTGTGGTTTACCCAAAAACCAAGTGTTTAGACTCCTCAGCCAGTATCAGTTATTTCTCTCCCAAGGGATTCACAGCCATATGTTTTATTTGTTAAGTGAGATGTGGTACAATTATAATATTGTATGTTTTGTGAGTTTCTAATTTTATGGTGTTCAAATTACAATGTTTTGCATGTCATATTTGAATATGCATTAAGCATAGAATTAGAATCCAGAGGCTTTTTCCCCACAAGCACATATAAAAATACTCCAGTTGCTAAGAGATAGAACTGAGGGCTCTTTGTTTGCTTGTTTATTTGGGTTTTTTATGCCCTGGTTTAATGAAATGGCTTTTGGCTAAAAGCACCTTTGAATTAAATTCTTCCTTTTGAAGACATATTATGCTGTTCTTTATTTCCTTTTCTTCTGTTAATGGACTTCATAATGGAATTTTCCATTTGTGTTGAAAGAAAATCCTTTGCAAGTTCCAAAGAAAATAGTTTTTCATTATAAAAAATTTATTAGAGAAATAAAATATTTTACCTGATTATTTTCTATTCAACATTTCTGTTCATCAGTTAAAAAACACTACCAGTTACTGAGACAATCTTTTGAATATATATGACTCTTGAAACAATAATATGCACAGTCAGTATGGTATACAAAATATGACTGCTCTTGGAACTAGAAATTATGTGTTTTGGGAAAGATTTATTTAGAGGAATTTGGAAATACGCTACAGATGGTAAAACTAAATAATTTTCTGAATCCATATCTTAGTCTACTCCCAGGAAATTGTAATATTTCTCAAGAAATGTTACAAGGGTGTAAGAGAAAGATAAAAACTCCACTACAAGGTTATTATTGTCTTAATGGATTAAATTATTTCTAAAGCCTTGCTATTTAGAAACATTCTGAGAACTAGTATCTGGCTATATTTTAAGGAAAGTACTGTGCCTTGCTTGAAGTGGACCAACACTTCCTGGACCCTTTCACATACAATGTGACTATTTTCAGGGAAAAGGAATGACGCAAAAATCTTTAATTCAACTTCTAATAGTGGAGTTTGACAATCTTCGTAGGATCTCACTACAGAAACTTAGTGATATGTGGATGAATGAGTAGCTAGACTATTTTTTAAAAATTTTTCACTGCTTTTCATGTTCTTTGTATTAAAACACCAATATATGTATGCATGTATATACCTATATGTATATCCACCTTATGGGTGAGCTGAATAATGTTAAACTCATAGACATTCCAGGTTGGGAAACTCATATTATAAGCAAGTATATGGTATTGTATCATGTATTTGCAAGGCTAAGACATAATGCATGTATAAAGTTTGTTGACACTACCAAAGTCATGAGTGAAGGAATGAGCACAACTACCATGTTCTCCTCTGAGAGTGCTGGTATTACTGATATCCATAATAGCACCAAGGTCAGTGGTGTCATATGATAAAGATGTTAGATAAAAACAAAGATTTAAGGTTATATTTGGAGAAAAATGTCCTAAGACCTGGTATAAATAATCAGTCAAAGTCCATTCCAAACAAAATAATTATATTCCCTGTCTAAATCCAGCTGGTTACACTGGCTGCTGCAATGCCAGACTTGTTTTGTTTCCGAGGATACATCTGGAGAGTGTTTGGCAATTTGTATACTTTAACCGAAGTACTAAAAAATAAATAAAAATTAGTACACTGTGTAATAGTTTTAAAGAACTTGTGAGAACGGCTTATGTCCATTACTCATTGGAAATCTGGTATGATCCAGACTCAGAAGTAATGTGATTCATTCATTGGCTACATTCAGTAGATATGTAGATGAATGTAAAATTCAGAATGATATTTACTTGGGTTTTTTCTATTTTTCTGCACTAAATTTTAGGAGTTGTTACTACTAAGGTAATTTACTCTTGTATGCAACTTTTGTGAATGAATGGCATCTTAGAGATTGCTGTGATAGAACTGTTTAAATAATGATCAGGCCAGTTTTAAAGTTTAAAAATAAACTTTACCAAACTTTTAAGTAGCAATACATCCCACCATATTTCCATCTTTCTTCTTCATGCTTGATGCTTTAATGCTGTTACTTTCTCTCTCAAAAGAAGGACCTTAAAATATCTCATTTTGATGCTGTTTTCATTGGGTTTTCCAGGGCTACTTCTAATTTATATATATATATATATATATATATATCTGCACTTCTTGCATTTCTCTTTTTCTTGGTTTTTCAACTTGTTGTTACTTGGATGCCTCCCCTGTACAATTTAGGGAGGGATTTGCTGTCTTATCTGCTCATATGCCCCTGCAAAATGCTACTTTATATGTGTCAGAGGGCTCTTCCTCTTCTATAAAATGACAGTCTATAACATATGTAGATATACTTAGATCTTTCATATTAATGCATTTTTTAATTGAGTCCAGAAATATAGATTATGTTTTGCTGATTTTTTTCCTCTGCACATTTTTTATACATTGTCCTCAAATGGGAGATTTCTGTGTTAGAAACACCATCACAATCGATTCAGCTTAGTTGTTTATATATACCAAATGCTAGTTACTGAAAAGCTAGTGTGGGAGCCAATATTTGCTGGTTCACTGAGTAAACAGAGATAAAGTTAAAAAGTGTCACTATTTGCTGTAGTGACAATTTGGCTTCTGACAGCAGAGATGGCTGTGTATGGGGGAAATGTTCTGAAGGTGTGTGCATTGGGAGTGGGGATATGGTTCAGTAGCAATCACAGTAGTGTTAGGTTAACAGCTGGGCTCAATGATCTTGGAGCCCTTTTCCAATCATTCTGTGATTCTATGTAAATTTTGTTGTTTTGGCTTTTTTTTTACTATTTTATAAAGCATAAATATACTTGAAGTGCTTTTTCCCATCTTTATTTTCCCAATCATCTTTTATTTTCATTTGCATTTTTTATAAAATATGCTTCACCTGACTTATTAGATGAGGTCCTAGCATTTTGAAAATATTTATAATCAGAAAGGATATTTTTGAAAAATATTATAAATTATTTGTTCATCTTTCATATGGCTATTTTAAAATCTTTAGACTTTAGAACTTCCTTAGTATGTAATTCTAAATGATTCATCTGCATTCTCTAACCCACATACTGCATAATGCTAATAAATTAGTGATAATTTTGCCATCAATATTATACAGTACTCAGACAGAAAAAAATCTCTATTGTTAACTTGCACTTAAGACCAGTTAGTAATTTGGAAAAAGAATAAATATCTGTGTTGCATTTACTTTGATGGACTATTGTATAGGCGAGAACTCTGTGAAGCTTAATTAATGCCTTGTGTCATGAGCTATGACAAACAGAGTTTTACAATATGTAGAACCCATATGACCTCGATAGTCTTCACCACAATTGCATATCATCCATGGTAATTTTAAAAAATACTATTAAAAACATAATGAATGGACCTCAGTGGGGTACACTGGTATTATCTTAATTCATTGCTAAATCAATTTCAGAGCAGAATATTCTGAACAGTTTCCAGATGTTTTGTGTTTATACTCCTGGGTGCATGTGTGTGTGTGGTGTATATTCATGAATGTTTAGGTAAGATATAATTATTCCAGTGAACCTGAGTGTAAGAGTACAGAGCCTCCTTGCATCTCTGATTTTAGTGGGAAAAGAACTTTTCTCACCTGATAGGAAACACTGGGCACCTTGCCAAAAAAGAAGCATCATATGCAACACTGCCTAAAGAAGGATGTACATGGGTATTTGCTGCATAAGTAAAGCCTAAAGATTTTTTTATCTCTATATAGAGTAAAATTCCAGATTAGGTATTGAAGGTCTCTACTTACCATCAGACCAGATTCTCTACACAATTGATCATTCTACACTTTGCTATAATTGAGGCAATAGTGCACAGTGTTGTCTCTGCCGTGTTCTCCAGGTTATTCTGCAACAGTGAAATTATGGCTTCAGCTTTTTTGAACATCTCTTATCCTTATTTTCCATTTCAATGGAATTCAATTCCTCTTTCAATCCCTTATTGTGATCTGCCATGCCATATTTAGCATTAGATCAGGGAATACTTCGAAAACTAACTCAGAAAAGAAAGAAAAAATGTTAATTTTTCAGATGGATCAGTTAACTATTGACTATCTTGATCAGCCATACAGATACATCTGCTTTTGAAACAACAAAAATAAAGGAGGATAAATGAACCTCAAAAACCACCTTTTTTTTTTTTTAATTGAAGGAATACATGCTCAGATTTTTTTACGTTTCAAATTTTCACAGTTTTCATCTTTTGGAAAATTCTTTGAGATCAAAAGAATAAGAAATATATTTTCACAGTTAAGTGACTTTTCTTGAGAAAATTAAGACTTTTTGAAGTCATTATATGTTATATAATGAAATTACTTTTCCCCCTAATTGACTGTGATTAAAAAAGAAAGAAAGAAAGAAATAATACCAGATTAAAAAATAAATAGCACTATATCTAAATAAGCTGTCATAAAATTTTTATTGCAGTTTACCTCTTAAATTATGCACTGTCATAAATGTCAGAAGGTTCAGAAGTATTATAAGTATGAAAAAATAACATCAGAAAAAATCCTGAATATTTGAAATGAAATGTAAATAAATTTCACAATAAAATGTCATTCTGTCATATTAATTTCTGACACTGGGGAGACAGTGTTAAAAGTCTTCCTGAAGGCCAGGTAAAAAATATCCACTGCTTTTTCCTTATCTACCCAACTAATAATTCAATCACTGAAGTTTATCAGGTTGGTCAAACAAATCTTCATCTTCATGACTGCATGTCAACTACACCTCATCACCTTTTTTTCCTTCATGTGTCTGGAAATGGTTTCCAGAATTAGATGGTCCGTCACCTTCCCAGGCATTGAGATGAGGCTGACAGGACTGTTGTTTCATGGGTCTTCTTTCTTGCCTATTTCCAAATTTCCTTACACCAAAGCTACGAGAGATCAGTTTAAAAAAGTCTAAGCTAAAGTTATTTTCTTGCTATCTCTGGAAAATGCACATGACATTTCTTTTCTTGCTTTTGGGAAAGTCTATCATGATCTCTCAGAGATGAGAGGGATCAGCCTAGTAGAAATTGCTTGGCCATTGCCATCTATTCCCATGGACCTGTGCCTATCCAGTTTGCTGCATTATCCCTGAATTCATCTCCCTATTTCATGAACATTACTGTAATCCTTTAGGTTCTGCCACTAGGCAACGTGAACCTGAAACATTTCAGAAGCAACATTCCCACTAAAGACAAAAACCGAGGCAGCACTGACTGCATCACCCTTTTCTGAGTCCATTGTCAAGAGTTTTGTTTTTTTGTATAATAATAGAATTTATTTTAGCTTTAGCTTTACTTCAACTATAAATGTATAAAGCTGTGTTTTAGCTTTCTCCATCTCTTCTTCATTTCCAGTTTCAGCAGAAGTCTGCCTTTATTACATTTTTGAATGTCTAGGTAATGTGCTCATTGAACATTTTCTGTAAATGTACTGATGCCTGCATTTGCTGTTCACTTAATCATTAATTAACATTGATCTTTTCTTCTTTGAATGCCATTTCAAAGAAGAAATGTCTCTTGTGTCTTTCCTAGCTCCTACCATTCTTAACTTACAGGTGCAATTTTACAACCTTTCACGTATCTGTAGAATTGTTCTCTATTTCACACCAGATGAATAGTCTCTAAAACATGAAGAATCTACCTTATACAGGAAAAGACTTGTCTAATATGAAGGCAGGAGAAGATCTGAAAGTTTGTATCAGAAATTGATACTTGCATCATCTTTCATTTTCTCATTGCAGTGCAAATATGGTAACAATATATTTCGGAAGTCTATTTTTCCAGAATAGAAATCAAAGATTTTGCCATGACAGAAAGAATGCAAGGATCTTTAGAGAAGTGAAATCATGATGGTTTTCTACTTGAAAATACCTAATGTTCCATATATTATCATAATTATTTATTCTAAAGCCAGAAATTTTGAAAATATGTACCTTGCTTTCCTTAGAAGCAATTAAATGATGTGGGGAGGCATTAAAGGCAATTCTTTCTAACACAATTTGGATATAATTAGAGATTCTGAAGCACCCAAGTGAAAGACCTGCTTTTTGAAATGCTATTATAACAGCTGCATATGCTAGCACAAATAAGGTGCAATCTTGCAATTAGATATTTGTAACTGTATTTTTAAAGGTCAGTTTCTTCTCATATTTGGAATGGAGTCCTGAATGCTTCTACGTATTCATTTTAAAGCAAAGACATTGATATCAAACCCCAGCCACATATTTAGCTTCAGGATGAAGTGTTTCATAAAATAAACATTATTTATATACCTAACATATAGATATTAATTCAGAGGTCTTGTGTATTTGCAAATGCAATCAGTAGCTGTTTCAACCCAACAGCTCAGCTCTAGTTATAAGAATGTTTTTCCTTCTGTGGGCGTTGATCTTATGCTCATGTCCATGTTGAAAAACTGAAGAAACTATAATTGTAGTAAAAAGCATGCCTAATGAAAATCCTGTTTCAAAAGTAATTTTTGAATAAGAGATATATTTTGATAGTACAGTCATCAATTTCAGGTCACATATCAGTCTACCTGAATAACACATATGATTGAATATATTTTATACCTAAGAATGTGAGTTTGTAAATCTACTTTTTAACAGTTAAGATTCTTTAAGACAAAATTTTCTGTTTAGTCAACTTCGAAAAACATCTGGCTTTAATTAAAGTTATTCCTTTGCCCTCTTGATACCCCTTTTCCCCTCTGCATGAAAACAAGCATAATAGATTAAGGCAATATCTGATGTTTCAAGGACTTATTCCTATAAGGAATGGGAAATGAGAAGTTTTAGTGTAAAAAGAAAATGGAAATGAAAATGTTTTCCCTCAGAGATCTCTGATATGCATGCACAATATATATGGGGATGGCACAATTATGTTACAGGACATCAAAAATCTGGGAGGACCTCTAAGCAGCAGCTCTGCAGCTTGCCCTTCAAAGACTTTTGGTTAGAGCTTCACTTTTCAATAATTTTAATTTCTTAAAAAGAGAGAAGATTTTAACGTCACTGAAATTGGCTATTCATGCCAGTAACATCTCAGCTACCTGAGTAAAAAAAATATATTTCCTGGGAGATAAAAAGAAATCTACTGAATATAATTGCTATCATAAATTCTTTGTTTAGTACATATTTGGAAAAATGTTTAAAATAATTTTTTAAAAGGCTATAAGATTTTTTCTTTAGCTGCTGATTGTTTATTTTTTATTTATAATGCATGTATCTGTGTATGTATGTATGTGTACTTGAACATGTTAAAATTTTAACATCTATGCTTTTGATATAATATGAAAAATATGTTCAGCTGGTCAAACTGGTCACATACAAAAAAAATTAGACTCCATGAATATAAAATTAGCTACAAATAATTAGCTAAAAGTAAATTTTAGAAGCCTGATTTTGAGTCTCTAAATTTTAAATTTCCAGAAGTTTATAATGTTCAAGAAAATCAGGCAGAGCTTAAGAAGATTAAATCAACCAATTCAGAAAGGCCATATCTACATGTAAAAATGTAACATTTGTAATGTGAGGCAGATATAAGAGAAGTACAGCTTTAAAAAAAGTCATTATACATTATGTAAAATTAAAGGAGTAATTAAGTAAAAGGTAACTTTCCATTATATGTTCTATTAGTAAAATATTCTATAATTTCCCTAACATGTTAATTCCATAGGAAATAATTCTGATCATTTTATTAACTTTGATGATGACTTTAAATAAAAGCTTTAGGGATGTAAAAAAGGTCCTTCACTCAGTAAAATTTTTGTACTACCAAGAATGTAGGATTACTAACTAAATACATAGCTTATTGGGAAGAAAAAGGTTAAACAGTAAGGAAATGGATTATTCTTTCATGTAGTTCAGGATTTCCAAGTCACTCAATGTTTTTTCTTGGACTTTGAGGATTGAATTTTTGTAATGGTAAATGATATCACCAATAATGGATCTGCAGAGGTCTTTATTGTACATATTTTTATTCTTTCATTTGCTCTATTTCCAGTTCATGCTAGGATGCCCAGTTGTGTGAAACTAAGTCCTAAATCCTCTGCTTACTGCCACGCATTCCCTGATGAAATTAACCTGAAAGAAAAAAGTCTTTTGTCTCCTAAAAACTTCTGAACAAAATGTGTTTCCTTGTAAACCAAGAAATGACAACATTTTTAAAATCGGAAAGCTTTCTACCAAAAAATGTAATGTTTCCCCTTTGTGAAGACCCAATTCAAAATAGATAGCATGCAAAAAAAAACCCAAAAGAAAACAGAACAAGATCCTAACCTGTTCAGTAACAACACTAAAATAAATTACTGCTTTAGGTAATATCATTTAATCTCATACTAGTTTTCATACTTCTTTTCATCAGGAGCAATTCTATTCCTCATTTATTAAGGTAAGAACTTCTTCTGACCTCAAGAAACCTTTTTTGAAGAAGGAGCACAGGATTTGAACTCAAGTGTTTGACGCTGTTTTTTAAAATATACCCATGATCTGCTTTTTTGGGGACGAGTCACAAGTAGGGTGTACACACATTGACTCAGAAAAAGATATCGCTGTTTAATTTGCTCAACCTTCAAACAGTGTCAGTAGGAACATGCTGAATTGTTAATGATTAGCCATTCTATTGCACATTATCTTACTCTTTCCATACCTTTATTGATAATAAGTTGGAAAATACATGATCATTACTTTAAATCTTCACTAGCTTATCACTTACTGATAAATTTAGGGGTTTAAAGTAAAAATGTGTCCTTTCATTGTATTCTTGTATTGTGTCTTGTGAGACAGTAAATATGCTAATACCATGTCTAAAGACTTATGTCAATGTTGATAAAGACATTATTCTAGTATTTATTAAGTAATGTAATGCAATCAATTATTAAAAATCCAAGAGAATAAACTGAGAAGGGCATTTTTCCAATTCCATCATGATGAACACTTGGTAATTAAGAATAGCATTCATTCCTTAGAAACTTCTTTCATTCATCTGCCCCCTAGGGCTCCTTTCACTGGGTTCAGCTGAATTTAGGGCTGCAAAGAATGTTTGTATCCAGTCTGTGCTGTTAGGTGTGTAAGCTTCTTTTCATATGGATATGTTAACTCCATGTTTGTTTGTAGACCATATTTGTAGTACACGAAGCTAATAAAAAGAATTTGATTTAAAATTTTTAAACATACTTTCAGAATGCATTCTGCTCACAAGTACAAATTAATTCAGATGCTGAGCATGCTTTAATCCACACTGTCATTCAGGATTATAGGGGCCAACAGACCAACTATGTCCTGAGGGTGTGAACTGGGACAGATCAATCAATTTACAGAGCTTTGGCAAAGGCTGAACAGCTGCTGCTGAAAATCTTTGTTGGAGAAATGACCAACTCACCAGAGATTACAAATTCAAACCAAGATTGATGGTTAAACCTTGTAAATTAAATCCTCTTCAAATGTGTTCTGACTGATTATAAAGCTAATTTAAAGGCATCACTTCTCAGCACTCTCTTAGAACAAGATACTCATTAAACTTATGGTGTTAAAAAAATTCTCTCAGAGGCCTGTTTCTAGTAGCAAATACATTAGTGTTTTCATTTGCAGATTATTTTTAAAAGGTCTCTGTTGGCCAATTTCTTTTTATTTAAGCATTCACTAGGGTGAACTTAGGTTATCAATAATTACTTTCACATACTTAACACAACAGAGGGTAAAATGTATTTGCCCTTTGAGCAACCAGCAGAAGCTCTCTACTAGCTCAGCAACTTTCTAAAGTGTTCATGAGAAAGCTTTGATTATATAATAATGAAAGTTCTTCTAAAGGAGGAGATGTGACTATCAATCAGTTAAGTTGAAATTGGTGTGTTTGCTCTTCTGGCAACTAAAAGTCATGCAGCTTCTCATTCACTTCCCCTCCCATCTGCCCCAGTGGGATGTGGAGGATAATCAGGAAATAAAAGAAAATTAAACTTTTCAGTTGAGATACGAACAGTGTAATAATTGCAAAAAAGATAAATAATAATAATAACAGTAACAATAACAATAACAATAACAATAGCTAGTATATTGTTCATAATAGTAATGGTATTGTTAGTAATAGTAGTAATAATAATAAAATTACTACAACTATTAATGATAATAATTGTAACAATCATAATAGAAAGGAGAGGAAGAAAGTGAGGTAAAAACCCAGAGAAAAAAATTGTGTACTTTAGAATTCATCAGCACTCACTGACCAATCCCCAGTCTGTCTCCAAGCAGTGATTAGTCCTCCTCTGAGTAACTGTAAACTGGGAGTGGCATTCTGTGTTATGGAATATCTCTTTGGTCAGTTCAGATTATTTGTTCTGGCCATGCTCCCTCACAGTTTTTTGTGCAGCTCCTCACTGGCAGAGCATGAGACACTGAAAGCCCTTGATTTAGAGAAGGATCTATTTAGCAACAACTAAATCAGAAGTGTGTTTTAAGCATTATTCTCATACTAAATCCAAAACATAGCCCTGTACCAGCTACTAAGAAAAAAAAAATGGATTCTGTCCCAATTGAAACCAGGACAACACGACAAGAAAATTTCACTAAAGAAGAGAAATTAGGATATCTGAAACAGTGCAGTAACACACAAAGCTGTGTGTTATATTTTAGGGAAATAACCATATTTTAGGGAATAAGGAAAGGAGTCAATTGAGTAAAAAATAGCAGGTAGAAATAGGGACAACACGAGAAAAAAAAAAGAGAGACATCAGAAAAGGAAGAGAATTGAGCTGTATGATGAGCCAAAAATGCCAGGAATAAAACCCTTCAAAAAGATTCAGAATTATAAGCAAAATAAAGAAGGACACTTTATCCTTCTGGACCAGAAGTTTTGGGACTTATGCAAGTATGTAAAAGAAAGCAGAGGTTTCTCTAGTCAGAGTGTGTTCTGTGTGGTTCTGTTTGTAAGACACATTATCCCATAACTTCCACCAATAATAAAGTATTGCATCATCTCCTTGACATAAGCATGAATTTCCCTTTATAAGCTTGTTTAAAGATAGTTGGGCTGGATGAGAATACTCAAAAGGAAGTTGAAGGCATTGAAGAAGGAATTTAGAAAGATGATTGAAGATTAACAATTAGTATTGTTAGCAATTCTAGCAATTTGAAATGTTGAATTTCAAAATCTGAGATCTTGTAAAGCAGGGTTGATGGCAGAAAAACTTCCTTCTGTACAAAACTTAAAGAAGAAATTAGAAAATATGTTCCATATAATATTTTAAAATTTATTATTTCCATTTTTCTCAAATTGAAACTCTATCAACTGAATAAAAAGCTAAAGAAATCTAAGTTATAACTAGGCCTACAGAAGACTGTGAAAGGTAGGACATGCAACCTGAATTTTAAGTTCCATCTTACTAATTGAGAGTGTAAGAAAGGTGTTAAGAGAACAGTCTTTAAAGCCTTAAAAGGCTAAAATGAGTGGTTTATTTTTACTAAAAATATCAAAGCAGGAAAAAAACCCCACAACCTATGTAAGAGGTGGCAGGGAAGGGAATAAAAGAAATGAACTGATTTTGTGATAAGGGATGTGACATCTTTGTCAACAGACTAAAGAGTCTGTTCTGGTTTAATGTTTTTGTATGTAGATTCATCTCGGACCTATTACTTAATGGCAAAAATTTTTAAGGTATTTAGATGGACTTCTTTAGTTCATTACTGTCAGTTTTTGTAGCCTACACCAGTATATTGTAGCTCTTCATCACCTGTTCCTTTATTGGTACATGTGGCTTCTCAGACTGCTTCAGGACTTGGAGACCTGGAAAGATTTTTTGCTGTAGTTCTTGAAGCTATTCTCACTAATTAGAATTAACCCAGCTCCCTTATCACAGAACTAGTTCTCACTTCCAAATTGCTTTCTGCAATTGTTAGTTTCTAACTTGGACACAAATAGCTTGAGAGTTACCTGACAAGGCAACAGAGCTGTATTACTCTTGAGCTTCAAAGAAGCCTTATTAAGAAACAGTTTTGTTCTTTTTTCTCAAGAAAAAAAAAAGTACTAGCTATCAATTTATACACTTACTTCTCCTCTAACATAGGTTTCCCAAGGAATCAGATTATATCAAAACAAAATGAAAAAACAAAACCAAAAAATGAGCATTCTATCTAAGTTCCCATAATAAAAAATGTAACTTATGAATGAACTTTCAAAACCTATGGATGTAATATGAGATTATCTTCAATCCAATATCCTGCATTCAACACAAAAAATGGACTTATAGAAATGAGGTGGGTGAAACAAAGGAGTTGAACCCTTCAATAGTTTACTTTCCTACCTTAGAAAGGAAAAGAGTTCAAATACAGAAAATTTTAAATGCTGATGATCAGAATTGCCCAAAGATCAATTTGTGTGAGTGTTAGACAGTGATGAAGGTTACAGTGATGTGCGGATAATATTATGTTTATATGTAGGCTTGAGACTATTCTTCAATGAGGTAGATAAACTGCAGCACCAAACACAGTGTTTAAGTACAACTCTTTGCAATGTTCAGGGAATGGGAATCTGCTGTCTATGAAGCATTATGAGAAATCTGTGACTACTGATGAGTTTTCAAAAATAAGACTAACTCCTGCTCAATAGAGAGACACAGAAATTCTGTTTCACAAATCAAATTAAGCTCTACCACAAAAATACCAAAAATACATACGTTTGAAAGTTTGACCTTGGGTGAAAGAATAGAATCAGTAAAATGAAAGATGAAAAATGTAGTTTTAAATCCCTCTTTAACAAAATCAACACCTCAGTATAGCAAAAAATTTTCATAAATTCTCAAAATTGAAAACCTTACACCTAGAAGATTATGCTTATGCTTAGAAGAAACTTAAGAAGGATTACTGTTCTTAGAAAGTAAGCCAATACCATGCAGTAGAATTAACATTTCTAATGTCTTTTAAAATAAACCATATGCTGTGCTTAAACTAGCTAAATTAGAGATGTTTAGTTTTTAGGTATCCTCAAACCTCTAACTTCGTCTGACCTCATGGGTTTTTTAAAAAGCATTTTAAAATCCATTCTAGTTTTCACCAGTGCAATTGTTAATTTTCTAGAGGGCTGCTTCATCAATTTGTTTTGGAGAAAGGAATTAGTTGGGGTTTTTTTTGGTTTTTGGTTTTTTTTTGTTTGTTTGTTTGGTTTTTTTTTAATTTTTTAAATATACTTTTTTTTCATTCCTATGCAATGGAAGGGTGGTTTCACCATTCTTTTCCACAAACACAGGTAACAATATGAAGAACTTCATTAAACATATATGCATACACATTATGCACACACTCAAATATTGCATGGCCCACAGAATTTGAATTACCATTTTTAGAGGAGATGCATGAGAATCATTTGCAATACCCAAAGGAGGATGTACACTTTAACTTGAACAAGTATGCACCTTTGAGAGCCAACCATTTCTCTTTATAAGAACCACAGATGAGTAGAGCCATGTCTTTTGCTGATGGCAATATCTGGCAATACCCTTAACTCAATTATTTCAGCTTTTCCTACACTCCAAATATCACCTTGAGTAATCTTCTGTGATTCAATATTATATGTCTTATAAATGTTGTCAAACCTAGGTTTTAAACTTTAATTAAAATGCAGAGATAGGCTAGCAATGACATTTTATATGGTTACAATTGAATGGATGTATTTACTTTCTCTGAATCCCTTTCATGTAATATACAGCCTTGATAAACATTCTTCATGCAAGCATTTTACAAATAATTTATAATTTGATCTGGCAAGTTTTGTTGTGATCTATCTGTAATGTTAAATTACTTTTCTGTCCTTTTGTTGTTAATAAAATAATAAAAACAATAACAGCAAAAATAATGCTCAGAGTAGTACATAGAATTTTTAATTATATATCTCTCTGCACTTTGTACATGGGTTAAGAAAATACTAATTGTGTTTTATCTCCTTTTAAAGCGGAAAGCATTTAATGTTCATCCTTCACATTCCCTCCCCATCTTATTATTTCTGCTCTGTGGGGTTTTATATTATGTTAAATTGTGTTGGTGTAATGAGACACAGTCATACTGTGCTCATGATTCTGTCAGTAGGGCACAGTATCCCTGCTTTGTAGCAAGAGTCAAATCATATCATTACTGAAGTGCCTTATTTAGTTTCCTATGCTTTGTCATTCTAAATGTGATTCACATGCAACAGTTAAATACCTTTCACATGTTAGGACCATAAGTTTCAGTGTTAAAATATAGTAATCAATGCAAGCTACCAGGAAATTACTTTTATTAATTCATATTGAATCCTGTTTTTACGAATTCTAGTTATTCTCCCTTTATATACACTCTGTGGGGCTAACTACCTGAGATTCACTGATATGTTAATAAAACAACAAACAGAAATGAGAATCATGCCCTGGATTGTTAAAGGAACTTTATTGAATGAAACTTTGTTCTAAATATTTTGACAAAGGCATCATTTATTTATTAATATTTTCCAGTACTTTGGTTCACTTATTTATATAATCTTTCTGCACAGCCATCAGAATTATATTTTTTCATAAAAAAATGAAACTGGCACTACCTAAACTTTCAAACAAACTTTTCAAATCTGAAATATTTTTAATGTTTAATATAATCATGGGATCTAAGTTCACAAATTCCACCTTCAGTGGTTTCCTAGGATACAAACACACAATCACAAACAGAAAGCAGCACAGAAAAACAAGGTAGAAAGCCTGCAGCACTTCCACTTTTCTGAATCTTTTCAAATGCTTTGCATTCTCACAAACATATCAGGGCTAAACCTCAAACAAAATAGCTGGTGATGTGCTTAAACTATAAGTCATATCGGTGTCATTTGTAAAAGATGACAAAATTCTTCTGAGAATTCTGAAAAGATCAACTGAAACAAAAAAATAAGCTTTTGCACACAATGCATCATGACTTTGAAAGAATGAAGCAGGAACAATTAATTTCAGGGCACTGCTTTAATAACAAATGAAATAAAAAGGGAGATATTAACTGACTCCAGCTGCTAAAGTGGAAACCAACACGTAAAAGGCAATTACAGAATGCATTAGGCATGCTTGGTGAGGGAGATTTTCAAATAAAATAGATGTTCTGTCAAAAGCAATTTTAACATTATTCTTTCACCCTTCAAATGTCTCGGTGCACACATGATTGTATGTACACATGCACAAAAATTTAGACAAGAGTTACATTATTTTTAAAAAATAAGTGGGATTTCACCACATTTCTTAAGAAGTCAAAACCAATAACAGAACTATAATGTTGGACTTCAAGGATAGATCAAGAAAAAAGAATGAGAGCATGACATGTAAAGCTGGTGATAGTCATGCTGGAATATTTTACTCTATTTTGTTATTGTCTTTTTACATGGAGACAGACATCTAGAAAAAGTGTAGTAAAAAAAGCCCTGCCTAAACTAAAATAATATAGGAGCTAGAAAAAACACTTGCACAGGAAGAAATGAAATTTCTTAACTCTTTGTTGCTAATCCTAAGAAACCATGTGAAGAATAAAAGGTGAGGTGACCCAATTACAGTATAAAAGTCATCTTGGACAGAGATATGGCCCACTCAAACAGGAAGATTAAGAAACACCAAAAGCAAAAAACTGAAGTTTGACAAATTAAAGTAAGAAAGCAAAAAAACGCCGTAAACAGAAAGCATGAGTAATGATTGGAACATGATTATAAAGAAAATGATGGCTTGTAGTCTCACTATTCCTGAGGTCAAAGTTTGTGTATTTCATTCCAGTCCATAGTTATCTTTGTGTTTGACTGTAACATAAGTGGAATTGAGGGATAGTGACATTTAAGTTCAACAAATAAGTTGTTTGCTCTTCCAAGATTGAATGCTACAAATCTCTGACTTCACAGAATCACAGAGCAAGTGAGTTGGGAGGGAGCCACATCCAGTCCAGCTCCTGGGCCACACTACCAAGAGTTACCCCATGTGTGTGAGAGCATTATCCAACTCCCCTTGACCCCTGTCAGGCTCAGTGACCTCTTCCCTGGGGAGCCTGCCCCAGTGCATCATCTGAGACGTGGTGGAGAGCTCACTGTACTCACACCCATGCTGCAACATTAGTAATTTTGAGGGCAATCCAGTGTAAGAAACTTGAACTGTACTTGCTGAATATATTTAAAATTGCTCTCAGAGTTTCAGTTTTATTTCACAGCTACTTACTTGTTATCAGGTTACTGGAGCTTTCATAATGCAGGAAATAGCTTTGATAAAAAGTAAGGACAGCATTACAAAAATGGGGTCTGTGAGTGGCGTGCTGGCATAGGGAAGTTAATGGATATTGTAATGTCAAATTATTTAGGCCAGCATTTCACCAATCTTTCGGATGAGTAGACAGAACTAAATTGAAAAACGTCTGTGTGAGAGAAGGGACTCAAAACTTGCTTAAGAAAGGTTAGTACATAAATGAGAACAGCATACAAAACAACAGAAATTGTCACAGTGGATTGCTTTCTTTGTCACAGTGAATGAAAAATCATAAAAATCATAGAATGGCTCTGGTCAGAAGGGACCTTTAAAGATCATTTAGGAAAAATCACCTGTCACAGGCAAAGACACACACTAGATCAGGTGGCTCAAAGACCTATCCAACCTGACCTTGAATATTTTCCGGGATGGGCTCAATCACTTCTCTGGGCCACATGTTCCAGTGTCTCACCACCAGCATAGAAAAATATTCTTTTATATTTTTTTAGTTTACACTGTTTCCCTTGTTCTATCACTACTCACCCTGGTGAAAAGTTTCTCTCCATCTTTTTGTGAGGCCCCTGTAAATGCCTGCTCTTACTCAATGGGCTTCTTAAAGAGGCTTAGCTTTTTTATACTCTGAGGAAGGTGTATGGGAGAAATGGCCATTACTCTCAGGAGGTTAAACAACATATCTTACTGGAAAACTTTAGAAAATAAGGGTACCTGGTGAATTTTGAAGCAATTGAAATAAAGCATTTCACAAAGCTTTGGCTCAGCAAACTCTCACCCATCGAACTTTAAGCTACCCAGATTTAGAGAAGTAGAAATTAGAAGAAAAAAGAGAGAGAGAGGGAGAAAAAGAGGGGGGTACAGAGAAAGATTTATATTCATTGCTTGAATTACAGAATGTTCTCAGCTCCTATGAAATTCAAAACAATTGTCCATGACCACATGTGTCTGTGCAATTGATTTCATCTGGTTTGGTGTCCCAGGCCTGTCCCTCCAGGTGGGGTTCAGGTGTGCCAGGGACTGACAGCCATCCTGGGCTGCTCTGGGGCTCCAGGGGTGTGGGACTGTGCACATCCCACTTTTCACAGAACTTGCTCTGCTGCCCCTTCACACAAACTCCAGGTGTTTTGAGCCAGTAATTATTTTCTCACACCCCTTATAAGTATTGAAAGGCTTCAATAAGGTCTCCCCAAGGCTTTTCTTCTCCAGGCAGAACAAACCTCAAATCCCTCAACATTTCTTCATAGGTAATGTGTTCCAGCCCTCTGACAGTTTTTATGGATCTCCTTTGGACCTGTTGCAGCATGTCTGAGTTTTTAATGCTCAGATCACCAAAGCTGGAAGCAGCACTCCAGGTGAGATCTCACAAAAGTGAAATAAAGGGTCAGAATCACCTCCCTTGACCTGCTGGCCACACTTATTTTGATTCAGCCCAGGATATAATTGATTTTCTGGGCCACAAGCTCACATTGCTGGTTCATATCCAATACTTCATCTACCAAAATCTCCAAGTGCTTCTCCATAGGGCTGCTCTCAGCTCATTCATTACTCAGTGTCTGTGGATACTGGTGATTGCCTCGACCCAGGTGCAGGACATTGCACTTGCCCGTGTTCAGTCTCACCAGGCTCACATTGGCCCATCTCTCAAGCCTGTCAAGATCCCTCTGGATGGCATCCCTTTCCTCAAGAACATTAACTGCACTGCTCATCTTGCTGGTAATAAAGAGCAAGGATTCTGAATGCTCTTTGGTATGAATAATAAAAGTTGGCTACACATGGGGAAAAAATATTTCATTTTTTCCCAGCTTCTCTCGAATAGTCAAGAGGAAACAACAAATTTTTGTAAACAAAACAAGACTGTAGATCCATCTTAAGAATTACTAAATGCCAATCAAATGTAGACTGGTTGTACCACAATGTAAATCTGTCAGGTCTTCTGAAACACAAAAATATATCTTTGAAATTATGGTGACAACATAAGTGTTCATATAAATCAAGCTTCCAGGCCATTTAACTTGATTATTACCCATCTAGGTCCAGTCTGCAGTAATTTTTCAGTTGAAATTCCATATTTTTCAGTTGAAATGCCAGATGTTACCAAAAAAGCACGTTATGCACTTAAAAAGCAATTCAAATGATGAATGATACTGAGATGGTAGCACAACAATGATCAGAAAGGAGACTCAAATCTTGGCTATCTTCATGTTGTTCAATAACATAATTTTTTTTAAAGTGAATCTCTGTTGAGAGGATTTTTCAATGTGTCTCATTTCCTTGAGTATCCTTGAATTAAAGAAATTCCCAAAAGTGTTGCATGTAGGATATCAAATTTTACCCAACTACCCAAACTGAAAGTCCCTTTACATGTCTGAAATCTGTGGGATTGCAGAACATAAATGTGCATATATGTATTAAAGTCACTCACTACACTTCTGTATTTAGAATGTGAGGTAGCTGTCTTCTAGATAAATGTTTCTAGATATTTTCTAAAACTGAGCTGATCAGTAAAATTTAGTATCTCTAATACAGAGTTACAATTTAGAATATACAAAAAAAGATGCAGCTCTTGACTTCAGTACTACTGAATTACATTTTTTATTATTGGAATTATATGTAACATTAGATGGTGACAAGCAACAAAAGAGAAACATCTTTCCATTTGTATTAATTTATGCTTTTCCTAAATGTTGGAAGCAAAATTCTGATGTCTGTATATGAAATTATATTGCTGAGATGTACATTTGCCAGAAATAACTACTCTAGGAAGGGGAAAAAAAATCATACAATATTGCAGATAGTTTTGAACATGAGAGTCTTTCTTCTATCTCATGAAAATAATATAAAGCAGATCTTAAATCTGTGAATTAGTAAATTGAAAAAAACTTTCATAGTATATGTTTACTTTTAAATTCTATAGCACATAGGAAAATCAGAGTATATGTTTATATATTCTTATTTAAATTAACTGGCTCCATTATTGAAACTGTGTTTAAGTTTATTGAACTACTTTTGTAGCAATATGAATGAAGTGCTTTAGATTATTTTTCTTTTAAGTTGATCGCGAGTGCTCTTTTTCCAGGATTTATGTATTTTAAACTGTATTTGCAGGGAAATTTGACAGCTATTTGCAATTATTTGTGAGTTGAATGAAAATATATGGTTTATCCTGTATTTGGAAATGATTATGCCCACATAATTTTAACAGTAGGGAAAAAAAAAGTAAAAATATTGTAGTTGGTCAGTCATTTGTCTTTTCTCTATTGTTGTCTTTCTGTTTTCTGGTGCAGCATCATGCAGCCAGAATGTAGAGGAAAGAATATTCTGCATATGTGAAATTTGTAGTATCTTTATCTTAAAGGGAAACAGGAGTCAGCAACAGCTTAGCTCAGAAAGGTATGGACAAACAGATCACATGTGAAGGGAGCTAAGGCAATTCCTGGAAAAATGAATAAATTATCTCACATAGATCATACTAAAATCTGGAGGTTTAAAATGCTTTTGTAACATGCTATAAGCCATATGTACACCACAACCACAGTGGGTTGTATTAAAACTTTGTTGTCACCTGTTGATGTGTATGTAAGAAACATAAGTTTGGGGTTTTTTCCCCTTGTCTCAATAACTAAAAGTTGTTACCAAGGTATTCTTGATTACTGTTTAGTGTAATAACTAACACAGACACTCAGTGTTATTCAGTGCCAGGCAGAACAGTGGGATAGAGAAACTCACTTCTAGCCAAAGGCTGTTACAACCAATTTTTTTAAATATCTCCATGAAATCTAAGTTCTTACAGTGGCAACTGAATCTTTTGGAGGTGGTCTTTAGATATACATTTTGAAACTGAAATTTGAATATTCAGAAAGTGTTAAGTTATACTCACCTTAAGCTGAATTGAATGCAACTGGTTGCCTTAAAATCTGTGGATTAGACCTCTAGGTAACCCCACTGAGCAGATCATGGTGTTAGTGAGCAGAAGTCCTACTTCTTAATAGAATGTGTATCCCTGTAAACATGTGGGCAAAATTATGTACCTGAACTGTCAGGTAGAGATTCTAGAAATTGAATATGTCTTTCTTATGAGAGTGGAAAAAAAAGTTGTTCTTTTGAAGGCATTAAACTCAAAGCTGGAGAGAATCCTGATGGCACCACCAGCACCAGCCAGGGCCCTTTCCCTATTCTTCCCACAGTCCAGGGACCTATTTAATACCAGCTTGGTGCTGCTAGTCCCTCCCCCAGGGGTGAGATAAGAATGCCAACTCCAGCATTATTCTGATTTTGTCTACTGCAATGATGATGTGGCTAGCTTCTCTCTGGTGCTTTGTCCTATATGGCTCCATATGTTCCAATATTTGATTCTCACTGAATCAAATCTGAAATCTCTCCACTTTCAACCTCTACATTTACTTATAATGACCAAGTAAATACAGACCTTAATCCAGTTTTTTAAAACTTGAACCTTAATCTGTCTTTCAACAATTTCACTTTCAACAGAGACTGAAAATAATAAGTGAGAAAGCAGAAAAACTTTGAAAATGTGAGGCCAGTTATGCATTTATAAATGTTGTGTCTTTAACACCTCTCTGAATGTTGTTTGCTTATGTGGGATCTGGTCTGAACTGAAATAATTGACACCCTTTCAACCACAGACCAACAATTACTGAGAGTATAAAAAGTGACTCAGTACATTTTAGTTGGCTTTGTCCTTGTTTCATTTAGTGACTAAATAAAAGTAAGAGTAAAAAATAGCTAAAAACATTGTTATTGTATTTATGGTTAGAGAGCTAGCCTGCTAAAAACCCATACAATATTGCCACATTCCAGATAACTGTTCTTAAGAAAAGAAATCCATGCATGAGCCTATGTCTATAGTAATATTAGTCAGGTCATTGGAAAATTTATTTTGATCCATTTGCTCCTTTCGAAAATACCTTCAGTTAATACAAGTTATCCTAGCTGTGACCAAACTATAAACAAAACACTCATCTGATTGTTTTGCTCAAAAAAAGCACCAAAAATGCAAATAAGCAAATATTTGTTTTATTAATTCAAATCTGGGAAAGTGACAAACATGGAATAATGATGTTTAAAAATTTATCATTGTACTCTGATATTTAAAAATAACCTCAAGAAATATTTAAATGTTACATTATGCCAAAATAAAAGTACTACACCAACTCCCTGCACCCTCCTCAATTATACTTAATCTCTATAGTCCTATTCCAACCTCCTTTTTCCCCATCTTAAAAAGCCCTTTATAGATGAATGAAAAAAAGCCAAATAAATCTTCCTCAAAATAACTTGTTACGGTACTTATTTACTTAAAATTATGCATCATTTATTGTGTCAGATCAATGTTTAAAGATGAAATAAGCTTTTACTAAAATTCATAGTGTCCTTGATCAACAACAGCTCCCTAGAATGATTTCTGGCTATCACCTTGTGATTTGAAAAGTTGCCCATAACTACAACAGCATTTTTTATTCTCCCGAGTCTTCAAGGACAGTTTGCACAATTTCACAGTCCTGCACTAACACTTCTACAGGGGGTAAAATTTTGAATAAGTGTTTTAAAAATGGGTCCCATATGCTTCTTAATTTCTTTATTTAGGGTACATTCCTAATGTCTTAAAAAACTTTTGTGCTATCATTTTAGTACTCTTACCCTTTCTCCCATTCTTTTAATGCAACATAAAAATGATGCCACTCTCAGCTCCAGCTCTACAGATCTGAAGGCTCTATTGGTAAGTGACTTCCTATGCTGGTTCTACACTTTAATGATAAAGAACAGCTTGTTAATGAACTTTGTAGTTGACAGCAAGTATTGACCATGTTTTGGAAATTGTTTCTTCCAATTAAAAAGTTTAGAGTTGAGTGTACTTTTAATTATTAAAGAAACAACAACAACAAAATCCTCACTAGAATTTTAGGTTTAAATTATTCCTAGTCTTCTCCATTTATTTAATATTCAACGTTGAGAAGTTTTTTTCTTGCTATAAGTCTTAAGACATAGGTTCAGTGTTGTCTGCAAATTATGAATTGTACAGGTCCATATATTTGAAAGTACTTTCACAATGTTTAATTGCAAAATTCCGCTGATTCCAGCAAATTATTTGTTCTGTACCTTTCCATACATAGTACATACTGGAAAAAAAAATCTGTCTCCTTCACTTCTGGATGAAATAGAAGTTTTGTCATTTGGTTTCCCTGCAAGTTGAAGCCTTAAATTTGTTACTTAATAAATCTGACTTTCACACTTGCTTAATACTTGCTTTAATGCCTACAGAATTTACGTACTCTGAGAGACTAAAGAATCTGATAAAAACCATTGCCCATCTTGTACCACAAGAAGTCCGTAGGTCCATCCTAAAGAATAGACTGTATCATTTTAAGATGGTGTATGGGGTGGAACAAGAGCTTCAAAGAAGAGTAAATGTGAGAAATGACAAAATTAATTATGATCAGTATGAATAATTTAACCCACCTTTCTTTATAATGGAATACCATAATCATAGATCCTAAGCAGGAGGTGGACACACTAGGAATTTTCAAATCTAAAGACAACAATAAAAAGAGAGAATTAAAATTATGGCTGTAGTCATAACTGCATGACATAGTATTTTAAAATCAACCTGTTCTGTAAAAATTCAGGGGTTTTCGGGTGACATACCTTTGTTTATTTTATCATGAAGCTAAAAATTGAGCAAATTTGGCAGGCCAGAAAAAGGAAAACCACAACTTTATCAGCAGGTCCACAGCAAGTTGCTTTAAAGTGAACATTGTTCATTTGTACCAAATAACCCTCTAGCTGTTTAGTAGATGTTAGGAGGCAAATTCAGATAATGACAGAAACCATAAGTGACACAAATGTTTTGAAGTTACCATACTTGAGATCAACTGGCTTGCAGAGTTTCAGATGCAAAGATATGTCATTTTTTAAGACAGAAAAATAGCATACAATATAGTCTATCATTACATAATATTTATCACTTAAAAACTCTGTCATTTCAAGGTTTTTTACTGCAATTCAGAGCTATCACTTTGCTTTTGTTCTCAGGCCTGGAATCAGACAATGTTTATTATTTTGCATTCAAGATAACCTATTCTTGTTCATATAACTGTAACAGTAATTAACACAGTTGTATACTCAGATTCTGACTGGTCTGATAATTTAAAGGTCAGATGGTAAAATTAAGATTGCAGCCCTTTGACATGGTTACTGCTTCTGGTGAAATGGAGCTGTTCTTAAGTGTGGCTATGTTTTTTCTTTCCCTTTTTAACTCTGTTTTTGTTTTTGTTGTCTGATTATTTTTTTTTAAAGTATGTATGTGTTATAAACCATCTTTCATAGTCTGCCATCTCAACTGCTCTAGGCAGAAGTGTGGTTCTTAATTACAAAGTGTCATAAATTCATATGCCATTTGTAACTTTAATGGCAAATCATCAGTGAGATTTGTTCTGCCAGGGCTGTGGAACATTGAAAGCAGAATTTCACAAGTTAATGGCCTGCCCTTTTCTGACAGCACACCAAGCTTTCACACTATTAACTAACACTTTGCTTCACTCAACCACTGAACTGTTGACAAAAGCACTTTAGCAAGTCTGAACAGCAGAAAAAAAATCAAGTAAATCAAAAGCCAGTTTGGAAGGAGGCAGAAAAACAGGGAAGAAAGATGAATCAAAGGAAAAATTTTAACAAGCAAAACAAAGCAACTCGGCATGCTTTGATAAACTTTATCATTAATGCATCAATATAACAAATAATACCTGTTATAATTTTTCAGGTTCTGAATAGTTTTTCTTCTCAATACTGAGGAAACAATCTTTGAATATCCAGCATTATTTCAGTTTTATTTAAAGGTTTGTTCTTTCATAGCTGAGGTACTGCTCATTTTATTCAACTGGTTTTGAAACACAACGAATATGAAATTTTCTCCTTGGAGATAACTAAATTTCACCAAAAAAAAACAAAAAAACCAAAAAAAACCAAAAAAAAAACCACAATGGAAATATTGATTCCTGTAGGGATTGCAGAAAGAGATGTTTTAAGAACATGAAAGAGATAGTAAATTTTTATTAGTAAGATAGAATAGTATGTTTACAAGCAAACACAAAAATATAATTTATTCAAGCACGGTAGGTTTCTGTTCTGACACATAGAGATCTTTAGTTTGCAAAAATCTATCTAGAATTGTATGTAAGTTTATCTTTATCTGTTAAATGTTTGCAGACATACATATCTATTTCCTGACCATAATTTACTTATGTGCAATGACAGATCATTGAGGAATACATGCATGTTATTTTATCCAGAATATTCTTGAAGGGTAACCTAATTCGACTTCAGTAGCAGAGGTAGCATATTATGAAGATTTTTGTGAAGTGCAGAAATGTGTGATTACAGCTACAGACTGAATTGTGTATAAAAATTATCACATAGAGGAGGTCGGCAAAAAAAGGCATGAAGTTTCTGATCCAGTTCATGGAATATTGTGAATATAAATGCTGGGAATGAAGCTACTTTTTAATTAAGGGATCTACATATTCAGATTTTTTTGGCAGAGATCCCATTCTTTTAGTCAAAATGATTTAACATTTGTTTGAAATCATGATTAATAATGTTTTGTTTGCTATTGCATCAAGCAAAATTTCTTACTGTCCTAAAACACTTTGGAATACTGCTCTGGTTTCAGTGAAATGTCTGTGTTGCACATGTTTATGAGAAGAAACAAATCAAAATATTCCTAAAAATATAATTTCTGCTTCTGCCTTCTTCTGTAACCATTGTAATTTTCATTGAATTGGCACCAAGAATTTGCTGCAAACTACTTTATTGATGGGTTTGCTGCAGCCTAGTCATTGTTTGGTTCAAATAATTAAAAAAACCCATTTGAGGACAGGAAAGAGAGTAGCAGCTTTTTCAGTTATATTGTTTCAAAATTCCATCTTTGGTATGTTTGGACATCTATATAAATTCTTTAGACTCCTTGTAAAACATGACAAAATTACAAAATATAATCTGCAAATTAGCTAAAAATCTGAATATGTTGAATATGACATAGGATTAACCATGGAACTTCCTAGGAAAGCCAAGGGGTCACAGCTGCCTTCCACAATTGCAAAGCTAAGGCACCATAATAAATCAAACTTCAACTGCTAATCCTGAGCACGACATATGCAGTTTAAGTACTTAGTACACATTTTTGAAGTCAAGTAACAGTAAGACAGGTGCCAGAGAAATAGGAAAATGAAATGGGATGTAGGTGGGTAATAAGAGAGAGAAGTGACAGAACAACCCAAGGATAAAAAAAATAAAAGGCAGTTTAGCTGTCAGTCACAATTTCCTGTGAGATATTAACAAACTTGGCGATTATTACTTCCTAGTTGTTTGCTCTTTGCCCATTTTGTCTCAATTAATTGTTTCTGGAAAGTACAGCATCCAAGTTCATATTTAGTGATATGAAAATTTATACTTAAGATCCTCTTTCCATGTTTAGTCATGGACACAAAATATTACTGCTTTGCTATTCTCTGTCCACTTTTTTACTTTTCAAGCAGAATTCTTCATTTATTTATAAAGGTTTTGAAATAAAATCACAGGAAAAAGAAACGGGAAGATTACTGATGACAGCAAGAAATTTAAAACACAGATTTAACTCTTGAAAAATGGGGTCTTGTGATAAACTCGGGGATAATTTTTCTGTCGCAAGATCAGTCAGCAAAGAAAATAAAAACTTAAATAAAAATAAAAAGCTTAACTAATATATAGACATTCCACATAAGCACATGTGCAACTTTGGAGAGAAAGCAAAGGTATTTCTCATGTAGATTTGATGTTTAAAGCAGAGAGACCTCAAAGTGAACAAAACCCCTCAGCTCAGTTTAAAAACAGGAAGACTTTAAAAAGGTCATTCTGCATACAGAGATAAACATGTTAATTCTCTAAATAGTGTTTACAGAGAGTAAAAATATTCCAAACACTAAAAGCACTGTATGATACAGGACTGAAAAATTTCTTTGTTAGATATCCCTGATTCTCTGTAGACAGTGTTATAAAATTTGTACTCTTTCTCGTTATGTCCAAGTCAGGGTTACTTGAGAAGATTAACTTCAGAAAACACTGTGGGCTAGAATTAATGTAAGACAGTAAAATTAATATCCCATCTGACTAAAATATTACTTTTAATAATAAAACCTGTACCTGTATAACAGTGTAGAGATGAGTGAAGTATCCTTTTTCTACTCACATAAGAGTGATTTTAAGAACATTTTTTAAAAAGTTTGAATATTTAGGATAAATTCTTGGTTTCTATTAAAATAGTAAGTGTTTCATGTAATTTTATATATCACTGCATTTTTGTTCCCATTTGAAGTAGTAAGGCTGTCTTCTTCTCCTACCAAGTGATATCCTTGAACTCACAATAAAAAGGTATGATCTACTTTTTATGTTTTGTCCAACAGTTTCATTACAATGTCTAAAATCTCTGTAAAAAGGTTGACCCAAGAAATGTTGATTCCATGATAGAGATTTATATCCTCTCCATTTATAACTGATCTTTTTACTTCCTTGTATAGAAACAAATGAACTTTTGCACCAAAAATTTAATTGCAACAGTAAGAAACATTAGCTGAACTTCTTTTTTTTTTTTTTTTTTTTTTTTGGTAAACACTTTATTTTGTGATTCACTGATCCAAAATGAAAGTTTAGTAAATCCATTACATCTCCAGAGAAACTTATTCCTCCAAAGCTCAAATAACCAGTAGTTCATAAGGTCAAGTATATGAAAGTTATGTTCAGCATTTTAGAACAAATCAAATATGCAAAAAGTGATTCCTGAGCTTTTGGGAACAAACTGTGAAACATTTCTGTGCAACCAAAAATAACACATTTCTCTAATTAGGCTGGTTAATGATGTTTACATTTGCATAATCACCACAATGCTTCCATTAATTTTTGCATGTTTCACATTTTTCTTTTCATTTAGCAATTTTTCACATTGTTTGTGGGGCAGTATGGTGGATTAATCCTAAAATATTTGCATTTTTCTATAAATAGCATTTTGCATTGCTAAATAAATAGAGAATTGAGTGGGTGTTTTTGCTTGTTTTGCTAATAATTTGAATATATGTGTTTCTGTTACATTTTCTTTGTACATTGAAAGAAATACCTCCTAGGTCAGAATATTTATGGATCCTTTCAAAAACATCTGTGAGGAGACTTCATTAAAATAATATTTCTCTGTATAATATATTTTTCTTCAATAACACAGAAAACTTGGACAAACTGATGAAGTAAAGCATAGAAGAAAGTAGGAAGAAAGAAGTATTCACTACACTCATTTGCAAACAAGAAAATTTATTATAAGAAAAGACAAATGATATTTCCATTAAAATAAAATCTCAGAAGGAATGGTCAGCATAAAATTCTTCCTTAAGAGACTGATGGTTAGGTTTGTATCATGTATCATTGATACAGAGCATGTTGAAAATGCTACTAGAACATAAAAATCAGTAACAGTAGAAATACTATATTCTTGAATACATTTTAGACAATAGTGTAAAATTATAAGAAAAAAACATGATCACTCTAATTCTACAAGGTATTGGGTCATGTTGACAGTGTTTTCTGCACAAAAATAAATAGGTATGTATATGCTGTACACAATATCAGTTTATACAGAATATGTGTTTATTACTGTAACAGAGATAGAAGTTACAACAAAAATAGAAAAATATTTTTAAAAATATTAAAAAAAAAAGGCAGAGGAACGTAGGAAAAAAGACTGAATGGAAGATATTCCTGGTTTAAAAGAATTACTTCTTTTACCTGATATAATTTTTTATGTGTTATAATTTGAATTGAAACAGCTTGTTGGTCTATGTGAAGTCTACTGTGAAAAACCACAAAATTGGTGTCCCAGCTCTCTCCCTATAACTTTCTGATGACTAAAACTGACACAAGGAAAAGTTCTAGGGATTATGAAGGTTCTGCCAACCTAGTTCAGCTTCTATTCAGTGGAATATCATCCTTATTTTTACCATTGGATACATCTTTCAAAACTATAGGCAAATAAAGCCTATGTTATGCTCCAATGGTGGCCATGCCAAAACTTTTGAACTGTTACAGCCATATGGACAATAAACAAAAGTAGAAATCCAGAAACATAAAGAAAAGTTCTGATTTGAACAAAAGGCATGTCTGGAAAGAGGCATAAACACAGATATAGAAGCTGAATCTGAATTCATGAAAGAGATTATGAAGGCATGAAGCATAATGAGAAAAGACAGAGAAACCATAACTGCACTTTCATTTGGACAGCAGATGGGAAGAAAAGAGAACAGTGTAGGGAAAATAAATTGTCCCTTTCCATTATTTTAAATTCATGTGTATTATATTAAATTTAAATTAAATGAAGAATCTCTTCAAATACCACAGTGTGTATACATCTACATCTACATCTACACATATATATACATATATATAAATTTTACTTAAGCTGGTAAAGGGTGAAAGTCACATCTATCATAGTGTTATGACTGCTTTCTCTATTGTGAAGCAATGCTCATCTTTCAAACTGGTGATTTTTATAAAAAGACAGACATGGGTATTCTTGGTTTTTATAAAAAAACGTATTACAGTTTTTCAAGTTCATTGTACTAATGACCCTTTGTTGCAAGTGATTGTATTATTGTTTTTTGAAGAACCCTTGGCAAAGACATCAGCGTAAACACATTTAATATAAAAGTGAAAGCAGAACAAACTTCATTGGCAAGTTTCATTTTCCTACCTACTAGATGGTTAAAGACACAGGGAAAGATGAAACTAAAATCTATTATCAATCAATCTAAACCCAAAACCAACACAAAAATTATCTATGTGAGGGCTGGGGCAGTGGAGGCAGATAATGGGGTTGAGGAAAGAATAAGGATGAGAGAGGGTAAGGATAAAAGGAATTTGAGACCCCATTCCATTCAGAGTAGACTGCCTTGCCAAGCCCATACTACACCAGCAGTTTAGGTCTAAAGTTGTAACAGCATTTAATTTTAACAGCACTCAATCAATAACTTGAGTTTAACAATTTAGCCAAAGATATAGAATTCATACAGAATTCTATGGCACAACAGCAACTCACTTACAGGTCTAACTTATTTGCAAATATTAAGTACCTAAAAATCTAGGAGTGTAACATTCATAACATATTTGCTAGGGCATATTCACACTCACATGCAGACCTAAAATAGTATGTACAAGACAAACTTGTGGAAAATTCCCCACAAATTCAGCAAAGTACTGATGTCAGATGCCTTTGTGTCTTCTCAGTGGGCAAAAAATCGAGCCTTGAGGAATGTGGGTATCAACCCAGGCTTTGCTGTCATTCAGTGATCCTCCAAGTGTGGCAAACTCCCATGCAGAGGGATATTGCTGGATGCAGCCCACTGGAGTCCAGGAAGGCTCAAAACGTTTCAGTTGGAACCCACTATTTATGGGGTTCCAAGACAGCTGATTTTAGTCCAAACTTTTCACTCTGGCTGCAATTTGCTGAAGCAGGGGCCCGGGGCAGGTGGGGAAGTTACACCACCACACCCTCCTCCATGTTATTTGATGCCATCACAGATTTTCACTCACATTTAGAAAATACTTCTGATTGCATGTGAATAAAAGGACAATTAGGCTGTATGGTCATACAACGGTCTTATTTTTGTGGTCTCGTAAATTTTGAGCCCTTTTGGAAAGATAGTCCACAAGAATCTAATGCTTAGTATTTTTCACTAGGTATTTAAATATTTTATTATTTATAGAAATTCTGGCAAATTTCAGAAAGTTGTAATTCTCCCATATGCAGTGCTTAATTCAGAGGTTTGGATTCCATTTTTCAGGCTGAGCATAATCAACCACTAAAATTATTAAACTCTAATTACTAAATTTCCTGTCTGGTTCTTTTATAAATGAATCTAGTTTATTTAAATATTCTTTTTGGGTTTTGTCATTCTTATATATAGGCTTCATACTCTAGACAGTGTTATTTTTATTTTTGGGATCACTTCAGTAGAGAATATTGCTGGTGTTTGACAGAATAAAAATCCATGGGTATTTTTATTCTGCTTTCTGTGATGGAAATCTACTCAGTATCACTGTCTAGTTAAAAGGTTGATGCATAAAGGATGCTTATTAGCATTTTACTTGGATGCTACCTGACTACTGGCATTCTATTTTATGGGTTATCTTCTTTCATATTTTGTAGCTATTTACTGCTCTTTTTTGAAACACAGTACAAGTCACCTACAACTTGAACCTTTTCTAGGTACTTGTGCTCAAAATAGTGAGGAGACAACTTGTGTACTCTCTAGAGAAAAGCATAAGTATTTTCCATTGATTGTACTGTAAAATGACAGCAGAAGTGGGAATTATGTAGGTTATGTCTAGTTCAGCAAGTGAAGATGAACAATAGAAATGGGCTTGCAAATCAAAGCAGTTGTCAATAACATGACATCCACCATTAACATGTGGAGTTACTTCAGATTGTCTGCTTTAACAAACAGAATGGCATTAATAAATGAAGGTCATGGGCTGTACCTTTGCTGTGCATCATCAGATTAGTTTCACTTAAAATTAACACAGCTGTACTCTGAGAATCTCCTGCAAAGTGAATCAAAGCATGGTGTATATGGACATTAGCACCAAACCCACACTTCCAGTCCAGAATGGAACTGTAATGTAGACATACTCTCAACCACACTCTAAGGCAAATTTAAGGACTAGAGTGATCTCAGGTGATGAGACCTTCATTAGACCTTTGAGTACTAAAACTGAAATAAAGAAGAATTTTCTCTTGTTTCATGGAGTGCCGTTGGGACTTATTTTGAATCTTTTCATGTTATGGATGGTCAAAAGTAATCTATGGACCAAATATAAAAGCTAGAAGTGGTCAAGGCCAGGTTGAAGGCGCCCTGAGCAACCTGATCTAGTGGATGACATCTCTGCTCATGAAGCAGGGTTTTAAACTACATGATCTGTAAGGCTCCTCCCAAACCAAGCTATTCTGTCATTCCATGTTTCTATGCTCTCATAGAGGATTTGTTGCAAAACATAACCTATTAATACTAAGGTACATATATATATTTACTATTTTTTTAGTAGATAATGTATTCACTGGCATTTCTTGTACTCAGTATTAAATAATTTCTATTTTCAATACAGCTTCTTAACAGAATTCTATCAATTGCTCTGATAACAAATGTCAACTTTTAAGTTCACTTTCTCTGGAAAGTATTTGCAGTCTTATATTTGATGTCATGTTAGATCTATAATGCTTAAAGCCTGAAAGCTTGAAATTAATGTGCTTTGTGTTAGAGTCTTAGATATTGACATTTAAAACCTACTATATCCACAATTAAGGTTTTGTTGGTTTTTTTTGTGGTCAGAACTATTTTCTAATTTTTAAAAGAAGCCAGTTATCTAATTCCTTATTGACTATACTTCTAAGTAAATGTAATTATAGGATTCATACCCTTATTTATATCTGGTCTGCATTCAGAAGTTTAATATTTATTTTTTTTTTACATCAAATATGCTTGCAGTTATTTGTTCATTAAAAAGTTGAAAGGCTTTACATCTTAATAATAAATGTCTATATTTTTGACCTGGGGAATAAATTCTTTGATAAATATCTGACATTTTAATGTAAATTTTACAATTCACATAACGTAGCATTTCATTGTTAAATGCGAACATAACAGATTTTATTTTGAAATTAGACAAAATTAGCTATAGGGGGACATTAATTAATTTTTACTTTTCCCAGTATTTATTTTTATTTGATATTGGTCGGATTTTATAGAATCATAAAATCATTAAGATTATAAAAGACCTCTAGGATCAAATTCAACCATTAATCAAGGACCACGATGTTCAGCACTAAGGCATAGCCTCAAGTGCCACATCCAGACACCTCTTCAGCACTTCCAGGAGTGGGGATTGCACCATTTCCATGGGCAGCCTATTCCAATGCCTGTCCACCTTCAGTGAAGAATTTTTTCCTCCTAGCAAATCTAAGTCTCTCCTGTTGGAACTTGAGGCTGTTTTAACTTGTGTTGTCATATTTTACTTGAGAGAAGCCTGAGTAAAGTCAGTTTTTTACTCAGTGAACAGTGCACACATCCAAGCCATGGGCAGCCAATTTCTCCAGGAGAATGATTTACTAAAGTCCACTTTGGGCCACATTGTCATAGAAGGATATAAGGTTAATCAAGAAAATTCAAGCAGCTTTGCAAAGGTGTTGAATCTTCCATGTAAATGTGCTGTCCTTTTTCTGCTTGAAAACAGACATGTATTGACAGAGCCAATCCAAGATAAAAATTAAGTAGCAGTTTTCAGATCTCTGCACGGTCAATACAATTAGAGGAAATTACATTCCAGCCTTCAGAAATCTCCCCTCTTGTGCATTTATGAGTTTTTTTGGAGGATTCCTGAAAAAGTGTTCCTTGTGATTTTCTCCTCCTTCCAATAACAGAAAAGAACTTGCTGCAGTATTTTCTGGCTGAGATCCCCCTTCTCAGAGCTAGAAATAAAACCTGAGACTTTGTATACATACAAATGTATATGTATTCTTGTGGATATATACATGTATATCTTCCCTTGTTTCACATATTCATTGTATTCATAGAGATAGGTTTACACTATTTCAATTCAATAGGTATGCAATTTGTAGTAAAAAACAATCCTCTTTATATAGGCATCCTGTATTTACCTATCTCAGTATCAAATAAGACTGTGTATTTGTCTTTAGTGATGAAGCATCTCTAAACCTACTGAAAGGAAATATGTATAATTTAAAATATGAATGATGTTTATAATGAAAATTGCATGTCTGATACTTCTATGTCTGATTCACAGATATCTACACTTTTTATCTAGACTTTTTCATTCTAGTTCTACACTGAAGATTTCTCCATGCAGATTTCCAGTTATCTTCATCTTACTGGCTTTAAAATTAGTAGGACAGGTGAGGGTAGTCTCATATATGCTTTATAAAATCGTGTCATATCCAAGAAAATGGAATAACTTACATCTTTGGTCAAAAGCTAAAAGTAAACACTTTTACACCTCAATATTTTTCCCCTTCTCTTTCTTTTTTTCTTTTTCCTAGTTTAATTCCGTGTTTCTACATGTAAAAATAGTGATACTGAAAGAAAATAATTAAGATTTGTAAGGTGGTGCTTACAATATTCCACTTTGGTTTTATTTCTTTGGGGCAAAATATATGTAAAACCTAATTTAGGCAGCAGGGTAAATATAGAAGATCTTGTTTATTATTATAGCCATGCCCATATCATACCTGCTTTCCTCAACCCATTCCTAATTTTGGTCTTTACGACATTCTGGACATTGAAGTAGAAATTGTCCGTCAATAATGTGATGGTTGTACAATAATAGAGAATCCCTGCCTGCAAATGCAATAGCAGTGATTTTTAAAAAAATGGAGAGCACAAATTAGTAAGAAAAGTTCTTGCAAAGCTGGTTTCAGTTGGGATAGGACTATGTTATTCTTAGTAGCAGTTACAATGCTGTATTTTGGATTCAGTATGAGAATAATGTTGGTAACCCACTGATGTTTTAGTTATTGCTAAGTAGATCCTACTTTAAATAAAGGACTTTTCAGTTCTCATGTTCTGTGAGTATGTGCAAAAGAAGTTGAGAGGAAGCTTAGCCAGAACAACTGACCTGAACTGGCCAAAAAGATATTCCAGACCATAGAATGTTACACTCCATATCCAAACTGTTGGAAGCCACTGATGGCTTGCTGCTCAGGCCTGGGCTGGCCATCAGTCTGTGGATGATGAGCAATTGCTGGATGGTGAGTTGATTTGTATTAACAGGCAATAGTTATCAGCTGAGAATTATATAGTCAGCTTGCCAAAACTTCTGCTGAAATGCTGACATGTCTGTAAGTAGTGATAGTTTATTTAATGGTATAAATGAAAGATGAAGCTCTCTAAAAAATCTAAAGGAAAAACCTACCAAAAGGTCTGTTTTTGTTAGACCATTTGAAAAAGAGCTAATGGCAATTTGAATGTGCTCAAATGTCATTATTATTAGTTCAGTTGAATGGCTCTAAGCTCACCAATCTAAAGTACTTCAGTTTCTTATACAAGAGCACTGGATTTTAAAACACATAGTTTTTAGCAGCAACTAGTATTACAAGAATTAAAGCCTCTGACATTTCCATACCATTCATCCTTATTGCAGGTTATGGATAACTAGTTGAGAGCAGTCATTACAAAGAAATTATTTTTATAGAAAAGGTCTAATATAAAAAATAAAATGCATTAAATCTGTACAGGAAAGATATGGTAAAATTATATGCAGAAATTCAAGCATCTCTTAACTTGTCAGTTTCCATGGCAGCAAACAATTTGTATATTACCTAGTATTTTAGGCACAGGATTTTCTTTTTAATAATTTAGAAACATTCAGAGACAATTATAATCTCTTATATTTTTGAAAAATCGAACTCTGATGTATTTTATTTTGTTACATTGTAATATTTTTAAAGGTTCTTAGTAATTCAAACTGTGAATTTTTCTTGATTTCATTATTATGAAACCTATAAATTCAGAATTAAAATAAGTTTTAGAAATACTTATTGATATAGGAGACAGTGTGTCCAGCAAACAGTAGTATTATCCACCATCAGAGACAGACATGAACAGTCGGTTTTCTCATATAATTTTTAAAGCTTGATGTTCAGGTGCAGAGAAGGTAGAAAAAGCAGCTTTTCTTCTTTTTTTTCAGTTTGAACCGATTAAAAGAGTTTTGAGTTAAAAGAATATTTGAAAGTTGATCCACATGCAGATTTTATGTGACATATTTTATATATTACTATAATTTTAATTTGGAGAATCACTGCATAGAGGTTGAACACAAGGGAAAATATAAATGAAAACCTAAAAATCATATATATGTGCATAAATACAGTATTTTTAAAAAGGAATAAATTTCTGACTAATTCTTTTAATCATACTATGATATAAAAAATAAAATCTCAGTGAATGCAAATTTATGTCAGGGTAATCACAACTACACACACATTGTTGTTCCTAAAAATTGAACAGAAGGAAATCAGAATGTGCTGTTTCTATATTGTACTTTGATAGCCTGATTCTTTTCAAGTATTAAAGACCAAAGAAAAAAATATAGATTATATTTACCATAAATGGGGAAAGATCAGATGGGGTAGTAGGAAAAAAGTACATAATTGAAAGAGTGGTTAGGCATTGGAATAAGTTGCCAGGCAGGTGGTGGAGCCACTCTCTGCCTGTGGAAGTGCTCAAGAAGCATTTGGGTGTGACACGAGGGGTGATCCTGCTGGTGCTGGGTTGAAGGCTGGGCTAATTGAGCCTGAAGGTCTTTTCCAATCTTGATGATTCTGTCCTTTTGTGGTAAAGGAAAAGTAATGAGAAAGGAAGTAATCAGGGTAAGAAATACTGAGCTCTACTAAAGTAGATCATGTTCCTAGGGTTTGTTTTTCTTTTATGTTAGCAGAGGAAAATTTTTCTAAGAGGCAAACTCATTATGAAAATAAAATAGAAACGGCTTTTAAGACTTATCTGTTCTTGTTTCAAAAGTGCCACTAGAGTTTGAAATTTTGCATATTTAATGTTTTACAGTGACAATAAAAAAAAAAGAGAAATATATTTGGTGGACATGATATTCACTCAATTGCTGAAGTCAATAGGTATTTAGAATTAATTTGTAGTAACCATTGAAAATTAAACAAGCAAACAATTTAGCAACCTGTTTTCTGCTGCTTGGGTTTCAGCTGATTTATATTTGAAAGTGAAATCTTCATATATTAAGGTATAAACACTAAAGCCCAAGTTTTGTATGAAAATGATCTCTTACATATTCAGTCTTCACGTTTTTGCTTGTTTCATTGCGCTTTGGTGATCTCATAATATGAAATCTTCTTCTTCCATGATACTCTTTTCATTGACAGGCAAGAAACATTATTCTTGGGGTCATCTGAGAAATGTATGTGCTCTGTAATACTGTATTCAATACATAATTTTTTTTTTTTTTTTTTTTTAATACAGAGACTTCAATTTATGGAAGCGCCTGTCTAATAAATGCATAGTTGCAAAAATAACTGACACTTAAATCCTACTCAATTCAACTGAGCTGAGTGCATCAATATTCAAGCATAGGGCTGATTTTGCAGAATTTCTTGTCAGACAATGATCACATTGTGGTGGAATGTCTGATTGATATAATGTGAGGCAACTTTAGGTTCCCCATGTATCCATAATGGAAAATTTCTGGTGAAAATAATTAGTATATTATATAGCCTAATTTATGATGACAATACATTTCTTCAGTTTCCCTCATGTTTCACCAGAATGATTTCTTAAAAGAAATCTATATACTCCCTGTTATTTGCATAATGCTGTCAAATAGCCAGAGCATGTTCCTGTCCTCAGATAGAACAATTGTAACTAAGTCCCGTGGGGAATATTGACTTGTTCCATCTAAAATTTAATGATCACACAGGACAGTTCTATGCTGGAGGCTTATTGAGACTTAGAACTTATGAGGTTTGTTTCTTAAAATGTTGGTATTGAAATGTAACATTTTTAAAATAGTGGAACTAAAGTAATGTCATACAGGATTTGACATTAAACCTCATTGATCTCAAAGAAGTGTTGAGAAATTTAAGAGATTTTGAAGCTGATTCCCTAGTTAATAAACACATTTCATAGATAAATTATTTTATTTAATTAAAAAAAAATTAAAATCTCCTTAGAAGCAGTCTTTTCATCAGAGGCTATAGAGTAGACATTAAAGGGTGTAATAGAGTATTATACGCTATAATAGAGTATTTTACTACATAGCAAATAAGTATTCTGTTTTTCTCTATTATAAATTGAATTTATATTGGCAGACAAAAGAAATCTAGCTATTTAAAAAAAAAAACAAACTTGAAATTGGGTGTTTCAGCCAGTTTATATTTCTTACTTTCCCCTTCTATTATAGAGCTTACCAGAAGATTTATTAAGTATAATAATCATTCTTTAAAGAAATGTTTGTATTGATGACAAATTAAAATATTAGGAAGAGTTTTGCATAGTTTTTGAAAAATCATAAGTGTAAGAAATATGAAGGGCCTGAAATCTTGAAGCACTATGTTTCAGAGTTCATGACACTCATGCCATGGCTATTTCTTCAAGGCTGTGATAAAAAAAAGAAATATCAACTTTCTGCACTTAAATCTATATGAGGTTTACATTAGGTACTGATGCAGAATCTGCATCCACTCCTCAGTATCTCTTGATGTTTGACATTTTGGATCTATTGTACAATTATTATTCCTCTGATCTTCAGGACGTATCTGTTACAGTTTTAGGAAGCTCAGGCTTGCCTTCAGAATTAATTGAAAAGCTTTTGTTCACTTTACTTTTACTTTCTGATAGTGCAGAAATATGTAAATCCTCTATTTTTTCATTAAGAGGGACAATAGTGACTTCTTGATCCTGCAATCCTTGTTCCAAAAAACCTGAAGATTTTTGTCTCAAGATAAGTAGAAGGAACAAAATCCATAGTAGAACTGAATGCAAATGTAAAAATTTCTTTCTGAGGATAATAATGATCACCCAAGCCAAGATAATGCACGTTTTTTTGCTCACTAGTTATACAGATAACTAATAGGAAACTGGGACCTATTAAGTACCCCCTGAACTTGGACACCTATATACAGAAGGTTTACGGTTATTTTTAGAAAAATGATTTAAAACAAGAGCAGAAACTTTCATATTTTGCATTCACTATCCAAGCTCCAAAAAGCAGACTACAAATCTGCTGAAGACTGAAGAATTTTTGACCCCATTTTTTTATATGACTGATCAGATTACTGGTAATCATGAGAAAAAGCTCTCTGTTTTCTTTCTGTGAGTAGTGGCAACATCTCTCTCACCTGCCAGTTAGAAAAAAAGCAGATAATAAGAAACCTTGGTATTCCCAGTAATAATCTGATAGGTGATAATTTTGCATTATAAGGGAAAGATCTCTTGGGTCAGAGCGAAATTTCACTGAAAGTATAAAGCAGCCTCTCAGGTGGAGAAAACCATTCTAAATCTATTGAAGCAATTCAGGGATTTTGCTCTTCCACATGTAAAATATAATTGGAAGTTTAAATGACTACTGATACTGTGGAGTGAGATTTCATGTATAGTTTACATCACTAGTTCCCACTTAAATCTGAACATACTTTCTAACCCTTTAATTAAGGTTAATTTTATTAGGATAAACAAAGTGTGATGCCATCCTATGAGCCATGTTTGGTTTGGTTTGGTTTGTTGTTTTTTTTTTAATGTGAGAGAAAATAGGCAAATGGGAGAGCTGAGGATGGTTCTAGAGAAAAGATTGTGCCATAAGCTCTTCAGCCCCACAGATTGTTATGCTCAAGTGTACTCAGTGTAAAAGAGCTACAAAACTTGCAATAGTTATTTTGGACAACTCTAATTTAACAAAATCATCTTATGTATAGTCTGACACTATATTTTTTAATGTTTGAAACATTTGCTGTTTAATTAAATTATTTTTGCTGAAGCAGAATTATTAGAATATTCACATAAGATATGTTTGTGATGCTCAGGGCATGCTTTATGCAAATTACTTTAAAAATTCAAGCATACTTTTCAGTTTAAAAATGTAGCATTAGATTGCTATTTTTATTTAGTGTTTGCTTTCTTAAAAAATTCAGTACTCTTTTGATAAGGTAGCCTCTTGTCATTCCTTTTAGAAATCATGATAATAAAGGAGACACCCCAAAGAGGAGAAAGGGATTTCTTACTCATTAGATCCTACCAACGTCTCTGTGCCACCAAGTAGAATATTTGTATCAAGTTAGATGGTCATACTTTTCAAGAAGTATATTTATTAGAAATATTCTACAAGCAGGAAGCATTATGTTTTATGTAGTCCAACAACAAATCAGAAAAAAATAACTCCCCATGATTCTTGTCACAGTGAATTGAAACAAGCACCAATAAATTTTACCTTTTAGTACACATAGAGGTACTTAAGATGGGAAACTTGAGGAGGCAAAGGCATTCCTGCTTGTAGAATATTTCTAACACTTTTAATAAATACAATCTGAACTCATATAGCAAAAACCTTCAGCTGCAACTGCTAGACACAAAAAGTGTTATTTACTTAGGATGGATGAAGAGCTGCACCTATGAATGAAAAAGTCTGTCCTTATTGATCTAATATTATCTTTTCCTCCTCTGGCACCAGGCTGTAGTGCTTGTGTGACCCAGCTGCAGCACCCAGCACTTGGCATTACTGAGCCTCTGGTGGCCATGGATCATCATTCCAACCTGTCCAGATCCCTCTTCAGAGCCTTCCTGCCCTCCAGCAGATCAACACTTCCACCAAACTTGTTTGCAAACTGACTATCCCCTCCTTTAGATCATTGAAGAAGGTATTGAACTGGACTGGCCCCAGTACTGAGCCTTGGGTAACACAATTTGTGTTCAAACTCGACCAGCCCCAACTGGATTTGATTGGATCTAAGACATTAGATTTAACTTTCTAACAAAATGCTGATCTACAGCTGCTGGTACTCTTAAAGTACTGATATGACAACATTTCCATCACTAAGATCTTTTTGATACCAGCATATCTACCCTGGTGATGTCATTCATCTGGATTCTCAACCTACTGATCCACAAGTGCAACTGTCATATCATAAAAAAATCTGAGTAAAGGAGAGATTAAATCAAATTATTGAAAATATATTTGGTAATCACTAGTCATATATTTAAATTATTGATGTATATAATCCATCTCAATTTGATTTCTGGAAAATACTTTTGATTTCTCAATGACCTGACCTCATGTCTGAGAAGACAGTCTTAGACTTAGAAGAACTTCTCAGTTCTTCCAGTTCTGGAATGTCCTTCTGAATTCCAGTTCCTCTCAAGATGGAAGCTTGCTCTCCTGCCACTTTAAACATGTTAATTTTTTTTTTTTTTTAATTTATAGCAGGAATATGAGCATATTTATTTGAAGAAAGATCTATGCTAAATGCCTAATACATCCTTTTATTTTACAACTCAAAACTATGGAATATAACTATCTTTTATCTCTTGACAAAGATGGTTCATTCCCCAAGTAATTGTAATTCATTAACTTTATTGCAGCATTGAATAATTAAGAAGGATTTCACTGGGTAAGGCTTTTAAATGTTAGATATTGCAACACTAAATCTACATCCGCTTTCACCATTGAAGTCACTATATTTTTTAAGTGATCAATCAAAATGATGCCTGTATGAAATAAAGATAAGTCATCGTGATTTTAAAGACTTAGCAGTCCAACAGAATATACTGATCTGATACAATCTGCTGTAATTATCTTACTTTTTGTTTGCTTGACTATCCCAATTAATAGTAACGAATTTTTCTTCTATTTAAATAATACCATTAATTTCCTCTTGCCTTAAAGAAAAGCAGGAGAAATTTTACATTAAAAAACAGAAAAAATGCATATGAAGTGGGGTTTGTTTGGTTTTTTTTTTTCGTTTTGTATTCTACCTAAATAGCTTAGTATACTTGGGTAGAGCATTTGTCACTAGTACAGGGCGCCATGACTTTTGCAATATCCTGTACTAGTTTCATAATTTTGGTATGGTAATTAGTTTTATCAACTTATTAAACAATACTACTGATATACTCTTTGTTGATGTTCTTAGCAACAATATACTGTAGCAGGATTATTTTAAAACTTAGTGACCCCACTCCATTTTTAAGAAGGCAATAATGAAGAAATAGATCTTCCTTGCAGAGTGGTAGAACAATAGGCAAATAAGTTTCTCAGTTCCTCATAGAGATGCTTCACATTCTGCAGGCAACCATACAGAAGTCTGTTGTTAGTGGGGCATTTTTTTATTGTTTATTGTTGTTGTTTCATTTTTATTTTAACTTTTATGTGTAATTTTCTTTTTCTTCAGAGAATGGTTTTAATAAGTGAAAGTTTCTTTGTATCACAGCAAGGAAAAGAACAAAGATGGTCATCGGTCAAAACTTGAGAACATTTCTCTGTAAATACCTTGAAGCAAGTAAGAAATGTAAACATAAATTTCAAACTTGAAATTGTTTGCCTCATCCTCTTTTTTTCTAAGCAGACTTCATGAGTGGATTACACACTGTAATTCAAATATCAAATTATCATGGGATATCTCATATAACTCTAACAGGAAGGTTGTTTAACTCTTGTTGGCTAAGACTTCACTGAAAGCTACTTGTGAAATTTAAAACATATCTGGAATTTGCATGAAAATTTGGAGATTGTGTCTGGAAAAGACAAACCTCCAAAAGTCTAAAGTTAATACTAATATTAATACTAATACTAATACTAATACTAATGCTAATACTAATACTAATACTAATGCTGATAATAACAATCATATAAAGAATTATCCAAGACAAAATCTCAAAACGTTTTGGGATACTAAATTTTAAATGGGAATTCTAGAATTCTATTTGATTTTGAAATATTAAAAATCATATTAAATAAAAAATCTAATTTCATATACAATTCAGGACACATTCATTATGAGAAGAAAAACACAACCAGGCTGTATGGGCTTGTGGATTTCCTAAATTTTGTTCACTAATACACTGAATGTGATCAGTGACTGTGAAAAACATGGAGGTTAGCTAATGTAAGTGAATGTTTTAAGGTTCACCTGGTCAGTCTGGAATCTTGAAATTCATCCACACTGATTTGGATGAGTACCATTTGGCTTCTTTAAGTGAATGAAGTTGTATTTTACTCTTTATAAATCATACAAAGAAAAAGAGAATATTCTTTCTGGACACAGACATGTAGCTTTTTCCTCCAAATATTTATATCATGCTAGCCAGGTCCTTTTTGTTTGTGAGGTATGTTATAAATAAGAGAGAAAAAAAGCTATTTAAAAGTCTAAATGTTTGTCCATGAGAAGTATTGCATGAGATGACATACATGAAATTTCTTTGGTCAGCTGAGGCCAGATGTTTCTCCCAGCTTCTTGTGTGACCTCAGCCTCCTCTCTGGTGGGTTGGTGAGAGTCACAAACAGCCTTGGCTCTGTGTAAGCTCTGTTCAGCAGTGCTGAGAACATCCTCGTGTTATCACTGCTTTGGACACAGGGCACTTCTCTTCCTCAGCACCGTTTGGGCTGATAGCAGGAAAGTTTCAATCCTACGAGACTGAGTATAATGATACATCAAACAACACAGTTTTCACACCACTAATTTGCTGGAAATTCGCAGGAACACATTAGTGATTTGAATCAGAGTAATAAATTTACAGCCAGATTTCCAGAGGAGACCTATATGACACCAAAACCAAAGCTAATCTCCCATCCATCAACAAATATGGCCCTAAATGTTAAAGCTAATTATATGTATTCATTTAATCCAGTATTTTTTCTGTCCACTCTGACCATTACATTGAATGGGGAATAAGTGATGATATTTTAAAGATATATTTCAAGAAAAATAAAACAATTTAAAAATATCTATCTATACAATTATTGTCTGCATTTTAATTTTTTCATTTTTTCAAAGAATCTTAGCTCCAAGTGTACATTTCAACAGCACTGTGTCTCTTGTAGAATTAAAGGAACCATTTTCATCATAGATTGATTTTTAAACTAATTCTGTACTTTATCTTGTTTGCATTGTTTTCTACAATGACCCCAAATTGGACTCTTTACTGCTGTGTTAACTGAAAAAAGGGAATGTCAAGAGGTATCTTCTGTGTTTAAAAATTTCAGTTAAGCAATTTGTTCTAAAACAATTACATTTTTGTGTGGGGAAGTACTAGAACTTTGTAAAAAGCCTGAGCATGCTTCCAGAACTTGTGGGGTTTACAAATATAGCATATGAAATTTGAGTCTTAACTAGTGAATTTTCTATTAAATTTATTTACTGACAATAAAATAAATCTTTAGACACAAAAGTGTTGTCTTTCTGCTCCCAAATATCTTTTTTCCTTATTTCCCATAAAAAGCACAATTACATGAAAAGAATTAAAAATTATTTTCTGTTGTATTTTTCTTCCATATCATTCAGTTCATGTTGCTTTTTTCTTTTCCAGTTTCTCACATTTTTTTCCACCAATTTCTCCCTGCTTCTTTTTTCCTTATAACTTAGCAATGCTTTGTAAAATTGTTTAGATTTTATTTGTGATACCTCTGGGATGGGGAAAAATACTTCTTTCAGCACAGTCAGAGGAACTAAGGTGAAGCTGATACAGCAGAACTAGTAAAGCATTTTTCAAAATGAAATTAACAAACTACTGTTGGCACTCGTAGCACTTTGTTTTTATAATTACTGATAGAAGATCTATCTTTGAGGCTAAGATCCTTTCATGGATCCCAAGAAGTTAGAATCTGCAGCAGCTGCAAAAGTATTTTTAGTTTTTGGAAGGAGCAAGAAAGTATTTTGTAGTTTTCAGGTCTTTTTAGTTTCCAATTATTTTTTTCCCCAGTCAAAACCCTTGATTAACAGATTCTAGAGGATCAGTTTTTGTACTCCAAGATGGGTCATAGATTCAGAAAGACTGATCTAGAACAGTCTGATTCTTATATAACTCTGTGAAGGGAGATTTTGTTATTTGATTATACCTAGCCACTGACATCACCATTTAAATTTGCCTATATGCCTTCTAAAGCAGTAGAACTGCTCACTTTTTGAATATTTTGAAGTAATTTTGAAAGTATTTCTAATTTTCATGCTTTGTTCTCATTCACTACACACTGAAATCAGGGGAGGAAAAGTGAGTTGCAACAGAACATAGCTGTTTACATGTGTGAATCAGAGGCTGCTCCTTGTGTAGAAGACTGACAAATCAAGCCAATTTCAAACTTTGAAACATGATGTTGTTCAGTTGATTTGCTGGTTATGTTAGTGTTAGTTCTCACACATGACTGATCCCTGACACTACACACACAAACCAGTCAGTTCTCAACAATCACCCCTAAGCCATCACCCTAATTTTGGGTATTCAATACCAAGAGCTGATGTTTTACTGATTGTGAATGGCTGTAGCCCTGGATGACCCCAGTCCTGGAGATTGACCTGATGAGCTCAAGCTCTCTTTAGCAAAAGAGGATTGAAATTTCTTTGTGTCTATGTAGGTCCCTCATGTTATCAGAGATTCTGTCTTTCTGCATACCCTCCAGTTCAATTGATGTTAATTAGAAGGATGAACAGAAAACTCATGACAGCAAATTTCTTCCTTGTATTTCCACTACAAGCAGATTCTTACCCCATTTTTATTATGATTGTTCATGAGACAGCAAAGTTTAATCTCACAAATTGACACTACTGGGAGAAGGAGGAATCAGCTTCCCTTGCACTGCTCCAGCATTTCCTGCCATTTACCCTCACTTCCACACATCTGATTCTAGTTCATCGTTTTTTTTGACTGTGATGTTCTTGAGAACTACAATCTAATTTATTCCTGATTTCTACAGAAATGAGGGAAAAAGGGGTAAAAGGATTTTTGTAAAAAGTTTGAGCTTACTTTTAAAACTTGTGTGGATTTACAAATAAAGCATATGAAATTTAAGTCTGAAATTTAAGAAATTTAAGAAATTTAATATAGATTTTTCATGAGCCACTCGTGTGTTATTAGCATGGCAGAGTTAATTTTTTTCCAGTTCATTTCTTACAATAACCACGTAGTCCAACTGATGGGAATGTATGATCAGAAACTGTTAGTATGTGGACAGACCTGGTCAAGTTGATGGGAAAGTATAAGACTAAAAAAATAGTTCTTAATTTCTAATGATTATGGGTAAGAGAAAGGAGCTTATATAAACAGTGAACTGCAGCTCAAAGCAAAGCTGAGGTGTCATGACCGTGGATAAACAGATGGATGCCCTGATTATTGAGAAGGAGAGGAAATTCTGCAAAAATATAAATGCATGTAAAATTAATTTTTTCTTTTGTGTTGGTTTTGCATGGCCTGATTTTGGTAGCTGGGGGTTACAGGGGTGGCTTCTGTAAGACTCTGCCAGAAGCTTTCCCCCGAGCTGGCAGATCCAATTTCTGAGGGCTCCAAAGACAAATGTCCTGTTGGCTAAGACTAGGCCAATTAGAGGGGTGGCAATGCCTCTGTGATCATATATTTAAGAAGAAAGAAAAAAAAGTTCTTGCACAGCTGTAATTGTGACCAGAGAAGAGCAAAGTGAGAACATGTGAGAGGAACAACTCTCCAGAAATCAAAATCAATGGAGAATACAATTACAGCTTGCCCATAAAGTGAAATGTCCCTGCTTGGAGATATCCAAAGGATGCCTGAACATTGTGCAGGTTTGTCCCCTCCAGGTGTCCCTGCTTGAGCAGGTATATTGGACCAGATGACCTGCAGAGGTCCCTTCCAATATCAGTAATTTTGTGGTTGTGCTACCCTGTGGTTCTGTTACTTCAGGAGGCTCACAGGAGTAAACTTATTCTTGGTCATCAGAATTGACACTGGGATCTTGATTTTTTTAATTCTAAAAAATTAAAAGGCTAATATGCTTTTCAGTCATAAGAATAGTTCTGCATCAGAATGCACATGCAAATTACTGTAGGATGTTAAGAGTATGCAATTACCATGCAGGAAATGTTCTGTGCTAATTGCCAATGCTATTTTATGATAAATTTGAGTTGGTTTATTATTCCACTGAACAATCTAACTTGAATTTGTCTTAGATTTAGCCTAGATATTTGGCCTAGATAGGTAGAGCAAAGGAGCTGAAAGGAATTAACTTATTAGACTAGACAACTTGGTTGCTTGTCTATAATGAGTTTGTAGGTCCTAAAATGACTTTCTGAAACATGAAGTAAGGAACATGAATAATAAATTTATTCAGACAGAGCTGGCTAAGACTGTTTGCAATGCATTTTGTAATACATATAGACTTACATTTTTATTCCATAAATGTATATATACTCCAGAGGAACATTAAAATGCGAGACAATCCCACTGAAGAGTTAGATCATTTGAAGATAAAAGCTAAAACCCACAGAGCCCACAGATGCCTGAGGGCATGACTACACATGAGCAGAGTCAGCTGGCCAAATGTACAAGTAGCTTTGGTATTGAGGTTAAGTTTGCATATTTGCATAGCAAAATGCTAAAATTCATCTGTCCTTATGAGCAGAGTCCACAGAAGTAAAACTTGGAAATACTGGAAAATACTATGTCTACATTTTTTCTGAAGCCATTTGGACCTGCTATGAAAAGTATGTCATAGGATGAGAAAGATCAAAATAAAGGAAATTTGCTGTTTGAGATATATTTGTGCTGTATTATCTTATCGTACTAATTGAAAAATGAAAGGGAATTCCAGAACAGATTATTAAATTTAGAATATTCTTCTCATACATGATGAAAAACAGTAGAGGAGCTAGGTTACATTGGTGGAAACTTTTTAGCAAAATCTTGAAGAATTTCTAAATGATAGGATGTCACTGACAAATATTTTTAAAATATTATTGGGAAAAAACTCTCAGAGATTCCAACAGTGGCTGTACTTAAACTAAAATATATTAAGGTTGAAATTTTCAAAATGAAAAAAATTAATCTAATATTCCAATGAAATTTAATATCCCAATTCCAAAGAACTTTCACCAAGTATTTGATATTTTCCTCTATGGAAATTGTCAAGCAATTAGAAGTTAATTTTTACATTTTGATTCCAGCATCATAAATTGATTTAAGTGATTCACATAGAAATCACATAGGATTCAGGATGTGTTATATGTTCATATTCAGGTGGCATTATATGTCTACATATGCATCTGCAAAAGAAAAGTTCAAATAATACATCCTAATTTCTAGGATGATAATAAAGATTAATTTTGAATTAGCGGTATAATGGCATCATATATGAAATCAGATTATTTTTATTTGGAGAAATAAATATAACTTTTCTGATCTGTTAGTATTTGTTCTACAGTGACTTCAACCTGTAAAAATTAAAGTATCCTGAACACTTTCACAAATCATACTGGTGAAGAACTTATGATGTAAATAAGAATCATCAAGTAGCAAGTCTCAGGCTAGGGACAGGATTACAGGATTCTGTAAGTGACTGATACTGATTCTCTTACTGAGATTTCTTTACTTTTTTCTTATTATTATTGGTTTAGGTCACGTTTTTTTGCAGTACTTTGATTTTCTGACAGGACTTCAAGTTAAGAGGCATAATTTGTCTGAAATGGCATTAAGAAAGAAGAATTTCTAATAAATTAGAAGTTTTCACAGGATATTCTTAAATCCTCACTGAAGAACTATCTATATATACTTTGAAATACATCTCCTATGATGGAGATTTTTGGAGTAGACAACCAGATTTTAAGTATTCTTCATAGCACTGAAAATACTGCACCATTAAAGGAGAAAGTCCTGCTTTCAACAATCCCTTGTGGTGTCTTAGACATATATTCTTATATTCTAGCTGTGTATGCAGTGGAGAGCTTAATTTTATTGGCCCAAATTTGGCCATCATATTTCAAAGTCTTCAGTCCTTTTATTCAAGAAGAAACTCTTTTATACACTATGACAAAAAAAAAAAAAAAAAACAAAAAAAACTAAAAACAAAGAAAGTGATAGAATGAAAGGAAAGTAGAATCACTAAGGCTTAACTTCATGGAGGATGATGTAGAAAATGGGTTTGTTCTGACTTTCCATCAGGAACAATTAATCTACCAGGAGTACATTTAATCTGCAAGGAGATAACAAGAATAGTGTAACTAAGATGCAATGGATCCGTTTCAAAAATTATATTCAGTCTAATAGCAGGGAGCAAATTATTTTTCCTTGCTCAAATGAGAAGGTAAAAGGTATGGGCATGTTAAAAGAACAGAGGAGATCTGAGACACGGAACAAGGATTATCTAAGAGCTTATCAACGGGTGAAACTGATTTTATTGTGTTATTTAATTTAAAAAGTGTGAAAAATAATTATATATGTATTTTTTCCAGATTAACTGCACCAGTAAATCGTATCAGAAATTTGAAGATAAGCAAATAAAGGTAGTGCTGCATGAATTGAAGGCTTGCCTAAGACATTGAATGCTAATTTATTTTTATCTTCCTGTGATAACTGACATGTCTTCAGATTGGAGAGAAGGAAGGAGAATAATTGGCCACTTTACTTTTAGAAGGACTGCTATGATATATTTTGTCTTTATTTCCAGTCATGATTCATGTTTTTCAGGTTCATTATACGCCTGCATGTCACAACTCTGAAAGAATAAGCAGTAAAAAAAAGCTTCCATCCAAGGTACAGGTAACACTAGGATGTGCTCATCTACTTCTATGGTGAAAAAACCATCATAAACTCACTCTTTTAGTGGTTATTCAAAATACTTGACTGTCTTTTGACTATGTAGAAAAACCCTGCACCCTTCAATTCCAAAAATAAAAACAAACAAACCACTAATCTGATTTTGATATGTGATTTGTCTCTAGACTCTTCATTGTCTGGAAACAGTACATATGAAATACTGTATTAGAGACTAACAAGGTTTCCATAGAAAATACTTAGTGTCCTTGAACCAACTGAGTTTCTTCTCTGGAAGTTAAGTCATATGAGAGAAAATTTTAGATGATCTATTGATAATAAGCAAAATAAACAGCACATTCTTGCTTTGCTGACCCAGAACACAACATCTCATACCTTATTTTCTGGTACGTCCATGAAGAAAACAAGTTGGGCATACTATAATCTACCAAACTACTGAATCTGATAAACATCTATCTCATTTTCTGGTATTGTTCACAAGAGTCTAAAGATTTCATTTGTTTACGAACATTTAGTTACCTACCTGAATTTGGAATCGAAATTTTAAAAAGTAATGGTCAGGTTTGACTGACTAGTTTTTGTCCTTTTCTTTTTTTTTGTTTGTGTTTTGTTTATTTTCATGTGTCTCTGTGTGTGTGTGTGTGTGTGTGTGTGTGTGTGTGTATGGGATTTTTTACTCAATTTTACAAAAGTACTAAATATTTTTAAAGATCACTGTTATGCATCAGAATTAAAACCAATTCACCTCTAGGTGGAACATTCAAATAGATGAGATTAACATCTAGGTTTGGGTATTGTTAAATATTGTTAAATATTTATATCCCAGTTTATTTTCTATTATAGAACAATTTATTTTCTGTTTGTATGTCTGGTGCTCTCTTTCTAAAATATTCACTGTTCAAGAAACATGAGATTGAGATTTAAAGGGTTAAAAATGCTTTATGGGCTGTACAGTCACAGTCTCAGTAAATGTCATTATTCCTTCAATGGGTAACTCCTATCAAAGAGAAAGCCAGAGATTTTCTCAGATATTCTCCCCTCATACTGATGAAATAAAAATATTTCATTAGCAGGGAATTCCTCTAATCAGTAAATAATATCTATGTATTTAGACAATGACCAAACATTACTGGCCAGGGTAGTAAGTTAAATACAGCATTGCTTAGCATTAATTTTCAATGCTGATAAAGTAGATGCTTGGGAACTACTTCCAACCACAAATTAAGGCTCCATATCTTTTTATTTTTGGATCCAACTCCACTGAGACAGCCTACATTTCTAGAAGCTGTGTGGGCATGGATCTGAGACAAAAATTACCACAGATGTAAGATAATAAATCATTGGGATTTGGTCATCTAAGGCTAGGTGAAGGTAAATTAGACATCTAATTTAAAGTTAAGTATTTAAACACCCATTAAAGTTCAGCTGTTCTGAAGGTGCCAAGACATTTTCTCTGTGTTTGAGCTGTGGGTATCAAAAATTATTAAACAATTTAAACATCGTAATCTCATTTCAGAAGAAATTAACCCTAATTTTCTTGGTGAATCTGTTTTGACAGATTTTGTTTCACAAATAAGTTCAGTTCCATGTATAAAAGCTTTTAATGGTAACCTGCAGATTATAAGAGTTTGACCATGATGCAGTTGATAGAAAATCTTATTCAAAAGTGTAAAATTTTCACAAGACCTATTGGAAGGAGTGTGATATATACAGTGGTGATGGATCAGACATAATTCAATGAGCTGAATGTGGGCTGTGTTGCCTACCACATGCTATTCCTAGTGTCTTGACATGTCTATATTTTCATAATGATTTCATTAATTTTTATATGTCACGTTTTGAAATTTCTACTGAGTTCTGGTTTGAAAATACATAAATGGAATAAACTTGATGTATTCAAAATGCACTGAAAGTTGTTAATAAACACACCTCTACCTTGATAATGCACCTATAAATATATGATAGAATTCAAAGTAGTTTTTACCTGCATCTCAAAAAAAGACCAAAATGTTCTGGTCAGAAGAGAAGAGTGCTTAGAAGAGAAAAATACTATGTCATCATCCAGCTGGCTAAAGGCTAGGAAAAGATTAATAGTCATGGTACAAATTAAAATGTGAATATAATAATGTAATTTTATTCTACTTTCATTGTAATTGAAAAGGTGTAATGGGAGAGATGGATGTGGTTTGAAGTATGCATGTAATAAAGTACCTCAAACTGTGAACACATGGGTAATTAAAAAGAAACTAATCTCGTCCAAAATAGTATTGGGCATTGGCTAATCAAATGATAATGTTAATCTTGCTATCCAAGAAAGTAATTTTCTATTCCAGAGATTTTTGTAGTCTTATAATGCATCATGTTATGTTTGTTGCCATGAACTTTAATTGGGAAATGCATAATTCAAAGGATTGAATTTAATGTTATTAAAATTATATTTAGATTTTGTACTTAGATTTCCTAGAAAATGACATGCTTTTTGCACTTGCTGTTGTGCTATTTACTCATTGTATTTATAATTTACCATTGTACATACTGTAAAACATCTGTTAAATGTATGTAGCAGCATAAGTGAACTTTTTTTCATAACTAATCCTTGTAAAACCAGTTTCTCTTAGTAATACTTTTAGCATGTACCTTAAAGAGGGAAGAATAAAATGCCACAAAGTATTTATTTTTCTTAGAGTTCTGTTTTCTTTTCCATTTGGGCAATCCCCAGAGTCTGGTATCATTCATCAGAAAAGCAATGAAAATTGGGCTGAATCTAGGAAGATGACCTATCCCTTCATTTGCAAATGAAATTGTCAACAAGCCTAGTCTGCATCACTCACAATGATGTCAGCCCCTAGAGTCAGACCACAGAGCCTGGTGTGAAGACTTCTTGTGCATTGCTTTACAAATAAAGGTATTAAAAAATAAGAGGAAGTCCTATTGAAGAAAGAGAGGCAAGAAGTACTGATCTAATCTCCATAAACTTCACAAATTAGTTTCAGAAACCCATTATGACTGCTATGTTTGTTTTAAACAAGCTCAGGTGATGAATTTTGTTCTTTGTTCAAGCCACCAAAACATGTACAGTAACATTCCAATACATATCATGGAACAGAAAAAAAACCAAACACAAAACAAAAGAAGAAATCCCCTAAAAACAGCTTCATTTCGCAGCTATACTTCTAATCATACTATAATTTTCAGACAACCAGTTATGGAGCTAAGTGAAATAATTTGATGGGAAACTTTTTGCTGAGCCCTTTCCAACTGTTCCCAAATTCATCAATGCTTAATCCACCTGTCAGTAGAAGTGCATGACTTGGCAAGTGTTGTGCTATAGTATTTCACATTAAAATTCTCTTTAATTTTCCAGGATGCTGGAAGATATAGTCGTCTTAGTGGTTGTTCCATATAACTTCCAGTCATAACAATTTCTATTGAGCATAAAGTGAATTGAAGGAAGGCAGCATAACTGGTAGTCACAGAGATGAAAGAAAAATCATATCAAATGAGTAGTCTGCTGTAGTATCTAGGTAAGATTCACGGTGGGAATGAAATAAAATCCACTGCTGTAAACGGTTTAGATTTTTAATTTTGCTTTAATCAAAGCCATTTTCACACAGTAATTTGATTTGTTTGACATTAATCAGAAACTGCAAATGCAAATAATGAAAACGGTTCTTGTTAATAGGTAGGCAGATGGATTTTCTCCATAAATATTTCAAGAGAGAAGTCAATCCATAATATTATTGATTGAACATGAAATAAAAATTGTCTATTTTTCCCTTGCTGAATGCACAAGAACTGATGTTCTGCTAATAAGAACTGCATATCCAGCAAGAAACAAATTACATTCATGTGATCTCTTGCTGTGATGACTTCAGATCTCACAGGCTAAGTAGTGTGTCAGGCCAAATCTGAATCTTTTGTATAGGAAAATGAAAGATGAAGAGTCAAACAGCTTCAGGTACATATGCTAGTAGTACAGCAATTGAAATTTTTCCCTCCAGTAAGCTGTGAACATGAATCCCCTCATGGTTTAAGGGGTCATTCTGCAGCTGGAAATAGTGTGCTCAAAGTCATGATATAATACTTGTTAAAAAGCCCATAAAAGCTGTAAAGGAAAGTAGTTGTTTTTATCTGTGGTGTTAGGCAAATTTCTCATTCCAGAAAATTCTTGTTCATTCATTAACTTGTTTTCTGAAAACAGACACATACAGGTGTTCAAAGATATGTCAGCAGAAAAAAAAAGAGAAAACCAGTATCACAGAATCATTCACTTCTCATCTAGCTGAGCATCCTTTTCATCACAAATTAACAGTGAAATGATGGGATTAGTCCAGCTGGGTTTTGAAAACCATCAAACATGGAAGCTGTGAAGTCTACCTGGATGATCTGCTCCAATGCTTAATTATACTTGGAATGAACAAGCTTCTCTTTGTATCTCCTTCAGCCATAACCAGACAATTTATAACCATTTGTTGTGGTTTAATCCCAGTAAACACAGCTGCTCACTCACTACCCCAGCAGTGGGATTGAGGAGAGAATCAGAAGGGTAAAAGCAGGAAAACTGATTGGTGTAGATGAAGATAGTTTATTAGGGAGAGCAAAAGCAGTGCAGGCAAACAAAACAAGGAATTCATTTACCATTCCCATGGGAAGGCAGGTGTTCAGCCATCCCTGGGAGAGCAGCGCTCCTTGACACATAACAGTGGTTAGTGAAGAAAAACACCATATCCCCAAATGTCTCCTCATTCTCCTCACCACTTTATAAACTGAGACTTTAGGCTTGACCAGCCTCATACCAGAGAATAGCAGAGAATGATGATGCCACATGGTCTGGAATATCCCATGGGTCAGTTAAGGTCACCTGCTCAGAAATAAGAAAAAAAGTCACTGTATTATCAACCCTGTGTTCAGCACAAATCCAAAGCACAACTCCATGCCAGATACTGTGAAGACAATTGACTCCATCCTAGCCAAAAGCAGCACGCCAGTCTCTCTTTTCCCTGTTGTGCACATCTGTAAAGAGCCTGGCTCACTTCTCTGTTTAGGCTTTAGGGGCCTTGCTCAGCTGGCCTCTCCAGGACAAACAACACAAACTCCTCACAGGCTTCAATTCCTAACTATTCTGAAGTTGCTGAATTTACTGCAGTCTGTTGATGTTTTTCATGCAAGGCCAAAACATGGATGTTGTATTCTAGGTGCGATATAATGATTACCAATAAAAGGCTAATAACCATTTTCCAAAACCCAGGGGCTTCACTCCTGTTTATACTGTCTGTATGCTTTTAGCCTTCAGTATTAATTTCTACTGACTGAATTCCTGCAGTAATGTGGAAAGGCCTTTTCAAGACTTGCAAAAAATGATTGATTTAGTCCAGTAAGCTCTTTATATTGACGTCATGTGTTGGCACTGCCTGGATGCTGGGCACCCACCAAAGCTGCTCACTTAATCCCATCCACAAAGTGGACAAAAGAGAGAAAACTTAAAGAAGTTTTCTTAAGTTTGAAGATTAATAAGCTGAGATAAAGACCAGGACAGAGATAATTCATCAAATACCATCACAAGCAAAACAGGCTCAACTTATGTATTTATGTAAGATATGTATTTAATTTATTACACTAATGAAATCAGAGGAAAATGAGAAGCAAATTAAACCCTTAAATACAACTTTCTCCCCCTTCTTTCCAGCTCTATTTCATATCCCAGTGGTGCAAGGAGAAAAGGAATGGGGGTTACAGTCAGTTCATCACCTGTGGCTTCCCACTGCTCAGGGTAAGGAGTTGCTCCCCTGCTCCACTGTGGGGTTCCTACCACAGGAGGCAGCTCTCCAAGAACCCCAGTGTGAGTGCAGCCCACAAGCATCAGTCTTCTCCAAACTGCTGCAGCATGAGTCACTCTTCAGAGGGCACAGTCTTGGACAGGCTCTTCGAGTGTGGGTCCCCCATGGGGTCACAAGCCCTGCCAGGAAACCTGCTCCATCATGGGCTTCCCATGGGTTCACAGACCCTCTGAAGGCATCCACCCACTCCAGCATGGGGCTCCTCCATGGGCTGCAGGTGGATCTCAGCATGCCCATGGACCCCCGTGGGCTGCAGGGGCACAGCTGCCTCACCATGGTCTCCACCAAAGGGCTGCAGGAGACCCTCATTCCAAAGTCAGAATCACCTCCTGCCCTTATGCACATATCTGCTCTTATCCCCATTATGCACCTTCACAATAAAATTTTAAAAAAACCTTCCTTACATTTAGAGGGAATCTCCCCTGTTTCAGTTTGTGCCCATTACCTCTGGTCCTGTTACTACTGAATAGTTAAACACAGGTGCTGCAGATCCACTTGTAGCTGAAGATGGTCATGCTTTTAGGTTAGGACTGAAAATGTAGAAGTTTGCTCACCTCCTGTTTTTTTCTACAAAACACATATCATAGGGTGATTTCAAGCCATATTTAAAATGCACAATTAAAATTAATGAGAGCTAAGATGTGATATATGTCTGTCTCTTATTTCATATCACAAAGACATAAGACATTTGACTGACTGAAATAGGAAAAAATTGACTGCATACTTTTTCTTCTCATGTTCATTTAAACTCAAGCTCAATTTTGCATGACAGTTAAGAACAAAATGATTACTGTTTTCAAAAATGTTTTGTAACACCTGGAAAACTAAGACCAGTATTTCAGTGATCTATTTTTCCAGTTTATCTCACATAGGCTTCTACTGGCCCATTAGTACTTGTCTGTTTTCTTGTCAATTAATAAAGTAAAATGAAATCTTTAGCATGCATACCATAATTTATTATGAATTGGTAATACGTTCATTTCATGCACTGTCAAAAAATGAGAAAACATTATGATCATGCTATGGTTGTTGAAGTTAAGCAACATCTATGGAAATAAAAATCCCCACATTTCTTAATTACATCTATTTAATTGCACACAGAATGGGCATGTTGAATTCAAGATACAAGCGATGTTAGAGGGTACCTGAGGAATTTCAGGCTAATATTCTGCAGTTTATCTTTAAAAAAGTCTGTCCTAGAGTAAATTAATCACCTGTCTTGAAAGTTCATAAAAATATCACTTCAGTCTATCCTAACCTTCCTTAGTACACATAATGTTATTTCTTGCTTATATTAATCTTTATCCTATTTCTTCACCAATAATATTATTATGTTTTAATCATTATTTACAAGAAGCATATTTTTCAAATATGTATTTTATAAAATGCTCACTACCTGCCTCCAAAATTTCTACTTTTTGTTGTTGCTTTTATATTTACCTGAAAAGACACTATAATAACTTACATACCAAGGTACTTATTTATTCTATGCTAAATGTTCATGGAAAAGAATAGGAAATAATGAATACCAAGGGTCACAGTTCTTTGTATGAAGAAGGAATAGAGAAGTAAAAAACACAGAAAAATGAAGTCATTACTATGACTTCTATGGTGAAAAATTACAGGGTCATCTACAGAAGTCTTGAGAGCCCTTTGCAGCAAGGAGGACATACTTAAAAATTGAAATGTGAGCTCTGTAAGCTCAGTAAGCAGTTAATGAGGTTTAAATGGAAAAATGCCAAATTTAATAAAGAAAATAAGCATGATAGTATTGTAACAACCTGAAAAAAGAAAAGAAATAACTATATTTCTACATATATATTCTAAAGTAACATCCTTCCAGGTTGTCACTGCTGTTTGATTACGATTTTATTATTCAATGCCAATAAACAGAAGCACAGACAGTTCTCCTTTATGCAAAACTCCTTATTACTTAGATTTTTCATAACTGCAGAAGTGTCATTAGGATTCCCCAATCATTCTACCCCTGCTTGTCCCATAAATTCTTCCAGCAAACTGGAAGTGAGAAGCTAACTGTGAACACTATATTGTACTGCAGGAATTATCTAGTTTTTCAAGTAGCTGTACTTTGAAATTGCCTTATGGTAGGGGAAGAAACTAGATATACCATTGAAGTATCTTATTAGGAATACTGTTTTTTTTATATTGTAATGGCCTCTGGAAGCAGAACAGAAAAGAAATACTCCTGAAACTGCCCATATTCACTCAGGAAGATTTAGATTCACCCCTCAAAGTCTGTGAGCAAGCAAGAAAAAAAAGAAGTGGAAGCATTATTTGCTTACAGAAAAAGTGTCATGAAAGGAAAATAAATAATTGATTAGAATTTTTTTGTAGCAAGGAACATCTTATCCTACGAGAAAGCAAAACTCAGCTTTGGCACTTAGAATCTTTATTAATTCTAAGGTTGCAGTAAATTATATCTCTGTAACAACCATACAAAACAAAGCCCAAACCATAACTCCTTTTAAAAGATAAATAACTTTTAATATAAGTGTTGATGAATACCATAATAAATATTTACATTAATGATCTTATATACAGATTTAAAAAAGCATCTTATTTCAGCATTCATAGTTCAAATTGATCCTAGTGCAACTTTTAATTATTTAAAAAAAACAAACAACCATAAAAATTCTGTAGGACATCATGGTAACTTCTGGTTAATGTTTGCACCATCTTTCTCTTTAGGAAAGTAAATAATGATCATCATATTTTGACCAACATAAAATTAATGGACAGTACCCAAGAAAGTTTCAAAATGTTTTGGTGAGAGAAATTGGAGATATCTTATAAAAATGTATAAATATTTGATGGAAAGGTGCAAGGAAGATAGACTCTCTTCATAGTGTGCCTCAGTGAGAGTGAAAGAAGAAATGGGCACAGGTGTTTATTGTTTGGGGGTTTTGGTTTTTTTTTAAATTTCTATTGAAATATAGAAATTTAAATTTTAATAAAAAAAATTAAATTTTCAAAAATAAACAACCAGACCAAATCAAAACACAAACCATCATTCACACATTTTTTGTTTTGTTTTTCTTTTGGTTTTTTTTTTTTGTTTGTTTGTTTGTTTTGTTTTGTTTTGTTTTGTTTTTTACTGTGAGGTTGCTCAAACATGCTAAAAAACTGCCCAAAGCAACTGTTGAGGCTTCATTCTCAGGGATATTCAAAGCCTGATGACATGATCCTAAGGAACCTGTTCTAGATTTTCATGCTTTAAACAGGATGGTTGCACTGGAAGATCTCCACAGGAATCTTCCTACCTCGACCATTCTGCAGTTCAGTAAAAAGGTCTCTCTGAGAACACACAGCCCAAGGTATATATCAATTAATATTCTCTTTGACAACACTAGATTGCAGACTCTTGAGTATTGATGAATGCATACTGTAATTTTGGATAATTATCATATACATTAGCCTCAGCACGAGGTTTATATTTTCAATAAAATTAAAGTTTTTTTGTTTAAGACTTGAGTGGGTTTTTTGTCCCAAATTCTGGCACACGAAATTTTTGTAATTTTTTTCTATGACCACTTGTTTAGAGGAATTTTTTTAAAGCATCTAACTAGATCATTTGATTTTCAACACTTCTGGAACTGTGCTAAGCAAAAGAGGATGTTGAAAATTCTAATGGTTTAAAAAATGTTACCACGATTTTTTTTTTCCAGAAAATAACATTTCCACTCCATTAAAAATATAAAAGCACTGTTCCCATTTTAAGCACCGAGAACAGAGTATACCAAGCTTATGTTTTGTTACTATTTTGCAACTAGTGAGCATATATTGACTTTTTTAGGTCAGTATTAAGCTTATTGACTGGAGGATTTAATATTTACATTATTTTGCCAGAATCAATATGATGACCTTAAGAAAAGAAAGAAAATGTCTTTGAGTCAACTAAATAAAAGTGTTTTCTGTTTGTGCCAGAAACCTGCTGATATTTAAATATATCTGTAGTGGGAAATATGGAATGTAGTTACAGCTAACAGCTCATCATTCTTTGTCTCCTGAAACCCTGTATTTTTAAACACCAAGAAATTAGTACTTTTTTTAAAAAGATGGTTTAATAATAATTGATGTTCTATGTCCTTTCTTTTTAAAAGACAACTAATGTAACATTTGACTCCACAGATTTCAGTTTCAGAGAAATTGTATTTTACTTTTTTCTTTTAAAATATAAAGCATGCCACTCACTTTTTTGTTAGCCATTAGTGCAAATTAGGATCATCTCAAAGTAGAAATAATTTTTTCTTAATAATTTGGGCAGAGTGGCTTTAAAATGCCTTGGCACTCCCATCCAGTTTCACCTGTTTTATTGTGGATGATCAGAAAATTCCACAAAAATCCTGTGATTCTTTTTTGTGTGTCTGTGTGTTTGAAATGCCTATCACCTCATGAGCCATTATATGTGAAATAGAAGTTAATGCAAAACAGCACAGTAATGCTCCCTACTGCACTGTACTGTGCATTCCTGTGCTACACTATGCCTATTATCTATAATGTTGATGGATGATTTATAATTCTCAGCTTCTGTCATCTGGTCTTCTATGTCCTTCTTTAGGGAATATGCTTATTGCTTATTACTCAGTTTGTTATGAGAGCACAAGTAAAACAAGAATAAAATATAAATTTTGCCAAACACTGAGTCAGCAGTGCTTGTTGCACATCATTTTTCAGACCAAAACATTGTGCTACATTGTTGTTGTTTTTTAACAGACATATAAAAATCTGGCAAAGAGATGATGCCATACCGTCTAATATTTGTATGCTTGTACAGAAATATAACATTTTAAATTATTCTGTATTGTTTATATTTATTGGTGAATTCTGTATTTTCTTAAATAAATCTTTATTTTCAAGTTTTGTTTTTACCTTGTTTGCATTTTTAATGTCTTTCATTTTTTTCTTTCAGCAATTCTAAACATTACAAATGTCAGTAGAAGTCCATTGAAATGAGTAACAAACTGAGCGATTAAATTTTTCTTTTAAAAAACTTGACCATAAAAGTTTAAGTATTAAAACTGGCAATAGATCAGGTTAGTCTGGTCTTTGTATTCCGACTTCAACTCATTTTGAGATGTTTTAGAAAATCTGGAAACAGAGACTGAGGGAAAAAATCACTAGAATTTCTAAAGCAGCATATAAATGCAACCCCAAGTAAATTTGGAAAACATATTTTTAAAGGGAAAATCTATCATTACTTTGGTGTAGAATAAAGGTTTTTTTTATTTTCAAATGCTTGCAGAGAGGCCAAAATCTAAGTATTTTCGCAAAAGCATGTGGCTACTTTGCTATTTAGTATTTACCTCTTCACACTTGATATATTCATGAAGACATTCAAAGACATAATTTCTAAAATAATTTATAAAATAATTGAGGAATCAGTTTTAAAACTAATTTTTAATGCATATAAGTTATTTGTCTGTGATACTCTCACCATCATAAATCAACTGATTTGTTGATATTCTCACTGGAACACCATTAGGGAAATAAAATTATCTTTTCAAGTTAAAACCACCAGTTTTTCTATTAAGAACCTCAAAATCTCCGGGATAAAAATGGAAACAAAAGAGCAACAGAAATTTCAAAAGGAGCACTCCATGATATCCTAAAAGCTTATTTACTCTAAGAGAAAAATTTAAGGGGAGAAGAGAGAAAGTGGCTGTAACAATCTGCAGTACATGTGCTGTTGCTGAGATACGGTGTATTTCTTAAGGAAAAAATTTGACCGTGTGCAATAAGAATTCTTGCTCTCTGTTACAAGGAAAAAAACAGTATTTACAAAAAGGAAAAAATATTCCTCTCTCCTAAAGCTACATTTTGGCTTGCTTTTATTTTCTTTCCTAGTGGATGAAAATATACTTTTCCTCGTATTTTTATCTAAATTATTCCAAAAGTAGATAAAAGGTATATTTGATTTCGTATTAGTATGGAATAAAGATTGAAACATCAGAATGTCTTACTCCTTAAGGGCCTAAGCACACAGATTTGGCTCTTTTCTCTTGCCTTTTTACCTTTGCTTTTCTTTTACCTAAAGGTTTTGTTTAAGTACAGGTTTTATTTTTTTCTCACCTTTTTAGCAAAGGAAGCATGAATAATGAGGAAAATAAAAACAGAACAAAAGCTGTGCAATGTCAGGCTAAAGGTTAATCTAGAGAAAGGTACATTTATGATGACTCTAGCAATAGCCAAAAGCAAAGATCTAACAAGGAGCAGCAGTCACACAATAATTTTCTAGGGTACTTCCTCCTCCTCTAAGTATTTGGGGCAGAAATGTTTTTTGAGATAGAGGTATTTTCTTTCTATTTTAAATTCTTGGATGGGTTTCCTCTCCCATGTGTGTTCAAACTCTCTTTTGATGCCATGTAATATAAATCACTGTAAGGCAGATTGTGATTGATACTAGTCACAGTGAAATACTGTTTGTTTGAGATATCTCAATAACCAAACACCAATTAAGATGCTTTTTAAATTTTTTCTTGTTTTTTCTGTATGTATTCTTAATGTTACAGAGATGACATTGCACCTGTTTCATGATTGCTGTCAAAGAAGTTCCCAAAATAATTCTCAAATTGCCATGTCTTAGGCAGTTTTCCTGACCTCTTAAGCCATTCTGTCTCCTATTTGATAGGTAATAAACACTTTCTTCCTTTTTTATTGAACTCTTCCCCAGAAAAACTTGCAATATAGCTGTCAAATTAAGGTATAATAATTTTCACATTTGATATATTTTCCATTAAATATTAAATATTTTCAGACAAACGTAATATTCTGTATACAGAGAAGAACACTATCTACTATAAAGAAAAATACAGGAAAAAATCCTTGTTGAGCTATATTTTGAATGTTTTTCACCTACTTTATATATATTCTTTAAAGCTAAAATTTGCAAATATTATATTAAATGTGTAACTTTACCACATGTTGAATTATGGTGTATTTGTGAAGAGATTTTTTTCAATTACATTCAGAATGACAGCTTGTATAAATAATAGCCAAGTTCCATAGCAAATGAACCTTAAGTTCAGTTTTAAGACTACATATACATGTCATACATCTTTTCTTACTTTTACAAGCAGAAAAGTATCAAGAAAAACCTGTATAATTGATAAATATATAAAATGCTAGCAGTGATTAAAGAAAAACTTCCTAGAAGTAATAAAGGGGTATGTGAGACTCTCTCTGCTTGTTTTCTTTAAAAAAAATAATTAATTATTGTTTAAAAACTAATTATAAAATAGAGTATTTATCTTTTAAAAGAAAGCAGAAATTAGTTAGGGAAAGTGACTTTTACCTTTGAATCCAGTTATTCTGACAAATGTCTGTAAGATTATCTTAGTCACTCAAACCCATGTAATGCATATTCCCTATCCATAGAATTGTGTCATCTACCATATTGATGTTTTTGAACCAAGCAAATGTGAAAAGATGATTTTACTAAATATTGTCATCCAAACAAAATATGCATTGCAGCTAAATTGTATTTAGACCAGTAGCTCTGCCTTGTGGTGTGATATAGTCCAAGTACACAACAAAGAATCGCCTTCAAAACATTTGTTTCATATTTGGATTCGTTGCATATGCTTGGCTTTTGATAACCTGAAATTTAGAAGCCTAGACTTTTCAAATATGAATATGACTAATACAATGAAATCTTTCAAATATGTTAACATGAATTTGACACAAAGAAAAAAAGTAGAAGGTATGTTAACATATCTTAAATCCATGGTGGTTTTTTATTTTTTTTTCTCCTGTTGTAGAAAGTTTAAGACAAGATCTGTTGGAAAATAAGATATGGATATTTCTGTTCACCATATTCTCACTTCCTTAATGCACCTACGGTTCCTGGTAAAAATTAGAAGCTACTGAAAGATACTAAATAGATCTTGTGAACAATCTGAATTTGACAGAAGAAATGTAACTGCTTCTCAGCTTATAGACAGTTTATTTAAGACCCGATATGCAGCTGCATGCAGAATTTTGTTTCAGAGTTAATGATTGCCTGATTTCAACGTGCATAATAATAAAATAGGATACAGGAGCTTGCCCAGGCTATCTGCATTAGGCCAGTCTTCACCCTCTGAAAATACCTAATTTTAGTATTCTGAGTTTTCTTATTAATTTTTAATTATTTTAAAACATGTAAATGTTATCTAAAAGGATTGATTAGGATGAAAAATTGCTAAATAAGCAAAAACCCTAGGATAATGGTGGATGAAGAAAATCAGAAAAGAGAGACACCACAAACTAAGCAGTTGCATAACGGAATTTCATTAATTGATATCCAGTATATTTTTTTTATTATGCTATACAGAAAGCCACTAAAATTTAACAGATAAAAAATCTTTATTTTTGAAAATAGTAATTTTTAGCCAGAATTCAACATTCAACATTCAACTGACAGAAACATGGTAACAGTTTGTTTCCCTCTACATCTTTAAAATTAAAGGAGAGCAGCCTTGTCAATTTGTATTAATGATATGTATGACAATTATACAAAAGCAAGCTGAAGTGATTAAAAAAACCAAAATAAAGTGTTTGAATACAGTATGTTTAATGGAAATGAAGGCTGAGCCTCTATTAAAGCAATATGAACTGATGCAAAATAACAATTATATGATTTGATTAAGGGAACAGTTACAGGTGCTTCAGTGAATTTTGAGTTCTTTTTAGATGTTATACTCTGACTGGATCATTTGAGATAACTTTTTTAGTTTCTCAACCATAAGGCCTGACCTGCTGGAACTTTACAATATTTTGACCAGGAATATCAGTCACCTCTGACCTCAACACTGAGATACTGGAGATAATGAGGTGGTGAGGTTATAGTTGATATTCAGAAAGAAACTTAATGAATAAGAAGGTATTTACAGAAGTTACAAGTAAATGAGCATGTGAATGGATGGAAGGGAATTATAATGTGCCATGATGTTTTTTATGGATCACGTATATGAAGGCAGGTTACTGGAATTCTCTATTCAAAGAAAGGAAAACTTGTGAGGTTCTGTGAACTCTGTGTAAGAGGTACTGCTCCATTTATTTTTACCTTCAGCTCTTTATATTGCAAGACTCACATTATGTCTCATTTGTTCTACAGCCTAAGAGACCCTTCAAGCTCCTCAAGATTCTCCCAAAAGACTATTGAGCCACATAAGTGCAATGTGCCTGGTAAAGCACTGCTGGGCTCGCTGGGCTGATGGCAAAGCACAAGGAAACAAGAAATGCCCAGCACCACAGTACAAGGTGGTCATAAAAGCATAGCTATTAACCCAAAAAGGACAGACCAACAGTCCAAAACAGAATTAAACTACTATTTCTGCTACAGCTGATTCTTTAAAAGCTTAAAAAAAAGCCCCAGCTTTTTTTTACCTCTCTTCCTCCCAGCCCCACTTTGATCAAAACACAACTTTTTTCCTAGAGTAATATGCAAAAACAACAGAAAACCAAAATTATTTCCTAAAATAGATGGCTGCAGGGTGAGATTTCATAGTTAATTAAGATCACTGAAAGAGACATGAGTGGGTGCCAATGGGATGGCAGGGCAGGCACGAGGCCTAAAACCATGATAATATGTGGTACAAGGAATTCCATGAGAAAGGGATTAAAACTGAGGCATAATAGGCTGCTCATAGGGGTGGCAGGTTATCAGACTGGATAACTGGCTCAGATGGAGGGAAGAGGGAGCAAAACTGATGGCTCTGTTCTGCCCTTGCACAGGAGCCACAGCCTTTGTAATCAAGGTTTTCAATGTCATCTAAAGTTCCTGGCCCCCTCCCATATATGACAGCAGCAACAGGGTTTTGGCTGCAGTCAGGAACTGATTGCCCAGGGAGGTTGTGAATCTCCTTCACTGGAGATATTCAAGAGCTGTCTGGATGCAGTTCTGTGCAATGTGCTCTAAGATGACCCTGCTTGAGCAAGGAGGTTAAACAGATGACCCACTGTAGTCCCTTCCAACCTGACCCATTCTGTGATTCTGTAATGAACTTAAATATAGGAGTTCATTTCAGATATGACTGAGTCAAATAATAGTTTTCTTCTCTCTCTCCTGGTCATTGACTTTTTGCAGTAGATGTAAATCAAGCAGTAAGGAGTGCAAATCAGGTCTCTTAATAGATTATTCCTTAAAACACTTTAAATAATCTTTAACATTCATTTGGGGCAGACTCTCTTTACATTCTCAAATACATCACAGAAGAAAAGACTTCCAAACTACAGTTTCCTCATCCTCTTGTTAGAGAATATATCTCTGCCTCTGGGAATTCTATTTCCAGCAATAAATTCTTTTCTCTTTCTCCAGTATAACATCTTCACTCATGTGAAGAAGGTGAAAAAGAAAAATGCTGCTGGCATAAAAGTTGGCTGTGTGCACCCTGAAACATTCTGAGAGTTTTGTATGTAATCACCTAAGTACCAAAATCAAAAATATTTAAGAATATGGGCAGAAAATGAGCTTTGACTTGACAATTGCAAATTAAGTTATTAAAACATTTCACTCATCAGAAAGCAGAAACATGCTTTACAGCTTATTTCTCAATATAAGCTACTCAATCACCTTTGAACTATGGATTTTATATTCTTGCAGGAAACCCACTTTGAAAGGAAGTTGCAAGTCAATACTTACTACTGATAAATATACAATAAAAATTTGTTCATGAATATATTTGATTAAATAATATATTTGTATGACCAGATAAAATGTTTATTAGATAAGTGAAATACAATATTTACTCAAAACTTACATTTATTAATATTTTAATGATCTTGGTATGATAAATCGTTAAATTTTTCTAAGTTTGACTAATGTCTTGCCACTTAGGGAAATAAATAAAAAAATACTGAAGAGGTTCTAAACTGTCTCAGCACAGTTTTAGGACCATGTTACTCTAGAGATGGTTGGGTGAAGAACTCATTCATCACTCAAGTTGTCCCAGAACAAACTCAGCATGAGTGCCTGCAGTAGAGAGTAACTATCCAAAACACACTAGATGCTATCTTTGAACCCTAGAAGTAGGCTTCCTGAGACAATAAATGCATATGATTTGACAATTAATGAAAAAATATTCATAGGAACATTGTCACTGAATAATAACGGGAGGATTTATGCTTTTCTGGGTCATACTGTCATTTGTAAACTGAAATATAAATATTGATTTGCAGCTGGATGATCAATAAATACAGAAACTCTAGCCTTTATTTTAGATTCTTTGGTTACATCTGGTCATATCCCTTCCTAGCTTTTTGGACAGTCTTGATCCTAAATATCACAACCACGATTTCAATGATATTTCCTTGGTTTTGAACAGCATGATATTTTGTCTTTTCCAGATATTTTTAACTAGTTTGGTTTTTTTTGTTTGTTTAATCAATCAAGGCATCCACCAAAAAACTGTGTTTGTTACAAGTATACTTGCAAGTAATGAGCCAAGTCACATAAACATAATTCATAATAATCTAAGTTTTTGCAGTATTTTTCTATGTATTTATATTAAAGGCTTTATGTTAATATAACCACTATGGAGAGCAAGACCTAATTCATATTTTAAAAATAATTCATGGGAAGTTCATAGGTCTTCTAGCCTTCTGTTTCAGATGGTTCCAGATTATAATAGATAAGAAAATACATTATGCTGATAGGCTATTTTAGAGGGCTAGACCTAAGCATGTTTTGCCTCAAATATTCTGTTTATTGCTACAAGAATGGTGTGACTTGAGGAGAGGGCCCTGCAGAGGTGGGGCAAAGCTGTTCTTAGCCAATTCCTGCTCCTCTTGAGGCTCCCTGGAGAAGGGCTGGCTGTGCATGCATGAACAAAACACTAAAAATCTGTTTTACACAAGAGGCATGCACCAGGTTTACTATAAAATGGAGCAGATAGAGAACCCACCACCTCAGCTCCAGGTAACCCACCTGTCAGGTCCAAAGCAGGACCTAAGGGCTGCCAAACATTCCTTGTTTTCTTTGCACTGCCTAGGCAAAGCACAGCTATTGTGTTTTACTCCATACTCCTTGCTGAGGTGTCCTGGCCAAGCGTGCCGTGGCTTGTTAGCCAGCACCCCTTGAGCAGTATTTTGTGGGAGTTGAGAACTCATTGACGTGTACTGTGTAAAATGCAGGGCTTGTTAGCCTTCACTCTTCTGGAAATCTACTGAGAATTTAAGGGCTTGAAAACCAACACCTTTTCAGCCCCAAAAGTGGGCTGGTTGCTGCAGTGATGGCAAACATACAATAAAATATAAGAATTCCCAGACACACGGTCCAGTGTCCTTGTTCAGCCTGAGAAGAATTTAAAAGGAACATAATTTTCCCAGTGTTTTGTTATAGCTATGCAAGCTTAAAACTAGCTTTCATGGTTATTTTGTAACTTTTTTGTGTCCTTGAAATCCTCTATCTTCTTAATGTTTTTTATAAAAACGCTTTTATAAATAATGAACACAACTGTTACAATATTTTAGACAAGATAAAGAAATTCTCAATGAATTCTTAGAATTCATAATCACTTAGAAGCAATGAAAATTAAGAAATATAAAAGCTGTAGTACTGACTTATAAGTTCCATATATAAATAATACCACAACAGAAAGTTGCAATTGTGTTGTACTACTAAATGAAATTGAACAAAAAAACTTTTAAAGAATGTAATATATGTATGCACCACTGACATCTGTGTCTTCATTAGTTCGAAAGAGATCACAATCCTCATTCACAAAAGTTGAAAAAGGCAAAATTAAAATGGAAAAACACCATAATCAAGATAAATATGGTACAATGAAATTGCAAAATAAAGTTAAGCAATTAGAATAGCAACCATAGGATTAAATAATATCACTTTTAATCTGAAAGCATTTACTGAATCTTCCTTTTATTTTGGAGTTAAGGAAAACTGTTTGATATTAGAATAAAATGAATTATTTTTTGTTCAGTAATTTGTGCTACCATGGGTTCATACATAAATATAAATCTCAAACAAGAAAGTAATTTCACACTTGCTAGCATTACACTATAAATGTCATCTAAAAATAAATTCAGGTAAAGACAATTTTCAGCTCTATATTCCATATTTCCAAAACTTGAATTTTTTATCCATGTGACTAAACAGTAGATCAGACAAAATTATTGTAACTCTGGCTTGGGGATTTTTTACTTTTGAGAGAGAAGAAAACAGGGATAAGTAATTTGAGCTTGACTTGTAAAAACATTTATTTCCAGCTGTTCCATTGACTTAGTAGAGACTAAATTTACATTGGGAATCAGTCTTGTAAGCCTGGTGGGTATTAAGGTCCACTAAATATATGAATGATTTTTGTCTGTTCTAAGGTCAGTTGAAAGATCAAATAAAGTTTTAGAATGTATGCTAGGTCAACAATCACTTAAGTTTTCGTCTTTTGTATTGTATTTGTAATTTTGGGAGGAATAATTTAATGAAACAATAATGAAATAATGAATAATTAATAATAAAAGATAGCTTGAACAGTGGGAAAATGCCTACATTTTGTGAAAAAGGATTATGATGTTAAGAATAAGTTTGTTTGCATGACAATGCAAAGATGCAAGAAGTCTGTGGATGATCTGAAAGTGACACAAGACTCATGCAAAGTGGTGAAACTTTTCTTAAAAGAGTCATACTGTGTAAAACATAAAGAGGTAAATAAACTGATTTTTATATTTGTATAAGTTGCAGTTCTTATGAACTTGTGCTTGAGAGAGTAGATTGATATGTGAGTTTGGAAAGTAATTGAATTTATACAAGACCCATTCCCTGAGAGGTTTAGGATTAAGTTCACAGTATTTATTGCAAATGTTACTTTGATTGTCACAGAATTATAGAATGGCCAAGGTTGGAAGGGATCTTAAAAATCATCTGGTTCCACCCCTGCCATGGACAGGGCACCTTTCACTAAACGAGATTGTTCAGAGTTCCATCCAACCTGGCCTTGAACACATCCAGGGAGGGCATCCACAACTCCTCTGGGCAGCCTGTTCCAGTGCCCCTTACAATGAAGAACTTTTTCCTAATATTTAACTTAATCCTACTCTCAGTTTGAACCCATTGACCCTTGCCCTGTCACTACATGCCCTTGCACAAAGTCCCTCTGCATCTCTCCTGTGGGCTCCCTCCAGGCTGAACTTACCCAATTATCTCAGCCTTTCTTCATAGGAAAGAAACTCCATCCCTCTAATACATTTTGTATCCCACCTCTGAACTTGCTATTATGTTTGGAGCAATAATTTGTTCTTTATGTGTGTGTTGTAGATAAGGCAAAGGCTGATGGGCTTGAATTGTTGGATAGAAGAGCCATATTAAATACAAAAAAAGCACAATTCAAAGACTGTTGGTGTGCTCTTCGTCTATATCCTTAAGAGCAAAATAAACTATTGGGCTCTGAATAAACTGGTCCTCTCCTTGTGAAGGTGAATGCTTAAGATCCAGCACACTTTCCATTTTAAGACAAAAGGGGAAAAACTTGTTTGCTGAGACTGTCTAAAACTGTCAAGTGATAGCTTAGTTTCATTAAGAAACAAACCAGAATAAAAAGCAGAAGTCCTAGAAAAAAATTGTTTAGAGTTTTGTTAAGAAAATTAAAATTTTCAGGGAAGATCTGACTGGACCAAAACAAATTGTTCACTTTTTTATTTCATGGTGAAACTGGTGCTATGCTAATTCAGAAGATAGCTTGGTTTTCTTTACACTGTTTTTAAGAAAAGCAAAATAACCAGTATCATTTGCAGTGCTCTAGCCTTCTCTGCCTTTAAAATGTCATTGGTACATGAACATTGAACCATGACAAGCCCTTGCATTCTACCACCTTTTGTTATTCACGTGAGGGACCGACTCACTTTACTTACAATACAGTTTATTCATCATCAAAATCACATTGGATTTAAAGGATAGACTATTTCTGTTTCCTACCTTGCTTAGGGTAAGATGTTTTGTAAAATTTCACATTTCCTTCTGAAAGCTACAAGTATAATAATTTCATATGTACTGTATTATGCCATGATTGTTGACTGTGCTGTACAAATGAGTAGGGCATACTGATGAAGAGCCAGAGGTAATTGAAAGCCACTCTAGTCAATAATAAACCATTTCTACCTACTGTATGCAGCTTTGTGAATTTCACTGTATTTTGGAAAGTGTCCACTGCTGCTAGAAATTTAGACACATTTTGAAAACACCTAATTGAGGATTTTGAATGCAGGATTGAAATCTTTTCAGATCCCTGCTACATCAGTAGTGATATAACTCAAATTTATAAAACTTAAACAACTTTTGAATATATACTTCAGTCTCTATGGACAATTTTAGGTTACAAATTGCCATAATTCTGAAGCAATTTCAAGCTGAAACAGCAGGTGAATAAGTTTTAGGCTGTGGTACACAAATGCTATGCAAGTTCTACACTAAAATAAGATCATGCTTACACTATGAAGTGGAGTATGTTATAGAAATATCACCTCCACATACGTAGCATTGTACCTGTATGATTTTTGGAATATGTCTATTTTAATTAAGCATTTTGAGAACTAGAGCTGATTAGTCCAGGCAGTGTCACCATCCAATGACTATCCTGCTTTTGGGACCTGAATTTCCTTATGGCATTTCATAGTGTGATGCAAATGTTCAGATTGATGCTAGCTAAGGGTTGTCTCATGAAATTATCATATAGTTCTGCATTACATAAATAATGAAATCTATGCAGTTTGACTTGAAAAAGATCAAATATGGAATAAAATAAAATCAAATCTGAAATAAAAACATTATAAGGTATAGTCAAAACATTTCTGACATAGCTGTGGTTCGTTTTGTATCTAGGAAACAATATTTTATCTCTTACAGTATCATAGTTCTTATAAAAAGAGTAGATGAAAATAGAATATTGTAAATTGCTTACAAAGACATGAAGAAAGAGGAGAGAGGAGAGTATATAAATTGTTCATGAGTTCTAAGACTTTATTTAAATTATCTTCTTTCGACACACTAAAAGAGGCAATTTTGTTTTGTAGTGGAAGGTGGTTTTGTCCATGCTTTCCATTCCACTTTGTACATAAATGCATTAAATGTGCTTGACCAATACATTATTATTTATTAAGAAATTCGTGAAAAAAACTCTAATGAGAATATTCAGAATTTGCAGACATTTACATATAAGCTTTAAGTAGATTTGCAGATTGAATAGCTTATGTATCATATTCCATTGCTGTATAGCAAAAATAATGCTGTCTGAAAATAAAATAAAACTACTTTTGTAATCTTAAGTTTTCCAATATTTTATAAATCTGATCATTATCACAAACATTTTTTCCTCTCTCCTTTTGATACACACACACTGTCATAGCTTTCCTTTTATTGTGGACAATTTATGAATGACTGGAGATGCATGGGAAGAGCATCACTTATTGCAAAACCATTTTTATAATTTTCTTGAACATTAGACAAATGAAAAGTACTTCTAAGGTGTCTAAATGGATCAATCATCAGACTATACTTTAAGAGCTGCATTGTAAAACCTTTCCCCTCCTCAGATGCAAAGAATATACATAAAAGAAAATAAGTTTTTTTATGTTAGAGAGAAGTATGAGGTCAAAAATTATATTTAAATCTCATGAGAAAGACAAATGCAGCTGTGTTGTTTTCGTTTTAATAAACACTTACAACCAGATTCAAATCCACAAATTAAGACAAATTTGTTTCATGAGTTTCTTTGGACTTATTCCACAAAACAAAAGATAGCAAAATTGTTTCTTGCCTGTTTTCTGAATGTTTTGTTTTCATACAGAGAGGTGAAACAGGAAAATTGCATTGCAGGTGTCACATTCACATGAAGAAATTTTCCCAGGTTCATAAGAACACAGACATATGGTTATTTGAATGCACATTTTAAAAAGTAAAGGTTTGAAACTTCATGCTGCTCAGTTTCCAGACAAGTTATTAGAATAATTCTTAGAAGCCTAGAAAGGAATTTAACAGCAAAACTATTCTGTTGCAGTGGCTTCTCTGAGTTCTGCTGAAATAATTGCTGATTTGCTAATGTTGGAACCATTCAGACAAATGCTCAGAACATCATCTTTCTGTCAAACTGTCAGTTTTGTGTATCTCAGGTGGTTTTAGGTATAAGCTGGTTTTCTGTAACAAACTGAAGCTGCTGGATAGCTTTTTATGGATGACAACTTTGGAATAAGACACATAAATTCCACCTGAATTGTGTTTTCCATCATTAAGCTGTATTCAAAATCGTATTAATTCTGTATCTAACCCTTGGGACATAATTCAACAAACTATTGAAACACATTAAAGTGAAAAGCATGCTGTGTGAGAGACAGATGAAAATTACTGCTGGCTCAAAACAACAGAAGTGTGTGTGGAGTAGGGGAGACAGGGCAAGTTCTGAGAAACTGAGATGTGCACTTCTCCACATCCCACCCCCTTGGAAACTCCAGACTGCATTGAGTGAATTTCAAAATAATCTTTCTGCTTTTATACCAAAGTCCATTCAAGAAATTCGACTAAAATTGGGAATTTTAAACTCTTTTAAACATAGTTTTTCCTGCAGATAAACCAAGAAGTTTAGAAATTGGAAATCAAAGTACAGAACTCAGACCTTCAATAATTCTAACACAGGATATTTAAGACAAAGTTTCCAAATCTACACTGCTGGCAATCTCGTCTGCCTAGGATAGTACTTTAAATGTTGCCAAATTCCCACTCTGTAAGAGTGGATATTCTGAGATCTCTAAATGTAGGTGTCATCATCAGAACAAGGGCCCTGAAAAAAGTGTCTGGAAAATCATCAAACAAGAAAATAGAAATAATAATAGAAACAATAATACTAAAAATAGAAACAATAATACTAAAAACCATTTCTTTTTTCAATGCCGAATTCCTGTATATTTGAAGAATTCTGTCATAGAAGGATGGGGCAAATTAAGAGGCACTCATTTATCTTTTTTCTTGCCCTCTGTTTATGATCTTATAAACAATTTTTTTAAAAAAAGAATAATATAGAAGAACATGGAAAAGGGCTCAGTACTACCTCTTTTCTTTTGTCTGTAAATCAGCAAATTTAACAAGGAAAAGGGGTTTTTGATGTTTCTTTTATTTTTATTTTTTTTCTGGTAAAAACCAACTTTCACATGTATTCTATAAGCTTTCCCACCTACTTCCATGCCTGAAACGTTATTTATTTATTTATTTATTTATTTATTCTTTTTATTTCCCTTAAAGCATATTAGTCAGATGATTGAACCTCTCTTTTTCTGGCTTACTTTTCCACTCCTCTTTTTCTTAAATGTAGAAATGTATCAGTCTCAAATTTATCAGCCTACAGCCACAAAGTACAATTTCTGTTTTACTATGAAATCATTCTAGATTTATAATAGGTAGACTATTGATTGCAAATTTATAATCTAAATTATTCAGTTCCTCCAAATAAGACATATTCACTCATTATATAATAGTTGATATATCTTTTCCAACTAATTTTTAAACAAACAGGCAAAAAAACCAGTGTTATCACAGGCACATGGTTTGCTGAGGACAAATATAATCAGTAAGGACATTCCTCTTGGACTGATTTCTGCTGACATGTCTGAAGTGTGAGGTATTTTACAGGTTCATAGTAACCAAAAGGACAGCACTGAACAACAATAATCCATGAACAAATTAAGTGGCTTCCTTAAGGTTGAAGAAGACACACATGCACAAAAAATGTAATTCAATAAAGTAAAACAGACTTCACAGTGTTTTCTCTTTTTCTCTTGGGGACATTTATTATTTCCTCAGGCTGTTAAGATAAGGACAGTTAAAAATAAAAGTTTAATAAAATCTGAAGACAACACAAAATAGTCTACATTATATTTAGTTAGATAAAAATTTCATGCCTTTTGTTAGCTCTAATAGCAAAAAAACCCCAAAAAGATGCAACAAAAAACCACCTCAAAACCCAACCCACAACTTTCGTGCTATTCTAAAGATGAACAAAGAAATCTTTAATGGCTTCTAAATGAAAGAGAGTGAAATGTGAAATATGAACTTGAATTTTTTACTGCTGTGTTTTTATCTATTTGACACTGGAAAAGAGTAGCACTACAGACAAACTACTGAAACAAGACATGTTAACTGACTTACAAAAACAACCATCATTTTACTCAGTAATATTTTTCTATATCCAGCTGAGGAAATAAGAAAAGAGGGAAGGAGGGAAAAAATAGTAATGCTTTTATTTTTTTTTACAGGTAAAGAAGATTGTCTCTTTGTGGAATAATTGTGACCTTAATGGAGGATTCAAACCATATGAAAGCAAACAAATATCCATATTCTAAAAATGTGAACATTTTTTGGCTTATCATTTTTGTTCTTTCTTAAAAATATTTAGCTGACTCCCAGCTAATGTAATTTTCCATTCTTGTTTTCTTACATAAAATTTTTGGATCATGGCTCAGTTTTAGAAAACAAGATTTGGCTTAGAAAAAGGACCCTACTTGTTCAGTCATATCTCAAATTTTTCTTTCTTTTTTTTTAGAATTCCGTTCTATTTTTAAATATAAATTAATTAATAAAGTGTAATATTCAAGGATTTTTTTTTTACTTAGAAAATATTTGGAAATTTGCAATCTAGATTAGATTATTGCTTTATTAATGTCAATTTTTTCATTATTACATCCAGTTATAGTCTGAAACAAATAAATATTTTAATTTCAGAAGAATTAATTATATAGTATAGTTTGATCAGTATAATACTGGCAATATTTTTCCTGGTTTGAGCAACATATATTAATCTAAATCTGTTTTCTGATATTGATTTGATGTGAAAAGTCCAAGATGGACAAAATTTATCATTGTTCTTTAACCTCACTGGTAAAAATATATAAAAACCTGGTTCTGCTTTTAACTTGTCCAATTTAGTTGAAAGACACTGATGTTTTGCACATTTTTCTATGCCAGATTAAAGTATTTTTGAGTACATGTTATTTTCTCCATTTGAAATGCTGCAATTCCGTGATAAAATTCATAAAAAATAAAGAGCTCATTAAAGAACAAAGGTAATTGGTTACCATTCAATGTATATAGGCAATAAAGAAATGTGTGCATATAGCCTTTTCCTATGCTGATTAAAGGATGTCAGAGCTTTTCCCTCAGCTTTGGATGTATTTAGTCTTAACTTAATGCTTTTAACAGTCCTAACCTTTAGAGGTCTTAGATAAGGTAAAATTGTCCTGACATGCCTAGTGTTTGTTTTTTTTTCAGGAAGAAGATGCTGCTTATTTCAATCGTTTCAATCGTTACTCTTTACTCTTTTTTCTTTACTCTTTACCTTTTATTCTCATGCAGAAGTTCTGAAAAACAATATTTTTATGTGACCCTAACCATGTGATACACTTACTATAGCTTAAATTTAAGGTCACAGAATCATAGAATACCCCGAACTGGAAGAGACCCACAAGGATCACTGAGTCCAATGCGTGCCCCTGCACAGCCCCATCCCCAAGAGTCACAGCCTGTGCCTGAGAGCATTGTCCAAACACTTCCTGAGCTCTGTCAGGCTTGGTGCTGTGACCACTTCTCTGGGGAGCCTGTTCTAGTGTCCAACCTCCCTTTGGGGGAAGAAACTTTCCCTAATAACCAGTCTAAACTTCCCTCGACACAGCTTCAGGTCATTCCCTTGGGCGCTGTCACTGTCACCACAGAGCAGAGATCAGTGCCTGCCCCTCCTCCTCCCCTCATGACCAATCTGTAGACTGCAATGAGGTCTCTCCTCAGTTTCCTCTTTTGCTGAACAAACCAAGTAACCTCAGCCACTCTTCATAAAATTTCCCCTCAAGGCCCTTCACCACCCTCATCTTTCCTGTATTGTGGTATCCAAAGCTGCATACAATATTCTTTACTCTGCCCCAGCTCAGAGCAGAGCAGGACAATCCCCTCCTGTGCCCAGCTGGCCATGCTGTCCCTGATGCCCCCAGGACAGGGTTGGCTCTCCTGGCTGCCAGGGCACTGCTGGCTCATGTTCAGCTTCCCAATGCCCAGGACCCTCAGGTCCCTTTCTGTGACACTGCTTTCCAGCATCTCATTCCCCAGTTTGAACCTACAACCAGCATTCTCCCACCCCAGGTACAGAATCCAGCACTTTGCCCTGTTGATCTTCACACTGTTGGTGATTGCTCAGCCCTCTGATTTGTCCAGGTCTCTCTGCAAAGACTCCCTGACTTTGAGGGGGTCAACAATTCACTCCATATTTTTATCATGTGCAAACTTGCTCAGTATCCATTCCAGTCCTGCATCCAAATCCTTTATGAAGATATTAAAGAGCTCAGGGCTGAGGATGGAGCCCTGTGGAGCCCCCCTGGTGACAGTCACCACTCTGATGTCACCCCATTCACTGGAAACCTCTGTGCCTGACCTGTGAACCAGCTGCTCACCCATCCCACAATGTGTTCATCCAGCTGTATGCTGGATAATTTTATAGTTAATTTTATGGATAATATGTGGATAATTTTATCCAGAAGAATACTTGAGAGACAGTACCAAAACCCATAGTGAATTACAGAAAGCTTACTTCAATTGATTTTCCATGATCACCTAGGTGGGTTACCTTGTCTTAAAAGGAAGTCAGATTTGACAAGCAGGATTTTGCTCTCATGAAGCCATGCTGGCTGTAACCAATGACTGTATTGTCTTCCAGGTGTTTTTCAATACCTCCCAGAATAATCTTCTCCATAACTTTACCAGGCACTGAAGTGACACTAAAGGCCTGTATTTTCTGGGGTCCTCCCTCTTGCCTTTGTTGAAAATCATGACAACCCTTCCTTGCCAGGTTCTAGTCAACTGGGGCCTCTCTGGGATCCCAAGACTGCTAAAAAATAAAGAGGGTTTTTGTGAGGACATCAGCTGGCTCTGAGGATTCCTGGGTAAATCACATCAGGCCCTATAGATTTGTAAGGATGCAGCTGGAGCAGCAGATCTCACACAATTTCAGACTCAGCTGGGAGTCAATCATTCTCACAGTCATGGTCCTCCAGCTCTGACCACTGAAACTCCCTGAGTCCATCAGCTGTGTTGAAGACAAAGAATGCATTAAATTCCTCTGCCTTGTCCATGTAATCACCTTAGCAATGGTTTAATTATTTAGTTATTGGTATTCCAAATTTGTATACATAGAATTTATTCATACTAAATGTCCTCTTTAATGACTTTCTTTGTTTTTTGTTTTAATTTATCCAAGTGAGTAACTGGCTTCTATAATTTTTCTTTCATTATTCCATGAACAATTAGTTTCACATTTTAGTATGGGGAGTATGGGCAACAAAGACTTAAAAAAAAAATACTGAAAAAAAAGCCCAGAAGAAAAAGGAGGAATATCTGTGCTTGGCTTTATTCTGCAAGGTTTATAAAAAAACCTGATTTCACAGATTGCAGTCAGAAACAGTGATTATTGAACAAAGTCTTCCCTGAAGCACTCTGATTTTCCTTTACAATGGCACTTCTATCCCAACCCGAGCACTTTCATATTTGGAATATATACTGATCTGTAACAATAACTGTACTGATATTCAGCTGATGAGAACCACAGAAAGTCCTTATACTAAAACAGCTTTCCATGGGGATTATTCAAGGGTATTTTTAAAAAAAAGGAAAAACAGAAAAAGAAAGAAAAGTAATATTTAAAATTATTTTGTCTATATCTAAAGGTTGTGCTTTTAACACAAGAATTGAATGGTTGTACTTCAGAGACTGAGTGCCCAGAGAACTACAAGTTAAACAAAATCTAGAAATTTTCTCTTTGCATTTTTAGCCTGTGTTTTCATTACTTCTGTAGGACTACAGGGCACAGAGAGGCTCCATGGATTAGACTTTGTACATGGTGCTGTAGATATGAATCTCTTGTTTGGAATGAATTGTTATTACTTTTCAAAGTTTTAAAATTTTTTTTAGAAGTTGGGATTTCTTTTTTTTTAAATTCCATAAGCCTTTTGTTATCTAATTTTCCTGCTCAAAGTTTTAAATTGTTTTACAGGTAGAAAACTTCAACAAGTTCCTATAGTTTTCTGTCTGCTTTTGGGTTTTGGTTAGTTTTGGTTTTTTTCCCCCTAGAACACAATGATATAGAGTTAAGGTGTATAAGAATAACTGATGTGAATCTGTGGCACAGATCATGGTCTGAAATCTACCCTGAAGCCTGGTTGACTGATACTGACCCTTTTTTCCCCCACAGTTACAAACCTTCCTCTAAACCAGCAACCATCTTCTGAAGAGACTTTAAGAACTCCAGTTTGAAGTAAGAAAGATCCTCAGTTTGGAGTAAGTATAAAATTTCTAATGTTGTGAATGATTTCCACTTTTTTCCATGAGATCCCTACATGCCAGCTGCCCTGGGCATTTCCACTGGCTCACATTGCAGAGAGGTCACAGGGACCAAGAGCAAAACGAGAGACTGCAAACACGTGTGGCATCAGAACTTTCCAAACAGGAGTCAAGATGAAGCTGCTGGCGGTTTTTGCCCTCTGTGATTCTGTTGTAGGCGACTCTTCAGGCTGTTGAAAACAGCTTTCTACATTACTGCTGCTCTCAACAGCCTAGGAGCTAAGAAACACCTCTATTGTATTGCTTTTGGCTGACAATGTCCACTAGACCTTAACCTCTGCCCCATGGTGTTACTGTCTCAGTCAGGGTCAAAAAGGATAACAGATAGTAAAAATGTACTTAAGAATAACTGAGCCTGCATCAGAGACAAAAGAATATGATAGAGCTCTTCCCTGCAAATTGTGATGTGACAGAATAGATTGTCAGCTGATATTGGAGAAGGAAGGTTTCTTTGAAAGAAAAAGTGTAGTGGGAGGAGAAATATTACCAATTTATTTAACATAAATACTCTTTATTTTTTTTTTTTTTGGTATCAGTATTATAAGTCTATCCATTCTTTATTACTTGTTTCTGTCAGCTCTCATTGGAAACTACATGATTTTCTCTTTACATGTATTTTAAAAAAAATAGTAGTGTAAGTTTATGGCTGCTTTATTTGAGAAAAAAATTTCTTATAATTATTTTTATCTTCAAGGACTTTTCTAAAGGCAAATAATTTGTGAAAAATTCAGTTAATGGTAGACTAAGGTATTCACAGGTTTTCTATGCAGCTTACAGTTGAATAGGAAATTTGTAAACAGTTTCTGATTATTAAGAAAAATAGAAAATGAACACAAATATTTTTAATCTTAATCCAATCTTTAAATTAGGGAAAATATTTCAATTTTAAGGAAAAGTTAATTTAGTATATAAATGCAATTTACTCCGTCTCTCTCTCTCTCTATATATATATATGTACACACAATCATAAATATAAACACTTTCAAAGCTCCATGTGGGAGAAAGCAAACAATAAAAAACAAATATTTTAGCAGTTTAGTAAGTAAAAGTTCATGTAAGTGGAAAAGAATGCTATTGAAACACAGAAGTATTTACATGCAATGTCATTTATAGCTATCTAATAGATATCATTTGGTATAACCAAAATGGTTAAATGCATATAGCTAAGTCTAGTGTGTATATGTATACAAGTGCTAGGAATTTTTAACATCCTATATGTCTTGACTCTTGGATGTCATTATTCTATTTCTGCTTCTTCTTTGGTATTTGATATAAACATTATTTCACATCAGCATGTCTGGGTTTCAGCCCAGCTGGAAATTAAGCACCATGCAGTAGCTTGCTTAATCCTCCCTCCCTCCTCTCCACTCTGGAGGAAGGGGGAAGATAATCAACATAGAACTTGTATGTTGGGATAAAAACAGTTTACTAATTGAAAATAAATACGGTAATAAATGATGATGATAATAATAGCGGCAGTTAAAAGGAAAACCAAAGTGAGGCACAATATGATTGCTAACTGCTCACTGACCAATGCCAGACCCCACTTCCCAAACTCAGATTAGCTGACCTTTCAGGTAACTTCCTCCAGTTTATATTCTGGGCTTGATATTTTATGGCCTGGAATATTAATTTGGTTAGTTCAGGTCACCTGTCCCAGATATGCTCTCTCCCAGTTTCTTTTGTTTGCACTGGCAGAACATGAGACAAGGAAAAAGCCCTTGACTTAGCATAAACATGTCTAAAAATAAACCCAAAACGTCAGGGTGTTATCCAACACCATTCTCATTCCCAATCCAAAACAAAGCACTGTAACAACTACTAAGAAATTAATTCTACCCTAGAAACTAGGACAATGTCACACTTATTTTTTAAATTTCACTAATATTTTTATCTTATTTTTTTGCTAGATGAGTCAATGAGACATTGGTATCCGATACACTTGCACATCTTAGAGTAGGGGAAAAAAAGGAAATTGATAATGTATATACTGAAAACCCAGTATTTCAATGGAAAAAATGGAATTTTCTCAATATAGAGCCACATTACTCTGAAATGTTAATCTGAAAATATTTGAACTTCACTAGATTCTTTAGGTTGTTGGGAACAGACATTCTTCAGCCATTAACTTATGCTTGAATGAGGGATCAATACTTCTTCTGTGTGCAACTTATAACTGTAGAATATGTAATCTATTTTTAAAAAAGAATTAAAGGATATTATTCCAAATGTATGATTTATAAAAAACCCTGAATATTCCCGAGAAAAATTAGTTCTCTGGGTGGTCCAGGAGCTGCCTAGCCAGACATCTTCATTTACAGGATAATGGACTGGTTTGAGACAATGGAGCAAGTTGGTACTGGTAATTCACTGAGCTCTTAGCAACACTCACAATTTAATAGGTGAAGAGCTTCTCTAAATGGAAATTTTACACTGTCCTGAAAACTCACTCCAGGCTTTTTCCCTCTCTGGAAGGACAAATTATGTCCTTAAGTATGTCAGCTAATGTCCTTTGTGGAGGATCTGGCTCATCTTTCCAGACACTCCCCTAAATGGTTCATGCTACAAAACTGATCAAATTGTGCACAGATAAAAGATTTATAATGAAGCAAAAAAAACTTCCTGCAAATGCAGAAATGGTTGCATAGGGCAATCTTTTGTACATAAGAAAGTTAGGAAAGTCAGGATATTACATGTGGATTAAGAAAATTTGTGGCAGTGGATCATGCATGAACTGAGTTGGTCACATAAGACTAATGGCCACCTGCATCATGAGATTCAGAACAACTCAGACCCAATCCTGCTAAAGCTCCTGTTACAGAATCTTGCAACAGAAAACTCATTTCCATCTGGATAGTTACTAATGGTCTTTTTTTAGACATTCCCAAGGTGAGTGTTACATATTCAAGGGTCCAAAGAAATCAACTATGCTTCCTTGCTTGCTTTCAAACAAACTGTCCATAGCGTGTGCAATTGTGCAACATGGACAGAAAATCTGCCAACTCCGTTCGAATGTCAGCTTAGTTATAGGTGAGTTGCATGAGCCTATTTTCATAATTACTGTAATGTTTACAAACAAATCTGCAGTCATCTGATTTTATCTTACTGCGGAGCTACATGGTTTCCTTGTTCTCTGCATTTTATCTATGTGGAACTATCACCCAGATGCTAAACTTTGTTCTCAGATGTTTCTACAATGCTTAATGTAACATAGTTCTAGCATATATTTCTTAAATGCTGAAACAGCATCTAAGCATGCTCCACACAAATAAATGTTGGTTTAGGGTGAGATTCAGTAAAGCTGAACAAAAAGACATCAAAGAGCATGAAATGAACAATCATGGAGCAGTTGCCTGTTTTCCCATTTTCAAATACAACTCAAACATTCTTTACAATGACAACTATTGAAAAAATGTGGAAAAATTTCTCATAAAATTGTCTGACTCCAAGAAAATAAAATCTAAATTAAATTAAATAGAAAATAAATCATCAAGAATGTCATAGTATTAACATCAGTCCCTAGACACCTGAAAAAGAGTGAAATATTGCACCTACATTTTTTTTTAGTACAAGACAACTGCCTTAACATATATAGTTACCAAAGGAAAGAATCTTGCAGACATTAGTGGGAGTTGTATCAGGTTTTTTTCATCAAGTTCAGAACCGTTCATGATATATTACAATATTCATCTAGTTCCAGTTGTCTTAAAAAAATAAATATGCTAGCAAAAAGAACCCATAGGATTAATTTTCAAAGCTAAATAGAAAACTAATTTTACATATCTGTCAAGAAAACCTTTGAATGAGAAGGAAAGCAAAATCTGAGATTGCTTTTGGACATGAAGAGTAACATCTGCCATTTTAGTCACAGTAATCAAGATTTGCCTTCTAAGAGATTCTAAATAGCATGTACCTCTTAAGTAATCCATCTGCCCTGTTACGTAAAAAAATTCTATAAATATTTCACTTCAAAAAGAATATTTTGTTAATTTGTTAATGAAGACAAAACATAATTTTTTGCAAATATGTAATAAACACTTATGATAATTGAATCCTAGAATAATTAATAAAAATATTTAATTGAATTCCATATTTAAAATATTATTACATATAATATTTTAAAATTAATACAGTTCAATCATAAAAACATAACATGGTTTTATTATATCACATATACCAAAGTGCTGAAATAAACACAATGGTTTCAACAAGTGGAGATTTGAGATCTCAAAGCCTTAAGAGTGTCATAACTGTTCAATTCCTCTCCTGGATCATATTTCAGTCTTTAAAAATCTGACACTATTAAAGGTTTCAGGTTTCAGAGTCAATAGCTGAAAACAATATGATAGCAATTTAGTCAGTACTACCCCATGCATTCACTGTTTTGTTGAAGCCACTTTTTTTGTTTGATGGATCCTGCTGACTGTATCATAGGGGTCTTAGACTTACATTATACATATTCTAGTTGATATGAAGTGCCAGATTCCTAATGTTAAGAGTTGACAAAGTCTAACTTCAATGTTTTATTCTGATTTTCAGAAATTAAACATCTGATAATTATTGTTTCTGTAAATCAGCCCCATAAAATATTGAGGAAGTTGACAAACAAACTACGAATGCCCTCGTAGGGGTGGCTGGTTTGTTTTGGGGTGGGTGGGGATTGGGGAGCTTTAGAGAGTGAGATATGGCTTACCTGGTGTCAAACACCTCTACTACACAGATGGTTCACAGCATTATAATGACAAGGTATCTCATAAACTTTTCCTATCCCTAGAATCTTGTAGGAAGATCTGTATGGTTCTTTTATCTTTGTCAGATGACAACATACTAGTACTCCCATCTCCTCAGTATCTGAGCTATATTACTGTTCTTCCTTTTGTTTTTTTCAGAGTAATAATCTGACCAACCAACCTTTCCAGCTATGAGTTTGGACAATGTGGAAGGGTGTTGAAGTCAGTCAAGCAGCTGCAGCATCAACGCTAGGAGGATATTTTAAATGAATTTATTACAGTCTCCTTTCTGGTCTTTTCCCTTAAGGAACAGGCATTTGAACAAATCTAAGTCATTTGCTATTGCTTTGCATTTGGTTTAAGAGAGAATAGGAAATATCTTCATATCCTCTTCCAAATCAGTTCATTCATGATCAGACACCCCTTTTGGACATGCATGACTCTCCCCATACATTTTGTGTGCTTTCCTATTAATTGACAAGAAGCTTTGGCTAGTATATCTTCATTTGTAAGAAAAACTCTTATTTCTTGAGTTATGACTGTTCACTGGACAGGCTTTGACAGCAGTGGGTTTGGCTAGCACAGTGCCACAGCCATTGACTAGTTACAGCTACAGGAAGAGTTTGGCAAAGGCATTGAATGCCTTGAAGTTCCACAGAAGAAAAACTTCAAATGAGTTAGGGATCTAAGGTGCGAGTGTAGTGCCTAGAGCACAATCCAAGAAGGATGTTCCCTCCTTCTCTCACCATAACTAAGACAAGAGCTTCTATTCCTTTTAGTTCTATGGGATTATTTATTCTTTGTGCTCTTCATGCTTTATGTTTTCTGGAGGCATCACCCCTGTTTCTACTTTGAGTGCTCCTTGGCTTTTAGCTTTAGCACTCTGTTCAAAGAGACATCAATATGCCAAAAGGGTGATGCTCCTCACTCAGAGGGTACCCACAGCTGAACTTTTTCATTCTAGGAGCTACTCATTCTGCTTCAAAGCCCTTGCAACAGAAAACCCACTGTCTCTATCTCTGTACTGCTTGCAAACATTTGCTGAAAGGCATTTTTTGCCTTTTGGTAGACTTTACCTCCTTGCTGTCCTCTCCCTCCTGTTAAATCCAAGAATATATATGAAGAAAAAAAAGAAAAAAGAAAACCATGCAGTTTTAAGTGAAAGTCAAGGATAGGAGAAACTTAAGCTGATTGTAAAAATGTCAGAAAATATTTTCAAGCAGTAAAAGACTGGTTGTCTAAGAAGTTATTATGACCCATGACTTGGATACATGTTTTGGTGATTTTGGTGTGGATGTGAAGGATGTGCAGAGAAAGAACTGGGAAATTTTTATGATCAAAGCAACATTCAAAATCTGTATTCTTCTACTAAAACCAAAAATGTTTTGATGAATCAATGTTTTGTAAAGAAAACAAACTGCTAGCATGTTCAGGATTAACCTAATAGCAAACCTTTCTACTTCTGTATCTGGAATAGATCAGTAAGAGCACATCAGTTAGAAATTACAAAAATTTTAGGGGGAATTTACATAGACCTAATACAACATTTGACCATCTCCCACAGTTTTATAAACTAGAACTGCATTTTCATGTAACAATTTAGAGATAATTAACAACAAGGAGATGTTTAAATCATTAAGTGTATATATGCTATTTGGATATAAACTAATAAGTGATAATGTTTACAGAATTATGGTATTAGGATTGACCCTTATCCTGTCCTAAAGAAAGTCAAATAATAGATAGGTCCCATGAAATGCTGATACACTACATTTCTTCTGACACAAATATTAGGTTTCTAATGATTATTTGTCAGATGGCCTAGAAGACTGTATCCTTTAATCATAAGTTTTATAAGATCCATATACAATGAAATGATTGCAGAAGAGCTATTGTAAAGTTCATATTTTTTTAAAAATCATGATCTTTAACTTCCTCTTGTAATCCTCCCTTAAGCTATGCATCAAGAACAACTCTTAGTAATTGATCTTATTTGATAAGATAGAGCTAATAGACAAAAATTGTGTCTGATCATAACCCTTGCCATTTGGCCTTCATGATTATTTATGAAGCCTTTTCAACATAATAGCCATATATCAATCAGTGTTATGATGGCATCTTATCTAGTCAGTTTTTAAGTAATTACTACAGTAAAAAAATAATTCTGATCTCTCTCTCTTGCTAGTATTTCTGAGCAGTTAATACAACCCACTGCTTAATTATGATATTTCTACCTGCAGATTTAGAACACATATTTTTTTACCAATCAACATTCATAACTATGTATGTCACATCAATTTTCATGCAGTGGGCTGTATAGAGGAGGCAATTAAAAATTTTCTCTGTGAACATATCAGCTGTAATTGTGAATATTTGTTGATTGACACACAAACTCTTGCTGTAGTTTGGATCCTTGGCCACTGACTGGCCGAGCTGATCCATGTAGATTAATGCCTTCCATTTTATATATTAATAATTTAATCTTGATGGAGAAATTGGAAACTGTCTTCATCTTCTTGACACAATGATTGGCATGCATACTAATAACAGGTTAATCATTGACCATTTGAATTTATGTTGTTTTCTGAGAGTATAAGTAGTATGCTCCTGGCACTCATATTCCTTTCACATGCTGCTCAGGAAAACATATACTCTTCCATGGTTCCTACAAAGAGTGGATAAATAGTGTCTTAGTGTAATATAAGTACCTGCCAATATGAAGTTGTGTCTATCAAACTTTTGTCTGTCTGCTCCTTCCTTTCTTCCTTCCTCCAAAAAGTCTAAATTTGCAAGCCATTTTGGCTTGTTACTACATCTGTTTTCAGATATGAAAATTTAACATGATCACTAACTCCTGTACCTCGTTTAATATTCATGTTCATAGGACAAGAAATATACTTTTCAATTTGTGAAACAGGAGAAGCCTGAAAATACTTCTGCTAGCAAATTTTATTATCATTCCTGTTTAATATCAAGATCAGCGACACTTGTGATTCCTAAGTTTTCCTTCTTCATTTTTTTTATGTTTAAAAAATTTTATTTAGAAATTTTACTCTTGCTCCTCAAGCACTGCATATGATTCAGGGAAATAAGAGATTGTAGAACCTTAAATACATAGCCTCTCACATTTGGTTGTGTAGAGCATGATGAACCGTAGTTCACAGTGGCAGCATTCTCTGAATGGTGCTGGAAGCACAAAGGAGCTAATTTTTTTCGAGTTCTAGGATTCAGATAAAAGCAGAGCTATGGCTTTTCACACTTTTTGACAGGGTGGTGGGTCTTAAAACACCTTCTGTGACCACTGTTCATCATTTATTCAGTATGCGAAATACATTATAATGGTGGTAATGTAGAAGGGCTAATAAGTGGCTAGTCCTTCCTCAGCTATAAAGCAACATAAAAAGAATGATGGAACATTTATATTTCTTCATATGGTGCAGCAATACTACCATCAAAAATTAATTTTATTTGGAAAAAGTTACCAAAGGCAAGTACGTCATCAACAACTATTGTATTTTAATCTATATATTAAAAAAAGGCAGACAATTAATTTGTCCTAAATGAATTTACTGTATAACCTTGAATGTATAAAAACCACAAACTATACATGCAAAAATTTAAGAGAGACACTGTCAAATTGATGGAAGTCTGTCAATAAATCAGACAAAATTGCTTAATCTGTCATTGAAGAACTCTGAATTGTTTAAAGTTGGATTAAAGTTTTCTAAGAATGTAACCTTTCAGTTTTTACAGATGCTAAATTGCATATTTTGCATTGCATTTTGCATATTTGGGATATCAGGCAGGATAATCTGGTAACATTTTGCTTCTCAGGCACAGTACAGGCAACTTTTCCAAGAGGCAAACAGATTTCAGGTTTTCACATATTTTAGGATTATGGTGTAATTTTTTCCTGTAAATATGTGTGATAAATGACCAAAACTTATTTACTTCAGACTAATATTCAACATGCTTGCTATTTGAGATAAGACATGTCATATATCTGTGTTGATTCAGACAGTCATGAATCAAATGAAGGAAGACAGCCCCTCTTTCTTCTTGGGATGGGCTGATCATGGATGCTGCTAAATAACAATTTTTACAGGTTTGTTTTTACATCAGTGTTTTCCATCTATAATCCATTAGTTAATGGCTGTCCTCTATCAATTATTCTACTTCTTTCCTGTATTTTTACCCTTGTGATCATTTATGGCTCTTTCCTGTGCACTTTCTCACAGCTTCTTTTCACAACTTATCCATTTTCTCGAAAGTTTGATCCAAGCATGTACACAAGAGAAGCAGACAGTGGATCTCAGACAGTGGAACCACTCAGAAAAGATTTCCCATCTTACTCTATTTACATAGATTTAACATCTTTCATGAGCACAAAGCCTAGTATAACAGTGGTCTGTATGGAAAGAAGAAACACCAGAAGAGAACTATTCTATACATTTTTTAGACAATCTTTCAGTCTTTAGTTCCAAGGCTACCTTATCAAGCTGAAAAGCCATTTACATTACTAAAACAATATTTTGAAGGCAGTGGATATCTCTTAACTTTCGTTGTTTAGTTTTGTACCTGGCATAAGGAAATAGATTGACAATACAATAATAACTAAAGAATAGTAGCTAAAAATGTGGAATAGCTTAGCAGTGGAACATGCTAGATTTTTTTTCCAAAGTTAAAAGTTTATTTGCAGAGCCAAAAATTATTTCAGAGGAGGAAAATAGATATAAATTGTCCAATAGCTAATGTTGGTGGGGTGGGGAAAATAAAAATTGTTCTCAACTCTACCTTAGTGCAGAGGTTTGATTTCATGGTTAACTGCTTTAAACGCATGCTGCACTCAAATTTCTCCCACACATAGGAAGTGACCTATATGTATAAATTCAAGAGTAAAGGGCCTGGGATTTTAGGTTAATTACTGTTGTGGGAAAAAGTGAAAATGAAGGAAACATTCAGAGGTTTGCATAGACTGCTGTAATTGTAGCCTTTTAAAATCACTAAAGGTATTCCATTTTTCCAGTTTGTCTTCATTTACCATAAACTATATTTCCAATTTTGTTTAACTGAAGGGAATTTTTCTTTTAATTTAGAGTATGGTGCATCCCTTTGCCATGTTCTTGATTACAGTGGCTAACAGTAAATAATATTTCTTGCTGGCTGATTAGAATAACAGTTTACTTACTGGCTAGTTTAGGGTCATAAGACTTCTAAGTTAATCCAGGTTGAATGATAGTGAAATACATTAAAGTTTAATTTTTAGGAAAAATAAAGGAAAAATTAAGCCAATGTCATCTTAGAATCTATCTGAATCTTCCTCACTATAAAAGTGTCAGAAACAACTGAAGCCTTTACAAATTTCATTTTCTGGGGTGAGGTGTAGTTTGGTTAGGCCAAGCGTCAGTGGTTTAAGCCCAGCCTGAACTAAATATCACATAACCCATCACTCACTCCCCCACCAGTGGGGTGGGAGAGAGAACCAGAAGGGTAAATGTAGAAAATACAAGGATTGAGATAAAGGCAGTTTAATAGATAAAGCAAAAGCCACAAATGTAAGCAAAAACAAGGAATTCATTCACCACTTTCCATGGGTTGGCAGGTGTTCAGCCATTTCCAGGAAAGCTGGGTCCATCCTACATGACAGTGACTTGAAAAGATGTGCACCATCACTCCAAACTTTCCCCCCTTCCTTCCTTCTTCTACCCCCTGCTTTATACATTGAGCATGATGCCACATGGTGGGATATCCTTTAGGGTAATTGGGGTCAGCTGTCCTGGCTGTGTCCCCTCCCAAACTCTTATGTCCCCCCAGCCTCCTTGCTGACAGGATGGAACAAAAAGCAGAAAAAGGCCTTGACTCTGTAAGAGCAGCTCAGGAATAACTAAAATATCTCAAGGTTGTCAATGCTGTTTTTAACACAAATAAAAAGCCCCCTACTAGCTACTGTAAAGAAAATTAATTACATCCCAGCTGAAACTAGCACACCAGGGACACAACTAATATCAGACCCAACTTTCAAAGATTGAAATAATGATCAAAGAGTGTATTTCAGCAATTAAGGTTTTAGTGGAATACAAGCTACCATAGGACATGAAAGCATTTTAGCAAAAACAAAAACCAGATAAAATATTTACAACATACATATATTTATCTTTAAAAAAATGAAGACATTTCCATACAGTGAGCAGCAGGAAGAGAGATGAGCAACATAATAGAGGTTAAATACATAACCTGCACAGCTTCCATGCATTTTATTGCTCATTAGTTTATGTTAACACTTATTTTATAATAGGAAATAAGTTTGATTCTTATGAAATATACCAAAAAGCACACTTTTGCAGCTAAGCTATAAAGAAAAAACAAAATAATGAAATTCCTTAATGTGAGATTTGTAATAAATTAGGAATAAAAGGAAGAAAAATAGAAGAAAAAACCCTGGAAATTCAAATTTAACTAAAAACCCCATCTGAGCGGTTTCCCACTCATTACAAATGCATTATTTTAATCTGAGGCCTTTTATTTCAGAAAAGCAAAGGCTAGTTAAGCCTGTTTGCTTTTCTTGATCATTATTATAATTTCATGCAAACCATCTCTGACAATAGATGTTGTTTCTCATTTTGCACAAGAGGAAATGCAAACAGAAATAAAAACAGTTCTTATCATATTCTTAAATTTATAATTTTCAGCCTTTCTTTTTCCAAGTGGGGATGTACTCTGTTTTCTACATTCTCTTTCCATAATGAAAGCTATCTATTAAACTTCCAAAGTTAAAGTGAAAATATATTCAACTTTAGATAATTTTTTTTCAATCATGCTGATAGTACCCCACTATAATGTAAATCTGATCCTTTGGAAAGTTTTCTCCTCGATGAACTTCTAACACTTCTTTAAAAGAACCCCAAAACACAAAAGAATGTCTGGTTTCATTTCTGATTTTGATTTTTTGATTTTTTAGTTGGGTCTTTTACCACATAGCAAATTCTATGTACTATGCATCATGAACCCAGAGGAATCAGGAATTTAATGTTCTGCATTATATTATACTCATTCCATGAAAAACAAACTGGCAGCTACTTTGTACCTGCTTTCTGCATTGACAGAAAAGAGAGGGAAAATATGCAATAGGAAATGCAGCATCAGAGAATTGTGAGTGACCTTTTAAATGCATGACTCTCTTAGAATTGATCTAAAATCCAGCTATGACAAATAACCGAATTTGTTTACTAGTTTCTTCTTTTGTTAAAAAATAAACACATATTTTACCATAGTTTGATTTTTTAAGACTTGGTTTGCATTTGAAATTCCCACAGGGTAGCTGCATAACATATAATAAATGCAGTCTATAGTTTGAAAGAAGCTTGATGCTGCTCTGAGGTAGCCAATAGTCAGAAATACTCTCTGAATCCCTACAGGCTGTAGTACAAATTCCTACCAAAGTGCTAGTCCATGCTCCCCTTCACAGCCATTTTCAACAGATGCTGAATCCCAGTTTAAGTGGATGAAGCTAAGAAGAAACACACTAATGTTCCCATATATTAAAAATAAATAAATAAATAAATAAATAAATAAAATTTTCAATGTTTCATTTTTTGTTCAATAGAACACTTGCATTTTTTTAACAGAAAATGGTTGTTTAAATTATACTTTTGTAAAATCTGGAGTTTAAAATAAGCAACAAAACCCCCAGCATTGCAAAAGCAAAAGAGATTAAGTTGTTATTGCAAGATAGCAAAGAATTGCTGAATGCAAACTGTAAAGCTGGCTGAGTAATCCTGGGAGGTAGAAGTTTTAGGATAGGGAGAAGTGTGAATGCTTGCTTTCTGTGGCTATTTGTAGTGTATGAACTTTGTGAGTGACATCTTGACACCTTTCAAACCAGTGGTAAAAATCCAATTGATTTCAATTAGTTTGGAGTTTCAGCTACAGCAAGAAAGAGGAACTAGAGGAGAAGAGGCATAAAAAGAAGAAATTTAGTTGTAAGGGAAAAAGGGAAGATTACTCTGGCTATTCAAAAATTGAGTATTTATATACTGAAGCCAACATATGGAAGCATATACATACACATTCATATACTAGTCAAAATATAGGTCTATGGATTAATAAAACCCACAAGGAAACAATGGAAGCTCAGCTGGCATCTGAGATGCAATGGGTTTCCTTTAGATTAGGAGATATCCAGCTGTGCTGTTCCAGAGCTACATAACTTAAGAGTTTTTCACAATAAGTTATAAATGCTGAGCTCTAGAGTGTTCTTATTTTAAGATGCAATATAGATAGATTTCCGGTATTGTGAACTTAAGTAGATAACAGAGATTTCACTTCTTTGAGGCAAATGTTTAAAGGCAAAATTTGACTGCAGTAAACAAGCTAATATTTACTGAAAGAGGTGTTTTAACTGGGGTTCCTTGACGCCTCTGAACAAAACCACTTGTTGAAATCTATAGTTTCATTTAGCAAGATTTACTCTACAGCAAGGACTTCTACACTATTAAAACAGAACATGAAGAAAACAGATTCTGGGTAGTTGATACATTCCCCAGCTTAAAATATATGACAGCTCTAATTACAAACCAGATTTTTTTTTTTTTTTTTTTTTGCATCCAGAAAATTGTCTATTACTTTTTACCAAGATCAGCCACATTCTTATATATTTTAACACTTGTCATATATCTACCATTTGATTTTCTTACAAGTACTCATAACAAGGAATAATCTTGTCTAGAATATTTACTTTAATTGATTGTATTTCAATCTTCTGCAGATAGGAGATAGGATAGGATATTTTCTGCAGATATGATTCTGTTTCTATTTGTGAAAGTCTTCTAATTGTGTTCTGTAAAGGAAATAACTCTTAAGAGTATATAGTCTGTTTCATTGATTTTTTTGCCTGCTGGGAAGCCAATGACTGGCCTTGGACATATCACAATGCTCAGAGCAGATGTGATGGTGGTATCATCATCAGAAAACTACTGTCACAAGAAAGGGCAGCCCTTGAACTTCGTGGTAACATTAAACTCTGTAAGGACCTTTGGAACTCATTAAAGTCAGGCTCTGTTACTTTAATAAAACTTCCTCTAGAATTCTCCTAACAGAATACTTGTCTCAGCAGTAATTCAAATTGAAAAAAATAATTAGAAATACCAAAACAAAGGTAACAAGACATACTTTAACATGGTGACAATAGTTTCAATGAAGATATTTCCATCTTCTACAGAAGATTGTGTCAGCAAAAAAAAAAATTAAAAAAAATCAATAGCACTTTCAGATAACAAATAAACCTTGTTTAGCTTTTACTGCATGTGGTATCTCATCTGGAGCTGTTAACTCCTTGTGTTCCCAAGAAAACTGTTTTTGTTTATTTCTAAAGCTCCAGAGCAGAGTGTCTCTAAGTCAATACCGGTAAGTATGTTCAAAAAAGGAAAGAGGAACACAGGCTGGTCAGCCTCATCTTGATATTTGGAAAGACGATGAAGCAACTAAGCCTAGAAACCATTTCCAGACACATTAAGCACAAGAAGGTATTTGTCAGTAGTCAGCGTGAATTCATGAAATCACCTCATGAAAAGTTAACAAAGGGAAGTGCAAGATTCTGCACTGAAGGAGGAATAATCTCGTGCATCATTGGGATGCTGAGGGCTGGCCAGATGGATCACAGATTTGCAGAAGAAGATCTGGGGATGTCCTTGCAGAAAAGAAGGCTGATGGCATCCAGATCTGCATCAGGCACCAGAGGTGTTCACCCCCCTTTGCACAGCACAGCTCTTGTACTGGGAACATCAGAACTGAACACAATACTCCAGCGTGGGTTCAGGAGGGAGGATTACCTCCCTTGACCTGCTGGCAATGCGCTGCCTAAAGCAGCATGGGATGCCATTTGCCTTCTTTGCAGCAAGGGCACATTCTGGCTCCTGTTAAACCAGGTTTCCACCAGGACCTGCAGTTCCTTTCTGCAAAGCTGCTTTCCAGCTGGTTGTACCATAGCACAGCATGGAACATCCACTGCTCCCTCCCAATCTACAAGGCCAGTCACTTTATTGTCCAAGTTTAATGAGTTGGTCAAGGATGACTTCCCCTTGGTCAAGGGGAATGTTAAATTCTCACTACTACTAACAAAAGGTATTCAGTTCCATGCACCCTGTTAAAAGCAACACATGAACATATTGGACAGCAGAGATTGGAGCAGAGATACTGGAACACCCAAAAAAAGGCCATTAGGATGATTAAGGGGCTGGCACACTTTTCATGTGGTGAGATGCTGAGAAACCTGTGTGTGTTCATCCTGCAGAAGAGAAGGCAGAGGGGAACCTTCCCAATGTGTATAAAAGTTTGAAAGGAAGGTTCAAGGAAGATAGGTCCTGTCCACAGACAAGTTAGGAGGTAATAGACACAAACTGAAGCACCAGAGGTTCTGTCTGAACATCACGAATCACTTTAATATGTGACTGAGCATTGGCACAGCTTGCCCAGGGAGGTTAAGGAGTCTCCATCCCTAGAGATATTCAAAGTCTGTTTTGGAAATGGTCCTAAACAACTGGCTCTGGACTTGGTAAGGTGACCAGATGATCCTCAGGGCTGTCCTCCAGCTTCAACCAGTCTGTGATTCTGTGGAAGATATAATCAATTTATCATGTGTTTTTTTCATCTGCCATATCTTGATATTCTACACATGTATTCTAAAATGTAGTTTGCCAAAGATACTAATGGATCACATTGCTATCTCTATAGAAAGAGACATATCTAATTATTTTCTGTATGAAAAGTCTTCTAAAGTGAACTACTATTCTGTATTTAAACTTCTGTTTTCGTAAATTTGCTGGGTTTCCAAGTACTAAGTAAATGAACTAAGAAGTGAACTAGCCAATAGTAGCCTGTAACAATTATAACCCTGGAAAACTTTTTAATTGGATATGGACTTCAGAGAGGTGACACTTATTTTTCTGTCTAAATTAATCACACTTAGTTGATAAAACTAGTCTTACAGAACTGTTTTAGAAGTTCAGCATCTCCAAACATTTGAACAATATTTTGTTTCAGCCCACGTAAAGCCTAGCTATCTGCACAGAGCCTGCTGGTGTCTAGCTCACAACTTTTGATGGTTGGGAAGTAAGCATGCAGACTATGTAGCTCATTAGAGCACTATATCTGTATAATAAGGATTTATTTTCCCAGTCTGTCAGCCAGTGCCTTGTCTGTCATTGTCTGTCAAGCCAGACTTTTGTGAATTGTGATCTACAGTAAAATATTTGAAAGGGATATGAAGTGCTTGAGTTTTACAGGTGTGGCAGGCCATTAACAGTGGTCTTTTCATTTGCTTAATTTATGGTAGTATAAGGTTTCCTAAGATTCTAGTGTGTCAAAATGTCTTCAGTATTTGATAAACTACCAGTGAACTGCTGTAAGGAAGCACAAAAGAAACTCGATCTTTACAGAAGTAGCAAAAATTAATACAGAGTAAATACTCTCAGCAAAGTGTGCTAAACTTTCTAATAAATAAAATATCATAGAGCATCAACACTGGTTCCCTATGTTATCTTCCTGGGAAAATGTACTATTTCCTAGAATAGTGGATAAATAAATGGGATACAGCTTAATAAGCATAATATTTATGTGATATGGTGATTTATTTTATTGGACATAAGTAAGAGATGACACAGCAAGCTCAAGAATTCTTGCTGTCTGCCTCAGTCTTCCTAAATAACATCAATAAGTACAGCAAAATCCAAGTTGCCTTCACCATTACTGGTGAAAGACAGACATATCTAAAGGTATATCTGCCTCCCTAAGCTATTTATTTGTCAAGCAAAATAAATAACCCTTCAGAGGCTCCTGTGGGGTCCCCAAGCATCTTCTATTAAATTTATCTCTATTGTTGCTTACAATCAACATACAGAACAAAGCCAAAAAATTTGCCATTTGTGTCAACTAAACATGCTCTAACCCATTTACTTTAATTGTGTTATAGATCATTAATGGAAAGACTTGATTTGTTGCAGATTTATTTTAAAGTACAAACAAACCCCAGGCCACCAGAATAACTGCAGTGATTGTGTATCATATTTGAGGAATACTTTTTAATCTAAACTTCATAAGTAGTTCATAAACCATATATTTTTTACCTTGAAAAAGAATGTAAGGAAAAGTGTTTCATATCATTAAAGTCATCACATGGATTCCAAATATTGTGAGATTGTATATAATGTATCTATATGAAGTGGATTTTCAGAGATATTCACTGATTTGTTGTGAGAAGTGTGTCAAAATTTTAAGGGATAATAACACCTTATTTACAGGTTCTCTCAGCTTCCTACTTTGTCCCTGAGTCAATAACTATAATACCATATAAATTTATCATACATATTCTTAAAGAATTTTCATTCTATTTCCAATTTGGAAATGCTAGAAATCTATGTGAAAGTTATATAATGTGAAAATTGATTTGTTCTACACAGAATATTCTATGATATAATTTTTTTAAGTAGTTGTGTCTCAGCTACCTATGTAATGAAAATGTAAAATAGAGGTCATACTCTATTTTCACTTCAGGTTTAGCAAGAAAAAATAAAGATACAAAGACTTTGTGAATAGGTTCACAGAAAAAAAAATATATATAGTATATATTTAATATATATAATTCACACTGCACTGGAACAGCATGAACCTCTGGAACATCTGCAATACACTGATGATGTCATTGTGACATTTTCTGACAAAAGGAAAAATAAAATTGTTCAAGTCCTTCTGAAGGCAGTTTTGCCATTAAGCAAAGTAGTAAGCTCAAGGGACCTACATAGAAAATCCAGTTTCTAGGCAAGGTGGATGTCATCAGATCCCAATGGATGTGCTCAATAAAATAACAGCAATGTCTCCACCAACTATCATAAAGGAAATACAACCATTCTTGGGTGTTGTGTTTTTTTGGAAAATGTATATTTCAGATTACAGTCTGATTGTCAGCCTCTCTGTGAGGTGATCAGGAAGAAAAATTACTTCAAGAGAGGGCCTGAGCAATGACAAGCCATTAAACAAATCAGCATGAGGTTGTTCTTGCAGTAGCCTTTGGGCCAGCCTGGGCAGAGCAAGAGTTAAAACGTGCTCTGCAGTGCAGCTGGAAATAACGACCCTTCCTGGAGGCTCTGGCAAAAAGCACCAGGGGACACTGGAGGTGTCAGAATGGCTTCTGGAGTCAGGGATACAGAGAATCTGAGGCCAGCTACACTCCAACTGAAAAATATTGACAACCCCTTTGCTGGATGGTGGTGGGTGAAATACAAATATGGGGAGGCCTGACTGATTGACTTTATCACACTACCTAAAACTTGCAAGGTAATCACCATTATTTAAAAATTTCTAGCAAATAATGTTTTAGTAACCATTATAAACCACTTGAAAACCAAAATGCACAGAAACATTCATAGACTTCTTGGATGTACGCTGGAAACCATCTCTTTCTAAAATCCATTTTATCAAGCATTTCTGAATATCAGCAGTATTCAATCCATTAATACTACAGATCAACTTGTAGGCTCCAAAATTATTTTTTTTTCAGTTACAACCAATTCTTCTCAACAGCAGAAGCAGAGCCAACAAGAGCTGACAGCCTGTGAAAAAATTCCCATTTCTTGACTAAAGAAGGCTCATATTGTGAGGGCCTTCTGAAAGCTCTTACAGTGGCTACAAACCATGCTGAAACAGAGAACTTCTGGCATCCACATAGATAACTGACATCTAATAAAACAACTCAATTATTAACCTCTGAAATGTAAGTTAAATTCAACCTCTGGAATTCTGTTACACTCTTTCAGACCAATTTTTTCATTTTTTTCATGGCATGACCTGGTCTAGTGAAAGGTGTTCCAGTCCATGGTAGGGGGGTTGAAACTAGATGATCTTTAAGATCCTTTCCAAACCAATCCACTTGTGGTTCTGTGACAGAACTTCAACACTGGTATTTACAATTTAATTTCTGTTGTTGAACTCTGTTAAATTCTGTACTGGGTGTAGGTATCAAGGTGAGAGGGGCAGCAGGAGTGGTCCCTGGAGAAAGAGTCCAGGAATGACCATTTGCAGGTGTCAGCCACTACAGCTGGTTCCAGCTGGTTCTGAAGGACCTACTGCAAGACACAGTTTAGCCTGTTTGCTATGGATGTGGCACCTCTGGGAAAGTGCACTTAAGAAAGAGCAGAAATTGCTAGAGAGGGGAGGGATCAAAAAGATTGAGAAGTAAAGATTGAGAAGTAAAAGAGATGGAGACCCATTGAAGACTGGATTTTCCCCTGCAACCTGTGGACGTTCTACACTGGGAGCAGGGAAAAGCATGAGAGGAAGGAGTGGCAGAGAGAGACCATAAGGTACTGACTGCACCTGCCCTGTGCCCCATCTCCTCTGCACTACCTGGGGGAGCACAGAGGAGTTAGGAGTGAAGGACACAAGTTGAGCCTGAAAAAGGAGAGGAAGAAAAGTGCTGTATTCATGTTTTTCCTTTAATTTTCCACTACCTGAATTAATAACTACATTTTAATATTAACTGTCGACTGTGAACCTTCCACAAGCTAATGTTGTCTTGCCTGTGATGATAAGTAATGTCCCTGTCTTCATCTTGGCCCACAAACTTTCTTATTCCTGTACTTATTTCCTCATTAATTCTGCTAAGGCAAGAGTGAGCAAATAGTTTGGTGAGAGTTTGGTTGTTAGCCAGAGCTAATCCATTGAAAGTTCTTAAAGGTGAGCATGAATTAAAAAAGATAGAAAGGTGTACTTTTTTTTTATTGCTATGATAAATTTTCCTTCACAAGTCTATCCAAAACTTGCATAGCCTTAATTCACTAGGCCTCTGCCCAATTTGAGTATTTCTTTCTGATTTCTGCATTCTCTCTTTGCCTCTAAAATGTCCTCTTAAAAAGCCACTTTAGGTTCTAATGGTTTTGTTCTAATATTTTTGTGCTATATATATCCACTCCATTTCATGTTAATGCTAAGTTTTGACACCTGAACTTCAGCTGGAGATACTGCTTCTTTCTGTCATACGTGTGTAGGATAAGGGAGGAGTCCCTCCTTACTGTCTACAAAACAGGAGGCTTTTGTCAAGCAGCTCCCAAGATATTTTCCCAGATAAAGACACACGACTTTTCCTTGGTAAGTAATGCTAAGTGCAAATTCTGTTTAAAACTCCTATTTTCTGTAAAGTTTTTCTGCTTCTGGAGAAAGCTAGTTCAGAACATTTCCTAAGGGGTGATGGTCTTTATCAGAATTTCTTTTTTTTTTTTTTAGAAGAATATTTTGCTTAGCCACTCCAGAATTTTTTCATTCCCAAATCATATATAGTAATCATGTGCTTTTATTACCCTCTACTATTTTCTCATTTCCTCTTTTACACGAATTTCTTTGCAGTTATTAGTTCAGTTGTTCTTTTTTGTTTTCATTGCATTAAATTAATTCTTTAAGCATTTATTGGTTGTAGGTTAAACTGTGATCTTTTGGCTTCTTATGATCTTGTTTAAAAGTACAGGTAAAGTCCTTTGTTTGTTGGTAACATACTGAGACAATGGCTTTCATGTTTATTTAAATATGAAATGAAAGATAATAAAAGTTAGAAAAGAAGGAATATTTTTAACCATTATTTTGTTTCTTTTTAATGGCTTCTCAAATGCGTCACTGTTTAGAGCACTTCTCCAACAAGATGAGAGTGGTTTTGACACTAGTTGGTAGAAAGAGACAAATTTTTGATTGTTAAAAAAGCCCTATTAGATGCACAAGACCAGAAATAAATAAATAAATAACATACTTTTCAAGATTTCAGAGAAAAAATTTGCATTGACTTTTTAATAATCTTTAAAGGAACAATGGACAATGTCAAGTAGTTCTTCATTTAACCTACTTTTTGCCTGCAACTATTCCCATGATATTCACAAGTATATGAACAGCTTTTTTAAAAAGTTAAGTATTCATAAATGTCTCAACTGTATCATACTCCAATAATTCTCTGAAAGTTCTGATGTTCACTGAAAGTGTAGTACTAATCTTGAGGAAATAAAGGAAGAGTCATAGCTGCTGAATGACAGAGACATGGTTGTGTGCACTAATTTTTTCTCAAGCTATAAACATCTCTGGCTACCTGAAGATACCATGACATTCCTTTTTTCAGACCCTTGGGGCATATTTATACTTGATTTGGAGACCTTGGACAGTATTGAGATCTTGTCCATTGCAGATGGAACATTTAAGCTTTGTTTCCAGATGAATATTTTTCATAACTTGCAGGGAATTTTATCTTAAGCAGTGAATTTTTCCAGTTTAACTTTTTTTTGTATCAAATTATTTTATTATGTAGTATCAAAATACTTTTTTTATTATTTTTTAATTTCACTCAGCGATAGCACTCAACAGATCATTACATTTAATTTTTACTTTAAATACCATATTTGTCTTTTCCCAGAATAAATCCACTGTATCTGCTAAAGCTTTCTGTGGTGTATTTGAGATCCCACTGCTCCTTCCTTAAACCCCTCTTTATATGAACCAACTTCTTCATTCATTCGAACACAATAATTTTGTATGAATTTGTTTTTGATATACATGTGTTTGCAATATGACAGAGAAGGAGTAGATGTAGTTGTCACAACCCACCCTAGAAGGCAAGGGCAACCCAGGTTCTTGTTAATAGATCCCTCGGGGTGGATTAGACTGAAACAACATGGAATGATCAGTATTTGTATATAGATATGTGTAGGGTTTAGAGTAATTTGGTGCACAGGAAAACAGGTATGCCGTAGCCATTTTTGGTTGTTATCTACAGTAATATGAAAATATAAAATATAAAAAATATAACAGCATAAAAACATCACTTAAAAATGCATAAGGAAGAGAAGGAAAGGATAAGAGTAGAAAGATCTTGCTACCCATAGTGCACAGGTCTTGCAGTGAGACTTGGCTGTTGCCATTTCAATGTCTATTGATTGAAGAGGTAGTTGCAGTCATGGTTGCAGTGGTGGTTGCAGTCATGATTGCAGTGGTGGTTGCAGTCATGATCCATCAGGTGGTTGTCAGGATCCCAAAGAGGTGGTGCTGGGGGAAGAGGGTCCCAAAGAAGTAGTGGCAGTGAGAGTGAGGGAAGGATATCCCAAAGAAGTGGTGGGGAGAAATCTCACAGGACACCACCATCTGTTGTGTATCATGTCAAATCATAGCCAGGTCCCTTCCCTGGTGCAGGGAGTTTCAAGTGGATGATGTAATGTTGTGGATCAGGGACACTTTGGGTGTCTTTGACACCTTCCAAGATCATACCCCTGCCTGCTACATCAGTGTAGTTGAGCCCATTGCAGCCCATCATGGCCCATCAGCAGAGATGGACACCCTCAGGCTACATGTGAATGTCCCAGCATTTCCCAGCTGGGAGCTATCACATCTGAGTTCACTTGAGTAAGGACAAGAGACAGTCCCCAGTGCAGGGCTTCCCTCTTCCCTTATGGAGCCCAACACCCAGCTGTAGCCTGAGGTGGGCTGTGCTCTTTTCTGTACCTGGGCAGGTGCTTTGTGCATCGGCAGCTCCTCCCCCAAATGTTTGAGGCACCAGCATTCCAGTCTCTCTTCCAGGATCACTTGTGGATACATTCTTCTCCCCAGACCTGGGATCATTAGACAGTAGTATCCTCCTTATCTTATCCCAAGCTCCCAGTCACAGTCCGAATTCCAGTTATTAGGCATATTAGGGGAGGGATGGGCTTTGTTGGTGGCAGATGGACAGCTGTTTTTTTGCAGCTTTCTACAGTGAACAAAAGAACTTTGATGATTTTAGCAGTGTTTATGCCATTAAACATTCCAGTCTCTCACAGTAGTCAAGAACATACAAACTGCTCAGGAGGGCCATGAAACAATCCTCCTCTGAAGGTAGGCTAAGGGAGTTGAGGTTCAGCAAGGAAAACAAAAGGCTCCAGGGAGACTCTACTGTGGCCTCCTAACTCTTTAAGAGGGGCTTAAATAAAAAGATTAAAAGAGAGGTTTTTCCCAGGCCCTATAGGGAGAGGACAGAGGGTAATAGCTTTGAACTAAAAGAAGAGAGATAAAGATTGGATATAATGAACCAATTCTTTGCTGTGAGGATGGTGAGACACTGGAACAGGTTGCCCAGGAAAGTTGTGAATGCCCCATCCCCAGAAGTGTTTGAATTCAGGTTGGATGGGGTTTTGAACAACCTGGTTTAGAGGAACTAATGAAATTCAGGGTCCATTTCAACCCAAACAATTCTGTAATTTTATGATTTTCTCAGAATAAAATTGGAATAAATATTGTAAAACCTAAAGGACAATTCAAATAATTTCACTTACCTGTTATAAATTAATAAAAATACAATGTAACAATTTAATTTTATGCTTTTGTGGTTTAAATTTAATTTTGGGTTAATGAGTAGGCAGCCAGGTCATATAGTCTCATATTTTCTATTTTACTTCCATGCATTCCAATTGAGAATAATCACTATGAAAATTAATTTGTATTTCTAACTAATTGGCCAGTTAATGGCAGCTACCTCAAATGCAAAGTGGGATTTTGCTCACAGAAAAATGGAAGAAGTTGACATCTGAAATAGTTGCTATTTCAGTGGGGGATGATGGCCCATATGACCTCTCAAAATCACTTTGAAATGGCTGAAATAATAGATTATATAAATCCCCTGGCCTTTGGTCCTTCCTGAGTGAAATATGTGCTTTGTGTAATATGTACGAACAGGACTAAAAATTGCGTTTTTTAAAGTTTGAACTTTTTATTAGAAGACAGCAGTCATCCTGTTGTTGTCATCCTGTGCTTTGGCCTTATCTTAGAAGTTAAAAATTCAAACACGTTTCTTTTAAAATATAATAATACACCCATTATTAGAGCAAGGAAGTTTTATAGGAAGCTCTTTTCGTAACCATGTGGTACATATTAAGATATTGAGGATGACATTCAGTGCCAGTAACTGGGTGTGCAGCTGCAGGGGGAGAGCTCTGGGTGGTTGGACTGAGAGGGAAGAGTCCCTGAGCTGCCTTGAGCAGAGGGAGCAGGGACCTGTGGCCAGGCAGACAGAGACATGGCAGGAGCCAATGACCCTGACATTTTTGTGCACTTGGACAGTGAGGGTATAAAAACCCAGGGTTTCCTTTCTTCAGGGTCCCTCCTTGGAGGCACCCAGCTTGACTTGTTCTGCTGTTATTTAATTTCTGCACCAAGATTAAATTATTTTTAGGATTGCGATGACTGAGACTCTGCTATGGGAAAACTTGTGTCGAGCCAGTAAGGAATCTTGGTCTGAATGTGAGAGTTTGATGTGTGTAGCTGCAAAATGACTCCTGTCCCAGCTCAGGTGGTGCAAATGTGGCTCAGAGTGGCTGCTGGGTGGTCAGACAGGGAAGTTTCCTTAACAAAGATAAATGTCACTGTAGAAAATAGGATATATACTCTTTCTGCTCATAATCTTTCTTGTAGTTTTGCTGGAGGAATGAAAGTGTTCATCAGAAGCAAACAAGAAGAAATTAAATTTTTCAGTGTGTTGGATGCTATCAAGGCATATCTAATTTTCATTCAGACTTTTTGTATAAATCTACATGCTGCAGTCTTTAGCAGCAGAGCTTCATGATCAGCATGGCAAACGTCAGTCTTCATTAGTTCATGTTTTAGAAAGCAACATTAATTGGGCTTTTTAGGCATTACATTCTTAATAGTAGGAAAAATAAAGTGCTAAAATCATAAGAAAATACCATGTATTTACTTTAGAAATGTGTAATTATTTACTGCATTTACTAAATATGCCAGAAGGAAATTTAAGTTGATCCTTCAGGGCTATTTCTACTGAAGGTGAAGTATCAAGCTCATTTCTAGCAACTTCCCTTGCACATCAGTTATGGGCCATTGCCTCACACTGACCTCTGCTTGATCTAATAATTTTTACCCAAAGGGAGAAAAGGGGATATAAGCACAATTATCAAACAGACAAACAAGAAGGCAATTTAAAAGTAAAGAAAGTGAGACTCAAGGAAGTAGAATCACACTTTTTTGTACTATTCTATACCACTGCTAAAATTGATATGATGACCTGATTTACACGTAATTAAGACATTTTTCTTTTCAAAATTCAAGTTACTAAACACACACAATTGCTTTGCAATGATTCCATGTCTACTATTCACTAAGGCTGTTTACACAGGAAGAAGGAGGTATGATTTAGGGGTGTTAGAGTGATGTATTTGTTACCTTGGGATTTCAGCATCTTGGCTGCACTGAAGTACTTGCTGAGATTAATCTAAGCAAATGCAAACATGTTTTCTGAGTTAAGATACATTCACAGGCAGTGGAAAAAAAGTAGACATATGCAGGAAGACACTTAAGCTAAGAGTTTCTTTCCCCCTCCATTAACTTCAAAGGAATTCAGTAAGACAAGCTCTGAGTTAGGAGTCACCAACAGAGGTATATAATGCTATGTGAGATGAATTCAAATACAGAAGTTTGCCATCAACCCGTAATGTAATGAGATGTTCTGTATTTAAGGTTTTTTTCTTACAGAAAAATTGTTTGTGATAATGTTCCACATACTCTCATATTGAAAACTTAAAGAATAAATTTTGCTATAGTTATAGATATTGAATAAATATAAAAATGACTTGAAAAGGACAAGATACTTCTGTTTTTTCTAAAAGTATTTATTTTCAAAGATTTCTATTCGGGCTATATTAATAATGTGTCTTAAGGGGCTACATTTTTCCAATTTAATAGGTAATAGGCATGAAACACAATTCCAAAAGGAAAGTACTGAGAAAAACTTTTTATTTCCACTGTGGTCATGAAGGTAAGCCTTCAAAGCATTCATATGTATATGCTTAATGCATTCCATTGTCATGACTATGCTAACAGACAGAAAAATTAGATATTTAGCTTCTGTACAGATTCTGAATGCAATTTTCTTATATTTTCTATTGCTAAGATTATACAGCATTCTACATTTAATTGCCATTGTTCTCTGCCGTGTTAGAAGTTCATTTGAAAAACAGTGACAGCAATAAAAAAAGCCTTGTGCAATAACCCAGCAAGAAAAAACACTTTTGGTCCATGCTGAAACAATTTATGTAACAAAAGGAACTGCAATTCCAGTAAAAAAAAAGTTCTCTATTCTTTTCATACTGAGAATCCAAACATATACCAAATCCTTGGTACACAAACCTCAGATTATTCGCACCTATCCATGTACAGGCTTCCAAATTCAGATTAATTTAGATTTCCTTCTCAGCATATGTAGTAAATGTATTAAATAATGACACATTTCTAAAGTAAAATACATAGCATTTTCTTATGATTTTAGCACTTGCCTTTCCTGCTATTAAGAATGTAATGCCTAAAAAATCCCAATGAATGTTACTTTCTAAAAAGTGAATTAATGAGGACTTACATTTGCTTTACTGAGCATGAAGCTCTGCTGTTAAAAGCTATAGCATGTACATTTATACAAAAAGTCTGAATGAAAATTAGATATGCCTTGATAGCATCCAACCCACTGAAAAATTTAATTTCTTCTTGTTTGCTTCTGATGAATCCCTTTATTTTCCCAGCAAAACTACAAGCTTATGTGTTTCTGGCTTTTTGTTTGTTTGCTTGGGGTTTTTTGTGCACTCAAAATGCTGAAGGGACTCTTCCTGCATCACATAGACATGTACTATTTATGAAAATGAGCGATGCCTTTCTAACACCATATTCATTATTAAAGCTATTAGTAGTGACATAAAGACTCATTCCCTTCTCCCACAAAAAGTCAAGCAAAATTTACAGCTATCTATGGTTGTGAAGGATTAGACACCTCTAGTCTTCATTTACAGGCAAGACAGAGGATATGATTGCTTAATTGTGCATAGATTATGGGTATAATAAAAATCCTGTATGAAATTGCATGGCTCTTAATTCAAATAGCTTTTAAGCTTTGTGTACTATTTTAATATAATAAACTATTCCAAAGCCAGATTTCTGCCACTATTTTCTCCTCTAATTTCTACAGACATAATTTGTATGTTATTGTTAAATTGTTTGCATTATCTTCCTTGCATATTATATTCCTTGCATATAACCTCTTCTTTATTTCTCAGATAAATCAATAGTGGTAAAGATTATTCCCCTGATGACCTGTAAGTTCAAGTTTGATTTCAGTCTAGACTGGTATAACTGTAAATCTAAGTGAAAACAATAATTTCTGATTAGTAACTAGCAAAATTTAATGTTAGGTCTTTGTAATATTTTCAAAAGCACTTTTAATGAAAGCACAAAACTTGTGTTATTCCTTGATACATTCGTGGAAGAGAGTGCTCAGTAAATTCACACCTTTGGTTTCAATAGCCTCAGTAGCAACTTTGAGCTGTAAATTACTACCAGCATTTTTAATACTCTCTATGACAAAAATTGAATTTGTTTCTCTTGCTAAGGTAGAAGCTTCTAATACTTTTCCTGACCAACTCTGTAAAGAAATCTCAATTTTTGGCTTAAACCTCTAAATTGTATGGAATGAAAAATCTGCAATGTATGTAATGGTTCTTATATCTTGGAATATGAGGCCTTTTATTTTTTGCACAAGTATTTTCTTTCACAGCAAGCAGAAGGACATAGAAAGTGTTAACTAAGGGCAAATAAGTTTCACTGCCCTTCCTCACAATGATGAGCTACTTCCCCTTATTTAAGGTGACCTGTGTTAATTTTGTCAATATTTTTCTATGCTTGATTATGCAGAAGATTTCTTCTGCATAGGAGGAATTTCAGTTCTTGAAACTGGAAATATGCCAAATACAGTTGTTTTTTAAAAAAAAACAAACCTCCTATTGCCGAATGTCTTATACACTCTAGTAATTTTAACACTTCAAATTTTATAAACAATTTTGAGAATTCATAAATCTCATGACTGACTACTGTTATCTGGCTAATGTCTACTTCAATACAAGTTTTCAAACCAAACTGTAAACATATTTGAAACAATATAAATCAGTTATTAATAAAATTTATGGCAGCTGCGCTGTGAGGGACATTCTTATAAATGGAAAGTTAACCCACATGGTATTATTTGTGTGATAATATATTCACAGTTATGTGAAAACATTGTTTGCTGGAAAGTTGTCAGGACCATGCTTATGTCACTTAGGATAAGTCAATACCCACTACATTCTAATTTTTGCTTTTTTTTTTTTTTTTTTTTTTTTTTTTTTCTTTTGGTGTAAATTTTAGTAAATTCTCTGGGAAAAGACCTTAGACCTTTTAAAAGTGGTTTCAAAAATATTTCTTAAATGCCCTGCTTTTGTAATAAATGGCAATACCCAAGATTATTTCAGTAGTTGCATTATTTAGTGAACTAAGATAGTTGGAACCTCACGGACATGCCAAATATAATAAATATATGATTTCACATCCTCTAACTTTCTCATATTTTTCTGCCTCAGAAAAATTTGGTACCCATTGGGCCAACGCTGCTTAACCTCCTGCTTAGACCCTGCAATAGAAAAATATGCAACTGATAAAAGACATAAAATTGTAATTTGTTTCTGAAAAATTGATCTATTTAATTATAGTGAACAATTACATCCAATAATTGATGATGACAATAATATCACAAAATTTTTTGTCTGGTTCAAACAGATAAAATTCTTCAGCAAATAAATGAGATTGCTTGTCTCGGTTACATGTTTCCAGCAAGTGCTTTTTTCTTGTGACATTCAATTATTGTAGAGATTTTAAGAAAAAAAGTGAAATAGGGTTTTTTAAATGAAGATCTGTATTATATCCTTTGTTGAAATGAAAAAATAGAATTTCAAGGCTCTAAACATGGAAAATTCTACTTAAAGCAATAATGTTAACCTATGTTGTTAAAAGTGAACTATTATTTACCTCTAACAAGCAGACATGAATTTGGCATGTATTTGGGTGAATAGAATCATTAATTTGCAATACCTAGAAAAGAAAAAAGACAAAAAACCCACTTGTTTTTTTTTTTTGATTTTTTTTTTTCCTGGTTGTGTTAATGTCTTTATTTTCACTGCAATAGATCAAGGTATTGAGGGCACTGCCAGGCCTGACTGTTCTCATCCATCCTCCTTGGGGCAGTCAGTCCCTGGCCATGACCTCCACTGCTTCCAGTCCCCCTGGGAGCCATCAGTCCCCGCCTCAGGGATGCAGTGAGAGCCTCAGCTCCCCCCAGCCCTTCCAAAGCCTGGCCCAGCCAAGCTGGGCACTGCCCTGGGCCGTGTCCCGGCCCAGCCTTGGCCATTGCTACCACAGGGCAGTGCCCAGTGCCCAGTGCTGGGTCACCCTGCTGCCCTGTGTCCCTCCCTGCCCTCCAGGGACAGGGGAAAGGCTCTGCCCAGCCACATCCTGCTGCCCCCCTGGGCAGCCTCTGCAGCTCCAGGGAGTTGCAAGCCCCCAGTATATGACACAGTCGAAAACATTCTCATTTTTTCTGTCAGCAGAATTATTTTTATTGCCAGTCTGAAGCAGCTTTGCTTCAATCTATGGATTTTCATTCTCCTCCTCCCTCCAGGCAGCTCTGGGAAAAGCTTAACCCAGCTAGTTTGGTGACAAACTCTTCTCAAAGCTTTCCCTTTTCCAGGGAACAAGCCCAGAACCCTCAGCCTCTCAGCAGAGCTTCCTTCAGTTTATTGATATATGAATTTATATCCAGTATTATATTTCCCCCTGCAATTAAGAATCTTCAAATATTCCCACTCTGAAAGTACAATCCATAGGAAAAAAAATTGCAGTAACTAAAGTACTAGCCATGCATTCAAACATGGGCTGTAACACTGCAGAGGCTGGGATAGAATAGAAATCAGATTTCATCTGTCACTGGCAGGCAATAACATCTGGAATTCTGATTGAAAGATCTGTGCCTGATGAAGTTTGAGCTCTGTAAATGTGCACCAAATTTCTCAACAAATCAATAAAAAAAATCAATAAAAACCCACAGGAACTCTTTGTTTGTTTGTATGTTTGCTTGTTTGTTTGTTACGATGTTTTTACTACAGATGTGTCATGGTTTTTAGCTCAGAGATGAGGCATCACACAGGCCCAAGCTCAACCCCTACACTCCTACTCCCACACCCAGGTGAAACTGGGAGGAGAAGCAAAGTAAAAGTTGAGATAAGAACAGCTTAATAATTGAAAATGAAGTAAAATACAATAATAACAGTATCATCATTATCATCATCATCACCATAAAAGTCTTAAGTGATGCACAATGCAACTGTTCATCACTTGCTGAGAGATGCCAGAACCCCCTTACTCAACTCAGACCAGCTGCCGTTCCATGTATCTCCCCAAATTTAAATAACTAGGCCTGATGTTCTGTGGTGTGGAATAGCCCTTTGGTCAGTTTGGGTCACCTGTCCTGACTGTGTTCCCTCCCAGTTTGTCAGGGTTCTTTTGTTTTGTTTTTTTTGTTTGGTTGGGTTTTTTGGTCTTTTTTTTTCTTGTCTTTGAGGGCCACCTCATAATTGTTGTGTCTGAATGCATTGGTTAATTTTAGGAATGTATTTACCTTAGCATGATCTTTTTTTTTCTATTTTTTCTTTGTCTTTTTTCTCTTATTTTTTTTCTTTGTCCTTTTTTCTTTTCTCTTTTCTCTCTCTCTCTTTTTTAAAATCAGATATGTTTATTGTATTATTTACAGTAACTATACAAGACGATTCTCTTCATTACAGAAGCTGCATTCACACCTCCTGTAAAGCACTGTATTTCTGTCTTTCATTACTCTCAGTTTCTCTGTGAGACCCAAATAAAGCATGAGAGTTATGAGGAATGCAACTGGTTTTGCAATAGACTTTATTTATTGTCTTCTAGGGACAAGCAGAAGTTTATGGAATGGTGGACTAGAAGTGCAGTGCCATTCTGCAATCACAGTACTCCACGTACTAATTTACCCTTCCAGAAGATTAGAATCTTGTCCAGAAAAGTTCTTTGGTTTGGCTTTGTCCTTAAGATTGGATTTCATTTATTTTATTTTCATTTTGTTTCCCTTTTAAACATATTACAAGAGTAATGGGTTTTGTAGGTTCAGATATTCTCTCTTCCCCCTTTTATTCTTTTGAAAATGAAAGAGAATGAGATTCTTTTCATTTCCATCATGCACAAGTTTTTTTTTTTTTTTTTTTTTTAAGTTTTATCTTTCTTTCTCCCTAGGATTTTAGAGCAAAGATCAACATCTCAAAAATCACTGCAAATTGCTGCATGCTATTGTTGCTTGCTTTAAAAGCTATCTAAAATGGAATCTTACATAATAAAGTTGACAGATATCATCCAAATCATCTCTTCCTGTGTTTTAGCACATGTAGTAGAATAATGCTGGGGAAAAAATTTGTAGAAAGCCAGTAAGCAATAATGCTTAGAGAATTTTAGATGGATTGAACATTAGTGATAAAACCACTTAGGAGCAGAGAAACTACTGAGACAGTGATAAAAAAGAGAATACTGCTTCTACAAAAATAATCTAAAGAGCAGAAGACATATAGATTAATGTTATTGTGTATATGCTAATTGAAATGGAGTATTTTGCCAATTAAAAAGATTCATGACCAGGACTAAATCTGCTACTTTTGTTGATAATTCACAAAACCAAAATAATTTATTCCCCTCAAGGCTACAATTAGTTCAAGTCTGCAGGAAAAACAAGTATTCACATATTTTATGTCAGAGTAAGAAAATCTAAGTTTTCAAAATAGAAAGAACAGTGATTTTTTGTACAAATAAAAAACTTACTTACTAAATGAGTATAAAGCAGTCAAATGTTTAATCAAACTGCTTTCCTACAATTCCAGGTGAAATGAAACAAAGAAAACTGAAGAGTCCCAAATAAATATTATGATAAATAGAAATAAATTCAGCTTGATTTAGAAAAGAAGAATGGATTCTTAGTATTTTCTTAAGTAGAACAATCGCTCTTCCTGTTGCAAAATCAAACAAAGGGATAGAGAATTAATACTTAGAAAACACATGTAGGTGGTAAATAAAAACTAAATCCTGACACGGTTCAAACCTAGCAAAGACCTCAGCAGACAGCAAAAGATTACTATAAAACAATTTTCACTGGATTTATGACAGTCCATGAAAGAGCAGAAAACAGAAAATGAAATAATAACAAGTTATAGATGGTTTAATTTGCAAAAGAGGACAATAGACTAGCTAACATGAAAAAGAGCGTTCCTGGCAGGGTTAAATGGATAAAATGGATAAAATGGAAAAAAACATATCAGGGTTGTGAGGGTCTATGGTACTTATTGCATTGTTCTACTTAAGATGTTCAGAAATAATTCAACCTAGCGAAAACAAGATTCCTGTTGTGTTTTTAACAAAACAAAAGAGGATATAATCCAGAAAGCTTCACTCAAAAAAACCAGACTTTGCTGATGAGCTAAATTAAACTTTTGGTAGGTGAGGGACATTTCATTCTAGTAATATCACTCAATGGAAGCAATTCCTTTGTAAAAAAAACCTCCTATACTTCTGGATCTCTGTATTTTGAAAGAGGGCATTAACAATGCCAACAATTATGAAATTTTACATACCCCTGTAAAATTGATGCTCCTGAACACATATGATATTATTGATGTAAAGAATTTCTTCTAACCAAGATGACTGTCTGACACAAAAACCAAAATATGTATTGCTCTATTTCAAGTTTCTATTTATGAGTCAGCCTAGTTGGACTCAGGGTAAGAAGATATTGTTTTAGATATTGTTTTAGAGTGATAATGTTTAAAACATTTTTCAAATTATTTTTGAAAATTATTAAACAGTAGAGCATCTGATTCATGATAATGTGTATTTCCCTGAATTAACTTCTACATATAGGCATGCATAGAGACTTTTTACCTGTAGAAAAGAATTTGTCTCTGTATACTGGGTCCTATTTTTATATACAAAGGTGCAAAAGTAAAGCATTTTAATTTTGCTTCCCATAGAAGTTAAATACTTTCTAATAAATTACTGAAAAAGTCATACTAAGTCTTTTTGCATTATGTTCTTTAAAGATGCAATGAAAAGGGAGCATACCAGAACATACAATTGATTTTGACTTAACATAATAAAAGCTTTTCCATAACTGAACAACATGTTGACTAAGCAGTTCAGGAAACTGAGAAACAAATGAAAGATATAGAGCACCTATCATCAGTGTATAGAAACAATTTTTCAGAATAATTTTATTTTCCTCAGCTCCAGATGTGAGACTTGTAGGGTTTGAGTTTCACCTTGTTATAAGGAAAGGCAAAAAATCCTCTTCACCTCTTTGAAATCTGCTGAACAATTAGCTGTCCAAACAGTTGAACTGACATCACATTGATTGTTTGCCAAATATTCATGTATACACTTGAAAAACATCCAAGAGAGATTGAACAATGACATGTTTTTCACTCCTGGAAGAAACAACAACCACAAAAGAAAAAAAGCCAACAACAGAAAAAAAACCCAACCCCAAAAAATCCCAACCAAAACAAAACAAAACAAAACAAAAGTGGAAAACTAAAGCATTCTTTAAAAATGGTTATTTGTTTTCATGCAGAAAAATAGTCACATTGTTTAGTGACTTTTAATCATTATATACATAGTGACTATATACATATGGTACTACTTCTACAGTATTCAGACATTTTTTCTTTTAGTTAACTGCATATAATGCTCTAAACATTATATATTTTGCTATCTTCTGATGAACAAAAGAAACAACACTCTCTTTACCTTATGCCTTCACTTCCAAATCAATTTTTTACAGGAAATAACTTTTTTTGCCCCAGGAGAAACATTCACTTTTCAGAGACAATATCATGTTGTCAGCAAATCTTTTTTCATTTAATGGAAAATCACTACTAAATTTGGGCTTAAGATTTATGAAATAGGTCTTGTGTCCCTGTGATGACTTTCATGAGAAAGAGACACAAAAGGCATTGATACTTAAAATCTCAAGGTATATTTTTAATTCTTCATGGAATTCTTTTGATTTCAGTAGGCTTTTTAGCAGATGATATAGTCCTATACTGCAAGGCTGTGGTCATACACTGCTGCAAGGCAACAACATATGCAATTTTTTACTAAAACTTAATCCAGCAGCAGGTGAACTGGAGTTAACTGCTTTAATCCTGCATCTGTCATTGAAATGGTACTTTGCCTATAGCTGTCTGTGTGACCATTTTTCAACATCTCTGCTCCAGAAGATTATTTTGTCTGTACTTGATTCTTGTATTCAGAGAGGTTTGTGTATACCTTGCAATACTTTTTCTTTGTTACCCTCATATGCAAATTTTCCTGCTTATATTTTAGTGTGTGGAAATACTTTCATTGCTTAAAAGAATATAATATTTTAAGTCATGTTTAAAAAAATCATTCTCTAGGTAAATATGCACCTATAAGTGAACTGCATACCGGGAGTTGGGCTTAAGGCAAACCAAAAGAAATGAGGAAATATTGTCTAACATGTGTAAAGGTCACAATATACAGTACATTTGGCTGTAACCTGGAGCTGTAGGCCAATGAGAAAGTGTAAAAGTGTGTTAGCAAACATATATAAATAATCCCAAGCTGACCCTTGAGGGCTGAACATAAACATCATTATCCTCCTGGTGAAGGATTCCAGATGTTGACAATTCATCATTACCTTCCCTGTAGATTTTAGGGCCAGAGGAGCAGGGGAAGCATGAGCAGAACACCAGGAAAAGGGGTAGAAACTAAGAACTTTGTGTAGAACAATTTTAGTTTCATCATTATCTTTTTTTATGTAACTATTAAACCTGGACTAATAATTATCAGACTCTTGAGATTTCAGTTATAGTAACAATAAATTATTGATTTTATTTATATCCAAGATGTGCTTCCCTTTTTTTGCCTATAAACAAGATTTTGAGCATAGTATCCTTCAGGACCTAATTCACTGCATTCAATCTGTTCCAATTACTACTGCTGACCTAGTGGAAACAAGGTAAGTAGAGCACTGCTAATTAGTATAAAGATAACAAGAAAAATCTTACTTTAGGGGGAAGAATTTTTGTTTAAGTCTTACATCTGTATCAGATAAAAAACAGAGTTGTCTTTATATAGAAAAGTGAGACATTTAAAAAATCTATATGGAGACTCCTTTCACAGCTTCTGCCAAGAGAATAAATCCTATTTATACTACTTTTGTGTGCCAAAAAGGACAAAAATTATATATGTATATATGCAGCAGTTCTATATAAATAACCCTAACAAACAGTCTATGCACAATAAGGTATTTGACTCCAGTACAGTGATATATTACAGAGAAATTCAGTTCTGGTGTGACAGCAGGGTTGGAAAAGTGGAGATGGAAGCTGAGGCCTGTGGATTACATTCCACAAATTGTTGAAAGCTTCATGCTCTGTAGTCTTCTGGTGTGTTACATCTACTTTTATGGAGAAGTGAAAGGCAATGCTATTTTTGAATTGCTATGAAGAACTTTAAGTATCTCAGTATAATCACAGTACAGAAGAAAGATAATAATAATAATAATAATAATAATAAACATTAAATTAATAAAAAACTTACTGAAACACAGGGTGAAAAGGAAAAATCCTTTAACTCTAGTGGAATATTCTTGTAACTGTAAGGGAAGCTCACAATCACATTTATCTTGAGTTCTAAGTTACAAAAATTTCTACAATACAAAACATTTTCAAGAGTTTTCACCAACACTGAGTTAGAGGGGAAGAGAGACAGTAATAATTCAGTGGCTATTTAAGAATCACAGTTCTGCAGATATATGACACCTACATTCTAAAGAGTAAGGTGTTAGAGAAGTTCAGATAATATCAGATGGCTCAACAGAATAAGGAAAATAATAGTGTCAAAATAAAAGTGAAATAAAAGAAGGTCAATTACATCAAAATAAAAGAAGGTCCATTAAAGCAAACATAAAAGTTGAAAAAAAAATAATAAAACCAAAACCAGGTAGGAATGAGAAAATTCAAATTTTCAGTGTTGAACTTCATCTTTACTAGAGCAAGCATTCAAATATCCCATAACAGTGGATCCTTTTAGTCAGAGTTTAAAAATTAAAAAAAAAATAATTTCCAAGACCAGGTATGTTAATTAGACCTCAAGATTTCTCTACTAAAAATATTTCTCAGACATTATTCCTATTCATTTTAGCATGACATACATTTCATCAATGTATGAGAAAACGACCAGAAGAAATTGGAGAAAAAGCATAGTCCTGAGTTCAGAAAAGACCTTCATGTCTTGATCTACCTACATTTAAAACATTCTGGAGGTTATTCAAAAACATGTGTTCAAGGCATATTTTTGGTTGCTCTGAAAGTTTCAGTCTTATGGGCTTGCACTCTCCCAGAACTAGTTTCTGATCTTATGGGCAGCTTTCAGGAGTGAAGCAGAAAGGGTGTACCAGACTGAGAATATTAGGACAACGATGCCTCAAGGTAAAGCATTTTGTGTTCACTTGCAAAAGAGTATTAACAGAGAGAGACACAAAGAGCTACTCTAGAGAAGCTACTATGGCAATTTTTTCCTGTTGAGAAAGAAGTCTTTCATTTTTCTGTCCTTCAGCTTCATACCCTTTAGAATGTACAATAGAACTTTTCAGTCCCCCAGGGGTATATTAAGGGTAAGTTTATAAAAGGGCTATCAGATGTTTTCAGCTTTTTTTAGCACAGATCATATATGTACCTTAGATCTTGTGCACATGAAGCTTACAGTGTGCATGCTAAATACTGCTTTGCTAACTGATGAACAAACTGGTAGAGAAAACCCCCAAAAATCAGAATAGTTGCTAAATATGTTAATTTTAGCATTATGAACAACCACTATTGTCAAATAAATTATGGTTGCAAGAGATTGTGATTTTCAGTGTAAACTCATTGGCTACTCCTGCCCCTACTCTTTTTTCTTCTTATGTAATCTGACTGTTATGTAATATAGTAGTTTATGGGGTTTTGTTCTGTTTCTTTGACCAAGACCAAGACTGGGAAGGTTCTGAGTTCCAGCAGCACTTTATTTACTGGCATATCTATTTAGATTTCCTGGGAAGGTGAAGGGGTGTCAAACTTTGTCTGGTAGTGTAGGAATGGAAAGGTATTAGCTGTGATTTCAAAACTGCATAAAGGTATCTAAATTCTTATTAACTTGGCTGGTCAAACAGCACAAGCCTGAGAAGTTCCCCCAGATACCCATTGGAGCAGACCTTTTTCTTCAGCCATTGATACCAGGCCAGTGTTTAAATCATAAAAAATACATTCTCAAGACACATTAACATTTCTACAATAATGATCACATTCTTATGCTCACTATTCCGTCTCTTTGATAATGTCTTACTGCTAGATTATTGTATTGTAAAAGGCAATCTCTATTTCCTTTTCTGTGAGAGTATTATTACATTTTACTTTGGGGTATTTTACATTTCCTCTGTGTAACTATATGGAAATTTAAAAATGTGTGTTTCTGTTTTCCTTAAAAGACAAATGTTTCCACAGCCTTTTCAGACAATGATAATTGAATGCTGGCACTAAAAAGTACAATATTTTTAAGTACTATTAATATGCTTGGTATTCTAAGTATGTTTAAAGATTAATCCAGACTTTACATTTCTTCAGTAAGTGTAGTTATAAGTATATGTACATGTACATGTGTGTGTCTTTACAGATATACTTCTAATATCAAATGTATACACTAAAATAAAGCTTTAAGCATTCAATTTATTCCCAAATCCTCTAACAAATTTGTTAGCTTTCATATTCCTTTCTCTTCTTTCATTTTCAGGTCCTGATTTTTACTCTACTCTGGAAAAAGCTACAAAATTGATAATAAAAAGGTGATTAGGATAAAGAGCAAAACTCTTTGGGTAAAATGCTCCTAAAAACTAACTGAAAAAGGAATTGCAATAAAGTGCTAATCTGAAAATTAACTTGCTTTTCTTTGTCTCTTAAAATTACAATAATCATGCAAGTTACTGGTCTTCTATGTAATATTTTAATTATTATAAAAGAGAAGCATAATGAAAATTATATAACCACAATCTAGTCACAAATTATTCCAGATTCCAATTTTTTAGTTTATTCTTTGACTTGCACTGCTTTTTTCCATGCATTTTAAAGTATTGATGCATATGTAGAGGCACATTGCTTTTTGCAAGTAGAACTAGCACTTGGATGATGGTAAAAGTTAGTTTTTTAAAGAATTAGGCTTTCATCTGCAGAGATGTTAATAATTATTTATGAAATTGGGAAGATTCCATCAAAATCATGGAAAATATTACTGTTTGAACAGAAAAGAAGACCTCATATTTCATATTTTGTCCTTTAGAAATATGTATTTAATATGTATTTAATATTAAAATATATTACACTTTTCACTACATTAACACGGGTTAAGATGTTTAATAAAACTTAGAGCTTCAATTGATGCCTTTCCTGGTCTTAAAAAGTTGAGAGGGATAAGGGTTTTTTACCTTGGTAATATAATTAAGATCCTTATGGTGCACCACCTTGCCAAGGTGGGATGCACTGCAATGCATGCCCTTGATAGATGGTGTGTACAATTTACAAACCTTAAAAATTAGTATATCTGACAAGGATGCCCAATGGGAGGCCTGGATGAACAGTGATATTCCCCCATTTGAGGAACTCCCCCCTGGATGGGCCAAATCTCTAGTTTGCAGGATATTTTTCTAGAGAGGACCTTGATTTCTCAAGATAGCATAGGGCTTTCTTGCCTCCTACTATGAGGCCTCTGGGATGTTTGTTCTCCTGGCCTAAAAGAATACTAGGGCTATGGTAAGTTACCAGACTTAAACTATTGCAAGTATGCATGCTAAGAATGCTGAGGATACATAAAAGTCATATAAAGGATAATAAAACAAAAGACAAAAAATAATCTTGCCATCACAAAGAGGGCAGAGTTAAATAGCTAATGTGTTGGTGCTGCCTGAAAAGGCTGTCCTGGAACAGAGACTAGACAGAGGAAAAGGACTAAAACAGGTATTTATTGAGAGGATTCACTTTGGGCAGTGCAAGAGCCCAGCTGGGGCTATACCCAAATCAAATCCAAAATGCCTCCTGGTCACGAGTTTTTACACTTTTATAAGTTCTGGTTCATCTATATATTGGGGTAAATTGTTCAGCCACAGCCCCAGGCTATGAAGCATCAGGCCCCTGGCTTGCCCCCTGCCCTCAGCCACTGTTTATGCTTTTCGGGTACCAGTTGTCCTTGACTCTACAGCTAGAAAGGAATTACTTAGCCTAACTACCCTGTGAGGAGAACTTACTAACACCTAATATGAATTTCAGAGTTACACACTAAGCAGCAGAGATTCTGAAAAATAAAAAATATAAAATCCAAGGCATCAATTGAAGTAGGATATTTTGTGATTATTTTTTAAAGACGTATTCAGGTTTTATATAACTAAAGCAGAAATTGGATAAAATTCACAGTTAAAGTCCAGAAAATTATCCCAATTACCCTTTTATTTGTGATGTACTCAAGCTCCATACTGTTTACTTTTTCCTCTGTGGGAATCATCATGCATTTGTGCTTCTGGTTTTGTGCATATATGAAAATCCTAATCATAACACTACTGTGTAGCTTGAAATTTATTTCATGACTATACTGCACCTACATATTTCCCCTTATGATGCTCTCATATCAGATGCTGAAATTATGATTTCTGCAAATCTAAATTAAATTATCTAGTGCTTAAAAAGGTACAATCTCATTACATGTCTTCTTGCCTCTACACTATTGTATCTATAATCTTATACTTCTCCCAGTTTCTGAATTGAAATGTGAATTGTTGTGCAGGGAGGGTTTCTGTAGACATTAACTTATGATATAAATGACCCCACACTGGCAATTGCCACCTAATAAAATAAATTTGTTAGTAAGGAGTCACTGCTGAAGACACAGGTTTAAAATAGTTACTGCTAGATAGCTTTTTTTTAAATATGAATTTCATGGAGTACTCTGTATAGGTTACTGTAGGAAATGACAATAATTTATTTTTCGGAGCTGTTGATGATCTTACCTAGAATGACATACATGGCTAAAGTCACTTGGTCAGATTTAACAGTGAATTTCCAAGTATGAGAAGCAGACAATTCCTATTTTGGAATAATTTGACTCCATCCCTAATTTTAATCCAAATAGGCATTCTTTTTTATTAAAAAAGGGGGGAGGGGAGCAAAAAAAGTCTGTTTCCCACAGTCTAATAATTTTTCATTTGCATAATAGTTTACCAAATAACATACTCTGTCATGTAACTTTAAATCATCTGTGATAAAAAATGATCATAAATAAACTTAATGTCTCAGTCATTATAAACACATAGTAATTTCGTGTGATTTGCAGTTATTGTAGACTTATAAAATGTTAATGAGTTATAACAATACCACCTTGATTTCTTTTCAAGGACAGAACAGAAGAATTCCCTGTAATTTTCATCATAGACAAGATTGGAAAATTATCTCATAATTTTGTCAAAAACAAATGAAAAAGGTCTCAGTTTATGCTTACCTGCTTCAGTTCTTTCCTGAGGAAACATCCAAGATTTGAAAACTGCAGAGAAGGATATGTTTTACAGTTGTGCCTCCTTAACAAATAAAAATAATTATTTTCTTAGGAGAAATTCTACTGGGACCAACTTTTTAAAATTTGGCCCAGTCATCAAAATGGCACCATTTGCGTTTTTTGCAGAATTATGTTACTGTTTACCTTTCTTTGTCATTTGAGAACTTGAAAATCATATGATTTTTTGGCATGTTCTCTGCTGAAAATAGAGAACTTGTCATTGGATGGAAACAGGGCATTGAGTATAAGGTTCACACTTAATATTTTCTTCTAAATTAATTCCACTGAGCAGCAGCTATGTGTGTTTCCCCTATTTTTAATTTAACTCCCATCACCTTTTGCTATTGCACCTTTAGATAGGAGTTTATCTGTACCCCAGATTGATTAAAATCTATGTGACTATATGCAAATGTCTAGTGAAAAGAAACCCCCACAAGAAAAGATGGCAACATAATTGGTAAATGAGACAAGCAAAAGCATGAATACAGAGAACGATAATGAAGGAGAAGCAAAAAGTGAGGGAAAAGTAAAAGGGTTCAGGAACTCTGTAGCTCAGCAGTCAGTGAGAGGCTGTGTCATATTCATATATCAGGTTTTAACCTAAATGCTGTATATCAGTGAGCTCTTGCAGTGCATTACATGTATATAAGAATGTGTATTTGTGGCTCTTGAATATTCCAGTGGTTATATGAATAGCAAACAATTCAGTGGCACCCTCATTTAGCTTTCAGATATAATGAAGTGGTAATAGACCTTCCTAGCTATGAGAACATTTGAGTTTCTATGTCTAATTACAATTTTTTGAACCATAGTCATGAAAATTGAATCATTGTGACAATAGTCTTCTGGAAATTATGCCATAGAAGAACAAAATGCAGGCAATTTAATGTTTGCTATGGTTCATCAAATTCAGACTCCTCATGCATAACTTGGTCACATTTATTTGTGCACCACAGGGATATAACTCCAAAAGGGAAAGCCAGACTCAGAATGTGCTTCAGAAAAAGATGTTGTTCCCTTGGCAACTAATATGGTACTAAATGTTCTGACAGGTAGCACATCTCACAACATTGCAACACATTGTTCTTATTGCAGAAAATGTATGAAACCCAAAATCCCATACTAAAAGTGAATGCAGCAGATGTTCCTTTATCTTTCATCCCAAAATGCTTGTCACCCATATAAAGTTGTTTCCCATTCCTCTGCCCCTCTGCCATTTAATGATTGAATTTTTTCCCCCAATATATTGTTTTACCTAGTGTATCAGTCTTTTCCTTCAATTATTTCTTTCAGGCTCAAATTCTCTCTTTCCAAGGTTCCTGTTCCATTTCCCACATGCATCTTAATTTCTTTGTCTTTTCATCTGACCTGAAAGACTTCTCAGGAAAATATTTTACTTTCAATTTCAGTTGCTTTCCATTGCCCTTCCAATAAGCTTTAATTGAGGCTGAAGAGGCTTTTTCAGCATCAGCATTTGATCTGGGTTCACAGGGGCCAGCTGGGACTATTTTGTTGTGCCCTCTATGTTGCAATAATCTTACAGTGGTTGCTGATCGCCCTGAGCTTGCAACTTGATCTCTGTGACACACCCTGGCTCAAAGTGATTATCAGAAAACAGGACAAAAGAAATATAATAGAGAGAATTCTGTGAATGGAAAAATTTAATGGTCTTACCAGTGGTGGAACTCAACAGAAATATGGAGAAAATATATATTTTGGGAGACATATATTCTGCAACTGTAGTCAGTGGTACAAGCAAAGACAAAGAATAGAGCCAGTAAGGTGGATCTCTTTTTGATAATGACAGATTTTTTTATGTCTCTGTGGCCTGGTTTAGAGTTCATATTCTGCTACACTGCTGTACTTCAGTGTGAGGATAGTTTGATAGCAAAGTTAAGGACCTAGCATTTTTCCATGCTCTGCCATTAAGGAAGGGCACAAAAAGGCTTGAGGAGGCATAGCTAAGACAGCTGACCTGAAGTGATCAGAAGGATACTCATATAACACTCGTAGAATCATACACATTTTTGGGTTAGAACCATAAAAATCATCTAGTTCCAACCCTCCTGCCACAAGCAGGGACATCTACCACTATACCAGGCTGTTCAAAGCCCCATCCAACCTGGCCTAAATCAATTCCAGGAGTGGGGACATCCACAACTTCTCTGGGCAACTCGCTCCAGGGCATCACCACCCCACCACAGTGAAGAATTTTGTCTTAATATCTAAACCTGCCCTCTTTCAATTTAAAATCGTGATCCCTTGTGCTATAACTACACTGCCTTGACCTTTATTTTCCACTTTTTCTTATATTTTATGTATAATTCTTAAAATTTTGCAGGTTTCATTTTTTACACAGCATTTTAATTCAGCAAACTTTGATATTTAAGGAAACATTTTAACATAAAAATTTGCCTTACATTTTGTTCAATGTCTGATATCTTTTTCAGAAGCATGCACACGTAAAAACATCCAGAAACATCTTAAATTCATTTATTTTGACCTTTGGTTTAGGATTAACAATTTTAATTAAGTGATTAACTACTTAGTGGGAGATAGTTTACTGACTCAAAGACAAGGGCAAGATCCTCTTTATCTTTTATATTTTTTGGCTGAAGATCAAATGTATATATTTTCTTCAATGCACATAAGATTACATTGTCATAAGTAAACAAATGGAAACATTTAGAATAAGCAGTGTGATCATTGTAGTTTTTCATTAGAGTTCAATAAAATTTGGTTAATATTTTCTATTTGTGTAGTCATATACTCAGTTCTCTTTCATTAGACAACACTAGAATTTAGGGATAACATGCCATGGAAAAAAAAAGGAAAAATTTTATTTTTCTAACTTTATCAGTGTCCTGATGCTTCAGTAATATTACCAATGAATGAATGAATAAATAGAGTTTTAAGACAGTTCCTTCTTGAAAAACACATTTTTTACAGTTTTTCACAAAATAGAAAATGCTGGATATCAGTTTGAAATGCAGGAATACTGGGGTTTCTCTCCTTTCTCTTTAATTTTCTGAAATGGAATTTTTCACTTGAAACAGATCACCTCCCTTGACCTGCTGGCACTGCTCTTTCAAATGCACTCCAGGGTCACATTTATTTGTGGCCCTCTTGGCCACAAGGGCGCTGCAGACTCATCTGCACCTTGTTTTCCACCAGGACCCCCAGTCTTTTTCCACAGGGCTGCTTTCCAGCAGGTCAGCCCCAGCCCCTGAGCTGGTGCACGGGGTTACAATTGCCCAGGTGAGGGACCCTGCACTGACCTTTGTTGAAATGCAGACAGGTCTTCTGTGCCATCTCTCCAACCTGCCCAGGCCCTTCTGAGGGGCTGCACAACACCCAGGGGGATCAGCCCAAAGCTTCTCCCAGCTTGATGAGTATTTTATGAGTCATTGATGAGTAAGTTTAACAATATTGGGGGCTGTATTGAACCTTGGGGGACACCACTGGTGACAAGACTCCAGCTAGATCCTGTGACGCTGATTGTGGCCCTCTGGGATCTGCTGTTCAGCCAGTTCTCAATCCTCCTTGCTGTCCTCTCATCCAGTCTGTATGGAAGGAGGTCCAATGGTATCTACTGTATGAACTGTCATTGGTCGATAATTTTTATTTCGAATGCACAATTTTTAAATTAGAAACAAGAGATTAAAGAATATGGAGCTAGACTTTTCAGTGGCATTTAATAACGTTGGAGCCCATGGCCACAAATCAAAATGGAAGGAATTCACTTTGAACAGGAAAAAGCTTCTTTCAATTGAGAACACTGGAAAATATTCCCCAGAGACTATTTGAAGTTTCCACCTTGAAGACATTCAAAAGCCACCTGGTGATGGTCCTGAGAAACCTGCTCTATGTGACCTTAATTCAGCAGGGGAACTGACCAGATGACCTCCTGAAATCCCTTCCAATCTGAGGGACTGCAATTCTGTGAATTAGGAAAGAGATGTTAAACTCTACCAAGGTTTAAAAATGTTTAGGATTAACAGTAAAAATCACAGGTAGTTACTTCTGCACGTTAGAAACTCTATTTGTCTTTTGTTTCCATACAATTTTGCTTTTTTTTCTTTTAAGAAAGAAATCACAAAGACTGTTATCAGGAGCACAGTGGTGTGTTCTCTTGCAAGCCTTGGAATGAAGGTAATTCAGTCCAAAGATTTTAAGTAAAGTCTCAGAGCTCGTAGTTTTATGGCATTCCTTTTGCTATCATAATGCTGTGTTATGGATTAACACAGCATATAACTGCACTTCCTTTAGAAATGTGTCCACTGGTCATGAAATCTATAAAGGCAGTTAAATCATATTCAATGATTCTAACTGACAACTGACATGGTGGCTGAAGCAACTTCTATTCTGATTAAATTGAGGGTTTGGAAAATCTCTAAAGAAATCAAAAGGGTCAGAAGCCAGGAAAATAATAAGTTAAGGGACTTCATGTTTATAAAACCTTTTTAATGTCACCACTATCCTTTTTAAACTGAAACTGGCTGAAAGAGTGTGCATTCCACTCTGGGGAGCTGCAGGGGTTTCTTTTAAAATGGATTATCTAGGACAGAATTAAGCCAAACTAAGGAAATATTCTATCTGAGAACCATTTATTGGTGATGAAAAGGGCTTTGCCCTACTAAAGAAGAACAGGAAAGGCGGAAGAGGAGGAAGGAAAAAAAAGAATGGGGGGAGAGAGGAGGAGAGGAGACAGGGAGGAAAAGCGGGTGAACCTTTCTAAAGGACAGTGGCCTCCTCCCTGTTAAGTGAAATGGCTGTCAGGCGAAGTGTCCCTAGAGACAAGGTTAAATTGGCTCCCCACAAACAGCTAAAATTAGTCCACTTTGTGTTTGTTTGTTTGTTTTCTATTTTTTAATGTTTTTTATCTGCAAGTAAACCATGGATGTTGCTTTATTTCTTAAATAAAGGATTCATTTAGGTAGCTTATTTTTCTATAGAATAATACAGGTAAATTATTTTTTTCTGTCATATACTACAGCTTACCTTTAGAGAAGCATAATTTTCAGCTCTCAGATATATGTTTATGACAAAATGTAATGCACTGCTGAAGCAGAATGAGTGTAAGCTGTCTCGTACATCTACTCTAACACATACTGACTCTTCCGAAATGAAGTAGGAGGGTTTAATACAGCTAATTATCAAACACAGTAGATCAAATATAGTACATGTTTACTATCAAATGTCTAAATCTTTAAGTATTCAGATAAAGACAGGCTGATTTTGAGTACTGCTTGGGAACCCTTACTTCTTCCAACTATTTTGTGAAATATCTAGGATTCTGTGACACCTAGAATCCATGAAAGGACGACCAAGGGACGTCATTGAAGGTTCTTCATTTATCTGAAACTCCAACTTTTCTATGAAAAATAAACTTCTTTTCTAATCTTATAATTATTAGTGAGTATCCTGTTCTGATTGTTTTGCTGAAGTATAAGTGCATAATTAAAAGTAAGTAAATAGATGGATACTAATAGTAACCTACATAAAGAAAGCTGGCTGTTTTGGAGAATATTTAATAGTAGATCCCATAAAGAAAACAAAATTCAAAAACAAGAGAGAAAAAAGAAACTGTTTTAAGCAATTTATTGATTTTTAAAACATAATTTTTGTGTGATTTCAATTTTTTTTTTAATTTGGAGGAAAATAGAAATAACTTCTCTATGTGTATGTCTGCTTGTACATTTAAGGAAGAAAAATAATGGTAAAAATCATAAAAATAATTTTATTGTAGCATTATTATTTAGTATATCATTATTATTATTTAGTATATAGTATTTGAAGTTCATACAACTTCTTATGAAAGTCTCAGCATTTAGCATGTTTGAAAACCCTGTTTCATAAAACATGAAAAATATGTCAATCTACACATTTCCTTTGATCCTTTTTGTACATATACTTTATGTACTTTATCTGATTTAACTGTAGACCACAGACTCTCAGAAGTAAACACTGTTTCCACAGTGTCTAAAATACTCTGGAAGTTGCAGAGTTATTGACTAAAAAAAATGTAATATATGCAGTTAAATATTCCTCCTTATCAATTCCTGTCAAACATGCAGATTTTCAAAGCCTCTGGAATATTCTCAAAAGTAATACATGTTTATAAAAATGAACTGGAAATTTACAAATAAAATATATTGGTTTTTGTCTTCAGAACTCAAGATTGGGTTTTTTTTCTAGTAGTGAATAAGATTTTATTTTTACAAATAGAAAAACGCCCACAAGACCATGTAATAAAATGTTCTTACATTCCATTGAATTTTCATCAATATGCATGTTAATTTCTATTATATTTTAGATGGTTTATTAAAAATGCCAATTTAAAAGAATTTAATTAAATCACAATATTCCATGAGACTAATTTATATCCTTCTTTCTCACTGAAGAAATAGGTACAATTTTGATTTAGTTCATGGTCATGGTAGAATTTTTTTATTATGAAGGAGATCTCATGATCCAAAGTGGAAAAATCTATTCTTCCTGACTGAAAACTTATAACTTTACCAGTGCTCAGTCTAAAACTTTTGAAATTATTTATATCTACAACAAAATGTCTTTGGCTTGCTCAAAATTTGAAGGCAGGGCTGTTACTTACTTCTGTTTACTAACAAACTTTGGATCACAGCTTGAGTCATGACTGTCCCTCTGTGTAGACATAAAAGTACCACCAGTAAAGTTTTAGACATGGTGAAATTTAATGAATGCATGAAGCTTACTGTAAGACAGGTTCACTGACATAGGAAAGCTACTCTAGCAATTCTTCTCAAAAGTCACAAACATCCATTTTTGCTTTAGTTTTTCTAGGGCTGTGTTAGCTATTTACATTTTGCTTCTCTCTCCAAAAGGGAGGGAAAGAAATGAAGGATGTGGTATTAACGTAGGAACAAGATCCAGAGGAAAGAAAACCTTTTGTATGAACTTCTTAGCTAAAGGAAAATAATTGAAAAAAAAAAAAAACAGGGATAGAGGGAAATGCTATTTGCAAGTGACTTAACCTCCTGAAAATGGGAAATTATTGGGCACACAGTTTTTTTTCTCTGTAACTCTAATAGTCATATGAAGAGTTCATAAATAGTGTTAGCTCCCTTTTCAGAACACACTTTTAATCCAAAGTTCATTCATGCAACAATGAATGATACTTCAGATAATGCCATTTCACAGCTTTGAAGTACTACTTGCTCCAATTTCTTGTAGTGCTTATAATTTTAAAATATTTTCTACATATTTATGTTTTTGTTTTCTAAAAATTAATCCAAAAAGTGAATTAGAATTTTTCTGTGCAGAGAGAAGACAAAGGATATGCAAGCCTGAAACAGAACCTGACATATTTGATGTTAGAACAGGGAAAAGATCAAACCTCATGATGGGACCACTCTAAACCTATATATATCAGAAAACATGCACACTGGAGTCATTTAACTTGATATTAGCCAAAAGAGCTGAACTCTTTCCAATGGTGCCCAGTGACAGGGCCAGAGGCAATGGGAAAAAATGCAGAAGTTTCATCTAAATATAAGGAAACACTTTTTTACTGAGTGTGACTGAGCACTGGCACAGGCTGTGGAGTCTCCATCTGAGGTGACATCCAAAAGCCATCTGGACATGGTTCTGTGCAGTGAGATCCAGGTGTCTCTGCTTGAGCATGTGGGTTGGACCAGATGACCTCCAATCTCAACCATTCTGTCACACTGGGTTTGAGCACGTTGAGCCTCACCTGCTCTTAACTATCTTACATGGGCCTTAAATGGGTCTTAAATATCACTGTTTCATCTAGAGCTTGCATAGCTTGATTGCAGCCTCTATTCTAGCTCTTGCTGGTCACTGTGGGATAACTCTGAGAGCTGAAACACTGGGGCAAAAGAGGTACTGAGGTGAAGCCAGGACATTTGACAACACGGAGGACAGGGAGCATCACAAATCTCCTTGTAAATTTTCCAAAAGGCAATCAGCTAACATACAGACATTTGCTAATTTTTTTTCTGATGAAGTGCTGATTAGCTCTAACATGGATAATCAACTGTCCAGTGTTTCACTGGATATAGAGCTATTTAGACTACAAAACTTCTAAAGAGTGGACTGAAACAAAGTTTTGTGCTTGCATACTTAACAAACAGATTAAACGTGTATTTCATTGCCCTGTTTGCAAATTGTACACTCATGTGAAAATGAAACTGAAAAATTACAGTGAACTTCTAAAATGTGATGAAGAATGCTTTTGTTTTTATTATTTTTCTCACTTTCCAACAAGAAAAGTGAACTCCTTCATCTTTTTTGTGAGTAAATATTTTAATAAAACTAACAAAAGAAGAAGGTAATCCATGAAGAAATGTTTGAACCATTTTGAAATTGTAGTTTTCATGTACTCCTGAACGCCATAACTAAAAAAGCAATGTGATTAAATTGAATGTATCTAAGTAAAGTTAATATGCCAATATAAGAGCAGGGAATATAATCTACAGATAAATTGCTGAAGAAAAAATTTTTTGCCACAAATACTGTAAAAGGTCTTCATAAATTATTTGGTTATTTGACTTACAGGATTACACTTGAAGAATAGATTCATCCTATATCAAAGATATATAAAAGTATCAAAGATATATAAAAGTATCAAAGATACTTTTAAGTCAACAGATGTAGACTGCATTTAGTAGGACACTTGATTCTGTTTTATAAATATAAAACAAAAAGATCAAATAACCAAAGCAGTGTCCAGCAGACTGGAACACATTGATTAAGAATATGTTAATTTGAAATCTCTATAATGCCTGTGTCAGACTAAAGGATTAATATAACAAAAGTCGTATTGGTCATGCCTGCATGTGAGACACAAAGATGTATGAAGTTAATGGAGTGAAAATAGTGTTTATTCTAAACTGCAAATTTTGTGAATGCAAAAAAGTTTGTCTGCAATGTGCAATTGCTCACTCAAAAACCTTTGTTCATCAATGTTTATATTTACTATTTTGATTTATTTTTACATATAGTTTTACTATCAAAAACTTCATATAAACAAATTTTGAAAAGTAAGCTTTTGCATAATAGCAGACCAGTGAACAACAGAAGACTTTAAGACTCAGTGTCCAGGATTAGAAACCTAAAGAGAAAGATGAACAAGTAGTAAGAATATAATGTAATAAATATGTAAATATATATAAATAAATATAATGCCCTAATGTGCACTATTTATCTTGTTTGCTTTGGAAGGACAGTGAGCCAGCCTCTATGAAATGAGATTGACTTTTCCAGAGATAGCCAAATTTTGTGTCTGATGATAAGGAATATGAAGAAAAGAGGGAGACATTCAGAAACTTACTACTGCTATAAATACAGATAGTTATTCCTAAATTTGACCACTTATTTGATGGGATTTTAATGCTATGAAGGACCTTTTCACTAAAAGTCCTCCACCTGCTTTTGACTGAATGACTGACTGCTTCTTTTCTGTGGAAATTGTTACAATTCCTCCTGTGTGTCCCCATTTTTCCCTAGAATAACTAATTTTTTTAATAATCTAAGCATAAATCTCAGAAGGAGACCTTCCACTCTACCTCTCCTTCTATTTTATGAGGCTGAAACCTGAAGTCTCATTTAATTTCTTTAACTATAACTAGAAATTTGCCCAAAGTACTGCAACTAAGAACATTCCAGTCTAGGCAAAACATGTCTTACCCTGCACATAAGCTTGGAGAAATCAAATATGTAGCTTTTATGCATTATGGACATTCATGACAGGGATTAAAAAAAAATATAATTGCTTTTTCCCGATTTTAGAATGCTATTTCCACCCCCCCCCGTTGTTAGGAAGCCTTAGAGATAGTTGATGGTCTCTATTTTATTGTTTTGTATAAAATTGCTTTTACATTTTATGAGTCGAGAATAAAAGATAAGGCAGCAAGTGATAAGGGATAGAAAAGTGACTGCATGCATGCATGGGCTCTAATACTTTGGACAGGTTCATATTAACACAAGAAATCAAGAGTTAGAAAAAAGTTATTTTTGACAGCACAGGAGAGTTCAAATTCAGTAGTGCTATTTTGAACAGACAGTAAGGGTTCCTGAGTAAAACTCCATAGGTGTGCATGCTTATCCCTAGAATGTAGTGCTAAATGTCCATGAGCCAGATGTCATCTGGCTAGTATGTCTGGAAGCAGATAAAGCACAATGCCATGAGTGTAGCTGTGGAATGAGACTCAGTGTAGTGAAGTATTTAGGCTAATTAATATTATTTCTTGGGTTGGTTAATTGGCTCTGGGGTAGAATGATATTTGACCCAGGTATGAGGCTGTGATTCTGGAATTAGATAATTTGCTGCCTGCTACTTCATGCCTTGTGCTTCATTGAATGATAAGCAAACCCTGTGCTTCTTGTCATGTGATACAGGATATGTGCATGGCAGCTGTGCTGTACTAACCTTCCTGCAAAAGATAAGCTCTGATAAGCTCTGTTTACCTATATGGTAGGTATGTTTTTGGGTTTTTTGTAAAGAAAGAATCCTGGCTTCTGGAGAATTTTTTCTCCATGTTTATAGGTATTTTTGGTGATCTTTGAAGACTTTTATTAATGAGGACTTTAAATCTGTATTTGGTTTTTGGGGTTTGGGGGTTTTTTTCTCTCCTGTCTGTCATTTTGGAATAACTTATAATAACTTTGCTGAGTATAAACAGTTTTGATTTACCTTAATATTTGTTTACAAATTTTGTGGACTGGTCTGCAGGTGAGGCTGAATTAAGCTGTCCTAAAACAAGTAACTTATATTTTGAGGCAGATACACTGATTCTGCTAAACTATGATGGATATATGATCCATTACTAAGGGAAAATACCATTTTAACAAGAACTCTGCACTTAACCAACATGAGGCTAGATTAAAAAGAAGAGACCTGGATAAGCAGCTTAACACAGGTATAAAGTGATGCAGTTTGAAAGAAATAGAGAGGGCAGCTAGATTTGGACAAATGAAGGGATGTGTCCACAGCAGGCATAGTAAGACAGACCCTTAAGCAACTATGACCTTAGCTGAATATATTGGACACATCAAAGTATGGCACTGTACATCTTCCAAATTGATCCTGAAAGTATCTCAGCAGGGTGTTTTATCTTCACAGAATCATAAAATAATTTAAGTTTGATGGAATACAGAATAATTTAGTTGGGAGTGGGGAACCCTCACTCAGGGCAGAACCAACTTCAAAGCTGAATGCATCTTTGAAGTTACATCAAGTTGTTCAGAGCTTTGGGTGAATTTTACTTAGAGTGGTGTCAACCTAGGGACTTAATTCCTGCAATGTGGATGTAACCTCAGTATCATTGTCTCTGACCTAAGTGCCTTAACAGGTGGTCTTTTTCTCAGTCTCTTTTGTAGCTGTATGCTGTCTCCTTCCTTCAGGCTTTCTTTTGTTTGGGTGAAGGTGAAGAAAGTCCAGCTCCTGCTCCTGTAATTTGATAAAGAGTATGAGACATTTTATTTGATATATATAGATATGTACTTTATTGTTTTTCTTTATTCTACAACTACTAGAAAACTGCTCTCTTTACTTTCAATGTCTTCTTCATCCACAAAATCCTTGCTGAGAAATTCCAGGAACAAGAATATTTAGGTCTCTCTTTTGGCCAAAAAGGACCTCTCAGTTACAATGCAAACAGCATAATGTACTTTAAAGTAAAATAACTATATTCTCTGACCTATGTTAACAAGAGGAGGTATGTGAATAAAAAATTTACCCTAGCTCTCTAAATTTTCTGCAGATACCTAAAATACAAACTCAAAAGCCTTTTCTCATACTGCTGAGTGGGAGGACAGCTGGGCACAGGAACACACTATGAAGGCTGACTCCAAAATATACTAGTACCTGTTTTTTTGAGACATGAGAGGGACTTAACTATGCCAGAAAAAAAGGGATGATATAACTTCTTCCCCTTGAAAATTTAAGTAAGGATTCATTAACTAATGAATCTTTTTTCTTCCAATAAAAGGAAAAAAAGATAAAAGAAAATGTGACAAAGAAAAAGTGACAAATAAAAGTAAAAATTAAAATAAATAAAAAAATAAAAATAAAAATAAAAATAAAAATAAAAATAAAAATAAAAAGAAAAAGAAAAAGAAAAAGAAAAAGAAAAAGAAAAAAGAAAAAGAAAAAAAGAAAAAAAGAAAAAGAAAAAAAAAAAAAGAAAAAGAAAAAGAAAAAGAAAAAAAAAAAAAAGAAAAAGAAAAAGAAAAAGAAAAAGAAAAAGAAAAAGAAAAAGAAAAAGAAAAAGAAAATAAAAGCCATTTAACATCAGGGTCCTCTCAAAGAACTTTGAATACTAACAATTTACTCACTCTATTGCTTCCATCAAACAAAATTCATTAATATTAGCACTGTGAGAGGCAGGGAAAGGTAAGAACTATAAGAGAAAAAAAAAGGCAGAAATTAGGAAAAAAGTATAATAATTTTAATAATATTATTTTGATTAAGACCTTCTTTATGGTAGGAATTCCTTTCCTTTCCTCCCCCCCACTTTTTTTCTAATAAAGCTGGTCTAGAAGCATTTCTTAATTAGACTAGTACAATTTTAATTAGAATTAAAATAATTTTTTAACTTTACAGTTGATGTGTATGATGCTATCCTGCATAGTATACTAAGCTGAAGTAGATGAGACACATGCAGGAGAGAGTAGGTAGACTTTTACAGTGCAGACATCAGTACTGATCTTTAAGAAACGGCCCTTATGAAGTGAAACTGGAATAAAATAGCACTTCTATCAGTTTCAACAGTTTTAAATAGATCTCTCTCCTTTCAGTGCTAATGCAAGATACTTTTTGGCTTCTGTTTGAATTGTTGGCGAAGAACGTGGTGTCATGTTTTTCCTCCCTGCATGTCAGTCTGGTCCTAGCTAAGAAGAACAGAAGGGCCTTTTGGAAAGGATTTTTAAATAAGTACATCGAAACATATATGGTTGCCAAGAATTAGAAGTGGTTAGAGGGAATAGATGAGACAAAGGAAGAGCTTACTACCTCATTTATAATAGCTGCACTTTACACTTGTGTGCTGATTACATAGTTATAGAACATATTTAGAGACAAATATGAATGTGTGGTTGTGTCTGTGATGATGAAAGCTGTGGGGGCTATATGCTGCTTATAAATGACAACTGAAAGAAGCAGATCACAGAAGGTCAGCCACTCACAATTCTAAAAGATTCTTCATACTTTCTGTGGCACACTTCCACTGTGGGAAGGAAAGATAGATCTTTTACTTCTCTCTTCAAACTTTTTTTTTTTTTTTTGGGGGGGGAGGTAGGATGTGGGTATAGGGTGGGCATTGTTAAAATTCAAGCTCTTTGGTTGATTTTTTGGGAGGAATACATTAAGTGCTGGTAGCTTGGTGTGCAGCTGCAGAGCAAGCTGCAGATTGAGGTCTGTGTGGGAGCCTGAGGCAAGAGGCCAAGAATATATCAAAGGGCATGGGACCTGTGACACCTGACCAGGGGACTGGACACTCAGAGACATGCCAGGAACCAAGGACTGAGCTAGCAAACCCCAGACTATCACAGTTTAGACTGTGAGGGTATAAAAGCCCAGGGTTTCCTTTGTCTGGGGACACTCCTTGGAAGCACAGAGTTCAAGCTATCATGCTGTTTCTTGCACCACGATTCAATTCATTTAAGGGTGAATGAGATGACTGAGACTCTGCTTTGGGAAACCTAGGGTTGAGCTGGTAAGGAGGCTTTGTCTGCCTGTGTGTGAGTGGCATGTGTAGCAGTCAAGTGGAGCAGCTGTTGGCTCATTGAAGCCACTTGCTGAAAAAAGAGCTCAGTCCCCACTCAGGTGGTGCAAGTGTGACAGTCAGAGTGGCTCCTGGATGGTGAGACAGGAAAATTTATTAACTTGATCCTAGAATCCTGACCACAGTGAGAAAAAACTTAATGCCTACTATGGACTGTTTGGTGCATCTGAATGTTAGCTCTTTCCATATAATTTTCCTGTATTTTCCTGCCAGTAATGGGTTAGGTAGGGGCAAATACCAGACGTATGTATCTTTTTCTTGCTGAGCTCAATTTCTTCAAGGCAAGAATGCACTCTCCAATTTATCATCTTTAAAGCTGTCCCTAACTTTATTGACATTTTGTACTTGCAGTAGCTGGAGGAGTCCAAAGTTGCCTGTATGGAGTTCAAAGCAGGTCAGAATGTGAGGATACGATGTACAGGCAGCTTATCTTTTTATTATTGCTGTTGTCGTGTTGCTGGTTCATATTTCTGTCTTTTTTTTTTTTTTTTTTTTTTTTGTGTGTGTGTGTGTGTGTAGGTGGAAAAGTGAAAATGGCTCTTTAGAGATCACAAATTTTGTCATTTTACCTTGTTGCCCACACACAAAATGCAGTACAATGGTGTAGAAAAGCAAAGTAGCGGACAAACAATAAATGAGTGGGTTGAAGAGGAAAAAACATGTAATGGGGAGTGGGGGATAGAAATCAGGAGAAAATTATGGGTGATGAAGTATTTTCACAGCTAAAATAACTTTTTAGATAAAGTGAAATGATATTTAAAGTAGTGAGAAATGTGGAAAAAATGATGAAAGCATGAACCCTGCACAGGACAGCCACAAGAATCACATCATTTGCCTTGAAGCATTGTTCAAACCCTTTTTGAACTCTGTTGGGCTTGGTGCTGTGACCACTTCCCTGGGGAGCCTGTTCCAGTGCCCAAACACCCTCTGTGAGGAAAACATTTCCATAATATCCAACATAAACCTCCTCTGACACAGCTTCATACCATTCCCTCGAGTCCTGTCACTGGGCACAAAAGAGGAGATCAGTGATCCTCTCCACTTCCCCTTGAGAGGAAACTGTAGGCTGCAATGAGGTTTCCTATCAGCTTCTTCTTCTCCAGGCTGACCTCAGCCACTCCACACACAACTTCCCCTCAAGGCCCTTCATCATCTTCATAGCTCTCCTTTAGACACTCTGTAAGAGATATACGTCTTATATTGGGATGCCAAAAACTGCACACAATATTCAACACTCTGCCCAGTGCAGAGCAGAGTGGGACAATCCTCTCCCCTTATCCTGCTGGCCATGCTGTGCCTGATGTCACCCAGGGTACAGTTGACTCTTGGCTGCCAGGGCACTGCTGACTCATTTGAATTGCCATCAACCAGTACCCCCAGGTGCCTTTCTACTTTGTTTATTTCCAGCCTATCATTTCCTAGTGCTTATTCCAGATGCAGAATCAGGCACTTCACTTAAATTTCATAAAATTGGTTATAGGCCAGTCCTGTAATTAATCAAATCTCTTTGTGAGCCACCTCTATCTCTGAGGAAATAGTAGCTCCTCCCAAATTAGTATCATCCACAAACTTAGCCACCCTTCCTTTTCTGCCTTATCTCCAAAGGAACATTCCTGCAAAGACAAGCTGGTCTTCTGCCTCAACTACTTGGCTTCTGATATTTAGGAATTGCCTGTTCCTGTGCTTTATGAGATGGTGCTTAAAGCATGACCAGCACTTGAGGACCCCAGCACATTCAGAAGCATTTTACCAGGGGACCATGCTCACTAGCTCCCTGAGCTGCCTGAAGTCTGGTCTCCTCATGGGCAGGTCGAAGTTTTGCGAGCACTTTTCCTCCTCTTTAGAGAGTTTTTCATCCTGATGCTTTGTGATCACTGTAGCCAAGATAGCCACCAGTTCACCCGTGAGGCCCTCTCTGTTACCATCCAATGAATCAAGGACATCTTTCTCAGTCGACTCCCCTGCCATGAAGTTATCATCCAGGTGTTTCAGGAGTCTTCTGGATGTTTGTTCCAGCTGTGTGGTGTTCCCAGTTAATGCCCAGCAAGTTGAAGTCCCCTATAAAGAAAAGGGTGGTTGATTTGGACAGCTCACTTTGTTCCTTGAAGAATCATTTATCAGTGTCTTCACCCTGGCTAGGCAGTCCATAGTAAACTCCCACAAGGACATCTGCATTATTTGTTTGTCCAGTAATCCTCACCCAAAGGCTCTCAACCTTGCCATCACCAAATGTAAGCAACATTCCAGTCCCTCCATGGCATACAACACAGCTCCTGGCCTTGCCTGCACTATCTATCCATCCTGGAGAGGCTGTAACTGTCCAACAGGGCACTTCAGTCACAGGACTCATCCCACCAGGCTTCACTTATGACAATGATGTCAAATCTCTGGGACTGGTATATATGACTGGATTGGAAGTCACAGTTGGTTTCTCATGCTCCCTGCATTGGTGTGGAAGCATTTCTGGTGTGGTTTATTGTAGCTGACACCTCATGGAGCAGATTGAGGGATCCCACTAGTGCTCAGTTCTTCAATTTTTGCCATACCATACCATTACTTATTGCTTGCAAGCCTGGCCTTTGTCCCTTTCTCCCTTCCAGGTTCTGTATATCAGACACTGGGGTAAAAGGAAGTGAAAAAGGTAGGAAATACCACCTTGTATATCAAATAGTAGCTGTGCATCCTGAAGAGCATTCTACTGCAAAAATGAAACCAGATAATTTTCTCTCTCCCTTGCTGACACACTCAGGTGCTGATTTTAATTTCAGTGTGAATGTTTCTCTGAGACCTGCAACTGTGATTCCATGCATGCTCAGAATTCAGGCACAGCCTAAGCATTGCATAGCTTCTGGTTAAGAGTTTCTGGAGCTCAGAAAAAGGCAGAACAGTATGTTTCTCCTAAAGGACACATTTCACAGATACAATCAGAGTGTGCTGAGCAGATGGTGCTTAACATGTGCTTTCAGGAAATCCATGCTTAGGAGTAGCAATCTGTGATACAGGAGAGAATGTCAGCTAGAAACGAGTGCATTAGGTAAGCTCCAAGAGGCTAAATTTAGTTTTACCTGAAAGGAAAGAACTTTTATCTAAAAGGAATTTGGCTTGTGCCCTCTGAGACTGTTCCACAACATGCACCAAAGTGTGGTATCTTTTGTTTCAAAAATGCAAAATTTCAAAAATTCTGAAGCTTTTATTTCAAAAATGCAAGTGCTGAACTAAAATTGTGATATAAAGGCAACTTAAGTCTCCAATTAATAATTTCTAATGGTTAGTCTCTCATTCTGAGCACAGTCCTGTGTTGAGAACCTACATTCCAGTAGGAGGGTCAGAGGGAGACTGGATTTTACAGATGTGCTTAGTATTTAGTGAATAAGATATAAGAATTTTCCCATTCAAATTCTTTTTTTAATTCTGTTTTTCCACAGCAAATATTTTAAAGGAATCAAGAAAACCAGCACTGCAATTTTATTTCTTTTTGAGATCCACCACAGAAAAAAAATTACATAGGCTAACTCACAGACCCTTAAAACTTTTTCTTGGATCACATCCTTAGTGGAGAAAAAAAGTCATGCATCTCATGCTTACTGGTAAAATGGTGAAAAACAAGAAATCTCTCTCAGTTCTGATATTAAATAGAACAAGACTATATAACTTCCAGATATGTTTTCAGTATTTTATTGCTGAAATAACCATTGAAATAACCATAAAAGCTCTCCCCCATTTTAGTGAGCTTCCATTCAGAACTGATGTTACTTAATGCTATTATTTCTGCATTGGAAAAAAAATGCCTAGAGAGCAAGACTGTTCTGATAACAGCTTTTTACATAAGAGTCTGCAGTTTTAATAGGCAAGACAAAAAATAGAAGGTACGAAGAGTTAAGAAAGATTTGTAAAACAATGTAGCAAGTTAACGGCAAAGCAAGAAATAGAAAACACAGATTTTGAGTCTTAAAGTCTTTATCCCATTCACTAGAGAAATGACATCAATGAGTAGCTTGTTGCACAGATAGAAGAGGGTGAACAAAGCAGCGAAGATTAAGAGATGATTTCATATTGCTGATGGATGTTCTCTTGAATGAATTCATGAAACCTGTGACAAGATTAAGATGACCTGGATTAAGACTATGAACTATATGGAATAGAGGGATAATCTAAATGCCATAAGAATTCTAACATGTCATGCTGCAGCATGTCAGTTACATTATTTAGAAAGACATTGAAGGAGAAAAAAGATGTCTAAAAGAAAAGAGTGAATACCATAGAAATTACAGTCTTACAGACCCCACACCCACGCTCCCTCCAAACAACAAAAAATACGGAAAATTGAGGCTTGCTACTGAACCACTGAAAATCAGTGCATCAGTTCAGATAGCTTTTACAGCTAGTTAGTCACGTGAATCATTCTCTGACTTTCAAAGAGATGCAGCTGCCAACCTGTAAAACAATTCTGATCCCAGAAATTTAGATACTTCTACACAAAAATTCCTAACCCTGGAGACACACAATTAAATTGTGATTTCTTCTCTAATTAAAACAGAAAAGTCAAACTCACATCTGTTTACTTTCACACTATGGCAGATCTGATAAGCAGAATTAGGACTATCAGTTTCTCTACTGAAGTGTTTTCCTTGACAATCCTGGCAGTTGAAGGCAGTGCCTTTATCTGGCTCTAATTGCATTTAGCCAGCACCACCTTCCTTTATGCATTTATTTCCTTGTTTTCTTAGATTTGGACTTAAACTTCTCACTCTGTATCCCTGTACTCAGCTCTTGCAGACGTGTAAGGTTCTGACTCAGGAGTTAGCATGACTAGTTAGCTATGGCAGTCACAGCATAGTTTTGTGAGACCTGAGAACACAACTGTCAGAAAAGCATAAAGAGTTGTCTGATTTTCCTGGATATTTTTAACTTGGACACTATCTAAGAAGGCAGATGGAGAGGAAATAGTGCTCTGTTCTATTCTGTTCTGTTCTCTGAAAAAACGTACTTTGTCACCACCATCCAGGTCATACCATACTTTGCTCACAAAACCTTAATGATTTGCTGTATATATTTTTATTAATATATTATCCATGGTTGTTTTTCTTTTTTCTGGATATTCATAAGGACCACTAACTAGAGTGATGTCTTCTTTCAGGAACTCTAATGAAATTGCAGGTATACTGGGAGCATATCTATGAAAAAATTGAGGCATCTGCTGATTTGTGGAAAGTTGAAAATCATGTGAAAAAGGATATATATATATATTTTTTTTTAAATATATACTGTGTTCATATAGGAACTGTAGTATATGATAGAATGTTAATAAGATACTTCTGCCAAGCAATTAAGATATTTCTTGGTCTGGACTTGCACCTTTGCAGAAAATATTTTAGCTCCATCACAGGGTAATATCTGCCTTGGCAATACCTGATTTTGTGGTGATGATGTAGGAAAGTACAGTAGGAGTATGGAATCCCCTTCTGCAGTTATAGAAAAATTGTCCCCTTAATGAGAACAACCTCATTTGCACAGAACAAAGTATCAGTGGTGTTACTAACAGAAAAACAAACTCATATATTCTAAATATCCATGTAGCAATATTACATGATATATAATGAATTATTTTACTTTAAATCAAAAAGTACTTACAGAAAGACATTGTGGATCAGAACAATAGAATGTTTAAGAGTCACAATGCTTGCTCATAGATACAGGTCAGTAAAGGAGTTCTAGATGTTGTCATATTACACACAAGTGCCTGTAAACATTTTCAGAGAACACTCGTTGTGAGTTGTGACTAGGTAATACAGGTCTTCAAAAATTAGTAGTTTTTTTCCCATAACCCTCTAAATTATCATAACTTGAAAACTGAGTGGTGACCTGACAGGAATATTCATGAAGTTGCATGTGTTTGACTTGCAGATACAATTCAAGTATTTACCTGTATAACCGACTTTCACAACATTTTAGAAAAAAAGCTTTTTCCAGAAATTATTTATTTTCAGATGAGAAAGGCAATTGTTGAGAATGAACTCACATATCACGATCTTCAGGCATCTCACACAGGAAAAAATATGTAAGTGAAAATACTAATTTATTTCCCACAAACCATAACCCCTGCCAACATAATCCCAAAATAGCTATATATTGTGAGGGAGATTTCATTCTGCATCCCCTGTTTTTTGTGCTCATTCAGAGGCCAAGCTGTCAGGTGATTCAAAACATTTAAACTTACTTGAGACTCAAGTGATGTCACTGTAGTCAGCATGTATGTTCTACACATATAATTATACCTCAGCCTCTTCAAGGAGATAGTCAGGAAGATTCCCTGTGAAACTGTCCTCAGGAACAAGGGAGTAGAACAAACCTGGCAGATCTTTAAGGGAGTCTATGAAGTGCAAGAGCTGGAAATCCCCAGGAGTAAAGAAATCAGGCAAGGAAGTTAAGAGACCAGTGTGTCTGAGTAGGGACTTGCTGTAAAACTAAAGGAAAGAAGCAAATGCTTAAAGTGCATTCCACAAGTGGAAACAAGGACAAGTGACTTGAGAATTGTATAGAGAAGCCTGGTTGTATAGGAGTGGGGAAAAGAAGGCCAAGGCAAAATTGGAACTGAACCTGGCAAGGGATGCAAAGAATAAAAAGGGCTTCTACAGGGATGTTAGTCAAAGAAGGTGTACCTGCCTGCTCCTCCCCCTCGTGATCCCTGTTTGCTAGAATAGGAAAAGCTAGAACAACATTTGTACAGAGTAGCTTCTTTCAATGCAATCATTAAAATCAACCTCAGATGGTTAAAAAAAAATCCTGGTCTGTTTCATTTGCCAAAACATAGAGTACAGCATGACTTGCATATGCTCTTTCCAGCATATCAATTCCAGGGGCTAGTACTAGGAAAAGGGGAAACAATACATTTTCTTGACTATATTCAAAATCTTTCTACAGACTGTATAGGTTCAGATGGAGGCAGGAAGGAATAGAGACATTGGCCATAACGAGCCACCACAAACTGATGGTAGCTTGCATCAGGTTTGTACAGCACCTGGCAGGCAGAATTCAAGCTGCAGCAAAGCCTGATGGGGAGGGCACCACACTGAAGGTGCTTTTTAACTTACATGGAATGAAGAACCACTGCTTTGCTGCAGAGCCAAAGGTCTGTTGAAAGTAGGGGTGGGCAGTGGGACATTTCCTCATGGAAAGGGCTCAGGAGGATAGCACAAGTGATCAACACCCCTGATCCCACCTCTTCAGCAGGATGAATATGGTATTGGAGGGAATTCTTAAACTTGCTTTACACTTAAGCCTGCCAGGTCTATTTTTGTACATTTTCTAATACTGTCAGCTTTCTTGCTCTTTATTCATTAAACTGATAATATAGTACTTGAATATGCTATATCCAAGTTTTAGTGTGCATGTTCAATTTTTTCTAAATAGAACTAGTTGTTTTTTCTCTCTTTGTGATCATCTTCAGTTACTTATCAGTTTTTGCATCCCTTTAATGGCCAGTTGCTGACGACTGGTAATTGTTTTTTTTCCCTGGTGCCTCTCTTATATTTCTTCAGCTGCACTTTGAGACTCTCTGATCCCATTTTGCAGTTGTACTTGTTAACAGTTGTTAACTTGCTAGTGGCTGTTTTTCTTCAACAGCCTTTGAACTGTGGTTTTTTTGAAACAGATAATTTTTCATTAGCACAATGTAGTGACATGTGCATCCTTGTCTTAGGGTCATCGATTGTTCATTTTACAAAATAATAACCCATTAGAAGATATGTGTAGATTTAATGCCCTGATAACTTGTTATTAACATCTATTTTTAATAGCAGTATCACTGTTGTATTATTCAGTGTGTTTTATAATAGGAGAATAATGATAATTACATTTTTAAAAAAAATCTAAATTAAACTTTAATTTTTTGAATGGGAAAGAAAAATATTTCACCATAAACACTGCTGAGAATAATGAATTTGAATAGATCTATGGATTATTTTAAGTAGCAATATACTACAGAACACTTTAGAGAACATCTTCTAGAGAAGAAGAAGCATCTTATTTTTATTATATTCTTGCTTGCCATGATTTCTCATATTTAGGCCCATGCTACTCTCCGGAATGACAAGTATCTTGGGAAAAATGATAGACATATTTAACAAGGATGTTCTGCAATATCCATTGATGTCACTAGAAAGGCTGTCCCTGGGCATTGGATCAGTCACAGACCTCATTGTGTATATGCTGCAAAGGTTGGAAGAAAGAAAACAAAGTAGAATAAGCAGATAAGAAAAATGCCAAGAATAAGTCAGGTGGTCTGCAGACAACTAGGGTTCTAGCTTATCCTGTTTGGCTCAGTAAACATTTAATTCACATTGAAACAACTCCAATAGAAGAGAGTGAGCCAGAAGAAAAATTACCCTAGACCACATAAGTGACTGGATGATGTGAAAATTTGTCAGCCTGAATCTATTTCCTTGAAGCAAGATGATGAAAACTGCCCTTGTAGTTGCAGAATGAATAGGATCTTACAGCATGTAAGAAAGAATATTATGTGAAGCAACATTATTTTTTAAAAAGCCTCTCTGCTAAAATTATGAACAGAAATGAATGCTAAATTGTTCTGGGGTCCCCATGCAATTCCATGCACATCACATAAAAATCAAATAATTCATCATGAATAATGTTAGTACTGAACAAGGAGCAACAAGATAATTTTAAATAATAATTAGCCTGATGCTGTATCAAGCTCCTTTAGTATTTTGTTAAATTGAGTAGTAAGTTTATACTCCATTTGCCAAATGCACATTACAAACTAAGAATATTATTGTCTTCTAAAATATAGATATTAATGTAGCCTGACTTAGCCTGCACACAGCACAGCACATGCAGTACTAGGCTATGCCTCTGCCCTTAGTACTTCAAATTTTTTTCTACTTTTAAGTAAAGAGCAAGTAAGTTACTTTGTCTATTGCCAACATCTGTGAAGGTAATGAGGAACTGTAGCATTAAACTAATATAAAATATCTGAAAATTGTAAGTGGACATTTCAGTGACAGTAGGGCACCTAACTTCAAAGTTCCTAGTTTGAATCAGTTCATCCTTTCATTGACATATAGATTAATCCAATGTGCCTGCTTGCACTTGGCAAAACCTAATTTGTTGTAGAAGCCATTCACTTTCTGCTGAGCCCAGCAAAGTTGGCAAAAATGTTCTTTAAACTAGTTCTTTTTTCTTTTCACTTCTACCCCTGGAAATTCTTTGCTTTTTTGCTTCTTTTTACTTTTTTTTTTTTTTTTTTTTTTTTTCCCTTGTGCTACTGTTCCTGTTTCTATGTGTTTATTTTTACAATTCCGAAGCACTGTAAGTGGATAGTCTTTTATTCTTTAAAAAGTGCCTTTTTGGGGGGCTGCATATTGCTGAGAGACACCATGGTTGTTTTAAAATTTTCATGTAATAGCTTTGAGGTTTAGAGGCAATAAGAGAGCTAGGGGGCTTCAGGTCAGAGCTCAGAGAAAATTCATTAATTCCATTTTTAACTGGAAGTACCTAAAAATTTAATGAATTGGGCTTCCTGAGCTCAGTTTGCTATATATTGAAGTAAACAATTTTTGTTTTTTTTTTCAAGGATTACTTGCAGCTTTACATATTTAATCATACAAAAAATGTGGAGAAAAAAAAAGAAAGAAGAACATTAAGGGAATAACTTAACTCACATATATTGTGTTATGTGTCACAATTGCTACTGTCCTAGAAAGAGATCATCCTAATACCCTGACACTGCAGTCAATACAAGTATTGATAACAGCAGCTATTCTCACACATACACATAGAGCCAAGGGGATGCACTGGAGTCTGCCCAAGTGTAATGGTTTGGCACAAATTAATGCTGGAATGCAGCTACACAGAAAGCAGCCCACACTGGCATACTGGGGGTAGCTTCAAAGCATATCTTCAGTTAATTACCCATTCTTTCATCCCCTGCAAGGCAATTATATGCACATATATGAGCACCAGCTGCTGTGGCAAGTGTCTTAGGAGGAGCTTAGCCAATACACGTGTTGGGTCTATGGTGTTTTCATAATACAATGAAATGAAACACAAATGATTTGACAAATGATACAGCCACATCCATGAGGTGCTGCAGCAAAGCCTTATTAACCTCAGGGTGACCTTTTGCTCTGTCAATCAATTGGCTTAGGTTAGTGGCAGTTTAGTGTCTTTTATGCCTTGATCCACTGCAGACATATCCAAAGATGAAAAATATGATAAAAATTGTACTGAACACAAATGATTATTTAAATAATTAATTAGAGGTTCTTAAACACAGAGTAGGTGCATTTCAGTCTTACAGTTCTAGAATGAATATAGCAAGTATTTTGTTATGTATTTAATGTTATGGTGCAGTGGAAAATCTGCTAAAATGAAAATTTTACTTCAGGCCGTTTGGCCAACAGCGAAGGGGAAAATCTTATCAGTGCCAGTAAAAAAAACCTTCAAATTTTGAAAGAATATATTATTTCTGCTTTTTAACAGTGGCTCCATCCAAGTCTCTAGTCTTTTAATGGTAGTAGTCCTACCATAGTGTTTATTACAGATGGCAAGAAGTCCCCTTGGAAAGACATAGGTGATCTTATATGAGAAAACCCATGGTCACTCCCACTATTTTTGAAAAATAAGAGTGAACCCAAGTCAGTAATTCCTTCAAACCATGTAATAGCCATATTATCCAGAGGAAAAAATTCAAATGTAGATTCTGGAGTGGGCCAAGAGACTTACTGCAACATAATCTGAATCTGGTCTTCCTCAAGAATAAATGTAACATATTATGCACAATCAAGAAATAAGAACTGAAAATGGGCAACTGGAAAATGTAAGGCCACTCATTGACAGCAATAATACAGATAACATTTTCTTCTGCCAATGTCTGAGACTGGAGAATAAGAAGACAAAATAATTGTTTCGGAGAGGGAAGAAATATGGGAATTTAATCTTGTCCCTGCAAATACTGACAGATGTAAGCATAGTACTTTGTTCATTTAGGATGATATAGTTTTGTTATTCATTGCCCGTTTGAAGAATGTATATCTGAGACAAATTTAGTTCCAGGTGTAGTATTTTTTGGCTTTTAAATGGCATCTTGTTTTGTCTGGCAAAGAGTTAAATTTCTTCATAGTAACTAATACAGGGCCGTGTTTTGTATTTGTGATGAAAACTGTGTTAACATAGGGAAATTTTTGGGTTTTTTGCACAGTGCTGACAAAGATCCGAGGCCTTTTCTGCCTCTCATGCTGCCCCATCAGTGAGGAGGCTGGGAGCCCAAGAAGTTGGGAAGTGACACAGCAGGAGCAGCTTACCCTCAATGATCAAAGGGCTTTTCTGTGCCATATGGAATCACGAGCAGCATGTTCAGTGTTCACTGCACCTCAAATGCTGTGCTGCACCTCAAGTGCTGCACCCAGTTCTGAGCCCTTCGCTACAGTAAAGTTATTGAGGTGCTGGAGTGAGTCCAAAGAAGGGTGATGAATCTGCTAAAGGGTCTGGAGCACAAGTCAGAAGGAGTACGACTTTGACATCTAGAAGAACCTTTTGATTTCTTTATGCCTGCATTCCTAAATTTTAACCATCAGACTTAATGGATTCAATGAGTTTCCCATTTGGAGAGGGAATAATTTTAAGCTCTGATACACAGAAATCTCTATCTTCAATAAGTGATGTTGCTGTGTCACTCAGCAAGTATATGGTATTGCACTATCATATTATTTTCTAAGTTCACTTAGTGGAGATTATTTTGAATTTTAATTCCAGGAACAAATAAATTTCCAGTCATAGCTGATAGTTAATGGTCTAAATACAAATTGATAGTTCAAATCTGAAGAAATTAATCTCCTTATCAAGTTAGTCAGAAGAAAAATAATAATGATTTATAAAACTGTGAAAATTTTTAACGTCCTTCTTTATCAGTTTGCTTTAGAATAAAGTTACATTTTTTCATATTTTGCAGTGTGGACTTTGTCATAAGAAAACACATTTTTCTTCAGCTTAGCAAATGAAGAATGAAAAAATAAAAATCAATGTCTTGCCATTTCTATTATTGCTTAGATAGACTTTTGAAAATGGCATGTTTATTTCAAAATTTAGCTATTCTATTCTTGATCATTCTTGATTTTCACTCTAGCAAGCTAATGACTTTTTCCTATTTCCATTTACATAAAAAGAAAACTCACTGATTTCAAACCAAGCAAAATATTCAATAAAAATATGTAAATGATAGTAGAAAAATTCAGTTTGTCAGGTTTTTTTTCTGTATTTGAAGTGCACTAAATAATTCTCTGAATTTTCTTTATACTGCTTTTTTGCATCTTGAAAGTCAAGATGACATCAGAAATTTTTGAAAAATATTTTCAAAAAAAAGGAAATCACAGACATAAAGAATGGGAATTTCAAAAGGATTTAATAGTGCTAACTCTAGTCTTATTGAAGTCAAAGGAACTTTACTATTGATCTTAGTAGGAAAATATTAAAGGTTTTAAAAACTACTTGTGCAATTATAACTTAGATACAATGGTATCACATAGGAAATATCATTTGCTCAGCTTAAGTTATTTTAGGCCTCTAGTCTATTGCAATTTAGAAGTGTACTGAGGTTTTCAAAAAAATTATTATATTTTTCTCTACACAGTTCAGAGACTTAGTAGTTTCTTCACTAGGTGTTGTTTATTATTGAAAAATCAACATAATCTTTGAGTCATTAGAAATCTCATCCTGTCAGATTTTGCATAAATTAAGCACCTAAAAATACCTATGACCTATGAGATTCTTAAGTGTCTTGAAAAATTGAGTCCTAAGACATGACAGAAAATTTGCTCAAATTAATTAAGAGGCTCAAAAAACCCTGAACAAATTAAGAAATCCTCTCTAGCCACATTCCCTTGAATTATTTTGTATGCATATCTCTAACTCAGTAGACAGAATTCAACAACAATTTCTTATTCTTTAAACCTTCTTATTATAGATTTAGCAAAGTCGTGAATAATTTTTATTGTTTGCTTAGCCTAGCTAAAGCACATCACTGAATATTCAAATACATAGAGCAGCAACAGCTTTTGGTAGAAACTCAATTCAATTTGTTTGGAAGCCACTATTAAATGTTCCTGCAAGTCCAAAATATACCAATTTTTCTTGGACCTGTCATGGAGGCCTAGATGGTTATTAATGGCAGACCTCTGCTAATTAGAAAGAAATTATTTTTAGTTAAATAGCATTCTCATTGGAAGTTCAATTTTTAAACCAATAAATGCAGATGGAAAAGATAGGAAACATCCAATACAAAACTGCTTGTAACAACTGTCTTTCAGTCTTAAATATGTCCCCGAATCTATCTGCTTCATCAATATCTTTTTTTATTTTTTAAGTTCTATGCTTTGAAAATAATCCATTGAATGTTATTTGTTATTTTCTATTTTATCATATTAAAGTTTAGATGTTCCAGCTGAGATTAAGGATCTCTTTTACCCTAGCAACTATTGTGCAGATATATAAAAGACCTTATTCACAGCTTCTTTAATGTAAATTGAAGACAAAAGATAAATAGAAGCTGATTCCTCCCTTTTGTAAATTAAGAACAAAAATCAATGGATTTCTGAATGTCATATATTAGAGATTTTTGCAGAAATGTAAGTAGATTATGATCTTCTGAGGAAAGCTGATCAAAATGTAAGGTATCCAAATTTCAGATGTGAAGCATGCAAATATGTAATACTAGATATCTGTTGACATTTCATTATGTGACATTGCTTGTATATATACAGTTTTTCTTAATTGTAATATTTTAAATAAAATATATATATATAAATATTTTGTGTCTCAACTGTCTACCCATCATGAAAATTGCAAAAACATTAATTTCACTCAAATCAATACAGGGTTTGTAGTTTACAAAATTTTTTCAGAGTCATTAATCTTTTAAAGCCATCTCAGGACTGCCAGTTTTCGTGACTGTACAACTTCACAAAACAATGGAAAAGTATGCCATACTTCCAACCAGCCCTGGCTGACTAGGAATGCTGAATTTTGGGCTTAAAGACTACTTAAGTTACTTAGTTTTTCCAAAAAAGACCTGACTATCCCAGAATTATGGATCCTGGAGTCCTGGCAAGTCCCAAAGGACATAAAAGTGAGATAATTCAAATGTTGGGGGCTTTTTTTTTTTTTTTTTTTGTTTTGTTTTGTTTTATATATGCCCACTCTACCTTTTTCAATTCAACAGATAATTTGGGAATGAAAATAAAAGACTATGGCATTTTTTAACCTTTCTCTAGAATATGTTACTAGCATACAACTGGATTAGCATACCATCACATCTGATGTTCAACTGCTAAAAATGTTACTGCCCTTGTTCAAATTACTATTCAATCAGTTTGTCAAGAGTGGAATATATCAATGCAAGTAAGGCTAGTAAGATTAATTATGTGCTTTAATTTTCATCTCTTACCACATCTCTACAGAGAGGGAAGATCCTTTGAGCTTTCTAAGTTGGCTGGATCCACACTCATTGAAGCATGAAAGATATATATCTGGGTTAGTGAAGTGCTGTGAACAGTTTATCTACATCTAGAAGAAGGACATGAACAATTTGCACAATATTAAGAGAAATGGCTTGTTGGCTTGACCATACAACAGCAGATATTTAGTTTGCTACAACAACTTTGCTCATATTAAGCAGACTCAGAATATGGGCAGGAAAGTATGAATATGTTTAAACACTACCCTCTAATTATGTATTTTTATGTTCTGTTGTCTTGCAGGATGTTTCATAGATTTTATTCTTTATAATATAGCTAGTTTTTTTGTCCTCACATTTATTAAAGGATTGTCTAGTTTTAAGGTGAGGAAGAGGAGAAAGTCCTCCTATGGATTTTTTCCTATGTGTATATCCTGAATGGCCCAGACACTAAGGGGGGAAAAGGTTCTAAATATTCTGCACTTCATGATCAGAAAGTAACACTGAAGAAATAAAGAATAGACAGACAACAAATGCATTCAAATGAAATTTTGGAAAACAGTGCCTCAATTCAAAACATAGATCTTTAAAACTTCCATCTCCAAGGGAAACCTGGGTATTCTGCATGCCCTTAGATGTCGTAGGAAGGTGAAAATTCTGTATCAAATTTTCATAGCACCTTAAGCTCCTGTTTTGAATTTGGCTACAAGTGCTTCAGTCCTGCCTTGGGCTATTCAGCTTGGGATGCAGTAATACCCAAACCTTATAAGATTGCAGGATTTTCCCAGTGGAGTTTGAATAAGGGAAGTAGGTGTGAGGCAGCTTCCACCCTCTAGCTATGGCTGTTCCACTGATGTGAGAGCATAAACTGTAGGAGTCATTGTGAGTGTAATAATCTCCCTTGCTTAGGAAACACAACTCTTCCTCTTTTGATGTTCCTCATCGGATAGAACCTCTCATAAATAAAGCAGCAATGCCCTGAGCTTCCTTTAAAATAATAGTCTGAGGTAAAACTCTTGTTGTCTCCTATTTCCTCCCTATACAAAGGTCTAGTTGCTCTTTTCCCTATCTGTAATGACCCATGTGAAATTGTTGCCACAATAAGTAAAAGATTTTAATTTCTATGAGGATGGAGTATCAGTGTATGTCTGTCTCAGTAACCCCTGGTCATCACGACTGCTTGTGTTTGAGGGAAGTGTGTTGTTTGTTTTTGATTTTTTAGTTGGGGTTTTGTGTTTGTTTTGGGGTTTTTTTTTGTTTCTGGGTTTCTGTTGTTGGTTTGTTTAACTGTTTGTGGGATTTTTTGGTATTTTATTTTGTTCTCTCTTTTTGTATTGGTTAATTCTTCTTTCACCTTGTATAATACCTAAGTCATGAGAGACACAAAATGGACTGACCTCATCCACACTGGATAAATTCCAATATCAGGATGGCTGCTAAAGAGTTCTTAGACAAAGATGCTAGAAACATTTTAAAAAACTAAAACAGCAAAAGGTGTGAAATGAGGATAAAAATATACTTTTTTCCTCATGACAAAACATGTCTTAATGTTAATGTGAAGGTTAGATAATGTTTAATGAGTTCATAAAACATTTCAGAAAATCCCAAATTGTGATATAGGAAAGTTTTGAATTCAGTAATATGATGCATATATGAGTGTCTATGCCATACTGGTTTTAAGTCCCTGAGGATATTAAATACAGATTTGAGGTGTCTCAGGATAATGTGAAAGAAAATGAGATCAAGCAGTGCTTAGGCAGTTCACAGAAGTGCTGACCTTCTTTCTTGGCTCCTAAGTGCTCTCTAAGTGCTATGACTGAAGATGTACATTCTTACTTAATATACATGTCTTTTAGATTTTAATTATGTATTGCATTTTATGCTGTCCATAATCAAAACTGCAGAAGTAGTTTTCTGCCATTAAGCAACTGCTGTCCCTCCACTGGAATTTAGATAATGGCAGGTATCTATATCTATACAGGAAATGAGATGTCAAATTTAACAAGTTGAATAGGACACATTCACTAAAAAAATGGTTCCATCTTTCCACTTTTATAGCCCCTCCCCTACTGTTAGCAGAAGCCTCTGAAAAAATACCACTAAAGAATAATGGGAGCTGCTATAAAAAACATAAAGCTATTAAAAAAGCAACAATCCTAAAATAAAGTTATTCCTGAGTGCACAAAAGCAGCTGCTGTATTGATGCTTGAAATCAATTACTGTACTAGAAGGCATCCGCTCCTCTTGAAGAACCCATTATTTTCAAACATAATGCAGAGTCACAGCAGGTGTCATAGTACAGAGTTGTGCATACTGCATCTCAACCAGATACAAAGAGTCTTAAACAGGCTAGAGTCTGAGTGTATTCTACATTAAAAAAAAAAATAAAAATCCTTATTTCACTATTCTAAACTGTTTTACCACATTTGATCCGGGTATCATGACATTCACTGCTAAGACTCAATCCATCATTATGCAGTTTGTTGAAGTGTTTAAAGCAATGTACCAGCATAAACAGAAAATGTGGTATCTACTTTCAATGGCTACATTTTGGATTTAAAGGAATTTATATATTCTTATGCTTAAATGAATACACTATGTATGAAAATGTCACGAATCAGAATTTTATAAATCGATGATGGTTTTGACATACAGTGCAAAAAGTAGGTGTCCCAAAGATAAATACTATGAGATATTAATAAAGGGTTTAATTTTACTTATATTCTTAATTTAAAAATAATTATGCAAAAATAATTTGGCCATATATTAGCTATTTTGTTGTGAAATCATAACTTACTAAACTAACTTGAAAAAAAATTAGTGCAGGCAATTTTTGAAGCATTTAAATAATACTATATACATATTTATATCCTTACTAAATACGAGATTGTATGAGACTATTAAATATTTGGATATGTTTCAATATTTGAAATTTCAATTATTTCTATTGGGTCTCATAGTTCCAATGAAATATTTATGTGTGAGTGCATATATATATATATATATGCATGTGTGTGTGTGTGTGTGTGTATCCACAGAAATATTATTACATATTTATTAAAATACATTACAGTCATCAGACTGAACAAGTATTGCAAAAAACATGTAATAATCCATTTTTGGGGTTAATATTCTAATCAAGAAACGAGCTTCACATTTTTTTCCAGTGGTATGATACACAGCTATTGGAACTTTTGGATGTTCCTGGCTGTTGGTGCTAAAACTGCAAAAATATAAGGATCAGAAATGTTCCTATAGATGATTAAAAAGATTCCAGAACATAATTTCATGCTTTTAATTTCCCCCTGGTTCTTACAGGCTTAAACAAAGGAGTTCAGACTAGTCAACAAGGTAAGATGACATGCTGTCTGGAGAAGAAAATTCTAAGACAGAAAACAAGAAGACAATACGTAACCCACTGAGAGCAGTTTCAAATAAGTGACCTTTTTTTGTAATTGTTATCTGCTATATCAAATAAATGGCTTTTACTGTAAGTGATATCTAAATAGGGTATTTGCTTCTTTTAAATATTAACATCACATAATATTTTAGTTAATATTAACGATATAGAAAGTATAAGATATTTGAAAGGAATGTCTGTAAACACAATGTCTTTTAATATGTGAACCATGATGTGCCTTTACAGACATTTATTCAATAGCTACACACTGTATCTCATAGCATCTAAATTTTTGGTATGTTGGCAAGAAGTCCTTTCTCCCTTGTGCCCATACACATCATGCCTGCTTAAAAAAATTACTGGAAGCATAAGAAATTATCACAGTTTAAAGAAAAATGTTAAGTTAGTAGCCTTAGCTGCAACAATCATGGTATTGAGGAGTTTGAGATCAGCTGAGAACACTGATAGTTTGTACTAAGACCAAACTTTTAGATTTTAGAAGAGTAAACTTCAACCTGTTCAGTTCAGCTGAGGGAGATAAAGGCTTTCCATGATATAATTCGCATTTAATTTGACATCTTCCTTATGTCAGTGTTTTAGTTTCAATCATAATATGCTTTGGAAAACCATGCATTGTTTATTTACTGGAGGGATTTTCATATTTTTTAAAATAAAATTTAAGACAGAGTTTCAAATTTACATGGTTAATTTTCTTTTCAGGAACATATAACTATGATACACAACTTCTCCTGTTTTAATCTTAACCAAGATCTTATTGATTGGTATAATGGCTATGACTAATTATAATATGAAAGTTAGAGTGGACTAAGTTGCCCCAAACTCTACTTTTGTCTTACCAGGAAACTCTTTGGGATAAAGTCAAGACTCTTCTCATTGCTATTCTCAACCACTTCTCTATAAAGAAGTAAGAAGTTGAGTATTCTGGCTTTTTATCACTGAATTTCCACATTGTTGCTGCAATACCAACTTATCATTTTTATTTTTCTTTCTGCTTTTGCAGATTTCATTTAAAGAAGAAATATTCACACACATATGATAGATTTCATAGTAAAATTTTACTTACACTCTTGCAAGAAATCACTACAAGTTTAGTAGCTTGGACAAATCTTTAGATATCTACAACAGTAAACAAGAAAAAAATTGCTTTTTGTTCAGATTGAAAGGGATTACTCACAGAAAAAAAGATTTATTTCACCAAGACTTTTCACAACATTTCTATGCCTCATCCATTCCTAATCTATTTCTGTATTCCCTTCATTGATGTCATGCTTGTAACTGCACTTTCTGTAAGATCATAAAGTCAATAGTGTTTGCTTGCCTGCACAATTTTCCCCAGAAGAGGTATATATTATAATATATATATATATATATTTTTTAAGTGACTTATGATTTTAAGACATTCTAGTCAAAGTGGAAGACTTTGATAAGTCTACATCAAAGTGTGTTAATCACTAAATAATTAATATTATCTTTCCTAACACACAAATATGAGCATGCTGAAATAATGTCAGCAATAAACACATGTAAGCATTTTGTAATACGGTGACAGTATGCCAGACACAATGCATCAGCTTTTTCTGTGAGCATGTGATAAATGTGACCAACATGAGAAATAAGTTGTGCAGTACATAGGAGGCATATAAGTATAAAAAAAAAAGTGTCTGGGCAAGAACAAGTATATGGAACTGCAAAAAACTGGACATCCTGAAAGTATATAAGGAAGATGAAAGCCAAAAAACCCCAATAAACAGTGTTGGGAGCAGATGAGCTGCAAAAAAGTGTGAAGAGAGTAAATAACATAAAAATGTCAAACACAAACAGGCAAGATGGGGTAAGAAGAGAAACTTTCTTCAGGTCCAGATTCTCACAGGGAGCTTTCAAATGTGATCATTTCTACCCACATGAGTGAGGCCATAAGGAGCCACAGCTGTGTGGTAGTAGCCCATGATATATACACTTATAGCTGGTTTAGGATATAAATAGTAAAAGCTAATAGCTTTCTGGTTTAATATTGTGCAAGAACTAACCTTTACTTGAAAAACGCTGCTAAGGAATAAAGTCTGGGTTTTTTCCTCTGGTTCTGGGTATTTTTATCTTTAAAAATATTTTATAACTACCTCAATTTGTCTTCTAAGCACTCTTATTACAGCAATTTCTGATTCTCTGATATCTGAATTTATATATTCAGTTGCACCATTCTCCTCTAAAGTACAGTGAACTGGAGTGTTATTCCATTTGATACAAAAAAGTTTGAAAGGTTAAGCAAAACAACTGGAATTATTATCTTCTGCATCAATGCACTCCTGGTTTTTTTATTTCTTTGTTCATAGAGAATCATGGTTAAGAAAGAATTATGTACAATTAAATTATTCAGATTGACAAAACATGATCATATGGTGGCACATGTAGTATAACATATCTATAATTGATACAATATAATTACTATATTATTTCTTAATATAATGTAGCTTTCTAATAAAGTAAGCTGTGATTTTAAAAATAGAGATACAGTGATTAACTGCTTCACTGCAATGAGTGTAAAACACTGTGAAATGTAAATAGTCTTTGCTATTCTGAAGATCATATCAGGTACTGACTGTGGGAGCCCTAGGCTGTTACACCTAAACCAGTACTTTGGTTTTGGCAGAGGTAAATAACAGATATTTAAGAAATTACTACTCATATATAGACCCATAAGAATGTACAGAGAAAACATGTGGCAGTGGTGCTCTTTCAGGGTCCTGAGGACATCACTAGTCCTGGCTGTGTCTGCCCAGCCTCTCCACCCTGCCCATGGGCTCAGGACTCCATCACTGATCCCACAGGAGAGCCTGTGCTCAGTCCTGCCTCTCGTCCTGTGCCCTAATCTTGGACCAATTAAGGAGCAGAGAGAAAACAGTGACCAGAAATCCTGCCTAGCTGTCACAGATAAAGAAAAATTGAATCAGAGATCTGAGTGTTGGTGGATGGGAGTATAATATTATTAAGGTCAAAAGTTGCTTCCAAAAATTCACTACTGATGTACTCGTACTGATGTATGCTCTTTGTTTTTGAGAATGACACAGTTGGCTTAGCTGTGCCTTTCAGATTCTGATTGTGATTATGAAGAAAGGAAGTGAATGTTTTCATGTGGAAGAAATAGACAAGCATGAGACTTGATTTGATTGACAGTAACCCTTAGAATGGCTAAAAGTAATAAGAATCATGGTGTTTTGACATTAAGTTTGAGTAAGCAAATATTCCTATTCATAAAATATTCAATGAAAAATGTAGCCCTCCACAAATAAAATCTGATAAGCAAGATGCTATCAGAACTTTCTCATTTCCACTTATAACATAGGAGAAAGTATGAGTGCTTTTGTATTGGGTACATAAGTTGATTCGCTTTAGCTCCAAAAACTTTTTTTAAAATGAGTGGTCTTCATCCTCTGATGAAGGTCTGATCTGATTTCATATTTTTGTATTTTAAATTTTGAAAGATGGTGAATTTTTATTTCTTATTCATTAAGGGAAAAAGCACAGTTTTTCACAAGGATCAGGGAAATTGATTCATTTCTTTTAAAAACAATCATCAAGAAATTGTGAATAAAACATGTAATAGAATTATCTGAACAGCTTATGCATGTTTGGACATATGCAAGTGTGCACCGAGTTTGTGTCATACTGCACTAGGGTTAAAAGTCAAGTACTCATCACTTTTTTCCCACTATAGTAATTCAATAAACTACAACTCATCACATCACTCTAAATGTAATGGAAAGAGATCTAGCAGCTTATTAACTTAACTTGTTCATGATTTCTGAAGATCTTATATAGGAAAAAATAATAAAAATAAAAGGATGCATTTCTCACTACAATTTAACTAGCAACAAAAATTCATAAATTGTTAAAATCAGGAACATGCTACTGATTTTGGTGTCACTTTTACTTATTGCAGACTGCTGTTTCTTCTGAGGTCATAATGGAAAGCATTTGAACTGTTATGTTCTCATAAAGTCTGCTCCTTGCAATTGACTTATTAAACTTTTGATGGTGTGAAAAACATCATGCTAATCAGGCTAATTTTTGAGTATCCCCAAATCACTTAGGAAATATGCCCATTTAGTTTTGGAAGCAGAACCTCATATCTCTTATGTCTTGATGATTAGAATAATTTTTTTTTTTCTTTTTTACTTCAGGCACTTTCCAGCCTGAATGCTTTATTGACCTGTTCTATCTGAAAACCTGCAGCATCTCTGTCCTTGCTCTTAAGACAGACAAAATACAGATTTGTTCTGTACATGAGATAAGAGTCTCCTGCTCTCAAGAGATCTAAGATTATTAAATCTTCCTAGGCAAGAAAGTTAAGATAAATAAAATTGTGTCATTTTTCATTGGATGGAATCAATTGAACTTCTGTTACAAGAAACAAAACCCATTAAAAATACAGTAGATAAGTTTGTGTGCATTTTTTGGGTGAATGAAGAAGAACCTAAAAACACCTGAACACTCAATATGCACATAAAAGAGGTTGAATTGTTAGTGCAGTGTAATTCAAAGCCTTACTGAAAACATAACATCATTTACATTACAAATAAAAATACATTTTACTCAGGTCTAGTTGCTGCAGGTACTATCCACTTCAGCACAGACTGGAGAGAAGCAACACCTATGGTAAAAGTTCTGTGGCTTTTCCATCTGGGAAAGTATGTTTTTCTTGGGTTTTTTGGTTTTTTTTCACTTTAAAACTTATTTTTGTAAAGAAATTTATACCTATACTCAGCATAAAAAAATAAATCTAGAGAAATATCATTTGGTGAAGAAAATGTCTTGTAGAATTTTTCTAATATAAAATTCTTGACTGAAAGATCTATCTGATCACATAAAACTGGACATAAATACTTTTACTATTTCAAATTTCAAAATGTGCATATAATATCATCTAGAAAAATATTCAGGAAAAAAGAAATGATGAAATGGTTTTACTTCTTAGTTTTTACTAAGAAACAGCTAGAGATTCTGTAAATTTCTTTTAGGTGCAGTACAAAAGACAAATCCCTGCAAAGGGACTTAGGTACCAGGTGATGCAGTCACTCCTGGAAGGTCAGATGGGGAACTTTCCTCAACACACTGATGTCTGCACACAGCACACTTCAAGGAACTATTTGAACCCTGGCCAGGGACCTCACAAACTGTATTTGATGTTACTAGGTAGTTGTATACAATTTCTCTGGACAACCTGTTCTAGTGCCTCACCAACCTCACAACAAAGAATTTTTTCCCAATATCTAATATAAACATACTCAATTTCAGTTTGAAGCCATTCTCCCTTGTAAAAAGTCCCTCTCCAGATTTTTTTCTAGGCTTCTGCTTCAGGTATTGGATGGCTGCTATAGGGTTTCCCCAAAGCATTCTCTTCTTTAGGCTGAAAATCTCCAACTCTCATCCTGTCTTGATAGGAGAGGTGCTCGAAGCCTCTGATACCTGAAATTGCATTAAATAGATAGAGCCAATATTATACAATATATATATAGAGCCAATATGTACAACTTCAGTACTAAATGATTTAAATTTAAAAATGAATGAAAGATTCTGCTTACTTTCATCTTGTTTCTCATGTAACACAGAGATAGACAATATAGACAGCCAAGTATTTTGTCTTTTACCAGGTGGTAAATTTCCACTATCTTGGCATAAGTTGACAGAAGTCATTAATTAAATATAAATAAATTCTTTGTGCTATGCAAGCATGGGTTGTTTTTTTTTTTTTCCATGAAAGCCCTTATTTCCTTTAACAATTTCTAGTTGAGGAAAAAAACATCTAGCACATCACTGAAAGCAAATTGATTAATGATGAACAAAGCTGACAGGCAAATAAAGTAAATTGCCTTGAAACCATTCAAAAAAGCACATATATATAATAGAAATGGTCAAGAAAATCACAAGGTCAATGCATAATGTACATTATCAACATATTAGTAAAACTATAACCATGAATAGTCCTGGATGAAACTAGGAAGACTGTGCTTTAATACTTTCTCAGTGCAAAGAGTGTTCCACAAGTAATAATACAAATGTACTTAAAATTTCCCAAGGAAAATGACTGAAGAAATAAACTTGTTTGCACAGTCAAACACTAATTTCATGTTTAAGATGTTTTCAGTTTTTCAAATGAAAAATTAAAGAAAAGTAAAATATTTCAAATAAATAATGTCATATTTTACCTTCCCAGCAATATCCTCTACTTCATAAAGATGAGATGTGCAGAGATAAATTACCCACTTTTACTTGATTCTTGTAGCTAAAGCTGCAAGATAAAGATTGAAAACTTGTAAAAAACCAAGAACTCTATATAAACTATTATATTGATTCAAAAAATAATCTATGTAAACCCTCTTGAAACAAATCCTGCAACACATTTTGATACAAAAAGAAAATGACTCATTGCCTGTTTCAAATCCAGGATATATTTTGGGGATTATTTTCAGATGCTGAGAAGGATTTATGATTTCCATTTTATTCCCTTTCCCAATAGTCTTTTTTCCCAGTTGACGTCTAGGGATTTTTCTTGCTTTTTTCTTTTATGTGGATTCCAGGTGTAGTGAGACAGAACAAATAAAAATCTCAAAATACCAAACCTGCCTTGTACTCTAACCTGGTAGATATTGCCCACATAAAGTATGGAAAGAAAGTACATATTACTGGTTGAGAAAATCACTTAGAAAGATGATTGCATGAGTTCTGTCAGTTAAGCTTTTGATAATCACTTTGAAATTATTTTATTTGTGCGAAAGTTTTCGTTTACAGTCATGAAAACCAAGTACATGCTTATAGTTTAGATGCTGCAACCCCTCAAAGAAAAGTGAGAGGTACTGACAGCTTTCAAACTGTGTTTATTATGAATTAAACAAACTATGATTTTTCTTTGTCATGCTAAAAAACAAGTTTCACTGAAGATGAGACATTGGTAAGAATATCAATACTTTCCTACTGCCTGAATCCTAAAGGCACTACAAGTTATTTCATGTTCTTTAGAATGTGGCTTTCCAAACACTTTTCTGTAGTACTCTCATCCATTTATTTAAGCCATTATGTTATTATTGTGATTAGAACTTCTTGAAAAAGATTTTCATCTCCCTGGAAAAAAATCAATTTAAGAAAAGAAAAACAGAAAGTATGCATCTTGAGATTTTGTAAGTATAAGGCAAAACCATACAGAAATTTAGCTCCAGCCTGTTATTTTTATTTTTTTTTTCATTTCAAAGTAAGCCTTGTTGACTGTAAGGTAAATGCTATGTGAGAAGTAAATGTTATGTAAGAGATAAATACTATTAAATATTTCAGCCAAACATGTATTTATTGAGTTACATATTTTCAAGGTGAATGAAAACTTTGGAGCTTATTTTCTGATCTCTCTTTAAGAGAAGAAATAAAACTATTTGAAAACTATTTTGCTTTTACTGAACTAATATTTATCAGAAAAAAGTTACATCAAAAACTTCATAACACAGTTCAACTTTGAACTTCCTTTAATTATACTTTAATTAAGCTTATAAGTTTGCAAAAAGTTACTTACTCACTACATTATGAATAAAGAACCCAACCTGTAGAGTGGAATTCTGATGGATGAAAACATGCTCTGAAAGGAGGGTTCCTGCTGAGCATTTCTGCTGTGTGAACTTCATTCTCACAACTTTTGTCATCTCATGAGCTAGTTAAATTATTCCTGTCCATTTCCTAATTCATCCTAAGATACAATGGACAGCACATTTCGTGATGATTATAAAATGCCTCAGGTGAATTCTTCTATGGCAGAAGACTGAAGAAAAAGTGACTGGAGCTACTCAGAAACTTGATTAATGATATTAAAAAGTACTGCCTGGAAAATCTTACTAAAATCATTAAAAAAAGAATGAAAAGAGATTTTCACATTTACTCAGGATTGCTGTTTTTGCTGTGGTGTGCCTGACAATCAGTTAAATTTCTGCTGTGCCTGCTGTGGAAATTAAAACAGTTTCATATTTAGTAGCATTTTTATTTGTTTATGCTTTAATGCAGGTGTGACAATCTCCCTGCCTCAAGCAGTCTCTCTCTATTATTAGGGACATTTCTCCAGGTCTTCCTAATAAATTCACAGGTGGTTAACAATTCATGTCCTTGCTTGTGTTTTATTAACCATACCAAAAAAAATTGCTTTGGAAAGCTTAGTATCAACTAATGCATAATATTATTGGATTTCCAATCAATTTTGTGATCTTTCTGCTGCTCTGCAGCTTTGAGGTACAATTCTGAAAAAAATCTTCTCCAGACGTCTATCTAGGATGAAGGAAATAAATCTTTTAAAAAAAGCCTTCTTCTTAGACAGAGATCTACTTATCTCATCATAATTTGTTATTAAAAAATGCCCTCTGAGAAAGGCATGCATATCTTATTCCACTTTGAAGAGACTGAAAAATATTCTTATGAAAATAACATTGAAAATAGTAATAGCAGCAGGTATCACAGAAGATCACATATGGCTACTCATTGTGGCAAAAGAATACCTGACAATGAGATTTACAGTTAACACACATGAGAGTTTTCAATGTTTGTTTCCTAAGAAGGCAAAGATAAGTTGATTTGGCAGTCTCCTTCCTCCTTACCTCTGGTAATTTTGAGGCCTTCAGACTAAATTCAAGCAAACAAAACAATGAAGAAGATATCACTGACATACTAAACTCCTACAATTTCTTTTAAAATGCAGCTGCATAGATAAATTGTCAATACATTCCATGAGGGAAGGAATATTTTATACCATCTAAATTTGATTAAGTCCCAAGCACTGGAAGTTCTACACTCAAAGAATGACAAAATGTTGTCATGTTTCTGTATAATGTACATACAAGAGTTCACATATTTCAGTTAGATACTGTGGTTCCTTAAACTTTAAATCAAACTTTTGGTTCTGTCCCACGATTTTTGGCTGCTGCATATCAATATTACTTCAGACATCCTCAGCATCACAAGAAAACAAGCAGTTAGCAGATGAACTCCATGGAAATATGAAATTACTGCTTCCTGCCACAAGTTATCTTGTCTCTTATATCTTTAGAATATCTGGGAGTAGAATGAATGATCAAAAACTTCCTTTCAGATACTGCAATCTTAATCTTTTTCTATTAACACTTGCCCTTTTATTTAAGTTGTCCAGGAGATATATATATTTTCGTCTTCTCCTTAGCATACATGACTTCCTGCATACATGACCTTCATTAACAAAATTATGCTGATAAAGATTCAGGCTGCAGCCATTTATTGCCTTAAGTGCTCAGGAAATGTTTCAAAGATTTCTGTCCTCTTCTCACATTCTTTGTAAGTGGATAGCATAGCAGTGGTCCTAACAATGCTGTACAAAGACACAGAGAACTTTCTCTACTTCCATCTCATTTTAGATGTCTGATGTAATCAATGCAATCAGTTCATCTATATTGCACAGTACCTATGGAATTTCAGAAATAATACCCTCTTATATTACCATCTACACTGCTATTCCCTAAAATTTCCCAGTGCAGCTTACAGATATAACCTTCCTTCTCAGTTCTCATATGTTTTTATTTTTTTTTATTTAATCCATTTAGCCAAGATATTAAGATTATGATGGGAGTATCCTACCCTCTTATTCGCTTTCTCTCAGTCTTTCTTTTCCCTCAGTCTTTCTCCTCAGCAAATTTTATTATCAAAGATATTATATTTTCAATCTAGGTCATTGATAATTGAGCATTAGTGATATGTTGAATATTAATTCTTGAGCTACCCTATAAGATTATGCTATTCACATTGATATTATTATTGACAGTATTATGAATGACAATTTAAAGTGCCATATATGTGATATCAGACATAAAATCAGAATTCTACTCAGTGGGAGATAAAGCAGATGGAAACTATGCCTTTTTTAGTGAAGGAGAGGCTACTAATAGCTCTGTCTAATTAGCTGGCCAGAGCTATAGTAGATCATTCTCTATTAATATTTGTACATGGGCATAGAAAAAAGGCAAGTTACTTAGCTTCTGATTTATGTTTGCAGATTGTATTTACCTCTTTCTGTCTTTACTTCTATCTCCAGATTAGAAACTATAAAACTAGACTTTTGAACAGGATATGAATCTCCAATATAATCTCTCCAAATAAGGGAGAATTATGTAGTCTTAAAATACACAGAAACAGAACATGCTCAACTAAATAAAAATCCAACCCTTGATGAGAAGAAATTGAGTCAGAAAATTAAGATAAATGCTTGTCTGTCTTGGAAAAATTTGGAAGGGAAAAAGAAGGAAGACAGCTGCAGCTAATGTATCTGGAGTTTCCTCTCCAGTTCTTTTATTACCTTAATTTAAAATGAGTTTAGTGCTAATAAAGTTTCTAAGCAAAACAAAGTTTCAGATTACAGACAGGAGTTTGACTGTCTTGGGAAAAAGGCTGATGACTGCAGAGGATCCAGCCCTCTGTTCAAACACAGAATTAGATTAGTTATAGAACGTTAGCTTTTTCTGCTGCAGAGTTTAGTAAACAAACATCTTTCTTGGCTTCACCTACTCACCTCTGCTAGATGCAGAGGGAGCTTAGTAATTATATCTGCTGTGTAAGGGAAAAAGTGATATCCTCCATTCTGTGGCTTCATCCTTTCAATATGTGGCTGGCTAGGAAAAATATATTAATGGAACTGACAAAAGCCCGATGTTGATATTAATTTGTTCAAGAGATTGCAATTTTTAACCAAATTTAAATGGGTAGTTGTGTTAACTTGCAAAAAGACAAGAAGATTCTCAAACTTAATATTTTCCTAATCAAATTATTATTCTTAATAATTGTAATAATTCTATCTTGCTGCTACTATGGGGTTTTTTTGCATAAGGCCATCCCTTTTGACCTTTTTCAAATGTCAGCAATAATATTTAATATGAATATGCTTCACAGGCACTTTAAACACTCATATAATGTTTAATATTAAAAGATAATAATCTTGGTATTTGTACTCAAAATGTCACTGAATATTGCATGAAGAGTGATCATGCTGGCTTAATAGCAAGGTGTGTATCCAAACCCTGATATTATCAAACAGCTTAGGAAATTAATATGGAGGAGAATTGTTGTTTTGATTATTCTTTAGTTTTTAAATTACTGAGTGTTTGTAGAACACTCTTCCTTTGTAAAGAATTTGGTCATAGGGTTCAGCGTTGAATGATCATTTGTAAATATATAAAAAGGGAAAAAAAATGTTTATTCTATTAATGAAGATGTATCTTAATGCTAATGCTTAGATGCTAAAAAAATTCTTGCAATGAGCACATTTGAGATAATATCCAGTGAAAGATCTACTTTGAGGAACCTAGTTTGCAAATTACGTATTAAGGTACTCCAAATAAGTAAAATCCTAAAATGTGTGATTTGAAACATAAACCATCAAAACCGCCCCACTTTAATTGACAAAACACTTACAACAAACCTGCAAGAAATATCACTTACATCTTGTCTGCTTAAAAAAAGAAGTAAGATCCTCTGAAAAGCTTCTCCAAACACATTGACCTAAATCCTAGAATTTTCTTCCAATATAAGGTTCCTATAAACATTCTTTTCACAGTAATTCAGTAAGAACCATTGAGTTTTTCTAAAACTTAAATTCTGAATTAAAAGCCTTCTCTTTAAAAAAAAAGCTGTCACCAGGAAAGGGAAAATATGTTTTTTTAAGTTTTCCTTAGATTTAGGTCACAAAAGATCACATATCCAGACAAATTCTGTCAGAAGGGGAAAGGAAATTTCTGAGATTTTTCTCTGCTCCCTTAGAGACTTCTTAAATAAGTGTTGAACCTACTTATTCACCATTAAGAAAATAATTCTTTACCAGTAAATAAAGCACATATCCCACTATCATTAATTAAGACATCAGATATAAAAAACAAACCAACAAAAAAGTAACTTTCCACAAGCAATAATGTACCACTTAGCACTCAGAAACAGATAATGCCTTAGAGTTCCTGGAAAACTCTTCAAACCTCCCATCAAGGGATGCTCTTTTTCCTGCACATCTTCATGCTTTTCATTATTATTTATTCTATTCTATTCCAAATTAAATGACACTGGATTATAGCATGACTGGGTAGATGTTTGCCAATAAACTAGAAGTGATTTTGACATGCTATGGCCCCTGTATAAAATAAATGTGTTTTTAAACCGTGATATGTATGTTTGTATGTACAAAGGAGGCAGAACTGAACATTTATTGTAAGGACCTTCTAGCATACCATTTTTTGGTAGCTGGAAGAAACAGCATGGATTAGAAGAAATAATATCAACAAAACAGATGTTCATACTAAGATGGTCACTTAGTTTCTTACACTTTCTTGAACTGCTTCCTTGAGTTCCACTGTTTAGATAGTTTTTATGCAAGAGATGCCCTCTTTTCCATTTTTTGGGGTTTTTAAAAATATTTTCTGATTAGCAAGAACTTTTTCCAAGATAAATTCACAAATATGAGATGGGAGATCCTTCTAGTTTCCCTTTCTGACTGAGTATTGACTGTTTAAAAATATTAACAGACCATGGTATAGTCTCATATAAAGCCCAGTGACACCTTTTTTAATAATTCACTGATACCAGGGAGTAAGAGAAAAACTTGATTTTGCATCTAAAAGCATTTTACTTTGCTGTGGGGAAAAACATTGGAGAGTTAGACATAAAAACATCTGGAAAAGTTTTTGGCATGAGCATTAACATAAAAAAAAGGGAGGGAAGATTAAAAAATAAGAAATACCTGTTTATATGAGAATCTTCTTTGCTACGACAAAAAAATTCTGTTTTGTTTAGGCTTTTTAAGATGCATAAGAAAACAATGTCTTCATAGGTTTTTTTGCAATCATAGATGGAAAGTACAAAATATGCAGATATAAGTATTTATATATAATGTGTCCATGTGTGGATGAGTGTGATGAGTTCATTTGTGAGGCATTCAGACTTCAGTCACACAGCTATCACTGGTAGCATTTTACAGCAGAATCACTGTTTTTCTTCCTGATAAAAATAAAACCGTCTGTTTTTCATATTCAAAATTTAAATCTAAGAAATAAATAAATGAGGTCAGTTATTTATAGCATCAAATAAAGACTGAGTTCAGTACTTGTAAGTCAGGTAATTAAAAAGGAAACAGGAGACTTGATATTGAGCTTTTAATTTAGAAAGAGAAAGGTTACAAAAATCTTATTAAAATTTATTTAAAATGTATGAAAAGGGAAAGAAAACACACCAGAATATATTCTGATAAGAACTCCAAAGTTATTTTTAAATATAATAAACTTCAAAATGAATAAAAAAATCTGATATATTGAAAATACAAATACAGGTAATAACATAAAAATAAAAGCAAAACATAGAAATCTTAGGGGTGTCTGCAAAATAGCCTTGATATTTGTTTTATTTGCAGAGAAATGAAATTAACAGGAGATAAATTATAATATATTAAGAAAACAACAAATAAAACTTTGAATTTACTAAGTACGTGAAACTCTGAACATTGGTCAAGACTCCAGAAGCAGTTATCTCCCAAAAGCTGCTATTGGGAATGGGAAAAGAAATCAGAGAAGCCAATAGAATACTCTTATTTAAGAAAAAGCTTTGGGACATAGCAGGAAATTAAAGACCAAATAGTTTAACTTCAATTTGGAGGAAACTATTAAGAACTACTTTAAACCACCAGATTGGAAAATGCTTAGAAAAGCACAACTTGATTAAATGAAGGTTGGAATAGGAGGGTTATGCCTTACTAATTTCTAAGTTCTATGAAGTTATGATTGCCAAAGTAGAGAAAGGAATTGCAGCGTAGACATCACAGTTAATGGCTTCTCAGGAAGCTTTTTGAGGTTGTGTAAGGTTCAAAATCATTGGAGAGGAGAGAATCTGGCATATTAATTTTAAAAAAAAACTGGCTGAAGGATGAAAAGACAGAGGGCAAAACACTGTAGACTTGGAAAAATATTGTTTTGAGGGAAAAAAATAAGAGGAACAGGGAACTTGAACCTATAGAAATAAATTTCTGGACTAGTGTTGGGAAATGTACTATGCTGGGTTAAGGATAACATAACACAAAGAATTTGCATTGTGTATAAGAACCTAGAAATAAAAGAAAGGTCAAAATTTAAAAAACTATCATTATTTTATTTTAATGGCAGGCTTTTCCCTACATTTTCTGACAATAAAGCAAAACAAGTGCAGTCCATTTTTCTTTGTGATACCCTTAAAAATCCTTATATACACTATGATAGAGAAGTGCCATATGTGTGCTTTATGTTTTAGTAAGGGTTATAAATGCCACTGAAGATCAGGAAAAAATAAAATTCAGCTTTCAAAAAGCAAGTATCTCTCTGTCTGATTCTATCCCAGAACGTACTTAAGACTTTGAAGTGGGAAAAAAAGTATCATCTTAGGAGAAAAGTAAAGACAAAACAAAACAAGAAAAAAATATTACCCACAAACTCATGCTAAATGGAAGTGAAAAGACCACTTTCATCTTGCTCTTCAAGTGTTTGGAAGACTGATATGGTTTTTACTTGTCAAAGTTTCTAGTGAAGATGACAATAATATCTCATATAGCCTGAAAATTGCTAGGATCCCTTTTTTTATCTTTTCACTTTGTCTCTACTTCAATGACAGTTACTTATCATTATAAAAGAGAAATGGAAAGAAAAAAATCTTCTGCATTTGTGGCCACTGAAATGTCAAAAGATTTGGGAAACTGAATTTGATCACTGGTGAAGCATGTGCAACACAACATAGTGACGTAGATTTTAGGAATATAAACGAGGGGGAGCTTTCTAGAAGATTCTGTATTAATATGTTTTAGTAAAGAGTATATAAGTGAGATTTTAATTCGACTGATTTGGTATTGTGTGAGAGGAATGGCCCTAACCGTGCCCCCTGTCAGGGTATCCCCCAGTCAGTTTTGCTCATGCTTTATTCCAATCAAACTTCAATTACAATAAATTACTTACTGCTAAATTTTGTATTTACTTAAATATATGTAACTAATATATTTTGATGGTATTAATTTATATACAATTGCTGTCTTAATAAATTGCTGCTAAATTTAACCTGGTTGTTTCAATTAATCGGACAAATCAAACAATCCAAATATCCATCTATAACACTAACAAAATCAGAACAGGACAATGAAAAGGTAAATAAGATCCTAAAAACACCCTCCCTCCTCCCCTCCTTCCCAGCAATACCTCCACTCCTCAGTGGTGCAGGGAGGCAGGGAAAGGGGGTTAGGGCCAGTTCATCACACATTGTTCCTGCCACTGCTCAGGGAGAGGAGTCCATCCCCTGTTCCAACATGAGGTCCTCCCCATAGGAAGACAAGTCTGTATGAACTTCTCCAACATTAGTCCATCACATGAACACCTGCAACGTGGGTCACTCTGGCACGGGCTGCAGTCCTTCAAGGACAGGCTGCTCCAGCGTGGGCTCCTCTCTCCGTGGGTGTGCAGGCACCTGCCAGGAGCTTGCTCATCACGAGATCCCCATGGGTTCACAGTTCCTCTCAGGCATCCACCTGCTCCAGTGAGCCTCCTCCATGGGCTGCAGGTGGATCTCTGCATTCCCCTGGATCTCCGTACGCTGCAGAGGCGCAGCTGCCTCACCATGTCTGCAACACCGGCTCTGGTCCTGAAGCATCTCTTTCCCTTCCTTCTCCACGGTCTCAGTGTTTGCAGAGCTGTTCCTCTCACATATCCTTACTCTGCTTTTCTCTGGCCACAATTACATCTGTGCAGGAACATTTTTTTCCTTAAGTATGTTGTCACAGGGGTGTTGCCATCATCTCTGATCTTCCCAGCCTTGGTCAGTAGCACACACATCTTGGAACTGCCTGTCTTTGGCTCTGCCAGACATGGGTGAAGACATTCTGGCAGCTTCTCCCAGAAGCCACCCATATAGCCCCCCAGCTGATAAAACCTGGCTGTGCAAAACCAATACACCATTTTAGACCAGAATGTTTTTTCATTGCTTGTAAAAACCCACTGATTTTATACTTACTTTACAGTGCTATGATTACCTTGTCCTAAGCTTATTTTCACTTGTTTCAGCTGTGGTTAAAATTGTGTAGTGGCTAAATAACCACTGTCTTGTGTTATTTAAGTTTTTGTTTATAGGAATCACATGGTAACAGAATCAGATTCAATTGTCTGCAGCACTAGAATAGAAAGTGACACAGAAGAGTGCAGACAGCACGATACAGTGAAGGCAGCCTTGTGAATGAGGTCAAATGGGTTTAGTGATAACAAAGAAAAACAGAAAATTGAATGACTGTGAACTGGTGAAAAGAAAGAGCATGTAAGCAAGGTGTGTTAAATTGTATAAAGATAGCCCTGGATGGACTCCAAGAGCCAAGTGGAAGACAAGCTCACTGCTAATATCCAGGAAGGTTATTGCAATGACTTAGTTTCAAGGCCTCGTTTCTCTTGATTTGGACACTTGGTTTTTCCTTGAAACGCTTGGGAGTCTGATTTTTCTTTTGGTTAGGAAGGAAATTATGCCGTAGGATTCTTTCCTCTGGGATAATGGAGATGTGTATAAAGTGGCAGCTTCACTAGCCAATTACCCAGATCCTCAAAGGTTTTTCTTCTTGCATTGCTTCTGCTTTCTCTACCCCAGCCACATGTAACCCCTATCATCTCTCTTTGTATCAAGAATTTTGTCAAGAGTTTGTGATAAACTCAGAAAGCTCCTGTGTAAAGATGTTTAACTAGAATAGTGAGTGTGACATCTTCATTGACTTAAGCTGTGATGATCAGGAAAACATGAACCATCCTGAGGCTCATCTAGAAACTTGTAAACTCAAAATTCTGGTAAACCCTATAAAGACACTGGAATATCTATATCAAAAGATAGATAATTGAAACATTTATCAGTTGTAATAAGCCAAAGATACACCTTTCCTATGTCCAGCAAATTATTGCTACTGAATTTCTCTGAATATAAACCTAGAGATCACCAGTCACACTTAACTATATGAGAGGTGTTTTTGGACCTCTTTTTATAACAGATATTGAAGTAAAGCTGAAAGAAATTTCATGTTATATTGTCTCTGCATGCTATAGATTTAGCATCTATTAAAGGCTAAACAAGTAATTATGTCAGTTCTTTGCCATTAAAATAGTAACATTTTATGGTTTAGGTACTCCAGATGAAATACTGCCATGTTTTAAACATGATTCAAATTTTATTTTCTACTATTTCCACCTGTCTGGATTAGGTGAGCACTACTGGAACAAAAATATTGCTAACAACCAAGCATTCAGTGTTCCTGATAGGATGAATTTTTTGTTTTTTCAGGAGAAAAATAGTTTTCATGGAGATATTTGCATGAGAAAAACATTGTGGATTTTCTGAAATAATACACTGTCATTACTAATACTGGGATGCAAGGTTCTCCTATATCATTGTAAAATATGTTCAGAAGATATCCCTGAGTTGATTCGTAAAATGACTTCAACTAGCATTCTTTTCTAACAAGGACACATGTTAAAAGACATAGAAATTATCTTCTGGCTAGCATAATTCCTCTGCCAGTAACTTATCTGTAGCCAAAGCAGAGGCTTCTGACAACTGTAGACCCAAAATGTCCTAATCAGGATATTACTAATATTATCCTGCTTTGAGCTTGAATTTAGATGTATTGAAATAGTGTAACTAACAACATATAAACATTTTGTAACACTGTGATTTTATAGCCAGGCATATATTTACTATGAGAATAGTGACTGATGTGATAACCAAAATGTCAGAGGTGTAATTTTATACAGGAGGCTGCAAAGTAAACAAAACTTCCCATACTAGGAACAAGATAAGCACAAGGAACTGCAAATAGGCAGGGACATCCTAATGAATATGCAAGAATGACTACCAAGAGAAAAGAAAAACCCTATAAGCAGTATTGGGAGCAGATGAGACATCACCTCCACTCCCCCTTTGGGGATCAAAGACAATAGCATATAAGCATTAGATATAAATACGTGGATTTGGAGAAGACACAAGACAAACCCACTTTGGCTTTGACGTCTCTCATCAAAGAGTTTTTAAGTCTGTCCCACAAAATGGGAGGTTCCCCAGCCAGTGATCAGGTATATGGCCCCTGGAGCAGCAGAGGCACTGTGAAGTATTCTTCCTCAGCAACAGGAAACAGGACTCATGCTAAACCAGAGTACTACAACACTGGGGCTCAAGTTCAAGGTAACCTCAGTAAATTGTCCATATAGGAGACATGCAAAAAGGCCTATCCCATTACAGTGGTTATCCCACAACATGGTGCATATATATATATTTATATAAGATATATGTATGGCACTGACAAGACAGGAACTCATATAAGTTGCAGTAAGCAAAAAACATTTCTCATAATGCACCTTTCATTGAGAGAGGAAGGAAGTAATTTCAGCAGTTTTAAAATATGTTCTATGTTTTAATTCATGACTTAAACCTTTAACCTTGAAAGATGTTAGTTACTGAATCAAATCAGTAAAGGCTCATCTTACATTTAAGCCTTCAACAACATTACAATTGAACAATAAAAAGAGTGCAGGTCTAAGTGATAAGATAGTAGGCATAAGACATAATGATTTATATTTTCCAGACACAGTTGCAGGAAAACTATCTCCCACATAAATTAATGAAAATCAAAATGGAAAATAAATAAAGAAATTAATAAATAAATATTTCAGAAAATGACAGACTGGAAGGTAGAAGGTAAAAAAGGGAGCCAATCAAAAAAATACTAAGCAATATAGGAAAAGGAGGTTGTAAAATATCAGGAGACAACACATGTTGGTAGTTAATCCTCAGTCTGTGCTTCTTTTTTTTTCCAAGAATGCATTTACTCATTCCAAAAGTATTAAAATTTTTGAAGAATAAAGAAATATATAAAAAAGAAACATAAGTTAACCTGGGGAAAGAAACCCAAAGTCAACCTTTCTATTTAGTGCTTCATTATTTGTTATTTACCTCTACAAAAATGGGGAGAAATGTCAGGAATTATAAAGCCTAGGTTACTCTTCATAAGTTGTGATATGCCAGCACATTTTTCACTAATATTCAGAGATGATGTGAGATGGTATGCTGCTCAAAGGTTTAGTGACTCAAGAAAACATCAAGGTGATTGCAATGTACAGAGATATATTTCCCACTAATTCTGATATATTATAGAAGACAAATTCACTAAAGAAGTCAGATTGACTAATTAAAACTTTATTCTATGTAAAACTTGAACAATTAAATTGCTACTTAGCCTTTTATGTTATTTTCTGACAGTCGGCAGACAATTTCAGAGACTAGCTTGAACTGTCAAAATAATTTATATATATTAAATGTCAATGCAACTCAGGAAGAAGATAAAATTTGCTTTCAATATGACATTTATATGCCAGAGCCTGATTTAGATATGCAGAGGTAGCAAGACATGTTAGCTAAAAGTAGTTATGCAGCATATTTCTAAACATGATGTCCCATTTATGTTCAAAATGATGTGGACTGAATCAATTAGGAGAAACAAGTGAGTTCCAAGAAGTACTTTTAAAAAGCTGTGGAGTTGCTTAGTAACCTGATGTTATACTTCATTTCCCAACAGAACTATAAAGCTGTCAGACTGGAAATGGGGAGCTCCCCAAGATAAATGGTGCCTCATGCGTTTTGCCAAAAACATGATTCTATTAAATATGTTATACTTAACTTTGGGGAGTTATGCATATGCATATCAGTAATATATGCAACTGGACAGTTATCAAAGAAATTACTTTTAGTTGCACTTTGTCATAAAAATGCAATACTTTCCCTCCTTTAATGCATTATCTTGTCAGGCAGGAGAAGGCACTGGATCCAAGATGTCTAAGGGGAAAATTTTAATCCGGCTCATTCTTAGTGCTATATTTACCTGACACCAGCTTTGTTCTTCACTGACAGTAATCTAGCATAATCTACTGTATGCATCCTAGGCTTGGAAATTTAGCTTTTTCTGCTTGAAACTTCTTTGAGAACCCAGAAGTCACCAAGTAGCCTTCTATCATAGGAGTTGCTTTCACAGTGTATCAGAATAGATGTGTCTTAAATTTCAGTGAAAATTAAATGTTGGAGACTATTTCAAGCCCATTTAGTTAAAAATACAAACATTCTGAAGGAAGGATATCAATCTTGCTTCCTCAATAACTGATATACCAGTTCCTAAGTCTACTTTCTTCTTAGGATCATAAGCATTTTCTGAAATTGAGAAAATTAAATCTGAAAATTAAGGTAAAATCTAATTTAAAAGTCAGCCACAGGAATTCTGTGACAGAATCTGATTTGAATGGCATTTAGTTATTTCAAAATACCTTATAAATAGGGCCAAAAAATAGATATCTAATATGATAGGGTCAGATCATCAGTTGAGGTAAAATGGATGGATGAACTCAGTCCAGCTGTGTCTATAATATTTACTCCAGAGTTCAGGCCTAAAATCTAATAATGACACATTTAAAAAGAAAAACTACTAATTGGATAAGAAGGGTTTTTTTTGGTTTTTTTTCATTTTAAATAGTACTTTCTTGAATTCAATCCAAGTAATTTTCACACTGTCTTCCCTTCTCCAGCAACTTAAGTGCTCCTGAAAAATCTCCTTTAATACCATAGTTTGTTGTTCACTTCTCTAAATGGCAGAACTAGGACAAGACAGTTCACAGTGCTGAAAATTATAACAGAGCTGAAATATATAGCAAAAGGTTCAATGAGGTCTTTTTTTGCTTTTTGTTTAAGTGTTTGTAGGTAGAAATATCAGATAAAATACCTGCAGTAACATTAAGGTGCAAGGAATTTGTGGAATGTTTACAATTGTATTTAAATTCTAATTGAATTAAACAAATCGTGAAAGGATAGAGCACCAAAATTTAATAAAGGCTTGTAACGAACCAGTTTAACACAGAAGATCAAAAGAAACTAAAACTCTATGGAGAAAACAGATCAGATCCAGAAAGGTTAGAAATATACCCAAAAACATGATTAAAACCAAACCAGGTCAGATGTTGGAGCCAAAAATCTTGACACATTTTATTTATAAAAGAAAGAAAAATGAGAGAGAACAAGTAAGAGAGGAAGGAAGGAAGGAAGGAAGGAAGGAAGGAAGGAAGGAAGGAAGGAAGGAAGGAAGGAAGGAAGGAAGGAAGGAAGGAAGGAAGGAAGGAAAGAAAAGAAAGAAAACAAAAGAAAAGAAAGAAAAAGAAAGAGAAGAAAGAGAAGAAAGAGAAAAGAAAGAAAGAAAGAAAGAAAGAAAGAAAGAAAGAAAGAAAGAAAGAAAGAAAAGAAAAGAAAAGAAAGAAAGAAAGAAAGAAAGAAAGAAAGAAAGAAAGAAAGAAAGAAAGAAAGAAAGAAAAGAAAAGAAAGAAAGAAAGAAAGAAAGAAAGAAAAGAAAGAAAGAAAAGAAAAGAAAAGAAAAGAAAAGAAAAGAAAAGAAAAGAAAAGAAAAGAAAAGAAAAGAAAAAAAAAGAAAAGAAAAGAAAAGAAAAGAAAAGAAAAAGAAAAAAAAAAAGAAAAGAAAAGAAAAGAAAAGAAAAGAAAAGAAAAGAAAAGAAAAGAAAAGAAAAGAAAAGAAAAAGAAAAGAAAAGAAAAGAAAAGAAAAGAAAAGAAAAGAAAAGAAAAGAAAAGAAAAGAAAAGAAAAGAAAAGAAAAGAAAAGAAAAGAAAAGAAAAGAAAAGAAAAGAAAAATAAAAAGAAGAAAGAAAGAAAAAAAGTGTGCATGGGGGGGTAGGGGGACAGAGAGAGTGGCAGGGATTAGGTAGAAGCAAATCCCCCATCTGAGGGTCCCAGGGATGTCTCCTTGCTCCCCTCCATCTGGCCCTCGTGGTGGTGAGGGTCCCCTGCTGCCACGCCACACCAGAGTACAGAACCCAGAGGATTAATGCACGTTTTGGGCCAGGTGGGAAGGTTTGACACTGGCCCTCGCAGCACTGTGGATCTGCTGTATCATGGCCTGGAGCAGGGTCTGGGCACCCCTTGGGGGCCTTGGATGGGCCATGCCACCCCCTGTGCTGTCCTTCCCCTGGATGTGGCTGTTCCTGGGGGAAGGGGCTCCACAGCTGGGCTCCTTGCAAGCAGAGCATGGGAGTTCACTGCCCTGACCAGAGGCTTTTTCTCCACACGCCCAGAACCTCCCAGGGTCTGTGTGAGCCTGGCAGCTGACAGCCCAGGGGCTGTGGTCTCCATCCCAAAGCTGCCAAGCTTGGTCCCTCTGTGAGTATTTCTGTCCCCCTGCCCAGACCTGAGTCACTGTCTTATCTCCATCAGGGAGCAGTTCAGGGCCACAGCCAGAAGGCCTGTTCAGGGCATGGTGGTCTTCTCTGCAACTTCTGTAATACAGTTTTTCTATAATAGGAAAAGGTTCTTCATGAACATGTTTAAGCCTTAAATTACAACATTCAGTCACCAACAGGGCTACAGTAAAAAAAGACTATTTCATATCTTCCTATATTACATCACCTAGCATCCTATATCACATCATCTTCATACTCACATCATCTTGCATTTTTAGCAAAACTTTTAAAACAATATTTTTATATTGTTTCGTTTTTAACCAGAAAAAATAAAAAATAATTGCTTTCTTACTTCCACTAAACATGACATTGATTAAAACATTTCTTTATTTTCCAGTGCTAGGAAATGGATAGTTCCAAGGGCATAATTTCTCAGTGTGATATTGTGATAATTCATAGGTGTATCAGGAAATTTTTCTTTTGTTTTGCCTTTCCTTGTCTTGCTGTTCCTCAGTGGCTTCTCTATTTTCAGCAAAGATTCTAGAAACTAAGGACTAATCAAAAGACTCAATGAGATTCAAACAGAAAATATTGAAATTGTTCACATTTATATTTTTTCCGAACTCATTCCATAATTTTGTCAGCATCCTTAGCCCAATGAATTAAAACTAGATTAAAATTTACAGAGTGCTTGGATTGTTAATGCCACAAAATACTTTTCTTGCCAGTTTACTCATGGCTTTGTATAAAAGCAGCAAACTATAAATTTCAAAATATATTATCTTGGCTTGTAGTGAGTTTAGTAACTGATATCTGTGTCTATTTGTAAGACAGACAGTTTTAGAATCATTGGCAAATTGGTTTTCATAGTGTAACAAAATTTTCTGACTTATTTTTAAAATACTTTGGCAAGATTTTTTGTGTTAAATTTGATAAGTTTTCTGAGATAAATATTTATGCATTATTCGTCAAGTACAGTTGATTTTCAGCAAACCAAACAATATTTAAAAAATATTTATGGTGATGACTTACTATTATATAGGTCTGCTTGATGTATTTTAAGAAAACCATTTATGGAAATTTCAGAATTTAAAATTAAAATACCAAATTTCTACCTATAACACCGTCTATAATTTTTCCAGGCCTTTTTTCATATGTGGACATATGGATTCAGAGGAAGACCTGTGCAACTTACAGAATAAATTAAGTTTCTACCAATAGGACCATGGACCTATCTGCTAGTTGTGTATCATGCTTCTCATACTGATTAGTCCTGCAGTCCTCCCATCCATCTGAGTCCAGGCTCTATTTTGAGTAGGTAGTCAATGAGTCAGCAGTTGGTATTCCCCATGGCAGGAATTACTTTTCCACCAGGCACTGGTGTTGCTCAGTTCTTCTAACTTTACTTCTGGTGTCTATTGCCCAGACAGCCTATTTATCTTGGGATTGTCTTCTCTTTTCCTAAAAAAAAAAAAAAGCATGAAGCATGAAGCAATTGCTTAATCGTAACTGTCCAGCTACAGTTACTTTTTAACATCTAAAAAAAATGGGAAAGTTTGATTTAAATCTTGAAGGGCTTAAATCTTGAGGGGCTGGTTATCAAGACTGGTCAAATAATTAAAGAGAATCTCAAGAAGGTATGGAGGTATGAGAGTTTCCATCCTCGTGGTATTCATACCTTGCCTGGGGAAGACATTGACCCCCCTTATTTAATTTAAGTTGAAGCATGGGCTTCGACTGAATTGCCTTCAGAAGTACTTTCCAGTCTAAACTGTTCTGTGATTCTATGTTCGGGTATCACTGCTGAGTTTTTGCTGAATACCATTAAAAACTTTAGGCGCAAGAATTGTTCTTAAACTATTTGTTTCATTTTCAGAGACTATCATGCATTTTTAATTAAATACTATGCCTTCTGTAAGCACAAAGATTTGGGTTTTGATAGGAGAAAGCACAATGTTCCTACTTATGCATATTTTTCAGTGGGATCCAAGCTGAATTATGCACCACAGCAAATTCTTTGCACATCTAACTCAATGTAAGAAGTCACTTTGTCTTCTAAAACTGATGGCAGATTTGTATTTGTGAAATATTTGAATTAAGTGAAGGAAATGGTGCCTAAAGTGTGGCAACTGTTTAATCAGTGAGTAATTTACTCTTAATGTGTGAAGCATTTTTTATGGGCTCATTTATGATAACAGACATTCATGGCTCAATCAATGTAAGCAACAGATTTATGGTATATTTAGTCACAACATAATCCAATATAAGTACTCTTATTTATTACTATTCACAGTTTAATTCTCTTTTTTTTCCCCTTCATGCCACTTAACAGCATGCAACTAAAATCACATGCAGCACTTATCCGAACTTTTCAAACAGCATTTATTCACATCTAACTTATCATATTTTTACATTCAGATGTTGAACTTCAAAATACAATACAATTATGTCATTTGCATAATTGCATGGATAAAAGGATGCCAGTTTTTCCCCATATCTAGGAAACAATAAGAAAAACCATTAAACTGGAAATTGATCATTCCTGTGAAATGTCTTTCTTTTTGTCAAAATATTGGGGTCTATTTTTCAGTTTATATATTTCTGGTTTTTTTCTCATAAGCTTATAGTTTCCCTTCTGTTCCTTCAGATGCTATGACAAAGAATTAGCACTGGAAATTATGATCTTCCAACTGCTAACAGATTCAAATGATCTATAAATGCTTGGATACACAATTTTACCTATTCCAGAATTCTGGACAATTCAGATGCGTAGTCCACAAGAGTGTTTTATAGATGCCCAAGAAAAGCTATTGCCACCTAAAGTGATATATATATATTTGTCTTGGTTTGAAAGACAGGTGTCTGCTAAGAAAGGCAGGAGCCCCTCTTGAAATGGAAAATGTAAACTACCTTTCTCCAAATCATTATAATTTTGAAATTAAGAAGCTCTCAGGCAAGGATAAGGGAATAGGAATAACAATTTTTTATTAGGAAAGTTAAAAATACAGTAATACAAAAAAGTAAAACACTGACAGAGTCACAATGCAACCTGACACCCTGTCAGTCAGTCAGGGCGTTGGCAGCAGTCTGATTAAATGGTGTCTACAGTCCTCCTGCAGTGGCAGACGTGGTTCTGTTGAAGCAGTGCTGCTGTAGAAGGGTTCAGTTTTCCTCTGAAGCTCCAGTGATGATGTAGAAGGGTCTGGCTTTCCTCTGTAATCCAGTGGAAAAAGGCTGCTCTGATGTTCCAAATCTCAGATTTTATCTAGGTAGGAAATGCTTGGCTCCTCCCCCTGGCTGGAGCATCTCACAATGGGATGATGTAATTTTTTCAGTCACACAGAGGGACTCAATGGCCCATTAACAGAAGATACCTCCCTGGAGGAAGGATGGGTTGTGGGAAAGATAAAGAACACTGCCCCACCTGGTTTTAACATATAGCCCATTAACAGAATATATCTACCCCAGAGACAAGGATCACAGCCCCACCTGGTTTTAACAGATGGTGATTGAATACATACTTTTGGTTACATCCTGTGTTACAACACAATATCCTAAAGTTAATTGTCTTTATTTGTAATTATGTCACTTTTAAATGGGATTCTTACCAGTAATAAAAGGATGATGATATTCTCTTACATTATTTACTTGAATTTTCTGAATTAGCTAGGAAAAGATTGCTACAAGAAGCACAAATCGTTTCATATGATATTTTGTATGTCTAAGAGATCTGTATCATAATATATAAAGGTTAAAGACTTCTGCTTCAGTCACAGAGAATTATCAGTTAATCAAATATTGTCTGGATATAAATGTATTACTTATTATTCTAGACTACCAAGTTATTCGTAGCTTCTGAAGGATCTGTAAAAGAATGGACAGCATGACAATCATCTCAAGCCCTGATCAACTACAAAGATTAAGAAAATATCTATGGTGGAATATCAGATGTTGCTTGGCTGTAAGCATGTGCAGAATTAAAAATCTTACCATCATGAAGAAATTCTGCATTTAGGCAATTAACAAAAGACTAAATATACAAAATTGCCTGAATAATTTGATATGAAAGGCAGGGAAAAAGATTCAAATTTCATTTGTGATGTTTTCTGCATTGCACTGAAATGAACATTTAGTAGGGAATTTTGAGATGCTTTTATTTGAGACTGTGTAGGAACTTTCAAATTCAAATGGTTGGCCAGAATTAGGAATTATGATGGAGCAGAAACAAAAGTCCCTTCCCACTAAAACTGAAAACAAGTTTTTCTAGTGTTTTCATTTTTAATTTTGTTGATTTTATTTGCTTTTAAATGGAGACATTTAAATATAGTCAACAGCCTAGCACAGGACAAGCACTAATATTTTGCATTATTTAAGCTAGTTATACATATGTCTCATAATAAATTAATAATATATAATAATGTCTTTCTCTGTTTTTTGCCCTAGTTCATATCACTGCTTAATTTCAGAAGGCCCCCCTCCTTTGATCTGCAAATTTCTTCATCCTTTTTGAACATTTTTGTTTCTACCTGTATGTCTGTGTTATGTTGTGTATATTTCTGCTTTCTTAAATAAAGAAAAAAACCAACTTCTGTTTATCTTCCTCAAAACCCGAAAACTGGGATGGCAATAGATTAATCATAGCTTGGGATGTACACAAATTCTAAACCGTGTGAAAATCAATCATGTCAATTTCCTTGTGAATGTGCCAATTTGTTCATATTTTAAACTACACAAAGTAGATAAGTTTGCTACGAACTGTTCCATGGTACTGTGAATGTGTGAATGTGTCACCCTGGCAATGTAACTAAATTCTAATTTTTGAATGCCAGTATGACCAGAACTACTTTACATTCGATTTAAAACTTTCCTTCCTTCCTTCCTTCCTTCCTTCCTTCCTTCCTTCCTTCCTTCCTTCCTTCCTTCCTTCCTTCCTTCCTTCCTTCCTTCCTTCCTTCCTTCCTTCCTTCCTTCCTTCCTTCCTTCCTTCCTTCCTTCCTTCCTTCCTTCCTTCCTTCCTTCCTTCCTTCCTTCCTTCCTTCCTTCCTTCCTTCCTTCCTTCCTTCCTTCCTTCCTTCCTTCCTTCCTTCCTTCCTTCCTTCCTTCCTTCCTTCCTTCCTTCCTTCCTTCCTTCCTTCCTTCCTTCCTTCCTTCCTTCCTCCCTCCCTCCCTCCCTCCCTCCCTTCCATCCTCTCTCTCTCTCTTTCTTTCTCTCTACTCAAGTCTGTGGTTATTAAAACACAGAAGTGTTTCTGTGGTTTTGAATAAATATGAGAGGCATTTAGGTTACATTACTTTTTATTCTAGAACTGTCTTGAAGAGAATTATGAAACCATGAATATTATCTTGAATAACAGCATTAGTTTTGTAAGCAGTAAGACAGTTAAGACTTTAGTTGCTGCAAGCCAGAAAGATGTGGGAGAATGCCTGTCTAAAACTGGAATAATTTTTTTTTTACTTACAGATTAGCAGCAAAAAATTCCAGAATCAAAACCTGAATTTATTCCACTTTTTGAATAGTTAAAGATATCACATTAAACTGTATCCTTCGACATTAGTGCCAGCAGATATCATCTAAACAGTACTTCTTTCTTCCTCTGGACTTATCCCCAGTCATTTGATATACACATTTAAATTGGTTTTTTACTATTCAAACAAGTTTTCAGGGAGGAAGTTATGTCTAAATGAGTGAGCTGGTCATTCTAATGAGATATCATAAAATTCCAGAACACATGAATTCAAGAACTGTAGTCTGCATATTAAATTGATGTCATAATAAATAAAGAACATATTTTTAGTACCACTTAAATATTCTTTACATCCAAAGGATCATTTTTGTTAATGAATATATTTAGAAGATCTGAGGGGAAAAAAAAAGAAGAATCATCGCCAACTTTATATTTGGATTCCTTTGGTAAAGTATTTACATAAAAAGCAAATCTTAACTTGCCTACACCAATGATGAAGTATAATGTCACGTGAGCCTACTTTTGAAGCAATCTATGTAAAACTTGTGCTTAACAATGTCTTACAGGTCATCCAGGATCCTGGTTTCAAAGAAACTCTAACAAATGTATCAAACCTAACATCAGTAACTACTATCAGAAGAGAAAGTCCTTCAGATACTGCTCAGGGACAGTTTTTAGTCACTTTTGAAGGCACAAATACCTTTTCTCCATGCTTTAATATGCTCAAGTACATAGTTTTTTCCTATTTTCATTGCAAATATTATATGCCTTTATTTACAGTGAATTCAAAATATTGGTTTTAGTATAAATTGAAATAGCTGAAAATCTTTCCATTGATTTTAATTTAAATAGTCAGGTTTACATAGAGGTGAGATCAAAAATATGATAATCTCTTGGTCATACAATTAAAATAAAACTCTCTTTGTCAACATTATTTGAATCACGTGCATAAAATAAGCTGTTTATTTTGCACTTTCCACATAAAGAGAGGACATTTATTGACAAGTAATAACAACATTTTATTTGTACTGAGTAATTCAGAGTTGGGAAGCCCAGTCCAAAACTTACGCTACAAGATAATAAAATTCCTGGTAAAAGTTTACAGTTTATGGATGACAATAGGAAGGAAAAATGTTTTACATACTTTTGAGACTAACAGTCAACAAAGTAAACAGGATTCTTCTGAAAAATTAAACAGTCCAGTATAAAAAAATATATATACATGTGCATGCCTATGCCTATGAATATACGTTTGTTTGTGTTCATCTAAATGTGCATCTTGATGTTATTAAAGTTGTAGGCAGCAATTAAAAAAGCGAAATCATATGACCTAGATTTAACTTTTACTACTGATGGGGCTTTCTTAGAGAGTCTCTTATTTTCCTGCAAATCGTTGTTAGCTTTCTGCATTACATTATCATATTATTACATAATGAAGCAAAGAAAAAAACAATTTCCTAAAATTAGAAGTGTTCATGTTTTGGGTTTTTTTTAAATTTAATTTTTAAATTAATTTAATTGTATTGAATACAGAGTTTTCTAATTTTTTTATATTTCATCTGTGCTTTATGTCTAGGCAAGAGATGGTGACTATGATTGTTATCTTCACCATGAAGTTAGGGAATTTACAACTACTATACAGTATTCACAATCTCCACTTTTCCAAGGAAAACAACTTTTGCTGTTGCCAAATGAACCATTTTGCTCAGCTGGTGGAAAGATAAAATGTTTATTCTGATAAACCAGGAGTCTATGGAACCTCACAGTGCTCATTCTGCAGGACTCCATTAAACATCAACCAAGAAGAGGACGTGAAATAATGAACCAGTCTAATAATGTCAACTCACTTCCACGTTTGGGAAGCAACATCCAGTTCACCAAGTTGTCAGGTAAAACTTTGGGGCTGACAATCAAGGACCAACTAAGGGACACCCAGGAGAGGGGTTGCATTCATCATTGGGAGGTAAAATATGTTAATGAATTTGGGGAAATGATTATCATCTGTATGTGTTTTCCAGGAAAAACAGTGAATATGTATATAAAATATAGTACATAAACATGACCTTTTCTGTACTTGGTATGCATGACAGGCTTGAAAACATTCCCTGTGCATCCAGCACAGAATGAGAACACCCACTTCTTAATGCTACACTGGTGTTAAGGGAGTTTTATTTTACCTGTTTTGGTAACATGTGACCGACTTTCAAATATCTGAGGTAAGATGTTATTCAGAAGACACTTCACACTATCGTTACTTTTGTTAATATTTAACATTAGAATGCTTACTGTTAATTTTGCTGAAGTACAATAAATAAAGGGTATTGGTGAGTTCAGTCAATAATGTAACTTCAATTTCTTAAATATAAAGTGTTACAAAACACGTCTTAAAATCTTGCACAGAAACATATGATATAAGCAATTTTTTTTCTCTTTTGACATCAGGAAAACCCAGCTGTAAAATTGTTTTTAAAGGGTCCTGGTTCTGGCCAGAAGAGGGTTAATTCTTGCAGCAGATCTCAAACCACCTCTCGGCATTGCCTGGATCAGGGGAAGGGAGTCCCTTCCCATTTACAGGAGAGTGGCATAAGGAGGCTTGGGTATTGTTTTTTGTGTGGGAATCATTTGCCTCTTTCTTGTAGCCTGTGTCATTAGTATTGCTGCTGTTACTGTTTGTTTTCTTATCCCATTGCTCTTTCCAGTAAATTGTTCTATCTCACCCTGTGATCTTTGCCTTTTGTGTCTCCAATTTCTCCTCTCCAGGGAGAGGGACAGAGGAAGAAGAGGGAGTGAGCACATGGATTCAGTGAGAGCTCTGAATTGGAGAATACCATTCCTAAACCACAATATAGACATCTGTTTTCTTCAGTTAAGGGGCTAAGCTCAGCATATTGACAGGAGTTTTTAATTTACCTTGCAAAAAACAAGAAAAAAAAAGATTTTTTTTTATTATTTCACAACATTATGACAAGCCATTGAGACGAAAATATGGATTGTAAAAGTCAGGGATTTTTCGTTGCTTTTGTTTGGTGGTATTGTGGTGTTTTTTGAGGAGGAGAACATTTTACAGAATTAAAAAAATATGCATTTTTACTTAGGTCTGCAGCTGAAGCTGTACCAACAGAGTGACAAATGGGAACTTTTTTGGTTTACATATTTGGACTTTATTTATAACTTGTATTGAAGCTCTGATATATATATATATATTTTAAAAATCTGGAACATGTTGACCAGAGTGGGTAGTTAGCACTCTAAAAATATTAAATAATTAAATCCAGAACTGATTGCTGCCAATTACAGAGACATTATTTAGGAGAAAAATTAAAACAGAAAAGTAGAACTGTATGTGCTCTTGGGCGGTTGTGTTAGCTGGGTCATATAGAGGGAAATATAATGAGTAATCACTGTCAACATTCTAAGTCATTATGAAAATTATTATAAATGAAGACATTTATTCATCCCATGCCAGGCCGAGGGAAGAGATTTCCAGAAGGTAGACCAGATGGTTAAGTATGTTTCACTGCAGATCTATGCTGACCCATCCCCAGTGCTCCAAAAGTCCCCACCACGTCTCTGGGATGCTGAAATCAATGGTAATGTCAGCTGAAGTTTGCTGTGCAGAAGTTCAGATTGTCAGAGAGAACACAAATCTTTGGTACCTAATTCTCAGCATTCTCTACACACTTTGAGGAATTTTCTTAGCTCTCTGGGTAAGTAAGAACTGACATCAATCAGAAACTGGCCATTTCATAAAGGTATGGTTTTTGTTTTTTAGGTTTGGTTTTTTGTTTTTTTTTTAATAGTGCACTTCCACATCTTTTAGTGCAAAATACTCTATGACTAGAAGATTTTCTCAGCATCCAGAATCACTGGTTTTGACTCTCTTTTTTGAAGGGGCAACTTCTATTTTGATAGCCTTCATCTGTGTTATTAGCTGAACATCTTGTCCTTTTAAAAATATTTATAAACTTTCAAGAAAAATTTCAGTTAAAAACTAAACAATATCAGGTTTGCCAGACATTAAAGAACACTGTAATGTGCTAATACTGTAGCAGTGCAATAACAGACTAAACTAGTACTCACCATAAATTCCATCTTTCTTGAAAACTTCTTTATGACTTACTTTCCCCAGTAGAGAACTGTCCTCTTATAAGAGTATTAGTGTCAGAATATCTTTCTGATAGTGCCCTTAAATATTACCTTGAAGAGTAAGTTATCTGTGACTCTAGTCCGAACACTTTTTAATTTAGCCATTTTGGGGGAGGCTTTGAAAAATGCCCTTTGAAAAATGAAAAAGGATCTCTTTCATTGATGCTATATTATCATAATCCTCTTTATTTTTTAAAAATTTTGTTTACAAGACGTTAACCTCTATTCTCAAGGGTATGAAGCAGAAAAAGGCTGAGGCATGAGGAAAGTGAACTAGTCACTTTACTTATGCAGCCAGTTCCCAATAGAAAGGTTTATTTAGAAAAAGACTGACCAGGATTACTCAATTTCCTGCTTCATTGAGGATCATGCCATCTTAGTTCCCTTGGCTCTGTGTATAAGGAGCTTAATGAAGAGGGAAATTAATTCTTAGTGGCAACCAACTGCAGCTACTAACTTATTCACTCATGCTCTCAGTCCTCCCTGGCCCCATCTGACAAATGTGAGAGCATTTGTCATTCATTTAAATCCCATTTTCTGAGCACCTTATGATGCTAGGGTTTCTATCATACAACTGGTGTGTAGTCTAAATAGGCTACAAATGCTTGTGTAATCTTTTGTACCAATAGATCATAGTTATTTCAATGCAGTCCCTCTGGTCAACAAGTCTAGGAATTTTGCTGGCTGTCCTCTCTCTCATGGGACTACTGGACTCCCATGTACTGCTGGTGCCAGATTGTTACCAGGACTCCAACAACTAAATATAATACTGGAGTCTAAAGAGAAGTTCTGAATAAGACATGCTTAAAGTTAAGAACTTGGCCATCTGGTTTTAGATTCTTGTGGTTGTGCTCCATAAGGTTCTGGGGGGTGTCTAGTCTGACATTTTCTCATTCCAACTGATACAGGAGGCATTCCATCAATAAATCTTAGAAGTCTTGATTTTGAAGATAACTGATTGCATGCTGACATGCTTGCAATGCCTAAGAAATCTAATTTTCCAAATATTTAAAGTTCATTCTTCCCATTTTTTGTTGTTTTTGGGTTTGTTGTTGCAGTTTTTGTTTATTTTTATTTTTTAATTTTTTGTTTCTTTGTTTTTATTACTGATTGGGATAGAATAGTTAGTTTGTTGGGCTTGCACGGCAAGATTTTGGTAGGGGTGTGTGGAAGGTGGTTACAGGGGTGCGTTTTCTGCAAAAATGCCAGGCTCTTATCCCATGAACAACAGAGCCAATGCCAGACAACTCCATGATAGAACAACAGCTGGTCTGGGCAAAGCCCATCAGTGATGGAGGTAGTGCCATTGGTACAGCCATCTTAAGAGGGAAAAAATGCATTATTTCAGCTGGGGAGTGGAATGCGAATATGCAAGAGAAACAGACACCGAGGTCAATGAAGGGGGAGGAGGAGGTGCTGCAGGTGTTGAAGGGATTCCCCTGCAGCCCGTGGTGAAGGTCACAGTGGGGCAGGCTGTCCCTGCTCCCAAGATAGGCTCACCTCAGAGCAAAGATCCACCTGAATCCGTGGAGGACCTCACAGAGGAGCAGGTGGATGCCCAAAGGAGGCTGTGACCCACTGGGATGCCCACGCTGCAGCAGGTTTGCTGGCAGGATTTGTGACCCTGCAGGAGCAGCCCGATTCTGAAGGACTGCACCTCATGGGAGGAATCTCATGCTGGAGCAGGGAGGAGAGCAGGGAGCCAAGAGTGGCACAAACAATATGCAATGATCTGACTGCAACTTCACCTCCCTGAGCCTCTCCAGGGGAAGAGACAGGCAAACTGAGAGTGACGTTGAGCCTTAGGAGGAAGAAGGGGTGGTGAAGAAGGTTTGAGACTTAGTTTTTATTTAACATTATCCTACTTCAATTTTATCCTTAATAAATTGAACTTATTTCACCAAGCTGAATTTGTTCTGCCCATAATGGTAATCAGCGAGTGATCTCTCCCTGTCCTTACCTCAACCCACAAGCATTTCATTATATTTTCTCTCCCACATCCATCTGGGAAAGGGAAGTGATAGAGCAGCTTTGGTGGGCACCTGGCAAACAGCCAGGGTCAGCCCCACCCATAATCACACACCTAGCTGCAAACAGAGAATTAAGTCTCTAGGTGCTTTGAATAAAACACCAAAATGTACATATGGCTAGTAAATATGGCAGATGAGAACATGTTGCATGAAATAAGACTTTGCATGTTTTTCTCAGAGTAACAGAATCATTTAGTATATAGCCTGAAGACAGATGCCTGCAATCATTGCTGGCCATCATATCTCCCACTTACAGGCAATTTAGGTTCATTTTCATGACATTAAGAAATGAAAAATCACTTCCTTTTTCTTGCCATAAGGTATTTATCTTATTCCATACATAAGTTTTCAGACTACAGGAGGGGTCTTTCTGGACTAAAGCTTCTCTTATCTCCCTGTTAAAAGTGTAGCCTGAATTATTTCCATTTGTATAAATAATGTTGATAACAGTGACTAATTTCAGGACTTTTCTCCCTTAACAAGCACCTAACCCACTGTTTTATACCTTCCTCTTTCAGTATAACTAGTCAAATAGTTCACTAATTTGGGGAAAGTAATCTGTAAACTAGTTAACTAGATAGTTAGACCAGTGTTTTGGGAGTTAAATTATGAGCTGAACATTTTTAGACACAGAGAAAATAAATTTGCATCTCCTGAAAGTCTACTAATTAATGAAAACCTGGTAAGACAAGCAACTTTTCTTTCATTAAACACTTTTTTTCCTTAATGGAGAAGGGCTTTCATGCTGACTAAATAGAGTTTCTTGGAATGTAGAATGAATGATTTATTTGTTGATAGTACTTTACTAAGACTATAAAAAAGGGAGTAGAACAAAAACAGTGTCTTTATTTTTTTTTTTCCTACAGGAAAACATATAAATACCTTGCTTCAAAAAGCAGATGATTTTAGATGAACTTGTTTATGCAAGTTAATGTATTTATATGTTTTCTGATGCAAGATTTGAGAATTGTTAAATACTAAGATTCTCCTGGTTGTCTAACTCAGAATATCAATGGAATCCAGCTGCCTGCATTCATTGCTATATTCACTGGACTAATCTTTAGGCGTTCCTTTAGAGAAAGAGAACAAGAAAATAGACTTTTCTGTTCTGGGGTTGAAACATTTACCTGGGTAAAAATTTGTTCCTTCCAGAGGATTTGGTTTATGAGGAAGTGAGCTGATTAGTCCAGAGTATCTCATTTTACAAGAAAATTCTAACAATGTTTAAGAACATGCATACTCCCTGTGGAAAAGGTGCTCCCTAGAGCATTTGTAGCCTGCCTCTGAAAGACAAAATATCTTTTAAGAATACTGAAACCATAACTTTTCTAAAGGTGTGTAAATATAAAGATATGCTTGTACATATATTTTAGCCTTTCAAGCTCAGTTGTAGTCTTGTCCACTGTTTGGAAGCATTTTGATGGGAAAATATTATATTGTAAGATTTCAACTGCAAGCTTCTAAAGAAAATTGTGAGGAAGGACACGATCCTGTGGTTGCCAGCTTGCTTACACAGGGAATATTAAAAATCTTAAAACATCTATATTAATACAAGCTTGCATTTTGAGTTACTTTTCTCCCCAAACTTACTAACAAGTACTGAGATAAAGTAGTTTTTCCAAAAGTAGTTTGTTACAACAGAGTTAAAAGAAACAGGGATCCATCTCTACTATTTCTGAAGTTTCATTGCAAATATGAAGACAAGTATTTTCTATAATCCATTAAAAATAAAATAGAACAAAGACTGAAAAATCCTACCACCCATATAAGTGTCACTACACATTTCAGATTCAACACCTACCTGCTTAAATATAGTATTAATAAGAAACAGCTATAGGATCATAGAATATGCTGAGTTGGAAGGGACCCAACTGAGGATCAGGATGGAGTGTGACTCCTGTGCCTGCACAGGACACCCCAAACATCACAGCCTATGCCTGAGAGCATTGTCCAAATGCTTCCTAACTCTGTGGTCAGGCTGCTACTGTGACCACTGCCCTGGGGAGCCTGTGCCAGTGCTCAGCCACTCTTTGAGTGAAAAATCTTTCCTTCATATCCAGCCTAAACCACCCCTGACTCAGGTTCAGCCCATTTCCTTGGGTCCTGTCATTGATCATGAGAGCAAAGAGATCAGTGTCTGCCCCTCCACTTTCCCTCATGACAATGCTGAAGGCTGCAATTAGGTCTCCCCTGACAAATTTATAATTTCATATAAAAAACCCCACCAAGGTGGTTATATGCAGAAATTATATGCAGAAAATACCACACTTTAGAAGAGAGTAAATCAGATTTTAATTTCCATTAATGTTTTCGTTTTATATAATTTTTTTCCTTACAAAGCTTGCAGAAGAATTTTGACCACAATACTCTTAAAACAGATCTTATGTCATTCCTTTTCCCTCTAGCTTTGGGAATTCTGTAAATATCTGTAAGTATGTCATCAAAAGAAACAGTCAAAACAGGAGAAAATCCATATATATATATATGTAGCAGAGTAACAGTGCTGTCAATGAGATTTCCTCAGCTGCAGTTATGATACCCTAATAATTTTCATAAACAATCATTATTAGTTTTTCAATAAATCCTCTGTTTGAAAACTGCTAATTCCAAGCATGAAGGAATATGAATGGACCAAGGTTTGGTTTTTGGTTTGTTGTTTGGTTTTTTTTTTTTTATTTTGTGTCTGCTTTTGAAGTGCTGTAATTAACTTTTTAACAGGAACATTTTTTTTTTTTTTGCACGCAGTTTTTAACTGCAAATGCATGGTGCCAAAGAAAGTTCTGTAGAGTAGAATAGAGAATATGTAGTGATTGAGAAAAACAGATTGTAAAGTATATTCTTCCACACTGTGAAATCCTAATGATGACAGATTGCTGTCATCATTAGAGACTGAGCTCTGCTATTTGCCAAAATGATTACACAGCTCTGACAAATAACCTGGAAATATTTCAGCACAGAATATTTGAGGCAGTAATATATTTCACAACAAAAACATTTGTGTGTATATTAGAACATAAAAGCATCTCAGGCTACATAGCTCCACATAAGTTTTCAGTTGTGCCGATCTGTCAATTTTCTTTAACTCCGAAAGAAACTATTAAAATCTCCCTCCAGCAAACTTCCCTTTTCCCACTGATACTACTTTTACCAAGAATCCTGCATCCTGATCTTGTTCAGTATCAGCTCTTCCTTTTCTATTTTCTCACCACCCACTTCTCTTCTTACTTTCAGACATCCATCTCATAACTTTGCTACTGTAGGTGTACGGCTGAATCTTATGGAGAAGTGGGTTATTTTTAACCTGTTGTCTACACATTTGTGCCCTGTTTAATTGTGAATTTGTGATGGTTTAAAAACAGCAGTCACCTTTATAAAACTGAAAAATATGAGGACCACTACATGTGTTTATGTTTTTTTCAACCTTTCTGATCTCTTAGTTTTTCTTCCTTCTGATATCCTTCTCCCTTCATACCATCTGTTTCAGATTTTAAAATATTTTTCACGCGTTTTAATTAATTAGGATTTTATTTCTTTTACTTGAATATTTGTACCAACACCACAGTAATACTGGTTCTGTTATGATGGAGATATTTTTTCTTATTCTTCATTATGAAGAACTACTGTCATTATTTCACTGCTATGACTATTTCCTACCCACAGTTTCCTAGATATTACTTACAACAGGTCATGAAAAATATTTTTGTTTTAAAAAATGTTCTAAATTTCTAATGTTAATAGCAATTTTATTTGATGTATTGAATTTCATAATGCTATTCATCTATCATTTATATTCCCTGAATCAAACCCAGACATTTAGTTTTGTATTTTCTTTGGCACCTTGCAATAAGAATGGAACTTTCATAGAGTAATGCAAACTAAATAGGATTTTTTTAAAGTATTTTTCAACTCTACGCACGTGAATGCAGAAAAAGAGGATCAGAAAATGTCTAACCAAAACTAAAACTCCCTCAGTTTATATACTGGGGACGATTGTGTTATGGAATTCCCCTTTGGTCAGTTCAGGTCAGCTGTCCTGGCTGTGCTCCTTCCCAGCCTTTTGTGCATCTCCTCCCTGGCAGACATTAAGCACCAGCTAAACCATCAGTGTGTTATCTCCATTATTCTCAAACTGAACTCCTGTAACAGCTACTCAGAAGACAATGAAATTTGTCCCATCTGAAACCAGGGTATTTTCATTAGTGTATACAGTGTAAGTTTTGAAACTTGTTATGGTTTTATTCTAAATACTTCCTTATTTTCTGAGGTTCTTAAAGTAGTTTATATCTATCTAATTATCTGCAGTATCTGAAAAAATTAGGCTTATACATAACTATGTGCTTTAAACCAATCCTCTGGTATTCCTAAGTGGAAATTCCTAAATCTGCATTGCCAATATGTATTGTCTCTCATGTCTCAATAGCAAATATAATAATTCTAAAATGAACATAGTAAGGTCTTGATTGTCCTGTTTATGGTTTTATAGAACTAAATCTGTGTTGATGCAAATTCTGGTTATTATCTTCCCAAGCTCTATCTATTCTTTGAGAGTTTTGACTTCATTAAAGTTTAAATTTATTGTTCAATTAATCATTAGTTAAAGCAGGACAGTCAAAATTATTAGGATGCTCCAAGTGCAAATTAATAGTTGTAATAGGCAGAATACAATCTTATTGTCATGGCTATCAAAGCTCATGCTGGGTTTGAAAATCCAGATATTGGTCTTATTCACATGAGAACATTTACAAATGATTGTCCTCACAAACAAGGATTACAATGACTAAATGACTGCTTATTGAATTTCATAAGAACAAAAATAAGGACTATATATTGCCTAGGCAGAAAACATATAATTATATACATACTCTAATAAAGATTATAAAACAAAAGCATAGATTAAAAACACAGGAACTAAGCAAAAAAAACCTTAACATATATTCCTCAGAGATTGTCTAAGTTTATACAATAAAATGTTACAAATACCTATTTGTAGGATCATTTTTAATGAGGACTTCTTTAGGTCACTGATAGCTTTATTATTCTGTAAGGACTCAGAAAATTAGAGACAAAATAGTGTATACTGAATAAAAAGTTAAATACATCTGACACAGAAGATTGTAATGATTTAAATACGTATCTGAGACAGACTTTCTTCAAAAGAATAATAGTAATTGAGAGAATCATCTATATTTTTAAAATTTACTGCCTTGTGTGAAACTTCTTTCTTGCACAAGCAAAAAATACCATTAAAGCATGTACATCTATATATTCACTCATCTTTCCAAACTACTAATCAATTGTTTTATTCAATTTTGTAGTAATGCATTTGAAAATATCAGTGAATGACTGAAAAACAGATTAAACCCATTAAAGGAGTGGGAATAAATATTTCACTAAATAGAAACACTACTAATTCTTTTGTTATTACTAAAACAGCAGTTGAGTTCTCTTTGTGTAAGTTACAATGGTCTGTCAAAGACTGTAGTAAAAAGTTTGAGATTAATTTAAAACTATTGTTTTTCCTCTCTTTCCTCTGCATTGGATAACTAAATTCCATCTGGCAATAAAGAAAAAAAAAAGATACCATGGATCTGGTTCTTGGAGTGAAATATAAAAACTCGTCAAGTGGCTGTGATTGTTATGGTGTTATTCAAATTACTCCAACTCGGGATTCTATTTTACTCATTTATCCCAGTAGTCCTTGCAGTGATTAAACAATCAAACACCCCAATTAGTCATCACAAAGTTTAAAACATTCACACCTTAGATATCATGTTTCCTGTTTGCTCCTGAGACAGCTGTGCTTCTGGTTAGGCTTCCTTTGGAATTATGGTATTTACACACTCAACAGCACAACCAGCAACAACAAAAGCAAAAACTCATGAGGAAACATAGGACAAGAAAATATGGGATGTAATAGAGGCATTGAGCATCTTGCATTGGCTGCTCTGCATGAGACTTCAGAAAGCTGATGCACCAGTAACTGCAGTTCTCAGCTATAGCCTGCAGAGACTTGGCATGTTGACTCTTGCTGGCTTCTGCTGCTTTTTCTGTCTAGAAAGAGGAAACTGCACAAATAATTGGAGAATAAGAAGTGATCCTAAAGATCCCAAATCTCTGAAGTAAGGAACACTAAGATATCAGGAGTGCAGTTTGCATCTTCATACCAAGCAGTGTTAGATTTTGTAACATATTTATCATCTCAATATATTTGCAATGTAATACAATGAATCCCATCAGATTCTGGTACAGTAAGCATTTATATAGAGCAGAAAGGACAGTTTAATTTACCTGCTGTTCCAAGTACTAACAAAAATGTTTCTATGTCATGTATAGTTGTAAATAATGTAATCTAACTAAAATCCACAGTTAGGCCTGCACCTTGAGCATATTCCTAATCTGCAGCAAATGCCACTTCTGGAAAAATAAATCATTCACAAACCATAATAGAAATGGTAAGATGACAAAACATGATCTCTGAGACACAATCAGTTTTATTTAGATAAGAAAAGATTGGGAAGAAGATAATAATAGCTTTGCATATAATATAGCCAATGTCTTCATAAAGCCAACAGTGAAAACCAGCTCTTCTAGTGTGTTGTGTGTGCTTCACTGAAGTAGTTTTAATCTGAGAGACATGACTTCTCTGTTTTCAGAAGTCTGAATTGAGTGAATTCTGACATTGCTGGGCAACTAAAACATGATTTTAACTCTTTCACTATACCTAGTTACTTGACACCAGAAATGGTTTAAAATTACCATGAGACAAAATAACACCAGGAAAATCTTAATGAACATGATTGACAATCACAAAAATGCACCCTACTCAGATTTATTCCTCCTCAAACACAAGAATTGCAAACAATTTAGAAATAAGAAAATAGGCCAGGTTCCTTTTATGTAGATAACTACTATGAGGAATGGATAATATATTAGCCAACTTAATTATAAATTTGTACTTGCTGCAGATGTCTGTCTATATATCTATATCATCTATATCCACATAATCTATATCTACATCTATCTCTATCTATAGATATGCATAATATATATATTTCAAGATAATTTTAAAAGCATCAGCCATTTTATACTTGTGATACACATGTAAAAATAATGTAAAAAGAATTTTAATGCATTCCAGTAGAGAGCTTGTGTTCATTTCAGAATTTTCATCCTTTTTTTTAAACACTATCTCTCACTGTGTCTCAGCTCAAGTTTGATGAGTGCCATTTTATTTCTAACAGATTTAGTAATATACTTTGAAGTAAAATATAAATTTAGACAAAGGAGGTTTTTTTCCCCCCCAATAATATTATATTTCATATTAACATAGTTTTCCTTTAGTTCTTATTCTGATTGTCTGGTTTCTCCCTGTGATTACAGTTTTGAGCAGGATCTTTACCTCTTAAAATTCTAACTGAAATATGCTGAGATCTGAATTTCTCTGGATTCTGTTGCTTCCCAGCTGAGATCTAGGGAGGCAGTCTGTGATGCTCATATAATGAAGAGTTTTATCACTGTGCTGCTTTCACATTACCACTGTTTATGGTACTTCTAGGTGAAAATAAACTTGATGGTAACAACATAAAGACATGCAAGTCCAGTTCTGCCTGATTCAGAAGGTTTCATGCCTGGACCTCTGGTATCATTCTGTGTCTACCTTTCTGCAAAAGCTTTTATTTAGGAATCATCAACAGTTCCGTATACACATTTTTCTTTTCATTACTATTAAGTAAAGTTTAACTAAAACAATTTTAGGCAATAGTTACTTGTGTGCTGGACAAATTATCACAGCTATCAAAGTCAGGTCAGACCAATAAAAAGTCAATGGCCATTTGCTAGTATTGACAGAAATAATATTTCCTATGCTGCATGATGCCAGAACAGGAGATTAAATTGAACTAAAGTTTTCATACTGCATTCCTTGTTATTCACAGTTTAGCAAATGACTCATATATACCTCTTATCTGCATAGATTGGGTGAACACTGAGAAAAACATTTGATAAAATTGGGACTTGAGAGCCTTGAACAACAAAAAGGAAATTGAGAAATAAAAGGATATTATCAAGAAAATCTATTATTTTTTCTAAAAGACAAACACTATAATCAAATTAGAAATGAATGACTAAGCATTGGCATCAAATTGATGCTGTATTGCTTCTAGGAAGCAGGAATTGCTATATTTTGAATTATCTATAATCCTCAGTTTTGCCCTTTAATATTATGTATATTTCCAAAAGCCTTAATATTTCTCTTCTTTTTCTTATTTCTTTTAAATTTTCTGTTATTATAAATAAAAACCAAAGTCTTATACAATATACTTATGTTGTTTGCAAAATGTATGTTTAATTTTTCTTTCTTTTAAATATTCAGGTAGATCTGTAGAGAATGAATGCAAGCATAACTCTGAGAGCATGTAATAGGAAAGTAATTCTTTTCACTATTGTAGTTATTTTTTAGACAAAAGCACTATTTATGAGTTTGTGCTGGGAACAAAATATAATTTGTATGCATTTTGGCAATCAATTTTCCATCTGAAAATCAGTCAATAGCTACTTTAAGTTACTGATTTTTTTATTATGCCACGCAAAACCAATGAGCATGGTGTTTCACATCAATCACTTTGGAAATTCATAAGCAATTTAGCTATATTTCTATATGAGCTACAGTTTCATTAGTTGTCATTAAACAATTTAAATTACAGAATTTAACATATGAGGGAAGAGAATATCAACATTGTTTTGGGCAGCGGTGGCTTCAAGAACATTAACAAAGGATCAACATTAGTAATGTTTCTTCCTTACTCCAAGACAAAATAAACATGTTTGGTTTACTTTTAGAATGTTCAGTGTCCGAGGTAGCTCTGGTATTAAGGAAAAGAGAAATGGCATGGAAGAATTATTAAGTTTAAAAGCCACTTCATCAAACAAAGAATCAATAACTTTCTAAGTGACAGAGTATCATAAAAGCAAAGCAGGGGGAACAAAATCACAGATTCCATTTCCAAGCCTTAATTTCTTCCTGGCAAGGGTGCTCTCTATTCCCTGGTCCACTTATTTTTAGTATATTCAATGTGTTAGAAAGAAAGGGGATGGAAGAGAATCCTAATCACAAAGTAAAAATTAAATCATACTATTTCAGAACGGGCTGTCGTAACAGCAAAATTATACTATTGCACTGCACACAACATTGTAATTTCAAGGTTATGTTAAAGCATGAAGCCCAAAGAATAACTAATTAAACCAAAACTTGAACCTATTTATTGAAGTAAATGTATACCCTAGTTCATGAGGTTAACATCAGATATTTTTGTCTCCTAATTTGAAAATAAGATACAATGCTATTCTGATCCTTACTCAGCTTTCACTGGGACATTTTTTCACCTGATTCTAGTAAGGTTAGATAAAATTCAGTCTGTGATAGAATGGAAAATATATATATGTATATATATATATATGCTGTAATATGTTTTAATTAAATTGGAAAGGTTAAGTTGTATTGAATCTTTCTGATTTAGTAGGGAAAAACATTTCTTAAATCTTTAGAACATTTCAGAAAACAGTTAATTTTATTAATTTTATTTTTCTATTTTTCTGTCTTACAGGAATAGATAGTACAGACACAATAGTATATTTTATCCTCTTTAAATGTGGCTACAATACAAGCTGTTCTATAGCACCACGATGTTAAAATCATAGCAATTTACATGGAACAAGTTGTTGAAGATAATTATTTTCCTGATGTTGATCAAGAAAAAATTAAGCTAGTGACACGTTGCTACATGTTTGTAGATTATTTAATTTTTGTACCTGAATTTTCAATGGTGACGTTTTTGAGACATAGAATGGAATTTCTGCTTACAAGAACTGTCAGACTAATGGCAATAGAAGCACATATTATGTGGCAGCAGTGTCAAATTCTTGACTCCTCTGTTCTAAGGAACCTCACCTCCACTGGAAATTGCTCAGTGAAGTGAGATCATTCCTGTTTAGGGTCTTCTTATGTTGTTTTTTATTTTATTTTTTTTCCAGACTGCTGTTCTAAATCCTCTCTCTTGTAGAACAGTAGTATTACACATTAGGAGGGCAGTGGATCAAAACTGCCCATTGAGGAGATCTATGATCCTCCCATAAAATGGTAAAAAAACACCATAAAAGTTATGCTGGGATTGTATGTGAACTGATAGCATGAATAATAAAAAAAAAATCATAGTTAACATTTCTATCCAAACAGTTTAATATGCTGCTTATTAAAACAGAAACTATAGAATTAGACACAGAGATTTTAATAATATACCTTAGTACTAAATTTAAGATTATACAATCAGATTAACAGAGAAAATATATAAATTAGAAATGAAGAAATTTTCATATTTTTCTTAAATGTTTCTGGTTTCTTATGCAGATGTAGACAGGCATAAACAACTCCAGAATTTCATTGAGTCATACAGAAAATGGTATCAGGAAAAGATCTTAAAATTTACAATGCTTTCAAGACTTTGTAATGTTTTTGCTTTAGCCAGCAGCTAGTAGACTGTCAGTATCCCAAACCAATGTTGTACTACTCTGCTGGCACCAGAAAAGTAGCAGGAATGGTTTAGTTTCTAAAACCAGGCAGAGGAAAGAAAACTAAATGGTCAAATACACCATTAAAATCAATATACACCTAGGCAAATACAAAATTCTTCCCCCTGCTTGCTCCCCACTCCTAGTAAATATCCATCATTTAAGGGAAGGAATGATAAATAAAACAAATAGGACATTGTTGACTACCACTTGGTTCAGGTGAGCTAAAAAACCCAATAAAAATATTCCTGAGTTATAGTTTAAAGAATAAGTAAAGAGCATAGCAAAATGTAAAGGTGGTGCAGTAGAATTGCACATATAAGTTTGTATGGAATTTAAAAAAATCTGTGTAAGGAAGTCTATACAGTTTGATCCACTCCTTTAAAAAAAAATCACTAATATTACAGGTTGTTTCATTAGGGAAAGAACACTGAACTCAAAGTTTGCCGTGGACACAGAGAGCAGAAGAAACTTGATTTAATAAAGTGATAATGATTAATAACCAAAAAGCTTAGATGTGTAGAGATGGCTTGTATGTGCTTGTTGTGTGAAAAGTCTAGGAGGGATAGAAACACTCATGCTTCAATGAATACACCAGTCACTAAGTACTTGAAGAAAAACAGTTCCTCTATGAGCAGATTATTTTATAATTATGTTTTTTTAATAAGGACTAAAAAATGGCAGATAATAAAAAAAGGAAGGCTGAATAAAACTGATCTGACATTATGGAGCCCTATTTAATATTTTGATAGACAATGCTGATAAAATTGAAATCACTCTTTGATAAATAAATGATTGTAAAAATATTAGTCATTAGAAAAAAAAATCATTCTTCTATTTCACCCTAGAGGGATGCTTTAACACAGTAGTAGCAACTTTGGTAAATACATCTATTTAATGTTAAAAAAGAGACTGTGCAAGAATCACAATAATTTTTTTTCTAGAATATCCTCTGATATGAGTCAGGTAAAAATAAAGAAAATTACATGCAACTAACTCTTCTGCAGGTCACTGACATTAGATCTTAGTAGAAGAAAAAATCCCTAGAACAGACACAGCATATAAGCAACGGGCTGCTTCTCCTCAGGAAACTGATCTGCAGTACTGAAAAGCAGCTATTAAGGAGAAAGACATAGATGTATAGTGGAGGAACATGTCTTTGAAAATGTCTTCACTTGGTAACCCACTTCCTGCTCTCATTTGTTAGTAAAATATCCAGGACCACCAAGCAGTTTGATCCATGAGACTTGAACTCCCCACTGGTATTAGAAAATTCTGATATTTAGAGTCAATCTACAGCAAGTTTCATATAACCCACATAATCTTTATCAAAACAAATAAACAAACAAATATGTAATTAAAACCATCAACCAGACATTTCAATCCAAAAATATGTCCAATGTGCATCACAGGTTTGTTATAGTATCAGACATATGTTCAATTATTAAAAAACAAAGGTACATAATATGGTGGAAGTGGCAGAACTGAGCTTCTGTTGAGACAGCTATAGCTTTTTTCCCCTATCAAGGAATCTCCAAAGCATAACTTCTACTTAAATGAAAATCATAGCAAACTCTCTTGGTTAATGAGATTCCATGTTAATCCCCCATGCTGCAAATCAATTATTTAAAGCCTTTCACAGCTAATGAATCATATAGTACTTTCTGATTAATGCCAACAAGCTAGTTGTAATGCAGTAAAGCAATCAACAGTCTTAACCACTCTGTTTTAAGGATACTTCTCTGTGGCTAAAGAAGAAAGGACACAAAATATTTTAAAATAAAGTATTTTTGCTTAAGAAACACACAGAACTCAAATTGAGGCAGAGAATATATTGTCATACTTGCTAGTAAAACACTAAGAGCTGTTATATGTTAATTGCAAATTCTGCAATGCAATAGTCAAATACTGCTTAGTATTTTTCAGGAAAACCTTTTTTACAGAAGCATGTATTATAATGACTGTTTCTTGCTAGATATTGATGAAATCAAGTACCTGTACTATTGTAGAAATATTAAGTGTTTTGGATATTTTATTAAATTAAGTAATGTAAGTATGTGGCTTTTCAACTTATCTGTGATGCATTGTGATCATTATTCTGCAATAGCATGGAGTGAGATTTTCTCAATAAGTGTATGCAACCGTGTTATGTTATAGAGGCAAGAAGTTTGGGGTAATAAGGAAAAAATATAGCCTGGTAAAATACTAGAATCCAGAAAAAAAAAAAAAATTAAAAATTGACGATTTGAAAGAAAAGCGTTTAGCTACTGTGCTGGTTTGGAAGAGATAAATTTCTTCAGTGTGTCCTATATGAGACTGCGTTTTGGGTTTCGAGACCAAAACTGTTAATGACAAGAGTGCAAATCACTTTGTGGGGTATCTGGTACATCTGGAATCAATTGCCCTAAGGGGGGATAACAGAGCCCACCAGTTGCTGTGGACTGATATGGAGCACATGGGAACAGGATGAAGGTCCTGTTGATGACATTGTTCTGGGGGGTTTCATGCTTTATCCTGAGCCAGTAATCATGCACAACACAGCTGCTTGCTTGCTTCCCCACCAAAAGAATCGAGGAGAAAATTGTAAAAGCTAGGGAACCTGTGGATTGAGAGAAAGACCTTAATAGGGAAAAAAAATGCAAACAAAGAAAACCAAGGAATTCATTCACCGCTTCCCATGGGTAGACAGACAGGTGTTCAGCCATCCCCAGGAAAACATGGCCCCATCACTCACAATGGTTACTTGGGAAGAATAATGCCATCCCTTCCAAATGTCCTCCTCTTTCTCCTTCCTCCCTCATTTTATACACAGACTGTGATCTCACATGCTCTGGAATACCCCTTGGGTCACTTTGGGTCACTTGTCCTGGCTATGTCTCCTCCCAACCTCCCATGCACCCCAAAATTCTTTGCCAATGTGGCAGTACAGGAAGCAGAAAAGGCTTTGGCTCTCTGTAAATCCTGCTCAGCATAAGTAAAATTATCACTATTCTATCAACACTTTGTTCAGAACAAATACAAAAAAAAATTAACTCTACTCCAGTTAAAACCAGAACATGGGGCAACGCTGATATGTTTGAGAAAAGTAAAAGAATTATTCAGATTTGTTTTGCCATAAAATAATTGAAAGTCAGAGGCTTTGGACTCCAGAAGATCTAACTTTGACCTCTTCAGGGACCTACACAGAAGGATCTCATGGGAACGCACCACAGAGGGGAGTCCAAGGGAGTTGATCAATATTCCAGGACCATTTCCTTCTGGTTCAGGTGTATTCCTCGAGGCACCGATGTGCTTGGGCAGGAAGGTTAAACTACGTGACTTCCACTAATCCCCTCCAATCCTGCCCAATCTGTGGTTCTGTCACCTGTACAAAGATCGGTTTTAATGAATAAAACGACAAGATGGGCATCATTACATTGTAGTGGATGTAATCAATATAATAACAGCTGTCTGTACTAACTTACAGAAAGGAAACACAACATCACCGGGAATTTGACACTTCTCGGGTGTCCCGTCCCGCTGTAAAAGCGGAGTCGGGGAGGATTCGTTCTCACAGATTTCTCGGACAAAAATAAAGCGCAAACGAGGCAATATTTTAGCTGAGAACTGTTTATTGATAAAGGAAGATGAGTGCTCCTACCGACGGGGGACAGAGAAGGAGCAGAGCGGAGAGCGGAGCGCTCAGCAGCGCAGGCCGCCGCTGAGCCTGCGCGCTCCCGGCGCGGCCCGGGCGCCATTGCCGAGCAGCGGCCGCCGCGCGTCCCTTGTGCCGGCCCAGAAGGCGCTGCCGCGGCCACGGCCGCCCCCGGAGCAGCTGCGGCTCCCCGGGAACAGCGCAGCCCTGGTGCCCTGGGGCCGAGCTGCCTCGGGGAAGGGCGGAGCAGGGCAGGACAGGGAAGGCAGCCAGGGGAGAAGCAGGAGCGCAGGGACAAAAAGGCGAGGGGGGAAACCCAAATAAAACCCCGGGTCGGGGTGGGCAGTTCACTGTGTCCATGTGCTAAAGCCGCTCCCACAGCCCGATTTCCTGGGCATTTTGTGCCGGGCACAGGGGACGTGCCCGCCGGCAAGGGGGGCCGCTCGCAGCCCGATGGCGGCAGCTTTGTCTGCCCTGCTGGGCCGCAGGCGGAGCCTCCGGGACAGGATCCACCCGGGACAGGGATCCACGGGGACAGGAATCCACACGGGACAGGGATCCACCCGGGACAGGGATCCACCCGGGACAGGGATCCAACGGGACAGGGATCCACCGGGACGGATCCACCCGGGACAGGGGATCCACCCGGGACAGGGATCCACCTGGGACAGGGGATCCACCCGGGACAGGGATCCACGGGGACAGGGATCCACACGGGGACAGGGATCCACACGGGACATGATCCACACGGGACAGGGATCCACCGGGACAGGGATCCACCTGGGACAGGGATCCACCGGGACAGGGATCCACCTGGGACAGGGATCCACCCGGGACAGGGATCCACGGGGACAGGGATCCACCTGGGACAGGGATCCACCTGGGACAGGGATCCACCCGGGACAGGGATCCACCGGGACAGGGATCCACCTGGGACAGGGATCCACCGGGACAGGGATCCACCTGGGACAGGGATCCACCGGGACAGGGATCCACCGGGACAGGGATCCACCCGGGACAGGGATCCACCGGGACAGGGATCCACCTGGGACAGGGATCCACCGGGACAGGGATCCACCTGGGACAGGGATCCACACGGGAGGGATCCACACGGGACAGGGATCCACACTGGAACAGCCCCTGGAGCAACTTCTCACGTCACGGGTAACGCGAGGAGGCGTAAAGAAATATCAGATTGGTCCCGCTCATAGAGGCGTGTTAATAAAAGTTCACAAAAATCTAAGTGACCAACCAATGTTCGATTTCAATCTTGAAGTATTGACCTTTCTTTCCTTTTTTTTTCCCTCTTTTTTATTTTCTTTTTTTTCAGGGAATGAGTACTGCAGACCAAGAAACAATACAATAAATTAAAGCAGTTGCTGAAAGTCACGTAAAAAAGAAGCTTCTTGTACCCCTTGAATTCAGTGAAACATGATATTGCACATAATAGCCTAAGAAAATAAATAAAGTCACAGGGGCAAAATGATAATTAAACAAACAAACAAACAAATAAATAAATAAATAAGTTTAAAAACCACAAAAACTCCCAACAGAAATAAAACCATAAAAAACCCCAAACAAAACAAAAAAAAAAACCAAACCAAAAAACCGAAGAAGGAGAAGAAGAAAAAGAAGAACCACAAAAAAACCACCCCAAAACAGAATAAAAGGCAACCAGTATAAAGTCTAGAGATGCATGTAACATTGGACACTTGGAGTTACCAGTTTGTGAATTTTGTCGTTTGCTTGATTCTGGAAAAATGAAAAACGAATCAAAGTATTAAACATACATAAATCACAGCATAGCCAGCAATAATGATTTATTTATGATGAATACTGAACTGAGAAAAAATATGACGAACATGAAACTATGAAAATAAAGTATTGATTACAGGACATTTTCATTTCCTGAAAAATATCTTTCTATTATTTCATGACTATAGGACACTTTCATTTTTTAGTATGAAATGGTTTTGTATTTTCAAACAAATACAAATACATACAGAAATTGAATATCTTTTAGTGATAATTGTGAATGAAGAATCTTGTACTTAATTTAAATTTTTTTTTAAAGTTTTGTGCAACTTTATCTTTGTTCAGAGAAGGACCTAAAAAGGAAGTATAATAAATGAAAACTCTTATGTGTCTTAGGCAGATAGCTAGGAAATAGTCAATGAATTCCTTAGAAAGGATCTCCCAGATACCTGAGCTCAGTCCTAGATGTGCACTAATTCATTATTTCCTGTGACTGTTCAGGAGCAAGGCAGGCAAGATCATTATGCATTTAGCAAATTTGCAGTTGTTTTGTGCATGCATATCACTAGTAGGTATTTGAACCTTGTTGCTTTTTTTCTTAGTAAAGCAGGAAGAATAAAACCAGTAGTGGTTCCATCACCTTTTGCAGAATTGGTAATGTTTAGGCAGACATCAAAGAAGATCTGGGTAAACTTAATCCACCACAGCACAAAGGAATAAATCTCTCATGTCACTTTTGAGGATAAGGTTCGTGGGACATTCAGTCTGGGGGTACTTCTGTCTCTGGAGCCAGCAACTCTGGACATGTGGGGTGAGAAGAATGGTAAGCAAGGTGGAGGAGCATCAGTCTGGTGTCTAGTACCACCCACAGATGGAAGTTAACAGCTTGGCTGTGATATCCGCACCAAAGGGTTATTTTTGTCTTTCAACAAATTGTTCTGGAGATTCAAAAAGAGAAACAGTGCAGGAAAATACAGGAAAGATAGTCTGTGAGAGGTCTACACATTAGCTCTATCACTTACCCTTGAGAAAAACACAGTACTGGCTCCTAGATAGCCCAAAGACTGCAACAGGAAAAAAGAAGTGTGAATTACATATTATAAAAAACATTAAGCATTCTAATGAAAAAAAAATAATAAAAAATTCAAAGCACTTTTTTTTCAGTGATATTGTCCTCACATTATTTTACTGGTATTTTAGTTTTCTATGTAAATTATAACAGCTTTTGAAAAAAAACCAAAACTATATCTAATTACTTCTTTTGAAAGATATCTCTGTTTTTCATGTAATCAGAAAAATCTTATGGATCAATTATTTAAATACTACCAAAATAATAATAGCAGGTATTTTTGTGAATTTTTCACAAAGGGACTTAAAATCAACTGAGATATTAAGTATGTTAAATTTTATGAGTTAATGTAAAAAAGAATTTCTTCCATCCCTTTAAAGTCACTTGTTGTGCCTTTGACCTAAATAAATCTATTATTACAGAACCAACATTTGTGCGAGGTTGATAATTACCATTGCAGTTGGGGTAGCTCAGCAAGATAACAAATAATTGAAACTTCAGTAGTGTGTAAAATAAAATGAGCTTGATTTATTCCATGACCGTACAGAACAAGGTGTTTTCTTCTCTGCAGTGAATATGTTATACATAAAGCCATACCACAGATGCAACCTTTTAGAGGATTCTGAATTCTTTCCCTGACAAATTTTTTATAGCTCTGAAGATCCTGACATTTTTAAAAATTAGTTATTCCTTTGAGAGTGAACATTTTAAAGTATATCTAGATGGCAATGGTGTGGGTGGCTTGACATTTTGAAGTTTCTACTGACCAAGCAGTTATTTTCAAATAACTTCTAATAAAAAAAATAATTTAAACTACTAGGTTGAAGGACTGAGAAGGAACCCACCAAAAAAGTTACTGAAAAGTAAGCTTAAATGGGGTGAACATAGGGATAGGAACTCTTTAAGAGCTGTTTTCCCCTAGGATTTAATACTGAGTTGCCATATGGTATAAAAATGTGATAGGTCTGCACTTATAAGGAACAGTTCCTACAGGGTGACTTTTCTGGAACTGTCAAGATCTGTGTTTTGATGAATATAACTGGGACAGCTTCTTAACATCATGTGAAGGTTTAATGTAATCCACGAGTGTTTGTTTTACTTCCTCTATTTTATTAGATTTATCTGTCTAGCAGAAGAGACAGATCATAATACAAGTCAACAAATGAAAACAGAGTCATATGACTACTTTGTGTGAATGATAAATGATTTCTGTACAATTCAAATGTTCTTCCTGCTATTTTTGCTCAATATTCTCTTATTATGAGCATTCAGATGAAGGAGTGAAATAAACTAAAACTATTCCTTGTTTATATGGAATCGTGTGCCTCTGTGTGTGTGAGCCATAGAGGAGTGGAAGGCTTAAACAGTGTAATTGTTTGTACATTCTTGTGAGGGTTTTTAGTAATTAAGTACTGCACTCATACTAACAAATATGCTTATAAAAATTCTCATTACCTCTAGAAAGTATTGTTAGTCTCTTTTTATAAGTATGGAAGTGAAGCCAGTTAATCTATTTTTGCTCTAAAAAGTCTTGAAATGTTTATTGAGGATTACCCTGAAATAAAAATATTGCCTAGTAGTTTTTAAGGAAATTGGCTTTTGGTGAAAGTTGTCCAACGAGTTCTTATAAATTTGGCTTGCTGCTGAGACCTGGATTCTTCCTTTCTTTCTGCCTAGCATCAGAGTGTATATTTGCAAGATAAGTACAGCATTGCTTAATCACATATGTGGTGTGATTTTGGAAACCCATGTTAACTTGATTAACTCTGTCAATTGATCATATTTGAAGAACTGATGATTCCATTTTGATTTTATTCTGTAAAAATTAGAGTATACTCAAGTCCAAATCAAAAAGGGCATTTGCAATGCAGTAAAGCTTAGCATGAATCTAAAAGTGCAGTCAGGCAGCATCACTTCACAAAGATAAAATACATCAGGGCATATACACTTGTGACTGAGTGACTGAGACACTTCGGAGGATCTGTTAGGATTTGCAGACATAAAATGAAGCCATAAATAAAATCTCTGATGAAATATTTGCTGTTAGTGAAAGCTAATGTCAATAGCATGGAGACAGTAGTTAGAGGGGGTGTGTTGATCTCTCTAGTTCTATCCATGTCACTTACTCTGCAACCAAAAGAGTTATTGAACTCTCAAATGTATATATTGAAATTGCTTTTAAGGACAGCATTAGTATTATAGAGCCCCAGGAACAACTACTGTAAATCCATGTGCACCTTATTAAAAAGAAAACAAATATCGAGGGAAATACTGCATATGTATTTGTTGTTTGTATATCATTATACTCGTTTTCATAATTGAATTTGTCTTCTAAAATTCACTTCTTCAGAAGAATGCTAATGAAAGTTTAGAATTATTTTAGCACCCCTGCACAATATTTCTTTTGTGAGCTGATCTGTAAAAGCTCCATTGAACTCTGCATGTTGTAATAGAGTAGGCAGATTCAGACATCCTGCATCCTTGCACAGAAATGACAAAACTGATTTTATCAGTACATCCTAAGATTAGATTTCACAATTAAAAATACCTACCATCTATATCTGCAAGAGAGTTTAGAGGGAACCAAGAAGGAAAAGAGACTTTCCTGTTTTAATCAGTGCAGAAATCCAGATCTACTGAAACACTGAGTGGAATTACATGTTCTTATGTCAGTATGTAGTTTTGTCTCTTAAAATTAATTGGATTCAACTGTTCAAGTCAGGGTATATCTGAGCATGAGTACATTAAGGATAGAAATTGAAATTCATTATGTTAATGCATCAATGGTATGTTCACCCTGCTCGGTGCTGTTCCATGCCAGATATGCTGATTGTAATATTTCTGTGTTTTTACAATATTCTCTTTGTCTAACACACTGCTTTCCCACTCAAATGCTTGCTTGCTTCTCCTGAGACAGACAGGATACATTTTTGCAGTCTCACTTTGCACCATGAAGACTTAACAAAAAAATGACATTTTAGTATGGTATAAGCCAGCAGTCTTGATCACAGGATAGTTTCTTTTGCTAAAGGATTTTTGTTTTCCTCTGTAAAAGAGACTCTATTCTGTAAATCAACTGCCAAATGTGGATGACCAGATGTATACCAGAGAGATACCTTCTCACTGACAGCTTCATTAATTTCTATTGAGTTACTCTCAGAGATTAATTTGACTCATTAAATCAAAACTAAGTTCTCACTAAAATTAGTTGTAGCCCTCCTGCTTGTCTAAGATTCCTTAAATATCTAAACTATTATTAGATCAGATAAATTAATTCATATGCTTGAAAAAATGTCAGTCAAAACATGAAGAATATTTTATATTTCCACATTTCTGGCTGATTGCAATAGCTCCAGCTGAGCATGGTTATCTCTAGATTAAAAGAGCACCAGCTAAATGGATTGACAGAATTATGGAGTTACTTAGGTTGAAAAAGACCTTTAAGATCATCAAATCCAACTGTCTTTAAAGACAATGGATATTAAGGACTCTTTGAGAAGACGATGCAATAGAATATTTTTCCTCAGTATTTTGTAGAGTGGCACAACCCTATGTATTATTGTTTTATGATTCAAAACTACTTTTCTTTGGATTTTAATGGAGGCAAAAAGCATGAAATGGCATTTAAAAAAGACATGAACATTAAGTGAAGCACAAATCAGATACCTTAAGCACTGAGATAAAAACGTTGTTATTATTATTATTACATTATTTCTTTATTAAAGTACTCTACAGAGCAGTAGAAAACTTAGAAGTCCTAGCCATGAGACCAATCAAGTTAGTATGTGAGTAATTTGTTTGGACAATCTGGATGAGGAATTGGATGGAGAGCAGTGCTACAAAGTACACATGTACTCCAAATTTGGGCTGTCACTTAGATGCACATTCTTTAAAGGCAACTTAAAACACTTTTTCTGAGTGCAGTAAGTACCAATACAGATATGTGTTTATTGGCATATACATAAAAACATATATAGAGATGTCTTCACTACGAATAGGTTTTTAAAAGAAGGCAGTATCTTCTATTGGCTAAAAGGATCTAAACTTTTTGTATCACGGTGTTTTTGCCCTGTAATTGATTGCAACAAAATCTGGCCAGAATACATTTGGTTGATTTGAACCTGAAATCTAAAGCAAGCTGAGGCATTTTCATTAAAATCCATCTATGAAATGCAAACTTCTCCTTTCAATTTAAACATTTAATCCTTTAGATACTGAGCATCTCATTACTTTCTGCAAGTCTTAGTGAGTGAATGTTAGGGAGCATGATGGATATTTATTTGACAGTCATATTTTATTCATGACACATAACAGAATGTATGTGGCTAATGGCCAGGAAATAATCACTCTTTTGCTGAATGCATGCATTTAGGTGTTTTATGAAGCTGCTTGAAATCAGATAATTCCCAAAAGAAAACTGCTAGTTCTGCTGCTGAAATACATTGCCTAGTTCCAGAGAATAATTTCTAACTTTTTGCCCATTACTAGCTATGATACTAAGAACTTCGTAAGAAATTATAATCTGAGAGTCTGCTTTTCTGAGTTTCCTGGCAAAAAAATGGAAAAGTTTTATAGTTGGTTTAAAAACAAATCACTTACTTTCAGGAAAACTTGTCCTGTACTCACACAAATGATGAACTATAAATTGAAACCAAGTGCTTAACAGTGGATCAAGCAATGTGTGAAATTACTGAAACTGTTTATACTTACATATTGTTTCATAAATTAGCATTTGAATTGAGGGAAATACTCATTCATATATCACTAGTAAAGCATTAGACAACTGTCTTTTTGTTGTGATAAGTGTCACTGTATTTGACTAAGTTAGAGAAAATCAAGAGTAAAAATCTTTAATTGGGTTTTGCAACAAAAGTTATTGACATTTGATAAAACACATTTTCTAGATGTCTGGTTACTATTACTGTTATCCTGTTCTAATAATGAAATAGTAATGAGACTGGTGTGATTATTTTATCATATTGATTTAAATTTTAATTAGTTGCAAAGTAATCATTACCCTTATTGTATTTTGTTATTTAAAAAGGTAAACTGAAATACTTGTCTTCTGTTTTAGCTACTTATATTTTCTTAATCATATTTCTACAAAAGAAGAACCCTCTGAGAACAAGATAAATCATCAATAACTTTATTTAAAGCTTACATTGTGATTAATCTTTAGTTCTCTAAAACAAGACTCTTTTAACAATCGGGGGAAAGAAGCAAGTACTTTGAATAAATGATACTCACACAAAAGCACACACATAAACAAATGCTTAAGGATTAGAAAGTGTACTTTTCAGTAATTACACACTCAAAGCTATTTAGTCATCTTCCCTTAAGCATTGGGTAATTGGTTTTGAGGAAGGTGAAGACATAGGTTCTGGTAACAGCTAGATAAAGAAAAGTCATGTTAGAATATGAAACTTCCTTAAAAAGCTTATTACAAAAGATTGCCAATGACCTCTCTGTAAAGGAAATGTCAGTGAAGCCCATGCAGCCTGACTGTGAAAGACACGACTTAGAGAGCAAAGCAAAGCAAGGAACACATTTCTGCAGCTGATGCAAAAGTAACAAAGGATAAAGAATTTTGAAGTAAAAAATTACACTCAAATGGGTTTCTTAAAACTGGACGAATATGAGTGTGTGTTACATAAGCATTTTATGTAATCTTACAATCTGAAAAGAGTTACTTGTTTACATATAAATAAGTGACTACTGTGTATACCTGTGACCTTCAGTTAAGGCCATGAAATTGTTGGCCACACATACTTGATGATCTTTGATTATCAGGCATCTTTCAAACTGATACATTAAAAACTTTTGTTCAAAAATCTCAAATGCTGTTACAACTGGAAGTGAGAGTGAATTGGCTGCTTCTCAGAGTTATTTTTCTCAGACAAATAAGGTTGGGGAGAAAAATAAGGTTGGGAATTTTTTCCCTGATGCTTAGAGAGGAAATGCTACGATCAAATAAATAACATTTCAGAATTTTTTAATCTAAAATTGGTCCAGGCAGATAGAGATATATTAAGAGTTACAAGGAGGTGAAGGACAATAAAGCAGAAGAAAATAAAATAAACTATCAGTAGCTTCAAATGATATTTTTAGTAATTTTTCTGGGTTTTCTCTAATATTATGAAAAAAACTTCCAAATAAAGGTTAATCCCTACCTTTTTTTTATAAATTGTAATCAAATTTTTTCTATGAGCTTTTACTGAAGATGTGCCAGGAACTTTGAATATCACAGCCAAAGTCTGAAACTCGTTATAACTAATACAGTATCAAAAGCCTTTTTCAAACATGTTAAACTAGAGGATGAAATTGTGTCTGGAATTTTCTTTGTAGTCTTCAATAGTAACAAAAAGAAACAGTTGCCATTTGCAAGATAGTATTCAGGAAAGTTCAAAGTTACCTTGAATTTAGGTTTTTGTTTTTTTTTTTTTTTTTTTTGGAAGTACAAAAGTAATTTTTCATTTAAAAAACCCCACATTTTGAAGGAAAATTCCAACCTCTTCTGTAGAGTTCTCAGAGTGGTATTGGAAGAAGATCGCTTTTGTTGCTGTGTATTCTTCTTTGTTTATTACAAGATAATGCTGTAGAGACCACTGAACTTCCAGAACATATGAACATATTTCCTTGTTTTTAATGACATTTGCTACTAGTTCAGTCTTACACTTCCTTTTCAATTAGCTTTTTTTCTGTCTGCTGTGATCCTATTTGTCTTTGCTGGTCCAAAAATAAGGACTTTGCTCCTCTATTCACTGAGAATGTGCAGATTTTAATTGATTATACTGTCTCCCAATATGTTTTCATCCTTTTCCAAGATCTTACTTTCTGGCCTCAGCAATAAGAAATAACACACCAATTAAACAGGACTAGAATGGAGGAAGTATAATCATTAAGGAGATGTAAACTAGATTTGAATGAATAAGATAAAAAGAGGTAATGAAATTCAACTCCATATTCCAGGAGGTTCTAGTTATATGCTTCTAGACTCCTGTGTCTAAAGAAGGAGAGGAGGTTGGTACAAACCTCTTTTTATTAAAAAGACCAATATGCTAATCCTCAAAAGTTTGAGGTTTGAGTACAGTTTGAAAAATTTACTGAGTCTGAAAACTCAGTAAATGAAGTGGAGGAATGATGACTGGAATTGAAATTTCTCAAAACACTTATTTTACATTTCTTGCTTGTTTTTTATGTTTCTCATGTTCAAGTAGATGGCAAATGATTCAAAACCTGCATTAGTAGCAAGGTATGGCAGTGTGAGACAAGACTGCATGATTCCTCTGAGGGGTCAGGGAAGAGGAACTTTTATTTATATTGAACACATATATATGATTATGATTATATGTATATATATAAATATATGTCACATTCTATGGTTGCTAAGATTTCATAAGAACTGCCATCTGATTTTCTTTGCATAAAAATATTTGCTATGGCTCACATTTCAGACAGTTGTTAATAAGCAGATAAAATTCTTGAAGTGGTTAATTGTGCTTCTTTTAATTTGCTTAATTATGTTATTCTTTAGCAAAAATGCTTTCATATAGATTAACTTCAGTACTCCCTGTTTTTTTTTAATGTGTTACTGAAATGAAACTTTCTACAGAACCAGTCTAAACCAGATAATGTGGAATCTTCATCCTGTAATTAGGGATGAATGAAGCTCAGAAAGCTTTGGGTTTTGGATAATCTTTCCAGAGGTAAGATGCTTAAGATGTGTTTTTGTGAGGTTACCTGGCTGAGGTGATGTTTTTGCAAGGAACATATAGCTTCTATCAGTATGCAAATACTGTATATACATTAATTAGTTACTCTTTTATAATGAAAAGATTCCTTAAAGTAAAAAATTATAAAAAGGTGTATGAGGTAAAATTCAAATATCAAAAACAGTTTGGGAAGGAATTCAAGGTAATATTTCCCGTGGTAGGTGTTCCTACCATTTTGCTGCTTAACATTTGATCTTCTTTTTTCCCCATCTTGAGAATTGAAACAGAAAAGTATTTCCACTACTCTTCTGCACATGGTGAACTTTAATATTTGCACTTAAATGACAAGTCTCTTTTTCCTTCTCCTTCCAGAAACTGCAGAGATATGACTACAAGTGGATGTGTATGTTTTGTGGCAGATAGAGGCTTACCTCATCGCCTAAGTTATCCAACCATTTTAATCCTAATAGATCAGACATATTACTGTGCATATGACTTTGAAGCTGTAGCTATTAACTTCTGGTGTAATAAGACAGGACTCTGTTTGCAATTTCATCTCATCTAGAACTCCTTCTGACAAGAGAAAATAACTGAGGTGCTTAACAGTCCTTCTAATATGCTGTACCTGCAATTCATGTTATATTGAAACAGAGCTCTCTGACAGTCTCTTGAAGGCTTCATTTTGCTTGCCATTTTCTTTTAAAATATTTCAAGTGCATTGAATTTGCATACATTATAAATTTAAAAAAGGAAAGTGTCTCCTTGTCCATAGTGTCAAAATTTCTAGTTGTAATAAAAGTCAATTGCTTTAAGTAGAACTCTTTGACTATATCTGATTTATGGACATAAGCACTGTAGCATGAGAGGTACATTTATTAGGTACATTCAGACATCATGGGTATTTCTTGTCTAATAACAGTTCATCAGCTTATATTGCAGAATACTTTCATGAAAGTCTTTCCTCAGTCTTACACGGAGATCCAGTGTTTTATATTTTTATTTGCCATACAGTTAACAGAGTAACAGTTTGAATACATATTTTCTCTCATTTTTGTTTCTGGCAGAAATAATTTTGTCAGGGCTATTCACTCATGATTAAAAAACCCAACTGGACTTTCTCCAAACTGAATGAATAGGATTGCAAAAGTGTTTGGTTTGGAGGTTTTTTTTGGTGGGTGTTGGAGTTTTTTTAGGAAAGCCTATGTTTTTTCTTTTGCTCTTGAAAATTTCTAAGTACTTTGCTTTATGACCATGGTTTCAAAGGACAGTGAAAGTGAAAAATTTTAAAAGTCAGGTATAATGGACAGCATTTCTATGTGCCTCTGTGTGTCTGGTTATGGCTTTCTTTTTAATAGACTTGGTAGAAGAAAATGTATGCATAACAAATTGATGTATAATCACTAACTACACCTAGTGTAAACTTGTGATTCATAAAATTCTGTACATAATATCTGGAAAAACTTCTTCAATTCCGCTTTGTCTTGCAAGTTCTCAGGTTCTGAAGAACCTGTGAAGGACAATGAGAATGAAAAGGAACACCTCGCTGATTTCCATGTGATTTCTTTACTATTTAATTTACTATTGTAAAGCACAATCTTCCAGTAAAGTCACAATATTTTTTTAACTCTGTATTACACTTGGTTTTTTTAATAAATTGTGTAACTTACTATGTATTTATGCAGATACTTTTGAACTTCAAATTTTTTAGTTAATAAAGATCTCAATTATATCTAAATTATGGCTCACTTTTATACATTTTTGACACTTTCATTTAAAAGCAAATTGGAGTTCAATCTTTCCTCTTTATGGCTACTGTTTGCTAGTAACTCAACAATTTGAAGAAAGGCATTCTGTTTAAAGGCAAAAGTAAATATTTAGAATTTCTAGGTATTTTTCTGTATTTTATGATAATCCTCATTGTGTCCTCTGAAATTATACAGGTCTTTGAAAAATCTAAGTAAAAAAAATCAACAGATATTTGGAATGAAAAAATGAAAGCAGGAGATAGTTTAATATCTCACAGGTACAATCTGCAGTAACAATGCCACATGCAGTTTAAAAAACCCATATTAAATAGCTGCCAACCTAAAGATACTTTACTGATTAAAAGGAAATATAAAATGTTTAATGGAAATAGAGCAAAGAAGGGTAAACTGTTTTCCTTACAGAGATTAAGAAATGGTAAAAGAGACAGAAAGGAGAAGAATGGATCTGCCCATGTCAACATGCAATTAGAAAGAAAAACAGTCAGGAGAGACCTGAAAATGAGTATTAAATGCAGCACGCATACCCATCATAATCAATAATCATCATCATCATCATAGTGATAATTGAAAAACAATAAATGAAAGAAAAAGAAAGAACCAACAAGATTATGATGAGTAGATAGTTACCTAGTATTATATAAAACTTCTGAACGTGAGACTTTCCTTTTTCCTAAGGATTTCTGCCAATTTGTTCTTTCCTTTGTTTTTTGTTTTGGAATCTTTGCCATTTCACCACAGAAAAGCGAAGCAATGAAATAAAATGCACCACAGAATTAAATACTGAAGCAGATACAAAAATATTTTAATCAGTGAAATATTTAATTTTAGAGCAACTTGATGTGAAAGAGTTTGATGTAGATCCTTAAAGATGATTTAAAATTAAAAGAATGACACTGAAGATTTTTGGCTTTAAAGAAAAACACGTATGTCATTTAAGTTTATAATTTCCCTTGTGATGTTCACAGTATGTTGCAGTATATCTCTTTGCTTATTGAGGGTTTTGTCTTTTCATTTTTAATTTAAGGAAAGTTAGTATGAAGTGAGTGGAGCTGCAGAATAGGGTGAAAGATCAAGAGAATCGGATCGTGTATAACATCATGCCTCTTAGATTCTAATTGTGTAATAGCTGAACTATGTCTATGTAACAGTTAAAATAAAACCTTATGATGTACTTCCTTTGCCTACTTATCCTCATTATTTTTTTAGTATGTAATGTAGCCATATTGTTATATTTTTTTAACAAATATTTTCAACGTGCAAATTGCATCTTTCTTTTAGAATAGTGTGTGTCCCTGCTTCCTTTGAGATGAAAGGCACAGCCAGACACAGAAGAATAGCACTTTGTTTAAGAAAGGAGTGAGGAGAGAAGGTCACAGGTCACATTTTAGACATTGTTATATGATATAGGATTCAGCATCTGAGCATTACAGATCTAAATAGACACTAAATAGACAGTCTAAGCAAACTCAGTCCTTTTTATATTTTTCAATGTATAAAAATAATTATGTATATAATTTATATTCATGTTCTTTATAGATGTTCCTTTATATCTAAATGTTTCCTTAATATATTTAAAATAACAGACATTTGAGGAAGCATAATTTAATAATACATTATTCATTAACAGCAAAGCATATCTGCCTTATCCGTATCTTCTGCTCAAGATTAACACCTGTTTTGTAACACATTGCTTTTTAGTTTGCCTGTCAATACTATAGGTTTATTGCACAAGGTAAACTCAACAGTCAGACCCTGTCTGGAATTTGAATAATACCAGGAAATCCTTAAAAGCCTCACCTAATCTTTCATACATATTTAAATACTATGTTATGTCTGGGGCTTTAACTTGCATTCACTTCAGTAGTTTACATAGTGTCTGGCCACATAAAAGCCTGAAATCTGTTTTAATGTAAAATAAATGATTTTCATTTCAATTACTAGCTGTAATTCAATTAATTAGTATTAGCAAACTATGTAAAATTATTCTAATTTGGACATAGACATGTGTAAGCATAAAATATAATTCTTTTACTGATTTCTTACCATAATTTATTTTTCCTGAGCTGACCAATTTTTTCCTTCAACAACTTTATAGAAGCCCCCTTGAGAGACATTAGATGTTTAAATAGGATATTAGCTGACAACCAACCTGAAAAGTAGAAGACATGATTCCTAATCAGCAGAAAGCCCAGTGATTTATGGCTGTTGATTAGTTTGAGATTCTCATTTGTCTTCAAGGACCTGGGAAGCCAGTCAAAGACTTCTGGGAAATGATAGACTTTTAAAAACTTCAGTAGCTGCTAGTCAAGAGCTTACCAATTGATCACTAAACCACAGGTTCATGAGATCATATGGGATATTTCAACTGCTTTACAACTGAAATACTCTGGACTAGTGCACTAAAATTATGCTTTAAAAAATAGAATGGACCACCACTCCTATGAGGAAATGCTGAGGACTTTCCATACCTGAAGGGAACTTTCAGAAAAGATGAGGCAAGACTATTTACAAGAGCATGTAGTGACAAGACAAGAGAGAATTGGTTCAAATTGAAAGAGAGTAGGTGTAGATTAGATATTTGGGAAAATTTTCATTACTGTTGTGGGTGGTGAGGCACTGGAACAGGTTATTCAGGAAAGTGAATGCTCCATCACCAGAAATGTTCAGGGCCAGGTTGGATGGATCTCTGAGCAACTTGTTCTTCTAGTGGAGTGTGTCCATGTCCATGTCTGGGGACTTGGAACTAGATGATCTTTAAGGTCCAACCCAAGCCATTCCATGGCTCTATGATTCTATAGACTGCAGTGGGCTCATGTGAAAGTACAAAATGTCACCTCTTTGTCAAATTACCAGATTACCTCTAAATGAGGGGGAGAAAACAGAGGGACAGTGACAAGTAGTGAATACTCTAATAGCAGATGCTTATGTCTCCCAATACAAACTGTTTAATTGGAAGATCTGGATGGGTTGCTTTTTGGTAGGTTGTGGGGGGTTTTTTGTGGTTTTTTTGGTTTTTGGTTTTTTTTTAACGAGGAAAGAAAAAAAAAATCAATGTTTTTCAGACCTGGAAGTCAAAAACTCTTAAGTAAAACAGTGGTCACGCAGTTGGGTCATAGGAAGACCTCACTATATTTCTCATTCTGCATTTCTAGTTGCTTTTGGTATAGCTGCAGTTTGCCTCTCCAGCAATCCAGAAAACAGCTTTGTTGTTCTATTTAAAAATCATAAATGATTATGTATTAAACATAAACTGAAATATATCAATGCAATCTTATTTTTCATAAAAAATTCCCAGAGAAGAATATAACAAGTGTAATAATTGTTTCATTAATCTAAACTGTCTTCATTAATTTATGGTTTTAAAAATTATACTTTCTCTCAATCCAGTCATGATTTTCCAGGTGATATTTCCTTTCAGACAATTGTTTTCCTCCTGTATGGAATCTGCTTTGTCTCTCTTTGCTTGGAGAGTGCTTCATAAAAATGATAATCCTCATGACCTATAATTTACATTAGCAGAAAACAGCTACAACAGCAACAAAAAACCCAAACCAAAACAAAATAAAAAAATAAAAACAAACAAACAAAACTAAAAAATTGAACAACAACAACAAAAAAAAACCCCCAGTAGCTGTGAGGGCAGGATTTTGGCATTCTTCATTATAAAATATCCTAGGCCTTAGACCATGGGAACATATTTTTTAACCGGAACCTATTGTATGTATATTTTAAAATAGGAATATTTATGTATTTTACTTCATGATTCTTAATTAAAATGCCTGTGTAGTCAGAGACACTAAGCTGGATATGAAATTCAGCCCAATCTGTAATAAGGAGACACCTCAAATACCAAAAATACTTGGGTCGTTTTCAAATAGTACCTTTGGTGTTGTACCCCAGACAGCAATGGCAGGTGTGTAATGAAATATCACAGATCAGTTCAGTGGTGGATATAAAGGAATGTTTTCTGTTTCAGCTGGGAGAGAGTTTAATGTGAGTTTTGGATTCCAGGTTGTGTAGGAGGTTAACAGTTATTTTAATGTGCATTTGTAAATGAAAATTCACTAAATAGGAATGTAATCAGATTTTTTTCCTTATTAAACAAGACAGAGATAGTTATAGATTATTTTTTATCTTTCAGCTTGAGGCTGAAGTGACAGGGATTGTTGAGTCAGTCTCCTGTCAAAGGAGTGGTTTTGATCTCTGTGATATTTTACCTTCTGCTCCTCCTCCTTCCTTTCTCTTGCCCTAGTTCTGACAGTACATTTTCTTTCTCTACTTTATACCATTACTGGTTAACGCATCAACTCAGAATTATGTTCATTGTGAGGGGAGAGGGAGGAGAAAGGTGTTGGTTTGAACTAGTTCATAGAAGAGATGTTCCAGTTTTGCAACATAAATGATTGTTCTAAGGGCACAGAAAAGTTAGAGGCATAACATGGAGGAAAAGGCTGATTTGTTCAATGAAAATGCAACACCAGAAGAGCACAGCCTAGCATGTAACCAGCTTTTCAGATTATACTCCAGTAAAAACACTACTTTTAGTTTTAAATACTCACCTCATGTATATGTCCAAAGAAGTGAAATGAAGTCTAGAGCACAAATTTATGAAGAATGCCTGAGTGAACAGGAGTTGTCCTACCTGGAGAATAGGAGGCTGAGGGAAAACCTTATCCCCCTCTAAACTACCTGAAGGATGGATGTGGTCTCTTCTCTCAAATAACAGTTGATAGGACAAGGGGAAATGGCCTCAAACAATGTTTTAATTGGATATTAGGAAAAAATCCAATGACCCCTTTCCTCACTGAAAGGGTCTTCAGGCACTGGAAGGGCTGCCAGGGAAGTGGTGGAGTCGTGCCTGAGGGTTGATACACAGAGATGTGCAGATGTGGTGCTTAAGGACAGGTCTTAGTGTTGGGGTTGGCACTGCTGGGTTAGTAGTTAGACTCAATGATCTTAGAGGCCTTTTCCAACCAAAATAATTCTATGATTCTACTATCAAATGGTGTGTTTGAACAATATTGAATGCAGTGTATTGTGGATGACCAAGATAAGCCCTTAGCCAGTGTCAAAAATGAAATAACTACATTGAATTAAATCTTTGCTGACATAGATCTGGTGGAATACAATATGATTAATCAACTTGTTAAATAACTTTTTTCTTAAGGGACAGAGGATAACAAGTTCCCAGTATATTATTTTATCATTTTTATTTAAAACAGGTTGCCACATTTGAGGAGAAAAATATTGTTAAGTTATATTTATATAGGGGAAAGCTCTGAATGGACTCACCATTTATTATATTTTAAAGCATAAGAGTAAGAAATCAGTTCTGAGTTTTGTCTCTCTACGAAGACAGATTTCACTACTGCTGTTTCTCACTAAACTACTTAGAGAAATATGGTAATGTTATCATTTGTTATTTCATGTCTTGAGCTTCTTTATAAAGTTTATCAGTTGCACATGATGACAACATGAATGAATAGCTTCAAGAATTAGGGAAATCTAAGGTTGCTTTGAATCTATAATGTGACTTTTTTTTTATTTTTGAGGTTGTGTGTGGACTTAATTCAGCCTTAAGTGTTAATCAGTAATACCAGCAATCTGTGAAAGTAAATGGAAATTAGTAAACTAAAGCTGAAAGAAATTGTATTCATTTATGGAAAAAGAACATATTTTGTAGCAAACTCTTCAGGTTCCTATTATATGGTCTCCTACAGATGTCAAATCTCCATAAGTGAGACAGGATTCTGAGAAAGCCTATAGTTTGTCACCAGATGAAAAAGGGCATATAAACTGAGGCTTTGGAGAAATATATTACTGGAGACTAGGTGCAAGCAGAAATGCATAAACACGGTAAACATAGAAACTATTTCCTTGTTCCTGTGGTGATACACTTTACAAAATGCTTTCATTATTGTACTGCAATTCTGCATGACATTTCCTTCTGGAATGCTTTCTCCTGTTCTGCTAATGCTTTTCTCTACCTTTTTTTTCTGTAAATAGCAAAATTGAGAACACTGACATAATTCTGGGAACAATGACTTATGCTTACTTTCAGTTTATGGTCAAAGCTAGTATTGGAAATAAAAGTCCCCTTTGATAATATGTAGCCTTTTGCTAGACAGATTCATATTAAATGTCTATTGCTTGAATGCATTGCACTGTGGTGAAACTAGAAAGCTTCTTCCTTAAGAAATAGGATAGTCATTCCCTTTATCATGAAAGGTTCAGTGACTTCAGATTGTGGCTATAATACATGATATAACCCTGTATGTAAAAGAATCATGTGAATGTAATACTGCATGTATCAAATAAGTATTAAAACACAATTAACTGGCACATTTCCTACTCATATTTTATGGAAATCACAACACACCCCTGCACACAGATATTGAACAGGCTATGTTATTCAGTTTATTCCAGAACAAACTATAGATTTGAGCTAATATATATGCAATAGTTAAAGTCTGATTTCAAACAGGAGTCTACCAAATCCTCAGCAAGTGTGCACTTCTAATGGATCAGACCTTTGAACATGTGAATTTACTACTGGTTCCTGCAGGACCTAGATCTCTAGTTGCTGCAAAGAGCAATTCTAGGCATGAGCACCACAAATAGTTTCAAGAATTCAGGGAATTCCCTGGCCAAAAGCTACTGGACTGCAAAACAAGTACTTTGAATCACAGCCATGTATTTAAGTATGCAAAGATCTTTTGATTCTGTCCTGTACCAACACGAAACTTAGACTGTGCTTCTTAAGTAGCTGCCACAGACATTGCTGCTAGTAAATAGCATTTGGAAAACCTACATCTGGAAAAATAGAATTACTTTAACAAGCTTTTGACATCAGCTTGTTTTGAACTTAAACATTAAGGGCACCAATCTATTATAATTCTCTAGGCTTTTTTTTTTTGCCCAGTGGTCCTATAGACCAAGAATAGAATTTCCATTCTTTTTTTTTATATAACAGAGAGTTCATGCTAACTGAATCTTTTGTGCAAGGCCCTACTCATGACCTGTTAGGCTTGTTATCAACTGCTTCTAAGATCTCACTGTGTGAACCAGTTTGATATCTGCTTCCTTTTCTGATGATGCACTATTTTATCTTGGGATAAAAACAAAGGTCTTGAAAATACAAGGGTGGGTTGAAAGCAGAAGCCTCAGATCAATAAAAATTCACTGATAGTCGATTAGTGATCACTGAGAAAACATGGCCTTGAGTGCTGGATGGGGAGAGGTTTTGGTTTAAGGAAAGAAGCAGCAGCTGAGCAAAGTTTAAAAAGTGTAAAGCAGTCACATGCCATGCCTGGGAAAACAATCCTGCCTCAGTCCTGCAGAGTGCAAAGTCTAGAGGGAGGGGAGGCCATGGGTTAGCAATTCTCTAGAAACATGACTGTCTTAAAAAAGGAAAAGACACCAGATTTGAGGACCTGGGTGAAAGAAAAAAAATCCCACTACTGCATTTCTGTCTTCTCTTATCAACAAGCTATATAAGCTGTTTTGCATAATAGCTAAGATGTTCTAAAGGACTAGGTCTACACATTGTTGCATACTCAGAGCTAATAAAGGATTGTATAAAAGTGGTACCCCCAGAAGAACAAATCTGAAACCCCCACCACTGAGAAGCCCTGGGCAAAGAAGCAGCAATGGGCTGCCAGTGGATCCATAGGTGTTTACCTCGATCTCACTCTCTCCTTGTCCCCCTTGCTCTTTTTCTACTTGTTTCTATCTCTCTACTTCACATTTAATGTTAAAAAACATCTGTATTGATTTCAGCGTATGGTCTCACCTGCACCATAATTCAGGCAGAGGCATCTCTCACTAATCTGATCATAAAAACGTGTCACTTTGAAGAAGTTATCACCTTCATGTTCCAGGCTGTCATGTTGGCTGCCACTGGACTAGCCCTTAGCCACATCATTAGTAGCCTCTGCTTTAGCTCCATAGAAGGTTATTCCCCTTTCTGAGGTAATTTTCATAAAAGAAGCTGTTGATTCTAATCCATCAGGTACTGCATATTGTGGACTTTATTACCTGCTTAATATCTTAATGCTTGGATGTAATATCCACACTAACTTTGACTATCCTTCACTAAATTTGTATTCCTAAACACATTGAACTTCATAACACCTATCTTTATGTGTGTCACTTCAGTAAGGAACTGGTTTTGCTTTCAGTGATTAGTGAAAACAATGCAAATTAATCCTTTTGTGTCTCCAAACTCTATACCTATTACAGTATCTATTATCTATACAGTCTGCACATTGCTTTTTTGGTCTCACTGTCGTTATTGGCATGTTTTTATAACACATTATATGGTAGACTTTAGGTGAATCTATTATGAAGAGTAAAATGTGAACTAAATAACACAATCACAGACATTTCTTTATATAGTATTACCTAGGATGAAGTCACAAGAAAAAGTTTTACTGCATTAATTTGCCACCAATCTGTAGTTAACATCTAGAAAAATATGCTGTCTTGCCAACTTCTGTTACCATGTATGCTTTATAATGCACTGAAGGAAATGTAGTCCAGCTAAATATATTAAAAGGAACGTGCCTATTAAAAAAAAGAAAGCCTATTCTGCATCATGTAAGTTGCAATAACAGCTTCTTTTCAAGTACTTTCTTTGTTACAAAGGATACATTAACCATTTGCCAAATTGCCAAATTTACTTATGCAATTCCTGAGTCTTTGTAAAAAAATATGTTTTTTTAAAAGAATTCAGTTAGCAAAAAAAATAAACAGATATATGAAGTACCAGGGAAAGAGGACATTGTCAGTTTTTAATGTACTGAAAAACTGTACTAGGTACTTTATATTAACAAAGATAGCCTTTTAGCAATCTTAACAAATAAGAATATATTCCTCCCCTTTCTTCAGAAATACTGAAACACCATATTCAAAAGCTTTAATCTTTATTTCTGTGTTTCTTATTTTCTAAACCTCATCGCCATTATTGGAAGGAACTTCATTTTGCTTCATTTGTTAAGCAGTTAAATTGTGCTTCTTTTCAATGCAAGAATAACCTTAAAAAGTTGTCTGAGTTATTCTGAAAATATGTTCTACAGCAAGCTCAAAGTTAGCAATATAAAGATATTACATAATACACTCTATAATATACGTTTCACCAGCCCAGTCAGATAGGAGGCAGATTTACACACCTTGTGTTACACTCCAGTGAACATACTGAGTATAGGCAGGTTCCCACCTGGAATGCTGGACATATAGAAGAGACAAATACATCCAGGTGCAGGGGGATGAGGGTGGATTTTTTAATCTGTATAGTTTTTCCAGCATGGGATTATTCATCCTTCTGGAGGAAAAAAACCCCAAAACAACAAAACCAAAACAAAACAAAAAACAAGCAAGTAAACAAACAAACAAACAAACAAACCAAAACAAAACAAAGCCCAAACAGCTCTGATAAAATTCTGGAAAAAGAGTGAAGGTTATATTGGGATGGTGAATTGCTGCTGTTGAACGGAATCAGAGAAAAAGCGTCTTTAAGCATATAGATAAAATGAACTTTAAGACTCTTCTTTTGAGCTGTATACAATATAGACCCAGTTTATGCAGAGGGAAGGTACATAGATTGGTCTGTTCATTTCAGTCTTAATAATCTTATATTGTGACCTTTTCCCTTTATGTACTGCTTTAGCATAAAGAAATCTGTCTGGGTGATGGAAACCTAGCATTTTTAAGTCAGCAGGCAAAATTCAATGGAATTGGTCATTGGGATGCCTGACTTGTCTTTTTCAGTGAACAACTTCATTAAAATAAGCAGTTGGTGAGGAAAATCTCTATTCATAAGTTTTTGTGATCATTCACATAAATTAAGATCTGGATATCTTTTGTTCGTTTGGAACAAGATCTGCCCACAAAAATTTTTTCTCAGATCAGGGATTGCACATTTGTAGAGATATCTGCTAATGCATGTTGGGGAGGAAAAAGTTCGTATTAAAAGGGTATGGAAGAACCAATAAGTGGAGATAGTTCAGGAAGCTGTGATTTGCTAATGACTGCTGTGTAAGGGTCCCCAGCATTTCACAGGAGAGAAGGTGCACTGTGTCATATCACACATCTCCTGTCTTCAATAAGGCTAGACACAGTCCTGTGGGATTGACAAATGATAGTCCTGAGAGATAAAAATAACTGAAATGACTGTCTAAGTTAGAACAGTCAAAAAAAGGATGAATACATGAGATATGCTTGTCTAATAGAGTATCTAAATTGCTTAAATTTCTAACAGCAATTCTTCCAAAGCACTAGAATAGAAGAGGTGAGGAAGGCAGACTGCTACTTGCAGGAGATTTCACAGAATAGAGTAAGTGAAATATTTTTTTAAAAATGCTGTTCTGTGATGTTATCTGTGCTCTTCTCAAGTGAAAATGCAACCCTAATTATTCTCATTTACTTTTAGTGGCAATCTCACCATGTCTTAATGATGGCCAATATCATTGTACTAAGTCATAGTAGCCAGCCCAGTAGCAGCTGTATCGAATCAAGTACTTAGAAAGGAATCTGTAATCAGTTACTTCCATGTAATCAGCATTATACACCTGTAATGTTACTTTCCAGATCCAGCAATCAGCAGCTGGTAGTAGATTGGTTTCTTAAGAGAATTTTGACAACTCTGTAGATCAGCTTTTAGCCTCTGTTGGGTCAGTGTGAATTTTTATCTATAATATTTATTGAGTTGTACAGTTAATAAAATCAAGGCATATGAGAACCAGATCTGTGTTTTATTTATGAATGCTGAAAAATTCTGCTGCTGTTAACAAAGTTTCAAACTTAAAACAATGTGATAGTTCAATATTTAATAATGATTGTAAAATACTTTGAAAACCAGTAGGAACAAATTGTTATAATTGTTGGGTATAAATATTTCTGATTAAAAAAATTCTCTCAGAAATTTACTTTAGTGTCAATCAAAATAATTAATGAAAGTTACATATATTAAGAGAAAATGTAAAACCTGATGTCAAGTTTAGTAATCAAACAGAATCCCTCAAAAATATAAAAGATCATCTTATGTCAACTAATTTATGTTGTTCATTTTGATACAATTTCATTTCAAAACACTTTATGTATTGGCTTGTCCAGTCATATTGTCTGTATCTTCTACTATTGAGAGAGGTTGTCTGTAGGACTAATTTGGCTACTTTGATTGTGAGATCAGTGATGAGACAGAGCTGAGTGATATCAATTTGTATCACTTACCAGAGTCAGAAAGGTTGAAACCATTGCACAGCTGTGAACTGGCCTTATTAGCAAAATGGAACAAAAGAACAATGAAGAAAATGGAGTCACTCTATCTCCTTCTAGCTCTTATGCATCTGCTCTTTTAAAGTATATAAAATCATGAAGACATTAATATAGATCTCAGCAGCTATCTATAATTACTTTTGTAGAATTCACAAAAAGCATTACACTGCATTACTGCTCTCACTTCTTCCCTACTGAATATAAGCTAGCTTCCCCTTTCTCCAGCACCCCCATGTATCTCTCCCTCCCCACAGCAGGCAGTCCAGCTGTGCATATGTTCTCTGGAACCATTTGCCCGTGATTCTGTAAGGCAAGAGCAGCAAACATCCTCCTCTCATGAGGCAGCTACAGCAAATTGCATACCAATCCAAATATGAACTAAATGTCTCAGTGCAATAAAGCAGATAATGTACTTATTGGTGTAAGTGAAGGGAAAAGGATCCAACGGGTCCTTGTTGGTTTTTTACTCACCTGCTTTACTTCCCTCCCATAGTTCAAAATGGGTCTAGGTGGCACATACAATATTTCAGTTATTCCATACCCTTTTAGCACTGGGATGTGTCCACAATGTGATCTCAAAATATTGAATGACATGACATTCTGAGCATTACAAAAATACATGTGTATTTTAATTAGACAAGACAGACATGAAGACGTGAAGAGTTTGTATGTATGTCCACAGAAGGAAGAAATTGTCATCCAGATTACTGTCTTGATAAAAACAAGGAACAACAAGCATGCTGATCAGTAATGAGACTGTATTTGGACTGTAACTCTTGATCAAAATCATCTGTCTTTTTTTTAACATAGTAATATAATCCAACTTGTTTGGTCGTGTTTGTGACAATGGGGATTATGCTGAACCCTTGCCAATACATTTATAGTAACTGGCTGCTCTGATTCAGAAGGGACCTAAATTATTCCTGTAAATGTCTATCCCTAAGGATCACCCATTTCAATATATCCTCTTCAAACAGTTTCCTTTTGTTACAAAACTTGTAGAAATTTTCTTTATTTAAGACCTTTACTGTCTATATGGTTGAATCACCTTGACAGGGAGGGCATATCTTAGACACATAGGGGCAGACTGTTCTCTCATTTTCCCAGGAAATATAATTAAATTTTTCTTAGTTCTGTTTATTGCTCCTTCCACTCTTCTCTCATCCAATAACAAATTTATTAACTAAGAGTTTTTCTTCTGCATTCTTTACACTTTTGTACCTATAGTGGCTAAAATTCAAAAGTCCTAATACCTTTACCTTTAGATCAAAGTGGAGAAAAAAACCTATTTACATTTATATTAATTGCAAAATCATTCTGATTTTTGAGATTATTGTGATTGTTTTCTAAATCAAAATATTGCTTGGATCAAAAATTAGTAGTGAAATTTCATTTTCCAATGAAGAAGTTTTTGGTTTCCCAACAGCTCAAGTTTCAACTTAATATATTTTTGTTCTCAGTTACATGCTGAGCAACTTCTTGGAAGCAGAGGCAACATTTTTAAGAGCAGGTTAATATTTCTAAAATATTGTATGCACCTTACATAGGGTAGACCTTGCCATAAATCTACTGTTTTCAGTGCAACATAGAATTTACAGATTTTGCATTTATTATTTACAGAATAATATACTCTGTAGACATTTGTTATTTGCACATATATGGCTCTTGTTTCCATTTAAAATTCTGTTTATAACAAAGTATTTATTATCTACTTGTTTCACATTTCTGTAATTTTTTTTTGAAGTGCAGGAGATTTTAAAATAGGAAATTTCTTCATATGCTAAGGGTTGTCAGCTAATTAATATTTTCAAATTCACCAAAATAATCTATGTATTGGATAAACTGTTTGCATAGAATGACATGTTGATATTGCTTTTTGGTTTACAGACCAAATAACACTTATTTTAACAATGGCAGAACTAAAAATACAAAACTGCCACTGTGAATTCTCTTTGTAATATCAGTTTCATTATTTTTAAGACCATGGTTGGTCTACTAGCTTCTTACACGTATTATAATCAGTATAACTACCACCAATAACTTCAGTTACAGACTTTGAATGCTTTGTGCTTTTGGCTGAGGAAGCTTGGTAGTTAAGCAAACTCAAATAGTCAGCTAGACTGTGATGTGAGAATTGGTCTAGTAAAAACAGTAATTACAGGAACAAACTACTCTTTATGTAGAATCTCTTATTTTCCCTGAGATTGCTGCTGCTGCTGAGGGAAACTTAACATATTCAAACTTCTTATTTCTATGAGAGAATTTCCTTGAAGAAAAGGTGATTAAACGTTAAAGTAGTTATAATCAAATATTTGCCTAATTACCATATGAATTGATAATTTTTGATTCAAATTTTGTAAATCTACATACTTAAAATGAAACATTTTACTATTGTTTCTTTACACCTTTGTATAAAGCCATATTTGAAACTTCACACACACAAGGATGACTCTTTCTTTAGATCTACAGTACAAATTTGAATAAAAACCCACATTTTCTGAGGAATATGCACAAAAAAGTTGCAATCACAAATTAATAGTGTTCCCTCCAAAACTAAAACCAAAACCCCCAACTACATAGAAAATTATGAGTAGTGTTCTGTTTACAGCTGTTCACTGTATTTCTGGTAGCAGTCTATCAGAAACACTCTTATCAGTATAATAAAGCTGTAGACATAATTAGACTCTTAATCAGTCCTTAGTGGTATAATGTGCAGTGTCCACCATTTCTAGCTCTGTTCTCATATGGCAGAAGGAAATATCTCTGTTAACTGCTATATGCTCTGATGGAGGTCATAATTGGTTTGGAATCCTTCTCCAATTTCATTTCACTAACAATCTTTCACTAGACTTTATTTAATCCTAAAGGTTACTAGAAGCGTGCTGAATTTAAAACCTCTCTGACATAAAAAATAACCATTTGTCAGTCTAATATTCAGAATTCAACCATGATTCATTAAAGGTAAATGAAAATAGCTTATTTCTATATTTAAGTTCTTCTGTTATGAATTTTGCAACAGGTAGGATTGTGAAGAAGATTCAGAGCCAAGCAAATATCAGCTGGTTGCATGTTCTGCATGCCCAGTATGCAGTCAGTGGTACAGGTGTAGTCTGATTAGCACTGGCCTACTGTATGGCTTCCAGCAGTCAAAGAAATAAGGTGGCACAATAAGAAGAATTGAATGTACAAATATTCCTTTAAAAGCACTGTAGGTCTTCCTCCTCTGGAGTCGCTGGGAAATTCTTATCAATTCAGAAAAGTGAAAAATCCTGAGTGCTTCCAGCCTGCACATGTTGTACCTCTTACTACATAAAATTTGCCCAAATCAGCTGAATGTGCACTCCTTAGAGGCTGTGGAGCATCTGCAGAGCAGTATTGTGCAGATTTGAATACTAGATGCACAACTTGCCTTGAAGGTCCACATACTCCCCCAGAGCATCTGTGTAATGCAGAATGTGATTAGGCCCTAATTTACATTATTCTCCTCATTTGATGTATTGTATTTCAGGAACTCATTATTCCTTATCCTCTTCCTTTCTTCCCTGAATACATTCCATTTCATCTTCTGGTGAGACATCTGTGCTTAATTAATTACTGCAGACCTAATAAAAAGAGTCTGTAGACAATTTAATATTTTTCTGTTCAATAGATCCAATGCACACCAAGATAATTTGCCTCAGAGAAAGCAAGACTTTCACTGCTTAAGCTCTAAATATATATATATCAGCATTTTATATTCAGTTGCATAATGTTAATGTTCACTGACATGTGGAGGAACTCCAGAGAAGCAATACTTGGTAGTGACAACTAATGACAATTGGGCTTCAGGGCTTTTTCGTTTGGTTTCTCCTCTTCCCTTCCTCTGACAAGTAGAGTAGTCTTTTTTGATCATTTTGCCATTAGTAGCAATGTTAACTGCAAAACTCAGGATTTATGAAATGGAGTTTCATAAGCACAGACTTTTCAGTGAGATTCTGAAGCAAGTATAAACAATTTTATTTTTACATATTTGTAACACTTTAAATAGGAGCAATGGTTCCTCTCCTTTGTCTCTACCAAGTGTAAAATAGCAATAAATAATAAATTTGTTTATAACTTCCCCCTTTTTTTTCATATGGCACTTACCTGGTTTTATCTCAGTCAATTTTGCCATCCAAAAAAAAAGACTTTTCTGGTACCCATGTAGCCAAAAAACAAGAAAAAATGGAAAGCAAGAAAACCTGACTTATGCTAAAACTCTCTGAGCACCATTCAAAACGTGAAGTTCTGACTTTCAACTGCTTCTGCGTAGGACTTGTGTTTGGTCTTAGACATAAGGACAGACTGAAAGATCAAATTTAAAAGACAGAATAAGAATTTGGGATTTAATACATGTATTAGGCATGTAGAAAGACAGTAGATAACCACGTTAATCAGCCAATGTGGTGTCCTAAAATCACACAAATGTCTTCTAGATGGGACATCTCATGGTTTCTGTATCATAGGTTGTGTGGATGTATCAGACGAAAAATAATATGTAGATGTCTCGGATAGTGACATCTCAAATGTCACTAAGAATTTAAGATTAAGAACTAAATTTCAGCCCAGATATTTAATCACAAGACTTACCCTGAAAAATTTGTGAAGGATAATAGGACTTGTTTATGACTTAAATGGCTTAATATTATAAAACTTTCTTCCATTCTTGTTATTTACTGTCTATTATTATTATAATTTCTAAGCTCGGATAGATTCTAGAAGAAAGATACTTTTTCACCTATATTTTGAGAAATTTAATCAAATCACATTATCTAGCATTCTGGTATTCATCCAGATCTATTTTTTTCGTGCAAAAATAGGACCATTACCATGGCTATTGTTTAAAATACAATAGAAGATGGCACCTTTTATGCATGGTTGCAATAAAAGGTTAAATTAATTCCTTTGCGTGCAGCCCACCAGAATATATACAAACTCTCCCAATTACCAGGAATTAAAGCACAGGATTCTGTCCTCCTGTATAATTATATTTATTATGAGCTAGCTGTTCTTCCTCTCACAAACATATATTGACATGTACACACATGGAGACCCCCTTCCTCTGAGAACTCCCTTAAATGTAATCTGTTCTTACATATTGGTAACAGATTCTGTGTCCATGTTTCAAAATCAAAGACTCTTCCTTTTCAATTTTTGAGTGAAATGAAGCAGTTTGCCTTCGAGGCAAGATTCTCAGGTGCAGATTCTAAGCAGAATGAGGCAGCTCCTTTAAGGACTAATCAAAATACTTCACCAAAGATCTAAAGCACAGACCACCTTATTTCTACATTTCTGCCTGTAAGACTTGGAACAAAGTGCTTTTCAAAATTTACTTTTGTTAATATGTCTTTCCTGTTTACTTTATAAGCTCTTTGAATACAGTCTTTTCCTTGCTGTTTATCTAGAAGGTGCAATATACAGCAAACTTGTGCTTACTTTGGACTGCTAGGCACTTCTCTAATATAAATGCAAATAATAATATTAAAACTAAGAATCCCAAGGAGGTGGTGTGTAATTCAATGCTTTAAAGTCAAGTAGTGCTTCTCAAAGTCTTTCCTGAACAGAACACTATTTTATTTTAAATGTGCAGCTTGCCTTTATTGAATTCTAATTTTCATCCAAGAATTCTTTGTAAAAAACTAAGAAACCTTAGAATGTACAAGGCAAAAATTAACCACTTCCCAAAGGAAAAAAAAGAAACCCAAACAACTGCATGCACAAACAAACAATAAAAAAAACAAAAACAAAAAACAAAATAACCCATGTAAGCATTTAAAAGATATATTATTCTCTGTATAAGCAAGTACTTTGGAGCAAGCTCAAAAAATAAATTTTATCAATGAAGCAATTTGGCCAAAGGAGCATCCAGCTACTTAGGTAACCGCTGTAAGAAAAATCCTTGCCTCAGTACAGTCCACAGAAAGGAGAACTTCTCTTTCAATACTTATAGAATGAGAGAAAAAACTAGCCAGTTTGATGAGGAGACATGAAGAGACATTTTTCTGCACTGCCAAACATGAATCATCTTCTATCACTTCAGACAAGTTGTCTCTTTCTTAGGAAGCTTCAGAGATCTGGAATCTCATACCTCAATACTTCAAAAGGTTGACCTTTTAGTCTGAGAACCTCGACTCACCTCATCTCAGCAGAGGATCCAAAGAGGTAAAGGAAGAAAACTGAGAATTGTATCCAGTGAATGGACCAGACTTGTGAGTATTACATGCATTGAAATTGGACAGCTATCATGCTTCTGAAAATTAAGGCACTAAAAGAAGTTAGGCAATGGGCACAAATAAAAAAAAAATTGTTTGTAGACACCCTCCACACTTCAATTCCCCCCAAACCCCTGACTATAAAGATAGGACCACGTTTATTTTTACATACAATGATTTTAGTATTTAAAATTTCTTAAAGTGCAAAAAAAATTATGGCAAATAATATCATACATATGCTATCTATTTAAAGAATCTTTTATTAATCTGATACTGAAACTGCCATTAATATTCAGAACAGACTCAAGGTAATACTATTGTTAAATAATATTACCTGGAGTTTTAAAGAAAGTTCAAAAGCTGATAACCTTGGACATTACTTCAGGACATGATTAATAAAACAGCTGAATTACTCAAAAACTGAAGTGTTTTACAATTGATATTGCAAGAGTTAGGCTTAAAGTTTGTCATTAGAAATAATGGACTTTATTGTTCAACACTTTGTTAAGAACTCCATTTTAAATGGCAGGATATGGTGACATCACAATACCTGCAATAATTTGCTATTTTAAAAAGTCTTGAAGGCATGATTAAAATAACTTTCAGTGTTCCTGTGAGACAGGGATGTTAAGGATCCATTTTTATAGGAATTTAAAGCAAAGTGGTTTCTTCAGGACCCCTAAAAAGATCAATAGGAGAAGAAGGAAAATCAGTTCTTCCTGAATTTTCCTTTTACAGTTCGTCTACACAAAACTTTTTTCTCAAGTGTTACAGGGCAATGTCAGATAACATGGAGATATCACAGTGTCTATACAGCCCCCCAGACGTTTTAAATACTTGAAAAAACTATAAAAGTAATATGTAAAATTTTACAATTTGACAATTCAACAAGCAGAGAAAACACACTATTAATAAAAATTAGCATTTTGACAATTAATAGAAATAAAATACCATAAACCTAAAGCCAGAGCTGTTCTTGCCAACCTTACCATCAACTATTACTCATTATTAATCTTATTTATACTGCACAGAATGAATTGACCTAGTGTTTAAGTTGTTTGTCTGAACAGGTTTGTAAACCAACAACCTGCAGTTCATAACACCATCTGCATGTAATCATGGTGCCTTAGATTGCTAGAAACTCTTCTAATGAATCACTTAACCTTCCTCCATGTCATTTCAGCCCGTTAGTCCCCTCAGAAAATGTTTTTCACAAGCAAACAGTGTTTGCTGGGCATAGTTGCAACATCTCCTCCTCCAGCAAATGCTTTCTGTGCCCTCAGGAAGAGTGCAGCCATGCAAATAAGGGGTCAGTCTTTGCAGACCACTTCAGCTCCTCAGAAGGGGCATGAAGCCAGTGGAAAAGTTTTGTTTCACAGTTGAAGATGAAATTTAGGACTTCTCCAGTCTCTTCTCTCACTGCCTACTCCTTCTAACACATGTTCAGAAGGTTTCTGTACTGTCATCTTTGGGATGTAACATCTGTGGATTTTGTGGCTGCTTCCCAAGATGGAAAAAAAAATGACAGGAGAGTGAACAAGTAACATCGTGTATTTGAGTCAGGAATTTCTTAAAATAGCAATCAAATGAAATCAAAATTTGTAATGTAAAATGAAGTCCTTTAGTACCTTTTTTTATTATTTTGTTTAATAATTTTCAAAGTATGGCATTCTTCTCCATTACCTTATGTAATGCAGTCCAAATAAATAAGTTAGATTACTTTAAATACCATTTTCTCAGAAGCAATGTGCCTTAAGTGTTTCTTAACCATATAGTGTGTTTGGATCCAACAAAATCTGTCCAAATGTAATTCCAAATGTAATTCCAAATGCTTCTGTGCAGGAATAAATTTTCCTTAATCAGAAAAAAATCACATATGAAAGGGAGATTAGTGATAAATCTTTTATTTTCTCTGTCCAGTCTTTCTTTATGAGCCATATTTTTTTAAAGTTGGTTTCCCTACATCCTATTGCATATTCATATGACTAAGAATTTTTGCATATGCTGTTTCCAAGAATATTTTTCAAACTATGCTACTATATTCTAACCAGTAGAGACTGGGAATGACCTGGAAACATCAAACATATTTTTAAAACTGGAATGAGTGAATATTAGCTTTCAAGATGATCAGAAGTCAGGAATAGTAGAACTCAGTTTTGCCTCTCTCTCTCAGTTCTCACCTTGTCAGACTGGTTAGGCTAAACTATGAAACAGTGTGATTTAAAATCTTGCTGTCTCATAAGTGGGACCATCAAACCTGAACTGAATCAATGGTCAGACACAAGAGATATTGCATTCAATTTTTAAAGCATAAGAGGAGATGTGATATTAAAGGTCAAATAAGAACATCAGAAACCAAACCAGACAGTGAATAGTGTTCAGAAACAGAAATGGAACAGTTTGTTCTACAAAACAAACTTGCAGCCATAGGATGGACTGAGATTTTGCTCAGAGGGAGTTGCTGCCTCTAAACTAACATGCAGAACTAATGCAAGGTCTAAATGTGAAACAGTAAATATTTTAAAATTTGAAATTAAAAGGCCCCATGCCAAAAAAGCATTTTCAGAATAGAGTGGCTAACAAGCAGGTACAAGTTTTAAAATAATTCTTTTTCTGAATTTCTGCTTCTTTGTTGACCATCATGTAATGATTTAATGAAAATCTGTGTTTTATATTGCAGGTAGTTACATTCTGAACTGGATATACCACCATCAATTTTTTGCTTTCACTTAGTAAACAAAGACACGATTTTTTGTGAAGAAAAGGTGGGGGTTTTGTCTAACATTCCTGAATGTAATAAACAAATAAATACATGCATGCATACATACATACATACATACATCAAGAGAACTATTTTTAACAAAGAAAAAAACAAAACAAAACACCTGAAAAGCTTTTACTCAAAAACCTCATCCTAACAAAGTTTATTTTCAAGCAGAAATCAAGTAAAGAATATACCAGTCACAGACATGAATATTTGGGGTAGTTATAAGGAAAGTAAAAGAAGGTCGTAATAAAGTATTTTTCAGTACTAAATATATATCTCTAAACAGTTGCAAGAACGTTAATGATATGTTAAGAGATTTAGTTTCCTTAGTTCAAAAGAAGTTTTCCTCCCTTAAGGATTATAAATTTAGAAGTTAAATTATATAATAAACTTCTATAGTTCTATAATTCTGGACAAGCATGCTGTATTGAGAATTTTATTGCATTCTCTGATCAAAATATTTTATTATTGATGCCAAAAAGGGAAAGTCTAATAATTAAATAGGTTGATGTAAAATGAACATCATAATTTTAATTTGCTTCATTCATGTGGGAGGTGTTCAAATAGTAGGATGGAGATATCTGCATAATCATCTTAGTATATCAAAATATGATATGTTGAAGAACTAGGACAATTATGAAGAACTAGAACAATTTCAAGAGGAAAAAAACAAAGATTTACCAGATCATTTTCATTTTTAAAAGAACCTGTTATAGCAGGTCCTGTATACTTATTGAATCATTTAATCTAAAATAATAGAATTCTAGTTTCAAAGTTTTAAAATCTCTCCTTCAAAAATATTAATAGCTACTATTCCTTCCATTGTTATTAATTTTTTTCATATAGATCTAATGCTTATAAATGTACATCAATATCTCTCAGATGCAAACCATACTAATGTCATATCTTCTTTAATTGGTAGGAAATAGGCCATTTCATGCCTCACCAATTTATGGAAACACCACACACAAACAGAAAATTAATACAGAGGTAACAAAAAATTGCTGGAATATCACATCACAACTCACCACACCATACCAAAATTCCTCTTTCTTTCTTTGTTCCTGCTCAGTTTTAAAGTTACTGGCATGTTCAAAACAAATTAATGGGTTAGACCTCAGAACTCAACATTCATGCCATTCAACAGTGTAACCCCTTTGAGCATTAGGACAAAATCAGTGACATTACCTAATTCTGAACTGGACTTCTTCCTTTAAAATATGCTGAGATTAGTGTCAAGATTCACTTGAATTCACAGAAAATTTTAAGGAATAGAAGATCCATTTCAATGCTGCAGAAATAATGATTAAATTTGGCAAATAATTCCAGGAAAATAATTTAAAAAAATCTTTCTGTGACAGTCTTTTTTTTCTTTTTTTTTTTTTTTTAATTGAATCAGACAGAAGAAAAGAGTTTTATTTGTGTTCTTCAGACATAAATATTCTTCAGATTGCCTGTAAATATTCTATATGAGCTGTGCCATCAAAGAATGGTTCAGCCTGCAGCATTCTTAATGCATTATTTATATGAAGATCTTAAATTTTTAGGGATACACATTTCCTTTAGCATGTTATATTGCAGCATTACAGTCAGCTTCAGAAAGAAGTGTAACTGAACTCAATAGCTATTTAGTGTTTTAGGTAATCCAGATTTCTTATCACAATTGACTCTAGGTCTCAATCATACCTTGCAATGAAATGTCTGAGTTTCATCTTTACAACACAAGAGGTCATTTCTTTTCTGACTTCATGTGTAATATTTTCTGCTTGTTCTTACTTTAGAGGTTTTTCAGTTTGAAAAGAACTTGGAGTGGCATCCATTCAAGTATCACCCACAGAAGTTGCACATTATTTCTTGCAGTTTTTGCTAGTTATGTGATTTGAGAGCTTGTGCAAGGACCACTTAAATCTGAACTGAAAGAAAGCTTGACAAATTGTGCAGAATTATGTATATTTATTTTCATAGGAAAAATTACTCTTAAGTAACCACTGATAATTTTGTTCTGCTTTGCTTGCAACTTTAAATGTACATTTCTGTATGTTTTCTACAAAATTAATAAAAGTAGATCTTGAACTAGTACTGAAGAGATTTAACTAAATCACAGTGATATTTACAGACCCCCACTAAGATCAAGACTATATTGTGTTACGTCCTTGTACAAATGCACTTTTTAAAAGAATAAGCTGGAAGGACAAGAGAGGTGAAAAAGGTGAATAAATGCAATGACTTGTCCAAAAACACACTTATAAAGTTTAAGATAGGTATATAGCCCTAATACTACACCCCACAGTTAGATTTTCTTAATCTGTTGATTGCCTCAGGCAGAGAAACCATAGTACACAAGACATTTCCAAGCTTGTTCTCTTTCACACCCTTTTTGCAAGCACCTAACACTCACTGCTAGCCACAGAGCACTTAGCTAAATGGACCTTTGCTCTGGCCCATTATGGCCATTGGATGATTTATGATTCATAGTTAATTTTCTTCAAAAAAACAAACTGTGAAATTGATCAAGTTTCTGCAGTTTGCTCCAAACTCTGTCTGTTTCTACATGTTTCTTATTGTGTAGACTTGGCCTGTGGTAGGTAGAGAATCCCTTTCCCTATGGACTCCTAATCTCTCCATACAATATCAGTATCGATTAATTTAATTTAAAGTGTGATACATGTTTACCTTACAGAAACACCAATAACTATGTGTGAAAATATCATTTGTATTTGCTATTGTCAGAGTCATAATGAAGAAATAAGTAAAAGAAATACATACTAAAGGCTTTGCCGTGTACAGAAACCTAGCCAGCAGCAAATATTGACATAAAGTTTTCCTAGCAATACTATATACCAGCTAGTCCAGTTTGGGAGGCATTTGCCACAAACACTGTTTGCTCATGGTGTAGTTCATCTGGTTGGAAATCTATGCTGTGCACACAGTTTCAGTTTTTAACCTGGACTACTGTACTTCCTAGATATCCTTAACCAACCCCACAGAGCTTAAATACCCAGCATGGACAGCTGAGAGATCCTTAGGAATTTCAGATGAAACTAGAGGTTGGCCAAGATTTTTCCCCTTATGACAGCAGAGGGGTATTCGTATCTCCAGCACAAACTCAGAATTTGCTAATGCTTTCTGCCTCTTTGTGTCTGAAACCTCACAAGCTTGACTCGGAGGCAGTAGTCACAAAGCCAGTGAAGTCAAACCTGGGTTATTTATGCAATGGTTTTCCTATTCCCCATCTCTTGGAGAATTATGTTGCCTAATATAGAAATCATTTTCATGTTATCTTGCATACTTAACGCCTCTCTAGTGTAGAGATATGAATCTGCATCACCTCTTATTTAAAGCTATGAGCAAACCCTACCATCTGGCCCAAATGAAGGAATATAGCAGTCAGTCTCCAAATGTTAGTATAGAAAACAAAAAATATAAAAATTCAAAAAAAGAAAAGAAAAAGAAGAAAAAAAAAAGATTAATAATGTTTCCTACAGTGAGAACAGGAATGTTTTGTTAAAGTTGTATCAACCTAAGAAGCATTCCTGTAATTTTATGTTAACTGCCTCTTTAACACCATGAAGCCAATAAACATGAGCTTTTTAAATGAATGCACAATTCACTAGATGCTGAGCTTCTAAACAGTGGAAAGATCAAACACCAGTAACCAAAATAATTGCATATTATATCTTTTGGTGATAGTTCATTAGATTCTCTGTAGCTTTCAGCATACTCCCATAAAGTGTTTGACAGACTCAATGAGAACTTTTGAACTATGGAAACACCGCATTTAAGCAAAATAATGAGCTCAGTTATCTGAAGAACTTTTTCTTTTTTCTTTTTTTCTGGAAAGAGTTGGCTCAATGGATACACAACACATGAGACCACTGGGGAAAAATGTTTCTAAAATGTAGGCAGCTGTCTTTGTGCTCAGACCTTAATCTAAACACCTGGAAAAAATGTGACATATTTGAATTAGGACACAGTCTAAACAGATAATATGGTAACTCTTCTTTATTCTACTGGAATGAAAAAAATCTATGAGTTCAAGCAGATTCCTCAGAGGTAAAGTTTGCCTGTCTTTCTGAATTATGCTCCTTCATTGGATAGAGCTTTTTGTTACTTATACATTTTACAGATCATCTTGAATCCAAACTGTTATTAGTCTCTGGTATTTTTGACAACAGTTTTCCTTCTTTCACTCAATCTTCTCACACACTTATTAATTTCTCTTGCATTAGTTTGGTATATGGAGAAGATCCATTTCTGTCATCAAAAGCTTTATCTACCAAGAAAAACTTGGAAGTATGTCAGCTCTTTTTAATATGTCCCATTATTATTTGTATTGAGCTGAAATGTAATTTAAACCATCAGAGAAGATGACATTTAGAATAGGTTCCACAGATGACTTGACTACTCAACTAACTGGTTTTAATTGGTAAATTCCTTCAAGGGGAAGAAAAATCCTGCAGGTGAATTTTCAGAGTTAATATTAGTCCATTTAAAGACATGGCACAGATTTTCACATATTCCCTTCTGTGTACAAGCTAGTAATTATTGATTCATATGGTAAACATGAAGTTCGATGATTCTGCTAAAAAATAATTGGAGGAAAAGGGATGAATAAGATTATTAGACTGAACTCATCCCCTGCACATCCTCATGATCATTAATGCAGACATAAAGGGAACACAATTAATTTCATGGGTGAGAAGGGAACAAAAGGTCAGTAGCACCCCTTTTTGATATCCAGGAATCATATTCTGACACTTCCCTTGTAGTCACTTCCATATTTGTTGCAGTTCCCTGTTTCTTCTTCTCCATTCCCTGATTCTTTCTGCTTAATACTTGGCACTTCTGGATTTACAAAGCAAGCAAAACAAGTGACCTTTCTATGTCGATTGATCTTTCAGCATTTTAGCTACAACATGAACTGAGCATGTGCAAATTTTGAAATAATGGTTTCTGGTGTTCAAGAACATTCATATAACTTTACTAGTATAAAGTAATTTTTAATAAACTACTTGTGCCTGTAGAATCTCTCTAGTGTGGAAGAGCTTTCATAAGAAGGCTTTATAACAGCACCTATGATATCATCTTTGGGTTGTTATAGAAAAACTGATGGAGAAAATAATGTGGAACTGGCTGTATTTTGGACTTCATTCACATAGTACTGATTTTTGCCAGAAGGTTAATGATACTGTCTGCATAACAAGCATTTTAAACATTAATTTGTAGTTTTAAGATGCTAGAGACAATATTAGAGACTAAAAAGCATATCACCCTACCCTGGTGATTCTACTTGTAGTACAGTGCACAGGAATGAAATACCTAGTGTGACTTTTAAATTATTCTTCTCATCTATGTATCAGTCACATTAGTTTGCAATATAGCTTTAAAATCTTAATTTTGATCTGCAGTTTCATGATCAAATAAGAAAATTCTGTTATAAAAAATCTTATACAATATCCCTCTCATACAGCTGCTGCTCCAATTCATTACTCCTGGCATAACTACCACGTCCATGAAATTTGCACTACAGTATTCACATTGTATGCAGGATCTTGTTGGCATGAGAATTTTCATTGAAGTATATGTGTATCTGTGTAACCATAGCAAAATCCTTGTTCCAAAATATTCCCTCTAATTCAAATCAATTATTATCTACATGTGAGACCAGTGCAGTATTCCCTTTTAGACAAATCTGTTTATTTTGCACTTCTCAAATTTCATGAGAAAATAACTTGCATAAATAAAACTGTCTAGAATTTCCCCTGCTATGCATTATATATAAGTGCAAATATCTTTATATGAAATTGCATTATGGACTTTCCAAAATTTCCAAATCATATTTTGATCAATTTGGATAGCTTAAAAAATTTGCAATTTTTTTTAAATTTATAGGTTTAGAGAAAAAAAAAGAAATAATATGAGATAAAAAGAATAAATGTGTCTTGTCCAAAGCTCCTTTTACTTCTTTAGATTAAAACATATGGCTTATTAAATTTTTATGTGTGCCCTGCTTACCCTTTTAGAAAATATGTACTGTTCCATACAACTGCTTCTGTTTCAAAATTTTATAACAAACTAGAATATCTTCCAACGTCATGATGTATTTGTAGAAAATCAACCTTTTTTAATAAAGAATTATGACTTTTCACACTAATCTGATAATCAGTGAAGCAGAGTACATAACTACTGAAATAAAGGAAGTAAAACAAAAATCTAATTTGATGTTCCCTCTTACAGTAAAATCAGAGTTAATTCTGTCTCATTTTAGCAAACATTTTATCTTCCTACAATACATCAGCTCTTATTAAAGACCTCATTATTATACTTAAATGTACAAATATATGAAACAAAAAATCAGCAATTAAAATAATAGCTTTTATCTCTTCCAGAATAATTCTGTTTGCAAGAACTGCATTTTGACACACTTGAATTAGTATGACCAATCTTTCTTCATCAATTGTCCTTACCTTTTGTTAACTAGACTGGAAAAGAGGTAAAATGCAAACTTTCAGCTCTGAAAAATGGAAGACCTTGCTGAGCTATTGGGAATTCATTCATTGCAAAGGTGAGGGTCAGACTTTTCTTTTTTATGATGTTTGTTTCCATTTAATTGCATAAGGAAAGTTTCTGTATTGTCTCCAAAAAAATTGAAGGAGATTAATGCAAAAATACACTTTTTTTTCCCCTGAACTATTGTTAAAAAATACTTAAATAAGTACAAAGGAAAGACCTCATTCAAGTCCTTGAAATCAATCAGATATTTTGTTCCTGTTCTTGGTATTTTGAATGGGGTAATACATTCAGGAACATAAATTCACATTAAATAACAACAAAACAATGAAATATATATAATTGTTGAATAATAAAGAACACAAATGTGAGCAAGTTTATCTTTAACAAACTATTCAACTGACAAGAGAATCAATGAATAAGCTGCATAAGAAAGCTCTACACAGCTGCCATATTGTGCTTGTGCTTTAACAGTAATTTTTAACACATTTTAGATCAATGGAACATGCAGTATCACGGTATTCTAAGTTTCCAAGATGCAGAATTTTGAAATGTATTAAAGGCCACAAAAGTATTTTGTGGCTTCCCTGTTTTTCAGTGATGCAGCAATTGAACAGTGCCATTCATGGTAGCACCTCAGCCATGGCCAAAGGATTTATTTACAGCCCCATGCTTTTCCTTCTTTCATTTTCCATGTGTGCTATTTTCTGCTTTGCCACTGAAACAATTGCCATTTCAAAAGTGGTACAGAGTAATTTGGCTGTTGCCGTGGTTTAACCCCAGCTGGTGACTAAGCACCACCTCACTCCACCACCCTTTCACTTAGAGCCTTTCTCTTGGATCTTGCCAGGACTATGCACAACTGATTCTGTTCCCTGGTCTCCAGCAGATACTTGTGGCTACCAAGCAGGTTACATTTCAGTCAGAGCAGGACACCCATTTGTGTGACTTAAATGTTGCTGGCGATGCATCTACATGGCAGAAAATACATTTACATATGATCATTTAAGGAGCAGTAATTTTCCAGTCACTCAAACTTTTACCAGATTTCTGCAGCCTCTGCCATTTGTGTTAAGAAAGGGAGTCTGACTGTCTCACTGATTATTGGTTTTTTAACCATAAAAGGCCTTTGTACTTTTTACCATAATACAGATATTCTTCAACGTTTTTGCATTCATGTCCTTGATTTTCACTATTTCCTGTAGGCAATAAAACGAATTTTCCTTGTGCTACAAAACAAAAAAAAATCTCAGAGAATAATCTAATATTTACCGTTATGAGCATGAGACCTTCACATCTGCTGTCAATCTGGAAGATCTTTTAACATTTATGTGTTGGGTTATCAATTTATTATGGAAAGAAAATGTTTAGTTTTAAACATCCATGTTGTTTATTGACATAGTTAGGATTAAACATTCATGAGTTTAATAAATGTCCACACACTGAGAAACTTTTACATGTGCTTTAATATATTTTACTACCAAAATAAAGGACTGTTCATGATTTCAGACACTAGCAGTATTCAGTCATTTCTATAGTCTGAACTGGGCTTTTTGTCCCTTATTTCCATTATTGTGCTTAGTGTGCAAAATCTGTCTGCATCACAAAAAACCAAACAACATTCATGTACAGGTTTTTAATCAGTATTTTAACCATGAGTAATGCATTTTTTCTTTCTTACTATAGAGATGTTTTATAGACTCCAGACTAAATTCAGCTGTCTTACCTCATAAGCAAGAGAAGAAAGAAAAAAATACTTAGTCTCTCAATGTGAGTTTCATCTGGAAATAAAGTTGTTCTGTTCTTTATGGAGAAACATTGACTGATTTATATGCAGACAGTTTCTAGTGCATATGGACTATGAAGTGGTTTGAACCCTCTAAAGATTCATGTAAGATAAATGGGCCAACAGAGTTTCTATCTATAGAACAAAAGTTCATTTAGAGTTGTCACTGATTCATATCTAATGTAGCAAGTGAAGACCATCAGAAGAGAGTCCTGTCATTATCACTGAACTGTCATCGGGATGGGACCATTTTTCTCTTCTGATAGCAGGTGAATCAAATGCAGATAAATGCAGAAAAATCAAACTTTTTGCTCACATGCTCCAAAACCACTTTTAAGCAGCATATTTAAATGTACTTCTGACCTGCACATTGTTCAGCTAATCCTGAGTGAAAGGACTGATGTATAGCACTTGATCTTAAGTTTAAGATCAAGTAGTGTGTTTCAAATTATATTCCAAACAAAACTTTACTTGGAGTCTGTCACAACTTTTTGCATTTGTCTGTGGTGTTAATTTGTAGTTTAGAGTGTGTTAGTTCCACTGTTGAAAGGTATTTCATTAATATTGCTGATCTTTTGCATGTAATATAAAGGTTAATTGTAACCTAGGAATCATTATTTTACTAAAACAATACATTTTATTCTTGGAGGTGCAGGGGGACATTGTCAGTTTCAGCTAACCTTGGGAAAAAAATCCAGTCAAGGAAATGTAGAAATTTAAACTCAATTCATTCATGCTGATCCAAAATAAAGTCCTCTGCAGCCTGACCCCGAGGCCTCTGGAGAACTTCAGACCTGGGATTACAGGACTCCTTGCTTTGGTTCAAGGATTTTCTCGGTGATTTTCTGAATCAGGCTTGAGCCAGAGTGTAAATAGATCTATATGCATCCCTGGACTCAACCCTGACCATAATAATGGAAAGTAAAGTGGCTCAAAATGTGGACATTTTGCATGCATTCTCACTATCTCCAAGAAGATAAATTTTAATTTCTTTGCTTTTATTTTCTCAATCAGATAAATGATCTGCACATTTTTGTGCACATATAACTATTTTCTGCTGTCTTTGTACTTGAAGTAGTCAAACTTCCTTAGTAGAGGAAAAAAAAGAGAAGAGAAAAAAAAAAGGAAGAGTGCAATGTAGAGAAATATAGTGGTATTTAAACCAGCACAGACTGTGCTAACTCCATCACCAGGTGCAGCACAGTTCATCAGAGTTGGCATGGCATTACATTAACTATACTGGTTTTAGGAACAAATGTGGGAAATGCTATATTCTAGCATATAATCATGCTAATTCCATCTTACTGTATCTTAGAGAAATTAATTTTCACTGTTATACTGAAGCATGTGTCTTCTAGATGTCTTTAAGCATAGCTTTGACTTGTTTATTCATAATGCAGATAATCAATAATTGTTTTTACTGCTCGGTTCTGGATTTGACTGATTTCTAGTGGGTTTTTTAGAATTATTTTATTTCTAGTGACTGTATGTTGCACTCAGCACAAGAACAAATTTTAATTTTTCTTTTTTATGTTTTGTTAATTTAAAAAATCCAGTCAGTTGTTCAGAAAACTGTTTTCTTTAAGAAAGAAGGCTGCAAAAATATTTATTTAGTAACTGTGTATCAAGAATTCACAATTTTCAGTGTTCTAAATGCTTCAAATATTTTTTCAAAATTAGCAAATTCTTTGTCTTTTGTAGTAATGAGAGATTTTAAGCCATACAATGTTTTCTTAAATTAAAAACAAGAAAACAAACAAAGAATTAGGTGTAAGTGTGATACCAGTCACTTTTTTTCAGAAGTCTGACCAGGTTCTCCTAGAAGTCAACACATAAGAACACGTTATAAAGAAATACAGGAAATGAGAAAAGCACAGCAACAGCATAAACAATCTTTTGCCAGTGGTACTAGTTCTTGCTTACACCTTTGCTCCTGGAAACAAGAGCAGTGTGCATTGTAATAGCAGTCACTCCAAGACACAGAATGGATGTACTAATGTCAGGATCTTAAATACTTTTTTCCCTCTGCACTTTTAGATACAGAATCACAACAATGTGTGTAGTGGGCTGACCCTGACAGGCTGCCAGTTATCCACCCAGTTTTTTCTCCTTTTCCTCAACTGCACAGGGGAAAAAAATATAGATAGAGAAGATTGTGAGTCAAGCTATAGACTAAACTGTGGGGAGATTGGTTTAATTTATTGCAAATTAAAACCAGACTTGACTGGTGAGAAGGAAAAGGCAAAACCAAAAACATATTTCCCCCTCCCTGCCTTCTTCCCAGACTGAACTTCACTCCTGTGTCTTCTACCTCCTTCCTCCCAAACAGTGGAGGGGGATGGGGAGTTCAGTTTGTAGCCAGTTTTAAAAATTAATCTTTATTACTGCTGCTCATCATTCTCACACTCTTTTCCTGCTGCATTGCAGGGTCCCTCAAGAGCTGCTCCAGTGTGGGTTTTTCCACAGTCCATCAGAAGCAGACTGCTTTAGCACAGACCCTCCACAGGCTCCGGTGCCTGCAGAAGCTCGTGAGCTCTCCATGGCCTGCAGCTTCCTTCAGGGCACATCTCTCTGTTCCAGAGTGGCACCCTCCATAGCATGAATTCCTGCTCCAGCACAGTCCTCCTGGCACTGCAGCAGCAGAAGCTTCCTTTACCTTGGTCTCCATCAAGGACCTGCTCAGGCTCCTGGAGCACCTCCTCCTGCTCCTTCTTCTCTGATTGAAGTGTTGTCTCTGCTGCATCCCCTTCTTTCTCTTCCACCTGGTTCTGGCATTTTTTTGGCCTTTCTTAAGCACGTATTTATGGTGCCACCAGCTCAGCTGAGGGGCTCAGCTGCATCTTGCAGTGGGTTTGCTGGAGCTGGCTGGAAGATGCGGGAAGCAGGGCGATCTCTGGGCTCTCCTCAAGGAGGCTGCCCCGAAGCACACAGCACACCAACAGCCTGCTCCCCTCCACTTACACTCAATGCAGAAATAGTGAGCAGTAAAAAGAACTCTGGGACAGCTAACACTAGCACTTCTGAAATAAACAGAAAGCAGACAAAGAGAGAAAATAGCAAAGAGAAAAAGAAGTGTGGAAAAAGAAAGGAAAGCACTAGGGAAGTTTTGTTTTTGAAAACTTCAGAAAACCGCTAAGGGTAGCAGTTAGAAATGAAATTAAAAATTAAATTGAAATGTAACAGCAGGTTGTGTTCAGATATATTGCAGAAGAAAAGGCAAAGGGAAGGTTTTTGCTACCCTTGGGCTAGGGCTGCAGCATGTGCTGTGCATGCTGGCCACGTTAGTGCTGCTTACAAGGGCTGGGACTTGGTGCTGCAGCAAGCAGTCTCGCAAAAGGACAAAGGGAAGGTGAAAAATCTCACATCTCAGGAAGCCATTTAGCAAAATGACAATTGTCACAGTTTAATTTAGCTTTTAATCTTTTTTTTCCTAAGTGTCTTACATGGAAGCTGTTATACATTGGTTTAGGCAGAAAGACAGCTGTGATAACAGAGCTGCTGTTACTTCGTGCATTGGTTCTGTTCTTCTAAAGGGTGAAAAAGACATATTCTGTTGCTGAATTAGGCTTGCTTTCAAAATTATTTCAGTTCCTCATTCCTGATTATTACAAGCTATTTTAGGTACAAAATGACGCAAAGCAATGGGGGAAGTTTCTTTCTTCCCCCACAAGTGTCACAAATGTAGGACTGAGAGACCCACACATATGCATGACTACACTTTCAACATTATTTCAACTTTATGAACATCTACCAAATACCTTAGAAGAATTTGCTCATCCCAATTAAAATGAAATGAGAATAATGAATAAGAGAAGACAAGAATATTGGCACATGCAGTTAGGAGGGCATCCTCCCATTCCATGTCTTCAGCCTCAGTGAGGTAGGATTGCTGCAGGGTGGCATAAATGCAAATTATTTGTTAGCTTTCCTGAGAGAATGTTTATTAAGACAAGCTTGGCTCACACTGGCTGAATTATGCTTAGATATATATAATTATAAAAAGTTAATGAGGCTGCAATATAATTAAACTACAATAAGATAAAATAATCCTTCTCTCTTCTGTGTTTGAATCAATAGGGTTTTGATTAGAAAAATCTTCTGGTTTTAGACTGTCATGCTTCAATTCTGTTTTTATTGTGTGTCTTAAGTTACTTAACAGACTCTCAAAATAGATTTCAGATTTTAGCTCCAAGTGATTTCTCATGACTTTATTGCTAAGTTCCCAGAACTCTAAGGATGTGTCAGGTGAAAATGGAGTGGAAACTCAACAAGAGTTTCAGTATCCTTTTTTAGTACTTATCTGTATTTAGCTACAACACAGTGACATGGGTCACTCACATCGCAGGCAAGAGTGGATGTTCCATTGGACTGCAGTAGGCTAAAGGTTAACAAATGTGACAAAAATCTTCAGCAGTATGGCTGTAATTGGATTGGTGGTGTTGTGGTTCAAACATAATGTAAACAAAACAATTTTGCTTGGAAATAATCGAATCTCTTTTTGAAGAATATGATAATTTTTCTATCCAGACATCTAATTAAAATATGATTGATATTTCATAGGAAGGAAAAAATAAAGGGAATTATAACCTAAGTTATCTAACACATTTTTTTTACTATACTCTAGTTCCTAAACCTTTCTTTTCAAAACAAGATTGAATGAGAATGCTGATATAAATTTGGGTTATAATATTCCTTTTTAATAAATAAAACATTGTCCACAGAATACAAACATGCTGGCTCTTTTGCATCTCATGTGTTTAAAGAAGAACAATATAGCAGAACGTATTTTTTAAGAAAAAGAAACAAGCAACTTTTTGCTTAAGTTATAGGAAAGAAATGGAGATTCTCAGGATCCTCACTATTAGTAGAGACATATGTATAATGTGACAGTTGGTCTTTTTTAGTACAAGCCAACACACTACAATGGCATATAATACCATGTTTAGCAGCTTTGCCTCTGGTTTGTTTTTGGAACAATGCTTGACAATTCCATTGGAGACAATAAAATAGTTGTTGGCACATTTTAATTACTATATAAGGGCACACTCATTTCATGGCACTTCAGGGGGTAAAGAAGCCATCAATTACTCTGCTCAGCTTGAGTTTGTTTAAACAAATGATTTTCTATTTCTGGATATATAAACTATACACTTTCAGTACTTTGTGCTATTTGCTTCCAGGAGCTTTTCATTTGGGTTATAAAATATCCTGGCCTAGCCATATATATTAAAAATCAATGTTACAAAGGACAAGGTGATTATAGGCACCCTACAAGTGCTTTGGAAACAAACTCACATTTGTTGAAATCTCTGTGCCACTATTCATTGAGCAGAGCAATATGTTTAACACTGAAGCCCTCAGGCATATTAAGTGTTTAGTGGCTGAACAAAAATACAATTTTGGCTCATGGGTCTTAAAGCTCCCCCTACTGATTCGGTTCAGTTTCAATATGGTACAATAATAAATGAATATATAAACTAACAATTAAAATAATGCAAATAGAAGATGAGCATACCAGGATGTAAATATGACACAGAGTTCTTCAGACTGACTGCAGCACTTTTTATTTTTTCCAGATGCATGAAACTTAGAGATTATGCTTAACTTAGACACAAATGTTACACAGATCTCTTACTTTTGTTAAAAATACAATTTGTCAGTTATGACAGAAGAAGGAGGTGGAAGTTGTCTGGTATTAAGCAGTTCAATGGCTGGTATTTTTGCAACTTCTTTAGAATCTCCCTCTCTAGTTTGGATTAATGATTTAAGATGAATAGCAAGTGCTATTAACATGTATATATGTAATTATTTATAATCAGTGCTTGTGAAGGTTAAATTATGTAATCTTTTGTGGCCAGAATTGCTTTTTCTGGATATTGCAACACTCAACTTACATTTATGAATATATGTTTCATCAAAAGAACTTCATAATGTGTTTTACAAAATGCTACTTTTATCTTAAGAAGGTGTAATATTGCACACTTGACAGCTACTCTATTCACGAATATCAAACATAAAGGCCCTAGAAAATCCAAAGTTTGTAGAGAAAGTACTTTAATTACTTTGTACAGGTACAGCATCCTGCCCCAACACCCCACCCTCCATGCCCCACCCCCCCCCAAAAAAAAAAAAAAAAAAAAAAGCCATAATCTAAATGTAAAATGCACATAAAACTTCTGGGCTAATAGACTAACTTATGAAAAATCTTAATATGGATTGGAGGAGTTAAGAGTAAATTCATACCAAAGGTAAAAGTGTGTAATGATCACTAGGAGTAATTAACTAAACACTCAACATAATGACAGTGCTGACTGAATTGTATTTCTAGCTTTCCACCCAACTCCTAGTGTAGCCACTAAATAGACATCATATTATAATGAAATTTAAATATATTAGAAGATTCATCATAGTAGGCCAAATTTTCTCTTGAGTAAAGAATGTTTGAACTTGACTTTTTTCTTTGGCTGTTCAAATATAAGAATGATGGACACAGAAATATTACTGTCAGAATACATTGAGTTCCTGTCTGGAATCAAGTGGATTACAACATGGGACTATGTTTGGTCTGTACACACAAACCCCCTTTCATTATGATTGCTTCATCTCTGCTGGTACTCACTAGGACATGTCAATTCTTCTGCACTTATTCTAATTCCGCAATCTGTGCAGATTTTTTCCTGACTAATTCTTGATTCTTTTTCTGCCATGACCTCTATATCTGTTCATACTATTTTCCTTTTTTTTTTTAAATTCACTTTCTTTTGTTTTTCCATGCACTTCTCATACATAGCTGATTATTTCAATCATACATTGAATAGTACTCAACAGTGAGTGATTGTTGTATCTCTCAGGCACAGCTGACTCTAGGGTGCCATTCTGGGAAAAAAACTGAAAAAAAAATCACAGAGTGGTGATTTTAATGGGAATAAGCCCCCCAAAATTTTATTAAAATATCACAAATAGATTGTAGCAAGGAATCAGACATGGTCTGCAGATGGGGACTGGCTATCTTTTTTGTAATGAGCAGAAGAACTACAGAACTTGTTTTGAATTATTTTTTACCAAAAGAAAACTGTCACAGTTCATTTGTGGGGAGGACGGTATCATATATTGGCTAAATAACTCTGCAAATTTGTTATTTGATAAACTCTGGAATTATTTCAGGTGTCTTTGCTGGTATTTCTGAATTTAGTTGCTCTTTCTGGAATATTTATTATGCTTCTTACATTATTTAATGATGCTGCTGGTGAGAAGTGCTATGTGAAAGTTCCTGATTAAAGATTATGAGCTGAGGCCTACAGATGATGGTCTTGTTCAGAATCCCCAGGGAAACTAGTAGCAATGACAGGAAATTGTAAATTTTATATCCTTAGTCTAAGTTTTATTCCCAGTTCTTAAACATTGAAAAAATAAGGGATGAGAAATATGTCCAGAGTTAGTAAAAAAAAAAAATCTGAATTCACTCATGAGGTCCCTGACCTGTGTTCCATCTCTATCCAGTGAAGTTACTGGTATCTCTTTTTGGTGTTAGTCCTACTATATTTGATGTCTTGTTCAGTATCTTTATGATTCTATCCTTTCTTTATGTATTCTTTCTTTACCAAAAAAAAGCACCAAAACTCCAACCCAAAAACCCCTCCGCATCTCTTCATTTTCTGTCCTTATTTACAAATAGAATTTGAAACCATTTGAGAATGCATGTTTTCATTCTGGAGAAATTTTGAAGAGACAATCAGTCATTTTTAATCATGCAGACATTTGCACTGTTGTTTGTTCCTGTACACTTTAAGATTTTTATGTTCTTCAGATTTTTTTATTCCTAATATGATCTCAAAAATTTTTCCATCTGTTGAGACAACATTTACTTATATATTAAAAGAAGCAAGATAAAAGGCTCACAAAAAGGTCCCAACACCTCTAACAGTTCAGACATTACATCTTTGAGAGATGAGCTTGACTGTTAGAAAGATCCAGCCAACAAGACTGATGACTAAATTTCTAACTCTAGTCACTGAATCTAGTAGAGGATCAAGCTGTCAGTAAATATTCTGTTGGGTTCTTGGATGCAAATCCTAGACTGTATTTTTGTCTATTCATTCTGCATTAAGGAAGGATTGAAATTAAATTAATAAAATCTCTGTAGGGCAAGTGCTTTGCTTTGATTTCTCTCTACAAGTGAACTGCTTTGTGCAAGAATGAAAGTAAATGATCAGTCACAACAAGCACATTGACAACTTTAAATGGTGTAAATCTCAAATAAGCCTTATTAGAGATCAAAATGTATTTTACTCAGCTTTTTATTAAACATTTAGGAAACATACAAACTAATAGAGAAAGCAAGATTTAGTGGAGGAGGTGCTTCATACCGACAGATATGTTATGAGGATATGCTCTACCATGTTCAGCCAAACCTAATCAGAGTTCCCCTGGTCCTGCTTCAACACTTACATTTGTTCCAGTCACAGTGAATACATTTGTCCCTCCCTTATGCCAGCACTTCTACACGTGTGTAGCAGGTTAGTTCCGAGATAGCTGAGCTGCCTGAAAACAGTCCTGTAAGGAAAGGGATTAGTTTTCAGCCAGAAGAGCTGAACAAAACATCCCTCTGAATGTTTATATGTGTCACAGCTAGCACTAATAACAGAACTATGCAGCCCTCAGCTGCAAAGGGTTGAACAGCTAGAGTGTGTAATTGTGTCTGAGCCAGTAAAGACAGACTGGTTTTTTCCTTGCCTTGGGTCAAATAGTTATTAATTGGCCACTCAAGTCCAAGGATTGATATCTAGTATTAAAAAAGAGGCAAATCCATCTTCACAGATGTTAAGACATGCATACTTCACTGAAAAATAGTGGCCATTGTATATATTCCAGTAAAAAAGAATCATGTTCAGTAGGATTTAAGCTGTCCAGACCCTCTGAAGTACTTCAAAAGCAATGTATATAAAATCTGGATGCCAAAGTACAACAGTTCTCACTTGAGATGTAACCTCAGAAACAAGGAATGCAGAAAGACAAAAAATCCTGTCATGATAATATCAAATATACAGAAGTGGTTGATGGACAGAGGAATTGGGGACTTTTGACAATTCTGTCTTAATACTACTTTGCTTTTATTTCTTGAATTGTAACTTTTATCAAAACAAGCAAACAACATAGTGATTTGTGTTGGCTGCTGTGAAGGAACACTTATTTTTACAAAATTCTAAGCTATCTTGAGCTCAGGATGACTTTGTAAATGCCAACAAGGTTTTCCCAACTAAAGACACTAAAAAATGCTCCCAGTGAGAAATTGGATACATCAGCCAATGACAGCTGTCAAAAGAGGGAATAAGGTGAGACTGTCTGGACCAAGTGAAGGGCTGCAGTGACAAAAATCAGAACATTAAAAACTCCATTATAGTAATCAGAAGCAACCAGGATGAATTTCTACATGCAACAAGAGAAACAGAAATGTACTTAAACTTGGACTGTTCTCTGATGGTCTTACAAAACTTTGCTAACTTATTGTGATTTTTTTCTTTAAGCAGTGGCTATATTGCATAACCATCCATCCACAAAAATTTTCTAGAATGTGTGAGTTTATGTGGTATACATCTGATCATGATGGATAGCACTATATATATATATTACCTTATGGGTTTGGTTTGTGTATTTCCTTATGGCTTTAGAGAATTTTTTGCATGTTAATGAAATAAATCCAGCATGAATTATCAGCTTTTCAGAACTCTTTGGTGGGGGTTTTAAAAAATAATTTATATTTTTCTGAGGTAGTATACAATTTGTTAACCACTACCTGTTCTAAAATTTATTAATGGAATAACTACTTACAGTCAGTCTTGATTTATAATTTTATTGTGTTTCTGTGCTGAAAATAGTGTGCCATAGCTGCTAGGAGTTTACTCATTTTAACTCATCAGCTGTCAAATATGTATGATTATAAACATTAATTATATAAGAAAAAAACCCTGGTTGTTAATATAAATGAGAAATTATTTATGAGATCATACCAGCTCAGTCCCCTATACCTTGACCTGACTTAAATTATTGGAGAGAAGCTTAGGGTTGGTAATATAAAACTATAAACTGAAAATTCTGAATCTTCCTTTTGGGCAATATTTTTTTCTCTCCTTATACTGTTTATTCTGAGAAGAAAAACAAATAAACACATAACATGGATTAACTACAGAATTATATGGGGAAATTAATTTATTTTGGTCTACATTTCAAATTTTTCCCATTTTCTTCAGCTGAATGTATTCTAGCAGCAAACATAAATAAAGGGATCATGCTGTTTACCACCATTTGTATGAAGTTACACCTCAGCTTTTAAATTAGCTTAATGGTCCATAATATCCCTCCATAATCCAAAAACTATCTTTGAGATATACTATGTAACATTTTATTACATCAGAGAAAAGGAAGTATCTACTACTATCCCCACAAGGAATTAGTAATTAAGAATATTTAGCAATTCATTCAATAGTGTCTACTTAGGTCTCCAAGAAGTAAAGAAGAGGTAAAGAAGCAAAAAGAGGAAAATCACTTACAGCTGATAGTGAAGTCTAAAAATGTCAATTTTTGATATGGAAGCAAGAAGTCTGCTGAGCTTTACAGGTATCTTCTATTAAATATGGTGGGCTAAACCGATTCAGTTTCATGGCATTGAAACACTCCTTGAGTCTGGAGTTCTGGCCCTGCAGAAATCTTGTGTTATTAATATCCCTTAGAAGCAATTATTTAATGTTTCTTGGAAAAAAGAAAAAAGTTAAAACTACAAAAGAAAGAAATAAACATACAAAAAAACAAAGGAAATTCAAATCTAATCAGAATATCAACCCCCACCCAAAAAAAAAAAAAAATCTCAACAAAGAGACTAAAAAAAACCACCAAAAAATGAAGTGCAGTTGTTTCGGCTGCAAAGTAGTGGACTAATAAACATTCACATTTAATCCCATTGACTTTAATGATATAAAGAATATTAAGTTGGAATTCTTTTTGTTGCTGTCAGTGATTTAAGGAGTAGACATACAGTTGAGGGTCTTCACAGGAGCAGAGGTACATCTTGTTTGTGACAAAACTGTCTCTTTGAAGAGCTGCAAAAGAAATGCACTGGGGAAGGCAACTTGCAATTGAATGGGAGAAGTATGAGGAAAAGTGTGGAGGTAAGGGGAGCAGGTATGAAAATTATGTGGCACTTATAGAAAGGGGTCAGAATTCTCTGCACATCTGAGTATCACAAAGCCAAGTGAGATGTCAGTACTTGTCTCACACTTGTCTCCTCTGTGTTATCCTAAGGGTAAACCCTGTGGTCCACACAAACAATTGCTAGTGTACTTCTGCATCACCACGTGTTTCTAAGGGGGAAAACTCTACTCCCAGGGGATCTTAGCTGTCATGTTTTGAATTCTAGGAGAGTACTGCCAGCCTATCAAAGTGAAAAAATTTGTTCTTGCCCATTTTAAACACCTTTTAAAATCTTTAAATTGGTATGAAGGGGCTTGGGGGGTAGTAACGAAGCTAATATATGCATTTATACTCTTGTTCTGTGTTTCAAAGGTAGTTGTAATGAACTGCTTCAAGCAAACATTACAGGTTGTTTTTCTGCTGAGAGAAGTCAAATGAAATGACCTTTTTTTATGTGCTATTCTTTTCAGCTTTTGAAGTTACTTCTTTTTGAAGATCCATTTATCAGTCATATCTGTGAGAAACTCATAAATTTATCTAATAAAACTTTCAGTAATTTGCTTTGAGGTGTACTATGCAGACTGCAGTCACATTTTGTTGTTGTTAAATAAATTAATGAACACCTTAAAAAGGGAAAGGCTTAGAAAAGTTATAATAATTAGTGATTCCCTATAGCCAAAAGCAGATGTTAAGGGAGGGCGTATTTTAAAATGTATATTTTTTACCCAACTTTAGTTATTGATCTTTACTAGATTGCTCTAATTTATGTCAAATGTAAGTCATTAAATTGAATTGCTAGGACAGCAATCCAGAGTCAGACAGAAAAGTTGATGGCAACCTCTGAAGCAGGATTATTACCTAAAGGTTTCTCTAGCAATAGGAGCCATATGCATGTGAGCATGCATAAGCATGTCATATCAATACTGGAGCTGATAAAGTCCATCTATTTTTAAATATATACATAATAAGAATTAATGCAACCACTAGTATGAATTATATGCTCTTCTTCCTTCACAAGAACTGTTGCTTAGTATGTAATTCAAAGTTAATAATGCAGCAGGAATGGATTCATTATCTCTTGTGTCAAAATCATTCGTAATAAGTAAGATAAGGAGAGAGAAAAAGCATGAATAAAAAAGAAGAGTTTCAATGACCAAATTACTCCTGCCCTCATCAATCTCAGAGAATAAAATTTTTATCCTCTGCAGTAACTGATTGGTAAGGTAGCATAGGGAGAATATGTGGAAAAGTTCCTAAATCTGCCTCATCAGTATATTCTTAAAGTAGATGAAGAGTGAAGGAAGAAATAATGTGTAAGATTTAATGAAGCAAATTACAATATACTATTTTTTTTGCATTGGCATTAGAAACATATTAGAAAAAAAATATTTTTTCACTTACTCATCACAGAATCATAGAATAATTTGAGTTGAAAGGGACAAGGTCACATTGCTGTGCCGTGCCAACCTCCAAGTCCTTTTCCTTGGGTGCACTCTCAGTCTGTTCTCTGCCCAGCTCGTATCTGTGCTTGGAGCTGCCCTGACCCAGGTGCAGGACCTGGCACTTGGCCTTGAGGAACTTCCTGGGGTTTGCACAGACCCACCTCCCAAGCCTGTCAAGGTCCCTTTGGATGTCACCCTTTCCCTTCAGCATGTCAACTGCACCACACATTTTGGTGTTGGCAGATTTGCTGAGGGTGCATTCAGTCCCCCAGCCCATGTTGCTGGCAGTGATGTTGAGCAGCACGAGTCCCAGTACAGCCCCTAAGGAATGGCACTCATCACTCAGCTCAACCATCCAGCCAATTCCTTACCTACCAAATCATCCATCCATTAAATCTACGTCACTCCAGTATAAGGACAAGGATGTCATGCAGGATTATGTCAAAGGATTTGCACAATCCAGGTAGATAACATCAGTTGTGCTTGTCCTATCCACCAATGTAACCACATTGTAGAAGGCACGACTTGCCCCTACTGAAGTTCTTTTGACTCTCACCAGTCACTTCCTTATTTTCCATATCTCTTAGCACAGTTTCCAGGAGGATCTGCTCCATAATCCTTGTGGCCACTGAGGTGAAACTGACTGGCCTCTAGTTCTTCAAATCATTCTTCTCCCATTTTTAAATTTTGAATTAACTGTTCCTATTTAGAATCCAGCCTGCCTTTTATGAAAAAGAAAAAAAAATTCTAAAAGCAAAAGAAAATATGTTACAATCACTATAACAAAGATCAATATCAGGATGTTGATCTAAAGAAAAATTACTGTTAAATTGTAGACGGCTGACATAGGCATCTATTTGATTTTGAAATTATTTCTGCATAGACTTTGATACTAGAAGTAAATATGTGAAGATTTTTACATTTATAATGAGCATTAAATTTGGAAATGTCTTAAAGGTGAGGAAGAATGATCCTGTTTCTGTGCATAAAAAGAATACAATTCATTGTTAGTATTATTGCTGCTATTATCATATTTTATTTGTATCACAATCGAATTTGGAGATGTCATGCAATTACTTTGGCAGAATGTAGCACTAAACCTGAATGAGATCAATTTTCCTGTTTGACAAATACCTGTAAATTAAAGTGGAAAAAATCCTTACTGCCGTCTATATCAAGCCAAGACATTTTAAAGATACTTACAGTCTTTATAATGGAGACAGAGACACAGGAATGGTCAAACACTGGGGATCTCACTTGAGATGTTATAATTTAGTTTTGATTTAATGTTCAGTCTTATTTAGACCACTGTTATGACTTCAGCATTCTGTGTCCTTCACACGTATCTTAGCCCTGGGTCCATAAACTCCTGGGTTATGATCCTCTCTGATCTGTAACAAAAATTATGTCCCCATGGAACCAATACTTCCTTTCTTCAGAACAGATGAGGCTAATTAGTTTTAGACTATGGCACAAAGATAGCATAATGATCATGGAAATCAGCAGCAGTATCAGGCAGAGAATACTTGAGTGGTAGCCCAATTTACTTCTGACTGCTTCTTGCTTCTTGGATAGCTGAGCTTGTTGGGTCTTGTTTTGGTTTGTTGTTTAATGGACAGGTTTCAGTTTGTTGGCTAATCATTAATATGTAAGAATCCAGATGTACCTGAGGCGTGTGAGTGCTGTAAAAACTGCAGCAAAGCATTAAATATAGGTTTAATTGAATATTGTCTATACATTTTTTTCGTATCTCAAACTGTTGGAGAGGTCAGGTACATCTGAAAATAATAGCTCAAAGTGGCAGTAAAACTTCAGTGCAGAACTGGAGGTTGGCATGACTGGTGTACACACAGTAACTATTATTTGTGACAAACTACACAGAGGACATCTAGGATAATGTCTTTCTAAATATTAGAAAATTTGAGCAGTTTACTACCTTTGAAATGCAAAGGTGAAAAATGAAAATGGGAAAAACCTGCAGCATGAAAATCTGAAGCAAGATCAGTCATTATTTTTGTCTTGCTGTTTTGATGCTGAAAGATACTGACCAAAGAACACTCAGGTTTTTTGGGCTGAGATGAACTGGGCAGTCCAGGTCACAGGACACCTTTAGCTGCTTTATCTTTTCTTTTAGTGGCAGTGACTAGTTACCTTGCTTGCAATCTTGGCAGTGCTGTCACAGATCTATAGACTTCACTGACACCCAGGACCACTTCGAGATCATCCCTTCTCTTTGGAGACACAGATGACGGGATGGATTTGCAGTTTATAGGACTATCAGTCCAAAATGTGTTAAAGTTTTTCAATGAGGTAGCAAAAAGGAAATCAAGAACAGGTAAATTACAGCACAAAGGAGAAATAAGTATTTTGATTATTTTTAAGTTCTATAGTATTTTTTTAATGACAGTAAAAAATAATATTAAACCCCACAAAAGAATCATAAAAAAAAACTCTGTTCATACAATAAACTTCTAGGCAATGTGCTTGTGGATACTCAAAACTGAAGTATAACTCAATGAGACAAAAAAATATAAAAAAAATGTAATTTTGTTTTATAATCACACAGACACACGCACACACAAACACACCTAAAAATATTATAATTCCTGTTAGCTACTATTACTATGCTATTGGCCAAAATAACATCTCATTCAAAACTCATGCTTTAAAAACTGTAAAATTTTGAAAAAAAAATTGATTTGGGTGCAGGTAGTAAAATTCTGCCCTGAAAGTTGACTCTACATATTTGTTTTACCACATTTTAAAGACTTTTCCTCTCATCTCCTGTTTTCTTCACTGTCCCAAAAGTACCGGAAGAAAAATATATTCCTTATATAGAACTCTTGAAATGAGCTTTCATGATACACTTACTAAAACATTAGAAAACCAATCACTAGAAAAATCTCTCTGCCTATATATAAATGTCTATATATCAGTGTATTAAAGGCATGTGATTATTGTTTACCTTATTGCATATCATTTGTTAAAAAGTCCGTGCAATTTGAATATTTAAGTTGTTTGTTTATACAATTTAAACATTTGAATGTCCAATAAAGTTTGGCACAAGTACACATAAATAGAATATTTGAAGCAGACACATGTGAAATAATAACATATGAAATTTTTTCCTGCACATTTTTTACTGCTCTTAGCTATAGATCTGTGTGCTTTACAAAGAAAACAGTGTTTTAGTCAAAGGACTTTGGCATATGCAAATCAAAAATTGAAATGCATAACTTCTAGGTACCTCACCTTGAGAGCACAATGCAGAACCATTTGTCAGATATAGAAAATCCTGATAGATTATGATAGAGTATGATGAGACAATATCTTCATTTTGAGATTTAAATACCTTTTGCTACTTGAAAACTCCAGACAGTAAACTCCTCAAAGAGAAATTAAATAATTTTGCATCATGGTGAATTAAAGAATCATGATATGAAGTACTGTCTCCAGATTATCTCACTGACTTCTGCTATGACATCTTTATCAAACATAACTTTGCCACAAGTAGGTTTGTATAAAAATAGTTGGCTGCTCCAGACTCCTGTGTTCAAGACAGGGTTGAGAATTTTAATAAAAATAACTTTCATAGTCAGAACATAAGTTAGACTTTCACATCTAAAATCAGTTTAAACATTTTTAGAGCCTTGGATTCAGCTTGGATTTGTAATTAAAAGTAAATTCAAGAGAGAAAATTAAGTAAAAATTATTCTTATGCTCTGGTTTCAAATCATTAAATTATAGAGTAGAGCAACACCATTTCCACCACCACCCCACCACCCACTCCTGCTTTGAATACCTCATCAAGTTCAATGGATAATTCTCCTGTAAATAATTTCTTAGATTTCAGTCTCTTCTGACTAGGAAAATTCTTTGCCTGAATTGTTTCATAAAGAAGAAATGTAGTATTTCTGTAACTGACTAGCATCTTAAAAACAGAACACTTTGCTGAACAAAAGAGACCAACAGATGGAACACTATATTTAGAAGTTATTTTTCAGCCTTCAAAACTTTTATACAAGGCACTTGAAATTATTATTATTAAGACATTGTGACTGTGAAAGTTAAAACTTCTTATTACAAGATGTCTTTTTAAAAACAATTGAAGCAGCATGACTGTCTTCTTCATGGTGATTTTTGTCTAAGAAGTCAGTGATGGCTATGTTAAATGCAGGATGTTAATACAAAATTGACTATAAAATATTTGAGTGAGAAAAATTTTGGGGTTAAGGTTGTATAAGAAATTAGCAAGAATTAAGCAAAAGTTAATCATTATTATCTCTGATGTCAGGAAATGCTATCTAATTGCTATAATATATTTTTGCACTGTAGAATGAAATTACTGCTGTTCAATTTACTAATAGTTTAGAGCCCTTAGGCTGAGTGGCTGAAGTGGTCTGCTGACATTTGCATTGCACTGTTTCCAATGTCACAAATGCCCACTCCCCATCACTTCACCTGTTTGTGTGATGTGCTTCTCCTGAGTCCATGCAGCTGAAGCTGTCCTAATCATATACTCAGCAAGTAAAGACAAAGTTGCTGAAATTTGATCTTCAGTGGGAAAGGGTTAAAGAATCTGAAAGATATTCTTAAATTTTTTGCTATTTTCCTTGTTTTCAACAAAATTTTTGTAAAGTATCTGCAAAATGGAAAAAAAATATTTAGCATATTTGTATGCAAATACTTTTTTTTTTAATCTGTAAGCATATTTTTCCCAAATAATCAAATTAGTTAAAAGCTTCATTAAGATAACACACAATTTGAGATAGAGGAGCAGTGCACTTTTGATAGAAGATGCCTTCATCCAGTTAAGCCACTCAACCAGAAGTGGCTGCTATTCCTTATTTTAGTAGGAGTTCATTTACTGGTGCTTTTACTGACAGCACAAAACCAGAAATCCAAAAGTTACTGTCTTGAGATTTCCCTTCATATATCTACCCAAATAAAGGTATTTTAGCTCCCTGAAGTAAAGATAACTGTTCCACCAAAGTTTTGAGAACATTTTTACTAAGCATGACAATATCTCATTGTACACAGGCAGTCTTTAGATTCTGAGTCGTCACCTTTATAAAGAAATTGAAAAAATAACTTTCAATAAGTTAGATTTTTTTTCTCAGAACAGAAGTGTGTATTGAGGCAGAGGTATATTGCCTCCTACTGGGGTGTGGGACCAGCTCTGGCTGCCAACCCTGGGGGAATCCCCATTCTCATAGCTCCACTGTCTCCAGGGAGCCATCCTGCTGGACTACAGTTTAGATCTTGCTAAACTAACTCTCTACTAATTCTGCTTTTTTATTTTTGAATTGGATAAGAGAAATAATGTTTGTTTCTTGTTGTTTTTTTTTCTTTTAAGATTTACTCATCCAGAAGAATAAAATTTCAAACTGGATTGGGAAATTCCAGGAGAAAAGAGAGGAGGAAATACGTTAACATATTGATGAGGAGAAGCAGAAAATAACCTGCGAGGTTAGAGAAAACTCACTAGTCTTTTCCTTAAAAACATTGAGTGTTGGGAGATAAGTAATGCAGATGACGTATCAAATAAAATATAGTATAAAGTATATATAAATTTTAATATGCCTCAGTTCTTTTTTGGCCTATCAAGATTTTTGGCAAATTCTTTTCAGGTTTTGGGAAATATTTACTGTTTAAGCCTTTCTATTTTAGCTCTATAATGTGTTTCGCCTTGGTCACATGGTGGATAGATTTCATCCTGCTTTTCATCACATTCTTCCATCCCATTTAAGCAATCCTCACTTCACACTTCTATCTAGAGAGACAGAGCTGGATGCACATAAAAACGCTATTCTTCATTTTCATTTCCCTTTTCCACATTTTTCAGTATGCTTAAAAGAGGATTAGTAAATCCCGGGCTATTTAGAATTTCTCAGATGTCACTGTGTCTTATACCATTTCTCTTCAGTACAGCCATCTGACAAAGTGAAAAGAGCACAAATTTTTCTGAAAAAATAATTTACTTTTTCTGCTCATGCCTAGGATAAGCCATATTTCCATGTTGTATTCTTAAAATCAGATCTTGAGTTAACTAAATGGGAGTAAAATGATTTACAGAAATTTAAGGGCTGTCTCATGGAGTTATTTTTCACATGCTATAGGAATCGATATTTAAATCCTGATTCCAAAAACCTACTAAATAGTATATATTTAGTGGAGTTGATAATTTTTAATAGAAACCCTCACTGTAACAAAAAACACCCAACAAAACAACACACTCAGACTGGAAATGCTTAGAATAGCAAATCTTCATATGGTTATCCAATTTTTTAATCAAATTTACTTTAATTTGCCTTTAATTTATAGATAGAAGATTTTAGGTTTTTTTAACTATATTTCCTTAACAGAACAGAAAGTAGTCAGCCAAAAATTCCCCAAATCTGTGTAAATTCCATCTCGGGGTCTGCATCACTAATGCTGCAATTGTGATGATACATATGCTGTGGATTGGAGTGGGTTCTAAACTGAGTGTTTATAAAAGACTGCACCAATAAGTAAAGGTACATGAAAGAGGCATTTGACTGTGAATGTGTAATTTATTGTGTTCCTGGATGCAATAGTGTGCTTTCTGTTGATATGAACTATATTACAATATCACTAATGAATACATTAATTTATTAGTTTCTGATATTGCTTATAGCTATAATATTTTAAAGGCTCATTTTCAAGAGAACACCTATTTAATTTGTTTAATAATGTATTTAACACTACTAAAATAATTTAAGGACTTGAGATTAGCTCAACTGATTAGACCATGGTGCAAAAGCCCAGGTCACTGGTTCAATCCCTGTACAGGCCACTCACTGAAGAGTTGGAGTCAATGATCCTTATGGGTCCCTTCCAACTCAGAATATTCTGTGATTCTTTGACTCAATTATATGCATTATGTGTTTACAGGTACTGATTTAAAATACTAACTTTAGGAAAGAGTCTGACCTGTGGACAGATCAGCCTGAAAATTATGTCATATAAAAGTGCTTTAGCTTGCTTGGAAGCTGTAGGTCTCCTCTTGAAATAGTATGTGAATTGGACAAGAGGTATTCTTACTAAAGATATTACTAGTATCTGGCCTGCTTAGTGTGGCTTTTTCTTAAAATAAGGGCCGATGGAGATAATGGTTTTATTTCTTCCTACTTCCAGAATGTACCTTAGCAACTGGGTCATGGTTTTAAAGTATTTCAACAATAATACCTATCTGAAAGCTCTAGTACAATTAAATGGAAAGAAAGATCTAAATTCCAGTGTGTAAGTAAAAGAGAGTAAGTTTTCACAGAGATTATGCAGTTAATCCCTTAGTAAAGTCACTTTAATTCAGCTCTGTCAAGTGATACAGGTGAATGAAAACAACTTGAAACAAATCTCAAAGCAAACCAGATGATAAGTATATCAACATTTGATAGTTTTTTTTCCCTTTTTGTCCTAGAAAGGACCAAATCTAGGAATGAGAAAATTTTGTAGCAATATGGAATTTAAGCTATTCAGTTAATTAAAACTGAAGATATATTGAAAAGGATCCTCAATTAAAATTTACTTCTAAGCTTAGTAGTAGAGCTATTCATAATTTATCTTCCTTGATTTTAAATTTTTTAAAACTGAGATTTTAAAAAATATTTCTATTCTGGTTCTCAGACAAGAATTTCTCATCTTCTCAAGAATAGATACAACTGGAAAGTTGAAAGACTCCCAAAAAATAAAATTAAACATCTCTATTTAATGCTTATAATATTCTTGATAAGCTGATTGATAGTTCAGAGCACAGACTATAATCATAACATTTTGTGGTAGGTAGGATTATTCTCACAGCTGGAGTAACAATGCTGATTTGTGCAGAGCAGGAAAAAAAAGAAAGGGAAGAGATTACAAAGTAAGAGAAAATAAAAGCAACTAAATGTCAAAGTGATAAGATCTAATCTTGATGGAGGGCAGTAAGTGATGCAGTGGACAGATGCTCCAGTTTGTTTAAACTTGTGTTTATCCCAAAATGCTCTAAGTCAGCTGATTTAGATTCTACACTGTCACATTACCAAGATGCAAGCACAAAAATAAGACATGGTTTGATGATGTCTTTAGGCTGGATTTATCCTGCTTAGTTATCCTTTATTTACAGAGTTCTGATGAGGTATGTTTCCATAGCAATTCAGCACTTCTTAGGAATATTGACTTATGTCTTCATCTACTTGTGAAGTTTGCAGCCAATGTTAAATCTATTTCCCTGAACAAGGAAAAAAGTACAAAAATGTTCAAGGGCCCATACATAATCTGCCATTCTTAAAATCTTAAATAAGAAATACAAAATTGAAAATGGAAAAAAAATTATGTTACATCAGTGCACTAAAAGCAGGAGTTCAATATAGAATCAGCAGTTTATTACTTATCACAGGAATTTGGAGAAATACTCATGTCATGACATATATGGCTTAACACAATGAACCTAGGTTGAAACCAGGGGACTTAGTAACCCATTTGTAGTATTGTTTTAAAGCAGCTATATTTTCCCTAGAATCAACTGAAGTCCAGAAATGGTTTGTGCAAAATCATACAGGTCCCAGGCTCACAAACTCTACCCTGTCAAATTGCCTTTGCACAATATTAGCCTGGATACTTCTGAGCTCTGCCTCCTGGTATGTAGACAATGCTTGTAATTACATAGACTAGATCTTTCCACTACACATAGAATTCTAATAACTCTGAAAATTATTGTTTAGATAAATAAAACATTTTCATATCTTATGAAAAACTATTCACCCTAATTCCATGAATTACAGCAAAACCTCCTGTGCACTGATGATAGCTAATTGAACATGACTTTTTAACAATGTCTCTCACAATAAGTGAAAGGGCATAAATAATGTTATTATTAACTTTCACTTGTGCTATATTTTTTTACCATGTGTCAGTTTACCATTGTCATGTGTGAGCCAAAGCATGGAGACACTCGACAGAAAATTCAGCCTCTGCAGTAGAGAATGCCACAAGGGGCATATTGAAAGTAGCACTGATGAGTCAAAAGGCAACAGAGTAAGTCATGAAGCCAGGTAATACAAGGTAATCAGGTTGTGTTTGGTCTAACACAACAAAAAACATGGGAAAAGACAACATGGTGAATGCAGAGACTAAGAAAAGGGATATTTTACCTTTAAATATCACAAGAGTTTACATGAACCAAAGCAAAAGTGCAGTATGACGTGCTGAGGTGTGAGACAGTGGGAATTTGAACAAGATCTGATTTGTACACACAAACACATTTTTCTCTGAAGCTATCCTTGCATGTCTGCATAAATATAAAATAAAAATGCAAACCTTGACCATATGGTAGATCATTATATGCTTGCTGTGCTATGTTTAACACAAGTCTAGTCCTTAGCTTGTAAATAGTAATTTACATCTCAATGTAAGGTTTCTTTATATGCTTTGCAATGTTTTATTATGTAGGCTAAATTTGTGTTCCAGCTTTGTCTAAATGCTGACATTATCCAAATGACATCCAAAATAGCCAAAGAACACACTTTGTTAAGATTAGGAAGAAAGTTAATTTTGATTGCAAACTGTGGGCTCTCACATATCTAGACTTTTTTGTCATTTATCTAATTCTGGATAAGAAGACTTGAGAGTTACTGAATATCATTATCTTAAAAAAGAACCTGCTCAGGGAAAAAATGTCATAGATCATGTACAGGTTAACAGGTAAAATAATTAGTGTAGGAGGAATCTGTTGCCATCAGAAACTGCAAAATTATGTCTTTTAATAATAAAGAATTTTATTTCTATAGTGTTAGATTCCAAATTCTATCTAAAATTAGAAGGCTCTTTCAGGTGGGAAGCATTGTTAAAAAATACTTTAAGTCACTGAAGTAAACTCAAACAGTTTGGTTTGCATTATATCTACAGCATATGTAGGGTGAAGGAGAGCAGGGACTGAAATTTTACCAGGTTAAAAATAACTTTTCCATTAGTCTGCAACATTTTAGGTACCTGAGGTTGGAGAAACAGGCATTTTTGCTCCTTCAGTTTCTCATGATTGCAAGTCTATCCTTACTGTTTTTTTAATTGCTTTTCCCCTCAGATGACTGTTAGTAGAAATAATTTTTTCTCATGTTGTCACCATCTGGTGGAAAAAAAAATCATATGAAAACTGCAGAATGTCTAGTGACAAGCTCTACTTGGGAACAATCTACTTTGTTCTGAACAGATAGAGTTTTGTTTAAATGAAATTATATGTGAATACACCTGTTAAAAGCACAAGAGGCAAAAAGCTCAGGAATTTGCATCATGTAAAATAGACACTTTTGTGAATATGGACTGATGAGCAAATATAAATGCTGATATGCAATCAACATAACCAAAAGCTGCTTGTCTATGATAGCCAAACAAGTGAGTTGCCAGAAACTAGCAGGTGAGCTGGCAGAAAATTAATTTTTTATTCAAAAAGACTACTTTAATACTTTTTCTAAACTGCATTATAGCTATCTCAAAACACATATATCCCCTTGTGCATAAAATCACATTAGTAAAAAAGTGACATGTGTTTCTATTAATAACTTGAATTTTTAGTAAGGAATAGGTACATAATATTCTGATTTACAGTTTGCTGAGGATATCTAGGCTATCAGTTTCAGAAAACCAAACACCTTCATCTTTAAATTATCAGAAATCTACTAATTCCGTGCTTGTACATCTTTCCTGAGGATATTAACAGGTGACAAATAGGATGCTAGATTACTCCATTTCTAAAATTTAGACTTGAGAGCACAACAAATATTTTACTGATGCTGAAATATACAAAATACTGTTCATAATATGTAGCTCCTTCTAGCTGCAGGTGTCTGCCTGTGGCAGAGGGATTGGAACTACATGACAAGTCTTTTCCAACCCATCCCAAATTCTATGATCCTATGATCCTATGATTTTCATATATTTACATGCATATATGTGTGTGTTTACTTTTATATATAACTTATCAGTATAATTTAAAAATTTTTAATGAAATATTAGAATGCACATCCTCATTTTAAGAAATAATAAATGAAGCATACAGGGCTTAATTAGCCCTTTAACCAAACTCTCAGATCATGAAATATTGAGCAAAGATAGATATAATGAATTAAAAGAGATAAATGAATTTAAAAATAACAATTTCATAAATTCTAACATGGCTCTTCATTAATTTGTAAGTATATCAGTTGGTATGCCATTATTTTCTTCTTTACATGAAATAGAACGTATGTCTCAGAAACATCATAAAAATAAAGCAAATTCAGGGTCATGGTAAACAGTATAGATCAGTTTCATGCTAATGACACAGACATGCTGAGCAACACTAGCATAGACTGCTGAAAACAAAATTTTAAACTGTCTTTTGTCTCTCTTTAAAATGGTTAGTGACTTGGCATCAGTTTTAACATCAGGAGTTTGAGGAAAGGTTATAAACGTAAGAAGATGAGTCACTGCCAGATGCAGAATTACCTACATTTTTAGGTCCTTAGAATAGGAGAAATTGACATAAATTATCCCTCTTTATTAAGTAGTTTTCAAAACCTTTTTTGGGAAGAGAGAAAATATTAATCAAGTAAGATTTGTAAGACATCAGAGAACCAAAACACCTTAAAAATAAATTGGAATACTTTTTATTCCCTTTGAAATTTACTTAGAGTGGGAGACTAGCTATCTTGTAAAACTGTACATTTTCTTAAAGCTCCCCTGTATTGTAAATGATGACCTAAGGATAAACTTAAACTTTGTGGGAATTGTTGATGAAGCACTGCCATCTTTTGGCTGTACAAATACGGAATATGGAGGAAGGATATAATTGTCACTGAAATAAGGGCATAGGCTGAAATAATAAAATTATTACTTTAGTCTAGCATTGGTCTACTTTGATTTTCTAGATAATTGGCTGCAATTGTCCCCTTACAAAATGGCATGAAGTTATTTAACAGAAAGTTGACAGCCCAGGTTAAAGGGGTTTCCTATATTTTTTTTAAATTGCTCTTGTCTGTACCTTTTCCCAAAACCACACTGACAAGGTAAATTTTATTACAAAATAGACACATTTTGAAATTATGCAATATAATAAATACTGATGTAGATGACAAGTATTGTGTGTAAGAGTTATTTAAAAACTAGTTGGTGACACTAAAATCATCTGTGTTTTATATTATAAAGCAATAAAATTGTTCTCAATTTCTTAAGTTATATAGTGCTGACACTCTAAGATTCAGTACTATGGTGGCATAATATTTCTTTCAAAAGGATTTTTGCCACTTACTTATTTAACAGTTTGCAGTGGACACACAATTTTAAGTAAACAGTATAGCAATACAAGACAATATCTTTCCTGCATGTGGAAGTAGTTGACATATTAATTTAAATTAGTAGAAATGTGAAAAAATGCAGTATATGCTTTGAATGTGTAAGCCCAGTATGATTTCATTTTAAAATACATTTTATATTCAATCTTATTGTCATATCAAATTTTACCTCTTTTTAAACCAAATATTAGTGTCACGAGCTAATATAAGCAAATTTCTAGAAGAATAACTACAATTTTCAAGAGAATAATTAATATTTTTACCCACTCAAAAATGTTTAAAAATTTACATCCCACTAAAATATTGCTAAATTAATGATTAAAGGTCTAAAGTTATCAGCTGCCTCACCTTGAATGCAAATGAATTAAAATTTCTGCTTGCAAGAAATCATATCTTTATGCAGTATTTTCAAGCTTGATTTGAACAGAAAGAGAGGGGAATTCTGCCATATGCCTAAGACTTATGATGTGACATTTCTCCTGTTAATTCAAATATGGGCAGAAGTGTGAAGTGCAAAATATGCTTGCACTGCTAAGGACTGACTATCAGCACATTTGTCTGAAAATTCAGTCCACGTGCAACATTTGGAAGGTCAGAGGCCTATGATATGGAAATCAAATAATTATCTAATACTGAATGAAAGATGAGAGGCTTTAAAGGTTTGAAGTTGTTTTTGGTTTTTATTTTAAACTAAGACAAGAAGCTTCTGCACATCTGCTGTCTGAGATAGTGACAAAAAGCCAATATCAACATTTGGCAGGTTAGAACAATTGTTACCTCATTTCAGGTAGACTGGTACCACAGAAAGTTGCAGGTGAGACCAGTAGTATCTGATAGAACAGTGTCAGAAAGTCTGTGTTCTGAGCAAACCAGGCATTTCTAGGCTTGTCTCATTCTCCCTTCTTGTGGTCGAGCACTTTCTGGGTGTACCACACTGGCTCATAACTCCATGGTTCAAGTCATCCCCTTCATTCTGTACAGTCTGCTCTCATTGACACCGTGGGATTCCTGGGTGAGGCTCTGCATGTGCTCCAGAGCAGGAGCCAGCTGCACTCCTGCCACCACTGCACAGGAGCAGAGCTCACAGATAGCCATGGCTCAGGAGCAGCTCCCTGTGCAGAGTCATTTGACACGACACTCAGCACCTGCTACCCAGAGCCACAGATTTCTTCTGCAAACCAGGTTGAAACAGGTCGTGTCCCCCCACTGGTAAGACTACAGTATTCAGAAGTCTTTAAATTAAAATAACTATATTTTCAGAATTTTGCTTAAACAGGAAAAGATTATATTTATGAAGCACACAGTCTCTGAAATGAACTAGATAGACCCTCTTCCATATTTCCTCTAGATGACAGGAAAGCATATGAGATGGTATGAATGTGTTTTCATCTCACAGAGGGATTGGAAGGTCTAAGTCACTAAAAATGTAATGCAGAAAAAATCTGAAAAATGGAGACTTTATTTCAGGGGTTAAATGAAGGCTGAGCAATATCAAATATTCTGAAGAAATGAATAACAGATGAGTCACATCTCAGTTTCTCTGAAACTCTGTCCGAGTACAGAAATTAGGTAGTCTATATACACAGAGGATATTTTGCCATTAATTGTTGCAGATTGTAACACTGAAATTATCAAGATGTATCATTTGTTCATTAAATTGTTCCATATTGTTTGTCTTTTTTTTTTCTTTTTCTTCTTTTACTGAAGGGATACAGACTCTTTACCAGAGAATCAAGTTTTTATAAATGTTTCTGAGGATTTAGTGTGGAAAAAATGTTCAGCTGAAATTTCTAGAGGATATGAATACATGAGGAAATTACAAATGAGCAGTTTAATGAGGAAAAAAAAATAAAAAGTGGGAACACCTGCACACTTTCAGTACTTTTCAGGCTGATTTATTTCCTTCTCTATATGCACATATAATTCTCACTAACATAACTGGAGTAACACCCATATATTTAGTAAAAAAATAGTCATTATTGTTTCTGTCACTTCCCTAGGTATCATCACCATTTCCATCAGTTTCTGTATGAGATTGCTAATAAATCTCTTTTTCATGTATACCCTATTTTATAAATGAGCAGCCACTTAGGAATACACTTCTAGGTCCTGGTTTCCAGTGGGGAGTTGGCCCAAGTTTCCACATACAAACACCTGCATGAATATTTCCAAATGCTAATATCTGCACACTTGTATTGAAATTGATTGGTTGTATGCATCAGGGCATCACTGTTTTTTCTTGCAAAAAGTTTATAACAGGAAAAATAATCTTAAATTTTACATAAAGTTTTAGGAGACAGAACTAAGGAAAAAAAAGGGATGTTAAATACACTTATAAAATCTCTAGCTTGCAGAACATGAGAATCCATACTTGCCAATTTTGAATATTCTTTCCCTAAGCTTTTTTTTGTTGGCCACTTCACAGACAGGTTGCTGTGCCAGATGAATCTTTAGTTTGTCTCAGCATGATCATCTTTTATGTATGCATAGGAAGTTCTATGTAGTTACACTTGAAAGGACAGCAGAGAGCCAAGATCTTAAAAATTTGCTTCCTAAGTCCTAGGAGCTGGATTTAACTCTAGTGCATTGGTCTTCTTCAGTAAGAATATTTTCTTTAATAAAACTGCTCGAAGTTTCCAATTATATGGATGAGCTACTTCTCAGTACAGAATGGCCAGTACACTCTTTTAGAAAGGCATTGAAATTCTTATATGAAAGCAAAAAACCTTATGAAACTGAGTACTGAAACTGTCATGGCACTATTAAAGAATGCACAAGGAACCATGCAAATGTCAGTGGTTTGCTCACTACCATAAGGGAACAATCTTCTTCCCTTATTTTTCTCTCATGCATTTTTACATTTGCAGAGTATCTCTGAGAAATTTTAACTTAACTGTTGTGTACCTTATTTTCTTCTTTCAAATCCTTATCCTAGACAGGTTAAAGTCAAATAAAAGGTTTTCATTGGCCCCAGATGTCTTGCAGTATAGTTTAAAATGGAAAACAATGTCACCTAACAGGAAAGTTAGTGCAAAATTTCAGACATTAAGCTTGCTCATTTAAAATACAGGGGTAACTTGATGAATTTTCCTTATGATTCTTAACTCATGGGTGATGTTGGAAAAAATTGTCGTGTTCTCCCCAAAGTGATGGATGGGCATTTCAGAAAAGCCCACAGATCAAGGACCATGATTATATGTAATAAAAAAATTATTTGACTGTTATGAGAAGATGAAAATGCCACCAAAAAAACTCAACTATAAAAGTCTGTGTTCTGCAAAACATGAGAGGATCAGTAAGCTCATAAATGAATAGGTAAGGTTTATTGTGGACTATGTTATAAACAAGAGAAAAAAAGGCTTTTAAGAAAGCTTGACATGGAATAAGAAAGATAAAAGTAGTTACTTAAATAAGACTGGCTAAATAAAAAAGCTTTAATATGCATATAGAAAAACATAATTTCTCTGTAAAAGAAAATGGGCATTAAGTTTTGTATATAAAACTAAAGAAAATATGGGCAAAGACTAATGTCCATAAATGAAAGTTTGTTTCATAATTTGTGCCAGGAATATATTAATTGGAGAAGTGTGGCCATTTTGCTTTTCCAATCCATTTTCATAAAAATAAAAAAAATCATTATTTGGTAGAGGGGATCTGGGCTTAGCCAAAGTCTCTGTAATTCTACTTTGAATGAAAAATGAGATTTTTTATTTCTTTAAAGAAATTAATTATGTATTTATATACTTAAAGAAAAGTAGATAACCACTAAACTTACTTTTGAACAGACAGAATGAGCTAAATGCATTTGTAAATGCACATCTTTCCCTGAAAAACTTTGTGACAGAAGTAAAGCCCAGAAAGATAAACTCCAGATAGGATGCTCCAGAGACTGGAAAATGCACTTTCCAAGTTTTCAGTAATCCAGATGTCTGAAATGTTGTTCTATTGTAGTCAACAATAAATAAATAAAATAAATAAAATAAAATAAAATAAATAAATAAATAAACAAATAAATAAATAAATAAATACTGTGTTTCCAAACATGTGAGAATACAAAAAAATAATTTAGATACACATGAGTCATGTGTAGAATAACCTGGAGAAAGTTGATCCTCCTTGTACCTAGTATCTTATGTGAACTGGCAGCTCAAAATCCTGTTGCAAATTTCTCTAATGTTGCTTCTCTGAAGTAGAAGCAATTTCTAGAGTAGCCCTTTGCAATTGTAAATAGTAAGCATTCAACCACTTTATTGTGTTTGAAATATTCGACCCAATTCAGGAACTGCTTCTGTGTTGGGAGTTCGTATATGGTAGCTCTGGGTTTTGTTTTATTTTGTTTTCATTCTCAGTAAAAGAAAACTCATCAGCACTTAAGCACTTTTTGTTTATTGGAAAGGTGGCAGGTTTTGGAAGAAATAACTGAGTAAAATAAAGTTAATGGTATTGTATGCATCTAATACTTGGACTTTTGGAAACATGGTTTGGTTGTTTCTTCACAAGAATTCTGTGAAAATAATGTGCTGTATAATTACTGGTATTGATTACATATTCACACCTTTGGACACCTTAAGGGAAAATAAGTTGAAAGAAAAGCATTCTGAATTTGAAGTGGATATGTAGTCAAGAGTGAAAATAAAATTGAAGCAGACATTTGCCTAGTAGGTAGTTTTCAGAAAAAAAATTTACTTATCCTTTTATGAAACAGATGGGATATTTGTCTCTCTCTGAAGTAAGAAAATGCATCTGCTTTATTCATCCCTTCTCCTTCTAGTCTTATAAAACATGCCTGTATGATAAGGAAGCTGTGAAATAGAAGGTGAATAAGTTCAGAAATACAGAGTAAGAAATACAGAATCAAATTGGAATAGCCCTTTTGATTTCCACACAGGTTTATGCATTAAAAGTTGATGGGTGGCTTAACCTTTCACACTCTGCTCTGGTTGTTGGTGTCATGTAGCTTCTGTAATCTTTACAGCTGCCATTACACAGCTACCTCACTTGTGCATCTTGGGAAGAAAGTTAAGTTTTCAAAAAATCTTCGGTTGGTTTAGACATCTGTGTTCAAAAAGGCAGGAAATGACCAACCTCTCCACTGAATAAAGTATTCATGTTCAGAATGAATGACAGACTGCTTTTACAACTCCCTGTGGGATTTACAGCTTTGCTGTTAGAAAAGTGATTTTTCACAGTGAGATATCAGAGATCTCTTGTGTATGAGTATTCCAGGGTAGTGCTCATGTCATGAAGGATTCAGACCTTAGCACTTCATACATCACCAGAACAAATTAAACAAGGTGTTTTAACTTCTGTTTTCCAGGGCTTTCAATGAAGATTGACATTCTTTCTGGAAGTTGTGCTTTACTGAAACACAAATTCTTGAAATCCTTTTGGGGATAACATATTAAATATAAAATACCTACAGTATGAAGGAAAAAAGTTATTTTATTTATACATACATATATATATATATATATATATATATATATATAGTGATCAGAAGATTTCTTACTTCTGGGAATCTTTCAATCTGCTTAAGTGCATAAATCATAAACTGTCAAATTAACATTTGCCAAACTATTTTAAGAATTTCGTAGTAATTAATTTTTTATTATAAGTTTGATGCTATTTCTATATACATATCTCTCTACTAAGATATTCATTAAAATGATTGAAGAATTGGTCAGTAAGATTGTAGAACTGTGAAGGCTTTTGTGAAATTACTTCATCTAAATCTGGGACCTTCTCTCCGAAACAAGGTACAGCTATTCTTTCAATGACTGTGGGCAAGAAAAAAAGAATTTGCAGTCTGCACTCATCTTTGGAGTAAACTTGTCCTAGGAAAGACATCTAATATTTGGGAAATATTTTGGTATCTTTTAGAACCAACTTTATTTTTCAGCTCAAGAGAACTTTTTTTATATAGAGAAAAAATTTTGGTATTTTACAGTCTTTGTAAACAGCCATGAATAATTTTATTAGAACTTCATTACACCACAGCTACAATGTGGTTATTGTGACACTACAGAGTTGTGTCACAATCAGATACTAATTAGAAGAAACTGAATTGCACAAATACACCTAAACCAATCACAAGCAAACCAAATCACAAAACACAGCTGTTTCTTAAGTCTCTTGCTTTCCTCTGCAGTTGGTTCATTTTTTAAAAAAAATTGATCTACATTATTAAAACCAGAGAAATTCACAAGAATTGGAAGGATTTGATTGGTTTATAAATGTTTTTTCTATGTGAGCTGTTTTGACCAGTATGGCATGGAAACTATGCTAGAAAACTATTAGGTTAACATATATTTTAAAATATATTTTAAGCTATATTTTAAGTATTTGACAAGTTAAATTCAGAGGGCAGATACTGGAGAATATATGAAATATTAATCCTAAAAAACCTAGAGCACTTTTAAATGTTATTATAAAGAGAAGCTGAAATCTCTACAACTGTAAACTCATTAGCGCATATCAGAACAATGCAAAAGGAAACTTTATCTGACAGGTATGGAAAAATTGAATAATAATACAACAGAAGAAAACAAACCTCTTACAAATGGCTGTTCAATTAAATCTAAAAAACATCTCAATTAAATTGTTTTCCTTGTAGACTTTTCATGGCATGTTATTAACAGTAGATGCTCTTAGAACCTTAAAAATTATTTATTCTGTGACGATTACAACTCTGACTTAGATTTTTTAAAGGAGCAGATTATAGAAATAATAAAACTACAAGCCTGTACTTTATCTACATAAGATTAGCTATGCAAATTGTTGTATCCAAATGCATACACAACAGAGCAGTCATTAACATTAAGCCAGCTGCATATTTAAATGAGTTCACTAGTGGCTATGTCCTGCATTCTTTGCTTAAATTATATATATTCATATATACAAAATTCTGCAAATTAAAGTTCAAGGAAGAGCATCTTTATACATTTTATGACAAGTGGGAAAACAATCTAAGATAAAGCTGCACTTGAATGCTCTACTTTTTTTGTTCTTTTGAAAAAATATCAATCATTCAAAATAACGCTTTTGTGAATATACATTGCTTTCCTTTCATGTCTACTTAGATTCTGGGGTTTGATTAACTGAAGTAAGTCTGAAGGTCTTCCTATACCAAAATAAGAATCTCAGTGTGTTCTAAGAATATATTTTTTTCTCTGTGGCACATTGAATGAATAACTGTTCAAGCAAATAGAAAAATGAAAAGTTGCACCTTCTACTTGAATGTTAGGACGCTAACAGGAAATGTGGATAATCATGCTTCTTTCAAAAAAAAAAAAAAGCCCTTTGAATGAGAGAAATCAGCAGTATTCAATGTGGATGGCTAAAATATTAACTATTAAGCTATTGGCTGCATGGGCCTTTCCTCTTTTGATGGTGAGAAATCACACTACCTGATGTAATGCAGAGCTCTAACAAAGAATAAACTACAGAAGGTATCGAATTTGCTCTGTAAAGATAGGCCAATAATTTTTCATAGAAGTGCATTTCCAGCCCAGAGGCTGGTATTGCTACCATCAATGCTAGCTCTCTGAAGAGCATCAGAAAAGCACATGAACAGAAAGGCAGAGGGCATCCCAAAAAGTACCAGGACTGTAGCTTTAGTAGAAATCCAAGAGACTTTTTTCTGGGGGTGGGGAGTAAGCTCTGGTTGAAATCATGCTTCAGCTTTTGAACGAGAAAACTGCCTCTCATTGTTTGCCCTTTCCATGACCAGAAAAAAACCCCACATTTTTAGATCCTTTGTAAATGGATAGAACTGCAGCCAAAATTTGTGGATGCATATGATTAAACTCTATATTGAAAGAAATAATTCAGGAAGACCATTAGCATTGATAGGAAAACCAGTCTTAGGGAGGCAACATAAAGAGAGTATAGTTGGAAGGAAAGCATAGTAAAATAATAAGCAGAAAATAATAAAATGCCATGGAATAGCTCTTTTCTAATGAGTCGAACAATCAGTATCACATTTCTAGAAGTCAGACCTGAGATGATGTATAACTTTTCCTATTTTCATCTCTGCAATTTTTTGGCTTTTATAGACATATATGCAATTTTGAATGATCTACATCTACGTCTAGTTTCATTCAAGCTTGGTCATCACAACCTCCAACGTTTGCCACCATAGGAAAGACACTAGAGGGTGAAGCTGAGAAACTTAAGATGGGAGAACAGCAAAATACTTACTCCAACAACAATCAGTCAAAAAGAAAACAGAGTTCTAGTTTCTGTGTGAGCATAATGTTATGTAAACTAGTTAAAATTTAGTGTATGATCCCTTCAGCATATTTTTGAAGCATCCTTCATCACAGAATGAGAAGTCTCTTTTACAGGCACTGGTAGAGAATTTGTTAAATCTGCCAACAGAAAGCATCCAACAGAGACAAGGCTGCCACAGCCTTCCAAGTCCAGCCCACGGTGAGGCTGAGCCTGCATTGCAAATAATTCATTCTCTGGCAGGGAGCAAGAGCCAACATCTCCACACAAAGTAGCCCAGACCCCATGGGCAGGGGTTTGGCCCTGGCTGTGGTGGCCATTGCAGGTTTCCTGGGAAGCCTCTGGCAGGACAGGGATGCCCTCAGCCATGCTGGCCCCCAGCTCCAGAGCCACAGGCACTGAGATGGCCCAGCAGCAAACAGTGACACATTTGGGAAATTTCCCATGGGTACAGTTTGTCTTCAGGCTGTGGAACTTAAAAGCTGTTGCTGCAGCGACAAAGAGAGTTTCCTAAGTAGTGATGAAATACGGGCAAACAGAAAAAAGATCCAGCAGTGATTTCTTTTGTACTTGTATTTTTGTGCTCTGAAAATCTTTAGGTGGCCTTTTAGCAGCTTCAGAGGTAGAATTGCAAGAAAAGAGGAGCCTTACCATAGAAAATTAAGCTAATTCAGCATGTAGGGGTTATGAGGAGTTGAGCAGAAGAATTAACTAAGCAAAGGACATGATGTGCTCTTAAAGTAAAATTTCAGCTCATCTTAACAGAATTAAATGATTATTCTAATGTTGTTCATGACAGGACCTGAGATCTTGTCTTGACAAGAGAATGAAGCCTGAATTAAATTTAATGATTGGATTAATATTAATTATATCTGGCTTCCATGAGTGCACAGAAGTTCACAGTGCAGGCCAGAATTCTTACTGATATTGCCCATATGGCTGCACCTACCATGTTTTTCTTACTGGTATCTTAAAAAGAAATAGTTCTTTATGAATGGAAGTTACTGAGATAAAAGGATAGGAAAAATCAGAAGACTAAAGGAAAAATTTCTAAATGTGCTTCCTTTACAAAACTAGTACATACATTTAAGAAAAAATATCTTCCAGAAAAATGTTATCAGTCACAAGAACTTTGAAGACTAAGAAACTTGAAATTTATAACTTGCCGATGGCAAAATTAAATATATAAATGGCCAGGAGTTCCTCCTGCTCAGATGCCATCACTGTTGTTACAGCAGCACCTGTTTCCTAGAAAGCATTTTTGGATGATGTCATGTGTTTCAACAGTGTGCTGAAATTGAGATAATAGCCAAAAAAACCTGTTTCATTCTGCAGATTATATTAGTTTGCTTGAATTTGAATAAACTGTCTGGAACTCATTTATACTTCTGGTCTATATAGTATCCTGTGACAGACTTCTACAATTCATGAGAATGTGAAGAAGTACTTGTTTTGCAAGCTTTGAAGCTTCTTGTTAAATGTTTTACTGAATACACTCTAATTCAACTACTGCAGAAAATTACAAATAGTCAAAATCTATTCACTTATGGTAGATTACTTTTTTTCTGCAGCCTTCATCTACTACTTTGTCCTACTTTTTAGGTCTCATTTCCTTCAAAACAATTCCATATTTCTTATCACACTGCCTTAACAGTCTCAGTATCCTATTATGAGATCCATTATAATGCATCCATTACATGAAGTAGTAACTTCAAGAGATGTTTTCAGATGGTTGCCTGCAGTAATTTCAATATTTCCTTTCTGAGTGATAATAACTCATTTAAATCTCCCCATCTTGTACAAGTGGCTTTCATATATTTTCTCTCTACAGTTCAGATTTTTTCAAGGTCTCCCACATGTTGTTTCTTTAGTCTCTTGATAATTATGTCTCTAAATACTTTGTGTATCCTACTATCAAAGTCAAAATTTATTTGTAGAGTTCTCTATTGCCTGGGAAACTATGCAATTTCTAGAAGAGATGAAGAGTTGTGAGTCAGGTTTGCAGGTATATCACATTTTTCTCAAGTAATTTAGCCTACCACAAAAGATTAATTTATATTGTTCACTAGTTTAATCAAGTCTGTGTTGAAATTTAACCATTAAAATGTAAACCTGGAAAGTCTTAACATTTGACAAAACTCATTCTTCAGAAACAAATAAGTTTTATTTCAGTTAATTTAAATATCAGTATGACAGGTACTAGGAGTATCATAAGCACCTGTTAATATTTGTCACACCTTTATAGCATTAAAATAATCCCATGGTATTTTGTAGGTAAAAATATTTTTTTGGTAATTTCTGAGGATAAATATAACAAATATAATAAGCATAACTGCTGAATACATTTATTGATTTTCTACAGCAACAATAATACAGGAGACAATGGCTTGATGCAGAAGTGGTTTAAAATCAAAGCTAGCCTAAGTGAGTTAAATCTCTTTTATCTTCAAAAGCTCTGGACTAGAATCTAGTTTCTGCAAAGCAAATGAGATGGAAATATCCTTAGAAAAATCTCATGCTTAGAGGTTGTGTTGCTTATATTAGACCAAAAAATAGCTGATATTGATCCTAGAAAAACAACAAGGCATTTTTCAATACCACAAAAGCCGCCCAGCAAATGCCAGGTTAATTTAGATGTAAACATGGGAACTATGTATTGTGTTTTAAAGACAACGTAATATAGTGGCATTACATGTAAATTTCAGTCTTTTTTATCAAATAGCATCTGATAAATTCTACTTTATTGCTCTCACTCCTGAACTTATTTTCAGGTGTTGTAGAGGATATAAAATCCTCCCTTTGCCTCCTTTTCTCCAAGCAGGTCCCACAGCTGCTCCTTCTAAGATTTGTGCTCCAACCTTTCCCCAGCTCCATTGCTCTTCTCTGGATCTGCTCCAGCATCTCAATGTCTTTGTTGTGCTGGGGAGCCCAAAACCCTGAACATTGGACTTAAGGCGTGGCCTTAATGCTGAGTACAGGGGGAAAATATTGCCCTGGTCCTGTATTTGATACAGGCCAGGTGCCATTGGCATTCTTGGCACACACTGTCTCATATTCAGCAGGTTGTTGATCAGCACCCCCAGCTCCTTTTCTGACAGCTTTCCAGCCACTCTGATAACTGGAGTTAATTTTATTTGCATGTATCTTCTGGACAGCTATAAATTCAGAAGTTAATTGAGTTATATTGATTAATATTATTTTTAAATCCCATGTAATTATCCAAAAAGAGTCAAATAATTCAAGGAAATTAAATATATTTAAAAATATGGTTACTGTTACACTGCTAGCAATGACAGTATAAGATATTTATAATAAGCAAAATTTTGTAAAATATTTTAGGTGAGTTTGTTCTGATTAACAAACTCGTACATAGAATGATTATGTTTTGTCCATGTATTTTACCAGATTTTTGAACACAGGGGCAACACTAACTTTTCTAAGTATTAAAGATTATCCCACTAAATATTTCCATCTTTTTATCATTTGTATTTATAAACTACGTACAGCATTTTTGTCTACCACAAGCCCTATAAACAATAGCATGCAATAATATTGTTTTGTTCAAAATCATAACCTTTTCTTGTATAATATTTGTGTGCAGTGTGTGCTCATAAGAGAAAAAGCAGACAGAGAAATTCCATTACAGAAGCAGTCCCTGAAAAGGAAAGACTGATTATTCTAACTATCCTTGTCTGTTAAGAATAATGTTAAAAAGTGGAGTGTTTTGTTTGGAAATTTAGTATAAGAGTAAAATTTATTCAGGACCTATTTGTCCTAGAAATTGCTAATTAGTACTCTCACTCTGAATAACTGAAAGGACTATTGAATTTTTGCAATGTTTTACTAACCTCAAAGAAAATGAATATATTTCATATTTTAAGAAGAGACACAATTTTAACTTCATATTCTATTTACACATCATTACTTTCACTATGCATGTTAGATTTGCCTAAATTCCTGATGCACTTTTCTAAAGGGTGTTACCTCTTGTAGGTCTCTGAATATCAGGTAATTCTGATTATTAAAGTGGAGAGAATTTTAACGAGTGAACAGATAGCAACTTCAGTCCTTTTTTTCTGAAATCAATTTATGACTGTCATCTCATTTGCAACTTAGGTGTCAGAAGTGATGTGCTTTGCTCTGTAGTTTTCTCAACCTTGCTACTCACAGGATGATACTCTTATAGTATAAGCTGTTTTAATGTATAATTCAAGAAAGTATGTGGTTGGCAAGAGTTCTTATCCTGGATTTTTAGTGTCTTCTTTCCTATATTTATGCTCTTAGTGACAGTTCAGTACCTGCTTGCTTTGAGTTTTGAAGCCATGAGGTTAAAGTCTTAAGTTGACATTTCCAAAGTCAAATGTTCTAGGATTACATTTAAAAGTTTTTCTTTAAAAAACTCTGATGCTCTTTACCTCCTGAACCAAGACTGAGAACATAAATTCAGCTTAGAGAAGTCCCTGAAAGTTTCTCTAAATAATAGAACCTTCTATCCTTACACTATGCAGGATGAACTACCACATTCTTTGTTATGAAAGCACAAATGCCTCTCTGATTTTTCATCTGTACAGTTTGAAAGAGCTGGTAGATTCAAAATCATGGCTGTATTGCGGTTTTTCTGCACTATTTCCCTTCAGGATCTTCAGAAATTACCACCTGAATGTTTTATATAATGCAAAACATGTTTTCTGATTATATGCATCATAGAAAACAGGAAGAAAGAATTGTATGGAGTCATACAAGAATGTGATGGTTTTTAGTATCCTACTATAATCTCAGTAGTAATTTTACTGCATGAGATTCTCAGTTGTGTGTTCTAATCTGCTCACTCAAAACTCATTGGTTTTCCACTATACTTACAGAGAAAGGATCTATTTTCATCCTTTCTTGGGCTTGAAATCATGGCTGAATTTAAAATTCAAATAGGTCTGACAGAATCACAGAATATCCTGGTTTGGAGAGGACCCACAAGTGTCATCGGGTCCAACTCCTGTCCCTGTGTAGTACCATCCTCACAACATGTGACAAGAGTGTTGATAAAATATTTTTTTAACTCTGTCAGGATTGATGCTATGACTACTTCCCTGAGGAGCCTGTTCCAGTGCCCAACCTCCCTCTGGGGGAAGAATTTTTTTCTTTTTCATTTTTTTCATGTTCAACTTTCCACTGACCAGGACCCCCAGGTCCCTTTCTGTGGCACTGCTTTCCAGCATCTCATTCCCCAGTTTGAACCTACAACCAGCATTCTCCCACCCCAGGTACAGAATCCAGCACTTTGCCCTGTTGATCTTCACACTGTTGGTGATTGCTCAGCCCTCTGATTTGTCCAGGTCTCTCTGCAGGGCCTCCCTTACTCTGAGAGTCAACAGCTCCTCCCAGCTTTGCATCATTTGCAAACTTGCTCAGTCCCTTCCAGTCCTGTGTCCAAATCATTTATGAAGTTGTTGAAGAGCTCAGGACCACGGATGGGAGCCCTGTGGAGCCCCACTGGTGACAGGTCACCACTCTGATGTCATCCCATTCCCTGTGACCCTCTGTGCCTCACCCATGGGCCAGCTGCTCACCCATCCCATGATGTGTTTATCCAGCTGTGTGCTAGACCTTTTATCCAGAAGGATTCTATGAGAGATGATTGATTTAGTATTGACTTTTCACTAGCATAAATATTCCTCTAAACAGACTGCAGCTATGAAATGTGGTTTGCATTTCACAATGTTTGTAAAATTTAAGATGCAAAACCACAAAATTCTCACTCTTTCACTATCATAATCTAGTGCACAAGTCTTGACGACAGCTCATTTGCACTATACTTATAGTTAGTTGAGAGAAAAACATAACTATTTTCTAGTATGTGTCATGAGAAAAAAAATTTCTAAGAAAATGTCACTTGTAATGAAATATTTATGTCTTCTTGTTCTGTAAACAATTAAATAAATTTTTGTATTATATGGGCAAATTAATTGAGATTTCAATAAGTGCCAAATAATTAGTATTTTCGTCTCTCATCAATATGTAAAAAGAAAGGAAATCTCCTGCACATGCAATCTACTAGTGTCATGCATATTGGTTATATGATTAGACTGGATCTAGATAGAATACCTCTGGAGTCTGTATTTCAGAAAATATGAAGAAATTTCGGACAGTGCACAGGAAACTAATTAATATGAGAATGGGAAAGGGGATGATTTGTAGATATTAAAAGTTTAGATCTCAAAACCCCGATACACTAAAATTCTTCCATTGTGCTAAAATGAAGTCCTGATTGTACTAGAGTGAGAAAAACATTCCAATAAATTACTGAATTGCCAATTGATTAAAGAGAGAAAATACTTGGCAATCTTCACAATGTCTTGGAAGTACCTAGGGAGATTTTTTTATTATTTTTTCAATAACAGATTCCACCCACAGGTCTTTGCTGTCTGCCTTCTCATCCATCCACTCATCATCTGGTCTTTTGTTGAGAGTCAGAAACAAGTTTGTTCTAGGAACTGATGCTTTGAAATTTAAGGATCTTTGACAGTTTAGGGTTTTTATCACTAAATAACTTTATTGTTTTTATCCCAATTACACAGTACCAGAGGAGGCACCTAAAGTCTTCTCTAGGAAGTCCATGGCAACTGAGTATGGAGACTTCTCACTGATGGAGTTGTACCTATCCTTTAAAAGAACTTAAGGATTTGCTTCTGCTTCAGAACAAAGCAAAAAAAGCACTTTTTTTTAAATTGCTAAACTTCCATGAAGAGAAATCTATCTGCTCATAACTCAAATAAAGGTTTTGTTTGTTTATTTTTTAATGGTCAGCATCCAAAAACATTGTTTTCAAATGGAAACTTGAAAAACTTGACAAGACAGAATAAATTCTGAAATTACAGTAAAATCAAATATCAGGGATTGGTGTCAAATCAATAGAAAGATTTTATAGATAAAACGGTATCTAGTAAAAAACCGTGATTTAAATATCAAAATACATTAGTGGAAGTTTTGTTATAAAAATATTAATAAAATCAAAAAGTTCTGTGAAAGAAACTTTACATTTTATTCTTAGACACCACTTAGTATATCTTGTCAACATCAGGAAATGTTAAATTATCTGAAGAAAAAAACAGCATAATATCAAAGCATGTTACTCTAAAAGTAAAAACAAACAAATATTCTGTCTTTCATGTTCCTAACTCTATGGGATACAGACAGTTATTGCCTTATTTCCAGCTACTAACCCTGATTTTATATTCCCCAAATTCCAAAATGATACTGATATTTTTATCAAAAAGTCACCATTTTTAAAGAGCTGCCTTTGTTTTATTATGATCTGATTAATCTGAACAGAGAATGGAATATTTGTGAAGCATACCTGGCAAAAATTGAGACATCCAGCTTCAATACTTCCCTACTTTAATTTACTTATTGATCTTTCTGTCATTCTTTATGCAAACAGAATTTAAGAAAATGTTGAGAATCAGCCATTCTGGAATTTTCCATCTGTTAAAATCAATGTCTTTTTGCTGCAAGGCACAAAATAGATTATATAACTGTTTTTTAGAAACACTAGGCAAACATTATTATAATATAATAGCACTATATTTACAATATAAAATAGTTTAACACAAATTATATTATAACTGAAGAGCAAAAATATTAACATCAGAGTGTACTGTACAATGGCTGTGAAAAATTTCTCAAGAATTCAAGTCACTGTTCTTTCACTGTGTTTTGTATCAAGAATATATTCAACTAAAGTATAAGTTAATTTTAAAAATAATCATAATTATTTTCATGTGTATATATAATAATAAAAAGGGTGACTTTTATCTGTGAAGGAAAGCCAGGCCTATGTATTTTGTCTGTCTCTTCAAGCATTCTTGGCTGTTACAAAGCATGCTGACAAGCTATAATTTAACAAAACAAGACCTGTCATTCTTTGTATAAAGAGAAGAAGAAGATAAAAAAGAAGGATGGAGACTTAATTGCCTGTAAAAGTTACAAGAAGCATATGGCTGGTATGAAAATTGTGACAGTCCTCTCAATGAAAGGCCTGGAGCATATTTCCACAAGAAGAACATCTATTTATATGAGAATTTGGGGGAGGAAGGTTATCATAATACTCTACAAAAAAAAGTTTTAAGAAAAGAAGGTGAATGAGTCAATTTGTTCATCTAATACAACAAATGTGCTTTATTAAGTTTGAATTGGTTTGTATAATTTAATGAAAAGTAATTTGATGATTCAGACTAACTTTGAATTAAGGTGTAATAAACTGTTATTTTCTCAGGGTTTTGTTGTTTTGGTTTTGGGTTTTTTTGTAATTTTTTTTTTTTTTTTTTTAAATACATTTTACCTCCATTTGCGAGTGAAGAAGAGATAAATATTTTCACTTGTTTTTTATTGCACTTACTTTATTTAAAAGTGGTTGTTGTTATTGCAGTGTCCTGAAAAATCTCTTTCATTCTTTTATGTCTGATTCCCTGTTTCAATTTTACCTTGACTGACTTATTTATTGAATTCCTTTTGCCATCATGAATGGTTTAGTTAGCTTTTTTCATCTAGTTGTTTGTTTTCTTTTTCTAGTTGTGATTCACAAGAGGTACTGCTTCAGTTTTACACCTCAGCATAAGTTTGTCTTTTTCATTGACCTTGCATTTCTATGTCTGCAATTTCAAAACCACTTAATAAAAATCTTAACTCAAAGTTCAAACTTTAAAAAGTGGTGAGTCATTTCAGTAAAAAAAGGGAAAGACATGCAAACCACAGTTTATCTGAATATGGTGATGCAAAAGAAATTGAATGGAAAATATTCACAGTGACTGCAGATGAGACAAATAGCACCAAAAAAGGCTGATCTGAAGTGATGTGGTCCAAACAGTAATGGAGTTTGACAATACATTATAGATCAACGTTTTATTGAGGCAGTAGGAGATGTGAGCAGCAACATTCCCATATGGCAGCTCAGTCCCTGATAGCTGAGGGTCATAAGTGATAGCACACCTCCAGTGGACTGCCAGGGGCACTTGGTGCTTGGGTTATGGGGCCACAACAGCCAATAAAGCAGCAACAGCATTGAAGAGACACAGACATGTGAGTATTTAGAGGTAAAAATGGTAGATGGAACAGAGATTTTACTTTTTCTTTATTGATACGGTTGCTCTTATATTTCTCACTCTGAAGTCTTTGAATTCATCCCTATGTCCATCCAACTGAAGATGTCACTGCAATGTCTAAGTGTATGACTGATAATTATAGAACATTGGGCACTGCCCAGGATTCATTCATATCCTTCTTCTGTTTGACATTAACACTAGAGAACATCCTAAAATATCAGGACTCTTGGTACAGATGTTCAGTCAATCAGTCTGTAAAAGCCTTGAAATGATGGTAAAATTGGGTTAAAAGATGTTCAAAACCATTAATGTTTGGATCAGAACTCTTTGAGATAGAACATTTTGGTGTATTTCTCCAGTCCTTAGATCAGTGAGTCTGAGTGCATGTGCTATTGTAATAAGAATAAAAGAATCACCTGGCCATGGTCCCTTTTGTTTTCCAAAATACATTCCTTTACATGGTTTTGTTTTCAATCCATACTGTATGAATATAAGGAATATTTTTTTTCAAGTTCTATCCCTAAAGACAGAATTTTTTTACTTTCTTCAACATTGCAAGTCCTTTCCAAATGAAATGCTGCTTTTTTTTTTTTTGTACTAACAAAAATTCATGAAAAAGTTCAATTAATGATAATATTGAAGTCTTATTTAATTTTTTACTAGAAAGTTAAAATGCTGAAAAGGATTTTAGGTGAACAGCACTTCTAATGATTTTGGGTGTTGTAGAAGATTGGTGAAATATCCTGGTAATAAAAAAAAGAAGACATTCTGCTCGCTAGTCAGCTCTGAGTATCAGATCTTTCCTTGAACGCTCCTGAAGAAAGGTGTTTTTCTTGGGAGTAAGCCACATGTCATCAGCTTAGCATTAGGGAATGACATTTGGTTTCAGGTATCAGTCATATCAGTGTCAGCACGTGTGAGATCTCTTTTGGAAACATTGCAGATCAAAATATTAGCATTCATTAGTTTTACACATCAAACAGCTATTCTCAAAGCAGAAAAAGGAAGTGAAGGATAATTAAAAGAAAGAACAAAACAAAACTATAAAATTATGTATTGCTGGCATGAAAATGTTACCAGAAACCAAAATTTGTTATAATGACTGTTAATGAGATCATGTACTGAGAGAGAATAAAAAAAGAGGCTGAGATGAGACTCTAATAATAAAGAGATTCAAATAGAACATGTTTAAACAATGCAAGGAATGATCAATGAATTAAGTATCATTCAAGACAAGTAAGATCAGCAAAGGCGAGTCCCAAATGATAGCACAGACTGTCTAACAAGATCTGATAATTAATAATGACAACTGTGGCAGAAGTTTATTCTTTTAATAAATTAATCTTATCAGACACTTGGTTAAGAGGTTGTTTGCAGAGCAATTTCTCTGTCTTCCTGTGTCAAGACTGTTACAAGACATGGTATTGATCAAAAGCTAAATACAGCAGATGCATTAAAATTTTAGTTATTAATAAATTGCTTCATAGGCCAGCAATCATAAAACAGGGAAAGAAGAAATTTTAAAATGTTAATACATTGTTATGTAATCATATATTCTTTATTGTATTCTCACTGGAATGTGAGTTCAGCAATGAAATCCCTTAGACATGCTTTCGAAAGAAGGTGAAAAAATAAAAATAAAAGAAAGTTTAAAATATTCTGTGTGGCTTTTGGCTTGATCCTTGTTTTTTATCTTCTTTGAATAATGTTTTAAATATGTACCACTATTCTAATTCTTCCCATCTCATATTTTACTCTCAACAGATTTTACAACTTATGCACAGATCAATTTTTCTCTGCCTTATTATATTGAGAAACTATTATTAAATAACTTTTATTGGCTCTTCATCTGGTGTACCAGTATTTGAAGACAGGCTTTTTCTGACCAAGAAGACAAAAGTCCTGTTTTCTTACAGCGTTTCCAGATATTAAACTGTTCTCTGCTAACCTGCTCTCTGCTGAGAAACCTTGAAGCATATGCATTCAGAGACTAGAAGGGCAATAATCATGTTAATCTGTATTTTTGCATGGGCACAAGATTATGCAACAGCTGATGCTCATTATAAGAACATGTACAGAATAGGTAATTTCAGTCCACTTGGGAAAAAGCTGCAGATGACAGGTGAACTCTGCCCAAAGTAAAAGAAAGATTCCTGCTTTTCCAAATCAGGACTCTTAGGCATTTTATTTCAGCAATTTTTATATCACACTTTTTCACAGCAACGTTTTTTTTGCCATAAGTCTCAGGCTCATTAAACACTATTTACACACTTCTTCCAACTTACAGAAGCCAGTTCTGCATCACCAACTGTCTTGGTTAATTTTTCCTGGTGATGAGGTTGCTATGATATTTCACTACCTGTTCTAGTGCTGCTCTTCCACTTGTTCTAGGATTTATTCTCTCAGTGTCTAGCATTTTGAATAGCATTAGTCACACATTGAGACTATCTTAATTTGTAATTTTTTGTATTATATTCCTCCTGGCTCAGTAAAATATTCATAGAAAACATTCATTACAGAGTATGGAGTTTTTCTCTTGTCAGTCCATATAGGAGTCTTGTCTGCTTGTGTCTTTTAAAACATCACTGACACCTGATTATGTGAGACCACTCTGCATGTTCCATTTCCAGGTTGCCTGGACTGGATTTTGCTTGATAATAGATGACAAAAATAGGTAGATGGACTTATTTGTGGTTTGTTTTGATGAAGCAAATTCTGGTCCTGCAGTTGAAATCTTGATTACTTTAGATTCAGAGAAAAGATTCAACAGTTTCAGTAGAGTTCTTTTCCATATGTATTTAGTGTGGAAGACATTTGAGTGACACACTCTGCATTAGTTTCCTCTAACCTTACCAAATGCCTGTAACTGTAGATCTTCCTCTGCTTACTAGACCTGAGAGACACATATCCTGACAGAGGTTCAATGTCTTCAGCTTCAAACTCTACTGAAGCTGAAGGGACTTATGAACACTCAGCATAGGATTAACTCTGCAACAATTAAAAGAAAAAGAGAAAAATAAACCTTTGAAGGTGTTGAAAAATATTGAGAATATATACAGTGAACTATTTTTGATTTGTACCCACTTCAGGCCTAAATGTGTCATAACTTCTTAAATATTACTTGAATTTGCCTAATTCCCATTTTTTTAAATTTTTGGATAACAATGTAGCAATGAGTATGAATCATAGAAAAAGTAAATTTATTCTCTTCTGCTTTGCAGTTAAAGGGAATCTTGAGCTACCTTTTTCAAAATTTGACACTGACAAACTGGAAGCTGTCCAAAGGACTTTGCAACTCATCAAGTGCAATGGCTGAGAAAATAAATTTATTTACAGTACTCACACTTCTTTTCAGGCACAGTAGTGGTAGACTGGACTATGCTCCTTTTGTAGAGCTAGGAATTAGGTTTCAATTTGAAATCAATAGCATGTCATATGAGGTCACTGCTTAGTAATCCCCAGACAGTCTTTCTGATAGATCTGAGTACAAGAGAGCTGCATAAACTTTATCTGGTGATAATGAATTGACTTAAAACTGAAGAAGTGATGAAGTATTGTGAACTATAGCATTTAAAAAACTATCTTTACTAGATATTACTGTACCCTTTGTCACACCTTCATGGTTCCCATACAGTGTTTATGGTTATTTGATTTGCCACTTAAAAAATGGTGATCTGGTTTTACTAGAATAAATAAGATTAAACAAAATAAGGAAATAAAACAAATAAAATATAGCTATAATTCCTGCTGACTGCCCATCAGATTGTCACAGATTATTTTAATATTAATTTCCTTTAATTAAGCTTTATTTAAATATTGAATTCATAATTTTAATGTGATTTTATTCTTAGAGTCATTCTCAGACTTTCCTCCTGTTACTGTGCAACAACCTGAAAATATCCTAGAACAAAATTTTCTTTCAATATATACAATATAGTTTAATAATTTTATTATGTAGAATATCTCAAAAAATGCTGGCCTATTCTCCTTTTTAATATTACCATCTACTTTCCTTGCCCTTTGACAGAATTTTATGCTCTCTGACTATTCCATGCATGGAGTGTATAATATTTAATATCAAATTTACTTGTAAAAGGTAGTTGATTTTACAGAAGATTTTTGATTTAGCAGAGTAATACAAAATATGCTACATAATGCAATACAAATGTAAGGGGGTTTTTTTTGTAAAATACAACAATTGCAATACACAATTCAATCACATTACCAATGTGGTTCATATTAGCTCATATTAGTCTCTATAATATGCTCAGTGTAGTGATCCTGTGTGTGTCCTGTGCTGGTTTTGAATGGCATAGAGTTAATTATTTATATGCTGCAATCTCCACTCCTAGTCTGTTTAGGTCAGGTTATAGGGTTTAACTAATGAACTACTCCCCTTCCTCCTAATCTGGCTAGCAAAGAAGGGGTTCCTGCTATAGTCATTTATAAAATATGCAGCTCAAATCCCAGCTTACATGACCAAGGAATTTCCATAATAACCTGCATCACTGGTCCTTTTGAATCAGAACTTAAACATTACCATGAACTCCTCCCCTTGCCCCTGCTCTGGATTGGATTTATTGTACAGAGTACCAGCTCCACGTGGAGACTTATAAATGAGCCAGTCATTTCCAGGGATTTATTGTGCAGTGTACCAACTCCATATGGAGACTTATAAATGAGCCAGTCATTTCAGGGCTCTACCTGCTGTAGCATAGACTAGTCCACAGCCACAGTTTCACTGAGATGCCCATGTTCCAGTGTGGCCTTGCTCATGGGCCACAGCACCTTCAGAGATACACCTGCTCCTGTGTGGCCTTAAACCACAATCCCTTAAGCTGTGACCCTGCTCCAACACATCCATGCCCATGGCTGGAATCCCTCTGCAGGTGCTCCTGCTCTGTCTTGGGCTTATTCGTGGTCACATGCTTTGAGGTGCTCCAGCATGACCTCAGGCACAACCACTGATGCTTCAAAATGAACTTGCTGCATCATGGAGACTTCTCCATAGCCACACATGCTTTGTGATGTACTTCTGCTGCAGTATGGACTTATCCTTGGGATATGGTCCTTCTTCTGCTGCAGTATGGACTTATCCTGGGGTCACAAGCCCTTCAGACAGGTACCTGCTGTGGCACATAACCACAGCACAGGTTTACCTGCTCTGGCATGGATTTATCCATGGCCACAGATGCTTTAGGGTGTCCTGCTTGCACCTGAAGCCACCCATAGGTCACAGCCCCTTCAACTTGAATTTACACTGAAGATTCAGCCAGTTCTCTACAGGCACACAGGAATAGCAGCAGAGGTTAAAAGAAGCACTACACGCTCAATGTCAAGCATAGAAGCCAAGCCAGGAAGAACAGGAAGAACAGCTATGAATTTGATCTAGGGACTTTCCAATCAAATCTGTCATTATCTCAAACACTTTGAGTCCTGTGTTAGGTGTCAAAAGGACTGTCATGTTTCATCCCAGCCAGCAGCCAAGTACCATGCAGCTGCTAGCTCCCTCTTCATCAGCAATATATGGGAGAAAATCTGAAAAGTGAAAGAGAGACCTTATGCATAGAAATAAAAACAGTTTAATAGGCAAAGTTGCAAGTGTAAGCAAAGCAAAATATGGAATTCATTCACCACTTCCTGTGGGCAGGCAGATGTTCAGTCCTCTCCAGGAAAGCAGAGCTCCATCATGCTTAGAGGTGTCTTGGGAAGAAAGCATCATCACTCTAAACAACTGCACATCGTTCTTCCTCTCCCAGCTCTTTATTGTTGGTCATGATGTCATAGGGCATGGAATTTCCCTGTGGTCAGTTTGGATCAGCTGTTTTGTGTTCCATCCCAGCTTCTTGTGCATCCCCAGTCCCTTTGATGCTGAGGTGGGGTGAGAAGCAAAAAAGTCTTGACTCTGAGTCAGCACTGCTCAAAGCAACAAAAACATCCCTGTGTTATCAGCACTGTTTTCAGAACAAACTCAAAACACAGTTGTGTGCTAGCTACTTGAAGAAAATTACCTCTAATCCAGACTAAACCAGCACACATATGCTTTCCCATTTTCACATTTTCTAATCCTTGTCACTAATCTACAATTATGCAACCTCTAGCAACCCTAATGTAATATTTTGCAAATAATTGAACGAGGTAAGATGCAGCTGAAGCATTGAGCAGTCATGTCTGGTATGAGAACAAGTTTGATCAAATAAAATCAACTAAAGGTTGATCTATATTACTTTTGAACATTCAAATAAATGTCTATTTTAAAAAATAAGATTCTGTGGCTGAAGTGTTTAAAACTGCTTACTAAATCATCAGTAGATATTCATTAAAAAGTGACAGTTACTGTATAAATCTATGACATTATCAGCTTCAGGTGAAGCAGATCAATTCTAATAATAACAAATTTAACTTATTTAACTGTATACAAAACAACAAGTAATTAGAAACATATTCATTATCTTTCTCAACTGTATATTATAAAGGAACATATTCTTAATTATTCCCAGAAAAATGTTCACAGATGAAACTGAGAAGGCAGCTATATTTTTCAGTCATAATTCTTGTTATCCCTGAGAGAAATCAAACCCATTCTGTATATTTCAAAGGAAGTTACATTGTGCCACCAATTTATTTGAGTCTCATGGGCTCTGGCAATAAATTAAATGTTCTAGAGTAGACAGACAATTAAAGAAAGAATTTTTAAAAAGTGACTAAAATATTAAAATTATTTGTAGGAATAGCAATTATGTTTTGCTTAATGCTGCAAAAATTACACCTACCAATATTTTCACTTTATAAAACACTAACAATAAATAATTGGGTCTAAGTCAAAGGTCTTATATAGTATCAAGTGTGTCCACATAACAGGTTGCTGGCATAAAACATCAACAAAAATGAGAATAAAGTTAAAGCTGCTTAGCTGTAGTTTCTCTTGTGGAAGACAACGTATCTGTCTATGTGCAATTTCAGTAAATCATTCTTTCCTGCTCAGCAGCTTCAGGATTTTTTTTCATTTTTTTATTTTTCTTTTTGCATTTTACTAGATTTGGGGGCTTTTTTGGTGTTCATTTTGTTAATGAAGCCATATGTGCATGATTACTCTTCTTGACATTTAATACCATTAAGGCCAGAAAAGCTTAAAAGTGAGATTTTCAGTAGGACATTTGGCTTACCCGCATTGCTTCATTTTATTTCCTGATCTTAGAATGTCTATTGTGATGTTAAGGTATGCTATGGTTAATGATACCTTGCTCACCTTTTCTATTAGCTCAGTCTTTTCACAGATCTAACAAAAATTTATACATATCTAAAGATAATTCATCTGAATGAGACAATCTGATAACTACTAAAATTTTTCATTGTTCTGATGCCACTAATTACTAAAGTGTTACTAAACAAAACTAAATGTTATATATAGATTATAGTGAAACAATAGTACTAGACATTGCATGCAATACATTATGAGGTTTAGAAAATGGAGAATATGCTGAGACCTAAACTGAACATGAACAATATCTAATACACGTATTCCTTCACATATAATCATTTTATAATTACAATGGGTGATTTTAACATTGCTGCAACACTAATTTGCTGAAGGCATTGCTCAAACTTGCATAGATTTAGGTCATGAAAAGTATAAAACTGAGAATCTAGTCATTAAACCAAAACTAAAAAGGAAGGCTTTCAGAAGGACTAATTCTCTTTAACACAACGTCCAAATAACCAGCTAAATAATCTTAACCTTAAAAAAACAAACAAACAAACAAAAATCCCAGCCATATAAAAAAGTACCTGCTGGTAATTCTGGGTCAATATGGCCCTCACAATCTAGAGAATATAAAATTTATGTGAGGTTTCTTTCTCTGTGTTTGGCAATAATATTAATTCTTATGCTCCTGTTCTTGTCACAGTTATTTATATGTGCATTGTGAAGAGTTTCTGTTTTAGCAGTTAGATTTTGAGTGCTTTGTCAATGAGAAAGAATAAACAACCAAACAAAACTCTTACACAAAAAATCTTTAGTGATTCTACTGAATTTATTCTCTTATGGACATTAAGGCATTCAAACTAAAAGACATTAATGTTACTAAGTGCTTTTTGAAAAACAGTGTAGCCAAGAAATTACCACAGGTTGTCCCATATCACTGTACCTATGTATTTGTATACAGATATATATGTATATTAAATTCTGTTTTCCATTTACATTATAGAATACATGATAGACTGGAAATGATAATCTGAATTTCCATCTTCAGAAAGAAGACTGCAAAGCTAAACAATCTACAAATCAATAATTGCATATACTTGTTTGTCCAATGAATCTTAATTCAATTATTTTTTTTGGTAACATGTCATGAATGGAACTGCAGCTGAAGTACTCTCCCTGTGCATGATTTTGACAGGCACACATTATGTTTCAGGGGACATTTAATGATATTTGATATGGACCTCATATGCTCAAAAAGGTTGACACCACTTTTTAAAGTGGATAATGTTTTTTAAGCAATTATTAGGGAAGAGCTAAAAATTGGTAATATAACTACAGTTTGAAGCAGAATTGAAGCATGAAAAAGGCCAATAATGTATAGAAATATATTCTCCAGTTTGCTTAATGGGGAATAAATATGCAGTATTGTTATATTTAAATTTGGGGTGTTGTTTTATCATAACACCACAAAATTTTTTCGTTCCTCTTACTAACAGCAGTTTACTTTTTAAAACTTTCTTATTTCTGAAAACTAACTGTCATTGCACAGATAGGTGGAGGAGAAATAGTGAAATAGCAAACTGAGCTGACAGCACAGATGATCTTGGACTCACCTTTGCTGAGTACTGGAGACCTGAGGTCTATCACCAGTATTTTCCCAGAAATGCTGTTTAAAGTTCAGATGGATAATACACCATATTAAATTGTTACAGCTATATAATAACATTGACTGCAACTATAATCTTTTCCAATAACTTTAACATGTGCTTCAGTAGATTCCTTTAAAATAAAAATTAAAAAAATTTAGAAACACAAATAAAATTTTTATTATAAAAGTGTAGTGTTTTTCAATATCCCCAGAATATTTAGAATAGTCTGCTTAAATTGTGAGCAATTAATTGAAAAATGCTGAATTAATTAATGGTGCTAACAGTATCCATAAAGAAGAACTATGGACATGCTTAAAGCAAGAACCATGGCTTGGTTAAAAACTAGGTTAATGAGGTAATCAGCATTGAATAGCATAGCATGACCTTTTGTGGGAAAGGTGTATCTTGCTCTTTGTGCTGCATACTTGTCAGGAAGCACATATGTTATTCCACCTTACGTGAGCTTTGAGGAAAGTATGTGGAAAGATGATAGCACAGTGGCTGAGTTCCTGGGCTACATTTCTTCTGTAATCTTTTGCCTTGTTAGAAGAAAAGTTCTCAGTTTCACAAGGTCAGCAAATACACTCAAGTACTTCAGAAAAAAATTCATGTTACAATATATATCAGCAAAAAAAAATGAAAGTTTAATATTAAGTACATAGGAACTTTGTGAATATATTATGAACTTTCTCAAACTGATATACTGTGTAATTAAAAAAAAGAATTGTGTCTTTATTTGAAACCTCAACATTCAACAACTCCTGACGATACTGTTTATGATAACCATTTACAAAGTAATCAATTTTATCTCACTCTGGGTTAAAAAAAATTTGCTGCCTTATTAAGTTGTGAAATGTGTAAGCATCCTGACTACACTCTGCATGAAGGTTCAAATATTTGTATAAAGTTTTGTATGTGCATTCAAACTTACCTACAAACATTTCCAGAATTTGTATTTTGACTTTCAATGAGTAGATGTTTTTTAGTTCAGTATTTCTGCTAAAACAGTATTTCAGTGAGAATACACAGACGTTTTGAAAAAAAAAAAAACAACTTTCAAAAGCCTTTCAAATATTATTGTAATATATTTTGTATGAGCCTGCATTTCTGTTTTTGTTAGCTGAGTTGTTTTCATAAAGAAATAGTTTTCAGTAGTTTTCAGTTATATACATTTGCTAATCATGTTAAAGTACTATTGGAAGGGTAGGTGTCCATTGTGTTTTAACAGTAGTTGAATATATCTGTTGTTGGGTAATACAAATTTACCTAAATTAATATTTTTATGTTATTTAGAAGGACTATGTATTTTTATTAAAATATTTGCCTGCTGTTCTTAATGTTTTCACTATAACTAGCTTGGATTGAGCTCTGGCAGCTGTGTTAAACTTGTTGATGAAACTATTATGACACTAATTTCTTACATGTGACCTATTTTATAGGTCTATACTTTACACTGGTGTAAAGCATAGGTGCTCTAACCTAGAATTCAAAAAATAGAATTATGACATACCTATCTTCTGCAGTCCACGAGAATCTTCCAACTGAAATTAAGTCTATTGTAGAGAATCTAGTAATGTTCAAGCAATATGGTAGTGTATGGTACAATTATAAAACATATATACATTAATATTAGCACTTTTGTGACATCAGACTTTCAGTTTTCCTTGTCAATGATCTATTTTTTCATTAACTGAAAAATAAACCACCCCCTCACAAAAGCAAAACCAACAAAAAATAAAACCAAAACCAATCAATCAGACAAAAACCACTCAAAAATCCCCAAACAAAAACACACAGCTCTTTTGTTCCTTTAGAAGCCAATAACATTTAAACATTAATTTACCTTTTTTATGTATATACTTATTGCTACTCTCAGAGAAAGAGAATAGCAATATTTGAATAGACCAACATTCGAATAATAGGCTCTTGACACTTGAATAAGAGGTACTTGACTTGTATAACTGCTGGCAGACTATAAAACAGATTTAGACCTTGATCTTTTATGTATTTTAGCACATACTTATAGTTCATTAATTTCATTAGTGCTACGTCTGCAAGACAACACCATAAAATTTAATTGCTCTTCATCCAGCCTTAAGAATACTAAATTTTCTTCTGTCCTTTGCATTCTTTAAGTCTATTAGGTCTAACTTTAAGGAAAGTGATTCTTGCAGCAATTTTTCAATGTAGCTGACATAGATAATGCTGCATCAAAGAATACTACCCAAAATATAAATAGTAGGAATCTTTTTTTTTTTTTTTTTTCCCATGAGAAACATTGAATTGAGATACACTGTCTTTGAACAAAGTTATAATCCAGTTATGTCCACTTCCATGTCAGGGATATTGGACTAAATGGTCTTTAGAATCCCCTTCCAACTCAAATCTTATGATTCTATCATAAATACTACAGGCAGTTAGAAAAAGAAAGTTATTTCTTTCTCTTGTGGTTAGAGAGAGAGGAAAACCAGTAAAATTTCTGGATGCAGAATCCTCACATAAAAACTTATCAGGGTAATTAGTGATGCTGCCAACAAAATACCTGTCGTGGTTAAAAAGTGCTTTCTGTTCCTCATTAACCAAATGACTTTTAGGTTATGCATCATCTCTCTGACAGTAAAGCCACTTTCATGGTTAATTGCTTAAATAAATACATAATTAATGGCTGCTAATAGCTTTATGAATCTATGCAGAAATAATACTGTAGCAACATGGTCAGATTGTCTTGTTAGGCAGAATGTAGTTAGTATATGAAATATATGTTGTTTACTTTTGTTGTTCCTTTTAGCCATATTAAATAAATTATTATTTCCTTTATATTTAAAGAATTTAGCTCTTCTAGGAACTACAAAGAATGCTTTATAACAACCTTAAAATTGTTCATTCTAAACATAAAGAGTTAAGATATGACCACTACAAGAAATAAAACAATCATGTTGTTGAATTGATGCAAAGCATTGTCATCATGGCATATAGTATCATTTGCAGTTTGATGAGTCCTGAATGTTGTAACAATATTGACTGGGAAACAAAAATATTATAGCACTGGCATAAGAATTTCTTAATTTATTTTCCTTTCTATTTTATTCTGAATTTAATTTCCTCTTGCTTCTGTTAACTCTCGTTATTAAGGAAGCAGTACTGAAGGAGTAAAAATGGGATGGAATCCTGAGTTTCTTGAATTAAGGAGGTTTTGCAATGGGTTTAATGGGATTTGTGCAAGGCAAAATATGTGCCATAATTTTACCTGTTGCTATAATTTAAGACCTCTCTGTGTTACAGCTGGTTGAAGACAGGAGAAATATGCATATTTTCAACTTATTTTATGTGTCTAATTATCTTTTACCCTAAAAAGTTCATCATTGGAAGGTCACATTACCTGCTATCAGTCAGGTTTTACTTCTAGGACGAGTTCAATGTAAAATTCTGATAAATGAATTTCCATCTTTTATAAACAAATAAACAAATCTGTTCCTTAATGAAATCCTCAAGTTAACTGAAAGCTGAAATACTAAATGAAGTAAAATAAAACTGCTCACATTCTAATACTGAAATATTATGTCTTAATGCTGAACATTAAATGAAATATTAACACTTTAGGGTGATGGGAAACCTACTGTTAAGTTAGAGAGATTAAAGTATAAGAATTGATTAGATCTAAACTGAGAAAAATTTCAAATACAAGAATTAGCATTCATGATTTCTTGTTTCTCAAGGTATAGCACTTATAGCTATCAATGTGAGAAGGAATAATCCAGTCTGATCTCTAGTAAAAAAAAATTAAAAAAGGTTTTTAACATATTTTCTTCAAGATTAGAATTTTTAGTTGAATTAAAATGATTCTCTCAAAATATATTTCATCTGAAATTGAAGATTAACAATTGTGGAAAACATCACATTATTACTCAGATTGTTTGAATGATTAATTATGATAACTTTTAACAGAATGTTTATTTTGAATGCGAATTTGTCTCATATAAAATTGACTGACATCAAGTCACTCTTTAATCTCTTCTTAATAAATAGGGACCAAACTGTTAAAGTTCTTACAAGACGTGTGATCTTTTCAGAATTTGAATATTTATTGGCAGTTATTTCTGGACACTTTGCAAGTGGTTTTTGGCTCTTGGAGTTTTGTTTTGCTTTTTCTTTTTTTAAGATTAATCAAAATAATTGAGAGTTTTCAATACCAAGTAACATATATCTAAGTTATCTAATATATCTAATACTATAACATAGTAAGATAAGATCTATCATGGCTTTAAAAGGCAAAAATAAAGCAGAAGAAAATGCCATAGTGACAGAAAGTAAAGTTCCAGATTTAATAGGTAAGAGTGTTTTAATGTGAAATGCTTTCAAACTATTTTGATCAAGGGAAATGTGAGATTATGCTATAAATGGAAAAGGCTAACAGCTAGAAATTGGGAATCTAATAGATGGCTCTAGGTGAGATAACAGCTAGAACAAATGTATTCTGGCTGTAGTTTGATTAGACAGGGTAACACCCTTATTGGCTCAAGAATACCAAGGGTGCCAGATAAATCTATAAGCAATCAAGACAACTAAAATCAGAGATCTCCATGAAAACTTTCATGTTATTTTGTAGTTTGTCAAAGGACTGACCAGCTGTAATAATGTTTGTATTATAGCCATCCCATGGAATATCACTCGTGGCTTTTTGATGGTCCCTACTCCTTGCTGTGTCAAACTGCTGTACCATGACAGAGCCTTGCAGAGAGGAAATCACATGAGGAGCAGCTGGGGTCACTTGGTCTGTTCACTCTGGAGGAGACATCACTGCAGTCACAACTTCCTCATGAGGGGAAGAGAAGGGGCAGGCACTGATCTCTGCTCTGTGGTGACAGAACTGGGAATGGCCTGAAGTTGTGTCAGGGGAGGTTTGGGTTGGATATGAGAAAAGGTTCTTCACCCAGAGGGAGGTTGGGCACTGGAACAGGCTCCCCAGGGCAGTGGTCCCAGCACTGAGCCTGACAGAGTTCAAGAAGTGTCTGAACAATGCTCTCATGCACAGGCTGTGACTCTTGGGGCTGTCCTGTGCAGGACCAGGAGCTGGACTGGATGATCCTAATGGATCTCTTTCAACTGAGGATATTTTGTGATTCTGTGAACTCCACTCATTCAAGGAGTTATTTGATCTTGGGGAAGACTTGGTCCATTGGACCCTGTACTTACATCTTGAAAACTCTATATGTTAGCAGGAGTGAATGCAATAATAACTCCATCTATATAATAGTACTGTATGGGAAATGTGCTGGAATACCCTGGATGTATGCTATACCTGAATACAGTTCCCAGATATGCTGAGCTGCATATGCTTTAGTGGACTTCAGAAAAAAGATAACAGTATAGGAATATTCTGAAGCCATTATTATAATGTTCTTATAGTTTCTAATTTTCTGATCACTTACCAATAAAATTCCAGTCAACAGTTAGAAGATGCAGTGTGTTCTAGCAAATAGTGTTTTGCCAGTAAAAAAAAAAGTTTTAAATTTTATTATGACATGACAGAACAGGCTCTCTGTTTCACCCAAGCCTGCCTTGGTCTGAGCTGATTTTCACCTGTTTTCTGAATTGGCTGGTGTCCAGGTGATCACTGCCACCCTTCAGCTATAAGGTCTGTGAATGCCTCCTGTGCTCAAGCCTGAACAAGTGAGGAAGTGATGTTGAGCTGTTGCTCAACTACCAAAAAATCTAGGAAGCAGTTGGAAAGAAACAGATTTGCAGTCCACTTGGGACATAGAAAAAAATACCCAAATGCACTCTATTATTGAGAAAGAAAACATAAGCATTATGGTTTTCCCACCAAACAGCTCAATACTTCTTATAATCCCTCTACTCTTGTCTTGAGAAAAATCACTAACTTTGTCATCCATAGGAGCATTGGAAGCCATAACATAATACCATGGAAGGTGGATGGAATAACTTCTTTCATAGGCATTCTAGGTGGCAATTAATAAGGATTTTCTTGTTATTTTTGGGGCATTGAGTATTAGTACTGTTGTAACCAGACAATACATCTGCTGTGTTTTGATTGGATTGTTAAAAGTTGGCTAATTGTAAATCTTTCCCTCCATACATATGTCTTATTCCTTTTGCCCTTAATAACCTGAGAGTGATATAGTAGAAATGATCATTTTGTGGCATAGGACACAATGAAATATCTCATCACTGATATACAGAAACAGACTTCTTCTTAGGCTGAAAAAGTACAATTTTGCAACATTTTCAATATGCTGCTTGCTTCAGTTCTTCTCATGAACCAAGTCACCCCGTGGAACTTGCAGTCAGCTGATGTATCTGGCAGTGCAGCAGGTACTGTTAGGAAATTCCATTAAAATGACTGACAACAAAAATATTATATCCAAGCTAAGGGCAGGCTGCTGACATATGAGCTTAATGAATGTTAAAGCAAAAATATATTTTATTCCTAGACTTCTTATGCTAAACTCAAAATATCATCTATAAAATTCTGTTATCACTGCTATGTCTGTGTAAGTAGAAGGCTACTGACAAACAAGCCAGATACAGCTGCTTCCCTGTGAAAACTATTTACCTTGAAAGCAGAATGCATGAGCAGCAGGGATCTTCAACCCAAATTTTTGTTTTCCAGGAATTGCTACCAGTAGCAACAGGAAAAACAAGCAGCTGTCTAAAAGCCCACTGGAATACAGAGTGTCATCTGCAAGGTCCATGCCCACATCAAGTGTTTGATATATGATCATGCCAAGCCAGCAGTGATTCTGGTAAACTGGGCATGTAACTGTACTTTGAATGACTTTCATGGATCAGCACATATAGACATGATCTCCAGGCAGAAACTTTGTCATAGTGGTTTCACCAGGTGCTCTAGAAATGCATATACTAACCTTAGCAACACGACAGAATTATGACATTATTTTGTATTCTCTAAACTGAAGGGGTTCAGGCACTGAGGAATTCAAAAAATAATTTAGAACTTTAAGAGAAAAACAAGGTGTGAAGGTAGAAAAATAACTTGTAATAGAAGGAAACAACTCTCTGTGAGGATACAAGGATTGCTTTGCATTGAAAGACAGAGGTGATTTAACAAAAGGGGTCTTAAATAGTGGGTGTTCTGGAGATAGAGACCCTACATACTTACATTGACAAAAGCAGGAGATGGCAAATGTCTCAAAACGAATAATGTCTCAAGATAAGCAAAAAAGATGTCTACATCCAGTATAGATACCATCAGAAGAAAAACTTCAGCCTCAAGCGAGCAACAGCTGATTAAATGTAGGGTGATTGAGAAGTTAACCAGAAGGTTATCTGTGAAAGAAAACATTAGGACAGGCTGGAGACATTTGCTTTAAGAAATTAATTTATGTAGAAATAATAAAAAAAATCCCCAAAAACCATGAATTAGTCTCATCAGGTCCTCAGAGGAAATAACAGGAAAATCTCTATATATATATATAATAATGAACCACTCTGCATGTGAGATGCTGTGAAAAATCCTATTCTATTCTTATTTATTTTCACCCCTTGCTGTATCACAGAATGGTTGAGGTGGTGAGACACTAGAACAGGTTGACCAGAGAAACTGTGGCTGCCCCATTCATTGAAGAGTTTGAAGACCAGGTTGTATGGGGCTTTGAACAAACTGGTCTAGCAGAAAGTGACCCTGTCCATGGCAGGGGTTTAGAACTAGATGATTTTTTAATATATTTTCCAACCCAAACCATTCTATGATTCTATGATAATATTTTCCTCAGAATGCTTTACATTATAACAATGGAGAACATTCCTTGCTTAACCACAGGTTCAACATTTTAATGAGCTGTTATTCTTTGCTATTATGCATGCAGGCAGTATTCAAAATAGTTCAGAGAAAATGCTCTGCTCCAACTTTTAGATATAAATGTACATATTGATTTATACTTAATGAAATACTAAACATAGAAAATACTATGAGAAGAGTAAATTATTCAGAGTAAATTTGACAAACTTGTATAAAATAAATAATGTGTTGTAATTTATGGAAACACAGTTCAACTTAATTTATTCAGAAAATGACTGAACAATCTTTTATGAATGTTAATATTTTCTACATTGCTATCACATGTAGATTGCAGATACTATGAACATTTTAATAATTGGCAAAGGCCATTCTTTATACTAGTAAACAATCTTAGATTGACATCTTTAATGAAAGGCATGGTAACAAAATAATTCCTGAGAGATATATTTTACATGAAACAGGATTCAAAGTACCCTGACATCATTAAAAAGTGCCAAGGCCATGTGTTAGGCCACGTGTTGACACAGTTGTCATTTATGGGGTTTTTTTTACTAGAATGGGGGATGGCAAGTGCCCAAACAGGGTTAGTAGAATGGTCAGTGAGATGTAAGGTGTGTGTGGATGTCAATGCTCTGAATAAATGGTCATGCTACAGCAGTGGTGGGACCTCAAGAAAGAATGGAGAAATCTCTGCTGTAAACTAAAACAGCCACTAGAGACTTTCATTCCCCCCACCCCCCAAGGCCCCCCTCAATTTTTCTCAGCCCTTTGGCATTTGAGATAAGCTTAAGAGAAGATCTAACATTTTTAACTGCTCTAAACAGACTAAAAAACAAATAAATCTGATTTGAAAGATCTGTTATTTGAAGGTGTCCTACTCTGGATTAAAAGCCTGTTTCCACATATTAGCTTTGGTATAGGATCTAAACTCTGGAGACATTAAACAGAGTCATATTTGTATCATTCTGGTCTACAGTGAGAACAAATCCCTTTAGAGAATTTACTTTAGAATTTATTTATTTATTATTTAATTCTGGGGATAAAACAGACAAATGAATCTTAACACGTTAATAAAAAGAGTCAGATAAAACTTAAGAATGAAACAAAGGATAATATTCATCAAACATGCCTGATGTTTTCTTAAAGTAGAGTCAGAATTCTACATAAGATTATGATAAGAGTAGGAAAACAAGGGGAAGAGAATTACTGAAAATGCAGAAATATTTCTGTCTCAGGTAAATCCTGCACTGAATAATTGGTCAACAAGACATCATTAAGTGAAGCAGTATCATGCAAAAGTTCCACTATTCTTGTTCTGATGTGCATATGCACTTTTGACCATTTTTCTGGTCTCAGTAGGTCCTTGGCTTCACCTGCTAGACCTAGTCCATGAGTTTATTCCACAATGCTTAAACTTCTACACAGGCAAGAAGGCAAGAATTAATTGTAAAGTATAACACACAGGTTGATCTACCTGACCCCATAATGCCTAAATTAGAACCTGAAACTCACAATACAGTATAAGAAAGATACAAAACAATAGTTGCCTATGTAAAGATCACTTTAATATCTCAGTTCAATTATCATAACTGAGTATTCATCCATAAATCAGGTCTGTAGTCTATTCTCAATTGGCTTTCAAACTATGATGGAATTCCAGTGCTGTGTATTTTATGGTGCTCTACTCGTTGAAATATTTGTCCAAGTAGATGCTAAAGCCAGAGATGTCTCAAATTTATGTCCCCATGAACAGCAGCATACTCTACACCACTCAAACAGCCATCAGTATGTCAGTTTTAAAGGTGGACAGTACTGAATATAGATGCTTGCAGTTCTCTAAGCTTAGGAAAAAAGTAATAGTCTAGGATTTTAAACATTTCCACAGCTTGTCTGTTTACAGTTATGCTTTTGTTTATGTTTACTTCAGATTTTTATCTGAGTCTGAAGTCCAAACATAAAATGCCTTGTGCCCATAACAGAGCTATTTGAAAAAAATTGGAAATTTCATGCTAACTGATGCAGTTTTGCTGGCATCAAAGATTAATGAATTTACTGTTTTAATTTCATGTAAGTATTTGAGTTCACACAGGTACCAATTTTTAACTGTGAAAGTTTGGCTCACCAATCTCTTTCTAGTTGGCTTAGAAAATTTGGGTTTCTTTCACCCAAAAAGACTCTCAGACAGAGTTGTCTTTTCTCCAAGAGAACTGAGTGTCTCAGTTGTCAGATAATGTGATATGTCAGAACATTTTTTCCCATTTAGTAATTAAAGAATTGGATTTTTATGCGACCATGTCCTATCCAGCTAGCAAAATTATTTCCATTTTACAATAATTTCTACAATCTAATAAACAACCTAAACATACTGTGTCAATTATCTTGCCTACATATTTGACATCAAACAGATGCTTAAGTGTTTTGCTGGCTCTTGCCATAAATGACTACATAAGGTACAGTCAGGGAAGAATCATTTGTTTCTCAGACACATTTTCTGAAAGATTTCCCTAAGACATGCTCTCCATGCAACATGACTTGAGTTTGAAGGATGATCAAACCACAAAACAAGGTATCCTGCTTTTCTAACATGCAGTGCAATCTTTCTTTAAACTGGTACTGAAAGAAGATCCTTGCTGGTACCTGGCTTAGAGACTTGATTTGTAATGTCTTCTGGGTCTCTGACACTAAATCTGGCTTAGTGTTAAGATGCCTAGTCATTTAATGCAGCCTCTTTTATGTCAGTGCACATATGCTCAGCTTCTGATGAAACATTTTTTTGAATATATATTTCTTTTCCAAGACACCTTCCACTTGAAATATTTGGCAGCTGCTTATTTCATTTGGAGGTAAGACAATTGACTTAACATTAGCATATTTAAGGGAGTGAAATAATAGTTTTTCCTTCCTGTATCTTAGAGTGATATCAGCAATCCAGCCTCTTCAGAAAATTTTCATATTTAAGTCCTGATATTCAGCTGTTAAATCTGGATTTGACCATGTCTTGGTATTCCAAGAATTCCTTAATTTCCTAAAACAAAATTGGGGCATTAGTTACATACATTCTGATTTTTTTTTTCTGGCATGCCTGTGAATAAAACTTTGTAATGTTGCAGAAGATCAAAGAATCTGATCATGCACTAATATTTCAACAAAAATAACATTTGGTAAAATGTTCTTGCAGAGAATGTTAAAAGGAAATTGATCAAGATAAAGAGCTTCAAAATATGGTAAAAGGAAAAAGACTAGTTCATTTGAAATTTGCATACCTAAAGAAATCTTATTTGGAGTATACTTATTACAAAAATAAATACCAATTATTACTGCAGCAAAGTGGCTATTGTCAAACAAACCAACAACTTTTCTTATATGAAACGAAATGTTTTCTTCTAAAACAGGTAAAGGCAATTGAGTATATGAAAAAACAATAAAAAGTCAAAAGTTTCAGAAATATCCTAACTCTCTAGATGTTACTCTCATTCACTTCAGATAGAAGTTGAAAATATGAAGGAATTTGCTAGGACAGAACTCATCAATGCCAGAATAATATTTCCTTTGGCTATACCAGGCATGCATGCTACAATATATAAATTAAGAAACAGACATTGTAGAGAAGACTTCAGGAAATCTTAATTTAAAAACAAAACTTTCCAAACCCAAACAATTCACACTGTCATGAGTTGTTACATAAGAGTCCGCCCTTTGTCATATTTTATTAATTAAACTTTATGAACCATCTGTGCAATGTTCTTTGCGAACATTAAAGTGAAATAAACAATTACTTTTATGTTGGTTCATGGTGTTTGGGTGTATTTATAGTACAATAGGGGAGCATAAATATATTAAATAGGAATAGAGATACTAGGCAAGCTATAATTTTTTAATAGATGGACAGATGAACAGAAAAGCACTGTTGAAAAGAACACTCCAAAACTTCTCATTAATTTTCATTATTTTAACTCCAAATTCCAATTTCTTAATCTTTTTACTGTAAAGCCTAAATCTTATATAATTCAGTTAAGTGTATTGTACCTGCATACCTTTTAGATTGTCTATCACTAAATATAAAGGCAGGAAAAAATTATATTGAGAAAATTAAGCCTATTTCAAAATTGCCTCTGAGAAGCAAAATGAAACTTTGATAAAATCTTTACACTGAGACTAGTTTAGGTACAGAAATACCTCAACAGACTTTTCTACAGCTACAACTACTTTTAAAAACTTATTTTTCATGAATCTTTATGATGTTCAGATGATGAATTTTTTTCATCTCCTTAAAAAAAAATTAGGACCAAGAAAAGTTATTGACATTTGGGTCTTATTAAATCTAGACTTTGTACAACACTTAGCTGTGGAAAAACTGATATTTTCTTAAGTCACATTCTGTGACAGCCATTGTGAAGACAATAACAAAAACTCCTCATCAAAAATAAAACACGGGGAGGACAACTGGTGAAAATGCCGAATATTGATAAATACAGCTAAAATTATCTGCACAGACAGAATAAATTATTGTAGTAACTTTCCTTGCCTTAAAAACTCCTCAGCCTGCAATGAAATATCTCACAATTTTTGCCTATATTTCGACTCAGTAATTATTAAAAGTTTGGGTGATGATTACAGCTATTAAATTAAAGCTGTGTTAGTGGAGTCTCCACCTGGTGCTGCAGGTTTGAGCTTTAGTGGTTCCATCAGCACTTGGACTGTTGAAGCTCTTTCCTCAGTCTGTCCTCAGCATCCTTGAGAGATCCTTGCCACAGAACAGCCTGTCTGGGTGCTCAGACAGTTTGGGCTGCTCCCAGACAACATCCAGTTCCAAATTTCCAGTGTTTTCTTTTAATGCTAACACTTCCACATTTCAACTAGCACTGTTGCTCAGTCAGTTTCAGAAAATATATCAGTCTGGGTAATAGTTCAGCCACAGTCCAAACCAGTATTAATTTTCAGCAATATTGTTCCACCCTGTTAAGGCACTAATATTCAAAATCTTATTATCTTAACTTACATTAAGGCAGAAAGAAAGGCTAATGGCATGGAACTGGCTAAGTGGTGTGTGGATGGGCTAGAAGTTGTGTAAGGTTCAAACCCAGGAAGAGGAGTGGTAAATGTCACGTGCACAAGATTCACTTTTGTGCTTGGAATAAGATACCTCCTTCATTCTGGACATTCTGCTTTCACCTCTCAGTCTGAGTCCACCTTGGCTGTTCTCTGCATGGCTTTGTCCTCAGCACTGTGAGAGAATTTGATGCCAAAGTGGCAGATTTTTTATGATTATACTGTTCCTGTCTTTTCAGAAGTCACTATTAGCTCAACATGTTTACCACCAAGGGAGGGATGAACTTTCTTTTAAAGATGATTGGCAATATCAATGAAGTAACACACAACTTATTCTAAGGTAAATTTGTATTTTGAAAACCTTGGTCGCCCCACAGTCAACCATTTATTATTGAATAAATAATTACTTAATTAATTATTATTCTGCTAGTATACATCCCATTTTTTATGATAAGCATATGCAAGCAATATAGACATTTTAGAACAACTGGAATTACATGTATACAACTGACTGATTAATTACATAACCAGTGAAAAGAGGTGAAGATATCAGTTATCATATTTTATATTTTATTCGTGCAAAACAGAAAGAAATTTCATTTTTACTTTTATTTTTTTATATACTTCTGGAAAAAAAGTTTTAAAAGAAGCAAAGAAACTAAAGAGAAAGACACAATGGAGCTTCTGTTATTACCCAGCAGGAAACATGTACAGACATGATAGAGGCAAAGTTATTGTACAGAGGCGAAGTTATTTCAGTCACCTTTTGGCTGTCTGAATATTTAAGAATTCCATGGAAGTGGTATGAATTCTCATAGAGGGAGATTGAACTGATGTTATTTCATCAGAGAAAGAAGGTGTTGTAGAACTTTAATCTTTGGTTTTATGCTCAGAATTTTCTTATGGATAAAGGAGAAAGAAAGAAGCATATAAAGACAAGAATGTAAAATTACTATTCTTGAAAACTTTATGATTTAATTGCAGAATTATTATTAGTCAAGATGCATCTGATACAGAAAAAAAATTAAATAAAAACAAAACAAAGGAAAGAACACCATTCTTACGGACAAAACATATTAATAATATTAATAATGCCACAGTTAAAATTGTTATATATATCCTATAAAACAACTCTGCCTTTATCTGGAGTTATGGTCAACCTTCCCCAGCCCCTCTGAGGTCAAGGAAAAACAAGGCTCACCACCAGGCACATCAAGACAAGTTCAAGCAGAGCAATCCTGGCAAATCTTCATCCTGAGGCCTTGCAATCTCAATGCACCACCTGTGGCCTGTAACAAGCAGTGGCAATATTAATAAATAAATGAAATACAATGCACACAAAATAAATACAGCATGCTTGGGAACAGAATAGCAGTTTTCAAACATGCATGTCAAAGATTAGCTGTTCATCTTCTTCAGCATATTTTCCCTGCTGGGGCTCTTATCAAGTACAGAATGCAAACCCTCTTCTGCTCTCCTCTTTTAAAAAATAAACAGTTTGGGAAAAAAATTAAAATGAGAACCAGAAACACTCAGTACAAGAGTACCTAAACAATACGATGCATCACTGAGGATTATATAACTTTTTGTCTTCTGAATCAGTAACAGCTCTTGCCAAATCTCCAATAATTCTGACAGTGTTTGGTTTTGTTTTTTTCAATTAAAGGAGTCAAGTGTTATTCAGCTTCTAATTTTTGTAATTAATACATCAATATGGAATTCAACAGAAAATCAAACATATTCTTGCCCAGTAAGTAGCAAGAGTCTATTTTGTGTTTTAAATGCTTTTGAGAACAAAACCATGTTTTGAATTCCCTAAAAAGTTATATTTATAATGTTCATTATACAAATTGAACATTTCTTGCTGGGCTGTTTTTCTATGGTTACCTAATGTTCACATTATCTCAACTTCAGGTGGGAAATAATCCTGAATAAGACTTGAAAATAATTTCCAGTTTTGTCCTAACTCCAGGCTCACTGAAACTATTGCATGTTTGTTAATTCTGGTTAGCTTTGGAAAAACACTGCTGCTTCCCAAAACATTCCTTCAGAAATACTTTTTAAAAGAAGGTTTGAGGAAACCACAAAATTAAGGAAAAATCCAAAACCCATCAAGCAATATTTTCTTAATTTCTCAGAAAACACAAGATGAGAATTATCTGATAATTACCAAAGGAATTAATTATTTTACTTTTACTTTTACTTTTGAGTCTGCCCAGAAGGATTGACTGTTTGACATCTTAACCTGCCCCATGATTGCATTTCTTATTTATTTCCAAATGAAAATACATCTTTTTTGAAGAAAACAACAGTTCCATTCTCTGCATCTTCATCAGAAGCTCTGATAAAATTCAATGCTGAATGAATATTTTAGGTAGGTTTTGTAAGCTATGGCATACATTTCCATTAGAGCAGCTGTTGAATTTTAATCTACTGATTAAAAAATGCAGGAGATTGCAGAAGAAAAGTGTCAGTAATATTTCTACCTCATGCTTGAATAAAATTTTTGTAGGAATCATCCTCAAATATAAAGCAGGTCTTAAAAAAGAAACAAAAAAAGCTTCAATTAACATACTAATGAAATAAAAGCACTTGCAAGAGTTTTACCTGAACATTGATGAAATTTTCTTGACAAAGATAAATGAAATGGCTGGATATTTCTTTCTATTGTTTTATTTATTTAACTTTAATATGAGTACTGAAAAGTTTGATATTTCATGTTCCTTAACAGTAGAAGGGAGTTAAATGAGAAAAACAACCCTTCTACATCAAAAAACAGCTATACCCCTTGCAAAATATAAATTATGACCCTACTTAACATTGAAATTGCATTCTAAGAGTATTCGGTCTTTTATTCCTCAGTAAGCTTCACAGTTTTAATTTTTATTAGAGAATTATAATACGATGTTTTCTTTTTATTTATTTATTATCACTGTTGATTGATATGATGCTATTATCTCAAAGATATAAAAATATCAGTAGAATTCAACTCATCTTACATTTTTGCAAGTAATTTTTATAGTTTTCAATTGAAGTTAAAGAAATAATATTCCTGAATCTGTTTCAAGACAGCATACTACATATTTCCTGTGAGTTGCAGAGAGTGATCAAAGAGAGAAAATTTAATTAATTTCAGTGGTAGTCCTAACAGAGTTCATACCAAAATGCAGTGAAGAAGAAAACCAACCTTTGGCCAAGCAGCATCATGTCATCTGAACCACAGCAGGGAGTGCCATGTGCAGTCATTTCTTGAACACTCCCAGGGATGGAGTGTCCACCACTTGCCTGAGCAGCCTGTTCCAATGCCATTCCAATTGCAGTAAAGAAATTTTTCCTAATGTCAAATTTGAATCTCTCTGAGTGCAGCTTAAGGCCATTTCCTCCTGTCCTGTTGCTGTGCAGCCTTGCACCAAAACTAGCATTTTCACTTTTAAATCTGGCCATGGATTTGAAGTGAACCAAGCACAAAGCACGTAAGATGTGGCTTTATATAAAATTTTGAAGACTCAATATTTTAACTTTTACTTGAATATCAATATAACTTTTTTGCCTGTGTAGAAGCTCTTCACACTTGCCTCTCATTTCCATGGCTTTGGTTAACTCCAACTTGTCAGCCTTAGTAAGTTTTTTTCTCTCTTCTATTGCTACCTGATTTAGTGAGGAAGAATGCATAAGTGGCAGCTTGTTTCACACTAATGTGTATATTCTAATGACTGTAAATTTTGATCTTGTGCTACATGTGAAGAAAGTGGGTGGACTTTGCTGGATATAGTTATTTTTGCTAAAAACGTGACATTGAAATATCATTTCAGCAATGCTTGAAGCATAAACCTACAGCCACAAGAATTTAATGTACTGCAAGTCAATTTCTCACAGTAAACTTAAGTCAGACATTGTTCCTTTTTTAATGATATCTCACAAACATGGCATTTGCATCAGACTCTTTTTTTCCTGAACTAAACTTTGAATTTATTGCTCAGAATATAAACTAATTAATTAATTATTTTATTTTATTACCATTTACAAAGGCATCTTGTAAACCACAGATTTGTGATCTCTCTCATGTAGAAATCAGTACTGTATATAAAATCCTTCACTATATTCTCTTTTAATTACTGGGTTTTTATACCAACTATGTAATTTAGCTATTTTGCTTTTATATTTGAAATAAAAACAAACTTTACCATTTTCAGGAAATCAGTGATAGTTTAATAAGTTAATACTAATTATTATTAGGAAAAAAAGGAAATATCAATCAATCCAAAATGGCTTTATTCTGATTTTCATAACAAGCCATCTTCAGTCACAAGGCTTTAAAACAATTCAAAGATTTATGAAATAATCAATCTTCATTTGAATAAATTCATTTGAGGCTTACATCCAGTCAAGAGGAGGAGAAGTGTGGAGGAAGAAAAATCTTGCCCAAGCAAGTGATAATTCTATCTATTACATATTGAGACACTCAGTCTGTATTATCTTTTGTGAAGTGTTTTCCACAGTGCTTTTTAGGGAACTGAACCTTTGGAGGTGAGGTTGGAGCTGTGAGTTGGACAGCCATTCTGTGATGAAGGCTGTATGGAACTTGTTCCCATGCTTCCTTTTTTCTGTGCTAATGGGCTTCTCACTGCTTAACTGTGACATATGAACACCTACTCCTGAATATTTTAAAATTGTCCTAAGCATCAGACAGAAATGCTTTCAATTATTTTTCACAGTTTTTCTGAAAGAATTTTCATGTGCCAATTACCTGGGAGAGTCTTTGGTTTGGAAGATCAAATTGTTTTCAGAGACACTAGACATTCAAACAGTGAAATATATTTATCTCACTTTGCCCCTGATTTGTCCCTGTCCTTTTCTGAACATTTATATTCTTTTGTCATAATTTTCAGGTTTGATTAATTTAATTATATGCTTTTAAAAATTTAAATATTTAATCTGATGGCAGATATTCTACATGATAGGAGCTGCTTCAAACATATAAATCACTACTGCTTATTGTATGGTCATCCAATTGCTTTCAGAAAAGCTCTGTGTTAAAGTCTGTCTAAAATAGTGCTGGTTTTCATGCCTCAAAATGCCTTCATGCTTTGACCTAAACTGTTTTAAGGTATAATCTTGTTATTTTTTCTGTCCTATCACAGAGATTAAAATTGTTGACTATGAATAGATAATTACTTTAAGAAGGTGAAGGAGAAAAGCCTGAGACATAAAGGGTTTTTTTTCCATTTTGTCACTTCTTTCATATGCCCCTGAGCACACTCTAAACAGGATTAAAAAAGTTTTATGTAACATACCAACATTTGGTGATGTTTCTCTTGTACCCTTAACTTAGCCTACTATATGGTAAACATGATTGTGGGGTTTTTTTCTAAAATATCTTAGATATTCTTTTTCCTTTTTTTACCTTTTTACATCAGTAATGAATACTGGTGCACAATCTGTAACTAAGAAAATGATTTCTTACAGACAAGGTTTTGTGCATGACACATTACCTTTTGTTAACCACCAGAGTCCATTTTGGAAAAATCTCTTTGTGTAACTCATTGTTGAGTAAAGAGTAAAATGGCATGCAATTTAATCTGGTTTATGGAAATACAAAATGTCTCAAAGTTAAAAACTTGGTAGTAAATATGTTTGTTCATCATCACAGGACTAGGGCAGTTCTTGTTTTTCATAAATGTTATTTCCAATGCCCTTTTTGGAATAAAGCAAGGGTTTGGAAATTACAGCAATTAAAAATCTTAGCATTTTTCTAAGTTTACACACTTTTTTTCAATTATTCCAAGATACTAATTGGATATTATTCTAATAATATAATAGAGGTAGAATGAGCTACTCATAAATTATCCACTACATTCATCTAACATATTTGCTCTTTTGTAGCAGTGATAGTATTTTGCATCTTATTTACATATGTACATGAAAATGCAATCACTATGTGTTTGTTACACAAACTGAATCTTCTCCTAAAAATATGCAAATTTATGTTTTCAAATTTACTATGAGAAAAGTCTTACTAGTCAGACACACTTTCTTAGTAGATTTCACATCTTACACTTTCTTTAGGGCAATTAATCTGATTGAAATACTTTTTGTTTCGTGCTTCTTGCTTTGGAGGGGATATATTGCATCAAAGATTTTCTATGATTTTGGAATGTGGATGACCAGGTTGGAGTGGCCAGTCTATAAAGTAGAACAGAACCATTAAATTTCTAAGCATCAGTAACCTGTATGTAGCCATATTTAGTTTACATTTTGCTTGGTTTTATTCCATCAGGCTGTAAAGCAGGGTTGAATTTAATTAATTTTTTGTTCTAGTACTGATTGTTTTAACCAACACCAAAAGCCCTGTTTTTGGGGGAAGTTGTCAATGGCATTGACATTTTACTTGCAAGCATTGATTAAGGTCAAATTCTTATAAAATTATATAATTGTATAGTTGTACAGGGACTGGGTGTGATTCATTATGAGCTGATACAAAATACTGAAACAATGTGCTAAATGAATATATACAGCTACAAAATGCCAATACATTCTATCAACTCTATATGCTTTGCTGATGTTTTCTCTTAATTTCTGCTTTGCAAATGAGTGTTTGTTTGAATGCAGAATTATTTATCAATTTCCCTTTTTTTAATCATCTCTTTTTTCTAATACTACATGGAATCACAGAAAACCAGGAAATGCAGTATTTTGTGTCAAAGCATTAACTGCACATTGCTGCTGACTTCTTTAATGCTGTGTCTGAGAAGTAACTGAAATGTCATATTCACTGATATCTAACTAAGTATATCACCTATGGAACATAAATAAATGCACATATCCATTTTCAAAAATATTTTAAAATATGATAGGTTTTTTTTTGTTTGAGTCAGCTTAGTTTGCTGATCCAGTGATATTGAAGTGCCTAAAGTATAATCTTAATGAGCTACCTCAAATTTGAAATTCAGTTCAGGTCTGTAAGTCAGATCAAAGGTCACAAGTCAGTTTAGATTTTCTGTTCCTCTTTTTTAAAAATTTCTGGTTACTTTTTAAAACTTCGTGTATTTTTCCCTCAATTACTTTTAGTCTTTTGACTTATTAAACACATATAAGAAGCTGTTTATTGCAATTCTCGTAGATGGAGATGTTCATTTTTACTCTTTGACAATTTAGTTAAGCATAGCCACATTGCAATTCCCTTATTCTTTACTCTTTCTGTTCTGAAAGAGCTAATGATGACACACTTCTAAAAGTCTAGAACTAGAGAATGTGAAAACAGCAGGGAAACAAGTTACAATGCACAGGGAATATGGTAGAGATACCATTTTTAAATACTCAAAGCTTCACAGGATTAGATTTTCATATTTATTAACAATTAGTGACTTGTGGTCATTAAAAAAAACTATCTTCAGACACAGATATTCTGTACTAGTTAAAATATGTAATGTTTTTTTCCTCCAAATATGCTACATACATTTTTAGATTTCTCAGTAGGGAATTAGTAGAAATTTTAGTAACAATGAAAGGATGATAACTGGGTACCAAGAACTCATTTAGAAATGTTTGTTGTTACTGCAAGTTGCATGATAAAATTTTGCAAATACTGATGCTGTTCACTTTATAAATATAACATTTTCATTAACCCACAACATTTTTTTAAACCAACCAGAAAAGTAAGCCCTATGCAATAGTTTTAAAATCTTAGGGATGGACAGCCATTGCTTGAGAATTGTGATGATACTTCTAAAACTTTTAACCCTTTGTTGCTGTTAAATTAAGAATTTAATATATAAGATTATGTTTCTTTTTATATTAACATGGAAGGTGATCATAGCTATCTCCCATAAATCCTATTATTTATTCTAAATTCAGTCTTGGATTAAGATGCTGCATCCATTCTTCAGTGCCAGTTACTGAAACAGAGTTCTTGCATTTAAAGGAAGAGAGCCCATGTCTACCAGTTTTGGACAGCCACAGAAGCTTTGAGATTTGATAACATATAAAATAAGATAATATTTTTCCCTTAGCTGTCTCAAGTCGTTAAATAGTATGTGAGTAGAGGAAATTTTTGGCTTTTAATAGTGAAGATTTTAAAAAGCTTAAAGAAAGAAGCTGTTCTCAGTTTTACCTATTTGTCACTAGCTCAGGAAAATGCACTTGGTAATAAATAGGTAGCTGAGGAAGTCCCATTCTGTAGGGAAAGCAATGCACCCTTTCTAAAAAATTTGGAAATAATTTTGACTTACAAAATTATTAGAATATGTAAAGCAAGCTATATTTCAAAGCTTCCAGCTAGAGAAATGAACACTCTTTATTTTTTCACTATTTGATGTCAGTTCCTATTAGTTCTAAACATAATGAACAGTGATTAGTATTTGGTGTGTTTATCCAGATTATGCTGTTATCTCTGTTTGGTTCTTTGCATAAGTTTTTTTACTTTAATCTCTGGTGCAAAGATTGTGCGGTGTTTCAGATGCCAGTAGGGGCTAAATGCCATTCTTGGAAAGATATGCTTTTGAACTGGCAAGAAGACCATAATTGGCACTGAGAGTAAGTAGTTTTTATGTCAAGGTTGTCAAACCTATTTTGCTGCTAGCTCTTGGCTTGAATTCTACTTAATGCCAGATGGTATTGTTTTTAAAATGTTCTTGAATAGAGCAGATCATTAATTCCCCCTGGATTTTCTCAGACACCTTATATGATGAATTTTCCTGCCCACATGCCTCTGCAGTCTGTGGTAGTCTGTGGTATTTCTTCCTTTTCATTGTGCAGAAATCATGATTCATTCACATACCCTATATAAGGTATGCAATATAAATACATGTTCTTTATTTTTTGAGGTTAACGTTGCGTTTTTCAACATGCTATTATTTGCAGGAGTAGTTGGCATTACTGAGACACCCAAAAGTGCACCTAATTGCCTTGATTGTTCCTAAAAATCAGCTAGAAAAAACCGTTTAGTGATATAAAATACTCTTGGTTTTGTGGCTAGGCAGTTATCTTGCAGTGTGAGAGAGCTGGCACACGCTGGGTGGGTGTTCTCAAGTCCCTCAACCCAAACCACTCGAGGCTGATTCTCCAATGCCCCACATATTGTGCATTTGCACACTGTGTGCTGGATACCAGATTGCACTAGCAAATTCCCAGGTTTAGGGCCTGTGAAAGGACGTCTTTGTTAGAAATGGTGGAAATCAGTAGCAATGTTTCCTTTGCCAAGAAAACATGCAGTTCATGTTAATAAGAGGGCCCCATGAGGTTGCCAAGGTAGGCACTGAATTGCTTGTCACTGCTGGCAGAGTTTTTAATGATTAAAAGCTGCTTTCTCTTTTCCACTAAGAATTTGTGAAGTAGTAATGGAAATTACTCTGTCCTTCTCTTGTGGGGAAACCAATCAAAGAGGCACCAAGTTAAAATAATATACCTGGCACCTGTACATCTTAATTTTTAGTCCAGTTTCTGTTAAGCATATTATATTTTACTAAACTTAAGGAAACCAAAGGTTTCAGGTACAAAATTAAGATGCTGAATATCACTGGGTTTGTGTAGACATCACTTTCTGGTTTTGAATTGTTGTTTATGCTAAATACCTCATTATTTCTGTTTGAAATCTCAAAAACTCTACCAAAGATACTTGTCAACAGCCTTGAGAGCATAGTGACTTAAGAACAGCTGGTTATTAGGAGTTTTTGTCAAGTGAGATTTAGTGGAAAGGATTAGAACATCTTGTGAAAGATATAAATGTCTTGTAGAATTTTGGGGTTTATTATTCTTAGGATTAAAATAAACTTTTAAGCGACACCTCAGAGTTTGGCTGGAGTTTTACCCAAGAAGGCAGAATCTGTGAACAGCTCAGAATACCTCTAAGAGTATGTTCTGCTGTAACCATACCATCACACTCTCAGTAAACAGATTTATATTTTTTGAGAGAGATAGGGAGAGAGAGAGCAGCTTCTTCCCTCATTCAATTTTCTCCTTCAGATTCTTGTGTCAGGTAGGCAGCCACAGCCTTCAGAAAGATTTTTCTCAGTTGTTCTTCAGAAATAAAATTGTGATTTGTTTCTTCCTGTAAATTTAACATTTCTGAGCTATAAATTTCAAAATGCACTTAAAATTTTAAATATGGTGTCATGTCTGTGGCAAGGTCGATGAATATTGTAAAGTAAAATGTTAAAACTTTGAAGTGTGTGATGCAGAAGGGAAAAAAAACCCAGTCTGCTCTGAAGCAGGGGTGGCATCAATTTTGAAGTGTTGCCATATTGAGTTCCACTATGTTGGTTCCAGTTTAGGAGACAGATATATTCCTCTCATTTTTTCAACCTCTCAGCATCTGTATTGATTACCTCACATGAAATTGACAGCATGCACAATTTCATTTGTGCTTCTACAGGCTGGTTTTAGTTTGGTCATATCATTAAAGTCACAGAGAAACCTCCAAGGTTCTTTTCAGTGTAGTTTTATAACAAAGGACATTGATATTTTAGTTTCAAATATCATGATATTTTGACAGGCAACTGTAAGAAAATCATACCTGTGGGTATTTTGCTACTATCTAGTTGAGTTTATTATTTCAATATTCCATTTCATCCCATCCCATTTGTATTTGGTATACCAGAGAGAATCCTATTGTTTACAATGAATATAAATCTAGTGTTTATTATTCCTGGAGGAATTTTTTGTTTGTTTATTAAATTCTTTGTGGATGACATTAAGACTTAAATAAAAGAGTATTCATTTGCTACTACTAAGCAAGGACTGCATTTACAAGCAAATATCTTTTGATTCTGACTGTAGAATCATCTTGCATTTGAATTCTATTAATTAAAAGCAAATAAACAAAAATCTGAAGCCCCTGAAGGAGTTAGAAAAGTTTTCTTTGATGGAAAAAACCTTTTGCTAAAGCAGTATCAGAATAGTCATACATTTAAATTGTAAATGAAAAATCATATTAAAGTATTTCTTGTGGACATCCATTTCAATCTCTCTAATAACATAAGCAGCTGAAATAGCCAACTGTCATCCCAGCATTTCCAGCTCCTCAGTCATGAGCTGTTTTGCATGCAGATACACAGAATCTCTCACACAAATTTGTCCTAGAATTTCCAAAGTTCCTAGCCTTATTTGCTCTTTCATGAGACTGTGGTTTAGAAAATATTGCTGTTGATTTCTCTTTATCAGGCAAAAGCATAATGATCCAAACAGAGTAGATAGTTTTGCCATGATAAATTTCTTTTTATCTCAGTCAAGTAAAAAGTACTTTGAAATAAGAAAAAATTTTACTTGGAAAATACTGTCTTAAATTTAGAATGTTTCTAAGCTTTGTTATTCATGGTAACAATTTTTGTATACTAGACTATAAGCCTAAAATATTGCCACTGTTCACAAATGGAGCCTTGTTTGGTGTCCTGGCAATGGAGCTGAGGGAAGGATGGTGGAAATGGCAGGGCTGCCACTGAAAAACAACACTTTGTCTGTCTGGGATGTAAAAAGGCACAAAATGTGTGGTTTACTATTGGCTTCTGGAGAGTAACTCATTTTATCCTTGTAGGCAGCTGGAGCTGGTGTTTTGCCTTCCCCAGTCGCTGTGTGTGCACCATTACTGGGCTGTCTTTAGCATCAGCCCTAAAATTCATCTTGTAAGATCCTGGCCCAGAGCAATAGCCTACAATTATGTATCCAAGCTCTGCATTGAAATGCAAAGGCAACATAATGCCTACTTTCTTTTGAGACTTTCCTTGAAATAACCAGCAAATAACTAGTATCTAGCAAAATCAGCTGTTGAGACAATGTGTAAGTTACTGCCATAGAATTAAAAGAATGTGAAGAAAGAGGGAACAATTTTAAATTTAAATGAAAGAGTAATTAAAATAAGCACTGAGATGCCATGAAAACTTGAGATCACCAATGTTTTAAATAGTTACAGTTTGCTTGTCTTGGAATACTTCACTCCTTAATTATATATTATTTCATGGAAAGTCATCCACTTTTGTCCATATACTTGAAATATATTTGGGTTTTATTAATTCTGCTGTAAGAAAACATATTCTTCTGTTTGGAATCCAGTCTTTATTCCACTCACACTGACCATTAGGCTAACTTAGAAGAAGTATATTTACTCTGGTATATTAGAATATCAAACTTCTTTAAAAATATATAAGTATTATTTTTGATTTTAATACTTCATGTGAGACATTAAACAGATTTAATAAAACAATCATTCTGAATAATACTTTCATATTCTAATGTTGCTGATTAATGATACAGAACATCAAAAAGATTTGGTAATGCATCAGTTTAATGTATTCTTGTAATGGAAGCTCTTAGTCACTAGTTTTTTTTTGTAGCATGTCTTGTTCTTTCAATAGCTGTCATTTAAACATGAAAGGTTCTTGTACTGCATTGCCTTAGGATATAGTTTTCTAAATAAATGATATCTAGTGTAGAGTGGTGAAGTATTGGGCCAATGGGGGTAAAATGCTTATGGAATATTGCCAAATTAAAATGGCAGCAGTTGAATCATCATTAGTACAGGATAAATTTAAAATGCCATACAACTGTTCATGATTTAAAAATTAAATTTGAAATTCAGAATTCTGGATATTAAAACTATTTGTTATTTTTGTCTAGTTAAGTGCTTTTCAGTAGCTTTCTGTATCCATTTTTTATCAGAACTGAAGTTATTCCAAACCCACTTCTGCAAGGTTAAGCTTTGTGTGCTGGTTTTGTCTGGGGCAGCAAATTTTATTCACAGTGTCTGTGATTTGGATTTGGGCTGAACACGGGGTTGATAGTACAGAGATGATTTTGGTATTGCTGAGCAGGGCTTACACTGAGCCAAAGCCTTTTGTGCTTTTCACAGCCACACTGGTGATGGGACTGGGAGTGTGTGGGAGGCTGGGAGGAGACACAGCCAGGGCAGGTGACCCACACTGACCCAGGGGATATTCCAGACTGTGTGAGATCTTGCTCAACGTGTAATGTCAGGAGAAGCAGCAGGAAGAGGAGGATATTTTAAGTGATGGCATTAGTCTTCCCAAGGACCTGTGAAGGGGCCCAGCCTGAACACCTGCCTGTCCATGGAAGTGGAGAATGAATTCCTTGTTTTGCTTTGCCTGTGTGTGTGGCATTTGCTTTTCCTATTAAACCGCCTATATCTTAGCCCAGGAGTACTCAAGAAAGTGAGATACACAAGTTTATACAATCTGCAAAGCAGATGGAAGGAGTTACAAGTGTAGCAAAATGAAGAAATTACTATTTTTCCTAACCTTTTTTCATTTTATAGGCAATCATGAAAAGATGTAAAAGTCAGGTCCAGTCAGAGGGAAGGTCCATCAGCTTACAATTTTTTCATTTCTTCTCAGACAAACTGCTGAAGCATATTTCTTGGAAAGAATAAAAAGAAAAGACACAATGCTGAATTTAAAAAGACACATGATGACAACTGGGCTTATTTAAATGCTTAAATAAACCCCTGATTATTTATTGAGGAAAACTTTCTAATAAAAACAAAGGTTAATAGTGAAATTTGCACACCAGCTTAAACCATAACAAAACAAATCACTGGGAACAGCTGCCTTATAGCCTGAAGACCTTCAATTAAGACTCCTCAGGGAGATATCAGAGATCCAGATTTACATTGCTCTCTTAAGTAATTAAAAAATAAGAATGGGAATTTGAACTACTAGGTAAAACTCATTCTTTTTGGAATTAGTAAAATATTCAAGAAATAATAGTAGGGTCTGAGGATCACTATATAGAGTTATAGGTGTCCCATTGCTGTATTCTATGTAAATGTAGACATGAACTGCCTTTTAAAGGAGAGTAACAGCACAGAGAAAATAAACTTGACCTTTTAAATTTAATAGCATAGACACAAAGAATGAACTAGGATGGTATAGTAAGGTCTCCTCACAGTCCTTGAGAGAATTTGTATGCATATGCTGGCAGGTGAACTGTAAGTTAACAGCAAACCCATGTGTTTTCCTGTTGGTTACTCTGCTTTTTTCTATGCACATTTACCAGTGGTCTATGTACAGTTTAAATACTTGTTGCAGCTTTAAAAAGAAAACATCTTATATGACAAAAATTTTACTATTTTGATGAAGAACCTGAAGCACCATAGACCATTCATTTTCAATTCAGAAATGAAAATTTGCATGTTTGCACATTTATTTAATTTAGATCAGCATAATTTAGGAAGTAAGAGGAGTTAATACCAAATAAATCACTTATTCATGTCTCAAGGCTTACAGCAACTTTTGAGTTTGTCTACCTTTTAATTTTGGATTGTCACTTTTTCCTCTTGAAAGGTCTATGCTGGTCACTATAATATTTGACAATCTCAAAATTGTTTATACAGAAACTTTTCTGAGAGGATTATTGACTCATATTTTTAAATATTTAAGCTTATTCCATGATGCTTCTTTAGAAATCACTATGGCACTTTTTTTCTTCTGGGGACTTTATTCTTCAGTCTTATTTTGTTTGTGTTTGCATCTTAGCTGTCTTTCAGTGTGGATTTGTATTTCTCTGTCTTCTGGCAGAGAACATGAATTAGTTAGGATCAGCTCTTTAGATGCTAATTAACCACTTGTCTTGATGATGGCTTGATGGACAGTTCCTGATTTTCTTGTATTCATCGATCACTCATGCTCTAGTCTTCTATTTTCTTCATGTTTGTTGTTTTATAAAGTTTGTACTCTAGATAAAATACAGAGTGATTTGTATAAAACATGTCACTGCAAAAGCATAACATTACTCTGATTATAAAACAGCAGTAAAACCTGAAGACCTATAACTCACCCAACTAGGTATGTTTGTATGGGAAAAACAAGAAATTAATTTTAGAAGGATACAATATGTATAGAGATTATCTGGAGTATTACCATAAAATTTTGAATTATAATAGGTGTAAACATGGTACAAGCCACATATTGTTGATGATATAAAAGAAAGAAGTAATGGCAATTATTCATGCCACGTACAAACATAAGAAAAAATGAATATTTCATATAAACCTACAGAGAAGCATATTTGTAAATGTGAATAGTCTGAGAGGAAAAGTTGGGCAGCTTTTCAAATACCAATGATTAATATAAATTCACTGGTGTATTTATTGGAATTACTTTGGTTTAAGGAAAATGAGCCATTAGAAAGAAGGAAATAATTTTGTAAACAGGTACACCTGAGGATGGGCAAAGAAGAAATGACAGGTTCAAATTCTTCTTGGGACATTTATCAAGAACTTTTTAAGATTTATATTTATGACATACAGAAGCAATTCATTGTGTGATAATAACATAATATAGACTTTAATTTTTGAACACAATATTTAGTGATATTAACTGCCAGAAGAATGTAAAAAAAAAATTAAATTATATAAAAGCCATGTCATAGTCTACCTGTGCTTTTGCAATTATATTGTCAAACTAATGTTTCCTTGTATGTAATTATTTTCACATTGAATCAGGAGACTGAGATGTTACTAACCTTTTAGACATAAGTCTATTTTTTCAATTTTCCATTTGTTTTTGCCTTTCTAGTTATTGTGAATATTTGCTGAATTAATGAAATAAGGTACTTAAAATATAATACCATATAAAAATTTTAGTGCTTTTTAAATGCACTTCTATTGTTACTATTTTCTCTTTTCTCTTGTTCTTTTTACATAGAAAATAATGAACAAAATCTAATTATCCTTATATTTCTCTGATTCTCTCCCAAATACATGAGTAACAAATTATAAATGTCATGCTGTTTACTCACTACTACAGCATAATAAATCCACTTACAATCCTCTCAAACCCCAGTGATTTTAGCATTTGTGACAGTAATGATGGTAGTCATTGACCAATAATTTAATCTTAGTATTTCAGTGTGAGATGGTAGACCATAGAAAACCAAAGAGCAATTTCTGGATCTCATCTATTTTTAGAGCTGTTATTGAGCTGTCCAGAACTTGAAGTCTATTTATCTAATCAACTGTGAAGCAATTTCCAGTGCTTATTCCCAGATTCTGTTTTAATGAGAGACTTCAAATGTTGTTTATGTAGCATTGGAGAACTGCTGGAGAGGACAATATTGCTCCTATCAGAGCATATGCATTTAAACATTAATAGTTCTACAATGACTCATACAACAAGAATTCAAAAAATTCAGTACAGTAGACTTTGCATATCACTAAGAAATTCAGTCATCCTTTAGGAAAAGCTGATTTTAAAAAAGCTAATTTTCTTTTCCTTTTGAAAAAGTTCAAATTATTTTTCCAGCTCCAGAAAACATTTATTTTTCCTCTTGCATACTGTCATCTTGATCTATCTAGCAATAACTACTAGCAACTGAACACTAAGAAAACCTGTATTTATTTAATGAAGATTTTTTCTAAATTTATTCATATTTAGAAAGAGCAGTACTAATGCTAGTTAGGTGATACATAGTTATAGACTTAAAAGTCAAATTAGACAATTTATCTGAAGAATAATAAATGAGGAAAAATGTTTTCAATCTTTTGTAAGATTTGCAGGTAGCTTTTTGATGCCTGGGAACATATTTCTGAATGTTTTGAGACATTGAGCTCTGAAAAAACCTTCAACCAAGCAAACAAACAATCCCAACCCCCAATATTTCAATGAGAGATATCAGCTTGCTTTATTTTGTCGAGGAATAACAATCCATGGAAAACCAAGATGTTTAAAGACATGCCTAGCACACAGGTGAAAATCAAAATTGAAGAGTTAGCATCTCAATTGCCACTTCTTTAACATAAGAAGACTCTGCATTCTAGGCAACTTGAAAAGAAATAATGGATAAAAGTACAGGGAGTTCAGAGACTACAGAGAATTCATCATAACTGTATGTCTTCTCACAGCCAAATACTTGTGCTAGAATTCTTCCATATGAATGTAATATTCCAGCAGCAATGTGTCACCTATGATCTTAGCCTGTTTTTTTCAGTGCTATGAAGTAATCATGCATTAATCATATCAATGGCTTAAACAGTTGTTAGAATTTTTGTTTTTAATCTATATCCACTGGAGTGTAATCCCACAGAGGTTTAATGCACTGATACAGTTTAACTTCTTCTTCTTCTTCTTACCTTGATTTTAGACATTTTAAGAAGCCCTGGACAATTTAAAAGTGCTCCCAATCCTGAGCGAGTCACATACTATGCTGTATTAAATGTATTCATCAGTTGAATCCAGAGACAGTTACAATACTTAAAATATCTAATTAAACTGTGACTATTACCACAGATATTCCTCTGCTCTTCACATTGCAAATACTTTTTATCTTCTTGCAATGATGATTTCTTAGTCTTTATAAGCAAAGTGAACACAGGATAGAATATTTTGTAGTTATTTTCATGAAGATGAATATGCTGCTTAATAACCTGCTTTCAGGGCAGCATAGCTGAAAAAAATTAATAATAATATTAATATTAATAATAATATTTATAGCAATATATAGCATATTAAATGTGTATTCTGTAATTATTATACTGCTGGTTGCATTCTCTTTCTCAAAAAGTATATCTCAGCATATGAGTTGCATTATTTACTAATTACAGTGTAAGCAGCAGATACTTTCACACCTGTCAGGACCAAAGATGGGTAGATTATGATGATAATTCTAAACTACAGTATTTGCAAAGATGTTTCAATCTTGCATAGTATATATATTTCTTTTACTATGCTAAATTTCATATCAGGCTATAAATTTCCTTCATATAAATTTTTTTTGGAAACAAATGCTACAATTTAATAGAAAAATATAATGCAAAATGAAATGGACAAGGACAGAGTACTGTGTTGAATCAAGGTCAGTTTTCAGGAAGATCCAAAACCAAATTTAATTTTCTAACTGCAGCTGTTTTATTTCTAGGGCTGTTCATAAACTGCTTGCAGGGTTTTACTTCATTTTTATAGTGGAAAAGAAAATGTGTTGTTCACTTTAGAGACAGAAGAACTGTGAACTTTTGTTAATGTCTCTTCCTGAAAACTCCTTCTCTAGGTGAGGACAGATCACAGAAATCTGTAACTTAAAAAATTCAGAAGATACAGTCAGAATAGAAAAGGGACCAGCGATAGCTGGAAGGTAGCCAACAGGGAAAAGGAAAGTAGGTATGCAATTTCATAAAATGTCATATACAGACAGACATGGCTGGACAGAAAAAGATAATACAAGCACAAAGGTACCCATTACTAAAAAAATATTCACTTGCTTGTATTCTTTGTTTTTCCCTGTATATCTTTCTTTGAGACCTCTCACTCACATTCCATGTCTGTTGCTATATTCTCTGCTGATATGTCACACTCATACTTTTCATTAATTTACCCTTCTGTTTCTGACCTCTCATGTATTCTCCTGAATTCATTAACTTCATCATTTTAGCTGAGCTTTCAACAGATATTTTTTTCACTCTCAGAATTATCCCAGACTTATCTACTCCACATCTTTGTTATCAAACCTTGTTTCGCTGTGTCATGAAAAAGGTCTGTATTCAATTTGCTTCCTGAAATTCTAGATGTTGGATGTTGCAGACATTGAAATTGAATTGCTCTGAACACCAACTTTTAATTTGGAACTTTTTTTTCAGTGTTATCTTATCTATGTGATCTTTTGGTTGTTGCTGTGAAAAATGGACTATTTATCATATGCAATAATCTGAACAGCAGAAATTAAACATGTACCTCCTACAAAAGAGGGGATCCCAGAAGACACCAAGCTGAGCATCAGCAACACTGCTCCCTTGCAAGAGAAAGGCTAGGGCTTTGTGGGCTGCATTAGGAGTGTGCCAGTAGGTCATGGAAAGTGACTCCTCCCTTTCTGTTCAGTGAGACACATCTGGAGTTCTGGGTCTAGTTCTCAACTTTCCAGTACAAGAGAGATACAGAGGTAATGGAGAAATTTCAACAAGAGGCCTCAAAGATGCCCAAGCACAGCATTTTTTATTGGAACTCATATGCTTAGTTCTTCATTACAAACACAGATTCTCCTGTTATTTCTTCTACGTGTGGTGGTTGGAACTCATTGTACTAAAAACTAAGTCAACATTTCAAGATGAGGGAGTCTAGATGCAGGATAAAGGCCAATATCACAAAGAAGACATTGTGTTGCTTAGCAGCAGTTTGTAGTAGGTGTTAGCATTAAAAGCACAAAGTTTTGCAATTCCTTGGGACAGAAGTATGGACATGTAGTCTGCTTCAAGGTCTCTGTTTTCATATTCATTTTGTGTATTAATGGAGCAGGATCATGATCTCTGAGGAATTTTTTGTCCCATGATCCATAGGTCATGGCTTTCATACTCCTCAGAAAATGGAGATCACAAGAATCAAAATATTTTTATAGCCACCAGCTTTCATCAAAGGGTAAAACCAATCATTTGTTCTGCAGGTGGCAGCAACAGGGACTGAGCTATTTAAAGGATTGGGCCATTCAAGGAATTATTTGCCAAGCAGTTTTTGGACAGACTGAACATCTTGGGAAAAATGCTCACATGAACAATTTGATACTGATGAATTTGTTGGAAAAGATCATGTCAAAAAATTTTCAACAAATTTAAATTCCTTTAGGCACTGGGACTATGTCTTCAGTATTCATAACTTTTTTTATGGTTTGGGTGGAATCCAAGACATGAGCTTGGCCCCAAGCTAGACCAAGAAATAAAACTCAAACCAACAACAACAACAACCAAAAAAAATTATATTTCATATTGTATTGGAATAAAGAAAATAAAAATAATAATTATTACTCCATTCACAAATAAAAATCTCCTATCACTTATATATAATGCAAGAGAATGTAAAAGAGATATATAATACATAGATAATGTCTCTTAATTATGAGAATTTCCAATTCATTTAAAACCACTGTGGAAGTGTGAAAGATGCTAATAAAAATATTATTTGTGAAATTTATTAAAGATTTTCTTTTCCCAGACATCAGATCGTAATAGCAAAGGTCTCATCACAGCCTCAGTACTGAACAGGAACATCAGAATTAACAAGTTTATTATTAACTAAGCACTAGTACAAGCTGTGCTATTACAAATCCAACATATAGATAGGCTTAACTGACTGCCAGGCGCCCATCAAGCCCATTTTTCACTCCCCCTCCTCAAGAGAACAAGGAGAGAAAATATGACAAAAGGCTCATGGATTAAGATAAAGAGTGGGAGATCACTTATCTAATACCATCATGGGCAAAATAGATTTGACTTAAAGAAATTAGTTTCCTTTATTGGCAGTGTAGGATATGGGGAGAAATGAAACTAAAAACTAAAAATGCCTTCCCCCGTATCTCCTCCTTTCAAGGCTCAGCTTCATTCCCAGCTCTTCCCCATTCCCTCCCTAAGCAGGGCAGTGGATGGGGAGTGGGGGTTGCAGTCAGGTCATTAAAATTTGTCTATACCACTCCTTCTTCCCCATGCTCCTGCCCTGCACCACAGGAAGCGTGGTCCCTTCTTAAATCTGTTTCTGCAGAGGTGCCACCAGTGTCACTAATGGGCTCAGCACTGGCCAGCAGAAGGTCTGTCTTGGAGCTGATTGGAGCTGGCTCTGTCTGACTTGGGGGCAGCTCCTGATTTCTCCTATCACAAGCCATCCCTGCAGCCCCCGCCATCAAAATTTTGCCATGTAAACCCGATCTTCTTACTCAGGACAGCACCTAGCATAGTGTTTTGATCTATAACAAAAGCTCATAGGTACTGCTGGAAGGTTTGAGCTGCAATATTTATAAATATTGTATTGTTCACATTATTTCCACTGGAAGGAAGCTCGATAACACGTTTGTTACCTTTGCTTTTATCTTACCCAGAAAGATCTGCAAATTGTTGGTGAGAGATGAATAAATGCAAGATTTTTATTGAATAAATAAACTATATGTGTTCTATTCATATGCAGAGTTTTTTACCAAATATAGCTGCTGTTTGCTTGTGCTTCTAACTTTTCTGAATTTTTGACTACAAATGGAAATTATCCATGTTCAGCATTAAGAACATTCTCAACTGTAGTTTAAATAGTTCTGTGAAGATGAATAGTACCTGGAAGATGTCCAAATTCAGAGCAGAAGCTGGTAATTCTCTTACTTATAATTGAAGGTATGTAAATTATAAAGGGGAAAAATGTTTGCAAACATATCTTGATTTTTTATAATGAAGTTTACTCTCTCTGCACACTCTATCGTCACACTTGCCATATGTGAAAAATACCAGAATAGAAAGCTGTTTCTTTTGCCAAATTTATTTGTGAAACAAGATTCTCAAATTTGGTAGCCTCTATATGCCAGACAATTAGATCTCTTTTTTCTTTTTTTTTTTTTTTTTTTTTTATTTTTTTAATTTGTGTAGAGAGCAGTGAATAGCTGTAATAAGAGGGGGAAAAATCCTCTTTTACTTGAAGGCTGTGACCATAACTTCTGTACCTGAAATTTTCCAAATGGATTTTCAAAATAAGTTTTAAAATACAGTTTTTTATTATATGTCTGAAAGGTAGTACCTTGGTATAGTTTTACTTGCAGCCAGTAATTACTCTGTTAATAAAAATGAAAATAATAAATGACTTGCAATAAGTCAGGCTGGATTCTATCAATAGAATTGATTCTATCAATAGCTTGTGAATATTTAAAGAATAATTTCCATAAATGAGGTATGTTGTTTTGGGTTTTTCTTGGTTCTGATAATATCTATTTTCTTTCTTCCTTATTTTCTTTCTTTCTAAAAATGTATGGTACTTTATTTCTGGGAGCAACTATGTCACAAGCAATTTACAAGAATTCATAATAAATACATTAATAATACATCAGTAATAAATTATAATTATTAATAGTGATTATTATAGTATTTTGCTATTGTAATAACAACTAATTAGTGACTTCATATTTTCTGGGTTTTTTTAATAGTATTTCTAAAATATACTCACTTTGTTCTTAACTACATTTCAGGCATTTAAGTACTCTGATACTTGACAAAGAGTGACACTTGTTAAACTCAATTTCTGAACACTAAATCTCTGACCCTTTCTAAAATTGTTTGAGTCAGTTTTATGATGTGATTAAAGGCAAACAAACTGTGTGTAGCTTACAGCCTTTAGAATTTCAATAAATTGGTCGTTTGCCAATGGCCAAAAGTGGCCATATAGGAGTATTAAGGGTGAGTCAGTCTTGCTGACCAGTCCTTGGGTCTTTGGTTCACAAATCATCTTCTGTATGGGAATCATGAATTCTCAGTTTGTGTGGTGCTGCCAGCAATGCACAATTGTGGTAGGGATTGGAGCTTGCTTCTTCCACCCTCTGGATTGCTGCTGCAGAAGGATCCCCTGAGATGCCAGGCAAGGTATTCAGCTCTCTGACTTTCTCAGTCTTCACAGCAGCTGTCCCCAAACACAGCCATGCCCTTTTGGGTCCCTGAAATGCCTGTCCTGAGGTGTTTCCTGAGGTGCAATCTGTGCCAAGGGTGCACCTGTCACCAGCCAGGGGTGGTTTTGCCATTCATTCATTCCCAGTCATGCTCACTTCAGCTTCCAACAGTCAGCTGTTGGGACCCCCTTGTCACCCCAAAAATTGGAGATTTTGCCCCCAGATATTTTGATGTTATCAGATTATATTTTGCACTGGTGTCAACTAAACTTCATAATTCTTTGGGTCTGATATGCCAGGCCATCTTACTTATTTTTTCATATTTTTTGTGAACTAAGTAATAATAAATATAAATACTTAAGATTATTATGAATAAAATGAATGTTTGGTTTGTTTTTGCTTTTACAATGAAACATTGAATATTTCTTGACTAAAACTCTCTTTTTCTCAGACTAGGTCAGAATGTATATCTACTTTAATTTCTGTTTTTCAGAGGAATCATTGATAAAAGATGCAGTTTCACTTAAAATTTCTCTGTGCTTTGTTGTGTAACTTAGATGAGGAGGTTCAGAGGCTCTTAGGTTTTGAGAAAATGCAATGATAATTCTGTTATCCTTTTTACTATGTGCATGTCAGTGCTTTGCAGATCAGAACACTGGAGGAGTAACATTCTCTCTTAGGTTCTATAAACTGGTACAAAAGAATTGCAAAGTTGAGAATTATGCTTAGATTTTTTGCATTGTGTTTAATAATTCATGGTAATAACGTGCTTCAATAAGCAATGATTGCAGTAAGCATAAACTTTGCAACACAGCTAGTGACACCTCATGATATTTTTTACATTCATAAGCAATGTATTTCTTCAAGATATTATGTACCAATAATTTCAAAAATAAAGAAGTCTTTTGCACGTAGCAGATAAGAAGTTATTGGAAACAGGCATCTAAATATACTACCCCATATACCATTTGTTTATGGAAAATGTATTTCTATAACACATTTAGTTTATAATGGAGTAAGAGTTTCTGTGTGATTCCCTAAATAGGGGAGAAAATGAATATATGATTGTAATCATGTATGTAAATGAATTTAAGAAGAATTTTACAAATGTGCATAGGAACTAATTTGATTTTATTATAATGAAACATGCTTCTTGATTATAATAAAAATTGTATATTTGTATTTTGAACAGCTATAGCTGCAGCCTCTTCATGACCATGCCTAAGACTTTTGGCCTTTAGTCTGCAGTTAAGATATGATTGGTAAGTGATTATTCCAACCTTAATGTTAGAGACAGTGTTGAAATGGAGAGATATTCTCTATTCTTGTTAAAATATTGTTAAAATATTGCTGTGGGGAGCAAAAATAAATTGAGAGGAAATGTTGGAAGAGAGCACATAGGCAATGGCCAGATAAGGAGATTTGTGACACTGTATCTAGGCCATAGCCCCAGACCTTCCTTTTATTCAAAAATGTTTAATACTAATGCAGGAAGATTATTTGAAGAACTTCCTCCAGGTTCAACATTTCAACCAGCTCGCTGCATTCTTGTTTTGGACTTATCTTGCTCTCCTTTCCCATTTTTTGTTAGTAAATCTTGGTTGTTTTCTATGCAATCATGTAGCTTTGATAGTGGAGAAAAAAAAAGAAAAGATGGGCTAGATGAGAAAAAAAGGATAATTAAGAAAAATAAATAGCTAGACTGGCAAAAAAAGTCTACTTTAAACATCAGAGGTTGAGAACACCTTTATATTTGTATTTCTGTCTTACTGTTGCTAACAATTTTCTAATCTCTAGACAATCATCTGCTAGCAACTGAGACATTGCACAGAAATTTTAAAAGAGAAAAGATAACAATCTCTGTCTCTGTAAGAGGTATTATTATCAGCCTGTGGATAATTTTGGGACAATTTTCCACTACTTCCAGAGATTTTGGGATGTTTTAGAACTGATTCTCTCTCAGAACCAAAACTGTCTTTAACCATCATTCTAGATTGCTCAAAACTACTGGCCACCATGTTAAGATATATCCTATATAGGTTACACAAGACTGTCTCCTGAAGTATTTGTTATACTTGCCTTCTTACCCAAAGCTGATAGCCCTTCACCTGGCTGACTTCCAGTGACACCTAGAATTTGCCTACATGGACACAAGGAGACAGAACTGAACTTAAGCATCAAATTTGGCTTTGAAACTTGCATAATCACGTGTGTGATTGGTTCTTGGGGCTTTGTGCAAGGCTTTTCTGTTGCATTATTTACCTACAGAAGCCCTGTGTTCCCAAACACTGTCTGTTCCTTAAGTCATACTGGTAGTTTCTTGTTTCTCACTTGCCCTCTTAAATGACATTGCAGAACTACAGAAGCAGGCAGGGCTATTTAAAACTCCAAATAATCCTTGGTGCCCAGTTTTCCTCAGATCATTGAACTATAATAATATTCTGGCTTTTTTTTTTTGTTTATATAAGCAAAAGCAAAATGGGGGGATTAATAAAATCTATTCAAAATGTGAACCTAATTTGCAATTTTAAACATCTTGAAGGAATATATTGCCCGTAGATCTGAATTATTAGGTTATTACTCAAAAAAGTTTCTTACAATTAATAAAACACTATTTACTCAACCTAGAAATTGAAGTATACCTCTGTATAGAGCTGTACTGCCATGAGAAAATGTAATATTCTTTTACATACCAATGTAACTATAAAATTAAAATTGAATTTTCTGAAATTTAAGTTAAAAAATATAGTAGATATGGGAGAACACAGACAGCATGTGGAAGCTTTAAGCTCAATCTATGTTGAAAACTGCTTGTGTTCACCTTCTTGATTTTCTTGCTGCCTCAGTCTCATTTCAGTATCCCAACAGTCATTTCACACAATCTAAACAAAATATCACAGAGTCAACTTTTTGAACTCTAAGTTTATGCCCCTTCTATGCAAATATACACATCATATGTGATTATGCATAATGTACCCCAATAAATAAGACTTTTGCCATTGCTGGTAAAAGGGATTGCCTCAGCCCACACTTCTTTTAATTTGTTTAAACAGGTGACTGGTGGCCAAATAAGCACTGCTTCAATTGTTTCTGGTGAAAAATTGTCAGTGCCACCCATGACTCATAAAAGATGTCATTAAACAGTATGCAACATTTTTTTATATTGTGTCTCGAAACACTATTGTGCAATTACAACTTGCAGCTAGGAACAATGCAAAGGAGACAGACTATGATCTGAGAAGATATAAAACCATTAAAAAATGGATTCCATACTGTAGAGGTAGAAAACTTCACCATGAACATCACTCTTCTCTGCAGATCTGACCAATGCCTCTTGTAGTCTGCTTTTCCCCATTCCCCATGGGAAGACTGATACCACTGATTTTACGGGATAAATGGTAAAAAATTTTCTTGCTTGACAGCCAAAAATGTGTTCTTAATGCAGGTCCTCTTTTGTACTGGGGTGCTGAGTGCAAATATTACCTTATCTGGACTAGAGATAAACGTGAAATGTTCTGTCCAGTCTCCTAAAGTTTTAATTAAAGCTGAAAATTGTAATTCAATTTATATATTTTCTTTTATCCACATTAATATTCTGCATATGTATATGAATTTTATTGATACATATTTGTATGCATCATTGTAATATTTATCCATCTCATCTTTCTATCAGGAATCTGATATTGGTCTACCTTTAAATATGGTGTTAGGAACTCAAGCTCTTCCCTATTGTTCTGCCTCTACCACACCCCTCATCCATCATCATTTTTAATGTGTTTCATCCACTTTCACAAATCCTTCCATGGCAGGTGTTCATAAATCTGTTTGCTCCCAGGATATAGTCTTACCCCCTAAGCTTATTAACTCATAGTCCCTATTTCCTAAACTTACAGAGCTAACAGATTTTCCTTCCCTCCCAGAAATCCATTTGCTTCAGCAATACACATGCTTTTTTCTCCTGTGCTGAGGTAGAAATTCCCTCTTTCAGACAGATAATCTCCTAAATGTCTCTCAGGGAGCAACAAAGAAGGAAAGCAAACCAGTTTATTTCCTCAGTTGTGGATAGAAAGAATGGGGAATAATAATGAAGCAGTTCTTGAAATTACTTGAAATTTAAGTTACTTGATTAGTTTGGTTTGGAATATAGTAGAAAAAATATATAGTGTTTCAAAACTATCCAATCCTATCCATAAAAACAGAGTAAAATTCCTCTTGCTTTTGTAAAAACTGCCCACAGTTTTTTATATAGGATATATGTATCAGGGAAGGAATAGATAGTGGTCTTGATCTGTGTTCTTTGACAGTAAACCAATGATTGCAAGGGTGGCTCAGGCAGTATCTTGGAGAACACTTTCAGTTTTTCTGAATTGAAATTTTTGTAATGACAATTTTCTTCCTAAACATGTAATTTTACAATGCTTTACAAGTATAAGAAGAAAATAACAATGTTAGTTCTTTAACTGGGGGGAAGTGGTGGGGGACAAGAAAAAAACCAAAAGGAACAGAAGTTAGCTTGACATAGTCCAAGGAGCTAGGAATCTGTATTCAGGTGAAGTCATATGCTCATAATTATTCTACTAGACCCTGGTTTGGGGCATAACAGAGCAGTACCTATACCTTGCAATATATAGAATGCTTGCTACATTGTTGGACCCTTGAAAGGATATTTGAATAAAAAGAGAAACATAAAAAAATACAAAGCTAAAATTGAATAATCAGTCTACTCCCTCCATCAAAGGGGTTTGTGTGTGATGTGTTCTTTAATCTCATTTACCTTACACTGGCACTGAAAGAGAGGTTTTTCTGCAGATATTTTTAATGTAAAGAGCAATGATATTACAGGAGGGAGAATGGAAGAGAAGCGACAGTGATTTGTATTGCAGTATGCCATCCTTGTGTGCTATGAAGCAAGTTATTTTAGTTTCTTACTTGTTTCAGAATGTAGGCCTATTAGATACTAAAAATGGTAAGATTGCCCTTTAAAAATCATTCATTATGTAGTATGAAGTCTTGGGAGGGAGTCTAGGGAAGAAAGAAGTATGCATTCCAATTTAAATGAAGTACTGTATTGTGATACTTACAAGAAAAAACACAGACAAATCCAGTTTTAATGAGCCCTTATACTATATAAGGAGAAGAAAGCAGACAGATATATTCTTGAAATGAACTGTTAAACCAATGAAAGGCAGAAAGACAGATTCGTTGCCTAAAATGATCTCTGCAAGAGGTGAAAGCATAAAGCATAGAAAAAAAGTTTCATCTTGCTAACCTCCTTACTGTTTTCTTTTCCAAAAAATCAAATGTTTGTTGCAGATCCATGGCACTGCTGTGGGTGAAAAATAATATTAAAATTCATACAGTTGCCCTTTACACCTATTATTATTCATTTGTTTTACAAAGAAAACCAGAAGATATAATAGAGCATTTGGCCTTAATTGAGCTGGGAACTGTATTGTATGATGAAAGGTAGCAGACAAAAGGGAAAATGTGAGGAAGTAATGGAAGGCAAGGTAAAAGTAAAGGAATTTTGAGTGGAATGCAATTGTACTTGCAACATAAATTTCATTCAATTAAATAAATTCAAGTTTTTAACACCTATTATTTCTGACTTGCAGCAGGATTCAAAATAACCATCAGTTTCCTTCTCCAGCTAAAATGTCTTGGGTATTTTTTAAATTTTTCCTTTTAATATTATAAAAACTGTATTACCATGAATATATGGACGATTATTCCAAAGTGAGATAATTTAGTTCTGATTTCAAAGCCACAAACATTAGATGTATTTTTCTGCCATTAGATTTGTTTTCTTCTAAAACTTAAGTATTAGCAAAATCAGTAGAGTTCTGTGAAGCATTTCGATTTTACCAGAATTTCATTTACCAGGGTAAAATGTGTCTGACAGGATTTTTCAATGCACTTCTGTGAACGCCTATTTTCTAGAAGCATTATTTTGAAAGATTCAAAGAAATAGTTTGGCACTTCACCTTACCAGTGGAACCATAACTAGCCTGCTTTTAAAAAGCTCATCATCTAATAGATGAATAAAAGAAAAAATAGAAATCAGTTAAGCTTCCTCACAGAAGAGCACCAAATTATGGACATTCAGCAATAAAAAAGGTATAAAGGATCTGTGAATATAAAATGCAGCATCCATAACAAGGTCAGAAATAACCCAGAGTTAAATTTAAGAGGAAAACAACTCCCTAGGCTTGTATTAAAAGCAAAAATGCTGTCTTTCTGCATAGCTAGTAGCAGTGATCTACAGTTATAGGGTAAGCCTGAAGTATTCTAGTCAAAGACATGTCAGTTTTTGCCCTTGAAATCAAGTACCTGAATGAGTCAAACAAATAAAAGTGAGGTTAGATAAAAACTAGATGAAGACGAGTAGCTAAAATAGATTATTTTAGCAAAGATAGCAATTTTAGCTAGTAATTCTGCATGTAGCAGCCATAACTTGACCAGCCTGGATTTTTCTGCCTATCCTGTAGCCAAACTCCTTATCTGAAGTATTTTTTGGTCCCTCATTTTGACTTTTGGAAGAGGTAAAATATTTCTTTCCATGCATAGCTTGAATTTTGGAACCTGCTGTTAATGGAAACTTCCCAGTTTGACCATTCACAGGACTCAGGTAGTCACACTTCCAGTGCAAGAGACTTCAAAGCACCTTCACAGCAGGCAGCTTCAATGAGCCAATGAGTGCCTCTCTTTTAGCCCTACACACTTCACTCATGCACTCAGACCAGATCTCCTACCTGTTTGAGCCCAGTTTTCCTTTGGCACAATCTTATATATCCTATTCATAAGGCAATTTATCCACAGCACAGTAACACAGAGATGGCTTAAGCTGGTGCCACCAAGGAGGGATTCTGGCTGGGCCACAGGTCCCCAAGTCCTTTACTGTGTAAGGGTCAGCAGCTCAAAGTCTCTTCCCTTGGGACCTGAGCACCCAGAGCCCCAGTGCAGCTCCCACTGCAGCTCCTCACTGAGCTACCAGCACTGCTGTATTCCTCAGCACCTGTTTCCATCCCAGGGTTATCCACAGGTTCAGAAAAACTAAACTATTTGGTGGACAAATCCATTGGCTGACAATTAAAAGATTAGGTATAGGGAAATAACTTGCAAAGAACTTTGATCCAGCATCTGGAGGATTCCATAAAGAATGGTCTGCAGGAGGAGGCTGGATTTAATTGCTCTTCCTAAATGCTGTCTCTTGCCTTTGTCTGAAATACATATAATATCCTCCTGTCTGCAGGAGGGAGTGAGACTGATATAGACCATTGATCTGACCAAATTAGGGTAGTCAACTTACAAAATTCTTAAGCATTGGCAAAACTGGAAAACATATAAGGAAGTATCATCTCTTACTCACAATGGGACATCATAGAGGTTTCTCAGTAATTGTCATTTAAATTCAAAACACAATTAAAGAAAATAAGTTCAGAATAAAGATAAAATCTATTTCACCAATAATAATTCAAGCAGTATTGAAAATCAGATGTAGACCACAAATATTGAAAGCTAAATGCAAAATTAACATATTTAATGTTTCAAACATCAGTTTTACTAAGATTGCCATTGATATCATTATTGTGTAACAGCAAGGCAAATGTTTGGATTTTAAAAGCTGCTTTTCTCTGTGCCCAAGCTGTGGTTTCAGAGTTCCTCATATCTGACATGAGAGTTTAAGTACAGTATGGCAGCAGAGATTCTTCTGCTGGCCCAATCACTCCCTTGGAAAAACATTTTTTGCATAAACAAAGTACAGCACTCAGTCTCAGCTGATACATAGAGTACCAAATAAGAACACATTTGCTTAAATATTCCTATTGTAGTGCAGCTTTTGGATTTGTATTACTCACTGTCTTTCTTCTTTTGTGGCATTTGCAGAAGATTCCAGTATCCAAGGCACTTGTCAGTTAAGGCAAGTGCTTTTCTCCATACTTAGCCCATGACTTAGGCTGCCTGGTTGGTTCCAGTAAAAATCCTGTGGCACAATTCATTTGTGCACAATGCCAGTGTTTAAGTCCTGGTTGGAGACAAGCTGAGGACAGCAGTCTTCTCACTTGCTCCAGTGGGAATTGAATCATATTTTTGATCTGCAGAAAAATTCAGTTATTTTTTAAGGTAAGTTTTTAAAAGTTATATATATTTTCTTAAAAGTTAAAAAAGGCATATCTACTGCAAGGGGCAAGAATTGAACGCTAAAATCCTAAATATGATTTCTTAACTTCTCATTCCTCTTATTTAAATATAATCTTATTCAGAAGCCTTGTTTTCCTCAGCTTTTTAACTTTCCTCACCTTACACATCCATATTTCTAAATGCATACCATGCTATAAAGACCATCTTCTAGCAAATAACGGGATATTCTCTTATTTTACCTTTGCACTTTAACAATGACATAATTTCATTGCAGGTATGCATTTCTGATTGAGAAAAATAATATTTGTCACTTGATGTAAAAAAGTGAATCACATAAATCAGATATATTTATGCATAGGGTATCTTGATTATGAGGTATATGCATACTATTTGTATTTTTGGATTAAAATAATTATTTAGAATGGCTATATTGAGGATTTGACTTCTGTGTTTCAGTCATCAAAATGCTGTCATTTGCATATGAAAATTCCTCAAGACAATTTTCGTCGTAATTCATATCAAAGAACACATTGTAGAGGCATATCCCATGATCTCACTTTTTGAAAGCACTTGTGATGAATGAGGGCTACAAGGAATAATTTTTCACACGTTTTTTGAAGGAGTTTAAGTAATTGCAATCTCATTTAAGTTACTGTGATTCTATTGATCCTAGGTATTTTTCATACTTCTTACATGTAGTATTTGAAATCTTTAGAACACTTAAAATATTTATTCTTGAAGAACTTGTGAGATAGAGAAGTGCTACTGATCTCATTTTAAAAATGAGAAGAGCAAGACACAAAGGTGACGTTGTGTGGAACATGAAAGTCATATAAGTGGTGTTGAAAATCTCTATATAAATTATTCAGTCATGTGTGCAGTGCAAGACTGCTGAAAAAAAAATAGTTTCAGAGTTTGAAAGCTGGATCTTATACCCTAACTGCTGAAGTATTTTTGTAAATAAAGTATTAAATATACAAGAATAATCTTTTAAAGAGTTACAACTCCTTTTGAACACCTTTCACAAGAAATGTCAGCAAGCAATATCATGGGACTTTAAGTCTGTGTCCTGATTTGGGCAAATTTTGGGAGGAAATTTCTGAAGTGGCCTCCTCTAAAAAAGCAGATTTCAGCATCCCCAGCTGGTTCAGGAGAATTTTTCCTTGGAGACAAGTGGGAATAAAAAAAAATGTATTTAACAAAGTATTCACAAATATGAGAAAATTGATTGTATGAAACAATGGAATTTCTCTTTGTTCTGAAGAGCTGGAAAACTCACAGAGAGTCCCTTGTCATGGGTGTAGCTCAGCTGGCTCAGTCCCTTATCAGTCCCTCCTGCACTGGAAAATGCTGCATCCTGGCCCCAGTGGGCCACAGGTGTGAGCTCCCGATGTTTTCTGGGTTTTCAGCCCAAAGCAGGGCTTAACAGCCCCAAGAGAAAAGAATAGCCACAGCCCGGGGAAGATCTCTGCCTCAGCTAGATTTAAAAAAACAAAAAACAAAAAACAAACAAAACAAAAATAAAAACAAAACCAAAAAACAAAAACAAAAACAAAAACAAAAACAAAAACAAAAACAAAAGCAAAACAAAAAAAAAACCAAAAAAACCTAACCAACAGCAAAGGACAGCTCTCTCTTGCTCATTGTCCATGCTGCAAACATGCACAGAGAGAGAGAGCTGAAGCTCGTATCTCTGTGTTTTCAATACAGCCTCCTCAGACATTCCACTACTTCTCCTTCTCCCCCACTTCACTCCCAGATCTAGTTTTAAAGATGCAGAACTTATTTCTGGGCTAAACAGACAGATGGGGATATAAATACAATACAGCATCATAAAGTCACCCCAGGACAGTCTGCAAAAGGAGCAGTTAAGTATATTAATAAATTCATTGTGCTGAATGAACATACATTTTGTACATGAATAAAGATAAGGCTGTACAGCATATTTTAGATTAAACAAATGTCTAAATAGCAATATTTTTTCAACCTTAGATCTACTGTTACCATAACGTATTTGTAGAGTTAATCAATCACTTAAGACATGACTCAAAATCTTTTCCATAGGTTTATTTTTGCTCCCACTGAGGTTTTTGGCTTTGGAAAAAACAAGATTAAACTTTTTAGGAAAATAATAATGAAATTTTTTCTAATTATGTCATTTTCACAGGAAAAAGATATCCCCTTGGATACTATTTACATTTGTATCATTTATCTTATGTTCCAAAGGACTGAACTCCTCTTTATAGTTTGGTAAGCAGAAAGTCATTCCTTACTTACCATTTTCTATATAATCCCATTGAAATATGCTTGTTAAAATATTAACTGTGAAGTATTTAGGCCAGATTTAAATGCAGTAATAAGTAAGGGGATTTGCATAATACTGGGCAGTGATGGCAGCTTTGAAATGCCAGCATCATTTTTCACAATTGAAAGCACAGTGCCTTTGCAAAGAATCATTTATTAATACCAAACCACTGTTTCAATAAAGCATTAGAATTTCCTGCATAGAATAGCCCTGGGCAGCATTCTGAAGTAATAGTGAATTGCTATTCTAATCCACAATGGAACATTTTAATAAGTGTGATAAATGACTCACAAAGGCTTCAGATTTCATCATCAGTAGAATTAGAATCAGGCAAAGGCTGGGTCTGGTTGATAGATGTAGAGGATTCTTGTGGTAAACAGTTTGCAATGTCAGGACAATAGCAGCTTATTGAACCTCCAGATACTAAATTCCTGTCCATTTGTCATCTTGTTGCTAGCAGACATAGATATACATAGAGTAATAGACTTACATTCTTTATCAGCTGATACTATCTTGTAACTCCTGGACCACTTTAAAGGGATCAGAAAATGAAACATTCAACTAGAAAGAAGTGAAAAAAAATCAAAAGACTAAATAAAACCTGACTTTTTTTATTCCTGCAAATATTTTTATATTTTAAAGCACAAAGTTAGAACAATTCCTGGCATGGCTAATACTCACACTAAGTCACTCTGCCTTTTACAATACTTTCAAACCTCTCTTTTCAAACAAAAAGGAGAAATTATATGGTTGTTTTATAAATTTGTTTTAGAGTTAGTATTTCATGTTGAAGAAAAATCAGAAATCAATTTTTCTGGTTTTCTGTAGTTTTACAACTCACATCATATCAGTACTGGAGGTAATAATATTAGGACAAAAAACCATAAAAAGCAAGAGAATGAAAAAGCAAGAAGATGCTTATCTGTGACTAGAATGGTGTTGTGATTGAATTTTACTAGGCTGGGTCATACATTGAAAGTAGATCCATCTCACATAACTTTCCCTATCTAAAATTTTATTGCTAAGTATAAATTAGTTGTTCAGGCTCCCTGTGCCATTATGAGATAGAGCAGGAGCAGCAGTTCATCTTATGTATTTGATACTTCCTTGAAAGGTGCCTTTTTCTCTCTGCACTATGGGTGAGGCCTATCATAATCTTGGGGGTTAAATTAATGGGGTAAATATTGGTGAGATGAAACCTATTAGTAGAACTCTTGAATTGTCTGGTTAGGACATTATCTTTCCTTAATAACAACCTAATGGAGGATCTACTACTATAATTTTTTTTCTTAACACAATGACAGAATAAATAATCTTTTAAATGACTATTAAAATGCTCACTGACTTCAGTGGTGGTAATTGAGTTCTTCTGCAAATCAATTTTATTTATTAATTCTTTTGTTAAACAAGCCTTAAAATATTTGGAATCAAATCCTCCAGTATTTAATGTTATTGGACTGTTTCTTTATTGCCTTGCATAACATGCTGTACTTTAAAGTGTGCAGAGAACATCAAGGAAACCTGAGCCTTGGGTGTGATGTTTGCAGTAAAAGGCTAAGCAGGCAGCATTCTAAGCCAGTTCCATGAGATAAGTCATTTAGTGATAGTGGATGAAGAATGCTGAGGTACTCAATGCTTTTTTTTCTCAGTCTTCAGCAAACACTCTTAGGCCTTGTGCCTGGCATCTGTGAGAGCACATTTAAAGTGCAATATCCAGTTTTGGACAAATGAGTCCGAGAAAGATTCTGATAAATTTGGGTTCTTTCTGCAGAGATCCCTGAACTGGGTAGGAGCTGGAACATCTATTCTCTAAAGAGAGGCTGAGGGACCTGGATTTGTTCAGCCTGGAGAAGAGATGGCTTTGTGGAGACCACCCAACACCTATGGAGAGGTGATTAGCACCAGGAGGTGCTGGTTCATCATGATTCAAGTAAGAAATGTCCTCAGACTCTAGAACAAAATTTAAAATGCAATTTATTAGAGATAATGTTATAAGACGAAAAATCATAGATCTTTTAAAATCCATTTAGATGTTGAAGCAATTTAAAATTCTCGTAGCACTGACAGGACTCCAACCCATGCTCACCATGTCACACAGACCCCATCCATAGCAGAGATCCTCCCTTCCATCATTCAGGTATTTAAAGGATACTTTCACGAAGAAACAACCCTATCAATAGTTTTTACAGTCAAAGCAGACACTATGCACCTGTGAGAGATTCTTGCTGCACTTTCAGATAAAGACAAAGCTGTGCTACTGGTGTAAAGAAAACCAAGGGTGATAATTATTGCTTTGAGTTTATATTTCTACCTTGCATAAATAAAAATTACTCTAAAGAGCAAAGGGGATTTGAATTACTAACACTGAAAAAGCAGGAAAAATAAATGGAAATGTAAGCTATTTATAAAATACTTGTAGGTCTTTGGCTTCTTAATCCCAAAAATTTCTACTAATCTTTACTACTGGGTTGAAGAATACTTGATAGGAAAAAAATTGGAAGCTTAATTAGCATTCAACTTCACTTTAAAGGGCACTTGAAAGAATTGCAAATTCTGACTTGAACCTATGATGTACATTTTTTTGTGTTAAAATGGACTTTTGATATGTAATTTGCATGTTACATATGCACAAATTTATATGTATGCATCTACTCATACATCTGTTGGTGCTCACCAAAGCAAATGGGCTCAGGAAAGGTGTTCAGATGGGAAGCAAGATGAGCTGTTGTGACCATGGCTTGTTTGTGTTTGTGATCTTGAGGATCATATGCCTGGCAAAAAACAAAATCAGGACTCTAAACTTTAGAAGAATGAAATCCCAGCTGTTTAAAGAATTAATGGATGAGATACCCTGGGAAACTGTCCTTAGGGGAGGGGAGCTGACCAGAAATGTCAGTTATTTAAGGACACATCTCTTAAAGTACAAGAACTCTCCCTCCTGGTCTGTAGAAGATTAAACAGGGCAGCCTAGGAACTGGCATGGATAAGCAAGTACCTGCTCCTCAAAATGATGAGCAAGAAGGAAATGCACAGCCAGTGGAAGCAGGGACATTTAGCCTGGGAAGAGTACGGTGGATGTGTAGGGTTGTGATGAGGAAAGTTACAGTACAGATCAAATATGAATAGAATATAGGGGATATGAGAAATAACAAAAGGGGTAATAGAATTTCCTGAGTTGGAAATGGACCCGCAAGAATCAAGTCCAGCTCTAGGCCTTGCACAGGACAGCCAAGCATCACACCATGTGCCTGAGAGCATAGTCCAAATGCTTCTTGAAGCTGGAAGACTTAGGCCCATGACCATGGGTTTCTGGAAGGGATTCTCTAAGCAAATAAGTCAGAAAAAGAGAGTGCGCAAATAATGGAGAATTGGTAAAAAGACATTAAGAGTGCTGGGGCATTCAACAAGTTCTTGACTTCAGTCTTCAGTGGCAGTCAGGCTTCCCATGTCTCTGAAGTCCCTGAACCTCTAGATGGGGGTTGGGATAGCAAAGTCCCTCCCACTGTAATTGAGGAGGTTGGAGACCTGGAGGAAGTGAATAGCCACCAACACACACCGGAAAGCAAGAAATGCCCCTGATATTGTAAAAAGTGGAGAAAGGAAGGTCCAAGGATCTATAGGCTCATGAACCTTTTCTTTATGCCTGGGAAGATCACAGAACAGATCCTTATGTAAGCAATGTTCAGGAAAATGCAAGACAAAGAGGTGATTTGAGATATTCAGTACAACTTTATCAAGGGCAAGTAATTTCTCACTAATTTGGTCGCCTTCCATGATAGAGGAACTGCAATGGTTGATGAGGGAAGACCAGCCATTGTTATCTACATGGACTTTCATAAGGTCTTTGACATGGTCCCATCCAACATCCTTATCTCCACATTGGGAAGACATGGATTTGAACAGTGGACCATCCAATGGAGAAGGAATTGGCTGGAGGGAGACAGCCAGAGAGCTGTGGTCTATGGCTCTATGTCCAGATGGAGGCTGATGATGAATGGTACCCATCAGGGCTCCACCTGGGGCTGGTGCTTTGATATCTTAATCAATGATATAGACACCCAGATTGAGTAGCCCGTCAGCAAATTTGCAGATGACACAAAACTGAGCAGTGCAGTTGACACCAACCCAACCTAAGTTCTTCCAGAAGTAAGCTGAAGTTAGTTAATCTGTTATGTCATGCAAATGTAATTATGAAAAATGAGATTGTATAAACTGTGAAATTCTACAATACAAAAATTGATCATACACATCTATTAAAATAATTTAATTAGCACACAGGCTTTGTTACTTGGAGTTTTTATTGGTAGACTATTGAATATACATAGAGTATTGAATATAGATAGAGTAAATACGTGTAAAGTAAAGATATTATTACTAAAGATAAGATGTCCTCCCTGAATCATAGCAAATACAAACTCAAGTGCAATTCTAAATGAGAAATTGTAAACCAAGAAATATCTAATACATTTCAATACAACAGCATACTCAGCAGTACATCAGAACAGTTCTTCCCATCTCTGTGAGCATCAGAAGATGACTGATACCTGCTTTTGTTTCTTTTCTATGTTTGCAAGGTACCCTTTCAATGAAGAGCCTAAAGTTTTTAAAGAAAAGAGTAAATGTAAATCTAAGAGGACATATGTAGTACAGCAAGGAAAGTACTTTTGTTGCAGTGTCATCATCTTAACTTAGAGTCACAATGTGAAATTTCAGTGCATGATATTGGCTGTGTTGGTGCTATTGCACTGTGATTGACAGATATTACCCTCAGCAGTATACACTTAACTGTGTACTTATAAAATGGATGTTTTGTTACTCCCAATCACATCATTAGGATTGTTCTATCAGATGCAATGCTTTGAAATTTGGCTTTTTTCCTAGCTGTACTTTCTGCTGACCAAATGTACTTCTGGATTTTATTTTTTAAATCCTGCTCACTTGACAATTTCAGCTAAATGTGTTTCATCTAGACCTGCTTATCTGTACCTGTACTGACATGCATTTATTACTTAACTAAAGAGATCTGATCCTCAGATTTTAAAGCTGTTTTTCTGATATTTAAATGTCTGCATCTGAGAGATGTTTTTAAAGGTGCGGACTTCTGCTGGCAGTTCTATGCCCTTGGCAAACCAACAGATTTCTGTTAAAATGCTTACATTCTCCATGGGGTTTTTAATAATGCTTTATATCTTCCAGTATTTACTGAAAAATTGTACTAAAGAAGATTTTTCTTGTGTAAAAATTGATAAATGGTGTCCTATGCCTTGTACAAGTGTGGCAGGGATTTTTATAGCCTCTGGGAAGCTACACTTTTCAAAAATCACAGACCAGGTTGCTCAAAAATATTTGCAGCCTCTTCTTGAACACTTCCAGGAATGGGGCAACCACAACATCTCTGGGAAACCTCTTTCTGTGTCTTATCCATCACAATAAATAATTTATTTCCAATATCTAATCTAAACCTCTCTTTAAGTCATAAGCCCCTGTCCTATAAGTACATGCTATTACAGACAGTGCAACTTTCTTACAGGTCCCCTCTAGGCACCAGAACCTGCTATGAGATCTCCCTGAAGTCTTCTCCAGGCTGAGCAATCTCAACTCCCTCAGTTTGTCTTCACAGAGGAGGTGCTCCAGCCCTCTGGTCATCTTTGTACCCTGCCTCAGGACTCGCCCCAATGTGTCCATGTGTTTGTGTTGGGAGTCAGAGAACTGAACACAGTACTCCATGTAGGATCTCTTGACAACAGAGGAGCAGGGCAGAATCACTTCCCTCGAACTTCTGGTCACAAGTCTTTGGATGCTGCCCAGGGAGCAGCTGGCTTTCTGGGCTGAAAAACACTGCTAGGAAGTGTTGAGTCTCTTGTCAACCAACTGTTGTGGTTACAGGAGGAAGAGTGCCAACATGGGTGTAACCAAACTACATATCCTACAACCACCTCCATTACTCCTCAAGAACTATTAGTAGTGGGTCATTTGCAACAGGGCCTAGTGCACACCACAAGCCCTCAGGCAGGTTGAGTGTTAAAATTGGGATAAGGAAAAAGAAGCAACACTGTGAGGCAGCGTTAATGTTTATTTTACTACCCTCCAATGACTCAGCCCTGATAACTTCCCTCCAGGGAAGCAGCAGCACACTCCCACCCATCCTGAGGGGGTCACCTCTGCTCATGGGCCATAATGAGCTGAATAGGTTCTAGCAGGCTGAAATGGCTGAAATGACCATCAAGGACCCCAAAAATATCCCATGACTCATGGGACTATATCATCCAGCTTTGAAACTCCCTGCCCTAGGGGAAGTCCTGAACATTCCTGCCTGTATATAATCAGGATATTTTGGGGTTTGGGATCGTGGGATCACTACCATCACAAGGCTGGACATCCAGAAGAGAACTGGACGTTCTACAGGACCACTGTTTTTGACAGCAACCATCACTTCAACAGCACTGCAACTGCTGCAAAGTCGGACTGTGACCATCATCATGACCAACAGGGCCCAGGTTTTACTCTGACTTTGCGGTTTTAAGCTCATTTTTCTGTATCATTGCATTTATCTTTCTATTAAATTGTAACTCCAACTTGAAGTCTCCTGCAAGGAGTTTGTGTGGGGGTTAATTTCTCCAGCCTGCTCACTTTCAAACCAGTACACCAACACGACCCAAGTTCTTTTCCTCAGGGCTGGTTTCAATCCATTCTACAACCAGCCAGTATTTGTGATTGGGATTGCTTCAAACCATTTGTAGGACCTTGCACTTGGCCTTGCTGATCTTCAGGACATTAATGCAGGCCCAGCTCTCAAGCCTGTCAGGGTACCTCTGAATGACATCTCTTGTTTCTGGTATGCCTACAACACCACACAGCTCATTGTCGTCAGCAAACCAGCTAAGTGTGCATTCAATCCCATGCTGCTGGAAAAAATATTGCACAGTGCTGGTCTTGTTGCCTCATCACTGATCTCTGCTTGGATATCACATAATTGACCACAACTCTTTGTGAGTGACCATCCAGCCAATTCCTTCTCCACCAAGTCCTTCAAACCCATGTCTCTCCAGTTTAGAGACAAGGATGCAGTGCAGGACAGTGCCAAATGCTTTGCACAAGCCCAGGAAAATGACATCCCTGTTTTACATGTGTTTGCATGAAGACATTTAAGTTGCTTCCCCAGAGAAGCCAACTTCCTGGCTGGAGGGGCAGGAACCCCTTTCGTGCTGCCCTTCAGGTGGTCTCCTGCTGGCCTGCAATCCCTTTCCAGGCTCTTTAATCTCTGACTGGAGTTGACATTAAATTGTTGGGAGTGGGATGGATTGAGGTTCCCCTCCCCCTCCAAGTTTAGTTTCAAATTCACGTGGTCTAAACTGATGATGAAACACACATAGTTTGAAATTAATATCACCAAACATCTTAGTAAACTCAAAGCCTACAATAATTGGAATATTTTTAAACTTCTGGATATGTCACTGAAAATTACAATGCTACTGTTAAATATATTATTTTAAGCTTCTCAAAAAACTGACACTTTATTATTATTATTAAATTGAGTGATTTTTAAGTTTGCTAATGAGACATTCCTTCGATGACAAAACCAGCAGTTCCTAATACAGTGTCGGCTGATGTTTATTCAAGGGAGAAAAGAATAAATGGCATTACATTTTCAGTTTTCTACAACCACAGACAGGTTATTGGTGAGAAATTATTTATAATAACTTAAGGGAATTAGAGACTGTACAAAATAATAGGTAGAAAGGAATGGATTTCACATTGGCAGTGCATCCATGATTTATTCAGTGCAATTCTGCTGTGGAAAGCTATAATGAAAATAGAACTTACTTCTGCTGTTTAGATGGTTTATTTGATTTATTTTTCTTCATGGAGAAAATTAGTTTCTTATTACTCACTTGGCATGTGAGATTAATTGATAGTAATTTAAATTATATTTCAAATATGTAATGGTCAGAATGGACAAGAAAAAAATAATAGAAAACTTAAAGTGGACAGCATTAGCAATTTCTTTCTTTTTATTAGTGCCCCAAATATGTTTTTCACATTTTTCCTGTTCCTTGAGGTAAGGAATACATACAAATATCCTGAGGGTGGGTGTCAAGAGGATGGGACTAGATTCTTTTCAGTGATGCCCAGCAATAGGACAACAGGCAAGGGACAAAAACTCAAATACAGGAAGTTCCATCTGAACATGACAAAAAACCAATTTTATGTTGTGGGTGACAGAGCATTTAACAGGCTGCCCAGAAACATTGTGGAGTCTCCTCTGGAGATATTCAAAACATGCCTGGCTGAAATCCTTTGCAACCTGCTCTAGGTGAACTTCTTTAGCAGGGGAGTTGGACTAGATGATCTCCTAGAGGTCCCAATCCCAACAATTTGTGATTTTTTAAATGTATCAACAGAAGTGTTTATTCCAAGAGGCTATTACATGTTGATTAATTTGTTAGGGTACTGCCAAGCAAAAAATAAATGAATTTACATAAAGCTCAAACCAGTTCTGACTGACCCAGTGACACTTGTTGATCATATACTGTTTGATCTTTCTTGTCTTGTAGTTCATCCAAAAGACAGAACTTTCTACTGTCACATGAACACTTGGAGCTTAAATCGTCATGGAATAACAGATGTTCATCAGTTCTTTTTTTCTCTCATTTTTAATTTATTTTTTAAAAATACTTCCACTAATTTCTGTTGTCCTCACAATATGACAAAGAAATACAGTAAAAGATCTATAAAGGTTGAAGTTTATCTTGTCTGGCATGGAATCCAAAGATAATAATAATTCTGTAATCATAGAAACATAGAAGTGTTTGGGTTAGACTGAACCTTTAAAGATTGTCTAGTTCCAACTTCTCTGCCATGGGTAGGGACACGTTCCATGGGACCAGGTTGCTCAGAGCCCCGGCATCCAATCTGATTTTGAACACTTAAAAAGATTTAAACACTTACACAACTTCTCTAGGCAACCTATTACAGTGACTTGTCACCTTCACAGAAATAATTTCTTATATAAAATCTAAATCTCCTTTCTTTTAGTTTAAAGCCATTACCCTTTTTCACATCACTATAGGCCCTTGTAAAAAGTGTCTTTCCATATTTCTTGGAACCAACAAGCTTTCCCCAGAGCTTTCTCTCCTTCAGGATGAACAACACCACTTCTCTCAGCCTATCTTCATAGGATAGATTTTACAGACTTCTGGTAAATTCTGTAGCTGTTCTCTGTATTTACTGTAAAAGATCCATGCATTTCCTGTATTGAAGGACTGCAGAGATGGACATGGTACTCCCAGTGGAGTCTCATAAGAGCAAGGAAGAGGGGGGACAATAAACTCCCTTAATCTGCTGGTCACAATTCTTTATGCACAGCCTGGGATACTGCTAGCCTTTTGGCCCACACGTGCAGATTGCTGGGTCATATCTAATTATTTTACCTTGTTAAATTGAACATAAATTTTGAAATGATTATATGAGCTTATAGTTAATACAGTTTCTTGCATTAATTACTTCCCATTGGTCTTTGATACAGAATTCATAGTTTTGTCTTGTTTCTTGGTAGAACAGCTGGAAGGAAGTTTTGTAACATATAAGTTGATTTTACTTACTAAACTAAAGTATTTTAGTTCAGTTGACAATTTGACGTGCAGAATATCATCTAAATTTAGTTTTGAGGAGGCCTCTTTCTGTGTAATCTTCAAGCCATTTAAAAATTACTCAGTTAATATCAATAAGGCTGGAAGCATTATATCCAAGTGAAATAGTGTAAAGTGAAAGATATGGCTGAGAAAAACAATGAAAATGCATTTTTAAATTCTGAATCTATTACATTCTTGGACACGTTCAGGTGAACATAAAGTAGCTGCAATGATGTTAAATTGGATACTTTGCAGTCATTCTCTGAAAATAAAAATTACTACTTTGTGAATGTGAGTATAATGTTTTGTTCTATATATCTGTCTTCCCTATGCAATGTACATTCCTCTTTAAAGATATTCAGGTTGCCAGTAAATGGATTTCAAAGTAATTGGTATCAGTTACCAGCAGCCTCAATTCACAATATATTTATGCTTTCCTTGGCTTCCTCCTTGGTGACATGACTCTCTAGAGCATTGTCTGACTTCTTCCTTTTACGTACTCCCTCTTTCTCCCAAAAGACAAATTCTGAAGCTAAAGAAGAAAAGTCAGGCTGGCTACAGAAGCATCAAGTCTTTTGGGATTCATCCCTGAAGTAACATGTTCCCATAAGACTCATGCAGCAAACCGTGTCTGGTTCCTAATTCCATCCTGCTCCCTCCATCACTCTCTGAAGAAATAACAGTGCAACTAGTAGATATAACATGGAAGAACAGCATCACAGTAGTCAAAGAAATAAGTAATATTCCAGGCAAAGTCGGAATCTGAACTGTTTCCTAGGGCATTGTTCAGGCCCTTTAGGCATCTGTTTCACTTTATCTGAATACCAAGTTCAGAAAAATGGCTTGAAATGAGGAAATCCCATAAGCAGACATTTTTAAGTGTCTTTTAGCTAGATCTTTTCATTCCTCTCTTGCAGACAGTATTCACCTCTGTAAGTAATCCAATTATTGAAATAAGAATTTTCAAACACTTTTTATGAATGCTAATGACAAAATCTTGACCTTTGAGAGGATTTGAATGAAAGCATTATTTGTATCATTAACATCCAGATGTTCATTTCCTTGCCTATAATTATCAAGGAGCCTGTATCTGCATAAGGCTTTATACCTAAAGAGAGAACTTTTGCAATTTATGTAATATCTATGTCTGGCTATAGGGTGCTTACATGCCATTAGGAAATCAAAGACATTTGGGATAAAAAAGGCAAATGTCTTCCTATCTCTATCAGCTCTCATAAGTAATTTTTATAAGTTTTTTTTTCACTTTTATTTGTGTACCTATTTTTATTATTATGACCAAAATAGATACCTGAAAATATATGATATAATTAAAAAGGAAGGTTTGAATTCATTAATAATAAGCTTCCTACATTTCCCTCTACTGTGTCCCTTGAAAATATGAAGTGCAAGGATCCCATATTGCCAATGTAAATTCAGAAGTAAGATTCAGCTTTTCTTATTTCCAGCAACTGTATTATCTGTTGTCTCAAAAAAAATTAATAGAAAAAATATAACATGCATACATGCAATTTCCACAATGTTGGGGCCTTTAAATAGTTTCAACTGTCTGAAGCTAATGAAAGTGCAGTAGGTACCTAGAGGATTATGCTATACAGAAAGACATGCTCTGTAATTATATTAAAGGCAGACTTAGATTACTGGTTTGTATTTCAAATTCAAACTCCAAAATAGAAATTCAGTATCCATTTATGTGGACATAAAAATTCAAAGGGACACTCTTTATTTAAAAAAAAAAATCTATTTCCCCTTAATTAATGAGAAAGAAATCTAGAGTAGAGCATACAGCAACTGCTAATTCAGAAAGTTCTTGCTGCTGATATGATTCTAACCCAGGTGAATATTAAATGAAAGCATGAAGTAATGGAAAGAATGAGCATTTTAAAAGGGCTGTGACAGAAACCAAGAGAGACTGATGATGCAATTACCCTTATTCTAGGCCATGCAACACTAATGTGATAAGGGCCTGCATAGTTCAACAGTAAGGATGAAGAGGCTAACAATAATTCTCAATTAAAGTAGGTTTTCTTCGTGCTGGGAAAATACACTGCCTCCCATTGATTAGAATGCCAAGAAAGATCTACATTGTGCCCTGCTGTTTGCAAAAGAAAATGTTAAGAGAGGTATTCAAATACTATTAATGAGAAGTGAGAAAGCTAAAGAATAGAGGAAAAAAGAGTTGAGCAAATGTTAAGTTTAACACCACAGGTACATTACTAGCCACTATAATGTACTGAATATTTATGTCAGCAGTAGATGAGTAAGGCTGCTTGAAAATCCCACCATTGTTCTTCACAAGAAAAAATTCACATTTAGCACCTGCCTCCCTCTCTAAACATATTTGGCTTAGTGGGTATTTTTCATTTAAGAGCTAATGTTTCTCAATTGGCCATTCACTTCCTGTGCCCTTTACAATCAGTTATGGTTTCTAAAACTGAAGCCTCTGTTTGAGCTGATCCAGAATACACAGTGCTGGCTGACTAGAGAAGTTCATGTAGCTTGAATTGTACATTTCCTGATTTATTTTGATGAAGCTAAGGCCTAGGCAGTCACTTGCTCACTCCACCCATACTGACATCAGGGAAAGATTTGGGAGGGTAAAAGTGAGATAATTCATGGTCTGAGACTGAGACAGTTTAATAGGTAAAGAAAAAGCTGCACACACAAGCAAAGCGAAACAAAGAATTGATTCACCACTTCCATGGGTAGGCAGGTGTTCAGCCATCTCCAGGAAAGCAGGGTTATGTCATGCAAAATAGTGACTTGTGAAGACAGGTGCTATCACTCGGAACATTCCCATCTTTTTACTTCTTTTCCCAGTTTTGTATACCAATACAATGTAATACAGTATGGCATATCCCTCTGGTCAGCTATGGCCAGCTCCCAGATTCCTGTGCACCCTTATTCTACTCTCTAGTGGGATGGGGTGAGAAGCAAAATTTCCTTGAATCTGTGCAAGTACAGCTCAGCAATGGCTAAATCATCCCTGAGTCATCTACACTGTTTTCACTACAAATCCAAAATACAGCTCCATATCAGCAATTTTGAAAAAAAAATATTTCTATCCCAGCCAAAACTGCCGCAGAAGCAATATTCTACTATACTTACAATAAACTTTGGGAGAGTTTTTCATTATTTGAAGCAAAGCTTAATGAAGAGAGTGAGAGTTTTCTTTCTAAAGGTGATGCTACCATGCCTTGATTTATTGATGTGTCAGTCTTCAAATTCAACATTGGTTAATTTTTTTTCACACCATTGTCACTAAACTTCTGATAAAATAATCAGATTTGGTCTTGTACTTTTGAATGACCTGAAGTTCATCTTCAAGTGAGAAGAGAGTTTGTCATTCAAGAGAATCAAGACCAGAGCTCTGAAGATTATAATGACTTTATTTTAGCACTTGTGTTCACTGTTAATTACAATAGTCTTGCTTATCTTGCTGTAATGACTTCTGGTTTCTTATATTTATTGTGTTTTATGGAAAAGAATATTTTTGAGCTGAGAACACTCGATATTTAATAATGTGTAGTACTGAAATTGAATACTGTATCAAAATGCAAGATGCAGAAGGCATCTCAATCCTATATGCTAATGCAGCTTACTGTGAAGTAGATTTACAGTTTTAATTGACTGAAGATTATTATCTTCTAATATTTCTTTGGCAGTCAAGAAACTGAATTTGGTCTTATTCCAGTTTTAATATTTATTTACACTTATTTTCTTCAAAGCTGGGAATTGTAGGTGTTGATCTGAGACTTTAGCTCCCTTCCTCATAAATTAAAATACATAGTCCAAAACATAAATAAATTTTTGCCTATAAATGTAGCAGAATCTACTCACATCACCAACAATCTGAAAAAAATAGGGAAATAAGTGGCAGGGGAGGTTGGGGTGGGATTGAGAAGTGTGCCCAGAACATTAATAAAACCAAGCTTCCATAAATCAAACTATCTAATGATACTCTTCACTAATCTACCTGAAATGAAGTCTGTGAAAACCTGTCATGATTAGTGACAGTCAATGTATTTACAGCTTCAGTAAGTACAAATTGTGAGATGATGAAGACTGTTCAGCTTGTCTTTCACAGAGTTATGATAAAGACAAGTGCTTTGGAAAAGTGCATACATTTTACTGTACTGCACTTCTAAATATCTACATGGATGTATTTAATTTTCAATATCAACTGCCATTGTTGCAAACACTTTCATACAGATAGTGAAAATAATTGTCTGGATTGTTGCCTTTTTCCTCATGAATATCATTATCCAATCAGATGAGCTCCATTGCCTTGGGTTGTTCCCGAAAAATGTTTGAATTACCTTGTTCCTCCAGAATTAACTGTTTTAAGGGCACGCTGACAATCTTTGTTCTGACTCTACAGAATCCTTTGATTGAGGAAAAGACAGATCTGTTCATTTTCTCTAAAGTAAAGCAGAAGGGGATCAACTATTCATATACAAAAAAAATATTATGGAAGATGATTAACTACTCACTCTCTGCATCAGTACTCTCAAGTCTAGCTTTTCACCATATTATTCCATTCCTGTGTTTCATTCAAAGGCAAACTGAATATTTTCCTTAGTAAAAACAAGGAACTAGGGTGAGTTTTCTCCTGTGAAAGAAATGAGGAAAAAGTCTGTGCTGGATTTCCGCTTATCTTAAATTGTTTTCCTAAAGGCATAACCTTAAATGCTGTGTCTAATGCCCATGTAGTTTACTTTAGTCACTACAAGAGGCTCCAAAGTTTAATCTGGTGGTCTGAGGATCTGTGAGTGGAATAAACCTTGGATCTGGTAAATATCTATGTAAAATATGTGCTTTACTGACAATCTTTGTAGATTTTTAGGAAGCAGAGTGTGAAATAGCAAGGGATGTGACATAGATTTCAAACAAAATGGCAAGAAAAAAAATGAAGCCACAGGCAAGTGCTTGGAAGCCAATCCCACAGCTACCATTTACTGTAGCTGTGTGTTCTAGGTGAAGCTGCACAAGACGTTTGAGATGACCTCCCCCCTGTAAGATCAGGGCTGACATTGTCTATAAGTATTCTTGGGTTACTCAGGCAAATTCTTAGAAGCACGAGCCATTAGATACTGAAAAACTATTAAAAAAAAACAAACCCAAAGAACAAATTATTAGAGTGTGCCTCCAGCATGGTGCAGGAACATAGATGGGAGAGATCTGGGAAAGAAAAAGGGAAAGATTTAAGCCTGTGTATGTTGACTAATGCACCAAGCATTTTCTGCTCTTCAAGGGATCCATACAAGAACATGCTAAAATAAAGGAATCTTGCTTGCACAGATTCCTTACTCATCCATATTCCCCAAAAGAAAGGGATGTATAGGTTTCTCCAGAGGAGAAACCTGTTCTTTTGAGTTGCTTAGGTGGTGGGATTTTTCTTGATTTTCAGTAGAAGTACAAGTGAGTTTTTTAAAAATAACTCATTAAATTAATTATATACGTAATTAAATATCAAAGACTAACGTAATCCCCAATTAATGTCTTTTTGTGGTAGTTTCTACTGCCTAGAGGAAATGCTATGGTTATATACCATGGAAGACCAGGGCAGTTAGAGGATGGTATCGCTCACCTCAGCAACAATCAGTCCTGAAAGGTTCATGCTTTCCACAGTCATCATTTCAGATCGAGTTCACAAACCCCACAGAGACGTGGTGGTCTTCTCCAAAGTCCCAAAGAAGCTTCTGAAGGTCATTTTCAGGCAACAGTTATTTACACAGGCCTTCAAATGCAATCATGCAAATGTTTAATTTCCTGGGTTTTCAGGGGGCCAGCAGATGACTACCAATGTTAATTCAGTTAGGAATTTCATTGCTTGGGAAGACTAGTTTAAGCCATGTTTCAGAGTTTACAGCCATTTACAAAATAATTATGAAATCTAAACAATAAATGATAAAATTATCCAAACCATTACTCTCTTTATGTGCAGCTACTATGATCAGCTGTCTTCCCTGATCAAGGCCTGAAGTCATAAGCTTCTTATATTAAAAGCTCTTTTTCCAGAACTTAGATAAAGCCCTTTTGCTTCTTCAATTACAGTAATTATTGCAAACCTGAACACATGCATTGAACCCTAGTTTTCTCTAAATAAATTATTAAACATAAATTGTTGCTATTTAATGCCTAAATTCATATGAGAGAGAATAAAAGGCAAATTCTTCCCAATTTTCATATATAAGGCTCTTCCAAAAACGTTCTCAAAATCAGTTTGAAGCAGAAGCATTTATGCCAAGTAGGCCAAGGTCTGCACCTACAGGGATGGTAACTGCCCAGCAGCAGGTGCTCCCCTCCTGTCAAATCAATTTTTGAAACGTGAGAAAAGGGACCAGAGTCTCAGTGCTGGACAGTTTACTCTTGGGAGAAGTAGGATAAGTCACTGCTACCATGTCAGCTTGACCTCTTCCATTCTGACTGGCATGAAGAAAGGTTCAATGAATCCAAGTACTGCAGAGCTTTCTGCAGATCTCCTTGCTTTACCAGAAAAAGTAAATATCTGCAGTTTGGTCATTGCAGCAATGCTCACAGAATGAAAAGAGGTTTTTTATTTTAAGAAGAGCAGAAAGGAGTGGGGAAATTGTGCCAATGTGGTCACTGTTTAAACTTGAAACAGAGCAATTGGACTGAGAGGATTGTGGTAAAAAAAATCATTGTTTATTTCTGAAGGACAATGATTTAGGAAAAAAGATTATTTCAAATATCTTTTGAAATAGCAGACTAGAAATATGAGCAAGAGTTTACACAAGAACAAAAGAAAATCCCTGATGTAAACTCAACAATGTGTTTTTGGAATAAACTGCTTTTTGGATACAGAAATATTCAAGGAGGATGTAGAAAGTAAGGATTATCATATAGCTACAACTTTTCTTCCCCCTCTGCCATAGTTACTACTCATTATTGAATTTGTTCACATATATTTTTCTACAAGGTCTGTGATATAAATTGTAGCAGATAATTTATATTATGAATTACAAGTTTCTTGTGCAGCCAGTTTTAGTGTAACCTAAGCAAATCAAGGATAGAACAAAACAACTACTGCAATAGCTTATTTCAGCATAAGCACTCCACAAAAAAAGCCTGGAATACTATATTAACAAAGAAGTTATTTAGGGATGAATCCATCAATTCCTTAAGTTCCTTATTTTTTTAAATGGTTACACTAGAGTAATATCCAGAGACAGTTTTCCAGTACTTTTTTGTTCTGAATTCAAAGAAATTGGATATCCTTGAAACAGATGTTGTTCTACATCTTGTACCCTCACCACACAGTAGTGTTTTACTTGTCTCAGTTTCACAATGTAGAAAAATTATTTTAATAGCAATAACAGCAATAAAATAATTATTGTTGTTATTAATAAAATATTTTATATCTAGATGTAAGTATTAGTGCTACAATGCAAAACACGGATGGTAGATGCATTTTCACATAATTTCATTTTCCACATAATTTAGAAGAATCTTAAATGATTTTATGTTATAATGCATGATTTGTTATAATCCGTTTAAAAACACAGTAATTAATAAATAATATCTTTATCATTCATTACTTTATGAGAAAAACCTCATTAATTATAATATGGCTTTTCTTAAGGAGATTAAAAATAGAATAGATCAGAATACATCAGAACAGAAATGCCAGCTCTGCCAGCAGAGCAAATTAGAGAGCCAGCTGAGGTGACTAGCACAGCTTCACTGTCACTGTCAGGAGGGGTCACACAGAGCCCTGCCAGACAAAGTCACAGCCTGCCCAAGTAGCTGAACCAGACATTCCTAACCCGAGGATCCAAAGGTGGCTACTGACTCCTTTGTTTGTAAACTCATCTGCATGTCAAACATCAAGTTTTAATGTGTTCAAGGAAAGATAATTTTCCTTCTTTGCTGGCAGAGAAAGAAAACATAAGAACTTTTCTGTCACCTCCCAAACTCAAATGACAGTTGCTATCAGCATCAAAAATATCTACATCAGACTAAAATGTTGCAATACCTTCACACTTATCTCACTTATCATTTGAGGCTTTTTATTTAGTTTTTTTTAGCTGACAGGCCCTAGGCAGTACACAAGTTGTGTCTTTCCTAACTCATAAGCATACCCAGTAAGTCTGATATATTATTTTTGTCAAAATAAAATCAACAGAGACAGAAGAAACAATAAAGCAAGAGCCAGAGTTGCAGGGAAAGTGTAGACAGAAAAAAAAAAAAATTAAATTCCAGAACAGGAATGGGAGAATCAAATAGGTTTGAAAAATGGTCAGCAAACACTAGAAAATATTTGATAGAGCAAAAATGGAATTACTAATTTTTGTAAACAATTGGACTAATTTCTTTCTCAAGAATACCTGCATAATCAGATAGTTAATTTCCATAATGAGTATCTGACATAGTGCTTACCCAGGCCTGAGACACTGTAGAGGGGAACAAAAAATGTGCTAGATTATGAATTGCAGAGGTCAGTTTTTGATGTTGAAAACAGGTGTCCAATTCCTATTGATTTAGTGTAATTACTCTTGGAATAAATTGCTGCTCCACATCAGAACCTTAATCTTTATAGCAAACTCATATATTTATTTAGATAAACATTAGTTACTCACAATACCTCCCTTTGGAGTTCATGGAATAGTTCTGGTCATTGATGGAAGTAACATTCATTTCAGCTAGATGTCTGCAATTAGCCCCCAGAGTTGACCTGTAAAGCTATTTGTTTGACAAGATGAATTGGCACTGACATTTCCTTGGTCCTTTTAGGGGCCCTGAACCGTTAGAAAGGGTTGGCTTGTTATTATCTGGATGGATGCAGCCAGAAAGTCTTGGTCAATGGCTCTGTGTCCAGGTGGGGGCCAGTAATGTGTGGTGTCCTCAGGGCTCTGTCTTGGGACTGGTGCTCTGCAATATCTTCATCAGTGACACAGAGAGTGAGATGCTGTGGACCCTCAGCAGGATTGCAGGTGGCACAAGCTGAGCAGTGCAGTTGACACACATAACAGAGGGAAGGGATGGCATCCAGAGGGGCCTGGACAAACCTGAGAAGTGGATCTATGAGATCCACATGAAGCTTAACAAGTCAGCTTGCAGGATTCTGCAGCTGGGTTGGGGCAATTCCAGACATAAGAATAAACTGTGGAAGAAGTCACTGAGAGCAGCACTGCTAAAAACCACTTGGTGTGATAAACACCTGGAAATTTGACATCTTTCACAGAAATAGACATAGCTGTACATTCTTTCTCCTGTCAAGCATTTTTTGAACACTGTGCAATTTGGTATTTCCTTCTGATTTAGAAAGTCCTCCAATTATCTTAAACAGTCTTATTCTTTTCTCCTTGTAAATGCTATCATCTCTATCTGAGACATCTAGTCCCTTAGCAATTTACCTGATAACATTATATATTTGTAGATATATTTGAACTCAATTTTCAGTGAAAATAAATTACTAACTACTAGGAAATGGATTCAATATACTCAGTAATCTTTTTTCCACAGCAGTTCTTCCTCAGACTACTTATACTGTTCAAATTCATTATTAGATCTTGACAGTGTTGCTTAAAGAAACAATCTTGGAAATGTCAAAGTCCATTCTTAAGTTGTTTTCTTATTAAAGACTAGTAAATGATGATAGCAAGCAGGATACCTGTAACAGAATAGGTGGTTGTGGGTAGATAAATAAAATTCAGCTATCATTACTACTGATAATTATTCAGATGCAGGAAAAATTAGATTACCTGTGTAGTTATGTGCTTAGTTTTCAGCTAAAAATATAAATAAAAGTATTTAATGAAACAGGTAAAAAAATTACATTCACAAAAATAAATTTTCTACTTGCAAATGTTTTTCAGCTTAGTCATATGAAGCTTACTGTAGTCTATTGTAAAATATTCTGGATAGTGCTACATTTGAAATTCTGTAAAACTTTTCTTACAACATGGAGAAAAATAATTCCAAATGTAAAATGGACCGTCTTTATTTCATTTTTCAAGTGTTCATATTGTGAAATTTTAACTGTCAAAAAACATAAATAAACAAAGAATACCTAATATTTATTTCTTTAAACATTTTAAAAGACATTCTGCATGAAGAGCTTCACACTATAATCAGATTATTTTTAGCAGGGTTTATCTGGAAATCATAGACAAGTTGTGTAGAGCTGTAGATGCCATCACTTTTGTTAATAAATCTAGTTCACAACATCTATCAAGAACCAGAAAAATCTTGGAAGCAGCAAAAGATCCTCTAGCTGACCTCACACTTGTTATAAAAAAGGAGTCTTGCAAGCCATGGGAAATCCTTTCAAAAGTGTTTATGTCCCTAGGAAATATAAATAAATAAAATAATAAGAGCAGACTTTATCTTCTCTGCTCATCTCTACAGGCAATTCCCAATCCAGAAAGTTTAATGAAGTAGATAATTAGTAGATAGAGAACTTTTCTCTAATACACTTTTTTTCTGTATAATTTTTTTTCTGTGCAATTATTTTTTATTGCAAAACTTATTTACAATTGTTCAATTGTTTTCACTTTGGTCGAGCTCTGACCTATTTCCCAATCATTCAGTAAATATATTTATATTTTGTGCATTATTTTGCAAACATACATTTTTATGTTCAAGAGAAATAATTTCTGCAGAATTCAGTTCTAATATTGTTTTCTATTTAACTGAAACGAGTTACTAGATTGGATACTTTTTTTCTTTAATATCATTAGAAAAACAATCTATCCATTAATTTTACACTAATGCTTCCAGTTTGGTCACAATGTCAATAAAATATGGAAACAGAAAATTTGCATAGTTATAAAAAAGAAGAACAATGGTTTTTGTTTTCTTTAAAAAATGCATGAAAAGTGTTTCCAAAGGAACTAATTTCCAAATGTATTAATTTTAATATTTTCTTTATTTCTCACAGAATACAATGGCACATATACTGTAATGACATTTTAACATTTCTACCTGTCCTTCAGCATTTTTCTACCCAAAAAGTTGAATTTCAATGGTTAACACTGTATTTTTGCAAAAGACATCTCCTGTCTTTAGGATAAGTTGATTTATAATCCTCTAATACTATGAGAAATACTGATATGCATGAAATGCACAGCACCACAGATGACTCAGAAAAGTGTCAAATAGAAAAGATACTTCTTACAAGTGGAAGAGGAAATAAGAAAAAATGTTGTCCAATGCAAATAAGTGATCATTTACCATTAGAAATGATAGCTAAATTAATTATTTTTCAGGCAATCTGATAGTCTATTTTCTAGGTATAGATATTTCTTTCTCAAATGAAAGAACATAAATATACTGACAACTTGACAAAATGTGATAGGTGATTTATTCAGGAATTAACAAAAGAAAAAAATAAAAGAAAACAAAAATAAAAGAAAAAATGTGCACTTTAGCTACTCTGTTACCTTCTAAGGCCATTCCTGGAATTATTTAGACAAAATGCAGATGGTTGGTAGCTACCACCTGCATTTATTGACTAATACATTGGGACTTAATGGTTATGAAACATTACTGTAATCAAGGATTTATGCAATCAGATCAATGTGCTCTTGTGACAATTGAACATTTGATTTATGCCAGCAGACTTTAAAAATTGTCGTGAATTATGCAGTGAACACTAATGGAGAAAGTGAGAAAGTGAGAAAGGGAAGGAGGGAAGGAGGGAAGGAGGGAAGGAGGGAAGGAGGGAAGGAAGGAAGGAAGGAAGGAAGGAAGGAAGGAAGGAAGGAAGGAAGGAAGGAAGGAAGGAAGGAAGGAAGGAAGGAAGGAAGGAAGGAAGGAAGGAAGGAAGGAAGGAAGGAAGGAAGGAAGGAAGGAAGGAAGGAAGGAAGGAAGGAAGGAAGGAAGGAAGGAAGGAAGGAAGGAAGGAAAGAAGGAAGGAAGGAAGGAAGGAAGGAAGGAAGGAAGGAAGGAAGGAAGGAAGGAAGGAAGGAAGGAAGGAAGGAAGGAAGGAAGGAAGAGAAAGAGAAAGAGAAAGAAAGAGAAAGAAAGAGAAAGAAAGAGAAAGAAAGAGAAAGAAAGAAAAAGAAAGAAAAGAAGGAAGGTTAAATTTTTTTTCTTTTTAAAGGTCAATCAATGACAGCATGAACTTTTTTTGATACTGAGAAATAGCAATGAATTCCTATCACCTAGTGTGGTGGATCAGGTACACTGCAGGATGAGGTTTAAGTCCAAAAATCAAAATAATTGACTTTCTTTTTTAAAAATCACTATTGTTTATCTTGGCAGAAATCAGATGTTCATATGTCAATCTACTAAAATTTCAAAAATAAAATATCTCCTTAAACCTCAATCAGAAATTATTTTTATTAAAATCCTTCAGTCTTCAAAACTGTTCTGATATAGAAGTTCAAATATTGTTCATAGTGAGAAGGAGATTTCTAAAGTCTAAGGCTTATTATATACTGTAAGATCAATTTTTAATCAAGATGGGTAAACCTTTGAAGAAAAGAATCAAACCAACTTACATTATTTGCACATCTGGCCAAGTCCTAGAATGATTACAAACCTACAGGTGATTGACTGAAGAAAGGACGAGGGAAAATTGAGTAAGAATTTAAAATACAAAAATATAGACATATTTTTTTATTGTTTCTGGATTATATGAAGGACAAGTTCTAAACTTATTTCATGTATTGGCAGGTATGGTGGCTGAACTTACAGTGAAGTTAATCCTGATATAAAGGATGATGAAACTCCAGAAGGAAAAGGAAGTTGGGAAAGAGACAAGGACTCTTCAGGTTTACTGTAACTATGGAGACTGCTAAATCTAAATCTAGTGCTTTGTGAGCAAAAAAATTCACAGCAATCACTGTCCTAAGGGATAACTCTTCTGTCTGTACATCACATAGACAAGCTACTCAGTCAAGGTAATAAGGACTTTTAATTACTAAAGTTAATTAGAGTTAACTTACCTCTGTCCTTAGAACGAAATTTAAAATACTGAAATTTCTTAATTCTAATGTCTTTTCCTGATTGATGGAATGAGTTATAATGTAATTAGCATAAATGCTAATCCAGACAGTATTCTTATTAAAGCTGGTATTGAATTTGGATGCTTATGTTAGCTGAATTCTTGGTTCTAAAACTTCCAGTTTTCAAAAATACAACAATGGGGAATTTTTGATATTGGATTACATCATATTGGATTATCATAAAACAGGTTTAAAATACTTGCATGATGTCAGAAACTTGAAGAATTTTTTACTTATTAAACTGAATGAGAAAAACCCAACTCTTACCATGGTGGAAAAAATAGAATAGTACAAGACACATTTTTGGGGCAATATTCTAGCTAATTATGCTGCCACTTAGAATTAGTGGCAATTAAAAGTTATGGCTGGTGCTCTGTATTTTTTACACAACACCAGACAGGAAATTTCTTTGTCAATTACAGTTAAGGTATTAACACAATGTTTTAAGGTCACAAATGCTTTAGCACAGTACAGTAAGGTAGACACATGGTTATAATGTTAAGATGTTACTTAATGTTTAAATATAGGTTATTTACATTTTTAGCTGCTTGTGAATTAAATTGAGTTTGTGACCAACAGGATGTTTTGATTAAATGGCATTTTATATATTATAATATGCATGTTAGTGAGAAGAGGTTTATAAAGAATGACAGCTAGTTCACATCTTATTTCAACCAGCTGAAATTGACTCCCAAGAGAGGACCCATGCTGGCACAGGTACCTTAGGTTATGCCCATTTTGGGATGAATGAAAATGGGAAATGAAAACACTCCTATAACCTCTCTACTTTTATAAAATCACAATTTAGATTCCACACTGCTATCTTCTCACTTTAATGACATTCACTTTCACACATAAATACAGGGAGTCAACGACTTCTTGACCCTTGCTGATGGAAGATTAACTCAGTCTCAGTTTTGATGTTTTGTGTGTAAGATGCTCACCAACTTCTACTAAACAAAATAGGGCTTATGTTTAAAGTCATGATACAAATGTAGCAAATGTGTATCCGAAATGGATACACCAAACATTGCCTGAATATCATTCAACAAGACATATGTAATCTGCCTTCTGATGACTCGTTTTTTGTACTTGTTTTGAGGTTTGGATTTGGTTTTTGTTTTTTGGTTTTTTTTTATGTGTTTAAATAACTTGCAGAAAAGCCACATCCAACTCCTTGATTATTTAGACTGTTATTAAACTATGTTAGCTATTATTTAAACTAAGACTATTATCAGGGAGTAGTAAAAAGATTCAAGGACCTTGGGGATATCCTCCCTCCAGAAGGTAAGGTATGAAGTTCAGCTGGATGAACAAGGTCAGCTCCTTCACTGACTGCAGCTGCTGTTTATGGAGCTGGAAGCCAGGGCCAGCTTTCCTTGGGAGTTGCATTTAAAGTGGGATAGTGCTCCTGGTCCCCACCTGTGCTGCTGTGGAACTACAGCTGTTCCAGGTTTGCCTCCCGAACTGTGACTGTGACTCTCTGGTTTTGACTTCCCAGCTTGCCTTCAGATTTGCCTCTTCACTGCAGTTTTACTGGGTGAGCGTGTGTCTGCTCTGATCCCTGTTTCTGAACCTGGTCCTAACCCAGACTTGCTGCTCAGCATCCCCACTTCTTGGTGCAGCCATTGCTCCTTCCTACCCTGCTACCACGCCCAGCTCCCAGTTTACCTTCTTTATCTTACCACTCAACCCTCACGTCTCTTGGTCATTCTGGTCATTCTGTCCTGTGCTCTCAAGCCTCTGAATAGCTGCATCCATTTGTCAAATGGCTTTACATCATGAAAGCACCCTGAGAAAACCTGATATTTGCATATATCTGTGGGAGGTTCATATTGCATGGGAGTAATTTTCATTTCTCACCGGGGTAAGTGATCTCCTCTCCATTTCTAGGTGCTTATATCACCATTGTGCTGTTCTTGTTCATGCTCACTTTCTCTGCTTTGTCTTCTGTCCTTTTTGTCCCCTCAAGTTCCAGGTCCTTTTACTTGCTTGCTCATACACTTCAATTTCTGATTTTTTAGCTTCTTTTTCTTGTACATAGAGTTATGCAGGGAATGAAGATTTGAATTCCAGATTCTGAGTGCCACGGGGGAATAAAATTGCTTCCTGAATTTATCACAAATAACCTGCATGCTAACACACAACCTCTAATATTATCTCAGTCTAAAAAAGTGAACTCCATCTCTTTGTAAATTTATTTTCTCTAGTAACTGTGTAGAGTCTTAGGACAATTTAATTGATCTTAAGATAGAGAAGAACAATAAATTTGGAGTGCTTTCTTGCTTTTAGAACATTTGCTTGGACTTCTGTACTTTAATTGCTAAAGAAAGAATTTCTGAAGAAGTATGAAATACTGAATACTTAATAGGAACAAACTCACATTAACTTAGTAGAAAGAAAAGAGGAACTTCTCAGCCCAGTCACCTGTTCAACATTTTTCATAACTCATCCAAAAGACCATCAGAACTAGAGCTTGAGCTCTGGTGTATTTAATAATGTAACATACATTAACTTCTTAATGTCCTTTTCTTTCCCCAACAGCAATAGAAACATTATATGATGTAACTAGTTATTATCCAGTTTTACCAGTCATATCTGAAAGCAGAGAACATTTATCCTCAGATCACAGAATTTCTTCATATAAAGGAACAAAGACCAAGTGCCAGCAATACAGCAAACTCAAGAATATCTGTGTTTCCCAGATCCTTTGAGTACTGTGGTTCTTTCATTCACTCAAAGGACAGAAAAGCTTATTATTGTCCTCTTAGGTTCAATCAAAATATTTCAAAGATGATAATTCAGTGGGAGTGAGGAAAAAGGACGTGTCTGAAAACCTATTTATTATGCAAAACTCTGGTGTCATGACTGCTTTATTTGATCAGCTGTATCTTCCAGTGAAAACTTGAAGATAGTTCCCAAAAATAGCTTAGGAAAGAGGGACTGAAAATCTTCACTTTTACATCTAGTGCTTAAGGAATTGTGCTAGGTTTTCATACCCTGCTGATGAAGAGATAAAGGTGCTTCAGAATTAGGTTCTAAAGAGCCAAGATCTGACCCAGCTTCAAACAATGCACAGGCTGCAATAGTGCCCAATGATAGCTGACAGCAACAATGAAGCAAAATTAATTGAAATGTAAAAGCTTTAATCACCTAAAAAACTGTTTTGCTGAAGACTTTTTGGTTTTTTGGTTTGGTTTTTTCTTTTCATGAGCTAGAACTGATTCTGAAACTGAAATCTCTGATCAGCCTCAGATGGAATTGAACCAAATATTTATTTTCACCCATCACTTCTAAAGATAAATATAGGTCAAAGTTTCTGAAGTTGTATATGTAGTAATGTTAGCCCTAAAAGCTTTCTCTGACTATAAACAAACATTTTAGGATTCTTCTTGTCTCTTCTGATACATTAGTTCTCCATCCCTCATAGCAGGAATAATTAATGTCTCCATTTTTTGGCTTTCATTCCTTGTTCTTTCAGTGTGTTAGGATTAAGAGGGCAAGAAATTTAAGGGAAGAATAGAGGAATCATGTAAAACTGCAAGAAGTCATATGATGAGATACGAAGGAAACTTCTTACTGGGACCAGAGATGTGTTTTTTCCTTCAAGTTTTTTAAAAGATTTTTTTTAATTAATTGCAATGAGAAGGCTGAATTTCTCTTCTGTCCTGTCAGATTCTCAATCCATTTAAAAAATATAGTTCTTTAAAGTTATATTAATCAATTGCTTATGTAGAATTTAAATTGACACGATTATCTCTACTTTATTTTCTAAAACTTGAAGAGTAATCTGTAATTTACATATGAAATAAATTGAAAATACACTATACTATGGCAGCTATATAAAAATTTCTCTGGTTTTCATCACGTAATATTTAAGATGTATTTTTTATGTCAGAAGATTAATTTGCCAAAAAAAATTGTCAGGGAGAAAAACAGAAGATAATATATATTATTGGAAGTCTCTGGAGCAGACAGAAATAAAATCTTCATAAAAATATCTAAATATTTCCCTAGTATTTACTTTATATGATTTAGCTGATCTTCTAATTCTCATAATCAAGATTAAAATTACATTCAATAAGAAGCATGTAAGTCTCTTCCAACTAACAATATTCTATGATTCTGTGATTATATGAGGCTGATCAGTTTACTTTGAAGACTAATTTGGAGGCTAATTTTCTGGGTTTATATTCTCTACAGAGCTCATTTTGTCCACTTATTTAAAAAAAAAAAGTGCTTCTCAGAATCATTCTGTCTCAATCAAAAGGAAGTCAATCTTCTTTATCTAATCATTAATGTTAATTGTGCCTTTAGTTAAAATATATTTTAATTGTTTCACTTTTTCCTTTTTTTTCTTTAAATAATGTATCAGAAGAGTAAAAAATTAACATTTTTATATAATTCAGCATCTGAACCTGTATTTATTGCTACATTATTATTCCTTATTCTCAATTATTTAAGAATGTTGTCCCTAGCTAAAAGAATGATGAAGTTTTAAAATTATAATGTAATGCAAAGTAAGACTCCTATGTATTATACAGCAGTAAAACTATGATGAAAAATGAAAAGAATATGATTTTCAAGCTTGTAGAATTATAACTAATTAAAGAAACTGATTAAACTGCCATGGAGGATGATTAAGAACAGCGACTACCTGACAATGTCAAATATAATTCATTGCAATTATGTTTCCATAGTATTTTTGTATACATGAAACTATCTCTCTCTTCAATTCATTGGTATTTTTGCATGACATAGAAAAATAAAGAAGTAATTTAACATTCTGAATATTATATTAAATAGCATATTAGAGAATGTTTTCAAAGCTATTTTGTTATATTCAGCTATTAAAGGATGAAGAGTCTTTAAACAATTTTACACCTTTGAATTCTAGTTCTGCAACTGCTTGCATGAGTTTAGCTTTACATATTTTGCACTTCAGCCATAGGCCTCTGAGGTTAATCAAAGGAAGAGATTTGAAGCTATAAATCCCCACTGTGTACAGGTGGCATTATAATTTATTCCATGGTAAGCATGTAAAAGATAGAAAGGAAAAAATAAACCTTCAAGTGAGTTGAACGTCGAATTTTAAATTTTAATTCATCATCATGGTTGATGAGGAAATGACAGGCTCACTAGAACTTGAATCTTCATATTACTTTTCCAAATAAAATAAAATCTTCTATATATATTTATAATACAAACATTCATACTCAGCAAGCTTGTCATGAATGATCTATGAAGTTATATTTTCAATAGTACAACTAATGATGCTGGTAACTATAGTAAGTACAGGTAACTGCATAAAGGAACTCTATAAATCATTAAAAACCTCCAAATTTTCAATAAATTAAATCTATTAAATTATTTAAAAGTAAAGATGTATTTAAAAGAGGCATGAAAATTGACCACTCGCAAAAAACCTTTAACAAACTTCACAAATCACATTCTTTGGCAGACACATTTAGACACTAGGTATGTAGCATATCAAATTAATATTGCTAAAATAAAAATGGTTTAAAATCATGTAGTTAATGCTCTTTATTCTTTGTATGCAAGTGTAACTCTGTAAGAGTTTAATACTAATGTGTCTTTGACTGGATTTCTAAATAAACTTTTCTCAAATGTCTCAGAAACTTGAAAAAATCTGAAATATTACTGAAATATTTTCTCCAGAAGGAGTTAACCTAAAAGTAACTCTCTACCATTTCTTTTGGGTTTGATTTCTATTCTATAAGGAGACAAACTAAGAGAATGAGTTTGCTGGCATAACAGTCACATAATTATTCTGTAATAGATTATTTAGATGAAAATAAATATATGTTGTAGAGAGAAAGTGAGATGATGCAGTACAAGAGCAAAAACCTTTGTATAATTCATCTTTTTGTACATGTAGTTTGTAGAAACTGTATGATGGTGGGAATATAGGGTAAGTTTTAAGTCTTTCCTACCTTCATCATATTCTTTCATTAGCAATAAAATAAAGCTGTAGATTTTTGAAAGACCCACACCTCATAGCAGATCTACAGCACAGGTAATGGTGCCACATTGCCTGAGCCATGTGTACACTTTATTGCTTTTTACCTGGCTAGTTTCTCCTTTATGAATATCAAATTGAGAATATCAAATGAACATCAATTTTAGAATAAGATCTTGAGCAGCAGATATGCAAATATCCTAAACTCTTTTCTCTATTTCTATCCTTGTTTCTTTGTTCAAAGATCCTACTTTCCATTATCAAAGACAGTGCTAAAACATGTATATAATTGCAGTGTAATATACTGCAATCAGATAACTCTGCTCTAGAGAAATTCAATGCCCTTAGTCTCCATGATCTGTTTTGGGAAGAGTTCCTATTAATTATTAGAACAAGATTCAAAAGTTTACAAAAGCATTTGTATTATGCAGCTGATTTTCAAATGAGGTATCATTTAGGTAAATGCTCAATGAGGAGCTCGTATTGGGAAGCTTAAAACTGGTGTGTCAGATGATAAAGGCCTTAGTATAAGAAAGATTTAAGACTGTAGTCTCAATGTCTTGTGCTATGTAATACTTACAGTAATGTTGTTTTATAACTCTGGGAAAAAAGAGGGAGAGATGTGAACTAGAAATGTCTTGATTTTGTACATACTGTCTTGGATATGCAATATTTTGTCTAAATGTGAAATTAATTCTCATGCCATTCCCTGTAAAACTTTTTTTTTTGTTTCTATTGTGATAGACAAAACAAAGTTAAACTGCAATAGAAAAATATGAGATCAAAAGTTGCACAGGATTATTAAATATAAATTACAACTTTCTGTCAGTTTTTAACCTATTCAATGCAGGTATTAAAAGATTCAGCATAGATAGGCCATAGACATTTGTGTGCAAAGAAGTTGTTACTGCCACAGCTTCATATTTACAGCATTAACAAGACAGCAACAAAAATGGCAATGTATCTTACAAATATATACAAACAAAAACTGATGAAAAACTGAAGCTGCCAGAACTCTTGATTTTCAGTGAAATTTCCTACTAATTTCCTGTGTAAATCTGGAGAGAGGTAGGAAAGTAGATTTCCTATGAAATTTTACTGTTACTCTATCACTCTTCTTTCAGAATTTAAGCAAACTTTTTTTTGAAACATGACCTTAGACCTAATTGAAATTTATATTTAATGTTTGGATTCCAGCAAGCTTAGACCTCACTTAGAGGTACAAAATTTTGGAGATAAAACTAGGGAAAATTTGTATCCCCAAATACACTGGTAATTTGATTTCACTGAACTTTAGATGAGCTCTCACAGCCCTGATCAGTATTTGTAGCTAAGTGCTTAACACCTAATGGGTGGTTATGTATCATACAAGGAGCTCTGTAGTAGAAGTATAGAAGTAGTAGTAGCAGTAGTAGTAGTAGTAGTAGTAGTAGTAGCAGCAGCACTGGAACTGCTAGAATCAATCAAGAGAAGCTCCATGGAGATCTTCCTTTTGAGACATTTTACAAATATGAATACTCAAGAAGCATATTGGCCCCAGTAGAATCAGGAGGATAAAGACAGAGATGAATGTCATCAAAATACTAGTGATGAATTAGTCTATTTCATTGGAAGATTGAAGTCAATGATAGATGGATGATAGGAATCAGCTTCATGAGAAGGTAATGTCTCATGGAAAGCAGGTCTATAAGACAGATAAGCTATAATTTATAGGAAATTTTAGGCCTAAAGTCTCCTATGTATTCTTTGAGACCTGAAATAAGACTTACATGAATAAAAATAAAGAAGAAAATATCCGAGTATAAATAAAATTATTTTTTAGAAAAAAAAACTTTTTAGAAGATTTTGAATATATCATTGCCCAGTAAATTTGCTGAAAAAATAATAATATTTACATATTTACAACCCACAATAAAGTATGTGCTATTCCTTTTTGGTGAATAAGACTTAATCCTCTTGGTTAAAGAGGGAGTATATATGTCAAACTTATTTTGCACAAGCTGTGACTTATGAATAGATATCTATATGAGAGGAAATTTTCATCATTTTCTTTTGACAACATAGCACACTGGCATCTATATTTAAATGCTACACTGCGTTTTATCCCAAAGGGTTTTTATTAAGTATATCTGCAAGACATGATAATAATTAAATTTAAAATATTCTTCACCCATTGCATGCAAATATATCTGATTCCAACCATTCATGGAATGTCTCTGCTATCAGCATTTTCCATACAGTATTATTGAGACAATTTCACTATCTAAAAAATAATACATATGCTTAGAATATATCTTTATCATAAATGAATTAAACCTACTAAATAACCTTCTGTATAATATTTTAAAATATCTAAGTTTAATCAAAGGACTTCTAGGATTTATAGCAATATTTATTTAAGCATATTTAAAGTAACAAAAACAAGATCAGCTTATGTGTGCAGTGCTTTTAGACAGTGACAATATGAATTCAGTGTCTATCAACACATAACAGTGATATTTTTAACTGCTTTCCCTATTATAGTTACTGTCAACTATTAATGCATGACTATTAATGCATGACTGTGACAAGTCTGCATGAATTCTGGGACACTGAAATTTTTTTTCCAGTCCTTCATGGCATGAGCCAGGACTTGGCTTCTGGGAGTGTCTTCACAATAGGATACAGTCAGCTACACAATCTCTCAACGAGCTAATTTGTGTTTCAGAAATGCTTTAGCCATGATGATGCATGGTATGAGCCTATGGTTGTAGGCTTGATGTGGTGAAAAAAGATTGAGTGTCTTCATTCATGTAAGGAAGAGGTTTTCTAAGCTGAACACAAGAATCTGAGAAGACCAAGGACATCACCTTGCTTTGGCTGTGGATAGGCTACAAAGCCTGCTGTGTTTTGTTGGGAGCACTACAGTCCTGGTGGACATTAGGAGCATGATCAGAGTACTGCCTTTCTGTCAGGTTCTCACACTTCCTCCTCATGAAATTGAGGCAATAGAAGACATAGTTTCTGTTAAGTGAAAGGATCCATATCACATTTCCTTACTTTATTTCTTCCACTTTAAAATAAAGATGTCTCATTTACCTATTTGTCCAATTTGGAGAAATGTGATGAAAGCCTCTCTAGTTCTTGGATAAATTTGAGCATTTAAAGACAAACACTGAAGTCTTTTGAAGTCAAGTTGAAATTATTGCTGTCTGCTGTACAGTATATGGGCATGAAGTGTGTGCCAGCTTTGCATTCCCCTGCAAAAGACCACAAATCATCCCATGAATAGACATTGATAGACATTGATAAATATATGTGGGTGAATATCATAAATCAAAACTATATATTTACAGAGTCAGAAACTCAGTCTATCACTTTTTGTTCTTTTGGTTGTTGGGGTTTTTTTGTTAATGAAATATGTTCCTTTTATTTAATTCTGAAGGAGGTAGTTTAGTTTAATTCATTTTTTTCCCACTAAAGTTCTTTTAAAAAACAAAACAAAATTTATCAGTCTTCACATTAGCAATTGAACTGCTTAAATGTATATTAAATTGCTCCAAATTTCTCTGTTTGTAAGAGATTAACTATGAGAGCATTGGGACTATAAAAATTCTGAATATGCTTACTAGTTTTTGAAAGAATGATCCTAAAGGGTTTTATTATACTTGTTCAGGGAGAGACAAGAGGATAATTCATAGTTTTGTTTGCCCTGTATGAATAGACTTATGTTATGTATCCATCTGAAAAACAGAGATGATTAAATGACTGGAAAAATCTCTATAACAAGAAGCTGAAAACTTCCAGCCATCATTTTACATTTAGTATATACAGGATACTCCTATGTCCTGTGACTTTGCAGTTCTTGGTGAGTTTCTGCTAGGGCATACTGATGGAATGTAGGATTAATTATACTGAAAATAATTGAGAAGAAAATCAAGAAAAATATTTCATTTTAAAACAGTTTAGTAATCTGCTTTCTGCTATGTATAAAGACAAGGAGAGGTAACATGCTCATTGCCTGGAGGATGAGCAAGTTTCTTGTGCCATTCACCTGTGACCTTTCTGGCTGAGAGATAATAGATCTCCAGACTCAAAGAGCACCTTTTAGCTAAAAAAAAAAAAGTCTGATAATCTTCAGGGTTAAAAATGGGTTACCATTTCTTTTGTTTCATCTATTGTCCTTACAAATTATTTGAATAACAAATGGAACAGTTAACTATAAGAACTGCTGATACTTAAGCTATTTTCTTAGTGTAAGAAATAGGGGGAAATATATCTCCAAGAGGACTGATATATAATTAAGACAATGCACATTCTTCCATCTTCACTTTTCCCCTATAGCTATACACCATCTACTGTTGGTGTTCACTTGTTGTGCAGTGGATAAAGATAATATCACTCATTACAGAATTATTGTTTTTAAATCTGTCCCAAATGTCGATTTTTTACTTTCCCATATCCAACATTAAACATGCACAAGAATATTGTACTGTACAAACTCTTATCAACAATTAATTTTAATAGTGTGCATTTAATAAATTTATTATATTATTATTAATTTATTATTAATATATCAATACATATAAATATATCATTAATTATATAATTGTTATGTGTTTATATATTATTGTTGTATACTATTCTATATTATATAATATATTAATATTTCTTATGTAATATTAATATAATATCATACATTATATATTATACATTATACATTATATATTATATATTATATATTATATATTATATATTATATATTATACATTATACATTATACATTATACATTATACATTATATATATTTTATATTACATTTAATAGTAAATATGTGAACATATTATTAGTTCACATTAATAAGTGTAAAAAGGAAGAGTTTTAAAGGAGCCATATTTATTTAAAAGCTCAGTGAAAACTGGCTTCTTTTAAATCCTATTGTTTGATTCAAGATTTATTTTTTAGTTCTGTGTTCTAGTTCACTAGATGGATTCGACATGCCATTAGTTTGCAAATTTGAACCTCCCTTTTTTCTGGTATATTTTTACTTGCTTATTTGCTATATAGGAGGACAAAACCCTAATGCAGAAATATATAATAACGTCAAGATGACAGGGAGTTATATCAGAAGATATTCGTAGTAGGTTTTAATAACTGAAAAAATTTAAACATTCCTTATTTCCTTTTAGTCCTCCAAATATAAAACACCTTATTTTCAAAGTGTAGTTCTCCACTAAGTGCCACATCCAGTTGTTTCTTGAACACTTCCAGAGATGATGATTCCAACACCTCCCTGAGCAATCCATTCCAATTCTTAACCATCCTTTCAGTTAAAAAGTTTTCTGATGTCCAGTCTGAACCTTCCCTGGGACAGCTTGAGGCTGTTTCATCCTGTGACTAGTGACCTGGGAGAAGAGTCTGGTGCCCACCTGACTACAAGCTCCTTTCAGGGAGTTTAAAGTGCAATAAAAAGACTGAGCCTCCTTTTCCCCAGGATAAACAGCCCTTCTTTGGACTCTCTCTAGGACCCCAGTGCCTGCTTTTCAAGTGTGGGGCCCAGAACTGGACACAGGACTTGAGTGCAGCCTCACCAGTGCTGAGTGAGGAAGGACGATGACTGCCCTGGCCCCAGTGGCCACACTAAACAATCCAGGATGACTTTGGAGGTGCCTCATGTTCAACCACCTGTCAACCAACACCAGGTTCTATTCTGTTGGGTTACTCTCCAGCCACTCTTCTCTTTTGAAGAGAATGGCAGAACAATGAACCTTTTCCTGGTGTCCTATTCACAGTATATTTGTGACACTTGTGTGAATTACCAGAAGTTTATGGACATTTATCCTCACTTTCTCTCATCTGCAAGGCTCTAAAGCAGGAACAGGTTCTTTTAGCACAGCTTTCTCTGTACAAGCTAGATGTAAAGCCAGATGAAATATTGCTTCTATTGGCTAATTTTTAACTATGATCCAGGGCACCCATTCATAATTCAAAAATTAATACTTCTGAAATGCTCTAACACTTGAATAGCAAATATTCCCACGATTCCTATGGTCACAAAGTTAAAGTCTGGGTCAAATGCCCTTGTCAATGGGTTGTGTGGATCTGTGATGTGCAAAAATCTCATCTGCATCTTCAGTGTAATTTAGTTTTATTCTGACCTAGACCAGAAAAACATATAAAATATTAACCAGCTGCTGGTAAGATCTGAAGACTGATTCCCCAATAGCTGAAATCAAGAGCATATTTCAAACTCAAGGAAAAACTAACTCAACAAAAAGTTTGAGTTTATTTGTTTTTCGTGTGTTTTTTGCTAGTAAGAATATATTTCCAGGTCTATTTTATTGATAAAAGTTTTTGCACAGTCTTAGCATCTTTCCATTTACAACAATTTGCTGGAACCAATACTGCATGAGATAATTCATTAGGGACAGATGATGTGTATTTACTAGCTCAGCATACCCTCAGTGAAGATGTTAGACTATTAGATGTATACAATTCTTTTGTTCTTCTTTCTCAGCAGTTATCCTTACTGATACAGTCAGTGTTTCATCTCAGCATGAAATAACATTAGATAACATTGCATCTTGAGGAAGCAGAAAAAACAAGGGCTCCACAAATGGGAATGAATTAGAAATGCTCTTGCAGTAGAGGCCCTGGAGTTATAAATGAAAAACTGATGCATGCACTTAGAAAGAGACTTTATACAAAATCTTTCTCCTGCTGTACATTTCTTATTATTTACCATATTCTCCTTCTGAAAAGCGTTTTTTGACAAGTGCTAAAGTAGAATTTCCACAGATTATCTAGGATTTCCTAATCGGGTTACTTTTTTTATTGTATATTTGGTTTGTTGTTTTCTTGTTTTTTTTTAGTAAAAAGTGCCTGGCCAGAGGACATTTCAGTACTATTGATATTTGGAAAATGGACAGAATCTTTGAAGTATTTTTCTTGTAGAAATACATACAGGAAAAGTTAATGTGATTAAGACTTAAAGCAAAACAGGCCAAAGGGACAGGATTAATCTCACTTAACTTTATACATCTGGTAAAATAACATTGCAGCTAACTAATCAGGAGCTTTTTATAATTAATTAAGATTTTTAGCTTTTGATTCATTTAATCTATTTTAGATATGTATAGTACATTATGCTAAACTGCATCACCAGCCATACCTGTGATATTCCATTTCCTTTAAAAGCAAATTGCATGATAAAATTGTGTCAAGTTTTATGCTAGGTCAGACAAATTCAATCCATATATTCTATTAATAACTGCTACCAAACTGGAAACTATTTCCTAAAAAAAAAAAAAAAATAAAATTCCAGACTGTTATCATTTTTGACTTAATTACATTCACTCTATGGCCACAGATGTCCAGTGGAATTATTTGTTCCAGCTAGCTAAAAATCTTAGGGTTACTAATAATGCACAGGAGAAATTAGAGATATACTATATAATATATATATACTATATACCCAAACTTTGCATCTGTGATAAACCCTGATAAATAGATACCAGTATCGCCTAATCACTACAAAGTAAAAAATAATTATTTACTCTTTTCATTAGATAACACTGTTCTGTATCAATGTATAGAATCATATATAGAATCACAGGATCATTAAGGTTGGAAAAGACTCTTAGCTAGTACCACCATGCTCTCCATAAAACTATGAGCAGCACATGCCTTTTACACATGCACATGCCTTTTACACACTTCCAGGAATGGTAATTTCACATTTTCCAAATTCCATTTTCTATATTACATTTTCAAGTATAACAGGGAAAATCAAACCTGAAAACTTTGTACAAGAGGAAATAGTTTATAGCAATCATGAATAAGCATCATGCCCTAAATGGCAAGAAATCATAGAATCATAGAATATCTCAGGCTGGACAGGACCTATAAGGATCAAGTCCAACTCCCTGCTCTGCCTGAAGCCATAAGAATAAAAACATTCTCCAGATACTCCCTGAACTCTGTCAGGCTTGGTGCTGTGACCACTTCCCTGGATAGCATCTTCCAGTAACCAACCAACCTCTCAGTGAAAAACCTTTTCCTAATATCCAACTTAAACTTCCTCTAACACAAATTCATTCCATTTTCTCATGTCCTGTCACTGGTCACCGAGAGAGGAGATCAGCACCTGCCACCTGCTCAAAAGCTGATCATTCAAGGAAGTTGTAGACTGTGATGAAGTCACTGCAGCAGCTGTATCACATTTGTGAGCACAGCATTTATTCCTTCTCAGATGTCCCAGGTATTAAATTTTAAAGTAATGACCTTTTTGGGCACTTTAGTACTCGTAGAAGTAGTCAGTAATTATTTTCAAATATGTCTAGTAGCAGGTTTGATAGGTACTGTACTTTACAAAAAGAATTTTAATTACATTTGAAAATTTAACAGGAAAAAAAAAGCAACCATGCATTAAATCTTTTTTCTGTCTCACATTATACACTGCTAAAAACTTTTTTTTTATACTTAAGAATTGGATTAATTCTTCATATGCACCCAGGTAATATGTATGCCTGCACACAGTGAAGCATGAGGTAAATTTCTATACCTTGGTTTTATTTTATATATTAAAGACAACTTGAGTTTTTCACAGTTATCAGATTTATTTTAGGAATGACATTGTCTACTATCTTCTGAATACCTATGAACACATTCTCTCACAAAATTCCCTCATTTTTCTTGTATAAGCAGTCCCCATCCCCTCAATCAATAATGCAGAGAGATGCAGCAACACTCTCAACAGATTAATAAATAAATAAATTTACTTTTCCCATCTTCAGTTTGCATAACATTAACATAAGTGTGCAACAACTAAAAGCCATTAAATGATTTCTTTATTTTTGGAGAAACGTAACAGTTGAAATCCTTGCTCTTGTGAAATTCTCTTTGTGAAATCCTAGTGAATTTTGACACTGACTTCAGCAGAGTGAAGGTTCTGTTACCCAGTATTTTGTTAATGTAGTTTATAGAATATACATGCCTACAGAATACAGTGCTCTATTAACAACAATTCATCCTTATCTTTGCTTCCTGATGCTAAGTGGGTTGCAGGAAAAGCTGGAAACAAGGTGTTTGGTTTTGCAATAGATCTATGTAATGGCACACAGAGGTGCAATCAGACTCAGAGATACTTTTCAACTGGCAAAGGACTCCAAAGGATGATTTCAGGGACTACTGAAGCCCTAAATTGCTACAGAATGACCTGATTATTCCTATTTTTTTTCTCCCAGAGCAAAAAAGAATGTGATTCTTTTGCAAAAATTGTCCCGTAGTTTCAGAGATATTTTGGAATGAGAAGTATCTGATGATGTTTTGCAGGTTCACAATATCTTTTACAAAGTGTCACATATTTTTACAGTCATGGTAGCAATAGTCAGATTACATTTCATCATTTTATAATTGGAATCTTTGAACATTGAACAAACATTTTATAATGCAAAGTATAATATTATATTATGAAAATTAAATTATTAAACCAGCAGATTCAAACAGCAGAATTATTAAAATAAGAGAGAAGAAAGCACAAACTCATTCTTTTGTCTCAAAATGTTCTATTAGCTCACAAATCTGTTTTAAGAATGGGATTATTTTCTCATGTAGATGACTTTTTGTTGCTTAAATACGTCTGTATGGCTCATTGTTTGATACTGTTCCTGGAGGATAATTCATTGTCTCAAAGTATGCTTTTAGCAATCAATACTAAGAGTGACAGAACCTTGAAGAGTGTAACACAGAAGAATTACTTTTATGAGATGTTTAATACTAATGCTCTACAGAATCGAGATGACTCATTTAGCTTAAGCCACATCCTTCAATTATGATAAAGAATTTTTTTTCAGCAAAAGCTTTCAAGAATGCCAGTATTGTAATTCAGTGACTCTAAACTTAGACAAGACACACTATGAAAAGAAATAAAGATCCTAGAACTAGTGGGCTTTGTGAGGTCTTTTCTGCAGGCCTCTTCATACAAAAGCTGCCTCCTGAGGACTGCTTCCATTAGACATTTGTCTTCCAACCCTGTTTTATGATTTGTAAGAAAGCTATTCATAGGAAAGCTATGTAGACCAGAGATACTTAAACAACAGAGTTTCTCCTACATCTTTACAAAAATTTACTGTAGGTCATGGTTGCTTTGGACTAGCATGCAGTTTGAAACCATGTCCCTTTTTTGTAGATTTGTTGTGACTTTTCAAATACACAGAGCACTGTTAGTACAGCATCAAAACCTAAGAAGTTACTTTTTCTGGCGTTGATATTTTGTCCTTCAAACTTTTACAAGCAATCATTCATCCACTCCTTCTTTCTCTAAACATCAATTTACTAGCATAAAACAAAACAAAACTCACTGAATTCTTATTATTTCAGGTTTCTAGAAAGATCCCAAACATCCTAGTATTGAAATATAAATGAATAAAGCTTCCTAGCTTTAGTTGTAAATAATATCTAAATTCTGTTATTGAAATTGTAAGACAAAAAGTTCTTTCATAGTTCTGCTTACTGCAGCACACAAAATCCAAAATTGGAGGCTGAAGTCCTGATTTCACAATTTCCTCAGAAGTTTGGGCTTTTAATCATTATGAGGTTAGTTAAGATATTGCAAGATTTTTCAAATCATGGATTAAGATTTAGTAACTATCCTGGAGGGAATTCTGCTTAGTGTAATTTCTTATGCTAATCTGCATTTGTCTTCTAAATGTACTTCTACAATATAAAAATGTATGTGTTATGAAGACTTTTGTTGCAAGATTTTTTCTAAAATAATCTATGCATTGAATAGTTTTATGCACTAAGTTTTGAAATCTTGTTCAAATACTATGTCTCTATATTATGAAAACCCTTGACAAAACGGTTTTTAAACTAAATTGAATGCTTATCAGAAAGGGGAATTTTCATTCTTTCTTGTGGAAGTAAAAGTCAAGAAAAGAGTCTTGCCAAAGAATTACATTCCAACTGCAGAATCTGTATAAGCTTTCTGGAAACATATTTTGAATGAGTTTTCCTCTTGGGAGTTAATTTAACTTTCAGTAGTAATAAGCATGGCTTAATTTCATTCTCTTGAGTTTCTAAAGTTCATAATGATATTTGGATTGCAGCATATAAATTAATCTTTAATAGTTACCTGATTCTCAGGGTTGTTACCAAATAAAAAAAGTCGATTCCAGTAACATTAGACTCCCTTGTACCATGGAACAGAGCAATTCAGGATTAAAGGACAGAAGATGCTGAAGTGTTCCTCAACAAACTGCTTTAGTAATCCAGTAGTAATTTGGGAGAAACAGATTCTACTACTATAATCAGACAAAAGCATACCTGAACTTTGCAGATTTGCAGTTTCTAAACATCTTATATGAGTCTTTGCTAAACTAGTTAGTTTTTTTAAAAATTAAAATTTTGTGCTCAATAATATAAATGTTTGTCCAATAAATCAATACATTATATATACATGCAAAAACATTATACAAGGCAACAATTCTCAGTCTGGTCCACTCCAAGAATATTAGTGATTAGTAGAGATATTCCAAAGCAGTTCTAACAGAATACTGGTGTTCTAAGTGAATGTTGCATTTCCATTCACAAGACAAAGAGGAATGAGCCCACCTTCAAGCAGAAAAAAACTTACCTCTAGAGCCCAAAAAAATTACAATATGCCCTCATTCACAGTAGCAAGAATTTCTTATTCAATGATCACTCTAAAATTTGTTTTTTGTTTTTTTTCTTTTAGTGGGGCCATGTAAATTCATGCATTACAAGTAACATTGCAAGGCTAGATGATCAGAGATTTTTCTGATCTTGGAGGATTTCAATGAGTTTTGCTACCTAGAAAGCTGAAATACATAATAAATGTGTTATTTATAATTGCATTATAAGTGTACTCTCACTTTAATTGTATGTATCACTCCATGACACCACAAAGGAAATTGTATAGACCTGTAACTTAGAGAATCAGTTAAAATATAAAGATGATGAATTAAATAAGAAAAAAAGGTCCACCTACTCTTTTACCAATTTTTTTAAGTTTCTGTTCTAATTTATGTGTGAATCAATTAACTATATAGTTTTCAAAGCATGGCCTACAGACCTGTTAGTGTGAGAAAGTACAAATCTTAGATAAGTGAGATTTTCTGGAATGAAGTGCTGCATAAAGTCAATATTGTAGTAGGGTTAGGGGACTATAGATTATTGAAAGCAGACTATTTAATGTAGTGTACAAAATGCAATTGACAAAAATAAGTAAATTAGTAAAAATCCATTTGACTTTTGAATGTTAAAGAAATTGGATTTTGAGAGAACCATAAATGAAAAAGAAAATAAGAAGCTTTTTGATATAATGCAGAGTGAAGCCTAGAAGAATCATTTATTGGGAGTTATTTACAATTTGTTAGGAGTAATTTGCATCAGTTTATTGATCAAACAAGCTGTAGAGAATAGGGGAATTTAAACTTCCGTCTAGTGAATAATATTTAAAATGTCTGAAATATTGAAATAGCTTTAAAAATTCTAAAGTAGGTCAAAGACTTGATGAGGAAAGTCCTATATTAGCAACAAACTGGCTTGTTTCATTTCCATCAAGTCAATTTACTGGTTGATGGACTGATAAAAAAAAACTTACATTATATTTTTACCTCTGAAAAAGACATCTGAAAATTGCTTATATTTAATTGCTGCATTTTATAGCATAACGTAACAAAGCAAGAACTAGTGGAACAATATATTAAATGCAATTGCTTTCCTCCCTTGTAAACAAGTGTTCAAATGGTATATGAATTCAAGCAAATTTTGCAGCTTTATGCTAATTTTTGGTACTCATTTTTTCTAGTTACATAATTATGACATTCCGGCTTGATTAACAGGCTTTGTTCTTGAAAAGTTTGGGACCAGAAGAACAAAGGTGTTGAAAGCCAAGCCTGCAAACTCAGAGTGGGAAGCATGGGGAAGCAGGCTGTACAGCACATGGAAGTCAGGTTTACTAAAGCAGAGTGCCTCACTTAGAGTCCAGATTGTCATTTAGCCAAAACAAGTCTGAAAATATAAGCCATGTGATTTCTGGGGCCTGGCTTTAGGCAACGGCCATAAAAAATGCGATTAAAAGCACTCAAGCCATTCTATATGCAGAAATGAAATCTTAGAGCTTTACTGATCAAAAAAAAAGGTACTTTTTATGTGGTTTGATAAATGCTTTTTCAATATAAAAGCAAAATACTTAGAAACTGCTACAGGCATTGAGAACCCTGATACTTTTTTTTTTTTTTTAGGCATCAATTAGAAATGAAGATACTGTTCCTGAGTGATAAAATACATGTGTTATGCCAAAGAGATGCCAGTATAATCATGCATCAAAGATTTAAAGACATTATCTCTTCATCATTCCTGATAAATAGCCTTGACAAAGGTGGAAGCATTAATTAGAATTGAAGTTTGAACTTCTGTGAATATCTGTGTTCTGATATAAAGATTTCTTGATAATAGTTTATCTCCTACAGCAACACTTAAAAAGTTTAGATGAACCATTTTTAAGGGGAGATTTTGATTTAAGAAAATTGTTTTCCTCATAGTGGAATCATGACTTTGAAATAGGAACATACTTGTAATAATAAAAGCTCACTAATAGAAACTTTCTCAGAAATCTTTTACCTAAATATAAAACTGTTGTGAAAACAACAAACAATATTTTATGGTTGGAGATTGCTCAGTAAATCTTATACAAAAAATTATAAATGGGATTTTGATGCAATTTCACTTCAGCTGATCTGTAAAAGATATATAGAGTGATAGTAACAAAGTCTAACTTAATTTGAAAACTGATGATGATGCGTGGAAAATCTGACTTGGAACAGAGACTAAACAGAGCAAAAGGAATAAAATAGGTATTTATTGAAAGGATGCACCTTAGGAAGGACAAGAGCCTGACCAGGGCTACACCCAAATCAAATCCCAGTCATCCCTCCCAAGATGGATTCCAATCACAAGTTTTACACTTTTATAACTTTTGGTTCATCTGCATATAGGGGTCAATTGTCCAACCACAGCCCCAGGCTATGAGGTCTCAGGCCCTCTGGCTTGCCCCCTGCCCTCAGCCACTGTTTATGCTTTTTGAGTACCAGTTGTCCTTGATTCTCCAGCTAGGAAAGGATTGCTTTGTCAAACTGCCCTGTGAGGAGAACTTACTAACACCAAATATGAAGTTTCAGAGTTCCACACTAAGCAGCAGAGATTCTGAAAAATATAAAAACTGAAACCCAAGGCATCATTTCATATACATGATATACATATAAATATATAAATAACACTTATACACCATTAATTCAATTACTATAAAAAGAGACTACTAAGGCACTACACTTACTAACTATGTACTTATTAACTAGATATTAATAGTTAGTAATGTCTAAGTTACTAACTAGATATTTGGCTGTGGACCTTAGTGATAGAACTACAATACAAATTTTAAAATCAGAATCCAACGAATGGTTGGCTGTTCATAATGCCACATATTTTCCCTTTTCAGAAAAATGTGAGACATATAAGAAGCCATGGCCAATTTACTTACTAAATAAATAACCCTGAACTTTTGAAAAACAAAAATGGGAATTCACAGCCTGCTTTGACAATAAGTTGTATCTTTAATAACATTTTTATATCTCATGTTTTGTCTAAAAAGCAAAGAAGATTAAGGAAAACGTTCATGTTTTAAACATATTTTTAACCAAAGCCAGTAATGGTTAGGCCCATATTTTAACTGGAAGCAGTGGTCTACATCAAAGTACTTTGCCACAGTAGACAGTTCCTGCAGACCTGCCTCCCAGGTATAGAAGAGTCTGCACTTCCAGCAGGAAGACTGGCTGTCAAAATCAAATTCATCATTTGTCCATGACATTTCAAACTTTCACTGAGACATTTCCAAAATTAATTCCATGAATAGTTTCATTAAACAGAGCTTAGATATTTAAATCTTACTGATCATTGTTTGCCACCAAAAAAAAAAAAAAACCAACAAACCAACAAGTTTTAGAAGTTTTTAAGGTGTCTTTTGTATTCATAACATCATAATTCTTTTTAGTCATGCAAGCTGTTTGCATAAACAAAGGGTAGGTAACAAAGAAATGCCAAATATGTGCAATAAGGCTTCCTCTTAAAAATTCACTTTTAAACATGATATATACAAATAGAACTGTGAGTGCAAATCCAGTGTAAAAGAGTTTTATTTTCTCAGTTTCTCAGATTTGTTACTATTATTTGAACTTTAAGTATGTGATTTATATATGTGATCTTAAGTGCCACTGTATATGCACAGAGTAAAATCTCTAAGTAGTTCATCTGCCACTTGATTCAACTTTCATATCAGGCAGGTACCCAGTGGTAAAAACTTGAAAAGTACAAGATACAAAATGGTAAAAGATCTTTGGCCTCTTCTTCTTTATATTTTTCTTTTTGTTGTACACTAAGTCAAAAGCTCTGTTATAATTTGACTTATTTTCTTTGTGATCCCAGAAAAACTGTTGCCTCTTCAAGTAATTAAAATTTCACTTTATTGTATTGCTATCAAAATCCAAGCTCTTATGCAGCTGCAAATATTTCTGCTCTCGCAGGGAAACAACACCTTGTATATTGTATGTTCCCATTCTGTCACTTAAAAGGATTAAAAGATTCAGATTACATGCAAATAAGATTATAATACAATTTCATTTCTTATAGTATTTGCTTTGGTATTAGAATCAGAGAACAAAGGCCTCTAAAATGAATAGTTAGAGTGACATAAGTTAAACCTGCAAGGAGGAGGGGCTGCTAATTAGAGATTATGGCCTTGAAGGCTTTCTAGATATCCAGATTTTAAACCAGTGATACAAAGGAAAGTGTCTATTCAATTTCCCAATAACATTTAGAAAGATTTTTCAGCTCTGTCTTTGTTGATACCTGTATAATTAAATATATATTTGAATTTTTTTATGTACTTGAAAATCTACTTCCACTGTAAGAAACCAATTTTAGTTCATTTGTATTTTAATATGACTAAAGTAGGTAAAACATATATATGTTCAAAATATTTGTATTAGCATATTTCAACATACTGTAATTTTCCTGCAGATGTGTATAGTCTCTGGACCTGGAACTAGCTAGGAAACAGGGGACATATCAAAGGTCATTATAACTGCTATGGCTGGTGGGATTGTCTGGTGATCTTCTGATAAACACAGGGAATACTGCAAATGTACAGAGATCTTTTGTCTAGGACTCTTGGCATGCACTCCCTCCACCAAAAACAGGGATGTAAAGAACAGAGTAGTGGCTGGAATTGATGTAGGTAATGTCCACCTCCCCACTGATCCCCAGATGCTTTCCTTAAGGCCAAGATAGGATTTATATATCTCCTTGAAACACTACATCAGTCTTTCACTTTTAAAATAAAAATAATGATTTCACGTTTTCAAGCAATTACATTGATTGTTGCAAAAAAAAAGTTGATCTGTAATTTGTGCATTTACAATTATGAGCAGATGGATAAAGGTGATTGTCAAACTGAATAAAGAAGAAACAGCAGGGGCTTTAAGCATTCTGATTAATGCTTCAGAATTTTAAATCAGAACACCAATAAACTTATTTTTACAATGGATATTCAACTGTTTCTTTCACCCCGTTTTGTAATTAAAAAAGTATGATCTTTTTGTGCAAGAATGGATTTTCCTCATTAGCAGTTTTGTGGAGACCTTGGTTTCTGTAACCACATACAATAGCTGCATGTTGAATGTAGGACAGCATAAGGATCAACAAAGAATTTTCATAGTCCTACCGAGGGCAATATTTTCTAATCTCACTGTCTACACATTGTGTTACAAATTGGTTATAAATTTGTGGTGTTAAAATTACTCCAACAAAACCTAACTCATCTCTGTGAAAGGCAATGCATTTTGTTTGAGGATCCCCTGGATAACATCTCCCTGGCACAGAAATTTCAGCCTTTTACATTCAACTGAAGTGAATGTTGACAATACCTCAATTATTTTGATACTTTGTACTAGGGATTTTTTTTTGTCTCTGTTCCAAGTGAATGGACATGTTCCTGTTCACTTTCAACCATGTTATCTCTTATCATCACTGATCATGAATACCTTAAAATCAGCAACCATTGTAGAAGAATAGCATTCGGGTGTTTCTTTCATGCATTCAGTAAGGACAAGCGAAAACTGAAAAATATTGATTTGACAGAAAACATTGTTGAATAGTAGCCAAAAAAAAGATGGAAAGGATGATGGAAAAGAGTTTGAAAACTTCATTTAATGAAACATGCACAAAACATATAATTTCATCTGTATCTCTAGTTTTTGGAAAAAAGGTAAAGAAAAAAAAATTTTTAAAATGTAAAGAAACAATTTTAAAATAATCTATGCTTGGTTGACACAGTTTCTGCTGCTTCTACTTTGCCTTTTCAGGCTCACATCTGATAGCTATTGCAGACTAATTTTCAGACTGGAAGAAAATAAAAAAATAGAAATAAAAATATTATTTTGCTTTTTAAACACTCAGTGAATTGAGGTGTCAGAAGGATAGTTAAGAAAATTTAGATTCCTAGGAAGACCTAGAAGCAAGACTACATAATATTTCAGATAAGACAGCTAAATTTAAATTATGCTATAACTTCTTCTTCCCAATATCCTCCTCAGTCACAGGCTACTTTCAGGTATTCAGTCTACAGATGACACTTGAATTTTCATGGATGGCTGGAAATGTAGCTTTTGCTGTCTTCATGAAATACAGAAAGATGAAGGCTTTAACAGATATTTTTAGGACAGAAAGAATTTTCATTTTCTGTTGTTATTCACTGCATTGTTGATGATGCAGACATTATATCTGTACATGTGTTTGTCCTTTAGAGGTAACTGCTATTACTGATTGACACATTAGTGTGATTTACATGTCATGTGGTAAATATGTGTTTGGTAGTAGAGTACAGCATGCTCTGTTTTTATTAGATGCCTACTTCAAAATTATTTAAACAATGAGTCATCAAGAGAATAATAGTGTTTACCTAAAGAGTCAGAAAGTAGAAATGACTAAAACTCTCCAATCTCTTTTCTGAAGCAAAACTCAAGCAAGCAAGCAAGCAGAAAAGGTACTTGTTTATTTTAATTACAAAATAACTCCACAAAGTTGAGAATTAAAATCTGCAACTTCTGCAGAAAAATGTAATTCCTTCAATGAGAGAGACACAAAGGAACAAAACTGCCACAGTAAAACATGCAGAGAAATGAAATATTAGAAAAATTCCATTTTAGCCCTGACTAGAATAAATGGGGCAAGTTGTTTTTGTTTATTAAAAAAGCAAACTGCAAAAAAGTCAACCAACCAACCAACCAACCAACCAAAAAAAAATGCACACACACCCTGACCAAAAAAACCCCAACTGAACAAACAAACCAAAAAAACCCAAACAAACAAAAAGCATTTGAAAAAAATCTAATGTCCTCCATAAGGAAGAAGTATGATTTGGCCTTTTTTGAAGTGATTTGCAGGTACAGTGGATATCAATATGATTACTCTCTTCTACAAACCTTTAAAACATAATCTGTGTGTCTAACTTGTATACTATTTCATTATAAAAATGTCAATACGTGTCTATAAAATCTGGAAAATTTTTTGTGAAAGTAAAAATTAAATTATGACACCCAATTTTGAAAATCTACCTGAAAATCCTGGTATTAGGAAACTTAGGAACTGCAGATATTCCTGTCCTTCAGTTATTGCTTTATTTTCCTATTCATTTCTAAAAGGATCTTAAGAACATGCTTTTCTTTCAGTAGACATTCTCATACCCTCTGTGCCTACATTTGAGGAATAAGAACAACTTTTATCACATGCCTCTGACATTTCTTTAACTCTGCTGGCACTACTCCATCCAAAAGCAGGCATATCATCCTCATCCTTTTCTCCTGTCTCCCTATCTGTTCCTCTCACACTGAAATGCATAAGTAATGGGGTGAGAAACTCGAACAAAAGGAGAATTGTCAGTGTGAAAAGAAATCTCCTCTTGCCATCCTCTAAATAGTAGCATAATCTGCAATAAATATATGTCACTCTCTGGAGGTCTGATAGAAAGGGCAATTGTTCTGCAATACCATCAGGTGAAGTTCACTGCTCATCTGTGTTTCTTTCTGTTTATGTCAAAGTCGCATCATTCTATTCTTTCTTAATCTTTTGCATATAGTGAAAAAGAGTTTACAGACTGATTTACCTCATAATGGCAAACTCACAGAAGCATCCAAATACTGGAATCAAGATTTTCTGTATCCCTTTTTGTTAATGCCATATTACATTTTTTAGGTCTGTGACATGAGGATATATATTTTCTATCCTTAAAATCCCAGCCTCATTCAGTCTAGAAGCAGACAGTTCTTGTTAACAAGAAGTTGTCCTTCTTTTAGTCTTCATCTTGTTTAATAGTCTGTACCCAGACTTACTCGCTAAGGATTATTCAAATCCTGCCCTGAAGACAGATTTATTTATTTTGTCTTTTTTTTTTTTTTTAATAGTGATCCACCCTGCCGTACTAAATACTTCACAAACATTTACAAAATATCATAATCAAAGTTATGGAATGTCTTCTATACTGGGAATGATAGATAAACTGGAATCCACGAGCTATAAAGAGAAAAACCAAGAACAATAAGCTATAAAATTTGCAAATCATGAACGCCTTGGCAAAAATCTATAGGGAAAGATAGTTTACTGTCCTTCGTGTACAAGAACTAAAGGATAACAAATGAAACTGAAAAAAGTCAGGTTCTAAAAAGCAACCACTTTTTTAAGATAAAAGAAAAAGATTTTGTACATGGAGGATGTTGCAGAAATATTTATTTAAAATACATACATAAAAATTCCTGTACTTAAGCTCGTAGGGCTCTGGGAAAAAATTAAAGTGGATCATGTATATTTTCCACATTCTTACTTTTTCATAGAATCACAGAATGGTTTGGGTTGGAAGGGACCTTAAAGATCATCGAGTTCCAACCCCACTGCCAAGGGCAGGGACATGTCTCACTAGACCAGGTTGCTCTGAGTTCCATCCAGCCTGGCCTTGAACATTTCCTTTTAATTTAACACATGCCTACTGATTCTGATTGAATTACTATTTGGGGCCAGATGTGCCTTCAGTGTAACCTGTTCAGGACTTGTTATGTTCTTATTAACAATCATTTGAGTGGGTACTATTCCTCTTATTATTTTGCTGTTGTTGTTGCTGCTGTAAAGAAATGAGCTACAAAAAATATAATTTTTAAATCAAGGAATGAATATAAAAATTTGATCCTGATTAGTTCAGAGAGCTGAAACTAGATGATCACTTGGGAGATCTTTTAAAACTTAAGTTTTATGCCTAAGATATTAAAGACAGGGAGGTTCATTTATTTTTAAAAGCAAATAATACACTGATGCTGGAGGGAACTGTTCCAACCATATACAAGGTCTTAACAGCCTTGCATATTTTAATCAGCAGAGATACTTAAAATATTTCAAATGTGATATTTGCTTACTCAGAATGTTAATCTGGGTATTTTGGTGCTTTCTCTAGACCAATAAAACACCTATTTCTCTTCTCCAGTTTGGAAGAAGAGTGAGCTATCTTTTTTATATAATCTGCCATCCAAACTCTTGTTTGTTCAAGCAGTTTCAGCCAAGAGGACATTAATCCATATTGGAACTAGATTTTTAGTAACTAAATCCACCCATCTCAACCTACTTCTTGTATGCAAGACACTTGCTGAAAGCACAAGGAAGACATTGCAATAATGCCTTCTTGAGAAAAAAGAGTTCTATTTAGAAAATGTGTTTGCATAAATATTTTCAAGTTTCTGTTTTATTTTCAGATGTATTTTCAAGTCCTTTTCTTTATAAATCTGACATTTGCTGAGCCTGAGACTTCCTTCCTTTCAGTAAATCTGCCCTTCCACTGTTAGTATAAAACATTACATTTTCTTACAGAATTTTTAATAATTTATAATTTAATATGCTAATTATGAATATCAGTTCCTCTTTACCTTCTGGACATTGATTCAGTTCCTTATTTCTCTTTAAACAGCTGCAAGTTTCCTCACGTTGTGAGTATACATATGCATATACTCATGCACGTTAGATTGTGTAGCAAATGTTACATCAATAGTTTTTTTTACTTAAGTCTTTAGATATAAGATTTCCTTTTAAGCTACCTGCAAAATGTGTAAGAAATATTGCTGTTTCTTGATGTTTCAGCAATCACAGAATAACTGGGATTTCCCATGGTAAAAATCAAAGCTACTGCACATTCATTGAACAATGAAGATCAGAGGCCAATAGAAGCAAATCTAATATTTTTATGAGATTATTTTACAGTGAGAAGAAATGTGTTAACGTGAGAAAATGTGTGTGTGACCATTGGAGTTTTCAATGTTAATTTCATTAACATCTATAAGACAGAGAGACAATTAATTCTACCAGTAGCTAGTACAGTATTTGGTTCAGTATCATTATTTCATTGTTAACATTCTGAGCATTTTCATTTTATGGGCAAGTATTACTAAATCAAGCAGCTCAGCAGTGTTATTGTGTACAAAGAAAAGTAATTGGAAAGAAAATATAGTTGTGTTATCTAGGGCATAGACAAATATAATTTACTACAGATACAGACAATGCCACTCACTGTTTTGAGGTCTTAAGGTATTTTGGAAGTCCTAATAACACACAGAAGAACTGTGCATTGCCTGTAAACTTCTATGATACATTTTTAAATTCATCATTATTTTTACTCCTTTAATATGATTTAGACTTTTAGAGGGCCATTTCATTGACAATAATTTTGTACCTGCCCTCTTCATGTGTTTCACAAATTCTTTAGACTTAACTGTAATGCTTTCCTTTTGTTATGCAACATTTAATTATTACATATACTTCATTTGAAAAATTTCACAGATTGCTGCCAGGCAGATTTCAAGCCTTCCTTGACCCCCTCCAAAACTCACAGTGCAGTCAATTTCTCATCTAGTTTACATCCCCTCACAGTGTCCTTAAGAACAGTTGTTGAATATCACGAGTCGATTAAAAACATTGTTCCTAAAAATCCATGCTTATCAATAATGTTAAGAGCAAAATTTGGCAAAAACTACAGGATGCAATGGTGGTGCCTTAAGTTTTAGCTTTCAAATTTTCCAGATTCTGTACTGCATTAGTATATAACTCTGAGCTCCATATAAAATGTTAGCAATTTCTACTCACAGTTTAGTTATACAAAACAATCCTTTCCAGCCCAAGAACCAAGGACACCATTGCAGCTTCAGGTCCAAAGAGTACAAACAACAGGGAATTGAGGAGAACAAACTGGGAGGATGTGGCTTCATTACCTGGAGCTGTAATTGGACAATAAACCCCAGTATGTGACTGGACTAAAGCTTATAAAAGTGGGATAATGTGTCATCCATTGTCCATCTTGGGTGTAGCCATGGCCAGGCTCTTGTACTGCCCAAGGTGTATCCTTTGAAGGCCTTTTTAATAAATACCTACTTCACTCCTTTAACTCTGTCCAGCCTCTGTTCCAGGTATCCTCTCAAGGCATCAATGGTAGATGATGTCTTGTTATCAGTCTTATCAGAACTAGAAAATAAATTAAACTGGTTGCATTAAAGAAGATTCTTGTAACAGTGTGATGAACTTGTTTTATTTCTCTCCTCACCTCTTAACAAAATATGCCTAATAATCAGCCTACAAAATTCAAGCTGCACTTGCTGTTCTTCAGTCTAAAATCTGTCATAACTTCTTTCAGGTTTTCTCATGAGGACAAAAAATCCCACCAACAAATGTGAAAGCTCTTCCTCATCCAATTTAAAATAATATATTGCTTTCCCTTATTAAGTTCTTACAATAAGCCATCAATTAACAGGAAAGACATAGACTCTTATTTCTATACATGTGCTATTTTATATTTTTCTACTTTGTTTCTTCTCTTTTAGGGTCAGCTGCTCCTTTTTAATGAAATGAAGTCTATGACTATTCTGTATTCACACTAAAATGCCCTTAAAAAGGAACTTTTGTTGAGAAAAAGTATTGTTCCAGAATGCAAAGGCAAATTAAACATAAAATGTTAATATTATCTTTCCTAATAAAATGGTACATAATTGGAAAATAAAATTGTATATTGACTGTGATAAGAAACCTAGAAAATATTAAAACAGAGGGAAGGAGAAAGGGAAGAAATCCAGAGAAAAAGATTTTAAGTTTTTGGTGCATGTTTTCTTTCTGAACCCAGGTAAGAGCTGGTAGGTATCTGCTCCCATAACAGACATCCTAAACACTTCTGCTAGTTCACTGTTACTTCAGGGCTGCTTGAATATTCATATATAAACCATCAACACACCATATTTGCACTCAAAAGTGACACTGCTAATGGCATAGCTTTAGAAGAAAAAAAGCACTGAGGGGAAAAATTACCATATTTTACAATAGTTAGCATGACACTCAGGAACTTAATTGTACTTGCATTTACTGATCCAGATATAGACAGCTAAATCAGCACTGATCCTAGAGAGACAAGAGACAGTACTGCTGAGGTACTGTAAAAATCAACTTTTGGCTTTGTTAGCCATGTTTAAGAGAATAATCATGTAAGTCAAAAATATTTTGGAAATAAATGCTCAGTTCAAGACAAGAGTTCTATCAGGAATAGGTCAATGGGAAATTATCTAAAGGGAAAGATAATATACTAAGGCTATTGGGAGACTACTACTTATGCAGAATATATGTTTTGCCACATATGTCCTTGTTCAGATATATGACATTAGTATCTATCTAATATGAATTTCTGTTCATATGAGATGTTGATTTTTCTATATCTTGGGCATATTTTGCCATCTAACAATTTTATGGCCCTAAGAGAATTATTACATATATAAATTGGAAAATAAATATAGATATATCATGCTACTATTTGGTTTGTTGCTTTTTTAAACTGATGTGTATGTTTCGAGTATTTTCTTAGCTTTTTAAAAATATTTTTTATTATTTTATTTTTTAGTCTTTAAAATGAGATTTTTGAAGAAAAACATTCATACAAAACCATGCTATCTTATTGACACTTGCTATCTTACAAATATTTTATAATACTTAACTTCCCCTCATTCTTTTATCCCCTAATCATCCAGTTTTGGCCTTCCTCCCCTTTTGCACAATCTGGTGCAAAAACCTTCTCTTCTTCAGATGCTTTTTTGGCATCTGAAACAACATACCTCTAGTTCTCCTTTTAATTTAATTTGAAATCTCAGCTGAAATCCTATCTTTCTTCCATGTTAACGCCCCCAACTTTCACTCCCATGCTGGTGTAGTTTGATTTGTAGTTTTACAACATGAAAAGCATAATTGCTTATTTTAAACTGAAGAAGCTAGAAAGAACAATTGAATATTTTTTCTTTTTAGAAGAGCTTTCCTTTATTTGATAGCACTTTCTTTTTACAGGGAAATTCATTTATCTCATATTGTTGGTTTCTTGCATGTATATTTGCTACTAAAAACTCAAATATGTTTCTTTCAGACATATAGAAATTATGCTGGAATGAGGGTAGTAGTAAATTAATCTAATTTAAAAAAATTAAAGTTTACTTTCATAGAGCTTTTTTTTCAGTCATAGTTTTCCTAACCTGTGTTGATTTAAATCTCATCTATGAATATGAAAATGCACAGTGGCTAACATGAAGAGAAATTCCTCATCTGAATTATTTTCTTTTCTTTTAAGTGCAGGATAAAGTATTCTCATCCTCATTTTTCTCATGACCTTGACATCTGTGATAGCCCTGCAGAGAATGGGAGATAACTCCTATATGGTATTTAGACCACCAATCTGATGTAATAATGTCATTTTGCTGCTACAGTTCTTGGTTTTCTCTGCGACTGCCTTCTTTCAGAAAAACAGTTTTCTTTGCTGACTTTTTTTATCTCAGGAAACTGTCAGACTCACTTTACTAGAGACAACAAACATCTCTACATTCTTTGGTTAAACTCTATACTGTTGGTTCATATAATTAACTGAGTTTACTGGTTTTCTGAATTTTTTAGAAATAATCTCTGGCTAAAGAAGAAAACATCCATTGTGTTCATGAAATTCACAGACATTTAAGCAGGGTTTCCAATGCTCCATCTCTTTGATTTAGGGCTAAATATAATATTTTTTTATGCCAGCTTTTAATTGAGTAATGGTGTATGAAACTCATGTGGCACAGTGGGAAGCATACAAAAAGAATCTGAAAGAATATAAAGACTGCAGAACATCCATGCATTTGAAATCAAGATGATGTGAGAAAAATCTAAGTCTTGCCAGTCACATAGCATGTAGTAATGGGATTATGCAAAAAATGTGGTTAATAATGTTTCACTATAAATGCATCACATCACATTATTTCACAGGTATGAAACGTGGCCTAAACTATGATATATTATTTATAAAAATGACCTGGGTAACAGAGAAAGGTTTTTCACCCAGAGGGAGGCTGGGCACTGGAATGGGCTCCCCAGGGAAGTGGTCATGGCACCAAGCCTGACAGAGCTCAAGAAGCATTTGGAGAACAGTCCCAGGCACATGGTGTGACTCTTGGGGCTGCCCTGTTCAGGACCAGGAGCTGAAGTTTGCTGACCCTTGTGGGCCCCTTCCGACTCAGAATATTTTATGATTCTCTGAAAACTGAATGAAAAGTGAGAAAGAATGCCACTGGAGAATGCCACTGAATGACACTGAAAGAATATCACTCAGTAAGTGCTTCAAATAAGAACAACTTATGTGGAAAAATGGTAAGGCTGAGGTTATACAGTTCACAAGATAATGTAACCCACAGAGGATGCTTTCTCAGAGGCTTATAAAGCTGAGAGAAACTATATATTCAAGTGAGAATTATTTTATAAACCAGTTAAACCAGGTAAACCAATTACCCATTTGAATACTGATTTGCAATGTCATATGGAAATGGTCCTACAAAACTGACACAAGTCTCCTCAACATTTTAGGAAGGGTAAGCCCAGAAAATGTAATCTCTAAATGTAATCACCAAAGAGGTGAGGGTTCTCAAACCCAAGAATTCAACTTGGGAGTCACCCAATTTAAGGTGGATAAACCCTCCCCAGGTGCAGACCCTCTTCAGTGCTGCAGCCAGGTCCCCAGATCAGGAAGACACAGACCTGTCGGAGCAATTCCAGAGGAAGCCACCAAGTTGATTAGAGGGGTGGAGCACCTCTCCTATGAGGAAAGGCTGAGAGAATTGGGCATGTTCAGGCTAGAAAAGTGGTTTTTTGGTGCCCTAATTGTGGCCTTTCAGTACCTGAAAGGTGCCTACAAGAAAGATGAAGAGAAACTACTTAAAAGAGCATGTAGGACAAGGGAGAATGGCTTATAACACAAAGAGGTTTAGGTTTAGGTACTGGGACAGCTTGTGGATGCCCTATCCATGGAATCATTTAAGGCAAACTTGAATTGGGCTCTGGTCTACAGGAAGATGATCCTGTCCAATGCAGGGATTTTGGAACTAGATTGTATTTAAGATGTCTTCTGTGGTCAAAATGTGTTCACATTAAGCCTCTTTGGCTGGAGGATCTGAACTTCTGCCACACAATAGCCACAATAGCCACCTTGCAGATGTGATGCACACACAGGGTCTGGTCAGCATTGCAAGGCTGAAACTTGAGCCATGACTTGGCTGAGGTCAACCACTGAAGGGGCTCATTCCCTCCTCACCAAATACCCCTGCCTTTCTTGAGAAAAGGGTCAAAACTGATGTAAAAACAGGATTCTAGAAAAGCAAAAAGGGATGTTAAAACATAGACTATGTTGCAGAAGTCCCTGATTTAGCAGAGATTTGGTATGGAGAAAAGAGTGTTATAACAAACTAGCTTGCATCACATACAAATTCACTTTAATTGAAATAACCTTTGTTAAGGTTAACATGTAGTAGTAAGGAAGTAGCTTTAGTTCTCTTCATAGCCCTATCTCTGTTGAGTGATACTGGCATGGCAGCAAAAGTGATTGGTTTGGAGATACCCTCAACAGACATTGAATGATTTTATACCCTTCAGTTATACTAGAAAATAGAAAGGAAAATGATTTGTCTTTAAATCTTGATTATTTTCAGTGAAGAAATATTGGAATATTCCATGAATATAGCAATGTAAGAAAGTAAGGCAGTCAGAGATGATAAGGAGTTATTTCATCCAGCATAAACTGTCTCTGGTAGTGCTAGACATGGGGGAGTAAATGAGATAAAATATCTGTATGGATTCTGTCTTGCCCACAAAGATATGTTATGTGTGGGGATGTACTGAAGTATAACAGGAGAAAAAATATCTAGTGTTTGATAAAAGTTTTAATTGGTTTTGCAAATCTTTAATATGAGCTTGGCCCAGCTTCAAATAAGGTAATTCAGCAATGTGATCCCTGTTTATAATGAGCTAGAGAAGACTGTGAATTTTGGGCAGTAAGTCTAAATCTCTAGGAAATAACACTGAAAACTGCAAAAGCATATAATGCATACAGGAAGAAAAAGTCAAGTTTTAAACAACAGATGCAGAATTTAAGATAATATATGTAACTACAAAACCCAATATGAAATCTTTGAAGTTTTTATATTGCAATTTAATGAAGAAGTAAAATTAGATACTTTTTCTTCACAAGCATCTTCTAACATTTCTTGTCCTTGTAATATTTAATTCATATGTTTGTGCTAAAAATTTCAGTGACTTCACCTTCAATTGTCTGTCCTCCTTCTACCCTTCAGATGAATGCAGTACTTGTAGTTATGAGCTTTCTCCTGAGGTTTGTCATAAAAGGTCTCCCAAGATGAAAAAGGCATTTCTTGCTTGGTAATTTTATCTGAAAAGTTGTGTAATTGCAAAAATGAAACTTTTCAACAGGATCAGGCAAACAAACATAAAGTTTTACATTGAAATGAGACCTACAGAAGTTTAGATCTCTTCTGGAAAAAATAGCTGTATACCAGCTGAATTTTCTGAAACAATAGTCAGGTAATAAAAAGCCTATTTTTTTTCACTGTTTATAATTTAAAAATTAAAATTGAAACTAATATTTCAATTTGCCATTAAGGTAAGTATAAAATACAATGATGCACAAATTTTTATTCTGAATATACAAAAGAGAGAGGGAAAGAAAAAACCGCATGGAATATTTTCCTCATTTTATCAGTAGTAAATTGAGATGCAATTACTCTAAGTCCATAATGTGGTGATACAGAAAGGCTGTTTTAGAAGAAATAGTTATATTAAGCCAGACTACCAACACCAAGCTTTTATTTTCCACAGGGAAGGAAAAAAAGTTTAAAAAAAAAGGTACTGTAAAATAATATCTATCTTTTGAAAACATGAAAGATACAGGCAACAAGAGAAATATAGACTCAAAATGTTTCTGCATCTCTACAAAAAAACCTCAGGAGTCTGAAGTACCTAAGAAATAATAATGGTCTTTCAGGTTCTTTAGGATTTATGAGACACTAGAGTTGCCTCCAGGTAGTTTACTTGACTGACTACTTCTAAAACTCTCAATGATTGCTGAAAAAACAGATAACGTATGCTGTACACCCACACAGATGACCAAAGGCTTTCTGCAATTCATTTTCTTTTCTTTGCTTTGTGCCATACTTAGGTTACATCTCCCCCAAAAACACCATTTCTTTTATGGGCACCATCATTTCTGTTTCCCAAGCATGGAATATTTCATTTCAAGGCACCATGAAAGACAGCATTTCAGTTTATCCTGATTTTATAAATATAATAACACAGTATTCTCTTTCTGACTAACAAGAATAAAATATCAGCTTCAGACTCTGAGGGTTTCTAAATCTTCACTCTGTTAAGGGACCCTGGCAGTGCTACCTTTTTTTTTTCTTTCTTTCTTTTTGGCAATTTTTCAATATGCTAGGGAAATAAAAGAGAGGCTCCCTATCTCAGATACATCCTGTTTCCCACTAGTTCCTTCTCCTCTGGGTCTCTTAAATGAAGAAGCCTCACTGAGTTCTCAGTAATCTCCCTTCATCTCCTTTGTACACACTCCCATCCTGAACGGACTGGGGAGGAAGGCTATGTTTGAACTCTGACATGCATGAAAAGGATGATAAAGAGAGAGGGAGAAAAAGAGACTGGCACGTGTAAGTGGAATGGAGACACAAAGATACCAAGGGGCACACTGAGAAGAATAAGAGGGCTAGTTACAGTTAGAACTGTTAAGTGGCAACAAGACTTATGTCAGGCATAACCTCTGAGAAACACACTATTTATTTCATCCTTCTCACAAGTTTCCTCTTTCATCCTCCTAATTCTTTTATGTAGACTATGGTCTGTAATGTAGATATCTGAGTGGATTAGAGTTTTTTAAGAGAAAATCGATCTCTGAAAAAATCCACTAGTGCAGGGTGTTCAGTCATACAACTTGTGGTGGTTGTGATTGACAGCTAGCAAGAGATAGTTTTTGAGACTTCTACCTAATGTGTTTACCTTCCCTTTACATCCTGTCATATTGGTATTCTTCCAGGCTTTTCACAAAAGGTATTTTATGTATAGCTCATGAATTTTAAGTACTTCAGTTTAAACACTGCTGATCAACAGCCAATGTCTACAGTGGAGTGCTAAGTATTTGAGACCCACCTTTATACTTTGCTTCTTCTAAAAATCTCTTAATGATTGCCCTCAATTTTGCAATATAAAATATAGGAATCACAGACCCAGCCTTCTGAAATGTATAAATAAATCAATGGACACAGGGAATAGGGTGGGTCTTAACAGACCTTGAAGTCCATTAAGAGTCCTAAGGATCTTTTCTTTATGTACAAAGTGCCCTCCTTTCTTGGTTCAAATAGGTGCTATTTCCAGATGGAATGTACAAACACAAACCATTTCTCTGTGTTAAATATGTGAGGTGTTTCCTTCAAAAAATGCAGTGACCATATTCAAAACTGTTCTATGTTAATGCCACAGCATTCATCCAGGATGTGAAATGCCAAAATACAACTGCATTTGCCAAAACAAATCCAAATATTAGACCTTGCTCTCTCCAGTAAGGCATTGCTTATTTGTGTCATGAGAGAAATATAACACGGATCTGTCTTCATCATTACCCACTGTTCACATTAAGTCTGTTCTCTTACTATATTTATAGCAAAAATATGTATTCTGATTTCTATCTACTCATTCCAGCAGGTACTTTAGATATATGGGCTAAATAAAAAAAGAAAGGTGTTTAAGAATTCCATGAAAAGCAGGCCCTCATCTAATTACAGGTATTCTAATCCACTCTTCAAAGAAGAAAAGAGTTTAAAATAAAATGTCAAAGTATAAATTTTTGCAGTTTCCCATTCTTTTGTTTTTGTGAACACTGATTCTGAAAAACAGCTGAGCATGCATGTAAGAAATCATATTCTAGCTCAATTTAGTTCTTCCAGCAACTTCCAAAATATGTATTCTTGTGCTTAGTGCTGTAGAGTATGTTTTAAAAAAGCAGAATGTGTACAAACCCTTTTGCAAAAGGAGAAAACAGAAATGCATTAATGTGAAATCTTAAAAAATATATATCCCTAAAAACTTTCTCCATATCAATGAAGCATTGCATCTCTTATTTCTTCTGTTAGGTAGTCTGGAGTTTTGTGGGGGTTGTACACATGTAGACATGCACACGCACCTTTTGGGAATAGACCTCAGTAGGAGGTAGGGAACTTTGCAGTAATCAGGTGACTTGCATGTCACACACATCCAAGTGTGCTGATAACATCTTGCTTGCATTCAGACAGTCCCTTTTAACCTCACTTGTCTCCATTTTCTCATGCTCCTTCCCCATTTACCTCTGTCTCTGTTTCTTTGTCCTTATCTTCTCCCAGATAATAAAACACAAAACAGCCCTAATACTTTCTCCCTATCAGTTACAATTTTGTTCCTTCTGTATCCAAATTTGCTATTTCTGATAAAGTTATCTACACATTACATATATAGATTATATTTCTGGTATGTTTGTCTGGGTACTGTGTAAATCTAAAATGAACTACTCTAATTACCTGTAATATTTGACCAACTGTAATCTCAGCAATCCAGCCATGCCTCACCCTCATGGTACCATTCTTATACTGAAAACTGGTTTTTCGAGCTTCTCACTCTTATTTATTTTGTTCAGAAATACCTCATCCTATGTTCAGCATTTGCTTAGTTTCCATTCTGTCACCTGTCTTCAGAACATGGGCATAACCTGTCTGCACACCTTAACAACACAAAAGTCTCCTTGCACCATCTTTGTTCTCTCATATATGTATAATTCCAGACACAATGTGCCCTGTAATTTACCCAAAATACTATGAGAATAATTTCACTCTTTTACACATTCAACTTTTTCAAGTGCTCTATTTCTAACATTTTCTAAGAAAAACTACAGCTCTGTTTCTACAATTACTGCCATTAAAAAAAAGAAGATACTTTTTCTACTTTTGAAAAAAGTTTAAATAAAAAACTGTCAATCAGACATACCTACCACTAAATCATTATCATTATAAATAATTTAAAAAATCTTTCTCAGATTTTTAAGACTGATGGCTGTCACAGCCAGACTTCAAATAGGAGATAAAATTAGACTTAATCCTCTAACACGTTTTTTATTCCATGCCACATGATATTACCTCTAACAACAATGTTTTTTTCCCTTGCTGTTCTGTGAAACATAACTCATGACAGTGGAGCCAGCCACCCCAGTTGTTTCCTGCATGTATAGTGCATGCATTAGCATTTCAGTCTTGTGAGTTATACTGTAACTGTCTTACGGTGCTGAAAGGAATCTGGTTGGAATTTGAAAGTGTAAGATTTATAGGTCTAGATTCAGAGAGTATAATACAGCTTGTCCAGTTGTCACATTGCACACTGGAGAAGGAAGCACCTTTTGAACTACTGCTATAATGAGGTTAAGCTAAAAAACGGCTGATGTCAATGAAGACTGATGTTCTGAGCATATTTTTGCTCTTTTTAAGGAAGACATGCAAAAGGAGGCTGTAGGCAAAAATAGGCTGAGGGCAAATGGGACCTGTATTGAACATCTGTGCTTGCTTTTTTCCCCTGTTACTAAAAAGAGTGTTGAGCAGATATTTTAAATGATTTAAGCTTGACAGTGTTAGGTCTAATAATAGCAAGCCAAACAACATCTGGTGAGGAGCAATGAAATGATTTGGTATAACACTTAAAAATATGCTTGTGCAAGTAGGAAACTTTTTTGATCCTTCTAAAGGGCATGTTGAGCCATCATTTTTAATGAATAATATGACAAGATGGGGTGTGGATTTCTCATGAAATTTCTATTACATAACTAATCAAGTTTTTTTTTCATTAGACAGCTTACCATAAAAGCAGGTATTATGCCTCCTCAAATATTCTCACTCTTTTCTGGAGATAATTGTTCTCTTAATGTTATGCTTATTTTTGTTTTACCCCCTTTTCTGTTACTTTTCTGCATGCTCATATGAATGCCATATTAAAAAATGATGAAGGTACACCTGGGAGTATCAGAAAAAATTAAGACTTGGCCGCAAACCACACATTCCCCAGCAGGAGCTGCAGAAAACTCTAACCAAATATGAGGGTAAAGTGCTGAAAGTAATTGGTAATGTTAAAGGAATGCTTCACACTCTTTTTTTTCATGCTGCCTTTTTCAGCTACTTGCTCAAAGACATGTTTATATCTTTAATTCTTCTACTGTAAGTTTAATCTAGAAAAAATATTCCCAATATTTTTTTCTGTATAGAATTTTTGATGAAATTGTCCAAATTCTATACAGTCATGGAGTTCCAATAAATCTACAGAAAAGCAAAAGTAGAGCAAATATTCAAGAATGTAAAACATTTCAGGCCTTTTTGTTCAAAATTCTTAACTTTTACAAACTCTTCTAGACACCCTACTTTTCTCTCCAGGCAGAAGCCCAACTTAAAAATATACCATTTAAAAGTTACCCACTGGTATTCAAACCAGAACAAAAAGGTTTTTAGGACATTCATCCATACAGGAGTACTTTATGTGCTGCTCAGACAGAATCTTAAAATAAAATTCTTTATCAAAGATAACTTAAATTATTTTCCTATCTCCATTTCATCGCATTGAGATGAGGTTTTTTAATTGGTCGATTCTGTATGAATGTACATGCATGTGTGTGTATGCATATATTTACTCTAATTGAAATGTAGAGACACTAGAGGTGAACACAGAATCTGAGCTTGAAAAACATAGAAATACATAATTGTTTTTATTAAAAAACATTGTGGTTCTGAATATGTCCAACACATCTTAAAGACTACTTGAAATAATTTTTGCATTTTGCACATATTCTTACACTTAGCAAGCATAGCTAATTGGCATAACTGAAGTACATGAATAACAGTGTGGCTTAAAACTACAAAAGAAAAGGAAATTATGTTTATTTCTTATAAATAAATTATTAGCTACTATGTATTATTTATATTACACAAATTTAAGCAATGTATAATACATGAGGATAAATTTACTATATTTGGAACAAAATTAACTGAGCTGTCTCTTAGGACCTTTATTAATATTGCAAAATTGGTATTATACTCCTGTATAATTGATTTTTAAAGACTATTTTGCATATGTTTTCCTAAATCACATCACTTAAGCTAGAAAATGCTACATATCATGTGCTCAGTGGATAGTACCAAGACAAAAGTGTGTAGTGAAGCATGAGACAAAGTTCCTTAAAATCCTTAGATACTGGGTTAACTTTACAAAAAATATGAAACACCAACATTTCTTGTGAAAAAAGTCATAACAAGTTATTTAAATCTTCTTAAGAAAAAGCACTTAGCTTTCTTAGCTGTCTTTCTTCTATCTATTCTTTAATATTTTAAAATGGTAAGGAATCAATTATTGGAAGGTACCTCTACTGAAAGTGAGATAATAATGGAACTTCCGTCTCATCATAAGAGGAAAAATATTTTTCATTAGCAATGAAAACTGTTGATGGTTTAGTCTTCTTTAGTCTAAATACTCATCCAAATCTATATAAATAAATGTTAAAGATTCATTTTTGTAATTTTTTATACATTCCAGTTTGAGTAGTCTTTTATTACAGTTCCATACGGTGAAGGAATAAATATTTACAGTTCAGGAATTTTATAGTTTCAGGTTAGTTTTCCTGTGAAAACTCCTTTTGCTCTGGAAGAAAGCCACCTCTGGATTCAAGCCAATTTAGTTTCACAGTCACTTTTGTAGCAAAATATGTCTCCTGTATCACATCAGTCCATCTCATGGAAATTGTAGACATTATAATCCTCAAATACTGGGAAAATATACTATTGTTTTCCTCAGGTGTGTTAGTTCTATTTAAGGCAAACTAATTAGAAATGTTCGTGATCATTTAGTGATGTAGATACAAAGAAGAAAAAAGAAATTGCTAGACCATAATCCTAGCTGTTGCAATTTACCTCCCTATGATTAAATTCTATAAAAAAAAATTTCCTCACACCAGCGACTGCAATATTTGCATCAGAATGTGTGTTGTTTATGGAATGGTTCTTGGCTGCCATAATGTTAAAGCTTAGTGCCTTTTCTTCAAATTGAAACTATTTGTGTGTTTTTGGTTCAGTATTGTAACCAGCTGAGGACCATAAGTGAGTGGGCATTTCAAAACATCTCTTGTCTACTGGGAAATGATTAAAGCCCTATGATTTCTGCACCTGCTTTTGTTATCTCAAATGTCACAGTGATTGATGGCAAGACATCTTTTCTTCTGTAATGTTTTGGAATTTGTTGTTTGCCTTAGAGCAGATAATGTAGCCACAGCAAAATGTGAAATGACAGATAAATAATTTGCCTTGCTTTCTGTCCCAGGCTCCAGCAAGAATAGCCAGGATACACTTGTTCACCTACCTCACAGTTGTTTTTGATAATATTCTGGTGACTGACACCAGACATGTGCAACACATAATCAAAAAATTGGAGGAGAAATCTGCATTTCTCCTGGAAATACAAAGTATTTTGTTGACTGAATGAATAGCTGTTGGCAGTTAGTTTCTTACAAATTTTCTGCAAATTTAATGAAAAAAGCAAGATAAAAAAACTCAAACCAAAGGAAAAAAAAACACTGAAAAAAGGATTTAACTTTTTTTTCTTTGAAATCTTCTTATTCAAGAACCTCGATTTATCTAAAACATTCTAGTCTGTCTACCAGTAACAGGATTTTTTTATGATTTATGGTTTATTTTCTTTTTTCTGAGAAAAAATACCTGAAGTAGCAATGTGGCACTACCCTGCTTTACAACAGACATAGATGCTCAGGTGCCAAGTGCTAAAACTCTAAGTTTGGTGTAGACAGGCAATTAATGACTGCCAGATATGATGAACTATATTTTCCCAATATCTCTATTAGCCCAATACTGATCCCTTAATCTCAGACAGGAAACAGTAAGAATTAGAGAAGATCATGAGAAGGATAACAGGAAAATAAACAGGATAAAACAGGATAACAGGAAAAATAAAAGCTTTGATTTGCTTCAGTACAGGGAATAATTAAATAGGAAATAATACTTTAGACCAAAAAGCACATTACTGAAAAGTCATATGTATAAGTTGCATTAATAAAGATGAATGCAGAAAAATTGTTCTTTGTTTTCTTTAAAATAAAGAATAAAATCACAAAAGTGTACTAGTAGGTGTCACATTCGAAACATATAAAGACAGATGCATAGTTTAACTGCTGAACTTTGTTGCATCATACAAAGACTATGAGTGGCAAAAAAAAATAGAAAAAAAGGTGCATAAAATGCACCAAGCCCTACAAAACACGTCAGTAAAAATTTAGACAACTAAATTTGAATTAGTTGGAGTATCTTTACAATCAGAAAGAAGAAAAAGGTATTTTTGGGGCATAAATTATATAATTCTGAAACATTCCAACCCCATTGCCCCTTTACCCAGAAGCATCCAGTCCCTACTTGGGCTCTTCTGTAGCTCAGCCCTCTGCTTAGCTCTACCTTCTGCAGATCCTAGACAGACTGGATTTTCCTAAATGAACCTCCAACTATCCCTGCTACCTTGCATTTTGTGGGATGAAATGAACTGTCAATAGGACCAGCAGCTACCACCATCCCTGCTGTGCTTGTCCCACCCAGAGGCTGTAGGACCATGCTCAGCTGGGGAGGGCACTGCCCTGCCCTGCTCTTGCTGCTCCCCAACAGAAGGTTAAAATAGATATCAAGAATATTTTTTTTCTTTTTTTTTCTTCCTAGATTTAGATGATAATGATACATTGGGAAAATACAATTTTTTTAACCTCATCACACGTGTTCGACTGGAAATCCGATGATGTTCCTTGCCAAACACAGGCAAGGTATCAGTTTAAACAGACTCTTGGTCTGAACTGGTGCTTTCTTGTGCTCTTCAGTAAGCAGAAACTCCCTGGTCTAATACTCTGTGGTACCTTTTTTATTAATGTCTACCCCAAATGTAAATAATTTTGTTTCTGTAATATGAAAACTGACTTAAGAGCAAAAGTACTATTAGAGAGAATAATTCGTTTTCTGTGCCCACTAAGCAAAATATGCCTTGGCCACTTAAAACTAACCTTTTTGAGTATTTTAATTTCACTGTAAAAATTACATGTTGATCTTAATTACATTTGGTCTTTTTTTTTTACTAAGAGGAAATGGTAGGGTCTCTATTAAAAATAAAAAAAAAATAACACTCTAGGATACCAAATAGACTGTCCATCAAAGTTTTTCCTCCTTTTAATGACCTATTCAGAAATTCCAATTTCTGTATCAATCAATGACATGAGGTTAACTAGCAGGAAGAATTGTCCTTGTGAAACAGATCCATGAAACAGAATACTAAGTGATAAGATGCAGGCAACTTCCAGTTGAGTGGGAGAATAAGAAGTGTAGATAGGGTGTCAGTCTTGGTAAAGAAAAGAATAAAATCTCATGTCTTAGATTGATAGGATAAAAGACCTTGTATAACAGAGAAACAAAGTTCTCTGTGTAAAACTAAAAGTTACTTATAGACTGTATGTCAATCAGACCATTCTTCATAGCTGACAGTTCCTAAAGGAATTAGGAAAAAAATTCTAATGTCACAGGCAGAGGCTCTAAGAGCAAAATGCTTCTCTTCAGATTCTTCAATCTCAATAGAATTCTGATAGGCTTGACTGATCCTTCTGAGCATAGAAGTTTGACTTGGTCACCTAACAACATAGAAAAATCCTTTGATTCATATTTTATGACTTTACTTGCAAACCTCATGCTATTGAACATACACTTCTACGGTTCCATTATAAGAAATAATCTGAAGAAAGGATTAATGGCCTGGACAAAAAGAACAAGAAAAATTCCGTATTGGGTGGAAAAAATATCCCCTTAACCTTGTATGGTTAAGGTACGTAAATGCATTTTGAATGTATTTCTGTTGGTAAGAGAAAGGATTAAAGTAGAGCTGATGCCTCTATTTCTGTGGATAAAGAGACAGTTGGTATTCCCAGATTTAATGAACAGTTTTGTAGAATTTTATTTAAAACTGGTTGAGTATGAAAAAGAAGTGTCAGGTTAAGCATGAGACCATAAGCTCAGCAGTTTAGGAAACATTATCTTCCTGAATTATCCAGGAGTGTGGAAGTATTTGTATAATACTAATTATTGCATTATTGTTTGTCTCAGTAGGTATAAAAAAAAGACATTCAGATACTCATTTTTGCTAATAATCACAAGAATTGTTGATATAATGCAATTTTCCACTGAATGAAAACAATCTTGTAAAAATAAATTTATTCTCATCATCTAAGAAAGTATATGACAGGCATATTTCTCAAATATGTGAGTATTCACTCATATAAAAGAATTTGTTAGCTATCAAGTATCATAATGGAGATGCAATTAATATTGTGGTCGTTTTTCCCTTTAAAATGCATGCCTTCTCGATTCCTGTGGGATTTTTTGCATATATCATTTTGACACAGCCTTCTACATAGCAACTCTTCAGGGAGAAAAATCCTTTGATTTGTGCCTTTTGAATGGCAACTTCAAGTGGGGGAATGCTCAAAATACCCTGCATGTCTCTCTGCATTCCTTAGAGGTCAAAGAGTTTTGCTTCCTTTGGAGAAGGTTAGCAACTTCAGAATAGCTGAAATAATTTCTGTTGACCCCAGGCTTGTATTACATCAAAAAAAGAGATTTTAAAAGGACGTAAAATATAAAAAAAGTGTGCAACTAAATAAAAAAGCCAAACACATGGCATAGTGAATAAGTCTCAGTCTTTAATCCTTGTATTTTGTACTACTTTTAGCTTATTGATTCTGTTTTCTAATGTTATGCCACCTTTTCTCTGAGTGGTTTTTCTAACATTATTAACTTCCTTCTTTTGACCTAGTAAGACATCTATATGTACAATTTAAATAACACCAGAACATTTAAGTTTTCACTTGGTTCCTATGGAAACCTTTTCTTGTTCATCCTTTCCAAAAAGAAAATGTGAGGGTAAACTAGTCCTTGAAAACTATTTGCACTGAAAAATTCTCTCTTCTTCTTTTTCAGACTGCATATTATTGAAACCTGAGTAAACTCCTGAAAAAGTCAAACCCCAATGCCTCTTTCATTCTAAAATCATTCTGCCATTGCACAAAGTTTTCTAGTTTTGTTTTTTATTCAGTATGCAAAATTATCTTACAGATAATTATGTTTTTCTTTCCCATCCATCCTTAGGTGCAGCTAGACTCTGAGGATCTTGATCATGATTTAAAAAAAAATTCCAGTAAATTGAGATATGCAAGCCTGTTGTGCTGCATTTCATAATGTAAACAATAGATTTTTATACTTAATTTTAATTTATCAATTCAATTGATATTAACAGTTTAAAGATATCAGGGTCATTGTCAAAAAATTAGCAACTTTTCAATTTAAAATATTTCTGCCCCCTACATCTCCTTTAGTATACTCATAGAAATCTGTTCAGAGAATTTCCATCATATCTTCAGTGCCATATAATAGATAAGAATTTTGTCATTTATTTCAACAAATTTTGATCTCTGTTGTTTTATCATAGAAATGTTCAAACAGACTTACCAACAGTTGCCAAATCCACACAATGACTCCCAATTTCTGGCACTCTTTTTTCAGTTGATGTGCTTGTTACAAGACTAAAGGAGCTACTCTGTGAGGTGCAATTTCTAATTCTTCCCACAGAATTTTTTAAAATATCCAATACTTAAAGATTGATGAGGAAATTTTCAGGCATAAGGAGAGCACTTAGAGAAGCAGGTAAGAACAATATCTGCAGCACTGAAATTTATATCTAACATGGTTTTTAATCAGTCAGAAAGGGATAGAGGGTAGGATGAGTCCTTTTGTATTGCACTGGACAAGCAATTGTCATCGACTTTAACTTCACTAGAAGCATTGAGTGCTTAATACTTGTGCTTGGAAATAATTGAATTCCTATTATTCACAATTTGGCTTTCTGTCACAATAAGAACAAAAAAAAAAAGAAAGCAATTTTTAAGAAACAGGATTTCTCTTTTTTAAGGAAAATTTCATTTTGTCTATTAATAAATAATCACTGGGAAAAGGAGCATGGAGTCACAAATAAACAGAAGGAAGGTCTTCCAAATAATAAATGTAAAGCAACAAAAGAAGAAACAAGAAGGCAACTTAGAAGATATTTAAAATATAGAAAATGATGGATTGTTAGAAAAAAAAGATAACAGCTAGTTAAAAATGCACAATTGAAATCAGCTCAAGAGAAAACCATATATACACTATATAAATTTATAAAATTTATTCCAAATTGTGATTCATATAGATGAATAACTCAGAGCACCATTCTTGGAAAGATGCAAAATGCTCTTTGTCCTTTAAGAAGATAAACCTAGTTGTTTAGAGGATTTCTAAACTCATTTGTTTAAACTAGCACTATATGAATCCTTATCCTTGTCTTGTGCATCTAAGTGAAGACAGTATCCTGAATTCAGCCAATAAGGAATGAAAATAATCCTGTGGAAGTATGAGTTTCATATTTTCCTAATCAGGAAACAAATTAAAAATATCATATGATGCAAAATACAGGACTTTGAAAAACCCTACATAAATTTCAGTAAGGACAAAACTATCTAATATGGCTTTTAATATTTTACGTCAGATTCTATACCTTAAAATTTTAGTTTGGGATGTTTTATGTAAAATATATATTAAATTCATGACAAGTGTCAGGAACAATATTGATAGGGTCTGCCAAGTGTATTTGTAAGGTGGATAATAGCAAACCAGAAGAAAATAGTATTATAATAGGTAAGATGCTTACTTACCTCCTCTAGTATTAACCAATATTTATTTCTGTGATTTAATTTGATTGTATCTAACAAAAGTATCTGGCATAATTTTAGGCTTAATGGAAGTTTCTGATAGAAGAACTGAAAAATTCTGCTTGTCAAGCTGTTCCCTAGAAATACTCCACATATCTGACATTAGTAAGATCCAGAATATTTAGATATAAAACTGGTAAAAAATAGCTAAATCACACACATTGAACTTCCTCCAAAGTCACAGAAATTTGCACTGAGCTTCACTCAAAATTCACAAAATTAATGAATAATGTCAAATACAGGAACTAATGATCTAGTACTGGGATTGTTTGACCTAAAAAAGAACAAGGAAATACTTGCTTTCCAAATGAAAAATAATTAAATATATTATGGAAACAAAATACTTAAAAATAGACCTGTTTTATTATTGCAGCTTAAATTTCCTATAGATACTATTAAAGTAGTATTTGATAAATTGTTTTCATCCATATAATATCATTAAGATAGGACTAATAACTAATGACAGATGTGTGAGATGGCAATGTCATATGTTTCCAATGAAAAACCAACTAAGACACATTTGAAGAGAGGAACTCTGAGCTCAAATAGTGTTTAAAGTGAATGCATAACAAATTATTCCTCCACCACTCAAGGGTACAGAGTCTACATGTGTTTGCACAGAAGTCTAATGAGCAGTGAAAATGATAACATATTGAGGATCCCCAGCACTGAAGCATTGATTTATAAAGGCAATAAAACACACACCAAAAAAAGTGCTATTGTTTGCTAATTCTTTTTTTATGGTTACCAACAAATTCAGAACTGAGTGCAAGTGAACATGATGTTTCTTCCATTAGAAGAGTAAAGTTCAGCTGATGTCTCACAGGACTCCCTGACCTGAGGGAAGAAGTTGTTATCTCAGTTAATTGAATTCTTTGGTGGGAATCCAACTAATTAGTCTTCTATTTCCTCAGCAAAAGAAAAACAGCACTTCTATCAGTGGATGAGAAATAGGGGGCAATGGAGGTGAGAGGATGGGACACAAAAAAGTGATAGAATAATCTGGAAGTCTTCATCTTTCCCTCAAAAAGCTGAACCAACCAAACAAAAAACCCCATACTAAAACAAAACCAAAAAACAAAACTAAAAAACCAAAAACAACAACAAAAACCCAACAAGGCAAACAAATTAACAAAACCAAAACAAAACCAACCACAAAGGCCTGAGTAATCTGGGTGTCCCAAATTAATTGAAATTTGCAGCTTGTTTTAACAATCACATACAGACCTGCAAATCATAGCATATACAAAACTACAACTTTGGTTGAAAAGTCTAACAGCATTCATAACCTAGGAAGGATGTTGCACACAACTGTCAAGTTAGACTCCTTCATGGATTGTTGGGGAGGCTCTTTGTGCTATCATTTCCTTATACATCAAACGTCAATAAAATAGAGATTGCTTATCTTGGAATAGAGTACACTGAATGAAAGAGGATCCTGTGCAGAGCAATCTGACTACTAGTCCACTTAACAGAAGCTTAGCATGCTGAAGAACATCTTGCATTGTTTGGATTCAATCCATCATTAAACATAAATGAGAAAAAGACTGAGATACACAAATGTGCAAATGCCACATGGATGGATATATTAAGGAATCTGTAACCATCTGGACTCAATATGGAATGTAAAATATGCCCATTTATCAAATTATAATTCCCAAGCAACATACCCACACCAGTATTTCAGAGCTGATTAAAAGTAAATTGTTTAGAATTTATCAAACTGAGTTCCAAAGCAATTTGTATAGTTTTGTTATGTTTTATGGTACTTTTTGTACAATAACAAACACTGTATTATATTGTTGCTCTTTAGTGTTTATTTTATTCTCTACTTGAAATATGCAGCAATGAGTGCCCTGGTCCTGCAGAGATTTGTACATGTGTTTTAACAGATTCAGGCATTAATCTTAATAACATTAATAGGATTATTCAATCAATGAAATAAAACTTGTGCATGAATATTTACAACACGTAAGTTTGAAAAAAGAAGCATTTTAATATTGAACTCTGCCTGAAAGGATAACTTTCAAGGAACATGGAGATATCAGAGGCCAACACAGAAGTTGCCAGTGACCATTTGAATTTTAAGGCATAACACAATGAGATGACATTGCCTAAGTTCTGAAACTAGGGGTCTGGAATGAGCCATCTATGTACCTATTCCTCATGTTTTCACCTCCACATTGTGGTTGATTTTACAGGTTTAAATTAGTCTTATTTAAACTAACTGAATTAGTTAATTAATTATTTGATTAGATTCTGTTCAAGAGAATTTCATTATAATTTGTGCTTTACCAAATAGGTATTGAATAATGGCTTTAACCCAGTCTAGATAAAAGTGTATTCTATAATGGAAGTGTGGTATCACACTTATAATAAAAATATTGTTGTACAACATGAGCCTATGGGACAAATGTCTAAAACAACACTTTGAAAGGAGAGTTACATAAGCAAAAACAAATTTTGAGAAGAAGAGGGTGAAAACCTTTAATTGTTTATAAAGTATTAAAACTGAAACAGATTTCTAGCAATCTGAATATCAGAGTTCCATATAGAAGAATTTGTGTGTCATAATTAGATGCAGAAATATAAATGTCAAAGTACAAACTCAATAAAGTTTTAAAAATTAAAATAATTTCTGCTTTAAAATGTTCTTAGGCAATGAGGCTCTCAGACATCACATAGATTCCAAAGTGTGAAGTGAAGGGTATAAGAGAAGCTGAAACAACTTGAACAGTTGTTTACAGTAAATTATTAACAACAATAAAAAAAGAGGGCACTGTGAAAACTTCTTGAAAGTAAAGGATATCTAATGACAGTAACAATGTATAAGTCATAGTTTCATCTACCTGATGACGATGTAAGGATGAAATTCATTCCAGGAAACATGTTAATGGCAGGGAGGAGCTGTCAACTGTTATTCTGAAGCAAGCTTTGATTCATATGACAACATATATCCCTCTCATTACTGTAAAGGACTATGAAGAAAGACATATTAGCTAGATTTTCTTCTGTGGAGTTTTAAATTGGCAGAGATTTTCATTACAATTTTAACAAAGCTATAATTTTTCTCTAATAATACAAAATCCTGAGTGCCAGTCAAGTACTGTAGTTTGAGAGCATCTATTGACTGACAGCTTTCAAACCAATAGTAAATTGCCCAAGGAACTAGGAAGACATCAAACCTCATTGGAATGCATCAAGTCTCATCGTTAAGAGTGCCAGCTTGGAGCTCCAAAGGGTTTCCTTGTTCTTACTGTTTAATAAGAATAAGAAAGCACTGCCATAGCACTATTACACAAACTAATTTTTCTGAGTTTATTTAATTCTTCTTCCTTTTCAGCTTTCCAGTTCTTTTTTTTTCCCCCAGCTCTTTTCAGGTCACTCCTTTAGAATATTCTTCATGCTTTTACTCCCTGTAAGCAGTAGTAATAGTTCTCCAACAGAATTAGTAGCTGGGCAAGGGATATTTTCTCTGCATAGTCAAATAGCTGGCAATAAAATGGATCATATTTTACTCCTGAATAAAAAATATGAAACAAAGTTAAGTCCTTGCATTTAAAATTATCATTGGTAACCTGTCCCTAGTGGGGTTCCACAGGACTCCATCCTCAGCCCTGTGCTCTTCAACATCTTTGTAAATGATCTGGATGCAGATCTTCCAGAACTGGAAGAGATACTCAATAAGCAAGTTTTCTGATAATACTAAATTAGCAGTAGCTGTTGACTCCCTTGAAAGCTGAGAGGTCCTGTAGAGAGACCTTGACAAATTAGAGGTCTGAGCAATCAGCAACTGCATGACATTTAACAAAGTACCAGATCCTGTACCTGGAATGGGGCATTCCTGGATGTCTGTATAGATTGGGAGGTGATATGCTGGAAAGCAGTGCCATGGAAAGGCACCTGAGGGTCCTTGTTGATGGCAGATTGAATGTGTCCTGGCAGGCAGGAGGGCCAGCTGTGTCCTGGGGTGCATCAGGCATTGCCCACTGGGCAAGAGGGCAGATTGTTCCACTCTGCTCTGCACTGGGGCAGCCTCACCTCAAGTGCTGGGGGCAGTTTTGGGCCCTACAGTGTAAGAATTATATAAATTTATTAGAGTCCATCCAAAAGAGGGATATGAAGATAGTGAGGGTAAATGATACAATGAGTACCTGGTTGGTTAAGCCTGGAGGAGACTGAAGCAAGATCCTATAAGTCTATAGATTCCTCACAGAGGGAGGTGGAGGGGCAGATGCTGATCTCTTTTCTACTGTGAACAGTGACAGAAAATGAGGGAACTGCATGAAGTTCTGTCAGGCGAAGTTTAGATTGGATATTAAGAAAAAGTTCTTCACCTAGAGAATGATTGAGCACTGGAACAGGCTCCCCAGGAAGTGGCCACAGCACCCATCTTAACAGAGTTCAAGAAACATTTGGGAAATGCGCTCAGGCACATGCTGTGATTTTTGGGGCTGCCCTGTGCTGAGCCAGGAACAGGATTTCATGACCCTTGTGGTTCCCTTCCAGTTCAGGATATTATATGATCCTATGAGTTTATGGCTTTTTTTCCATTGATTACCACAATTGGCATGATGGATTCTATGGCACCAGCAGAGCAAAGTTCATAAATGATTATGCACAAAATTCTGGGCTGAAATTTTAAGTCAGATTTATCCAGCCATGAACAAGAACATATTTTAAGCATTTATTTTATTAAGTCTATTGCTGGTTATTCACGTTTTTCATGAAAATCATGTTATTAATTTAGGTTCTATAGAGAGGCACAGAGAAACATATTCAGGTAGGAATGAGATCCAATATATTGAGAAAGGAATTGATGGATCTTCTCTTGAGGAAACAAGAGTAGAAGTTAAAACATCAGTCTTAGGTAGAGGCAGCAGTAGTGTACCTCTGATCTTATTAGCCCTAGAAGACACATGACCCTTTTCCAGATTTCAGTTAACCAACTTTCTCTTTCAAAATTGATGGACATATCTTATGAATTCAGTCCAAAGAGAAGGGGGTATAATTTTCTTCCTAATCCACTCATATCCTCTTTCATCAGTTCCTTTGCATTTCAGTGATTACACTGCTTGTCTAAAGAGACAGGTTCAATTACTTTCTTTATCTCAGAGGATCAGGATCTGTCTCTTCCATTATAATGACCTATTCATGAAGTTATATGTATTTTGGAAAACCCTCAAAATCCCTTTTTTTTTGACCCCTAAAGAAAAAGAAGATAGAAGATTTTATACCTCTGAAATGGACACCCACTAGTGGGTTGAGACATGTTTTTCCTAATTTTCTTTATTTTACAAATACAGGATATCTTGTGTTCAGTATATATTTACCTTTATGGTCTTCCATAAATTCAATTTTTGAGCTCAACCACAACATTTTCCAAATGTGCAAATAATATGCCATTGACAGTTTTTGATTGAAATATGTTTCTTCCCTATTTTTTACTTTTTTTTTCCTACAATAAATATTCTGTGATACAATCCTAATGACCAAATTATCATATCAAAGAAAACCACTGTGGCAAAAGGCACTGATAGGTATCCTTTTTCAACTCCATGGGAAGAAGTCAGACTTTAAAGAACACCCACATCCCAAATTACTTTTTTTTCCCTCAGGGATTTGAAAATTCACATTATAGAATAATGTAGAAAACTTGACACAATTTTTATAGATATAAGAGATTTTTAGTTTGATGACCAGACTGTTCAGAAATAATACATTTTTTTTGGTTCTCCCTAAAACGAACACTTTTCAAATATTGACTTAACCTGGAAGACAAAGTATGTCCAAAAATGATTTGGCAAGGCTCTCTCTTGACACAGATAAGGCAGTGAAAGAGGTGCTCTCGAGTCCTTGATAAAGAAAGGAAGGTAATTTTTATGAAATACTTATGGATGAATCCATAATCCACTCTTCAAAGTCTGATTTTGCCACAAACTACCCTGATGTTTTTCTTCTTTTATTATTGTAAAGGATGTCAGAGGCCAATGGGAAAATTTTGAGGGACATAGTGAACACTTTGTAGGGGTTTCATGGCAGCTTCCTCTGCTTGCTCAGTGACTTTCCATTCTCTTCATTAGCTTTCTATTCTCTTATGATTTCTGGTATTTTTATGTCCTCTTTGCTACACTGCTGCATGGTATTGTCATGCCTAGCAACATGGGGAAGAACTGAATTTGTGCTGCCTGAGGACTCGGGCTTGTCAAGTTTGTTTATCTCTTAGCTTCTCTTGACCTGCCTTGGTGACTTGGTTTAGATGTAAGATCAATTTTGTAACTAACTGGGAGGCTATGGCTAATTTGTTTGTTTGCAATTAGCATGATTTTTAAAATCTACATGGAAAAATAGACAGTGGTGTGACAGCGCAGGCCTTGAGAAGTAGAGCAAGAGAAGGGTCCTAGAGGAGCACAGCCTCCTGAGGACACAGGATGGAACACAAGCCCTGGAATGAGAGACTCACAGCTGTCTACAACTCAGCAGATGTCAGCTAAAAGAATATCAAACATTGAGATAAACTGGTTCTTGGCTAAACACCAGTAAAAGCCAACTTATAAAGTAAAATTGGGTGCAATGTGAAGCTGTAGACCAACACAAGGTGCAAAAGTATATCAGCAGACCTGTAAAAAGTGAGCATGAGTACATAAATGAGGAAGAAACTATAAGTTATATATACCAACACCATATTATCTCCAGTGAAGAATGCCAAAGGCTGAAACCCAACTATAACATCCCTGCCACCATGGGAATGAAAGCACCAGTCTTAAGACCTGGAAACAGATGGTCAAGATGAAGCCCACCACCAGACAACAGAGTGGAAGCTAGGAAGTACACACATAACAGTTCTACCTCTGTTAGTACTGAAAGATTTTCTGCCTGAAAATATTGTTTCTTTTCCTGTTGTGGTGGTTTAGGAAGGGTACTCTCCCATTTAGTGCTCACACTGAGACTCTAAACCATGTACAGATTGCTCATTTCCCCCTCACCTTCTTCACCCCTGCTGCGTTGGGATGAAGAGGAGAAGTGGAGGCAAGGAAGGTAAAGATCACAGGTCGAGATAAAAGCAGTTTACTGGACACAGCAATGAGACAAAAAAACAAGCAGTAACAGCAACAATACTAACGACAGAGTGTACAAGAGAGAGGTAAATTATTCCCACAGAAATGCCACAGGAATAGACAATACCTGACCTCTCCTTCAGCCATGCTGCACCAACCTAGAAGCCAGTTCTTCCCACATCCTTAAAAAATTATTTGAGTTTGTATAGAATGACCTCTGGGTACTAGCCATGGCTCTCCTGACTACTGCAAAAATTAACCATGTCCTGGCCAGAACCAGAACACCTGCAATAATTAGATCCGGACTAAGTTGGTGAGAATGCTATGAATTCTATTGTACTATCAATAAATTCCTGGCTTTAAATACACATCCCTTTATTGTTCCTTAAAACTATGAGTTTAGGGGTTTTGGATCTAGACATAGGTAAGGAAACAAAATTTCTTGCAGTCATTGCCCCACATGTGGGGTTTGACTCCCCTGCACTGGAAGAAGATACGTGCAAAGAGGCTGCATTGACTTAAATCTGCAGTGAGCTTGTCCCACAGGATATGTTTAAATTAATTCTGCTGGATTATTTTTTTTCATGAACTATTCATAAAATATTATGAACAACTTCAATAATTGCCTAGAATTTCTGTTGAAAAAATATACATGAGTAGATTCAGAGCACTGCATGGACTTTCCCAGTCTGTTAATATCTGTTAGAATTATTGCCTAAAGTGATACTGAAAGAAAGAGAAGCTAGATAGAGGATGTAAAAACCTGTCTACAGGGTGAGGAAGAATTTATATTATTGTTCTTTATTTTTCTTTGTCGTTTTCCTTACTGTATATGTTTGCCTGCCTGTGTGTTTTTTGCAATAAGAGCTGTAGCAATAAAAACGAGATAATGCACATGAGGGTTTAGTTCAATAAAATTGTGAAAGAGATCGTATTTTTGTTCTACTCATTTCTGTTTCCTACTAAAAGAAGCAAGGTATTAATGTCAAAATGAATGCTATTCCATTTTAATAGACTAAAAGTCCTAACACTTCTCTACATTTCAGCAGCTCAGAATACTGGCTGTTACCACAAAATAAAGATAGAAGTAATCAGAATAATTAACAAAATCTTCATGGTATTCCCTGAGGCACTGGTGTCCCAATAAGATCTAGGTTGCTAGAATTCCACCCACTCTAGTTATCTATGCCAATAACAGATAAATAAAAGCTTGATCAAGACTGCATTGAAATAATTATTTTAGGCAAATGTTTAAATCTTTTCAGAGTAAAGTATAGCTTCTTGAAGACTGTACGTGTTTATATGTGCAATAAAACATAAATCATAAGTACTGACCTTCCTCTGAAACTCCATCAACTGATAAATAGAATTCCATTACAGATATTTGGAGAAGTAAATTGATCATTACGTTCTGATCTCAATCTTTCTCTCTCTCTCTCTCTTTCTCTCTCCCACTCTCTACATCCCCATTCGTCTTCTTTGGTACCTCTTAGACTTTAAGGCAAACACAAAAGGCAGCATTATACTACTTTCTGTCTGACTGATGGACAGCAAGCTAGATCTTTGCATAAGAAAATAAAACTTCCAACATTTTTTTCTATAGATTTTAGGGACCAAACCCTTGCATCTGAACATTAACATTCACACTTCACATGTGAAGATAAATGTATTTTTACCACTACTCTTAGGGATCCCTAAAAGTTACCCTGTTGTAATGTCAATCTTAAAACTTTAAGAGCATCAAATTAAACATTGCAGTTGGTTAGGCTTAGTTTCAGTTGTTAGCAGATCATAAAAGCAAATTCAAAATTACTCAAACCAAAGAAGCAGATTGCATTCTATTTCTTGATTTTTGATGTTGAGAAAAAGGTCTGATTGCAGTTATTCTCAAACCTGACATCACACATAAATATCCAGTTCACACAGCCAGCAAAGGCATTGTGGATCTATATTTGAAGGCAGTATTAGAAACAATCTTTGTTAAAAGAGCACGGTTACAGGGGCCTTTCAGTGCTACCCAAAACTTTAAAAGAATTTTTCTTTTTACATCTGATTCCTGAGAAAATCAAATTACTAATATCATCATAATGACACATACCTGAATATACTTTGAAGGAAAAAAACCACTACTTATTGAAGGATTGAAATAAAAATAAAATTTTACTTAAATCCTTGTTTCCAAAATGTATTTTTGAATGTATGTTCCCTCACAGGACATGAACAGTAGCATAGAACACTCCAAAAGAAAACTCCAATGTTCTTCACAGCTGAATCTTTTACTTATAACAATAAAGGCAAACCCAAAGGATGATGTGCTTGCAAAAGAAGCTTTTGAAATTCAAATGATAAAGTGCTACCTACAGAGACATTTTCCTGAGAATGTAAACGGCCACATGCCCCAGTTCTGAGCCATGAAATGTCTGGATTATTTCATGTGATGCAAAAACTGAGACAAAGATTTTACAGTTTAGCATTATTAACTATTTCATTCATTTTCAAAGCATTGAATAAAGCAAAAGGCTTCTGTAATGTCTTAGAAAGATTATTTCTCACAGTCTTTGTTCTGGTGGGGAGGAAGCATGTAAAAGTAGAGGAGGAACATGGGAAAATGTACAAATTAATATACATAAGCTGGAAACACAGCAAGATGGGGTTGTGCTGAGGGCTTTCTTGCTTCCCCTAACTGTAAGCAGAGATAACAATACTTCTTTTTTTGGAAAAAACTTTAAGATGTGTAGATGGATTTCAACAAGAGCGAAGTATAAGAGGAAACAAAAATTGATTAAATATCTTTTTACTCCAATAATGATGGAAATATTTGGAAAAAATATGAAAACTTTCTAAATTGTCTAAATTCAAATTAAAGCAATGAAAACCCCGCAGGCTTTTCAATTAAAATATTAACACATTAATGAGCCATCTAAATAACAGCTGAGCAGTGACTCTAGTGCCAGCTCTGGGCTTTCTGTAGAGAGAGAACCTTTGCTGTTTGTGCTATTAAACACAGACACCAACAAATAGTTCTGATATTCTCTTTCAATGTGAAGTACTATAAAAGTGATAGAGATAACTGAGCTGCCAAACAAACAGCCAAGATGCTTTCATCTACTTACAAGTTAAATATTCAAATACAGATATATTTGCATAATTACTTAGTTATGAACATTATGTCTTCATCCATTTCTGTCAAATATCCTGGACTTCAAAACTGATAATTTTCGCCTGTTGTACAGCATTTCTTTTCATCTACTTAACTTTCAATCTCACTATTCCTTATTTTATGCACTGAAACAAATATTAGGTCTGCAACTCAAAGAATATTGATGAAAAGTTTCAAAGAAAACAAGGAACAATTTCAGGCTTACAAAGCAGACAGAATTGGAGGTAGTCTGTTATAGGCAATGAAAACCAGGATGAAGAGGCAGATGAAGAATTCTGTAGGTGGCTGGCTGAAATTTCGTGATTGCTAGCTCTTGCTCTTGTGAGAGGCTTTAACCTGCCAGATGCCCAGTGGCCTCTTAACACAGCAGAGGGTAGACAGCCTAAGAGTTTCCTGAAGTGTGTGGAAGATAACTTCCTGACACAGCTGCTGAGAGAGCTTACCTGGGGCAATGTCCAGCTGGACTTGCTGTTTATGAATAGAAAAAGGCTGGTGGAAGATGCTGTGGTGAGATGCCAACTTGAGCACAGTGACCAAGAAATGATAGTTTTTGACTCTTGATGGAATAAGGAAGGGTGTCAACAAAAGCTATACCTTGGACTTCCAGAGGGCACACTGGCCTGTTCAGGAGAGTCCCTTGAGAAACTGTACTTAATTAAAAAGGGAGTCCAGGAAATCTGGACAGACATTAAGAAGAACATCTTAAAGATACAGGAACAGACCTTCCTTATGTGTCAAAAGACAAGCTGTCAGGGAAGAAGACCAAGCTGGTTGAACATGGAGGTTTTGCTGGAACTCGGGAAAAAAACAGAGAGTTTATGATATTTGAAAAAAGGGGCAGTCAACTCAAGAAAAGTAAAAATATGTTGGTAGGTCACATAGAGAGAAAAGTAGAAAGGTGAAAGCACAGCTAGAATTCTATCATGGCACTACTACAAAATGTTATAAAATGTGTTTTTGTAAATACAGTAACAATAAAAAGAAGACCAAGGAAAATCTTCATTCTTTATTGGCCTCAGGGGGAAGAATTGTAACAAGGATGTTGAAAAGACTTAGGCACTTAATGCCTTCTTTGTCTCAGTTTTTAACAGAAAGACCAGCTGTCCTCAGTTGCCTGAGCTGGTAGACAGGGAGAGAGAGCAGACCAGACCCACTGCAATCCAGGTGAACGTAGTTAATGACCTGCTGTGTCATTTAGACATTCACAAGCTTGTGAGGCCAAATGGGAATTACTTGAGGCTACTGAGGGACCTGGTGGAAGAGTTGCCAAGCCACACTTCATTACTTATCACACAGCACCTACAGGACAACCAGGGGATCAGGCCCAGCCATCATGGATTTAGGAAAGCTGGATCTTAATTGACCAACCTGATATCCAACCATGCAGACAGAAAAGAGCCATTTCTAAATAGACACTGTATAGAAAACATTTGCATATTATACTGGAAAGTCTGTAACATATGGAAATAAATGTAAATAGAATTTGTTTTTCCTAAATTTATCATAGTTCTCTACATGAAAACACTGTCACTGTACTCTAATTATAATCTCTGGACAGTTAATCAATAGAATTTGTGCAATTTTTGATGCAATTTATTTGATTAAATGCAGGATCTCTAATAAAATGACATGAATTACTTTTATTTTCATTTGATTTTAATTACTAGATTTCCAGAAACTGCAAAAGAACAGGCACTGAGGCTCATTGCATTTATCTATAGTTAGATAAAATGAAACTCTCCTGAGGATGGATGGATGGATGGATGGATGGATGGATGGATGGATGGATGGATGGATGGATGGATGGATGGATGGATGGATGGACGGACACATAAAAATTTTGAATGTCTATACAAAATAAAGTTCAAGAAGAGTGTGAGCTGGCATAAACATCTTAGGCTGGCTTACTCTAAGAAATAGGTAAAACAGAAAAAGTTTTACACATTTCAGTACAGTGGAGTAAGCAGAATACATTCCTAGGTTTACCAGTTAGCTTGTAGCATGGTAAAAAATTTATTTATTACCTTCATTAATCAATATGGAAAAGTTGAGATTAATATATGTATCCAAATTGCATATCTTCATGTAAATTCTCATTTCAGCATGTTTAGTATGCTTGTTATGTTTCTTAATGCCTTTTTAAGGTATGGAAACACCCATTGAAGCAATAGCTTCATGAATCGAGGAGTCTATTTTTTCTACCATTTTGACATGGTCTTCAGTGGCTAAAATGGTGGTACAGAACTGTGTTGAATATTCTTAGTTAAATCCCAAATTTGTTCTTGTACTGTACAAAGTCAATGCAGTTGACGGGTTCCTTTTAATAAAAGTGAAATAATTAATGGAAGAACTAATAATGGGTTGACCTTTTTCACATGTTCAGAAAGTAATTGGGCAGATAGGAAAGCTCATGACTTTTTAAAAAAATTATTTCATTATTTTTATTATATTTAGAAAATAGCAGATGTTGTGGTCTTTTCATTTATCTTCTGGGTAATCAGGCTTTAGTATTACTGGCCTCAAGGTTTTGCTCTTAATCATATGATTAGGCTTTTAGAAGTGTAAATTGAACATTCTATACACTGAAATTATCTCAGAACCTAAGACTTGAGGAAACGCACTCGTTTCAAGATGAAGAAAAATGTGAGGTTGGCAATACAGCTACAGAGTTTGCATCTATGGGATTTCAATGGCTTAACCTGACTGCTTTAACCTACTGATATGAGAACTGGCAAAGGCTCCAAAGTCTCAGAGTTTTACAGAAATATAAATTGTGCTGTGCTAAATATTTCAGTAAGTAGAATTTGGCAATCTCTTCCTAGAATTGGTATTCACAAATCTTGGACTCCATTGGCATCTTATGAAGAAAATTCAGAATAACATGAAAGAGATGATTCAGAATATGGCCAGTTTGGAAAGGCATGGGGGGAGAGGTCTATTTTAAAACAAAAGGGTGGCAGGCTCACTGTTTAAGGTAGATGGCTTTATCTGAATTTACTTCTTTCAAATTATTTGACATTACACAATATTTTCATTTATAAGGGTGATACTGCTGTGTACTGAAATCATACCAAAAGTAAAAATTGCACTTGGCAGAGCATACCAGTTCAAATATAAATGTGATTCTTAGTATAGATCTCTATAATATGCTATCATGATGCTGGATGTCCCCTGTCTCAAGGAAGAAATACATATCTTGAAGCAAGCTCACATCTATTGCTCTCTTCCAAATCTTTTTGTTGATTGTTTTTTATTGAAACAATTTAGAATAAAAAATTTACACAACCAGGTGTTCCTATCAACTAATGTATCTATCCATACGTAGTGAAGGGCACCCTGTAGTTCCCTTTCTGTTAGTCTACCTTTCTTTGCAGCAGGAGTAGTCAGTTCACTCATTCTCCCCTAAGCTTCAAAAGCATACTGCCCTTGCCCATCATCTCTGAATTTTGTCTCATTGTAGTTGATTGGTCACAAATAGCCATAGAATCCAATAGGGAACAGATGAAATTAATGAATCGCTGGTCTTCCTTTTTTACGGATGTTGGCACCAGTCTGCACTCTCTATTATATATTTTTCTAAAGTAGTAACTCATTATATTAGAGCTTTGAATACTATAGAATATATTTTAATGAAAGCCGTGAGACTTGCAAAAGAAGAGGTGCTTAAGCAGCTAAGTGATTTTTCTTCAGACATTCTGTTTGAGTAAAATACCTACAGACTGCCTGAAGCATGCTTATGCACTTTAATCACTTAGTGAATGTCAGTCTTACTGGCTTTTCTGAGAATGTCACAAATTAGCAGGTTTCTAAGTCAGCTAGCCACAAGAAATGAAACAACTGAATCTGCAAGTCTTCTACAAATCCTAGAAAGGCTAGTGAGCTCTGACATTAGCTTTTTGGAAAATGAGCTTCAAGGAGGTAATGTTTGAAATAAACTCAGATTTTCTAAGTAAGGAAAATAACTAAAAAGGGTCTTAAACGACTTCCTTTTTCCCTCTGTTTTCTTTGTGTAGTCCCATTTTACTCCAGCAAACTTCAGTGATTAGTAGTGCCTAGGAACACCAGTTTAGTCCCTGCCTTTAGAGGTTTCCTATCTCTCTGTGAAGTGAAATGGGGAGTTATATTCATTGGATGGAGAATTTTACTAATATATATAATTTGAATAGCAAAAATATAAATTAGAAACTAATTTAATTTCTATGTATGCAATTATGAGTACTTACCACACTTTTAAACTTCTTTAGTATATATAATACAAAATTTAGTTTTTAAAACAGAACATATGTAACTGTCATCTAAAATTTATTTCTGTAAGAGAGGGAGTTATTACTAATCCAGCAGAGATCAAAACAGGCTTATCGATTTACTTTTCAACATATGTGCCTACTCCCAGCTCCTCCAACAAACATCATAACTTGATATATGTATTTAGGAGTCATATAATGATAATACTCTGACTAAAAGACTTTTTTCAAAATTATCATCTTGAGAAACTTAGTGAATAATAGCCATTATTCATTTAGCAGAGAAGGAAATACTGCTATAACAATACTTTTGTGTAAAAAATAATACTTATTGAAATAAAGTACAAATAAATATACAGAACAGGAAAACAGTAAGTTGCAGATTTACTCCTTTTTCCCCTCTCCTTTTTTAAAGCACTACCACTTGTCAGAAAGATTCATCAAAAAGAATTAAGGATTTTGTTTGCTCACTCCTGGCCCCCCAAAAAAGGAAAGATTTATTTGTAACCAGCCCTAGAACATTCATTGTCAACAGCTTGTTCCTATGCATTGCACAGAAGATTTGCAAGCCTAAAATGGGATTCCCTACTCAAACAGGAACTCAACCAATTTGGATGGTACTGAAATGTCAAGTGGCACAAATGGCTGGTTTACTGAGATAAGCACTAGTATGTGGCCAGCTGCACCTGTTATTCATTTTGGATTCCCAGTGGGCTAATTGTTTAATATTTTGCTAAGGAATCAAGAAACCTATTTAAAAATTTTTACTCTGATGCTGTGCAGGATTTTACTGCAGACTGAGTGCTGTATTTTCCATGTAGAGCACCCCTCCCAGGGTATTTTCCCAGTGTTTCTTTTATTAGCATATATAATTAAAAACTTACAGCACGAGGAAAAAAAATATTCATCATTTCACTGCTTAGGGAACCTATAGGAAATGTGAGTCTTTCCTTCAATAACTTTTGTAGCATCATGTATGCATGCATTTTTCTTCTCCCAAAGCCCCACAGTATCTTTGTGACTAAAACTAAGCAGTCTTTAGGCCCTTTATTTCCAGAATTCATTTTAGTCATATTTTCGCTTTAGGAAGAATTTTAGCCTCCTTGTTAGATTAACCTTGTGGAAAATATTTCAATTTTTGTTCATCGGTGAAGGGAGACTGTGATGTTTGGTTTAAAAACTTTATTTTACCAACTTAGCAATTACCCAGTGTACATAATCATTCAAAAGTGTTACAGCTGTAGTGGGGTTTCTGAAATGTGGTGTACAGAAATGATGTCTAGTGTTTGGGACATGTAACTCCTCTTCCAGTTCTGGCCATTTGGCCACTAGTCATGGGGCTGGGATGGGATGGAGAACTGCAGAGCAGTGCCAGCCACTGACCTGGAGGTACAGTGAATTTCCACAGTACATATTCTTCCCAGAAAATAAGAGAAAACCTGAAGAAACAACAGCAATCAAAGGGGAAAAGGGTTTGTGTTTTTCTTGCATTTGATGTACAAAAATTAAAAGCAAGGAGATGGTATATTTGTATCAAATAGCATGATTAAAAACATATATTCTGTTCTGGATAAATGACTGCCAGAAAAAAAATATAATGTCCACCTAAGACAGTGAGAGTTTAATGAAGTTACTAGCTATTACTACTCTCTTATCTCTCATTTTTTGGTATTCACAATGACTGTGTTGCCAATGCACAAAGAAAAATTAAAATAATATCCACCTGTATGGTTTGGAAATAAAATCCATATTAGATTTGCACCCTCTAACTCTGCAGTTCTGACTGAAATAAAATAGTTGAGGTTTTTTTATAGTCATTAAAATGAGCAGATTTTCTTCATTATACACTTAATAGAGGGTTCTTAATGGAGAATTGAGTAAGGTGTCATTAAAATACATTTATTCTGAAAGAAATGGCTCATTTAATTTGTCACTTCCCTTAATAAGAAATTTGTGTGGGGACCCTTGAACAAGCATCCTGAAGTATTTCTTACAATCTGTATAAAAATGAAAATACCAGAAGATGAAAAATAATATACTACATAAAGCATTCTGTTGCCAAAACGTATATGGTTAAAATCCTTACACCAAACTATTTCCTAATAGAGCAATCAGCCACATACCTGTGATATTCATTCTTGAAAACTCTTCCTCCAATGACCAGTAGAATCAAGAAACATACAGTCATAGAATCATTTAGCTTGGAAAATACCTTTAAAATTATTGAGTCCAACCATAAACCTAACATGGATAAGTCTACCACTAAACCATGTCCCTAAGTGCCATATCTCTAAAACCTTTTAAAATCTCCAACAATGGTGACTTGATCATTTTCCTTGGCAACCTGTACCAATGCTTGATAAAACTTTCAGTAAATAGTTTTTCCTAATGTCCAATTTAAACTTCTCCTAGATAAACTTGAGGACATTTCTTCTCATCATAGATGCTTCATGCCTATCCAATATTGACATTCATAAATCACAGAGTGGTATAAGGTACATATCCCCTTAAATTTTTATCAAAATTACAATGATCTTGGATCTCTTTAGCTGTCAAAGAAAACAAAATCAGAGAAAAAAAAACAGAAGAAGAAGAAAGAAGAAGAAAGAAGAAAGAAGAAGAAGAACGAAGAAGAACAAGAACAAGAACAAGAACAAGAACAAGAACAAGAACAAGGATGAAGTATATGTAATTTAGTGAAGTTTCACTCCAAAGTAATCATCAATGTGGCACCCAAAAGAATAAACTGGCTAACTGGGGAGAGACTATTTACAAGAACATTGTCTCAGTTTAGGGACAAATTTAGGGGAAAACACTTCGGAATTAGTTGTTTCCTCTATAAGGGATCCAAGAATTTCTTTCCACCAATAGAAAGTGAATACTAGTGGATGAAAGTGAAAAAAAATCCAACACTGTATTGACAAACAGAATGTCCACAAGGCATGGGAAAAAGGTGAACAAATGACAGATATTAAACTGTCAGACCTTACCCCCCCTCACACACACACACACACAGAGGAATAAAAGCCCAAAATACCAGGGAAGAAAACTCTGGCTCACACCAGATAGTAGAAGATGGTGTGGGATTTTCCTATCAGGAAAAAAGCAAACAGGAGATTCATGCAGCAGCTCAGGCAAAGAGATGAAAACCTGTGGACCCTCTGGCGCTGATTCACTCTCCACAGCAGGTGAAGCAGGTGGGTCAGAGCCTCTGGCGTGCCCCCTGTCCCCTGCACAGCCTCCCAGAGGAGTGGGGCTGGGACAAAGGGCTCCCTCTCCCACCCATCCTGACCAGCCCTTCTCCCACAGGGCCTGTTCTCCCTGATCTCAGACTAAACAAGCTGTCCAGTTAACCTTGAAAAGCTGACAAACGATTGCTGCTGCAGCTTCTCCAAGGGCAGGGGAGGGAAAAGCTTCTTGCCTGGGCTGACAAAAGCCAAGCTAGCCGAATGAAAAACCCCAGACCATACTGCACCCCCTCACACCTGGACAGTGAGGCCTTGAAAAATGGGCCCAAGGGTCCCCACTCCCCCAGACGCACATTAAAGATACAGCAACCATTGTGGGCATAAAGCAGAGGACCAGAAAATAAACCATCATTGTAGAATTGCCCCAAGACAAACGTGCAAGGCAGTTGTGGGACTACAGCTGTTAGCAGACACCTCTTCAAAGGTACTTTGTACAAGGGCAACCATCTCATAGTATGAAACCTTTGTTTACTTGGATGTGGTCATTAATACAGAGATTCAAGACGTTTAACACTAAGTAAAGGAGAGTAGGTCATAAATCTGCAGCAACAAAATCATAACAATTGAGCAAGAACAAATTTTTAACACATTACAGTGAAATAAAGATTAAGGAAGAAAAACTCAGAGGCAGAACAAGAACAAAAAGGGATATAAAGTGATCTGGTATTTGCAATAGCTCTATTTCAAGCACAATGTTCTCACTGGGAGAGAGATGTTGTCCAACAATGTTGGAAATGAGGACGCACATAAATGTTGGATGCACTAAAATCGAAAGTACATTAGAAGTTGCATTTCATCTTCACTGCTTAGACAGTGATATAGAAGACATGATTCACTGACTAAAAATAAGTGGCAGAGATGAAGATGTCCTTGAAAACGTCCTTAGTATTTTAAATGACCTTTCCTCTCTAGGAAGTAATATGGTTTATGAAACATTTGTCTTCAGCCAGGGAAGACAAAAGGAAATTAAAAGCTGACCAGCTTTCCTGCCAGATCATACCAATTGGCATGCATATGGAGTGTATTGAGCTGGATCTTTCAATCAAAATGTAAATCATGTGTCATTACTTATTATCCAGGCTCTGAACAAGCTTTCTGCAAGCCAAAACTCATGGCTGACAGATTTTTGAACACTAAATGAGTAGTGATACCGGCAGAGACACAGACTCAACACAGGAAAATTGATGTGCAATTTATTAGCATACCAAAAGGAAATGAGACCATATTCCTAGAAAGCCAAACCTCATAAAATTGTGTGAATATTAAGATATTTGCAGAAGCTAAAGCAGATAACCTACACTGGAAGAGACGTTCCACTCATCAAGCTTTGATAGTAGTAAACGTAGAAAAAGACCCAAAGAAACAATCTAACAAACCTTTATGGAGATCATACTATCTGTAATCAAAATTGAAATCACATAGGACTATAGAAGAAATACCATCGTGAATTTTAAAAATATCAAGTCACTTAATCAAAGAGTATGGTAGCAAATTATACAGATTCAAAGGAAGCAAAATATAGGATGAAAATCTTTGGGAAATACAATATATATAAAACCAGAAAGTAAAAGATAAAACCAAGGAGAAATACTCAAGAAATATAACATTTGAGATATGCTTTTTCAGTAGAAGACTCTACAGAAATTAGCTGCAAAAATGTAAAAGCTAGAATATGGTATATGAAAGCATTTAAAATTTCAGGAAACTGGAGGTTGAAAACACACAGGATGGACAGGAAAAAAGGGAATGATTTTTATAAAAACAGGGAACATAGATGTCTGGTGGGCTAGAGTGTAAGAAAGGATGCATTTTCAAAAATAGCTCAGAAAATGAAATATAATATATTGCTGATAAAAATCTGAATACACGTCGATAGTAAAAACAAGGAAATACATACATACTAACCTGATATTCTGAATATATCAAGGATTTCAGAAAAAAAATGACAAGGTGATTTGTAATGAAGAGAGAAATTAGAAAAGAAGTTGACAAAATTCAGGAAAGTTCAAAGAGAACTAGAATTCTAGAATTATTAAAATTATTTCAGAGAACAGCAGCTGGAAGATGACATGGTTCCTTTCCATGAAAAGTACCTCAGTGCAGAGTAGCAAAGATGTCCACTTAATATTTTTTAGAAATAAAATTCATAGGTTTATGACACAAGTATAATACCATAATGATCTGATTTGATAAAGTCATGCATTCACATCAGAAATAAAAGGTGTTGCATGTCATTTTCATCATCTCATTTTCCATGGCACAGCTCATCAGACCCTGTATTATAAATACATATTATGGTATTGGCTTTTTGCAAATATTAGAGTGGATACTATATGCATGGTGTTGAAATGGTTTTTAAGATATAGTTTTCTTTAGGACTAACATAGGCTGATAAAGTGTCTTTGTAGTAAGTGAAATACCTGCTTGGTTGGATAACACCCAGCGAAGACACCTGTACTGATAAACTATCTACTAGAACTGACCATCTGTAGAAATTGAAGACGACAGTGCAAATTAAGACTGATAAAAAAATAAATTAAAATCACAGCCAAGAAACATGCATGCTCTAAAAAGGCAGACTCAAAGAGTGGCCATGTAAAACAGTTCCTGGAATATGGAAAATAGTTTATAGAAAAGTTTGAAAATGTATGATAGGTCTATGAATATGCAATGGGCTGGTGAATTTAAGGGGTGTGTCCAAAACAGCAGGTATACTCTTGGCTGAATGCCAAGCACCAGCCATTATAACCTTTTCTTTATTGTTTGTCTCGTATTGTCTTTGTGAGATGTTACATAGTGATTAGTGTCATTACAGAAACACACCATGGGATCAGTATAAACAAGAATACTGAACTCAAAGAAAAGCATGGACATGAGACAAAGGAAAATATAATAATTTCATTATATTTGTTAAATCGCTTTGCTGTGAATTGCTGGCTTTTTGATGTTATGTATTTTTTGCCACTCTAATTATGAATTGTACTCACTTTTTATGTATAAGGAAAATGCAAGCTTGTGAGAACATAAGACTTGTCACTGCTGTTACCTGCTTGCTCGGAGTGCAACCTGAGAACACGTTCAAGCCTTGTCCAGACCTGGTGGGGGCTTGTGGCCATTGCTGCTGGAGTGCTAGCCAACCTGTTTGGGCTTGCTCAGACTCGTACCCCAGCACAGTGGGCATAACACAGCCCAACAAGAAACTGCCCATAAAAGGGACAGAGACCAGGGGTAAGACAGACGTGTAGGTGGAGCACGGACTCCCTGCATCTCCAGCACTGCCTTGCCCCTTCCCTATCAACAAACTAATAAATTGCCTGATTGATTGACCTACCCGATTTTGTTGAGAAATTTCCAACATCTACCAATTCCAATTAGAGCCCAGAAAACCAGAAAGTTTTGATTGTTATGTCTTGGTATCTCAAATTCAATAGTTAAAATATTACCACTATTGAGTTATAAAACTTAGTAAAGAAGAAAACTGAATGCAAGAAAACATAAAGAAAGCAGCAGATCAAATCCAAGCTCTCAGACAGATTTCAGCTCCTTTAACTACAACTCAGTCTTTTCTCTATGTATTTGGCAGTCTTATTTCACATATGACTTGGCACATATCAAAAAAAATGAAACACCCTTCCAAAGAACACAATCCATCCATAGACAATTTTGTCTCATATTTCTGTAGTTTATAAATTTTCACACAGCTAATTCCCATATTGAAAAGATGACTGTGAGCCTTCCTGGGAAAAAGAAAGTCAAAGGAAACATGTTTAATAAACCTGGATATATAAATTTATGTGAAAAAGCTGTGGCACTATTCCCAAACGTGAAAAAGATAGTTTTAAAAAATATGTGCACCTGAAAATTTAAATATCTGATTGCTTTTACAAAGAAATAAAATATCTATCCCTTAGACAATAAAATTGCATATTTGCATATATACACGCAGCCAAGAATTTGCTATTTATCTAGTAACAACTTAGCAATGGCATCAAAATGTCAATTAATAAAGTTACAACAGTTCTCATGGCTCAGATCAATACAAAAAAGTTTCATCAATAATATGCTTTAAATGTTTATACAGATAATTTCAGCTATTCTGCCCCTCTTAGGTTTTAGCCTCATGTTTTCATTGTCCAGATTCCTGTGGTCAGCAGCATCAGTTTTCTTTGTAGAGTGGAAATGATGGGATGTCTAGCTCCTCTGTTGTGTAACATATTTTATGCAAAGAGGTATTTTAAAGCTCTTGGTCTTGTCTCATTCAGCTTGAGCCTTGGGATCTTTTTAGTTTTTACATTTCTTCGTCACAGCTTACTTCCTTCTTCCTGATTCCCACCTGCATTTTGAAAGTTGTATGTTGGATTTTCTCAACTTCAGCTCATATAAAGGGCTGCTGTTTGTTTTAAACATTATTATTAGGTTTGTCAGGTATTCAGCATGTAATCTACTCACAGGGCTTCAGCTAGCCAGTTGGAATAGTAACTTGACTTCTAGCCAGTTGTTAAAAACCATAAAACAAATAAAATCGTGCCGAGATTCCACCAAAGTCCTTAAAATGTGATAATTCAATAAGAAGCCTACAAGTTGATTTTTCAGTAACAGCAAATATAATATTTAGCAGTCTATAATATAGCAGCTGCTATAATATAGCAGCCACAAAACTACAAAAAGTATGAATGAAACTTCTAAAAAATGAAGTCTATAAGAATATAATTTATATATATATTTAGGTTATTTTAATGTTAAATTGCTTTGTATGGCTGATCTTCCGAATTTTGTTTTCTACTCTAACATACATCTCTTCTGTATCTCTTAGAACAATACATAAGGAAATACTATTTTTTTCTACTACTGCAATGATTCCCTTAAATCTCTTAAAGTAAGGAGAATGTCAGTAGAGAGGACATTTAAAAGATGTATATTAATGAAACTGAAAAATGTGACATGGAACAAGTAGTCATGTGAATTCTAGCATCTTTCTCCTATTAAAATATTGCATCTTTAACAAGGTAGACTGTGCTTTTTGATCATAATTAATGATATAGACAGATTTTTAAATGCTTTGTGACAGGGTCTCCTATTTCCTGGGATAATGCAGTTTCTCAGCTTTAACTACAATCTCAAATATATCTCTAACTGGGAGAATAATGATTTTCCTCACTTTTTACAATGTCCCTGCAGAGGAACTCCAAACATCTGATTCAGGTCAGCCAAGGTGACACTGTCACCCAGCCTGGCAGGTCTACAGAAGCGTCAGGTATGTTCCAGTCACTCATATTCTGCAGAGGTACTTCTGTGCAAAGACAAACAGCCAGTTTTGTGGTCTTAAGGGAGGAAGTGACGGCAGCTGGGTATTCTGTAAGATCAGCTTGCTTTGAAGTGGCGAGCAAGGAGCACTTAGTCATAGCTGATTTGAGAAAATTTTTTTTCATTCATATTAAAAAAGATGACCAATAGCATTTTCCTGTCATATAGCAAACCAAAAGTAGCTGTGCTGAAATACCTGAGCAGAATCCTCATTGAAAACAGACAGCACCTTCCTCTCAAAACACAGACAAACCAAATTCAAAACCTTAAAAAGAGGCAGGATCACTGGAATATGAGTATAGGGAAATACCCAAATTTGGAACATGCTGGCTTTTTCTCTAATCTTCCTAAAATGCTCTGTGATTCAACACTGACAATTCTGGGGGTTGATTTGGGCTGATTTTATTTAACAATTAAGTTAGTACATTTTCAAAATACTTGTTCTATTTGCATAAATAACCAAAATGTATTTTGCTTTAAAAGGACATTTGGCTAGACTTAAATCATATAAATTGGGCACTTTATTTGGTGAAAAAGTTTGGAAAGCCTAGTTTGTGGCTTGTCTGTAGTATCAGAGAACATCTGCAGAGAACATATATTCTGTGGTGTCATGCTGTTCATCAGAATTGTCTCGGTAGAGCATCCTTAGAACTACATTTGGTAAGTTTTATGAACATAATTGGTGTGATTTTTGGTTTGAAATAAATGTTCAGGCATGTAACAAGGGTCAATGCCTCTGTGATGTAATGTGGTGAATAGGAACAAAACTACCTAGCATTGCTTAGGGCAGGGAATTGTAATACACAGTTTCCTCAGGTTTCTTCCAACCTGAAATACTCTATGATCTTATGACATGCAATAAGAAGTTGAGATTATGGTGATAGTGGAAAGCTGAAAATGATGAAGATAAAGGCAAAATGTGGCTCAGTCATTAAAATATCTCATTTGAGCTCTCTTAACTTATTAGCATGGGGAGAGGTGTGGTGAGCATGCACAAACTCTTATGCTCTTGCTTTATGCTTGTCTGTAATTTCAGGATGCAGCATATCTTAATAATAGCACTCAAAACCAACACTGTCTGTATGGTTGCTTAGTATCTTCTTTAGAGTGAGCTGCAATTTTTTGTTCTTTCCTGTTAAAAGAGGCAGATTCTGAACACTGAAATTTAGTCTCCAGGCAACCATCCAGCTCTTGGGTGGCTGGCTAGACACCACTTGAATCATCTCTCTGTATGTAGCAGTTAACAACTGTCTGATGTAAGTCATGGATTGAAATTACAGCAATGAAAGGCATAGATTTTCTGGTTGAAACTAAATGGTTCCACCTTGACCTGTGTTAACATTATCCAGGACAACACGTGCTGATGAAAAAAACATGGTGGAAGGAGTCTTACATGATATTGTGTTTAAAAATTCATATGCAAAACTTACTGAGTTCTAAAAATGGAAACTGTTTAGAATTGGACATGCCCATGTGAATGCATATCATCTGCATAGGATATATAAATATACATGTATGTGCATACATTTATGCATAGCTACAGATATAGTTATGTGAGTAAATACATCAAAATATTAGAATATAACTTAGGACAGCAAGGTTCCAAAGTATAACTCTGGCATTTATTTTTTATATGTTACATCATAAAGACTGTGAAACTAGTTCAGGAGCTAATCAATTCATTACCATTTAAAAAATACCTATTATAAACCTTTCAAAGCATGACATATTTAATACCCCTAATCCCTACTTATTCATCCTGAGTTTTCTGTTTTCATGTACAAATTAATACTGAATCTCAAGTAGAGAAATACTAATGGAGCAGTCGCAGGTTCAAGTCAAAATCTGTGAACATAAGCATATCTAAGTTTAATTTTGTATATGTCAAAGCTTTATTTTTCAGAGAGAGTCTGTTTGCTACATTTTTTCTGGTTTTATGTATTTACTGCCATTAATTTTATTTTTATGTCCACAATATAATTGAAGATTTTTTAAAATCTGAAATAAGAATAGGAATAGTTAAAAAGCATCATATTCCCAATATGGTCCTTATGTACTGTTAAAGTAATGATGTCACACAAAAAAATTGTGTTTGCTTTCTTAAGAACTGTTTGATTTTCTTGTTCACTTTGCAAATTTGTTTCAAAGGAAATAATCTAAAGAAAAAATGTAGTTTGTCTTAGTTTTTTTGGTTTATATTTAGTACCTTAAGACTAAGAAATCTAAGAATCCTTTTGGACTGTTTTCTATAACAAATTATAAACTGTGTTATAAAAATAAATCTCTGCACCCCTAGTTGTGAAAACAATAAAAATTAAAAAGAAAATTGAGCAAAATACATCTGGGAGAAATTACTTACTTAGTCACCTGTTTTTCTTAAAATAGATTATAGGGACTCTGCTTTCACATCATAGTTCAGAAAAATTATATGTTAAAGTTACTTACATACAATTCAGTCTGTTTCTCATGCAGATGCCATTAAAATGTACAGGAAAGGTCACTAAGACCTTAAAAAGACAAGCTCTAACAGAAAGTAACAAGAGCACAGTAGTTTTACATAGCAAGAAACAGAAATTATCTTACTCAAGTATCAAGGACTCACAGAGGAACTGACTCAGTCATGGGGAAAAGGTGTAAAGCTGTGTCTTTGGAGTGCTGGTTTACTTTCTCCTGGTACCTATTATGGAGGAAAAATTCTCCACATAAATCATAGTATGTTGATCCTGTAAAGACTTCCAGTTGCTAAAAGATGCTCCAAGCCCTATGCCTATTTTATCTTCTGATCTCTTGGATGTGATGTCATGTTAAAGTAGTCTCCCTCCAAAGCTATGACTACCCATGTTCCCCTACATTGGACTAACTTAGTGTTAGACTGTAGTTTGTGCTGTCAAAACATGTGTGTGTGAGCAGATGCCAGATTTCCACAGAGTTGATGCACAAAGGGAAAGTGCTAGAGCTCCAACTGTCAACACCTCTATTTGTGAGCAGATGCCAGGTCTCGGCAGAGTTACAACACAATGGAAAAATGCTTCAACTGTCAACACCCTATATGGGAGCAGATGCTGGGTTTTGGCAGAGTTAAATGTAAGAGAAAAATGCAGCATTAGCACCAAGCTTGCAAGGGAAGTCTGGGCTTTGCCAGAATTTCTATCAAAGAATGAAATTGCCTCAGATCTCTCCACTGACCACTGCCTCAGCTCATACATTGAGAATAGATGCCAGAAGTGTTTATATATTTGTTACCCACCATCAAAATTTTAAATTAATGTAAATTGGTAGAACAACTAAATCAAATCAAAACAAACAGATCCAAATAGTTGTCTGTTTTCCTACTGTAGAAGTTAATTTGTGATAGCAAGGTGTTGTTATGCAATCAAGATCTACCATTGTAGCTTATAACAGTGAGACTGAACATGCCTCATTAGAAAGTCTAAAAGACAAAAAATTCTACAGTCATGTAGACAGTTTCACAAATGAGTGATTTAGATGACTCAAAGAAATATCAAAAAAGTATCAGCAATACCATTTATATTGAAATATGATATTATAAAAGTGTGATTTAAGAGAGTTTGATTTCTATGTTCACTGTATTACTTCACAGATAATGTAAAAATGATACAAAACTACCAAGTGAGAATCAAAGTTATCAGGACAAAATCAAAGTTATCAATACAGAATCTTAGAACACTATAATATAAAGGGTTTATGTGATGTCAGTCACTGACCAAAGATCCACAGTTTGTAAGAGGTGCTTCCATTAATGAGCAACCTTTTGAGGTGTCCCAGTTCAGGAGGCAGCAGCCAGCTCAGAGACATCTCCCAACTCAGATACAGCCAGCTCCTGAGCAGGAAGAGCTCAAAGAAAGCATCCTTGGGCTGTTGTATTTATGAAATAAATTAGCTTGTAGATAAATTACATGCAATGAGGAAGATATGCATGAGACTCAATTTTTTTCCTTGATCAATGAGCCTTGGAAAACCATTCACATATTAGTCACATGGTTGGTGCTCCAAACTCACTGTCTGACTGTTTCTTCATGGGTTTTCAGAGAACAGATTGGAATTAGATATGCTCTTCGACCAATATTGGCTTAGGCCTCTTTCTCTTCAGAGATGGTACAGAATAACTGCTAGATTAATGACTTGAGTACACCCATCACAGAGGGGCAATGTTCTCAGTACTTGCTTCTCTAAGTACTTTTATATCCTTGTGTGTAGCTGCAACCACATGTTCTGGATATACCAGTGCTGCTAAGCAACAAAAGGGTCTCTGTACCCTTTGATTCAGAATGGAATATAAGGAAATATAAGAATATTATTCTTAGGTCATCCCAAGTGATGATAAACTGAGGAGAATTTTAATGTGCTGTTAGAAACCTCTTTAACTTAGGTCCATTGAGAATCAATAAAATTGAAGAATCAATAGAATAATTTGGGTTAGAAGGGACTTTGAAAGGTCATGTGGTCCAACTCTGCCATAGGCAAGGGACATCATCAAATGGATAAGGTTTCTTAGAGCCCCATCCAATCTGACCTTGAACGTTTGCATAGATGAAGCATCTACCACCCCTCTGGGCAACTTGTTCTTCTTATGAAAAAACTACATATTTACATATATTACATATTTAAAGGAGTTTTCTAAAAGAAGATTATATTTTTTTTTTTCTACCTTGAGACGTGCAAAGAAGTGCTTAGGGACATGATGGCATTTAACACCTGATGTGGATTGTTTCTCTAGATGTCTAAACTCAGTGCTACATTAGGGTTTGAGCTATTTGCATCTTCCATCATTATAATTTATCATATAATCATTATATAATCATAATAATTCTTCTTTCTCTCTTTTCAGTGTAGATAAGGAGTTGAATCTGATTTGACTAAGAATGAAGAATAACACTTCTAGAGGTGTATTCCAAGAACTTCTTCAGGAGAACCAGATTTTTCCACTTTTACCACACAGTAAGGTGTGATAGAAATAAGGGGTAACTCTGGATGGTATCTCTGGAGCAGTTTGTTGAATACTTACTAGCCACTGACATAATTAGGAGTAGCCAGTGACTTAGGAAATTGAAGAATGAGTATTGTTCAGTGTATATAGGAAGCAGGTGAACATTGAACTGTTCAAATGCAAAGTGGATAAACCTGCTTTTATTCTGAAGTACACCAGTTATGTCAATATGTCTTATGCCAGAGTCAGGTCAGAGCACAATGAGGAAACTTTGACTGGATGCATACTGTATAAACACTGCTTATTAATTGCTGACCTTAAGAAACTGGAGCTAACATAGGCCAATTCTTCAGTCACATAACTTTCTGAAAATGTCATCTGTCAGTCTGAAGTTATCTAAATTTATCTCCATTCATAAGTTAAAAAGGACTTATATTTTTCATTTTACTGAAGAAAAATGAAAAGAGAAATGTTACAGAATTTGCTGCATCCTTCTTTCTTTTCTTTTCATTAATGTAATCAAGTCACTTAGGATAGAATTGCCAAAGGTAATAGATAGGAAAGAAAGTATTGTAAAAAAGATAGAAAACTCATGAGATGTAATAATAGATAAAACTCATTAAAAATTATATACTGGTTTATTTCCTATATTCAACCTAGAACTCTCAGAGGTCACCTAGAGAAACTTTCTTGTGATGTATAATCTAAGCTTTAGCAAAGTTATAGGCTTTTTAAAAATAGATTAGGCATGTCTAAAATTCGGTTTTATGCAAGAAAGAGGATTTTTTTCATAAAATTTGTTATTTGTAGAACACCTTGGACCTTGTTTTCCAGAAAGCTTTAGACTTATTTTTGGGTAACTCACAATTGAAAATATGAAGAAATTACTAAGTGTTGTAATTAAGTAACATGTATTTTACTGGCAAAGGCTAACTGTTCTAACTTTTGGAAAAAAAACCAAAACCAGGTCCTAACCTGATTAGAGATATTCAGAAAATGAATAATTACTTGCTGTTATTACATCTGTTACAGTACATCTGTTATAGTACATCTGTTACTTCATCTAGCCATCCTATTACTAAAGCTGGGGAACTTGATAACTCTACCTGCACAGGGCACCAGATGTACTCCAGTTTAATTATATGCTTTTAGCTGTGGTTGAGAAGCTGTCTCCTACTTCAATTATAATTGCTAGGTGAGGTTCTACTGTACTAAAAAAAAAAAAAAATTTAAAAAATTGGGATATATCTAAAGTATTCCAGATACTAAACCAGCCCAATAAGAAAATATTCAGACACTGAACAATAACTCACAGTATACCAATTTTCCTTTGCATACAGCAATATGCTTGTACAAACTCCCAGCATATTTTCATAATTAACCATACTATAAGCATCTGAAATTTTCTTACCTCACTCATAGAACGCTGTGAATCAATCTCAGTTGAATTACCCACATGAAGTTTATAAATGTTTAATGGATTACATGTAAAGATTATTAAGGTACAACATAGCCACCAGGTCAATATCTAATCTAAATAAAAGTTAATCTCAAGTTATGTAAAAATGCAAGGTTAGCATTACAAACTGTCTTGCTTTACAGTATTTCTGTAAAGAGGGGGAAGAGAAAAGAAAAAAAAAAAAAAGAATTGTAAAAAGCTCACATAAGCTATTCTACAAAATTTCAGGTCAAATGTTTGCCAAGCAGTTTTGCAGATAATTAACAGTCTGTGTTAAAGAAAAAAAATGTCTGTATTGTATGCAGATGATAGTTCATATTTCATAAGTACTTGTTTTCTGGGGCGTATCTAATTAATCATCACTGCATTCCTGTTAAATAAATCACTGTTATTTTCAACATATGTCAGATAAAAAAAGGGATGGATGGCAAGCCATGTGTCACCAGATGACAGGTGATTTCACCAACATCATAGATGAATTTTGCAACAAACCAGCAAATAAAACTTTGTAAATGCTGAGCTTTGTGCTTTTGAATTCCAAACAGCTCTCTGAGGCAAAACAAGTTGGTTTCAAGACTGTGGTGGAGACTATTTCTGCTGCATTTCTTAGAATCTTAGTCATCTTTTTTTTCAATTCTATTAAATTTAATTCTCTCTTCTCTATGCTCATGACACATGTAAATTTAAATAATAAATATATGTTTTCCACCATGAAAAAAATCATAACACAGATGGGAAACAGATTGACACAGCAGGTGCAGTTTCAGGTCAGCAATTTTCATGACCCTGACTATGTACAGAGAAGTCTGCTGCTCACCTTCAGGCTTCTTTGCTGCAATTATTTTTTCTAGGAAATATTGTTACATGATATTGATACATAATACTTCCAAAACTATATATGCTTGAACAAGGTTGATAATAAATGAAATTGTAAAGGTAAATTGGTGCTGAGACTGATGCAAAAAGTCCTACTGAAAACATATCTGTATAACCAGATCAGACAGGATATGAATTTTTTAAAGCCATAAAGATTTCCTTGTTAAAGAACAAAATATAGTGGACCCTCTTATTTCCATTTCTTCAGTTCTGTGGTTTATAAGAACACCTCACTGAAGTGAGGAACTTCAGTTCCATCTTATATCACTTGTGGGCTTAAGTAGTCTGTTGGAAAATCTACAGTAAGACACATCCAGTTTTCTCTTTCTTGGCCACACAGACGTGCTCAAACCAGCCCTAACTGCCAATGGGATATGCATGTGAACCACTGCACTGGGTTTATCTTAAAATATTTTCATTTCTCTAATGGTTTTTTGCTAATTTTTTCCCCCACTGTCCTTTAGAAAATACCAGGTAGAGAACAGTACATGAATTTACTTGCTTATTTCTGATTTTCTATCATGATTTCTTTATCAGCTAAATAATGACCTGTGCAGGTCAATGTTCTGGAAACACACTGCAAGTGTAAGATAAAAAGTTTTCACCAGATTCAACCCTACTAAATTGTGATAATCCTTATGAAAGTAATTCTCCATTTTCTTGTGGTAAATTGAAAAAAAAATCTTCTAGCCTTCTATCAGTGAAAAAAACCACAAAACCAAAAAAACTGAGACCATCATAAAATTCCAACTTTTTTATTATCTCATGATACTTTCAGCTGAAAAATATTTTCACAAAAAGCTGCATTTTTACCTTCTCTCTCTTTTTTACCAAGTCAAGCCTTGTACTATTGCTTGCCCAACAGGACTGTAGGTAATCAGGTTTTAGGCTCGGCTGTGAACATTCTCCCTACTAAAGCTAGACTAGATTTAAAGAAACCTTCCCCCATCCATCCCATCCTATTAGTTGCTCACTGGTATCAGGCACTGTTCTCAGCAGAAATTATTACTAACATCTATATTCCAGCAACGAAGGGTGTTTCAAGAAACTAGGATGTCTTCAATGAAATGGACTATCTCTTGTTCATGTTTGTCTAATTAATGCTTTTATCACATGAGGACGAGTATGTTTCTATGTAAATTCCCCTATAATACATTAAACATAAACAAAAGGAGGATGGGTTTTTTGTTGTTAGTGATGTGGGTTTTTCCCCAAAATTTTGAATAAATTGTGGCAAACTTAAGCATAAAGGAATTTCAAAGATTTTCAAGAAAGTCAGGGAGGATAGATACATCCCTGAAATATCAAACTCTGAATGTAATTTATAGATCAAAAAGATCTAAATTCACCATTTACCAGGCAGTAATAGAGATGGCTCAGAACAAGGTTTCAGATGGCTGGAAACCTTGTTCTTTTTTCTTCAATTCTCACTACTTATATCTATCAGAAGAGGAATATTTGTTTCACACTTTGGAGTGACTCATAAGTTTGAATCTTGCTTCCATTTCACAGTCTTAAAGACACTCAAATACTGATTTGTTGATCCCTGTGTAGGCCTATAATGTGACAATGAATTTAAGAGAAGTTGTTAAAGAGCTATAGCTCCATATTAATGTAGACAAGATATGAATAACATAATAATGAAATGACAAAATGGATTTATGCTCAGTTATTGAGTAAACTGCAGACAAATTGTGCATTCATGCATGTCTCAATGAGATTGTGGAAGCAGAGCAAGTGTAACATGAGACATGTGGCTCTGGATTAGCTATAAAAAGCAAGGCTTAGTTACAGGGGCTGAGGGTGCCATGAGCCTCCCTGTGCCAGTCAGAGCAGGCTCTAGATGACTCTAAAAAGGATGGAGACAGCCCATTATGCCTCAAACCTTCAATCAGCCAGAAGACCACACTGTGCCTCTGACCAGATGTGCTTGAGGAAGGGTAGGGGTAGGAGACAACAGAAAAGAAGAAATGTGAGAAGAGGTTGGGGAGGAATCTCAAAAAGAGACCTGTGAGGAGGTAAGTAAAGAGGCAGATTTGGAGGAATGTACAAGGGGATATTGATGGGGACACAACTGAAAATGGCCTGAAGAAAGAACTCCTGAATGAGAGAGGGATGCTCTGAGAAACTGCAGCCCATGTGAGACCAAAGACATCTCAGAAAGGACTGTGGCTTGTGAAGGACACATGCTGAGGCAGTAGAACAGTAAGAAGCAAGGAACAGAAATAAACTAGTGTACACTGACCAGTGCATCATCAGAGGGCCTGGGAGGTACTGAGTGTCATGTGGGATGAAAAGGGAATTAAGTTGAGCAAGTGGGAGAGAAGTGCTGGACTGAAGCAGAGCCTGGGGAACAAGTAGAAAAGTAGTTTTTCTAGGTGTTGGTTTAATTAACTTCCCTTGTTAATACCTAAATCAGTAATTAAAATTGCAGTGAATTAAACTGCATGAAGTTCCTCAAGTCAGGCTGCTTTGCTCATGAAAAGTTCATATATGTAAATTTTCATTTTCAGTGCATCTAATATACAAATAAACTAATGCACACTTTAAAATTAATGTCCACATAAACATAGCTATCATGTCTTTCCCATTAATGCATATCAGTTTCTGCTGTGGTTTAACCCCAACCAGCAAATGAGCCCCACACAGCCCCTCGCTCACTCCTCCAACAGTGGAAGGGGACAGTGAAGCAGAAAAGTCAGAGAACTCATGGATTGAGATAAAGAGAGTTTAAAAGGTAAAGCAAAAGCAGGTAAAGCAAAACAAGAAATTCATTGTTTCCTAGGCAGACAGGTGTTCAGCCATCCCCATCACACACAGTGCTGACTCGGGAAGGCAAATGCCATCCCTCTGAATGCCTCTTTCCTTCTACCCCTGATTTATACTCTGAACATGAGGTCATATAGTATGGAATATCCCTTGGGTCAATGGGAATCAGGTGTCCTGGCTGTGTCCCAACAAACTTCTTGAGTACCCCCAGCTGCCTGCTGGTGGGGTGAGGAGAAGCAAAGGCCTTGGCTCTGTGTCAGTCCCTCAGCAGCAGTTAAAACATCCCTGCCTTATCAGCAGTTTTCAGCACAAATCCAGAGCACATCCCCATACCAACCTTAGTATTTTCTTCTTCTATCAAGTCTCATAATCAACTCTTTTAATCCTTCTCTTGCAGGTTTTTCCTGATGAGCGGGAGGAATGCTCAGTCCCTTGACATTTGCAGGTTCACATGTAAGCACTTTCTGGCTGGATACATTGATATTCCCTTTTTTTAATAAACTCATAACATTTTGTCATTGAAATTAAATGAAAATATGACCCCTAAAGGTTTGCATTTTTCAGACTTCAGAGTAGCTGAAAAAATACCAGGAAGAGAAAAACGTGAAGGGCAGGAGATTTTACTATATAATGTCATCTCATTCCAGTTGTATGAGAAAGGAAATGTAAAATAAATATCCCACTCATAGAACTTACTGTCTCATCTGCTTATGCATGTTATTCTAAAACATTATTATATTGTCACGATGATATTTATTGTTTTTTGATTAAGTGTTGACTGCATGCTAAATATAGGAGCTGTATTTTGATACTTGAAAGTGTTTTGTTGCGTGCTAGGAATGTGCATTCCAGAGTGTGATTAGGTAATTAAAGTGAGGTGGAAGTTAAAAGTCTCACATGAACTATTGGGTTTGTTTGTATACAAATACAGTTTTGAAGATGAGAGAGCCTGAAGAACTGTGCTTGAGAACATTGAAACTCCATAATTTATCTTAATGTCACATTTGACACAACTTGTTAGTTTTTGGATATATAAAAATATTTTTAACATTCTAATAAAAATAATTCTAATTCAGTGTTCATCTTGTATTTCTCATAAAATGTTGTTTCTTTTTCCTTGAAAAGATTGAAGATGCATAAAATATAGTGAGATTCATCTTTTATAGCTTTTATACACCCTGAATTTAGAAGTAAAAAACTGAACAAGTGTTTTAGGCTTCCTTTTAAGCGGTGATGATAAACAAATATGTATCAGGTTTTATTTAACTCTGCAACAGATATTTAAAACAAGTCAGATGATCAATTTTATAGTATTCTATTGATCTTTGTGACTGCAGAGGAAATCTAGAGTATTAGTATGAAGAAGGCACATGGATTAGGTCTTGTTTTACAATATTGGCTCAATAATAATTTCTTTAGAAGACTAGAAAAAGGTATTCCCTTTCCAGATTTGTTGCCAGTTCAGACACCTCCAAATAAAGAACATTTTGTAAGAAAATTACCATAAAAAGAAGTATTTTTTCTGTTAGCATATTCATCCAACAGCATAAAGTAAATGTTTTTCTTTCTTTAATACATTTAACATTTCAACAGCTGAGGAATAAAAAGAACACTTTGAATAATTTTTATTAATTTTTCTGTATTTCAAATAAAGCTTAATGAAGGTGTTTTATTATATTTTATTAAAATAACATTTTACACTTGTCTTTTTTTTTCCTTATTAATCAGGTAGGATTAAGACTACTTTGAAGAATAGTAAAGCAAGAACAGGAAAGTGAAATATCTTCTGAGCTGTTAGTGAATTACAGGTTGCCAGTCTTCTTCAAGCCATAAGCAGAAATAATTTCACATCTGCTTTGAATTTATTGCTAGTTAAAAACAAGCCATTGTTATTTTGAAGTACAGTATCAATACTTAATGTAGCATTTCCCATCAAGAAACAGCCCCAAATGGGGCAGGGAATAGTGCAGAACTGTGTAACAGAGTCAGCAGGTACAGCCTCATTTCCTCTGTGTGAAAGTTATCACCATAAGCCTTTTGCCAGCTTTCCTCTTCCTCTATTATATCTACTCTCTGGTGGATGTCATATTAGAGACTGCAGCCAAAACTCCCTCCATTCTTCACCTATTGGTGCATGAAGGAATCTGTGACAGATGCTGCAGCATCATGCAGTATTCAGAGACCAATGTATTAATTTAATAAATGTTTTTGCAGCCTTATGGCCTTGCCAAAGTTTGCATTCTCAGTTAAATGGAAAGATAAAGATTGCCTCCTACAGGAACTGAAGCTGGTGCTTAATATAGTGATGCCAGATTGTTTTTATGGCATATATACAATGAAACAACAGCAGAAAAGAAAAATACAGATATAATGGTGGTGGGGGGGGGGAAATTGAAAAATATTTTAACAACCAAACAAAAGTAATTTTTTTAGAATATTTATAGAACTCAATCTTCCACTTCATACTATTTCATGATCAAAATGCAGAACTAGTACAGCAAAATTAAGGTTCATGATGTCTGCTGGACCTACTTCACTTTATTTAGAACCAGACTGACTCCATTGACATTTTGTCCAGGTTTCCTAATCCTATACAATCTTCTCTACTTTCTCCACAATTTACAGGTGTAGGCACAGAGATGCACTAAGTGGAAACAAATCACTCCTAAGACTCCAACAAAATGAGTGATATAGCCAAGAACAGACTAGAGACTCCTGAAATCTTTACCATTGGTGTAATCAATTTTCTGGCCTTTCTTCTATATACAAACAAAATCAAAAACCATAATGATGAACAAACAAACAAGAAACCTAAAACCCAAACAAACAAACAAAAAGATGCTCCAAAGTCTCTTTCCTTGGCATTTTATGGTGATGTTAGTTCAGTGTGCACATACACAAAGTATAAAAACTGTAACTTATTCTTTACAGATCACTGAAAGTAAAAACTATATCCTTCCTTTTCTTAGATACATGCACTTTCCACTTGAACATTTAACTGTGCTACAAGTCATAGTTCTTTTAGAAAGAAAGTCTCCAGACAGTTTTATAACAAAATAAATTGTCTGTATTGATATACTTGGTGTCAGTTCAGTGACTAATTGTGAATTTAAAAGGTTCAGAATCATGTTAAAATTCAAGCATCCTGTCTCTACATCTGATTAGTCCATGCCAAGGGGCAATGAGCAGTCAGTGGGAAAAATACTGCTCCATTAAACAGTATTTCTGGGCTTCCAAAGCCCATTTTTCTTGACAGGCAATCTTTTTCTTAGAATTGGAATAATTTCATTCTTGAGAAAATATGTTTTGATTATTGTAAATGATCAGGTGTTCTTTTTTTTTATTCTTCTCACCTCAAGGTTTAACACAGTCTAAAGACACACCATGATACACTGAGCTGGACAATAAAAAGCTGTCTAAAATAAAGAGTATTCAGTACTGAGTCTTTGAATAAATTGTGTTTCAAATTTGTAAGAGTGACAGTCATATGCTTATGTCTGTTTCTCTCTCTAACATCTTAGATGATAAGATTTTAGAGGCCTAAATGGTAATTTCAGAAGCAGAGTCTTTGTAAGCCAGTGAAATACAGAGATAGTTTAATGGTGTTATTTGTCTCTTTTTACCACATATGCTAAGCTCAAATGTTTGGTTTGGTTTCTGGTTTGTTTCGTTTTTTAGATTTTGATTTTTTCTTAAAAGCTTTTTAATTTTAACCTATGGCTAACACCAAGACTATATTTTTATTTCAACAATTCCTAACTGTGAAAAGATAAAATTATTCTGATTGAAACAGAACATGAATATGTGCCATGTCATGGTGTGTCAATCCCAGAGAGTCAAAAACCTATGTCTTCTGTGTTTAGAGATGAACAGCCACTGTGATAGCTCACTCTGAGATTTCTTAACAGACTTCTTACATCCAGGTATATATATCTGCCAAACTATCTGAAGACTGTTACCTCTGACAATGCTTCAAGACACATATGCAAAGATTTGAGTCATCCAGAACACTCTTTCTGAGCATTTAGATCACTGCCTGCTCTTTTCACACTCTGTATGGCTGGCCATATTTTTCTGATTCTTATTTTTATTTTGACACATTTAATTTTTTCTCAATTTCCCACCAACCACAACTTTCCACCAGACTTTCATGGTCAGCCGTTACTCTAATCCTATATATACACTATTTTTAAGGGAAAAAAAAGGAAGTTAACAGGATGAGCACGTGTCTTACAAAACTGAGGTGGGTTGACTCTGGCTGTATTACTGGGTGCCCATCAAACCTACTCTAGCACTCATTCTCCTCAACTAGAAAGGTGAGAGAAAATGCAATGAAAGCCTCATAGGTTGAGATAATGACAGGCTGAGATCTCTCACTAGGTACCATCAGAAGCAAAATCAGATTGACCTAAATTTAATTTATTACCAGTTAAGATCAGATGAGGGTAATGAGGAATAAAAATTCAATTTTAAAAACAGTCAGTAATCTTAGAAATAGGAATCGCTCTGTCACTTGCAAAATATTTTGGGAGTGACAGAGCACATTATCTTTTATAGGTCCTTCATCAACACTTTTCTTCATGCATCTTCAATACTAAGTTTTATTGCGCTTTCTGAAATTCTGTACAAAAAGTATTGTTTTTTTTCATCTGGTTATGATTTGGTTTATGTAAGTCCTCAGATATTGAAGGCAAAGGGCAGAAAATGTGATGCTATGTAGCCAGTTTTAAAGATTTAGCAGACTTTTTAAACATGTCAATCTTTACTTTGATGAATATTAGAAGATTAAAAAAAATTGTCTCATTATCCTGTGTAACCTATTCTTGTTACTGGCTTAAATATAATTCTATAAGTAGAAGTGTTCATACTGGTTTAATTTGGGAAAGTCTGATTCTTGGAGTATATATTTTTTAGATATCAATTTATGTGTTTATAATTTAAAACTTTTTGTGACAAGAGACAGTTGCCATATACTTATGTACAGAATTTTGTGTAACAGAACTAAATTTTTGTTCAGTTTTCAGAGCAATGAATTTTGTACTGTACTTTTAATAAATGTCATGTCTAAGCTGTATTACCTGTATGATTTTTTTCCTACTTAATCAAAGCCAAAGTAATTTTTAAGTGTTTAAGCAGGAGTGTCAGAAAACCTATTAGTTATTCATAAAGGAAATACAAAGAGTCTGTTTATATAAGAATGTACCCTACCCTCCCTGGTTTATTCTGGCTAAAAATAATGAAGACATAAGTGAGATACCAAGTCCTTCTGTTGCTGGATCAGAAAAAGACAGATGCAAGAGCTTGTTCATAAATCATGCTGAGAGTTAATATGAGTGCATGCAAGCTTGCAGAGACCAAAATAAATACATTCAGAAAATATCTTCCAGAGGCAGAAATTAATATGATTAATAAAAGCCTAAAAAGTGTAAAGAAATAATTAGATGGATGTCTGAAGAATCTAAACATAAGAGATCATGCTATTTGAATTCTCCTCTTATTCCAAGATATGCTAAAATAAAAGAATAATGTTTATTATAAAGAAAGACCCACAACAACAAAATGCTCTAGGAGGAAAGGAAACACAGAGGAATGTCCTTATTTATCTACTTTTGAATGGGCAAAAAGGATAACCAAAATTTGTGTTGCAATCATAGCAAATATAATAGTACCATTAACAATACAGATACTGAGATTTACCAATAAAATGCATTTTTTCTTTCCTTAAAGTTCTTAAAACATTAGATAATTTATTAAAAGGCTGACATGTTACTCAGGACTTACAAAGCATTTATCAGAAAAAAAATATGCTGGAAATGTATTCTTAATTTTATAAAACAAGTGTGGTCTAAATAGATAAAATTAGAACTTATTTATAATTTTCAGGACATGTTCTGTAGATAATTTCCAAATAATTTGAAGTAGGATAATATATTTGTCTTTTGAAACTTAGTTTAAGCAAGCAAAAAAATTGTTAGAACTAGCAACTGAACTTAAAATTCATATATATTCTTTAAATAGACAATATAATTGTAGTCTATTTTATGATAGGAAGCTTCAGCAAGAAAGGAAAAGAGTAATTACTTATGTTGAAATGTGTACTTCTCTAGGGGCTTGTTAAGTAGGAACATATAGTAAAGAAAAAAAATTGTATATCTATGGAAAATAATTTTTTAGGTAGTAGAAATCTTATAAATTTTCAGAGAAATCAATGTTTGCAGCATTGTAATGAAGGATTGCAATTTCTTGTCTTGCAAAAAGGAAAGGATTTCAGAAGTGAATTTCCATTTCCATAGAGATAGGAGTTTAACAATTTAACAATATGTTTAGTGTAATAGTCTTACTTTGAAGTATGTTTTTTACTTTTCCTTTTTGCTTTATAACATCTGTATTTCATAACTGTACTAAAAGGTCAATCTATACCTATCTTCATTGTGAATTATTTCTTTTGTCAGAACTCAGGTATACCTGTAATAATTGCTTCCTTGATTGAAGATAATGCGAATTGAAAATGCTAATATGTGTGCATTTAATACACATCTAAAATATATTGAGTATATTATTCTTTTATAGTGTTTAAATACATAGCTTTGAACAGTTTTTAGCTGGTCAGGTCACTTTCAATTTTTTTTTTTGTTTCCCCTCACTATTCCTAAGCAAGTCCTTTCTTCCATTTCTCCCCTATTACTTCAGAGAAGAAACACATAGGGTTATTGACTGCATCTTGGAGCAGGGCAAATACATAAAACCCAATTAATTCCTAATAAATAAAACATAAAATGTCTCTTCATAGTTACCACTTATAAGACAAAAAAAATCCAATACATAATAAAACAGAAGCAAAGCAATGAGTTGTCACTCCAGCTACTGATAAAATCTGTAGCCCTTCTGCACTCTGCTAGCCAAGATACGTGTCAATCTTAGTGTGGACACAGAAGGTACAGTTTCCTCTATTTATTTAACTTCAACTATACAAATTCTAGGCTCTGCTTCAACTTTTCATTCTTTTCTTAATTACAACCAACCTTATTGCAACAACGAGTAACTTCCCAACCATATTTTCTTTTCTGAGTTTTGGATTTTTTTGTGCAATCGTTTGTGATTAAAAATGTAAGAGGAGTAAAGAGAAAAAAGAGTTCCATCACACTAAGCAGGTATAGTTCAGCACGGACTATTCAGCTCTAAATACTGACCTGCTGCAAAGGTGCAACATCAGAAGCCTATTGGTGAGACAGAAAGCCTGACAAGGCAGATCTCCTTGGAAAAAAAAAATGGCAGCAAAAGTATATTTTCTTCTCCCAAATTTTAAGTGAAGATTTTTTTTTTCCTTTCTCCTCTTTCTTTAGTCAACTGTGAAGAAGCATGATTTTTGAGACTGGTAGACTAATGGATTATCAAAGGCTATGCAATATCAAACTACGTTTCTTTTACAGGTGGATGTGTTTACCTTCCCTGTTAGAATCACTGCAAACATTGTACAGACTGAGACAGGGGAAACTCTTCACTGGATTTACCTATTTGTGATTTCTTGGGTATGTAGAAATGATGGGGAGTCAGGAAATAGATGGATTGTATAATTGACACTTAAACACTCTTAGTCACCTTAGGACTGAATTTATGCTGTAGGCCAAAGTAGCAAATTCCTGGTGCAAGATGTAAAAACCCTTGATCACAAAGGTTAATTATGTTGGAAGTGTGGCAATGGCTTCTTTAAAATAAAGAACTCATATATCTAGTTCTAAAATCCATAAATCCCATGAATTCTGATGCACCCCACAGATGATTCACAGCCCCTTTTGTTTTCAAGGCACAACTCTCATGCATTTGCAATGCATTTACATTTAAAAAAAAAATCGTACAGATTAGTCAAGATTAGCATTCTAGTATGGTCCTTTTTCAAATTTATTTCCAGTTTTTGAGACATCGTCTTTGGGGGTATGGGTGTGTGTGTCCCCATTTTCTAGTGTGCTAGAAAACTGAATATACCACATATACTATATTAAGTATCTTATCACAGCTGTTTCAGTGGCATGTCTTTTGCACTGAAAGTACACCAAAATATATTTTGTTTGTACCACAGTCATCACAATCATTGGAAAGTTCCTCTAAGTTGCCATAAGATTATGAAAAGATATGTTGTGGTTTAACCCTAGCCTGCAACTAAGTACCACACAACCACTCTGTCACTTCCTTCTTGTGAGAAGAGGGGAGGGAATCAGAAGAATAAAAGTGAGAAAACTTTTGGGTTGAGATAAAAACAGTTTAAATGGTAAAGCAAAAGTTGCACATGGAAGCAAAGAAATACACGGAATTATCAAAACAAAACAAAACAAAAAAACAAACAAGGAATTCATTCCCCACTTCCCAGGGTCAGACAGGTGCTCAGCCATTTCCAGGAAAGCAGGGCTCCATCACACATAATGGTGACCTGGGAGGACAAACACCATCATTTTGAGCATGTTCTCAAAACTCTTTGAGCATTCTTTGGCCCCCAGCTTTATGTACAGAGCATATATGGTAAAAAATATCCCTAGGGACATTTGGGATTAGTTGTCCTGTCTGTGTCCCCTCCTAATTTCTTTGCATCCCCTGTCTCCTCACTGGTGTCATGGCATGAGAAGCAGAAAATGGCTTGACTATGTGTCAGTGCAGTCATTATTTAGAAATAATGACAACATCCATGTGTTATGAGCATTGTTCTCAGCACAAATTCAAAACACAGCCCCATACCTGCTACTGAGAAGAGCATTAATGCTATCCCAGCCAAAGCCAACAACACTTGCACAGTCTGTCAGGAATTGCACAGAGATGCATGTTTTTGAATGCCATACCAAAGATTATAGGAATATAAATTTGCTGGGAGATTTTTATTTTAAACACATGGAAGAAAACCAATTTTAAAGCAATATTGAACTTACTAACCAGAAAAACAAACACACAGACAAACAAACCAAAAAACCTCCACCTACAACCCATAACCTGTAAGCCATGATTTGGCTTGCATAAAATTTAAAGCATTTTCTGAGGTAAAAGCAAGTAGTTTGAAAGCTTTGTGAGACTTTTATTTTAAATTTTTTTTAGCAAACTAATCCATTTTTGCTGGCTCAACCACTAGAATTTTTAAGTATTCATATTATAATATTTTTTTTTCAGAATAACTAGTCATTAAGAACTCTTATTCTTGAAGTACACTAGTTTCTTCAAAAATATATTAAAATAGATAAATATAGATTAATATATTACCAGAAAATAGTAAAAATTAAACCTGGTGTTCTTTCCAAGCTGATAAATAATGAGACTGCTCAATTATTCTATTGAAGTTAATGCACATCTGACCTGTTGAAATGTGATCTCTGATCTTGTTAACACAAAGAGGAGATATTTTGAAGTGGACTCACAGTACGTGGAAAGGGCAAAGTTATGTGTGCCAATGGGAAAGGAGCAAGGCAAGTTCAAATTCTCTAAGGCAAAACACAATTTCATTATGATGATTTACATTGGTGTCATCTCTACTATTTGTGTTGTCCCTTTTAAAGCTTCATAATTCCAGAAATTTCATGGAAGAAAATATATTTCTTCATGAAATTCTCACATTGTAGTAATTTTTTTAATAACAGTTCTAAAAAACCTGATATTTAGGGGTTTTAATTTGGAAATAAAACTCCTGCTGCAGATCTGAAATCTCAGTTTCCCAACTACCATCACAAAGCTGAATGAGTCTATGCCCAAAGAAATCTTACTCAAACAGATGCTGCCGGAACATCAGAAATGAAAAGCTTCCTGCCAACTCAGCTCCAGGATTCAGAGTCCCTGCATATCCTAAAAAGGAACCCTCTCTCCACGGAGTATCCTGGCTAAAGATAGACCTAGTAGGTGATGAGGTATCCAGCTTCATGGCAGATAGTTGACATTTCAGACTGCCAGAGAGATAGGCTTGTTGGCAAGAAACATTATCTTGGGAAATGTGCCTGGCTTCTGACAAAGATCCTAAAAATCAACACCTTCCTGCAAAATTTCACAATTCTATTCGTAAGTATTCAAATTAAAAGATATCTGAAAACAAGCCCCACACAGACATGTTTTTTTAGAAAGGTTCCTAAATATGACTTTGTCAAGGCTGCTGCTCTGAACTGTATCCTTAACATTGACTCAATTAGGTAACTTTAATGAAGTTATCTTACTTCACAGATATATCTCAAATTTTTCATTATCAATTAAAATACTGTTTAACCAGCACTAGTCTTTAACCAGGTCTGTGATAATGACTTGCAATTATTTGTTTTTTTATGGGAGGCTAACAGTTCAGGTTTTTTTTGTTTTTCTAACTTCTTTGGAAAATTACATGGGACTGTTCAATTGTTAAAAGTATGTAACAAGCCATCAGGATAATAAAATGCCTTTTCAACTAATTAAACTATCCCAATACTTGACATATTAGACTGTCTAGATACCATTGATGTTTTTGCTAACATACAGTTTTTGGTAGAGAAATGTATCCAGTTTGAATGGCTCAATTTGAATAAAATGTTTTGGGGGAACAAAACAAAACAGAATCAAAAACAGCCAGCATAGTCCATCTGGAATGATATATATATTTAAAAAAATATTAACACAGTATAGATACCACACTTCTCTCAAAGTAGATTTTTCAGACATGATAAAAGTCAAAACTAAAGTTCTTTCCATGTTGGAAGGAATGCTTCCCAGTTTTAGAGTGGATTTATTTACAATAGGTAGAAGTGAGTGAAGTTTTGAATTGGAACAAAGTCTGAAACAAAGAAATCTACTTACAAATAGTTTTTATAAAAAATTTGGTCTTGCCACCCCTGGTAATTTCCTCTTCATCTCTGATTTTTTGAATCTTTAAGATTGAACCCTTCCTAGTGCTAGATGAATTTGACGTTATTTTAAGAAAATATATTGTCATGTTTCAAATGCTCCTAGACCATCAGTTATAATGAAATCCTCATAATTTTATTAAACCCTCGAACTTTTAAGATCAAAGACTAAAAACCATATAGAAACCACATATCTAGCTCAAAAAGAAAAAATTAAATGTGTGTCATGTCATGTTAGAGGTAACATGCTTCTAAATGATTTAAGTGTTCCCTTACACTGAAGAAATTAATTTGAAGTTGTGACTTTACATTTTGTGCTGCAAATATGATATAGGAATCTTAGCAGACTGTGAAGTTTCTATGGTGTAGAAAATCTATGATTTTTATCAGGACCTTTAAGCACACTAATTTATTTATTTAATCTAAGGCTTTATTTTTGCCTAGCCACTTGTTGAGCAGAGACTGTATTTAAATTATAAATTATTCATCTGATGAGCTGTCCTCTTTGAAACACTGTATTCAATGCTGTTTCCAAAATAAGTTTCTGAAATCTGTTCCATGATAGCTTATAATGCTACTGCTTGTTCTCCTCATTCTGGACTTCAATTTCACCTGACAATCTCAATTCCATCTTGAGTTACAAAGGACATGTCTGATACTTTTCTGTCAATGCTAATTGACAAATAAAAAACAATAATTGTAATTTGACCCATTATTCTTTATTTTTTTGAACAGGTTTTGTTTTCTACTTTCTCAGTAAAGAATGATTGTGTAAAATATTGATGTAGTGTGCTGACTCTTCTTGGATGCCAGTCACTTACCAAAGCCTTCTCATATTGATAGAGGAGAAAAAAATCTAACAAAAGTCCCACCAGGAAATCTTCTTCTGTTGAGCTTCTGGTCTGCCAGGACTCTGCTCCAGCACAGGTCTCCCACACATTCACAGTCTCCTCTCAGGCATCCACCTGCTCCAGAGTGGGTGTTCTCCAGGGCAGCAGGGTGGATCTCAGCTACAGTTTTCTCTTTGGCACCCTTTCATGAACTCTGTTACTATATGTTTCTCTTCCATGCAATTTAATCTTCTTTGAAAATTTAGGATTAAAAGGTAAAAAAAATTTCCAAAAAATACTATGATAATTCTGTGCAGTCAAGTATTCCAGTGAGGGTAAACATTGCATAATTCTGCATGTAAAAAAAGGACCTTTGAATATTATTTGTGCTTCGGGACGTGATCCCTACCGGTTAAAGACAAACAAACAAACAAACAAACAAACAAACAAACAAACAAACAAACAAACAAACAAACAAACGGGCTTATGTTTATTATTAATAGGAAATTGAATATCTTCGATTATATTGAATGCTATTATAAGCTATATTTCTAATTCTGCACTTTGCCATTTAATACTTGGCTGAAGTGCTATCACTCTGTGATGTATATTCTTATTTTTAAATCTGAATTCTGAAATAATTCTTTGGAATTCAAATGGCCTCATGCTGGAGCAGAGTGAAAGAAACAGACATCAGAGTTAGCAGTTTGTAATCTCTTTCCTTCCTCAAGTGCCCCTGGATACAGAATCAAAGAATCAGAGAATGGTTTGGGTTGGAAGGGACATTAAAATCATCTGGTTCCAAGCCCCCACGAGGAACAGGGACACCTTCACTAGACCCATCCAGCCTGGCCTTGAGCCCTGCCAGGGATGGGGCATAGAGAGCTGCTCAGTGCAACCTGTTCCAGGTTGCATTGTCCACATGGGAATTTGACATAAGCAAAAAGTCAAATGCCATCATTTTATTGCATTTTAAGATCTAAATCCATTTTAGTAACTAATTGTTTTTATAGTATACTACTGATAAGACAATTAAAAACATTTATTTTAAATCATTAAAAATACAGTGGCTCAAGATTTGTCTGTGAGTGTCTACCAGAGGATTACTAAATAGAAAACCCAAAAAAAATTATTTCAAAACACTTTTGGAGGTATTAAATTTAACTAACTTATCAGAAGACTGATTTAATTAATGTTTATACCTCAATTGATGTCATTCTGGTGTTGATCTAAAATCTGATGAAGGCAATACACCTTGACAGAAGAATAGTTGCAGGCTTGGTTAATATTAAGAATCACCAGTCTGTGTCCAGTTTAATGTTTCTGCCATTGTGTACATTTTATATTGTGTAATTTATGTGCTTGCCTGGAAGCGAGATTTGAAGCTGTTTGTTAAAAATAATGGAACTGATTAAAAATGTTTATATATATATATATTTTTATATATATATGCTAACACTTGAACTGTTAAAGTTTTTCTTTTAGTGCACCATTTCTTAAAGGAGAGCAGAAAAAGCTGAATGTAGCATATTTCCTGAAAACATGTAAAATTATCTAGTTCTTTATTCCACTTTGCATGCAAAGTTTACTCTTTCAACCCACTTTTTTTAGTGATACAAGGCAAGCTATTCAACCTCTTCTCCATTCCAGTAAGTCTAAGTTTGCATTTAAGGGAATCTTTCAGCACTATCAGTGACTATATGATATATTTTGTTTTGGAAGATGTATGCATTTGCCTTAATATTAATCCTCTAGAATACTCTTCCTGATGGATTCCAGGGTCTATGCCTGTAAAATTTATAGTTTGTATCTTGAAAACATTGCAATAAAGCATCATAGAATAAGTAGAAATATTTTTTATTAATTCTGTTTGGTTTTGGATTTCCAGACAGTATGAGAAAAAAAATTGTAGATATTGGGAAAGTCATTATGAAATAAGACTGTTTTGTGTGTAAAACTCAGTAGGTCTTTCAATATACTGGTAAAATTATGAAACTGGTTTTAGGCTGCATTTTTCTCCTAGTAAATAATACTGAAATGCAAATCTTCTAAATACTTACAGAAAACATTTTGTTTACTTTTTTTCTTTTTTTTTTAGCAGTAGTTAATTGTAAAGCAAATGAGATGTTAATTTATCATATTGTGGGAGAAAAGACCTTTTTGAGCATCTGGCTTCTCAAAAGCTGAGAATAGGGTAATTTAGGAAGTCAAAAAAATTTAGAAAAAAAACAAACAAAGAAAGAAAAAGAAACCAAGAAAGGGTGATAGATCATCTTCTCCTTCTATACTACACCTATTTATGCAGCAAAGTAATTTAAATCTACATGCACTTAATAGTCCTCACAAGACTAGTTTATTTAAGCAAAAATATTAGAATGGAAAAAACATCTGAAATGCATGGTATTGCTTTTTACTGCATCATAACAGCAGTTAGTTATTAGTAATAATGTAAGAACTAGTGCAGAACTTCTGAATTGGTGTATGGAGAGTATGCATATGTGTCTGTCTCAGTGTGGGACAAGGAGACAAGCTAAATATTTCTTTAAGCAGAGTTGGTCATTTGGTGATTCATGAGCCATGAAAGTTTAGAGGAAATCAGATACAGAAGGGATGGTGGACCTTCTTAATCTTGTTACTGTTTTGAAGTTGCAACTGTTCCAATAATGTTTTAAAGAAATATCTCAAGGGAATATGAAAAATTAGGAAAACTTCCAAATGTGTCCATACCAAAAACATAAATGAAAAAATTTGTTTTTCTAAAATTTCACTGGATGGTTTCCAATGGTGAGAAGAACACTAGAAATTATTTTCTCAGTTCTTGGGAAATTCATTCTCTTTTAGAGCATTCAGCAAGTTTTGAATGTGAAATTATAGCAGGTCCTTCTTAAAACTGATTAATCTAAAAATATGTCTTATTTTTCTACTGCATTAGATGTTGTTCTCCCATTTTAAAAACCAAAAGACTTTTATTTTTTAGCATATCATCATATTGTTTGTTTGATTTTGGTTTTTTGTTGGGGTATTTTTTGTGTTTTTGTTTTGTTGTTTTTTTTTAACTAGGTAGCATCTTTATTTTTTCATATCTTTGGGCACTTTCCAATACCTTCATTAGTTTTAATATAGTGTGGCACTGTATGCTTTAATAAGCTGTTTTTTGGAGGTGTTAAACAGTTGCAGCTCTTAGTGATTTTTGCTAAAGAAAGAATATTGTAAAAGTATATCTAATGTATTCTTTCTGTCATCATTTTTGGAGGGAGAACTGCTGTGAAGACAGTTAAATTACTCTTCATATATAAAAGCCTGATTATGAAAGAAGTACCAAATGCTTTTAAGGCTTTCTAATATACCAGTGAGTATGATGACTGAGTTTTTTGGACCTTTATGAGAGCTTTAAATTTCCGTGTCACATCCATTTTGGAGACATGCTTTTGCATACCAAAAGTTTAGAAATTTGAGGCTTCTTGGTCCCTTTTTTTTAATATTTCTTCATCATGCCAAAAACAGGCAAGCAGAAAAGCCTTTTTAATGAAATCTAAGTAAGTCACGCAGTGACTTCTTTCTAAAATCAAATCTTATAAAGTATCCTTACTATTTTTTATATCTTTGATTTTTATATATCTAAATATCTGATACACTTTCTCCATGAAGTTTTCTCCTCCCTAACATATTTCACAGGCTGTATTTTTTTAATCCATGCAGATTCAGGGCCCTCCAGGGTAAACTGCAGCTGGTTCTTTTGTAACCATGACATTGTTCTAGCATTCCATGATTCTATGACCTCTAAGTTCATATTAAAGGGAAAAGGAATGGAAAGGAGAAACAGAATAATCTGAGGTTTCATTCATGTCATAAAACATGCAATAAGCTAGTGCCACTGAATCTGCAGGAGAAACAGAAATTCTGCAACAACATCTTTTAAGTTAGAAAATTAGGCATTACTTTATTCTGGCCCACAAGGGGAAAGGAAATCATTCCATCCACACAAAGCCTATGTTGTGTAGTGGAAATCATTCCATCACATATGGTTCTTTACCAAGCTTTTCTCAGATTTACACATAAAAAAAACCAAAGAACCCTCATTCATTGGTTCTCTGTTGCCCAGTCCTTAGTGTTCCATCTCCTATTGGTTACTGATCTATTCACCTTCAATGCTAATTTGGTCCTCATTCTTTAGTTCTCTTATTGATCTTTTCCCAGACCAGGTGTCTCTGACTGCACTAGGGGGATTTTTAGTGTCTGTTTATCTCCTCTCTATCTTCTGGCTAGTCACAATCTGTAGATGTTAAACTCTCAGAGTATTGGAATCTTCTTTTTGTTGATTGAGGCTCACGAAGCCTCACCCAGGGAAACCCAAATCCTCAGTAAACAGTCTTTTGAAGAGAAACTTCAATTCTCTGCCCCCTGGGCAAAGGCAAATTAAGCCAGCACTAAAGTTAAATAAAATAATTTAAAAATTGCATAGTTTCCAACAATATTATATTCAATATCTTCTAAAGATATCTTAGTCAGAAAATATTGCAGAATTTTAAGAAACCTGGTATAAACAGCAATTCTTCCCAAAGGAATTGCCATCTAGCACATAATACTTTATAAACAGATGAGACAAACAGATTAGAGTGAGGTGTGGGACAGTGTGTTCAGACATTTTATAGCCAGCTATAGAAGTCACAATATATTTCTTTTTGTCATTGTCAGGTTGTAGTTCATCAATAATTTGTTTCAATTTTTGCTTTCTCAAATACTGAATTTCATAGCAATGTACAGTTTACAACTTTGTAAAATGGGTAGGTGAAGTAGAATGTTATCAAGGTCACTTTAAACATATGTAAATATCTGTTCACAAGGTACTTATAGTTCAGGAAGGGCAGTTAAACTATGGAAAAGGAATGCCTGAAGCAGAATTAAATTCAGAGTAGTTTTTGAAACAAAAGTTTGGAAACCCTGCCTAATGTTAAAACAGAATTGTGAAATAGGCTTGAAATTGGTTAATTAATGCTGCATAAATAATCATCACTGAGGGTTTCTTTTTTTTTTTCCTGAAACAGTCCTGCACAAATTAAAATTGCTCCCCCATTATCTGCATCTCATCTCCTTTCAAGGCAGAGTAAAGGTAAAAATTCTTACTGAGTCCTTAGGGTTCAATTCACCTGAAAAGTAGTTGTGACCTTCTGTACTGAGCAAGTCTATAAAAAAGCAGCAGGTGGTGTCTCTGTGCCAGTTTGACCTATCCAGATGCAAGGTTATTTGACATGCAAAGTGCACTTTTGTTATATTGATGAGGACAATCTCATCCTTCAGAGGGGAAAGAGAAATGACAACTGTGCTGTAGGTAACTGAAGAAAAAGAAGTTTTACAGATGCTCTTTAAGGCAACTTCACTGAATTACTCAATGGCACAAATGGAACATAGGGCATGTCCACAACAAAAAAAAAAAAAAAAAAAAAAAAAATATATATATATACTGCCTTATTTTATAAAGATTCTAGTTCCAACAGAGAAATCAGTATCTTTTTAGTTTAGTCAACACTTCCTTGAGTTTATGGGAGAGGAAACCCAAGTTCTCAATAAATGGAAGTTCCTGTCATGTAAATCTGGACAGAGACACTTTCAGGAGCTTTATATAAACTTTTCTTTCTCCTGAGCTGGTAGTCTAGTAGAGCTTTTTGAATAATATGCAGTAGCTTTTTTGTAACAAAACTGTACACTTCTCTCCTGAGGGTTGCTTTTGTTGAGCCATTATCTTCAGAGAAGAAGGGCAAGACAAGCCTGCCTCCAGTGTAAGAATAGGAGACAGGTCTGTTTCATAGGAAGGAGTAAGGTGGAAAATTTCCAATAGAAGAGTAGGAGTTGCTGTTCATGAGAAAGGTGAAATTATTTCACTACTAGGGAGGGAATTCTTGAGGAAGCTTGATAATAAGCTAGTGTTTGGCTTCCACAGATGTGTGGTTATTGCACTTGTGCTGTCAAAGCACCAATTAACCTGTGGGAATTTGATTGTGTATTTTCATGTTGTAGCTGAGGAGATAATAAAGAAGTTTATAAAACCAAATAAAAATATCTGCTAAACTGTGTTTAGGGTTTGATTTTGCATTTTGCCTCTATTTTTTTCTAACTTTTATTGATAAAACAATAATAAGCAAAGATCTAAAGGAGTTTAAAATTTTTTATGTTTCCACCAGTGATAATTGCTTTGATAACAATGGTGCACCATTCCAATCCTATGAGCAGCTGTAGTGTAAAATACAAGGGGTTATTGATCACAGTCCAGGTCAGAATAATTCTAAGAAGCCATTACTAAACAATACATTTCTAAATAAACTCCTAGCTACTTCAGACACAAATCACGTTCTGCATGAATGAATTTATTTTTAACAATAATTGTGCATGCTATAATCGTTTTTTCTATAGAAAAAAACATTCAGAAGTTATTTAGCCCATTATTTTTCTTCCTGTGTTTTTGTTTGTTTTATTTCTGTAGAGAATAAAGTGTAAACGTAAAAAGATTCATTTTCAGGATGTGAAAATAAAACATGCTGGCATTTCCAAATGGAGTCACTCTATTGAGAAAGTAAAATATTTTGATATTTTCAGAATATTGCCCTAATTTTTAAAGGAGATCAGCTGAAATTGTTTACTGAGTTTAGCTTATTTCTTAGACAAGTCCAATTAACTTCTGGCTCAGTAGCTTTGCTTCCTGTAAAACAGTTAATACAATTTTAAGCTAAGAAAACCCAGATATAAGTATATATTTATTCAATTATTAAAGCATAGCAACATTTTCATATTTTTATGTTTATCACTTTAAATGTATAGGACCTCAGAACCATGGGTAAGATTGGGAAGGTTTGCAGTGGGTCATCTGGTCCAACCTCCCTGCTCAAGCAGGGTCATCCTACAGCACATGGCACAGGACTGTGTCCAGATGGTTCTCAAATATTTCCATTGATGGAGGCTCCACAGTGTCTCTGGGCAACCTGTTCCATGTTTGGTCACTGCACAGTAAGGAAATTTTTCTTCATATTCAGGTGGAAGTTCTGTGCATCAGTTTATGACTGCTGCCTCTTGTCCTGTTGCTTGGCAGCACAGGGCAGAGCCTGGCTCCATCCTTGACCCCTCCCTTCAGGCACTGACAGACAGTGATGAGCTCCCCTCTCTGCTGTCTCTTCTGGAGGCTGAACTGGCCCAGCTCCCTCAGCCTGTCCTCGTGCCAGAGATGCTCCAGCCCCTTCAGCACCCTTTGTCACCCTGCTCTGGACCTGCCCCAGGAGCTCCATGTCTCTCTGGGGCTGAGGAGCCAGAACTGGACACAGCACTCCAGATGAGCTCCACTAGGGCTGAGCAGAGGGGCAGGATCACCAGCCCTGGTCTGCTGGCAGTGCTCTCCCTGGTGCACCCCAGGGCACCACTGGCCCTCTGGGCCACAAGGACTCTGCTGGCTCAGGGACACTTGGTGTCCACCAGCAGCCCCAGGTCCTGCCCTGCAGAGCTGCCTTCCAGCAGGTCAGTGCCCAGCCTAATGCTCCCTAATGCTAAAAGACCAGTACAACAATTATGATTGTGACTATAATATCCTCCTGGTTAATATTTAAATGCTGATTTTATCCTGTCAGAATGAGTAATTTTTTTTATTCTTAGATATTACTAATGTTTAGCAAACAAAAATATATGGAATATTAATAGGGTAAAAAATTCAATATTTTTCAGCATATTAAAAATATTTTAATATAATGTTTATTTTTTTCAAAAAGCCTTCAGGAAGACTTATTTAATGTAGTGTGAATCTTTATTGCACTTGTAAAATCTAGAGCACATGCATCATTATGGACCAAAATGTGAAGTTCTAGGCTCATCATAAACAATGCTGCACAGCACAGGTTGAGCTTGACATGTGAAATGTAGGCTCCTTTTCTAACTTGATGATTGTTTCTATTTTTAGCAAATAGAATTTAAGCACCTGCTTTGCTCCTTCATAATTTCAACATCTGTGGAAGTTTTCTTGTGCTTTGTCATTCAGTTAGAGGCACTAGTGACAGTCTCTGACTGCTTCATTTATCACTGTACATTCTGTTCTGCAGTTTGGAACTGATTGTTTCAGAGATGCAGCCTACTTCTACTTCAGTAGGCAATTTTTTGCATTGTCTGAAATGTCTTGCTTCATGCTAATAATAAAATCTTTTTGTAAGATATTCATCCAGGTCTAAGTAACAAAACAGTTTGGAGTAGCCTTCAGCCTCTCAATTAAGATATGTGTCCTTTTTCAACAGAGACTGAAAGCCATATATAGTGTTCCTCTAAGGAGCATCTTAGTTGTTTGAACTGTAGTGGTTAATTTGCAACAGAAGTCAGAATTTCCAAATTGCAAAGAAGAACCATGCACTACAGCACTAACTGTTAATAAAGTTCCTATTATGCTGTCTCTTCATAAAAATAAAGGATTTTTTATATCTTAATTGACTTTGTCATCTTTTTAAACTTCTCTAGAGGCTGCTTCTAAACCTTGAAATTTTGCCTGCAGGCTGCTACACACACTGTTCTTTGTATATTACGTACCACAGGAAAAAAAAATATATATTTTTAAATATATAATGCAGCATTTTGTGCTGAGGTGAACATTTAGAAATATCACAACAATAATGGTTCGAAGTGGGAGAATTTTACAGCCTGGAAGCTTTTGGATATGGGAATTTAAATTCATTAACCTTGAAGAAATCTATTTTAAATTCTGTCATTAATTTCACAAGCCAGTCATTATAATTTTCAATGCTATAAAGAGCCTTTTCAGTTGGGTATTAGAAGGTTGTTTTGCCTGGGAAAAAAGATGGATCCTTCTTACTAAGTGCCTTTCCTTGAGCCTGGTTTTTTTTTAATTGAGTGTTTATGATGCATTTGGTGTTTGCATGGTCTGAAAATTAGTTTGGCAGTTTGAACAGCAAATACAAATCCACATTTAAGAGGGAGGATGTCGGACTCTTTTTAATGTTAAACTTCTCTGTCCCATTTTTAATTATATATAATGCTTAAAAATATGAGTATTATTTTTATATTTAATGACAGTTAACTGTTGATTTCTTTGGCTTTAGGTTAGCACCAGTAATATTTACTATGAAAGCTTCAAAGTTATTTTATCTTGAATAAATTTTCTTCCATTAATAACTCATTATCAAGCTATTGCTGAGACAGTCTCTCTTTGTGATGTATGATTTGCTAAGAAATTAAAGACATGATAAAAAACTTGAGTAACAGGAACCTGAACTAAATTTGCTCAAGTGAAGAAGAGTATCTTTCCATATACTGTCTTTTACCTGATGTCAGAGTGGTCAGATTATGGATGAAGAGCAAAGTTAATTCTGCGGTTCACTATACACAAACTTCAGAACCAGCTGTAAGTGTTAATGAAGGATTAATGAAGTGAGTTCAAATGAAAATGGAACTGCTAGGTTTAACATGTAGGGAAATATTTTTTTCAACATAAAAGTCAAATTGTAGAAGAGCTGTATTTTTATTTTATTAATCTTTAATCCAAAGCATCAGATTTTGTGTTCTGGAAGCAAAAAGAAATAATAAAGTGGCCTTTTTAGAGTAGAAGAATTAGATGCTAAAGATAAAATATTTCAGGATTTTTTGAGAAGTCTATAGTGTCCTATAGACATTGGAAAAGACCAAATAAAAGTTGAACCAAAAATTTCCTTTTTCCCCCCAGTCTTTTTGTCCCATAATTCAGTATGGGACATGATATGGTGCAATCAACCCCTTCTTGCAAAATTATATTTAAGAGCAGAAGTGATAAAGGAATTCTAGATTTAAAAAAAAAAAAAAAGTCTTCCCAAGACGGTTTTTGCAAGAATGAGATTAGTTCCAAAGAAAAAAGTATTTTGTAACTTTGTTCACTCTAATTTACCTGGGTTATCTCCCAAGAATGCCCACTGTTTGATTTTCTGTCCATGAATGAGTCCAAAACCTTCTGTATTGGGAGGCAAAGATTAAGAAAAAAAACTAGGGAAAGAGATGCGGGTCAGATTTTTTTTTTCCTGAAACTCTACAAAACTGGAACAACTTTAACATGTTCTCCCAAAAGTTGTTCACAATTTTTCCTGCCAACAAGCACATAAAAATAAAAAAAAGTTTAAGCTCTGAAGTAACAGGAACACTTAAAACACTTAAAATTTCCATACTCAAATAATACTTAATATTGAAAAAATATTGACCAAAAAAAAAAAAAACTGAAAAAAGCAAAACTTGAAACATAATAGAGAATCTGAATAATTCTGAAGTGAGGTTTGCTTCAATTATATTAGAATATTAGCAGAAAACTTCTGAATCCATTGAATTCTTGTTATACAATGCACATTTGTTTTTTGTCTTGTCCTGATGCTAGATTTGTATTATATCCACTATCATAAATGTTATTAAGATTTTTACTTAAAGGAATATTTTAATTTTCTTTCAGATATGTCCTCAGCTATTTTTTCATTCTTTTCTGTGTTTAATTTACATACACTCATTATCTCTCTTTTTATTATTCCTTCTCTTCTTGTATCTCAGTAGTCTAACTGGAACCTCTCCTGTATGCAGGTTATTGTAACTGCACTCTATTATTAGTTTAGTTTATTACTGTGCAAATGTCCTAGAGCCTTGACTTTTTTCTGTAAATTAAGGTACAACATATTTGAATCATATACTTAGGAGGGTTTTGTTGTCTCTTGTTTGGAAGCTATGATGAAACAATTTTTCACTGATTGGTTTATTTGTTCTAGCAGTTTCCTTTGCGTTTAATGTGAATTTAACAAAGAGCTAGAGGAAAAGTGTATTAGAAAGCTTAGATGTAAACCACCTTTGAAATTCCCTGATCTTCCTTGTATACAAATGTGCTCACATTCAGGAAGGAAAAAATATGAATTTATTGACTGTGTGCAGAATCCAAGCAGTAACTGTGGCATTCTGGCATGTAGAAACTAAAACAACATCCTCTCATTTGGGTGGGTTACTGGAGCTGTCAACAACCTTGTTTTACCCTTATCCTAAATTTCTTAAAAGAGATAAAATGATGGAGTTGTGTGACAGCAGTTAGCCTTAAAATGATGTTTAGAACATTTAATAAATCCATATATTTCAAAAATAGTGATAGTTTCCATAAATAGAGTTCTTCAAAGTGTTTTTATATTTTTTTTCTGATTGGTGGCATGTCATTTTGTTCATGAAAATTTCTGATGGAAAGATTAACCTTTGTGCTTTTTTCAGCTAAATATTGGGTGCTTATCTATTTTTGTATCGTTGGTTTCTTTCATTTCAAGAAGGAAAAGCAAGCCACTTGCTAAGTCTGTAAACTCAGCAGTCTTTCAGAAGGATTCTACATTTTAGCTTGCTCAGTTTAAAAGTAACATACCAAAAAAACTTACAAGATCTACAAAACCAACCTTTACACCAAACTGTTATTAATTTATCTTTCTCTAAATGCAGGGGTGTAAAGCTTGAATATGCACACGTATGCAGGTAGATAGATTGGAGGAAGAGCCAAACCCATACCTGTGTGCTGCCTGATTCTATTCTAGAGAAAGAGTAGGAGGAGAAAAACACAGGCCTGCAGCTCCAGAACAGATGATATAAAGAGATTTACAACATTTGTCCAGCCCTTGGATTATTTCTGCTGCTGTCCATGCACAGGGACACCCGTGGTACTGCCAGGGGAGATGTCAACCACATCAAGAGTTGTTTCACAGCTCTGGGTGGGAGAGTGAATGCTGTGTAACCCACACAGCTTCTCCTCAGTCCCAATGGTTAATGAGAAAGGCTTGATTAAGACCTAATGGGTACTGCAGATCAGTCACTGATTGCTGGTGTCATACAGAGATCTGGCTTTTATATCACTCTATCTCTTTTGAGGATTGAGAACTGCAGGACAAGCCTAGTTCTTAGGGTCAAAGTTTGGAAGGAAGTAGCAGTAGAAGAAGACGGAATGAAATAGGGGCCCTATTCTTATATTTTGTCATTTTAAAATGAAAAATTATTAATAATTTCAAAACAGCAAGGATTTTCCTGTTTCACAAAAAAAAAAAAAAAATCCCAACATTTATACTTCTGTATGCAATTCAGTTTATATATTTTTCCTTTTTAGTCCTCTTTTTCCCATTTTGATGTGGAGACCTAATCTAATAAATACCTCAACATTAGTGCATGTTATGTGTTTTGTAAGGATTCAAGGGTAATATCACAATTTGCCCTTGATGAACAGTGAGAAAGTCATACATATTGGTAATTAGTGAAGATTCTTCTTCTTGAGTATATGGTAATCATAACTGCCTAAGGCTGGGTGGTGTGCTGATAATGACAGGAATGTCCTTTACACAAGAAGAGAAGAAAAGCAGTGCAGAGATGAGAAAGAATGCAGATTTAGAGAATCGTAATGACATGAAAGAAGGTGCATGTTTTTATCATTTGACAAGAGGATATGTGCTTTTTTTATCGTCATCTAACTCTCTTTCTCTGCTAATTTGCCAAAGGGAGGGTGCTTGAGGGGGAGAGTTGTTGCATTCCACTCAAGGCTGTATGGATCACTTTGCAGTTTTTATCCAGGATATCGTGATATTGCCCTTTTCATACATATTTAAGATCTATAGTGCTCCACTCATATAAAAGTAATATATCTTCCTTCTATTTGTACCCCCTAAAGAAAAATCTCTCCACCAGACCTCACAACAGTGAAACTCCTTGTGAGCTTTCAGTTGCAGAGGCTCTGGCAGTAGTGCTTCAACAGAATATTGATGCTTAGAATTGATTGAGGACAAGAAAGCAGTGGATGTGAGGAGTCACCATAGAATTTGATCTGGGTAACCCTAGGATCTACAAAACTACAATATATATTCATAAAATTAGACAAATTCATTAACAACTAAAGATAAATGATCATGCAAAAATTGACTGAGCCACCAGAATCAAAGTCATCACTGGTTTGACATCAGCAGTGACCTGTAACAAATGGAATACCTCAAGGGTCAAACAGAGGAAATGCTGGGCTTTTTAAGTGTTCAGTATCTTAATGATCTGGATGGCAACAAAAGAATTCATTCCTAGCAAATGTGTGAATGTTACTGTATAAGGGGAGCGATTGATATACCAAATGTCAGAGCTGATGTCCTGAGGGATCCTTTAAAAAGCTGACAACTGAGCCAAAAGAAATCTATTAAGTTTCATCAAGGAGACTGTACCTCAGTATAGGTTTGTTTACCAAGCAGCTAAATTACAATGTACCATGCACAGAGGTATGATTCTGTCTTATCATCTCCCTATCTCCAGTTACTTGAAATTTAGAGACTATGTCAACCAGCTGTGTAATCTTTGTGTAAGCCTTCTGGAAAAAGTTGTAACAGGCTACCAAGAGAAGAACTGGGCTCTGGACAAAAACTATATATGATATCCCAACTGATAGCTCATATCCATTCCTATCACTGGTTAGAAGAGGCACTATTCTAAGCTGGGCTTGGGGGATTTCACTAAATTCTTATTAAATTGCAAATTCCTTCAGTAAATCTCTGATGCCAGCAGTCTGATTCAAAGGCCACTGAAAGCAGCATACAAGGAACTGGAGTGAATTATTTTCCATATTAGTGTCAGTTCATTGTTTGTATACGTGGTCAGTAATCTATAGCAGTAGCAAAAAGGAATATATATATACATTAATATACACAGGAGGAACATGATCAGACATTTACTGAGGAATTATGATATGAAATCAGAACAGTCAAATTACATCTACACAGCATCTCAAAAGAAACAGAGTAAACACATGAATTTTAGTGGAAATATTTCTTCTGAGTTGCTTATCTGAATGAGTTTTGGCCTTTTAGTTGCATGATAGAAGTTATTATTCCAAAGATTTGAAGCAGGCTGCTGATTAATGTACATTGATCTATACCAATGAATTAATTAGGAAAGGAAATTATGCAGTATATATCTAGTAATGCGTAAGCTATAGTTCATGACAGGGAACTCCACACATTGTTTCACAAAAGAACTTGGAAGTGACAGGAAAAAGTTAACAGAATGTTCCCAGTGTGACACTAACCAAAGGTATTAATACATTGTATGAATAGGGCAATTCTGAAAATCAATATAGTGGTTATATAATCTGCATATTTGTTAGCATTGAATATGATAGATTATTTGTAGCTAATATGCAAGAATGATATGGCAAAATTAAGAGAGGGCTGTAGAAAGAAGCACAGAACTGAAGATTTACTCTTGAAGTACTAACAAAATTAGTGTAATCATGATGCAAAATGAATTGGTGGAAAAAACCATGATTGGTATGGGCTATATCTGTTTAAAAAAATTTTTTTGCTCAAAAAAAATGTATTGGTAGGTAAATGCTGGTGTTGGGTCTCATTTCATATCCATCATATCCTATTGGAATATTTCACATTAGTTTTAATTTGGTCTCTTATGTGGTAAATCCCAACTATACATGAAATTCAAAGCTTTCAGAAGAGCTTCTTTGAGTGTGGGCTCTTTGGAGATACTCTCTGGATGCCTCTCTTTCTATTTTGTCCTGTCTCATGAAGTTGATGGCAGCACATCACCACCACCATTGCTCATACAAATACTAATGTGCCAAATCTTGAAATCAGATCCTGTGGAATTTTCAAGCAATGCAATGTGCCTTCTGTCTCCTCCATCTTCCCACTAAGTTTGGTGGTAATCAGCACAAGGCACCCTTGGCAGGCTGTGGGAGATTTAATCTGAACACCCAGGTCACAGGACACCCTCTTTCCTGGAACAGAGCAGATGACTTAAGCAAGGTGACTTAAACTCAAATGAGAAACTTCCTGGGATAAAACAACAACATCTGTGACATTTTGGTGGTGCTGTTCTGCATTATGTTATATCCTGTTTGCCAATGGGTCTTGAGACTGACATCTTGTCATCTGACAAGAGTAAATATATGAATGGTAGAGGGTTAACATGGGCTAACATAGCATTAAATTAATAAAAGGGTCAACATGGCATTAAATTAATAAAAATCAGGAACAGAAGCAGAAATCTGGGAGAAAAATGTGATGGCAAAAACCATCATCACCATCATGATGTTAGCCAATATGATTCCCTAGAAACTTAACTGTGGAAAATCTTCCCCATATGCTCGAACTAAAGGGACAAACAAGACACTTGCAGTAGTGCTAAGAATGAAAGAATCTTATCAACTGCTACATTTTTCAGATCCAGCTGTCCCCTCTCCTCTGGGAGATCTGAACACCCAAAGGACCTGTAAGGCTCTGTAGTCTGGGACTGCATATTAGCTCTAGATCAGGTTGATCTCCACTTCCTCCCATTGTGGTCTTATTATTGTTACCTGGAAGCATGGTTTGGCATGCTCTTACCACCACTGTCACCTATCCAGTACATCCTGCCCCTGAGTTTCCCTCTGACCCCTATGTGGACCCCAACTATTAATCCTGCTGAATATCCTGGATCACACCTGTGTTGACAAGCTCAGCTGTCTCCCTCCCCTCTGTCTTCTCCTCTGCCTGAGTCACTACCTGGGTACTGGGCCACTACAAGGGACTCAGGATGGCTTTTCTGGTCCAAGCTTCCTTCCTTTTCTGGTAACATGGAGCAAATCAGCAGGGAGCACATGGATGCTGCAAAACCTCTTCATCAGAGGAGTGCAGAAGAGTAACCCTGTCAGTCCTTAAGTATCTTTGAAGACACAATACATTAACTTTCAGTCTAATGTCATCTTTTCCGTAGATCACAGCTACTGAAGAGCACGGTTTCTGTAGATCATAAACCTGATCAGTTCCATCAGTTTCAACCATCAGGGATGGCTGAAAATGAGGTGTGATTAAAATAGATAGATGAGGAAGGATTAGTGGCACCTCAAAGACTTGAGGGCTGGAAGCATGTATGAGGGTATTTTCTCCATATGTATATTTAAAAAAAGCAGTTTTTGAAGCCCAGTTTTCGAAGACTCAAGTACACTTGCATGATGGATGAGAAGTACTTTGATATTCACTGAGTGCAGGCCTTTATTGGTTTAATTTCCTCTGGAAGGGGGTGGGTGTGTGGGTGGGGTGTGTGGGTGGGAATATGTGGTTTGAAGCAGCTTTGAGAACTAACTCAGCATATAATTACTGGAGGGATTTTCTTCAAAGCTCCTTACTGCTCCCATCCAGACTGCAAATGTAGACACAGTCTACTTATTAGTCAACTAATTTGATTCTGGACACTTGATACTTGTCTTCTACTTCCAGTGTCTCTAGACTGCCTTTTTTTTCTCCATAGCTTTTCTATCTGCTGCTGTGAAAGCAAGAAATTATGTGTGAGTTTGTGGTTTTTGGTTGATTGCTTGTTTATGGTGAAGGTGGTTAGACTTGATGCAGTCAGATTCTAATATCAAGGCCTTGGGAAATGCATAAAAAACATGATCTTTACAGAGAATAAACAAGTACTGTAGTTCTTCTGGAGACACATTATATCATTTGAACTAGCTCATACTCCTAGTGCTCTGCTGGTTGATGTCTTTACTGATTTATGGCAAAATATAATTAAGCAACTTCTGGGTATGCAGTTAAAATGTTTCTGAAGAGAAAACAGAGAAACATTAAAGAAAACACAGAAAAAGAAAGAAAAACCTTCTAAAGAAACCACTTTGCTAGCTTTAACTGCTTCAGGGAGTTGTTATTTTGTTTGTTTTAATGTTGAGGGTAAATAAGCTTTTCCTGCACTGAAGTTCTTGCCAGCATATGCACCTACACTAAATGAAGGTGAGGTGAAAAGGAGTAATCAGAAATACGCAGGATGAAATTAAGTCTGCCTCTAGGCATGTTTATATATGCAAATTAAGCAATAGAATATTTCAAGGGCTTTTGCTAAGTGTTTTGGAAAACAAAATCTTGTGGACTATTTTGTAAGGGTCAGTTCTGAATGACGCATTTGAGCACACAAGTTTAGTACATTTCCAAAACTCAAGACCCCCTTTTTTCATTTTTCTTTCCAAAGAATGCATATCAATTTTTAACCATTGAAATATGACATGCAAATATGTAAAAGTGGGTGGAAATATTGTACATATATTAAGAGAGCCAACACAACCTAGGATTTGGCTGGACAGGATGCTGGACCATCTTGTCTAGACTGTGCTTTTTCCAAGAAAGTTTGGACCAGATGATCCTTGAGGTCCTTTCCAACCTGGTGTGTTACAGTTCTGTTTGTGTGGGTGCAGCTTTAACAGTATTTAACAGTACTTAGTATTTTAACAATATTAATTCATTTTTATATTTTTAAATAATATGGTTCTCTAAAAACATATTTAAGAAGGGATGGAGAAAGCTGCAGTGAAACTGCAGTCAAAGAGAGGAGTGAGAATATGCAGGAGAAACAGCCCTGCAGACACCAAGGTCAGTGAGAAGTGGGGAGAAGCAGATGCTCTAGGCACCAGAGCAGTGGTGAAAACCATGGTGAAGTAGCTGTACACATCCAGCCCATAGGGGAACAGAGATCCACCTGCAGCCCCTGGAGGACTCCACCTTGGAGCAGGGGGATGCCCAAAGGAGCATCCTGTGACCCTGTGGGAAGGCGGTACTGGAAACACCCGTGGACATTTGGGGATAGGAGCCCATGCTGGAGCAGATTCGTGATGCCATGGAACAGACCCACAGTGGAGAGGTTAGTAAACACCTCTGGGAAGGACTTCTATTGCAGAAGGTCGTGGGGGACTGTCTGGAGCAGAGGAAGGGAAAGGAGTGGCAGAGACAATATGTGACGGGCTGATTGCAACTCCCATTCCCCTGTCCCCCTGCACTGCAGAAAGGGATGAGCTAGACAGAATCAAGAGTAAAGAGGGCAGGCAGAGGGAAAGCATTTTAAGATTTGGACTTATTACCCTACTCTGATTTGTTTGGTAATAAATTAAATTAATTTTCCTAAGCTAAGCCTGTTTTGCCTGTGATGGTATTTGATGAGTGATCTCTCCCTGTCCTCATGTGCACCCTTATGTCCAGCCAGGGTCAAACACCACACAGTACTTTCTGAACCCAATCAAATTCTTCATACTTTGAGGGGAAGGGACAAATATGAAAGTAAAACAAGACAGTGCTATATATTAAAAAATTTGAAGAATTACCTCAACTGAAAAAGTTTTAAAAGCTTTAGAGCTTTACAAAGACAGACCTCATAGGCCACACAGCCTGTGTGAAATTGGATTCCATGTGATTATTCCTGGGCAATAATTCAGAGCAAATAACATCAAGAAAGCCTTGCATAAATCCTGACAGAAAAAGTGGATTTAAATCAAACTAATAGGTTGCAAAACACACGAAATATGCTTTGTACTGTGCCTTGGAGACACATGGCCAAATCCATATTCAAAAAGTAAAAACAAACCAGAGTGATTTGAGGAATAAATCACTTGTCATCGTGATCTTTAAAAATGCCAGAATTTAATGCAAAAATATAATCCTAACATTTATTGCAGCAAAAATAAATGTCAACATATTAGACTTAACTGGCTAAGCCTTGTGGTAGCATTTCTACAAAGTGAAAGGAACATGACAAGTTGTATTTCACATTTTTTAGAATAAGATTTGGTCTTCTTTATCATAAGCAGTAGATTTAAACACTCTATTTTAATTTACTTCACAGTATTGAGAAAAACATTGACTCAGATAAGAAGTGGAATACCATATACACTTTTCTCTGAAGCAATCAATCAACTTTGGAAACTAAATATGTAATATGACAACACAAGAGTTTTGCTGTGGAATACAAAACGCAGCATAAAATGTTTGTGACATTTCATAGACACTACTTAGAAACACATCTGCTATATCTTGAACATCATAAAAGTTGTAGCTTACTGTTGGTTATAACAGGTATATCTTCATAAATATGTAATTACACATTACTAGACAGAAGGACTATAACTGGGAGCAGCTTTTGAATACTGCTAGGTGCATGTCCAGACACAATCACTGCTCTAATTCCTTCTCAAACTTCTATTTTGTGCAACACTTATGTGCTCTTCCTCTCCTTCCTTTATTTATGACATTATGCTTTGCAAGCTGTGTTCCTACATATTAATAACATAAACACACATAAAACCTTAGGCATCATAGAGACTAGCAGTTTTTAAAACCTTGTCTTTGTAATGAATAATCCAAATTCATTGGAAATTAATACATTTCTTCTTGTTATAACAGTGTTAGCTTAGCCTTCAAGGGATTTTAAATTATTGTTTGTTGCCTCACGGGTTAACATATTTAGATAGTTTTCTTTCAGACAACAAATAATATTTACATAAGTCTAGAATAATAAAGCAACAGAAATATCAACACATTAATATGATAATTGCATTAAATATCTATATGAAGTAACACTGTAAAAAAGCTTGTAATTGAAACCCTAGAAAATACTTCAAATTTGTATTTAAATTTGTAAAGCAAATTAAGCACTTAGAAGATGACAGATTTGTACTTCTTCACACAATATTACTTCAACATCTCAGTGTTTTCTATCTGACAATGTCAGGGGTAGTTATCTCTTTAAGAGAAAAAGAATGGCATATGTGGTCAACGTAATTAAAGAACAAAAACATACAGGATTGTCAGAATACAGTATAGTTATGTATATGAGGGTTACTTTTTAGTATAAGCTGTCCATTTTATAGCCTTAAAGTTTATTTATGTAGAGATACATAACAACATAACATCTCCCAGTTTTGCTTTATGTTTTCTTTTAAATGTTCAGGGTTCAGGTTTTTTTGAAAATACAATGACAGAAAGAAATATATCTAATAGTCTCCTGATGGTCGAGGGAAGATTGTGTGTTCACATGAAAGAATCTACCCTGCAGTTTGCCATGTCTCTTGCTCCAGGAGTGGCAGCAAAACAATCCTGCATGTGGCAGAGCTGCCAGGAGTCACTGATGTGTCTGATTGGTGCTACTGCTGGTGCTGGTCTTGTTGGAGCTCTCTGGAAAACCTAAATGATTTACCAGAGTAGATGAAAGAGGAAAACCTAGTGAGAGGAAAGAAAGTGCTGGAAATGGTATGAAGTGGTTGCTAATAATATAGATAAGTTCATTAAAAGTGTCCAGAGTGGCAATGGGTCCTTTCTACTAAAGCTAATAGGTTCAGATAGTAAAAATGCACCAAAAGGCCAGTTTTTTAGCAAGTAGGTTAGAAAGACTCTACCTTAGAGAAGAGTTTGATCACATGACAAATTCAGAAGATCCAAGATTATTTTAAAAGATTTTTTTTTCCTATTATCAGACATAAATATTTGTGCCAATCTTTCCACTGAAATAAACAAAATTATTTTAATTTTTACACAGTTGTCAGGCTTGCATAGTTTGGTTAGTAAATGGTATGAGTTGACTAAATTTTTTATTTGATTTGTCCATGGAACAGTATACTTTCATTATCCCATAGAGGGATTGAGGGAAGCATTCTCCTTTCTGATGCACATAGGCAGAAAAGCTGGTGCAAACTAAGTGCTAGGTCTAATGGAAAGCTTTACAGCCTCTGCAAATGCTTGTTTTTGAGGAGACTCTCACATAGATCATCTCCCACACTGCTTTGGCAATTGGCATAGATCAGCTTTGGCTCTCAGGCATTGTAATGAATTTCACTCCCTTGGAATGCAGTTTCTAAAATGGGCCCTATGATAGACACATTACATCCTTTGCTGTTTGTAGGGGGCTTTAACACCTTGATGTGCAAATTCCTTCTTTTTTATTCACATAAAATACTATATGACATAAAAGTGTATGCTATATACTTTGCATACCAGTAAAATAAGAAATTTAGTATGTTTTAATTTGAATGGCAAAATGTATGATTACATATTTAACTCTTAGGATGCTAAGAAAAGGAGTTGTAGCATATAATGATTATTGCATTTAAATTTGAAATCAGTTAGAGTTTTTGATAATAAATAAGGCTTATAATTTTTTAAGTGTTATGTTGCTTTTTGTAAATAATAAAAATAACCAAAAAATCTAATTACTAAAATTAAAAAATTAAATTATGCCACAATCAAAGAGTGATAAGATAGTATAATATTCTTTTGTAGAGGAAATCAAGCTTTTCTCTCAGTGGAACCTTTTTTTTGCCTAGATTTGATACCCTTCAAACTTACAGATATATAAAGGTGTTTATAGACCTGGAACTGGCAGATTTTAAAAATGTTTAAAAATTTCTACAGGAAAAAATTATTGAGCTTTTGACATATCACAAAATACATCTGCTCATATACTTTTGTAGGTTACATGAAAAATTCTTCTTATTTTCCTCTCCAAAAAATCCCCATTGTATTTTTATCTCCTCATAAAACATTCACTAAAGCAAACAGAATATTCAGGTAGTAATATTCTAATTTTATGTTTCCTGTACTTTGTAAAGCAGCTTTTTTTAATTTTGATTTATGTTTCATTGCCCCCTGCTGTTTGATAAAGAACTTCTTTTTTCGAGAATCAACATCTCTGTCTACTTTCTGTACTAATGAAACTGGAATTGGATTTGAAATCATGTCCTCTAGTTATGATCTCAGATTCAATATGCACATTTTTTTAACCCGAAATACAGGAGCATTCAAATAGTGAAGTCATTCAATTAAACTATTATGGAAATGTTGCAAAATGAAAAAAGTGCATTCAAGTGCCATTTCCTGTCTTACACATAATGAGAAGCTTTAGTAGTATTTTCATATGCAGTGTTTAGTCCCTTTTTAGTTACTGTCTTGAAATACAGACTGCCTCATGTGAAAAAGGAGTTTTCCTTACATACACAGATCTATTAGCCCCTACTCCCTGAGAAAGATTCTCTGTTGCTTAAACTTGTTACAAAAGGTTTCCATAAATCACAAAATCTCCTCAGTGTCATTAGAATCGTGGGACTGTATTTAAAGTTTGTGGTTTTACTTTAAAAACTGATTTTGGAAAAGTTGCTTGGGCTTCTAACCCAAATCCACAGATATTCTATAAGGCAACTGAAGCCCATGCAGAAGCATAGTGACACTGGTACCACTGCCACTACACCTAAGGGATAAATCTGCCAACATGAAGGGGAGCCTGAAGACTCAGGCTTAAATCGGGTTTATCTTGGCTGATGAGACAGGCTGAATTAAAACCTCTGGTGTCTCGCTGCACCAAAGAGAGAGAGCATGACTAACCCACAACATCCTCCTTTAGTAATATGTCATTTTATTTCAGTTTGTCGGAGGCAAACTAAGAACATAGCCACTTAATTAGCTCAGATGACTTGGATGACTTGATAATTTGTCTGAGCCCTGAGGCTTCTTATTAAATATCCACAGTTTATAATGCAGTGCAGAGCTGGAATACCCAAGCCAGATCAGATGCTGTGTAGGTGTGTTTTATCAGTATAAATGCTCAGCTCTATACAAGTTAATTTAGAATATTCCTTGCTTAAGGGAAGAAGCAGCTACAGATAGAGCCGCAAATGACTTTTTTTTCTGCTTCTCAGCTAATCAGAATCACAAGTTCTTTTTGTGCAAAAGATTTATAGCCTCTATCTGTGCACATCACAGAAAAGTGAAGAACTAAGCTGATTGAACAAAGAATTACTTCAAAATTACAAAACGCCGGAGAGATTTACTTCAGAAAATAATTTTTGTGTATTTTAGTAATGCTTTTGATACTGACCCTCAAAGTATCCTTCTGGAAAATTGTGCAACTGTGGGATGAGCAGGCTAATGGTGTGCTGGCCAGTACTGCAGGAGAAGGCTCAAAGGCTTGTAGCTAGTGGAGCTACAGCTGGCTGGTGACCAGTCATTAGTGGTGTTCTGCAGAGTTCAGCTCTAGGGACAGGTCTGCTCCTCCTAATGGAGGAGTTGAGGGGTAATGCCTTTGCTCTCTGCATCTTCCTGAAAATGGGAAGGGGAGAGGGAGGTGCTGAGCTCTGCCTCCTGGTACCCATGAATAGCACACACGTGTGTTGCTCAAAGCTGTGGCAGGGGAGGTTCAGACTGAATATTAGGAATCATTACTGAGAGTATAGTCAAACCTTGTATGAGGCTTACTAGACAGGTTGCTGATGCCCCAAACGTGTTTAAGACACAATTGGATCTTAATAACATACTTTAACTTTTGGTCAGCCCTGAAATGATCAAGCAGTTGGACTAGATAAACAGTGTAGGTACTTCCAACTGAACTATTCTATTCTATTCTATTCTATTCTATTCTATTCTATTCTATTCTATTCTATTCTATTCTATTCTATTCTATTCTATTCTATTCTATTCTAATTCTATCCTATCCTATCCTATCCTATCCTATTCTCGCTCACCCAGACAGCATCTATGTTTTGTCTACAAGAAATGAAAAAGAGCCCAAGACGAACAAAAAAACAGAGAAAGTCTCTGAAAGAGAATGAGAGGATGAATTGGAAGAAGAAAAAAAAATTGTTTAGACTGGTGGAAGACTATAGCAACATGCCTTTGTGGGGGAAGGTAGAAGGAAAAAGGCTTTGGAGAAATAGGAAGATGACAACAGAAATTTGGGAGAGAAAAGAGATGAAAAACAGATACAGAGTCATGTGCATGCTCAACAGCAGAAAAAATAAACTGTAGTCCAAGGTCTAACACTGGAACCCTTGGTAATAATATTACTGTGAATTTATGAGTCTGTATCTTGTTCCTCTTGCAACACTCCCATCCACTCATACACATACTTCAGCTTTGTTTGCAAACATACCCCACTGGATCCAAACTTCATATCCATAACATAGGAAAATGTGTATTTACTTCTCCAGAAATTCCTCCTACAGTCTTTTATTCTAGTTACTGTTGCTTTGTTTTTCCTGAAATAGGGCACAATGTGCTCTATTATAATGTTTTCAAATTTTGTTTAAAATATCTTTGTATTATTACCAACTAAGAATTTGCTGTCTTTTCCACAGCTGGAAATCATTGATAGATGATTTGAATGACAAATTATCATTGTTATTTATATAGAATATTTTAGCATGTTAGTGCAAATCAATAGTGTTAATGTTTTCCTCTTAACATTCTGTCTGCAGCTTTTATCGTTTTGATGTTTATTTTGGCGTTCTGGAATCCTTTTAAGCAATAATTATTTAGCAACATAGCTATTGGCTGTGAAACTTACCTCACTTCCAGCTTATTTATGAGTTACAAATTAACACCATACCACACAGATCTATCTAAGATCAATCCTAAATGTGCATTTTCACATTTGGAATAATTTTCTAGTGAGTCCTCCGCAGTGATACACTGCTCTGATTTTTCATCCAGATCCTTGCCTTCACTTATTTTGTAAATTTTTCACAATTTTTTGAAATATGTGTTCTGCCTGGTTTTCTTCCTAGATATTTGACAGTTTTCCTAAGAACTTTATTCTTAGGAAATGCCTTTTTGTGCTACTTTAACATCCCAATATTGTTATCATTTTAGCATCCTAGTGCTTTTCTTTGTTTCTCTCAAGAATCCGTGCCTATTAAAAGAGTTTTCTGCTCTTTGTATATCCATACTCATTGTTTTTACTCACTCTAGATTATAGTAAAAGTGTCAATATATGGACCTATAAATTTAAAATAAATTAGGTCAAATATATCCCAAATCTGAGGCTGAGCTATAAAGAGGCTTGATGTCAGCTGTGACTGTTATACAATACCATGAAGACTACTGATTAAGTTTTGCAGATATGTAGAATTCTATGCCAAAGCCTTTCTTAGCTGCAAATTTTCCTATCTTTAACAAAGTTTAATGAAGTAGAAAATCTTTCCATTTTTTAATAGAAATGGAAGGAGTAACCAGAAGAACTGCTTCTGTATAGGTTTTGTTTCTCTCAGTCATGTTCTTCTCTCTTGAAGCACACCTGAGGTCTTGTAATCTTCCCTAACAATCCCAATTGTTCCAGCTTATTAGGTTGCTCATAGAAACAATAACAGAAGTTGTTTCCAGAATGTAATTTGGCACAATTTCATTATCAAAATAATTGTGCAAGAATGCTTGTTATATACTTATGAGACATAAGGAAATATCTGAAATATTTCTCAGTTAACATAGTTTATTCTTCCCAAAGGAGAAACTACACACAGTCATAAATAAATATGCAAAAAACCCTTGACCATATACAATAATAACAAACTAATGTAGATATTATATATCTGCTATTGCAGGTTGCACTTCAGAGATTATTTTTCATTTCTATTATTTGCAATAGCAAAACCACTCTTTTCATTAAGACAAGCAACAAAAGTCATAATAAAGCAGCTCACCAAAGCAATATGTTTGACATAGTAGGTTAAGAATATGTTTGAGGCAAATCAGAAATAGTCTGTGTTAATGTCTCGATAATTTAGATTCTTTGAGTAAAATACATACATACCTGGATATATTCATAAAATGGGGCAAAAGGCAGATACTTTTCTTATTATTGTTTTCTAAAAAATACTGATTCAGATCACAAGCCTACTATTGTACATAAACTCAAAATAAACATTAAGAAATAGTCTTTGTTTCAACAGGCCATAATGTAATCAATATGGGAAAGAAAACCAGAGAAAAATTGTTCTTACTTGTGAGGTTAGACAATAGTGGTTCACAGAAGTCTCACAGACAGATGATAGAAGTAGCATCTTATTTCCAAAAGGGATTCAAACTTGTACCCATGTAAAAGGAAGAAAGACTATCAGCCCTCCATGCATACTAAGAGAATATATCACATGGTTTATTTTTTTGCACACTTATCTGCAGATATTTGAGCTCTGTAAACAAGACTAGGCTCCATTTATAGAAGCCAATCAGCATTATTTCAAAGCCAAGGGGAATGATTTCAAATTGAAAAAAAGCAGGTTTGAGATTAGCTGTTAGGGGAATTCTTTACTGTGAGGGTAGGAAAGCACCAGAAGAGGTTGCCCAGAGAAGTGAATGACCCATCCCTGGAGGTGTTCAAGTCCAGCTTGGATGGAGCTCTGAGCAACCTGGTAAAAGATGCTACTGCCCACGGCAGGGTGGTTGGAACTAGATGATCTTTAATGTCCCTTCCAACCCAAGCCATTCTATGATTCTATGAATATTGACTTCTACGTGTGCATCTTGATATTGTTTTTTTCTTCTGTATGGGTTTGGAGAAGTAATAAGCTGAAATAAACCAGGACATTGAAACAGTTTTACCTCAAAATATATTGTTTGAGAGATGACTCCCTACTCAGAGAGTGCTTCCACCAGATGATTATAGACAGATAGCCCAGATGTTCAGATTTAACTCATAGAGTTTGATTTTAAACCATTCAGGTTGAAAGATGAAAGTCCATTTTACCTGGATTGTTGTTTACAATCATGCCTGCCTCTCTTTGCAATATTTTCAGGACGATAGCAGATGTGTGATAATAAAATTTGAACCACACTGCTGTGGCAAGTTCAAGCACTGAGACAAAAACAAGAAAGTCTGTTCAGAAATCTCTGCTTCTTAAGCTTTGCATGAACTTTTCAGACGTTTCATCACAAAATCAGAGAATTCTCAGGTTTGAAAAGGTCCTCTGGAAATCATGTAGTCTAACCCTCCAATAAGGCAGGTTCGTGTTTGTTTGTTTGTTCAATTTATATGTTTGACATTAGACTTCATTAGAAATTTTGGGTTGTTTTTTTTTTTTTAATTTTGGATTTGGGTGAAAAGCTGATTGACCATTATCTATGGAAGATATACTAAATGCTCAGTCATGCCATGTGTGCCAAAGGAAAAAGGAGCACTTGTGGATGCTTATATCTATTTATTTTAGACATATGTCTCTATCTATGCATATATGTAAAATTTGTAGACACATACTACTAGACACCAGTAAAGTGAGAAAAACATGGTACAAACGTAATAAGGAATGTAATAAATAGTAAGAAAGTGAGGCAGGTGTATACTGTTTCTCATTATCTTCACCAGTCAATGCATAACTCTAATACGGATTTCTGCTCAGTGTTGAAGGTTTACCCTGAATATCAAATTATTATTTTATTCAGGAGGTTCTGCTTTAGCATCATACTATATGAGTTTTCACCATATTCTATTTGTGAGCTGAAATGCTTACTGCAGTTACAAAACTGCACAAGCCTTTGACAAACTCAGTCACGCTGAGAATTATTCTCCATGATGGTCTCATTCCCATGCCTTTATTGATTCTTCCAACTGTCAGTTGCACAGATCATTGTCTCTACCCTGTGGTTTTGTTTGCTCTGCCTTATTCAGAAAGACCTGTTTTTTAGGTGGAATTGACTATTCATCCAGAAAAAGGTATCACAGCTACAAATTGTAAATGTTCCATTTTACATTACTTGATTGATCTTGAGGACATGACAGATCTTTATCTTTCTATGTGATTTTAACAACTGGATCTTTCTGTTGATTGGTCAGTTGTTAACATATTTACTACTCTCTCTGTGTAACACTCTAACTTGCTAAGGAAAACCTTGGGTACTTAGTCATGATGGCCTGTATACTGAAGTCTGACTTCACCTTAAATTTTCTCCCTGTTACACCCTAATGCAATTCCAGAGAACAAACCTGTGATACCTACATCCTTTCTTTTGTAAATGTGGTTGACTGACCTTCACCAGTAACCTAAGGTGGGTTGACCTTGGTGGACTGCCAGGTACTTAGCAAGATATTCTAGCAATCCTCTCCACAAACAAGACAGGGGAGAGAAAATATAACAAAAAGCTCATGGCTTGAGATAATGACAAAGAAATCACTAAGCAATTACATTCATGGGTAGATTAGTCTGTATCTAAAAAAACCTTCCCCCCATCCCTCACAGGATTCAATTTCTCTCTCAATTTCTCCATCTTCTCCCCTCTGGTGGTGCAGGGGGACTGGGAATGGGGGTTTTGGTCAGTTTGTCATAAATCCTGCCAGGACCCTGCTCCAGCAAGGGCTCTCATTGGGTCAGAGCTTACTGTGAAGAATTGATAACTTCTTCCCAGCCAGACCCAATGCAGTGAACAATAAAATATATGACTAGAAGTACTATGCTATTTTGGACATCCAGGGATTATGGTCCCTCAAAAAAAAAAAAAAAAAATCCTTAGAGTGTTATTTCAAAGTTATATAAGTCATTAAATTGAATAAATTATCAAGTCAAGCACTTACATTTAGAATGATAGAATCTGCCATCATTAAATATTTTAAATCATATTGAAAGCAAACAAGGTTATTTTTCAAAAGTTTTCTAATAGGAAGAAATACTTAATTCTGTGAACTCCTGACAAAAAAGAAATAAATAACTTTTAAAAAAATCAACAAAGGCAAAATATACCCAACCAAACACAAACTCTTCATGGAAGCTTCAGTAAAGTTCTGGGTTTTTTTTCCTTTCCTCAAAGTACTGATTATTTTGTGACTGTCAAAAAAGATTTTGTAAAATGCTGGAAGAAAATAACAGATAGTATATGGATAGATAGATATAGATATAGATATAGATATAGATATAGATATAGATATAGATATAGATATAGATATAGATATAGATATATAGATATAGATATAGATATAGATATAGATATAGATATAGATATAGATATAGATATAGATATAGATATAGATATAGATATAGATATAGATATAGATAGATATAGATAGATATAGAGTGATCTTTTTTTTTTTTTTTTTTTTTTTGTAAATACTAGAAAAGGTGAAGATCCATATATTTCCTAAGTAGAAATTCACAAGGGATAAGAACGTGTTCAAAACTGTAATTGAAGATTAGGTCTTCATGTTCCAAATGTCAAGACAGAGATGCCAATAACAAAGATGGCACCAAGCTATGCCAGAGGATATGAGAGTGAGAGACACAAAGATGCTGACAGTGACCCAAAGAGTAAGGCTGAAGCATACTTGACAATACATCATAAGAGCTGTATCTATTAGAATATGTCTAATGTTCATGACTGAAAGGAAGTTATTAAAATAGAATTGTGAGAAATGTAACACTTTAGGTTTCCAACATGAAAGTTCATATGTTTTCACACTTTATATGCAAATCAGGACTTACATGGAGCAATTCTTAGGCAAAATTTATGGACTATAAATTTATGCCATAAGCAATAGGTAAGCAAAATTTCAACAAACCTCCCTCCCCAAGATTAACAGGAATGTAGAAAACACATTTAAGACCTGAATTTGTGTTTAAACACAGAACCTAAGTCAAGTGTTTCTGAATTTTAAAGTAATTTCTTTTCATGAGCTTTCCTTTCGAGCAGAGAACATGAGTATATGTTAATGCTTGTCTGCACAAAATGTATGTATGTTTGCATGAGGGAGAAAAGGGACTACTTACAGCAAGAATGTACATGGAAACTTCAGAATTAAAGAAGCTTGTCTTTCCTTGCCTTTTTAAGATTTTTTCAGTTGAAATGGGAGCTGTTCAGTGTTTTTCCTGTCTTCTTTTTTCTGGCTCTGTTCCTAAAGTTTGAACTTGTCATAAGTGGTTCTCCTTTTGATTAATTTGGAACACATGGGAGTATGAACGTTAAATTTACATGTAACTGTTAAGGAGGAATAAAAATATTGGCTTCTTCACAAGCCTACATATAAGTACCATGTCAAGTACTGATTCAAACTCTGCTCTATATGTATGCATAAACAGAGGAGACTGAGGGGAAACCTCATTGCAGTTACAACTTCCTTTTGGGGGGAAGAGGAGGGCAGGCACTGATCTCTTCTCTGTGGTGAGCAGTGACAGGACCCAAGGGAATGGGCTGAAGTTCTGTCAGGGGAGGTTCAGGTTGGATACTAGGAAAAGGTTCTTCACCCATAGGGTGTTTGCTCCCAGGGAAGTGGCCACAGCACCAAGCCTGGCAGAGTTCAGGAAGTGTTTGGACAATGCTCTCAGGCACAGGCTGTGACTCTTGGGGATGGTGCTGTGCAGGACCAGGAGGTGGACTCAATGATCCTTGTGGGTCCCTTTCAGTCAGTTAATTTTGTGATTCAAGCAGGTAATCCTGAAACAGTGATATGCTGGTGTTAGGTGTAAAAGACAATAAAAGAAAGGAATCTCTCTAAATTTGTTTTGTAGTGATAGGTCAAACTTATATATTTAGTCCATTTTCTTGACTCAACCTTTGTTGACACTAATAGTAACAGAAGATAATTTCTCAAAAATGCTTTATAAAGTTAGTAATAAAAATCAAAGAAATTATGAGGACAACATGAACAAAAATCTGAGCTTTTCTTTTTTTGTTGTTGTTATTTGCTTGTTTTTAAATTAATTCTCAATCCCTGTACTTTTTCTTCTAGAGCACTTTCAATAGAAAAATTTTTGTTCTGGATTATATAGTCTGAAGGCTTCCTACTCACAGTGGCACTCATACATTCAGTAAGACTTCATGTAAAAAATTTAAACTGAATGGATTCCTGACTATATTCCTAATTTCCAAATTTTGACCAGCTCTTTATATAACGTAGGGATTAAACGCTGTCTTTCAATTTTTTAAATGGATTTAAGGTCTGGAAAGTGCTAATTCATTTTTACCACAGTATTTTTTGAGTGAAAAAGAATCAGTCAAAGTTATTGCTGCAGTAATGAGAAGAAATCCAGTCTTTGCAACTGTCCCATAGAGAAACTTGTATTTGCAATGTTATTTCCACTGAACTCTGTACCTCACTTAAGGGATAGACAGTCTGTGTTATGTTGAAGTGATTTTTCAGAGCCCTGAACCAGCTGAATTTAAACAGAAATCTTCTCATAAGAGCTAATTTGCAATTTAGATTAACCAGAAAAGAAAAAAATCGTTATTACTATTTAGGAAAAACTAAAGCCGAGACTTTTCTTTGCGTAGAAATTTTCTAGGGCAACTTAGTGATAACTGTCATAAAAATGAGTGCTTCCATTAAAGTGTTACAAAATTGGGTCAATTCTCTAATTGCTGTGAAAGCAATTAAGAATTTCACATTGTCTTTTTTAAGGTATGGAGGTTTTCATCAGAAAAGGAACAAGACTTAGACTACTTGGTTTACTACATGGAATCCCACACTGTCACAAAAATGCAGTGTCACCACATTGTTTAGAATTAAACTGACAATGGCAGGAGGACTAGTTTTTAAGTATAGTTCTTCCTTAAAGGTATTTTTAAATTGACTTAGCAAAGCTAAAATATGATAAAGGACTTAAGGTAATGGTTGATAAGCAGCTGACCATTTGATCTCTTTCTGGTGCTGTAACATTGGAGGCCAAGACAATTTATAAATTATATTCATTAATTATATTTAAGTCCTTTTTAATGAAAATAACAAAGTAGGAATTTTGAGGTTGTATTACTTCTGTCATTAATGAGACCGTTATGAGCTTGAGAAATCAGAATCTAAGCCATAATTTGAAATTAAGAAAACCATGTTTTATAGCAAGAAAGACTTTTCCTATATGTGGATGTCCACAAGAATCCACAAGAATCCACGAGAATCAGATGCCTGACAGCATAATTTAGAAGAACTGAACATGACAAACCCATGGAGAAGATAAATAAATTTCAGCTGCATCAGCTCAATAAGACCAAATGGTCCAATTACGGAAACAGCTTAAGTGGGAAATGGTCCAATTACAGAAACAGCTTAAGTGGGAAGCTCTGAATACTTAATGATATATGTTATTTGAAGATCATGACATATATGTTGAGGTCCATATTGTTAAATGGGAAAATGAAAAGATCCCTAGATGTGTCAGAAATTTGCATTATTCAGAAGGTCACTATTCAGCAACCATAGCAGGTCTCTTCAGACTTTAAAAATTTAATAATCCATGTACTTTAATAGCCTTTGCATCACTAAACAAGGATTTTATTTTTTAGAAGTTTTCTAGTTTTGCAGTACCACAATACTTCAGTTTTTCTAGTGCTTTTAAAAAGAAAAATAAAAGTAGATACTGGAAAATCCCCATGTCATAGCTTAATCCTACATCTTGGATTTTCTGACACTTGCTGTGTCATTCTGCTTCATACCATAGCTGATATAAATAGAGTAGTCTTCTCCTAGGATTTATACACAGCCCTTCTTAATATAATACCATCTACTAGCCTCATTTTGCATTTTCCTATTAACTGCAATGTATGTATGGTTTAATGCTTTTTGACTTCTTTATTTACTGACTCAACCAGAAAACACGTTACAGTCATAGTTTGTTAGTCTTTAATGACAGCTCATATGCATGCCAAAATCATCTTCACCATAGTGATATGTTTCTAGATCTGATTTTACAAAGCATTTAATTGATTTCTTTTCATTAATGAATGAAGTCACTGTAAGTCTCTATACATGGAAAGCTATCCAGAAATTTTCATCTCTTTTTTCCCAACACCACTTCATCCTGAATTCATGTGTCAGTCATCAGTTAAGTACAAACAACTCTTATCCAGAAAGAATGGGATTAAAATAATGATAATGGTAAAAAGCAAGATTTTCCCAGTATAAAAGTTCATAGAAATTATGGGACAGCATTGTCAAGAAAAGCAGAGGATTAAAGATATTAAAAAGAAATAATAACCTGGCTTCCGTCTTAAAAGACCTCGAAAAATTATTTCTTTTAATACATTAAAAACAAAAGAAAAGGTATGGAAAATCTCCACCTTTTATTGGATATTGGATGCACATGCAAACACAGTAAAAAAGGATGAGGAAAACTAAGGTAATTAAGTAAGGTAATGAGGTTTAATGGTTTCTTTGCCTGAGTCTTTAATAGTACGATCAGTTGTTCTCTGCCCTGAGCTGGAAGACGGGGAAGAGAAGCACAACTAAGCCCACATTATCCAAGGGGAAAGGATCAGTGACTTGCTGCACCACTTGAACACCCACAGGTTTATGGGGCTGGATGAGATCCACCTGGAGGTACTGAGGGATCTGCACAAATGCTCACCAATCACTTAGCAGCAGTCCTGGCCATGCAGGGAAGTCCCTGTTGGCTGGTGGTTAGTAAATGTGAGTCCCAGCTACAAGGATGGCCACAAGGAGGGTGCAGGGAGGGTTTCTCAGCCTGACATGAGTTCTGGGGAAGGACATGGAGCAGATCATCCTGAGGGGCTGCCAAGCAGCCTGTGTGGGCAGCCTTGGGATCAGGCCCAGCCAGCACAGGTTTATGAAAGGCATCTCCTGCTTGATCAACCTGAGCTCCTTCTGTAAAAGTGACCTGTTTAGTGGATGAGAGAAATGCTGTGGTTGTTGTCTGTGTTGTTTATAAGCAAAGCCTTTGACACAGTCACCCACAGCTCCAGTTCTGGAGAACCTGCCTGCTTATGGCTGAGACAGGTAACACTCCTCTGAGTTGTCCTTAGAATGGTGATACACGTGAGTTCAAGAACAGTGATTTTGCCCCAGTTGCTGGCTCAACAGCACCAACAAGACATCTTCCTTTATCTCCCTTGGTTTTTAGCTGCTATGTGACTTGTCAGCTGAAAAGTACCACCAAGTTCCCTGCTCTTCAAGTATTTCAAGAGAGCCTGACTGCCATGTCTCCTGACTTCAGTGCACTCCACCCTCCATTTAGTCCTCCTTGGATTGTGTGTGGGAAGTTGGGTATGGTAACTGTGTTCCAGCCAGGGAGTAGCAACCACATTTTCCCCCTTAGCATACATTTTGTGTGGTGAGTTGGACGTGCTGATCTCAATCTCCATCTATTTAAATGTAAGTTTACCCCTAGACTTTTTCCCATGAAGTCTTTTTCCAACATTAATGATTCTGATTCTATGATAACTGCTCCTCTCACTGGTATATTCTAAGTTGGTTATGTGATCCAACTGCTGTGGAAAATACTAAAAATGTTTTAAGGAAATATATTAGGTGAGCTGATGCATCCTACATCTGGTGTTCAGTTTGATATTGACGTCAATATGGACTGGTGCTGGCTCAGAGTACAGCTGATTTAGGTGTGTACCAGTTGATATACTTTTTGCTCTACTGCTTAGCTAGGAAGCTCTTAAGATAAAAACAATACTAATTTTGCTCAGATGAATCTATGATAGCTTTCACTGTGACAAATAGGAAAAATTTGACCTGTTGTACTAAGCAATTTCAGAACTTCATATTCTACAGAAATTTCTTGTTGGATCAGTCAGAAATCCTCAGTGAGGCAGTGCTCTAGAAATGTCAACTGTTATTTTTATTTTCACATGGAAATACTGAAACTAATTAACAATACTTAAACCACTTAATATAAATGTCTGTTGTGGTTAAAGAAAACTAATGTAATTGGTCAATGGTCTTTAAACCTGATAGAAACTGTTAATTCCTGTTAATTAAAAGCAAAAATAAAATGAAATTGTCTGACATTTAACCATGTGGAAAGCCATTACAATTTATTCTTGACTTAAACACACATGATGCTTTCCTGTATGCCGAGTATGGAAAAAAACCCCACAGTAACATAACTGATACTGAATAGACTTGTGCTTAAAGTAAATAAAGAATGTAAAAGCTGCTTTATTACAGCTTTTATTTAGAGGGACTTTAATATTGTTTTCAAATGGATTAATTTCATCCCAGTATCTTTGGGATGAAGTCTCAAGTGAACAAGGACACATCAACATGTATTTCTTCATTGCACACTGCCATGGTTCTTAGAGAGTCTGTATTAGCCTTCTTAACAAACTCATTATGCTGTTATTCCTCTCTGGTGCAATGTCATTGACACTGTGTTTTAGACTTTCACTATAATTTTCTTGGTGCTCTACAGATCAAATAGCTTCAAAAAATGCTTCAGAACCTCATGTCAAAATCCTTAGTTGATATAAGTGTATTTATGCTCCTTGAAAAAGAAAGAAAAACAAACTCTAGACTAAAAGAATCCATTCCAGCCAAGTTAGATAAGAGACATTTGTTTTCAGAATTAAATATTTCTCTACATCTTACAAGTAATATCCTTTAAGTTTTAAAACATATTAAGTTTTGAAATATTTGTAGACTATGAATTACAGTGTAATCATTCAGAATGAGGAAACAATGACTTATAAAATTGAGGGGTTTTTTCTCAATATAAACTCTAGACTTCTATTAAATGCCCTGTGATATTTTATAAGTGGAATGGGAGTTGTGGAGCACAATGTCACTCCACCTCTGAAAAACTATGTTAACACAGAGGTTTTCTAAAAATGCTAGACCAGAGTGTATATGATGCTCTCTGTGAGCTCAGAATACATCTGTGACTTTTTGGTTGCATAATTTTAACAATATTTTCTTTTCTTGCTCAGTAGATTCTGGAGATTCATGTTAGCCCAACGTTCTTCTAGCTCACCCTAGCCATTTGTCCATTACCTTGCAAATGGATTAAGGTCTGGTTTGCACTTTAGTCCTGATCTTTTACTCATTCATGCTGTATTCCCATAGCATAATTTTCAAGCATATATGTGAGGTATATGAGTATATACATTAGGTATATGAGTGTATGTATGAGGTGTATCAGAGTGCCCTAAAGCACCCCAAAGATTTTGTGTCCAAAACCTTTAGAAGTATCTAAAAGTCTGAAAAAGTCTAAAATTTAGGGAAAGATCATTAATACTGTGCCAATCCACATCTTGCCAGCAATCACATCCTATATTTTGGGAAATTCTGTTGGCTGGTGTTAAATAAATCAATCTCTTGGGCTTCTTTTTTGCAAGTTTCTAAACTGTGTGATGTGAATAAAGTGGAATTAATTGTTGATGTGGACACATATGACAAAGCTAAGAAGTGCTAAATAATACTGTAATCCACTTGCTCACTAAGGAGATGACATATGGCATAATTATTATCTTGGGCATGCAATTTTTATTCAGTATTACTTCTCTTGTTATTCATTGTTCAGCTTAGCATCCAGTGGACTCCCATTAAATGCAGAGGACACCTGTGAAGATAATTTTTGGGGTGTATACAAAAAACAGACTGAGTCTCTTTGCACATGTGAGATTGCACAACTGAAGGTAAGAAAACAGAAGTTTAAAGTTCACTGAAATATTTAACTTTCAAACAAAACTGAAAAGCATAGTTTTTAGGTATTGCAGCCTTTTAGATGCACAGTTGTAGAACAGCTGAATTATTACAGGATGCCTCTGGATGACTGATTTAAAACCCCTCTTGAGACTGAACTAAAATTGACCGTGATATATAGTTGTTTGGGCTTGAGATAGGTAGGTGATTTGGAATATGGTACTGTTCATAAAATTGCCATCTAGGTCTGAGCTGTGTGCCACTTTGATAGTTTAATTATAAATCTATGGCTTAAATCTTTTTGAAAGATGGCTTGTTGTTCAAGCAAATTCTGATTTAATCGAGCAGTACAAGTTCTATGGTTTATAAAGGAGAACAGACTTGATTGCTATAATGTGCTAAAGATGCTTTATTTTTCCCAAATTTGAAATGTAGAATGCACTCCAGCTTAAGAAAAATAAATGTGCCATAGATCAGACTGCTTTTTAAAGTGCAGATTAAACATCTTTTGTATGATCTTTAAAATCTACATTTCCTTGGACTCATTTTAATTTGCTGTGTCTCATAGGACTACAAAATAAGATAGTCCTACACCTAGTGATCTGGCATAATTTCAGCAAAAATTCTTGTAATTTCACTTTGATGAATATCACTTATTTAGAGTCAGATATTTTACGTTTTTTCAAAACTAGGGCTCACAATTTCTATAAAACTTCCAAAAGGATCTGAACTTCTGAAGGATTTATTTAATCATTTGTAGCTCATACTATCCTTTAAGGAAATCATTATTTCCTAAGTTAATGAAGTTAAATTAGAACTTTGAACTGGTGCTAATTAATATAAAAAAACAATGCATGATGACCTGGATTTAGTTCAAGTGTGATGGACTTGTGTTATAAAATCTGGGTTACTGAAGAGGATATACTTGGATGAATATGTGCAGGCTGTTAAGTAGATATGAACAGTGCCTCAAAAGTTGTGAATCTGGTCAAGGTGACTCAAGCAAAACAAGTACTAGGGAAGTATTTACTACAATAAGAATATGTTTGTAGTGTTATATATATTTCTTTATATGTAATGATACATATTTATCTGTATGTGTAGATAATTATATACATTTGTGTGCATACAGTTTGAATTTTCATATTGATTGCTTTTCTGAAGCCACACTTCCAAAAAACAATCTGTTAAGGGCCTACTAATAGACAGCTCTACTTTTGCTTGTCAGACTGCTGACAGCTCTGCTCTGTGTGCCACACACAGTCCTGTGCTTGGGAAGTGATGTAATTGCCAGAATTTTGTTGGCTGAGAACTTTGATTCCAGCTTTTCATTACAGCCACGCAATTTTCCCAGGTGCTTTCAAGGCTACTCTTCCAAGTCTTCTAGCATTCTTTACATTTACAGGGTTTAACAGACAAGCAGTTATCTGGAAATTTCACTGGGTCTTATACCCAGACCAAAACCTCTTACACAGTTGGATTTTTTCAGGAACTGAGGCAAGTCCTAAGAATCTCTGATGTAACAGTGGCCCAATACCATATTTTCTGTAATAATCAATTGAATTTTTCTAGGACAAATCTTCACAGAATAAATTAACTGAAGTTTTTCCCATGATCCTTTTACAATTCCTAAAAATTTCTGGGCCAGACTTTTGGACCAGGACTAGCACTAACTTTTTAGGAGGTTGTTTAATCCAGCAAGCCTTTTTTTGCAGCACAGGGAATAACTCCAGCCAGCAACTAAACCCCACAAAGCTGGTCACTCACACATGGACAGACACAAACACACCCCTATAGACTCCTGGGGAAATGGGGGCAAGAAACGTAGAATAATAGAATTATTAAGGTTGGAAAAGATCTGTAAGATCAGCGAGTTCAACCACCAACCTTGTTGATGACAACCATGTTCACCATTGAATCACATTGCCAAGTGCCATATGCACATTTTTTAACTCTTCCAGAGATCTTGACTCCTCCTCCAGAATCAGAAAATTCGGAAAACACACGGGTTGAGACAAAAGGTTTAAAAAGTAAAGCAGAAACTGTGCAAGGAAACAAAGCAAACTAGAGATTCAGACACAACTTCGTATGGGCAGGCAGGTGTTCAGCCATCCCCAGAAAGCACAGCTCCATCACATGTAACAGTGACTTGGGAAGACAAACTCCATCACTCTAAACATCTCCCTTCCTTTTTTCTTGCCCCAGCTTTAGATGCTGCTCCTGCTGTCATGTGGTGTGGGTGGTGTTTGGCTGATCCATGGGTTGGTGGTGTTTGGCTGATTCCTCTGTGTCCCCTCCCAGTTTGTTGTGTTTCTGACTCCTCACTGGTGGAATGGGCTGCAAAAAGGGCCCTGACTCTGTGCAAGCAAGGCTCAACAATAATAAAATATCAACATTTCCAGCACAAAACCAAATCACAACTCCATACCATATACCATGAAGAAAATTAACTCTATCCCAGACAAAATAGAAAGAATATTGACCATCTAATATTAGGGGTTAATATTTATCATTATAAGTTAAAAAGAAAAATGAAGCATAAATTTCAGCTTAGGAAGGCAAACTCTCTCAGGACAAATATTGTTTCTGTTAAAGCCCCTTCATGAGACCTTTTATTGTGTGCAGTTCTTGTAATGCCTTAAAGGTAGAAGAAAGGATAAAAATTTCCACTGTGTCTGTTTCATCTATGATGAAAAGCAGCAGCAAAAGCTAAGTAACAATGAATTAATTTGCCATGCTTTCTGTGGCTCTATGCAGTATTCCCTATACACATAACCTTTCAGCATGGTGATACCGTGGAAAAGAATGACATTTTTTTTATAAAGATAAGGACCTAACTTCGTGATTTTAAGAAATGCTGTATGTTGTATGTATTGAAAACACTTTACAAATGTCTATTTTTAGTACTTTAAATTTGAACAATCAGAGTTTTTACCAGTAGGAAGTACAAAAAAATTTACTAAATGAAAAAGAAAAGAAAAAAAGGAAAATACAAAGATAATTTTATTCTCTTTTCTACTGTTCCCCTTTCTTTCACAAAGGAAACTGTATTGATCATTGAAAATCTTCTTTCAAGAGATGCTTGAAATGACAGAGTCCTTGAGAGCACTTGTCCTAATTTTCTGTCTAATTAAAGGCCACAAAGCTATTCCTTACTTGCTCTCTCCTACAGTACTTCTGGTGGTCAGGGGCTCAGGATATTAAAGTTCTTCATGACATAGAAATAAAATAGAAAAAGAAAAATTACTTTTAAAAAAAATCGCAACAAAACAAAACCCCCAACTCTTGCCTTCAGAGAAAACATGCTGACAAAATAGGAGAGGAAATCTCAGGAAGCAACAGAACTTCAACTTAATGAATATATTTATATTGCTATGTACCAAGATGCTGCGATCATGATGTTGCATTAACATAAACTTTGAAAAAAGACCCAGTACTTCCATTGCAAAATTTGTTTTTCAGAGTTCGTTTCAGGTCAAATATTTGGCACACATTGTGCCATATATCTCTTGTATTGGTTTTAAGTAACAAAAGTCTGGTAGCTGGTAGGGGTTCTGTGAAAGCATGCTAGAAACTTTCCCCTGTGTCAAACAGAGCCAGTTCCAGCTGGCTCCAAGAGAGACCCATCACTAGACAAAGTTGAGTCAATTGGTTGGTAGCACCTCAGCAAAAAACTGTTTAAAGTAGAAAAATATCCTGTGCACCAGTGGCTGGGAGAGAGGAGTGATGTGAGAGGAGCAGCTCTGCAGACACCAAGGTCAGAGGAGAAGGAGGGGAAGAGGTGCTCCCAGCACTGGAGCAGCAACTCCCCTGCAGCCTGCAGTGCAGATGACAGTGACATAAGTTGCTCTCCTGGAGGCAGATTTGTCCCAAAGGAAGCTGTGACCCCATGGAGAGTCCCTGCTCCTGGAATGAACTGTGACCCTGTGGGGGCTTGAACTAGCCTGCAGTCAAATCGTCTGAATGACACCTTCCACCAGACCAGGTGGTTTACAGCCCCATCCAACCAGATCCTGAATGTTCCCAGGAATGGGGCCTCTACCACCTTTCTGGGCAGCATGTTCCAGTGTTTCACCACCCAATCTGGCTTCACTCCAGTTGCACTGAAGAAACTCTCATTCCACACAGTAAAATCTCACCTTTTTTACACTTATCTTCCTTTATTTTTAAAACAAATTATTGTATTCTATAAGCCTCATTGAATAGTTGTTGCTTGAATACTAGAGCAAAATGAATATAATATTTTTGCAAGATGTCTAGCAGTCTGAAGCCCATGACTCCATTCTATTAATGACAATAAACGTAGCTCAGTTATATTGCATTCTCATCATGAATAGAAGGCATTGTTTAATAAGAATGAAAACATTAAAGCATATCTCAATACATAGAAAGATTTTCTTAATAATATCTGCACATAATTACTTCAGTGTTCTTACCTTATAGTTTGGAATAGAAAGTTTTACACTCTTTCTCCTGTCTCGTGAGCACCTTTTTCTTATTCTTATTCTTATTATTATAATTGCATTTGAATAGAGGGATTTACATGTTGTTAATTTGTCCCTTGACTATTTTTTTTAAGCTTCTTGATTCTCCCAGTAAAGAATGGCAGGGGTACAAATTGGCAGAAATTTGAGAATCTTCTTCCAAAAATTGGAGCTTTTGCAATAAGAGAATATAATCAAATAACACTCTCAGGGTACAATGTTCAAAACTTCTTTTGCTAGCATTATACATGAATTTACTCTTTAATTAAAAACTTGGAGTGTGAGAAGGAAATTATATGATTGGTAACATATGATGAAAATAAAGGATGAAAATTTTCTCTGGATCAATACTGCTTGTATATGAAAATCTAGTACTATAACCATTTCATAGTCTGGATTCTGCAGCTGCAGGCTGATTAAAACTCAGCAGGAATAGCTATAATAAACAAATACCACCTGCTGCAAGAGCAGGTGTTTGTGTCTTCATTTAGAAACCAAAGTAAAACACAAAATGCCAAGGGGCTGAAGTAGATCAGTATTTGGATTGACATAATTTGTTACTACTAGTCCTTGAACTTAAAAGCATATTATTCTGCTTTCAAGATTCCTTGATGAGATTCAACACTAGTTTCTAGCAATTAAGAAACTCTTTGCCTTCTTTATACAACTACCCATTCTCAATATTATGTGCATTCACTAAAAGTATTTGTTTTTCCATTCAGTGGTGTATATCATAATATTTTTGACTAAGAACATTCTATGGACAAAAATGAGTAAAACCAGCATTTAATATTTATTTAATTTCAATAATTTTGTCAGTGTTTTATTTGACATTTTTAGTCCAAACAAATCAATATAGTCATTGGAATTTATCATGATTGATCTGTTCCTCAATGAATTTAATACATGTTTATAAAAGATTTGCATTTATAAAAAAGTACAAACCATTCCGTTTCTGATATTTGTCTCAGTAACACTTCTGATGCAGATGAGAATCTTTACCAATAAATCTGAGTGTCTGTTCAATGTGTCTTTCAGTGTGCAACTTCTCAGTGGTGACTTTCATATGAGGAATTTTTTCTTCACTGTAACAGCACCTAAGCAATAATAATCAGAATAACTCTCTAGATAAAAGCATAAATTGACATGCTATGCAATTGTTAGTATAAACAAAACACAGTAGAGCTCATAGAAATGATTATGATGTACCTTTAGCTTAATCCAGAATCAACTGGAGTAAATGGATTGATCCTGTACCAGGAAAGTTACTTTCATGTTATAACAAGTCTCAAGGTACTTGGCAAAGATATTTTACTTTTGTCTGTAGTTTACAGTGATGACTTCGAGATTGTTCATGGTAGCAGATAAAACTTACAGCCAGCAGGCAGAGACCTCCAAGGTAACAAAGTTTCAGAAAGCTTCATTTTTTTTTCTCTTTTGCAAGAGATTTTACACATAAATAAGTGCTGAAATCCCATAATGCTTAAAGCGGATGTGAAGAGTTATTACTGGGAATACAAGCAATATCACAAAGTCATTTAAAATCTGCACACTGCCAGAAGTGTGGATTATAAGAAGGAGAAGCTGAGAACTGGAAAGCTTTTGGGAAGATTTAGCATATTTAAGATGTAAAAATTACTTTGCTGACTTATTTAGGGAGCCTGCATGGGTTGAACAGGAGCTGGAGCAGCATGCTGCCAAAGGTAGGATTACCTGGGGGTTTTTTGTTTGTTTTTGAATTTCTGACAGTCCAAGTACTTAATAATCTTTGAAGTAAGTGAGGTTTAAATAATTCTTAAATCACTCTTCAATATCCTATAAGAAAGAGCAAAAACCTGTTATTTGCTACAATGGCCATAAGCACATTGTAAACATGGTGACTGCACCTCTTTTATGTTATTAGATATTACAGACTAAAATTTCTTTCTTTCAAGAGGAGGACACAAGCAAATCTCATTATGTCTGTAAAACTGACTTGCACTAATATTAAAGATGTCTGGAACTTTTTAAAATCATGTTTGCTATATTAAATGAACTATTAAAATGAGGTTTAATATAGGTGAGAATACATTTTCTAATAGAACTAAATATGACTTTTGATTCTGCTCTCAAAAGCCTACACTTTAGTTCTAAAGATTTTCTTAAAACTTAATTAATACCATAGTTGAATCAGTAATATTAATATAAATATTTTTTAACATACTTGGATACAAGTATGAATCAAAGGGCTGGGAAAGACAGATGCATTTTGAAAATTTATGCAGAAGAGGTAATTGAAATGCTCTTATATAGATTATAGGATGTAGCTGAATTGAGTGAATATTCAAATATATATGGAAAATTAAGATATAATAATGAGCCTTTGAGAAGTCAAACTACATGTTGAGTTTAACAAAGGGAAAGTTAAGAGAAATCTCAATTAGCCTGTAGACTCATGAAAACAAAACAGATCTGACAGCTATTCTGTGGGTAAAACCTTAAAATAAATGGGTCACAAATATGAATGAAATTTTCAGTTTTAGGGGAAGATATCTCTTGGCTGTCATAGTTAACTAGGTTTTTTTATAGATATAAAAATTTTCAGAATTACATGTAAATTTATTGCAGAATTTGAGTCAGATCAGCACTTTCATAACTTACTCTATGGAACTAGCTCTAACTCTATAGAACTTTGAAATAATTTATTTTAAAATGAAGTTGCTATGAAATTGGAAAAGTATATATATAAGTAGACCAGTGAACCAACTACTCAAACAATCAAGACCAAAATTTGCCCATACTGGGGATGCTTCTGTTATAAAATCTGTTGTTTAACGCTGAGAAATAGTCCTGCATTTTCTTACTTCCTATTCATTCAGGCTGAGGCTTACAGAACTGATCTTATTTCTTCATTCAGTATCACATGGACCACCTATCACAGCTCATACCTATTATTTCTCTTTTGTTTCAAAATATATAAGCTAACTAATGCATAACTGATATACTAGTTTGCTTGGGGTTTTTTCCAAGTGGTCTTAAACATGAAATCATTTGCTGTTGGGAATTGTTCAAAACTTAGACAGCCTAGTAATGTAGCATTGCATATTTGTCACATTCAGGTAGTGGGACACTGTGAAAGTACATGACAAAGGGTAAATAGACATGAAGTGATGTGGTGAAGGCTCCAGCCCCAAACTGAAGAACTGATCACAAACAATCAAAGGTTATCTTTGCCTACATTGATTTTTGTTTACACGTGTAATTTCTTATTTTACCTCATAGCTGACAGTTTTAGGACAAACCAGGGTGAACCCTTCTGCCTGATTTTATCTGCAGTGATGTAATTGGACTAGGCTATAAAGGTTTCTTATGAAACTAGCTGCATAAAAATACACAACTACTCATATGTGTAATAGTTAGCTGGCTTATTTTCATTAGAAAAGCTGTAGATAGTTTTATTTTAAACATTGACATTGACATACCCTAAATCACTGGTCAAATAAAGGATTTTCAGTCTGAACAGATGAATTCAAGATGAGCTGGAATAAAAATAAGTAATGGATACACGGTTTATGTTATGTAATTTTTGCTGACTTCACATATTTGTAACATATTTGAGGCTGAAAACTAGTGGGTGAGAGAAAGCCTGATGAAAACTGTGACAGCTGCTAATTGTTGTTGGATACAAAGAAAGAAAGAGATTGGCCTCAGGCTACTTGATTAGCAAGAGTGATATCATCTTGTACTGATGTTCTTGTTTATAATGTAATAGGGACAGCTGCTTGATATGGGGTGAGATGAACACACCACGTGTGGCCCTCAGACACCATAAGGTAGAGGCTGAGCCCAGCATGGAGCAGTTTCACACAGAGACCAAGCCACCAGATAGGAGTCCTGCAGTCAGCATGAGTGCCCTGAGCCCCTGGATCTGTACTGCCAATTTAACCTGGACTGGAGGCAGGGATGTGGCTGTAGGATACAGTATGTGCTATCAATGATTAACCCACCTGCCTAGATATTGCTATCCATCACTATACTAACAATATTTAATAAATAACTCTAGGTTATGTAAGAATGATGATGTGGTTCTGTTCTCAGAGGCACTGCAACCAATTGCCTCATTACAAGAGTTAATTCCTCTTTAAATAGAAAAAGCCCTGGTAAAAGTGTTTTACTGTCCAACTGTTTATAAGTCATGATTCTTCTCTTCAAGAGAACGTGGAGCATTAGAGTTTGAAAATAACCACAAACAAACAAAAAACCCACAAAACAAATAAAATCCTGCTTCTACACCAGAAAAAAAAAATCTAGAACTTATTGTTTCAAAGAAAGTACTGGGAGGTAGGCAGCAGACACAGAATTGTCTTCTAGAATTTAACATACCAGCCTACATCTAAAACAAAATCCTACAAAAATCTGTTCTATTCTTATTTTCTTATTTTCACAGGACTGTGAAAGAGATGTACACGAACTTCCAAGATGCTATGAGTTTAGGATTTTATTTTTTTAAATTGTTAAATCATACAAAAGATGGAGAGTGGATCAGGGAACACTTCTCTATTTCTTAACTTTGGCTTTCTTTTCTACATTTTGTTGTTCTGGAAGCCTGCATATACTGGGTTTATTTAAAAGAAAAAGCAATGAACCTATTTCAGTGCTCTTAAAAGCCCACAATGATAACTGAATTATCAGGCAAAGGTTTTCTGAAAGAGTTTTCAGATTCTTCACATTTTCTGGAAAGTATTCTTTACATTCTTCTTTAACTGAGTTTATTAAATAACTTTTAGTCACAAATTGTTCCCTATGACTTTGATGTCAAATGCACTATTTATTTTGGAAATGCCTGCAGTGTTGCTAGTATATGATGTACATTCCATTAGTGACTATTCCCCCCCCACCAACAGCTTCTGTGAATTATTTGAGAGAGTAAAAAATAAATTATTATTGAAGTATATGTTATTATTCAAGACAGTGAATCCTGTTTTCCTATCTTCCTATGGAAAGCAGATTTTGCCTGCTTCACTGGGTTTAAAAGAAAAAAGTCAAGAAAGCTGCTAAAGCTCTGTAATGATCATATAGTATGTACATGAATCAAATTTAGAATCTATTTCTCAGTTATTAATATTTCATTTTTTCTGAACTTGTGTTCATATTGATTTTATTCTGTGGTTTCTTAAGCTCTACTCAATTCATCAGTGCACAGTGTGGGTCTTTATACTCCTACACATTTCCTCTAAAGCTAATGAAGAAATCTTGGATGTAGAAGTCTGTATTCATAATTTTGTTTTAGAACTTTATTCAAACACACTTTTGCAGACTACATGCTATAGAACTTTGAAGCCTTCAATTTATGAATCTAAGAATTCATTTATTGAGAGGTATTTTCACCAAGTTTTTTTATGATGGAACACAGTGAACGGATTAACAAAAAGAAATGTTCCAATGTTTTCTAGGAGACTTTTGTTATTTTGTAGTTCATTGCACTAATGTCTGCCACGACCTATGTACACAATGTGGCTGGGATTAAGTTAATTTTCTTCATATGAGCCTCTGTGATTATGAGATTTGGAGTTTTGGCTTAAACGGTGTTGGTAATTTGGCTATAGCTGAGTAGTTCTTGCAAAATGTGCTCTCACCCTACTCTGCCCTACTCCCCAGCCAAAGCCAGTTTTGTGGGGTCGGGCAAGGGGTTGGAAGGAGACACAGCTGGCACAGCTGACCCAGGTTGGCAGTCCATACCAAATGCTCAGCAACAAATGCTGGGGAAACGGCAAGAAAAATGGGTGAGTGAGCACCTGTATAGGCATTTAGAACCGGTTATTTTAATTTTAAATCTCTAAAATAATTTTTAAAATAAAATTTAGGCAAATTCTTTTACAATATATCCCCTTTCTCTTTCATTTTGAACTATAGTTTTTAAGAAATAAAAACATCAAACAGGAATCTAGAAACATTATTTGCAATTCTATGTTTTTTTCACAATCATTTTAGTCCTTATTTTTTACTTGAAATAGTGATCTTAACAGTACTCTATTTCATATTTCATATTCACTCACTTTGCATAGTTTAGAGAAAAGTTTTGAAAGTAATTCAAGGAGAAATTACTCAAATAATTATTTTATTATATATAACTGTGATGAAACATAGAGTTGAAAACCTTTTTCTTTTCTCTATCCTCCAAAATCCTCAAAACGGAGATGGGGCTAAAAAAAAAAAAAAACCTTAACAACCTAAAAGTTTTACGTGATGGTGCCAGGCTTTTTTCCTGTATGTCTGTCTTCTACAGCATCTTATAAATGGTCAGTTATGGTTCCAAGTGGATGGTAATAGCTATTAAAGGCCTCATATAAATCTATAGACCATGATTTTTGAGAAATGAATGCTCATATATTTTTTATTCCAGTTTATTTTTTTCTGAAGCAAAAAGTCATGCTCATTCACCCAGAGAGATTGTAAATTAATTATCATACTTAGAGATATGAGTTTTCTCTCAGGCCAAAACAAAAAAAAAATCTTGGATATTGGTGGAGTTATTATTCAAGGTAATTACCCTGTATTGTATTTCCTAGTTGTACACATTATTTTTGAAAGAAATGACTGAATGTTTTTCAAAGGAAATTTTTAAGATCAGGAAAGCAGAATTGCAAAACCTTATAAATTATCATCTGCAACAAAATGGAAAACCATAACTAATGCATTAGAAGAGTAAAATAAAAAGGGTAAAACTGTTTACCAATTTTTCCTATATATTGTCTGAGAGCTGAAGAAGTGCAGGATAGCCTCTGAAGCATAACATTGGAGGGGAGGAAAGCTTGATTTATTAAGCTTCCTTATAGGACAAACCTACAGGGAAAACAGTAGAGTAGGCAGTTCTAACTTACATGTAAACAGTTGAAAAATTACTTGAAGCTTCGGCTGCCAAAAATGTCTTTGGAAACATTGTATCTCCAAAGCCTTTGGCCGAAATATTCCTGTGAAGTGGACTAGAAGCTCCTGGAATTTTCTATAAAACTGTCTGCATACATGTGTGCCACTTCATTCAGCTCACAGGTGGTTTGATCCCCACCTGAGCCACAGAAACTCAGATCTGAGCCTCTCCATTGTCCCTTTTTGTGGTAAAAATGTGAACAGAAAGATAGATGTGGGGAAGTGTGGCTCAGGTAGAGTTGTTACTCCCCTCTATTATTAACCTTTACCTAGAGAATTTCAGATCACAGCAAGATAACCATCTTCAGTCTAATGCTGACCTAGAATCCCTGTGTTAATAACACAGAGACAGAGGATTGTTTCCCAGAGCTCATAATCCTATTTTTAACTGATGAATACCTACCAGGATGTTGTTATTCTAGATACAAAGGGATGGATCAAGTTCGCATTGCAATCCTTGGAAAGTCTCCTAAATATTTCTGTGGATGGTAATGCATACAGAAAGTACATACATCAAATTACACCAAAAGCAGTGTTCAGTGGAGTACCAAACCTCCAACAAATGGAAAATATTGGCACTTATAAGTAAATTGTTTCCCACAAGCAGGATTCATTCATTAAAATTATCAAATACTATCAGCATTATGAAGAGGCAGAATCAATTTGCAGGACATAATTTCTCTAGTATATCTAGCACTATATTAAGCTTAACAAGACTCACCATATATCACAGAATGGTTTGGGTTGGAAAGGGATCCTAAAGATCTTCCAATTTCTAGCCCCCTGTCATAAGAAGGGATGCCACCCATTAGATCAAGTTGCCCAGGGCTCTAGCAAATCTGGCTTTTAACAGTTCCAGGGAAGCAGGATTCTCACCATCTCTGGGAAAGCCTGTTCCAGTGTCTCACTGCCCTCACACTAAAGAACTTCCTTCTAACACCATGTCTAAATATAGCCTCTTTTAGTTTAAAACCATTCCCCTTTGTCCACAGACTTAAAAATTAGTTTCAAAAAACAGTTTGCTTTACACTGGGGATCATCATCTGGAAACAGAAGAGACAAAATGTCTGGGAAATTTGTATCAAGACTACAGGATAATGATGAGATGGAGCTGTAAAAAGAAAAATCTATTTATCCTAGGTTATATCAGAATACTTCCTGTAGTCAGAATCCCTCTTTCTACATGATAAATCTATAGGATCTTTCAGAGGTTATTTCCAGCAAATGTTTTCCAAGAGTAATTTCTGCTGCAACTATCGTCTAGGTTTCATTTAGTTTCACCAAATGGAATGTTATGCCAGCAATGTGTCCTTGCTGCAAAGGAGGCAAACAGTATCCTGTTGTGCATTTGGAGTGTCCAGCAGATCCAGGGTGGTGGGAGAGAAGCCCTGGTGAGATGCATCCGGAGTGCTGGGTCCAGGTCTGGACCACTGGGATGCTGAAGGGCCTGGAGCATCTCTCCCCTGAGGAAAGGCTGAGAGAAGGGGAGCTGTTCAGCCTGGAGAGGAGAAAGTCTCATCAGTCAATATGTGAAGGGAGGGTGCAAACAGGACAGAGACAGGCTCTTTTGAGTGGTGGACTGCAGCAAGAGGCCATGGACACAAGCTGAAACATGGAGGCTCTGTCTGAACATCAGAAAACAGATTTCTGTTACAGGGTGACTGAGCACTGGCAGTTTGCCACGGAGGTTTGGAGTCTCCACCCCTGCAGATTTTCAAAAGGCACCTGGACATGTTCCTGGCTCTAGGAAACAATGCTTGAGCTGAAGGCATGGGCCAGATAATCTCCAGAAGTTCCTTCCAACTTAATAATTACATGATTATATTAATTCCATGATCTTAAAAATGTAAACCCTTGTTCAGAGATCTTTGGTCATGTACCTTTCCTGCCTTATTTTAAACAAATGTCTCTGCCTGATTTATTTTAGAGTAGGCCTCTCCATGGCCTCAGTTTATTAACTCTTGACTGCCTAGCTTGAAATTAAAACTGTCCCTGAAAGGATTGCTCATGTTTGAAACTTTTAACTTCATTGTATATTCTTGTACTTTTACTGAGCAAACCTTTTTATAAATCTAGCTACACATAATTCAGCTGCAGGCTGTTTTCTTAATTTTATATTTCTCTGACAAAATTCACCTGATGAAGCAAAACCCATATTTTCATTGACTGAAATTCTCAAAATGTTGAGAACAAGCAACAAGCTTTCAAAGAAACATCTGTTCAGATGGAAATAAATTTTTTTTTCTACCATCAAGCACTTGCCTTTCTGCTCTGCTATTTTTTGCTGTGCTCTTTAGAGCTGATACTTTATTCATGAGAACTACAAATATGCTTTAAAGCAATTTAATATTTTGGTTTGAACTCCAGTTCCTTAAACTACTATTTCTATAACTTTCTAGCAGGCCTTACTATGTTTTCTGAACAAAACTAAAATGATGAAACATAACTCATCTGTCTGAGATGGATTTCCAGCTAATTTTGTCATGTTTCTTTACAATAAACAGTGATAGAATGATACTCTGCAATAATGTAGTTTGTAATTTCTAGGCCTATACCTATGAATGGTACTTGAAACTTAACAGTTATTCAATTTCTTCTGGTTTTTTACTTTTATGTTTTTTTAATTTTTGGAGGCGGGGAGAGTTGCCATGCTTTTCTCAAGGTTTCAAAGGCAGAGGAGTTTGATGGTATAAGGAAAACTTTTAAAGCTCTAACATAATGCCACTGTCAGAGCCTTGTTTTTTTCTCAGGTCTTTGATATAGAAAAAATGCTTGTTCCATGATACTTTGGAGACCAAAGCATTGTGGTAGTATGGGAGGGAATTAAAGTACTCTGTTGAATAAGTAGAAATACTTTTGAGCAGTTTATCTGCTTAGTTTTCCTTTCATATGAGGAAGTCATTTCAACAAGAAATTTCTTGTATGTTGATTAATTCATATTGCAGTTCTAAGGAAAAAAAAATTCTGTAAGATTTCCATTAGCCTAACTTTTTGTTTTATTTTGCACTTAGCAATAAGATTGTTTTTCCTAAGGGATTCCTGTAAAGGTACTTACCTGCTGTGTCTGGCCTCTTTACACAAGTACACTACACATTTTTTTCACACAAAATTTCCTGTTGTGATGATTTTTAGCCCAGATTCTCCTTTAGGAGAATGTCATGTTGAAATATAAATAACTTTCAATCATTTTGTTCTTCTAGTACCATTTTTGTTATAAAATGCAATCTTCACTAAAAGGATGGGTTTTTTTCCATAGGAAAATAGAGAAATTGTTCTTCTGTAAAATGTTATGCAAGTCTACTAGTTGTTTATATTTGTTATGTTTGTTTTATAAATCATGAACTACAAAAATATAGATAAAATAATTTGTCATCTATTAAGAATGGATACTGGCAAATCATGGAAACTAGAATTCTCTTTCAGTAGTTTTAGAAAATACATTTTGGTGAGATTTGGGATAGAAGACTATGAGGCTCTGTAGATAAATCTCTGTAAATTAATTTTTTAACCTTTTTTTTTTTTTTCAGTATTTATATACATAATAAAGTAGCCTTACTGTGATGAAACAAAAACAAAAACCAGAACAAAAGACCATCTATAAAGTTGAAAATGAACAGCTGAAGTGGAACATTTACAGAAACAAACAGGAAAACCTCCTCCTGGTTGCTATTTCTGCCTATTGCAACATCTAAGCCTAGCAAACATCTGTCTTTATACACTGCAATTTCACAGGTCCTAAAGAAGTGTGGTTTAGCATGTGTATATATTGTCCTCTTAAATGTGTGAGTAGCTAGGCACATGTTGTAGGCCATTTGGTTCCTTTCACTCTTGAATGGAACTGATTAGTCCAGTAATCATTTCAAAAACACAGTTGAAATGGTTCTTGCTGCTTAGAGAACAGACTTTTCTGAACTGCTTAGAGAATAGTCTTCATGAAGAAATTTAGCTTAAATACAGATGATATTACTGTATCTGGAATAGGAAAAATGGATTCAGAAGAAAAGGAAATCTCTCCTTCAAGCCAGTGAAACAGAACCATATGATCCACTGTTTATGAAATCCTTTGTGATGATGAAAATTTATTTATGGACTTAATAGCATCCTGTTCATTCCCATTTTATCCTATATTGTCCATGCATTATACAAGACATTATTTTAAATAAGTGTCAGAGTCAGAAGGGTACAGTTAGACACATTCATTCTTTTCCTTGCTCTATGAATCTAGATTCTTTTCCTTATATAGCACTGCAAATTTTTACAGGAAGAAAATAGAGAATGACTTTATCTTATTCTATTCAAAAAGCATATTTATTCTTATGGCAACTATCCAGAAAAGTACCCATTTTATGTTGGAATATTCTTCAGCAGATTCAAAAGCTTTAATCTTTATTTTTGTATAGTGCAATTTTAAAAAAGGCTGTCAATACAGAAGTGTTCTAGAAGTACTCCTGTGAAGTCTTCTGCTTCTGTGAGGAACCCATGTGTGTAGAAATGAATCTCCTTGAGACCCAGTCTTTAGTTTTCAGTTGTCTTAACATTCTTACGAATATCTTGACTTTACAGAGTCATAGTGCATACCCTAACTTGGGTTCTACTTTAAGGCCAGTCACAGCTATAGATTGATTTAGATTTTCTTCTTTCTCTCTTCCTTATGAAGAAGATATATTTTCTACTTCTGTCAGTTGTAGCTATACTATTACAAGCAGCATAAAAGCAAAATTATCAGCATTATAATACCAGTCCCTAAACACTATGTCAATAGCATTACCTTAATTAGAAATGTTAAAATAATGTTACTCCCACTTAGCTGACTTAGTATTCACACCAGGAATTGTGGTTTGTTCCAATTCTGAGATAGTTTCAATTAAAGATTGAATACAGACAAGGGTCTTTGAACATTTTTGGAACAGTTTCAAACTGATCATGTTCTTACGTATTTGGGCCTGAAGGTCTTGTTAGGTGTGCTTGACTGGAAGTTCTGTAGGATGGTTAATTTACCATTTTAGTTTTCAGGGAAGATATTAATTTACTTCTGTGTAGCACTACTCATGAACAGGTGACTGCTAAATAAGAGTGTAAAGCTAACATAAATTTGAAATTATCATACACGAAAAAAACCTGCAGCTTGGCCACTGAGCTTATGGGATTGTACCAGGAATGCAGAAGATTTGAGGGAATTGTTATGTTTTATTTCCTTTAGATTTATAGAGCCAGCATGACCCAGGGAACTTTCCTGCAGTAATTGCTCTTAAAAATCACTTCATGAAATCACTACTCTTCTGTTCAACAATTGTGGGTCAGGACCTAGTTATTTCTGGAAGTCTGATAGGCTTTGAAATACAGTTTGCAGTATGTGAATCCATGAAGTGGGAGTGAGTTACAAACTTCTGCAGTATCCCAAATTACTAGAATTTATTTTGTGAACTTAGCATGATAATTACTCACCTGTAACTGTTGAAATTCTTACTGCTGCAGAGCTTGGGTATGTGAAGCTGTGTTTAGTCTAGCTGAGATGGAGTTGATTTTCTCCACAGCACCCTCATAGCTCTGTGCTGTGCATTAGTACCTAGAAAGATGTTGGAAGCACAGCAATATTTTGGGTACTCCCGAGCAGTATTCCCACACCATCAGTCCTGTCTCCAATATTCCACCTCCCACCAGCAGAGTTTGGGGAGACATCGTTGAACCAAACTGACAAAAAGGGATATTCCACACTGTATAACATCTGGTCAGGCATAAAAGCTAAGAAAAAAGAGGAGGAAGGAAATAATTCACTATTGTGACCCTTGTCTTCTAAAGCAACTGCTATGCATACTAAACCCTGTTTCTCTGGAAGGGCTGGACATTGTTTGATGATGGGAAGTAGAGAATAAAATATTTTGATTTTTTTTCTTTGCTTTGTGCACTCAGCCTTGCTTTTGCTTTACAAAACTGTCTTTATCTTGCTCCACAAGTGTTTATTTTAATCTATTTCCTTCTTCCTTGATCAGAGTGCTAGAGCATGTGGAAGGAAACTAGCATTCAACCACGGCCAGCCCATCACAGAACCACGGACAGCAGTTATGAGATACAAGGTCATAACTTTTAGTTGAAGAATAACTAAGTAGGTAAGCTACCCACAAGCTGATGTGATGGGTTACACCTTAGAAAATGTGTTCTACAAACTTGTGAACTAGCAAGAATTCTGTAGTCTATCTTTGAATATGAAGAATAAAATACCAGGCAGGAACCAGTGTTATCAAGAAATAATAAGCTTTGCTCAACTTTTCAAGACTTGAAGACTTGTCCAGCTTTTTCTGTCTTAATCTTAGCCTGCCTGAATAAAATTAGCCTGTTTAACCAAATCATCAGTTTACTAATTATTACTAAGTTTATTAATTATCAGTTCATTAATTATTACTCAGTTTCTTAGTTTTAATTTAGGTTTATATAATTAGGTGGTGTATTTCTTCTAGAGATGATAGTAGAAAGTAATTATGCTATATAGAAGCAAATATTTATCACACTGACAGTAGTAGCTATATAAATACAGTTATCATACAACAGCAGTCTTGAACAGGTAAAGAGTGCAGTGTAAAAGGCTGAAGACATATGATATGATACTAAAAGGAAGGCACAGGATTATAAAGGAGATCCCACAGCTATAAATAATTCACCAATATAAGAAAATGTAAAATTGATTGCTGGGCAAAAGCAATTTTTGAGATCAATAAAGAAAAATTACCCAATAAATGTAAGATACTTCATATATTTGGCTATAAAGTAGAATTTCAGTCCAAAAAAAAAGCAAAGTGCAAAGGTTTTAATACTATTTTTTTATATTTTCTTCTTCTTATGTAAAAACTAAATGTTGGCCAATAATCGATATTAGTCTTAAGGTTTCAACAAAAGAATTGGCTTTGCATATGGAAGTGTGTTTCCTGTTTTTCTCAGTTCCTGCCAAACATTGCACTAAACTGATTTCAGTGGAGCTCTGTTGCTTTGTAGCAATTAGAAAAATGAGTTATGTTGTTGGAGCTCTTCCAGTGTTTTCAGCGTCAGGAGCTGATTTCCATTGTCAACAATTTATTGCATTCTTACAATACAGAATCTTGGGATCTTCTCTCTGAAAGCAGAAACAGTTATCACTGTTCAAAAGACATTTAAAGTTTTAAAACATATTACTTTATACTACTAATTCTAAGTTACTCTAACATGTAGATGGTGCAAGATAAAGCTTTTAACACTTAGCACGGTTAGGGAATGATTTTCTTTTTCTTTTACACAGATTTTTTTTTTTTTAAACTGAATAAGAAGAAACTATTTCAGAAAATACATTTATCACACAAATATATGGTGATAGATTACCTTCTATCTGTGAGCCTTTATTTTTGAGAGAAAGTGAAAACTGTGAAAGTGTATCAACTTAGCCAAATTAGTGGTTTCTGAATAAAATTCATTCAGCAGTAGATTTACATTAAATGCTGCACTTCTTCATTATATGTAAAAGTCTTGTCATTGTTCAGATTTTTAAATATTTTGAAAAGTTTAGAGGCTTTGTTTAAACTTTGCCATAACTGACAACTCAGATGAAATGGAAGAGATGAACAGTTTTCATATGCAACAGGCAGAACTGCTGAATATTGAGGATTTTTTTTCCTGAGGAGAATGGATTGGCAGCAGAATGAGAAAGGGACTTGAGGGATCTATACAATGCAGGCAGAAAAAGGACTCATGTCTATAGAATATAATGAAAATACAAAACATCTTTATTAGACCTTAAAGGCATTGCACATACTAAAATTCTTCCTAAGTTACACTCTCAATTTTCTAATATTATTCAGAATATTGCTTAATAAATGAATTTTCTTACTTGAATGACATTACATCCATTCTTTGGCAAAATTTGAAGATACAGCACCAGCCACAAGTGGCAGTATAGCCATATTAATGAATTGTGTGCTTCAAGGTAATTACTGGGAGACATTGTAAGTGAATCCAATGAAATGCCTGCTTTCTACCACTGCTGCTATGGCATAAGATCTTTTCTTGGAATGGTGTTCTATTGCACAGATGGACATTCCAGCAGTTCACTACTGGAAGCACCTGAATTTGTTGCTGAATGAGTCTCAAAGTTGCAAGTTTGTTTTGTTTGAATCCTGAATAGTGATCATAAATACTAAACACAAGGTAAATATTGGCTTATCCTTTAATTACAGAAGCAAGGTGGGTGGAAGAAGAAGCAATTAGTTATTGCCCTACTTAAATGCTGAAGTTTCTACAGCTTTATCCAGTCCCTACATGGTGTTTGATTAGCATTGCAACGTCACAGTGTTGGTTTTTGAAATACACTCTCTCTAGAGAAGATCACCTTAAGAATTGGATTGCATTGTTCTTCCACTTCGTCAGATACAAATTTTATGATCTAAAGACAGACACTGCTGGGAAGGCTCCATCAGCTTCCATTTCACTGGGCTCAGAGATCATCTAATGCCACTTTAAATCTGGAAGGAAACTAGCTCAGCTGGGAAGGGAATCCTTAGCAATCCAGCCTTATAACGAGTAATATGAATTGAATACCTACATTAATAAAAGATAGTGTACATATAAATGTTGGCTTATTGACCTGTGAAATGTTTAATACTTTCTTAGTTCTTATTTTCAGATGCAGCTTAAGTCTTTAGTAGGCTTATCAAGTTTGGTAATTTTTATTCTGGAGAGAGAAGATGCATAACAACAGTGTTCATAAAATACTTCTGAGATTGACAGAAAGTGTTGCAATGCAGTCTCTCACCTGAATGTCTTATAAGCACATCCTAAAAACGTCAAAATCTTACATTGAAGATTGGAATAGCTTCAGGCAACCTGCAGCATTTTGGGAAAAGCCATAGAGAGAAATGGAAATAGTTGCATATAATTAAAAATCACAAAATTAAATAATTAAATAGTAAACATAGTTAAATAATGAATAGATTATTTTGAATCAATTAGGTATCACAATTAAAATTTCTGTATTTATATATATATATATATATATATATATATATATATATTAGCTATAGATATAGATACAGATGATATAGATGTAAATATAGATATAGATATATAGATTTATATAATACATTAAAGTTTCTGGAAAGCCTCTTTTTCAGAGATGAAAAAAACAAACTACTACCAAAAGCCAAACAAAAAAAAACAAACCAATGCCACAACACAGTAAAAATTATAACTTTGTATTTATTTGGTGATAATGCCAAAAACAGGGTTTTCAAAGTGATGTTCCTTTTTTATTTCATCATACAGATGTGGAAATATAGACTAATATGTTTTGCTTTCTTGTATCTTGTCTTTTTCATGTTCTAAAAATACTGAAATAAGGGATCCGTTTTTGAGACATTGAATTTAAGATAATTGGGGCCTTACAAACTTGTGATAATAAGCAAAGGGGAACAAAAATGATCAAAAGATGGGAAAATCACCATCAAGTAACAAAAATAGCTTGCACATTTAGTATTTAATATCAACAAGCATGCTAATGAGATGATAAATAATTAAATTGGAGAAACTTAAGAAACCTACAACAGATAAAAAGCAATCTTACCTGGGAATAATTAGTGATGATGCTAGAGTTCCCTGCAGCAGTTCTTTATGTTTTGGGGGGGTTTTAGTACACATAGGAAGAATAAGTTTTAATTGGAGAAGAAAAGAGCAAGCATACTGGAGTAGAAACACTTATTCACATTAAATACTGCTTCATTATAATTACTTAATTAAATAAATAAATATAAAATAATTTTTAAATAATAAATTATTATGTTTTATCCAAAAAAGAATATTTGAAAAAAAATTATAATATTTACTGTTTCCTTTACTATTTACTATAATACTTATTATATTTTTTGACTGAAAAAGGGGTTAGTATTTGATAGCCAGACAGTTAATGATGCAGGTCAAATAACTTGAAGAACTTCTTTGTGGCAATATATTTTATATATATACATTTAATTTTAAGAACGGCAGCAATCTTTTTAGGTTGAAGATTCATGAGGTATTTAACAATTTAAGAATTAGTTCATTATGGACAAAACCACAGCATTCTTGTAGGGTTGTGGGAGGATAAAATAACTGTGGCAAGCTCCCTACCTGTTTTGAAGGTGACTATGATCATTTCAGTGGAGCTGGTGCATGTTGGCTGAAGGGAAAGACATAATGACTGCAGCCATTACATCCATTAGCAGTAGAAACCTTGACAAGGCATTATCCTGGACTCTAAAATTCAATTCATCATATAGCTATGGCTCAGAGCCCTCTCTAAAATTAATTGCTGGCAGGTTTAAAGGTCTAGAATGCCCAAAAATATTTTCTGTTTACATGATGCAGCCCTGTTAGCACAGTTCAGTTTCAAAAGCCTGGGGAATGGTCACTAGTCTCCTAGTACACCTGCCATTGACAAAGGAATTGTTTTATTCCTATTGATTCATAGTGCTCCCTACTGCTTTAATTCAAAGTGCATGTACACAGTATATATGTCCCATTCTATTAATTACCGTGGAAGGAATTCCTCTCATCTGTTTTTAGATACCAAAGAGTTCTTCAGCCCATATACAGTCTAAAGACAACAAACCAGGCACCCTAGAGTATAATGTGGGGATGGTCTTGATTTGCCTGTGCAGGCACACTGCTCTATGTATTATCAGCACTAGATGTGTAGAAATATTTATGCACTGCTATCTAAAATTACAGCTCAGTTTCAGCTGAAGACATAGTGTGGATCTTTTTCCACCTGAAATTGGTCCAAAATAAACAAAAAAAATAAAAAAATTATGAATTTCGGAAGCTGATTCAAGAGTACTGAAAATTTGTCTGAAATATTTTCTGGACAAGGGAGAGATTCATACATATGAATGTGTGTACTTAGACAAAAGGTTCTCTTATACATAAGAGTTTTTAAATGACAGTTAAAAGCATGAATCAGGTAATATTGATTTTTGGGGGAAAAAATATGCTTTTCACTATGTTTCAAATTTTTTTTCAATTGAAATACTTCATAATCAACTTTTGTCAATCCATTAGGGATTTATGCAAATTGTAGGTCTTATTATAAAATCAGATTTTCACAACTTCTGTGTGTTTGTTAATGTGTTTGCAAACAACCTACTTAATAGGGAAATCATAAGTATGATCCTTAATAAGCCAACAAACAAACACCTGATTATTGAAGCTGCAATGCACTGTGTTTTAGGCTTACATTTTTACATTGAGTAAATATGCAGAATTAGGGAAAAAAAACCTCATAGAGCTCTCCTTCAAATTTTCAAGGTTTTTCAGCTTGTCTTGTCTCATTCTTTTTCCTTTGGCTTATGTGCATTTTTTCTTCTTTGTCTCTCTTGCTATGAATAACATGTTTTGAGGTAAAAACTGTTAAGGAGACTGTTCCAGGGGTCAGTGTGAGTTGGTTGTGAATTCAGATCAAACGCAATGTCAATGAGATACTTCAAAACAAGAAGCCTAGAAGCTTAGAAAGGAATGGTTTTTTTTGGTTTTTTTTTATTTTATTCCCAGGTCTTCTATGACTTGCTTATTAATGTACATAATAATAAGGGGGGGAGGGGGAAGAAAAAAGTCATTGTTGTTGGTCTATTGACTAATTAAGTACTCCATAGCTGCACTTTTAGATTAGCCTTAAGAATTTGAATTCAGTCTTTGAATGGCTGGAATACATAGAACTCTGGCATGCAACCAGCCCTCTTTGTAGAGAGGCTCTTTTATGTAAAAACAGCTGCAACTTTCATTAAGTGTTTGGGCGCAGCCAAGCAAGACAGAACAGTCAAGATATAATGAAAAAGTTATTGAAATTATGATCTCCATTATAAAATAATCACCCGGGAGAATAAGTTGTCTTCTGCTTCTGTGGTGACATTCACTGCAATATCTGTATCTGAGAGCAGCAGAATTTCACTATTAAATTGAGGTTACTCATTGTTTTCACAAGTGCTTGATACTTTCTGAGAACAAAATACAAAGAGACAGGAGCCTTAACTTCAAAGTACTGGTACTTTTTGGACAACATCAGGTCTTTTCCTGGTCAAACATGAAGAAACTCTTTTGAGCTGCACAAACATTTAACACAAATACAGTAATGAATCCTCATAAAACTGAAGTTACAGTTTAAAACTTTGTTAATTACTTGCCCCAAACGATGTCCCATAAATTTGCCTGTTTCAAATATTTTCTAATGACAAGTTATTAAAAACTGAATTTTTTCTATGACTTTATTATGTTATCATAAATTCTGCCAAACAATTTTTTATTTCAACTTCATTACGTTGCATGTATATGTTCATCATTAAAAAATGTTAGAATAGCTGAATACTACATACTCCAGATGGTTCCTCCTACATAGATACTACATTCCTCCTACATAGATACTGTGGAGATTCCATGTACTGCAGAATAGTCAAAGTAAATGCCTTTTACTGCAGTGAGGAGCCCATATTCATTAAACCGAGCTGTAATAAGCAGAGTTCCTTTTAAAATTTTCATATCTTTTCTGCTTGATTATGATTGATTAAATTCACTACAGAAAATTGTAGCTCTGTTTCAGCAGAAATCAAGAAGGGAAATTTACATACTTTATTTCAGAATCCAGTTTCACTTTTGTGAAGCATCTCATGTTGCACTCCATGATCTACAAAACAAATTGCTTTCTGATATAAAAGGTGTCATCTACCTTTAACAGGCTATGTGGACATCACATTATATGTGCTATGCCATCTTTACCCTGAGTACTTCCACTGTGGTGTCATGGACTGAAATGTCTTTAGCAGTTTGCTGTACATTAAATTCAGTTCTAGAGCACTTCCTTGAGTTTAGTTTCATTTGAAAGGGAATTAAGTCTGCAGGATCCAAGGTTAATCCACAGCAAACACCAAAATTAAGTAAAGAGGAATGATATTGAAATCCTACTCAAAAGCATTTTCCAGTTCTGAATTAAAACATTCATGTGATCCTTTTATTTTGTGAGTTTTTTAGTGTAGGTTTTTATTTAAAGAGAATAAAGAAAAGAAGCACAATTTACAGAAAATGTCATCTAGGCCTCTGACTATTCTGCTATGGAGTGAAATGGTAAGATACCTACAGTTAGAGAATAGTAAAACTGACAATACCCAAACTAATAGATAATGATATAGTTGAAACAGTAGATCATTTGTAGATGAGTAAGAATATTCCTATTCATGAACTTGAGACATATTTTTGGACTTTTTTGAAGAGGTATTTTCAAAGATGACTTTTTTTCATTATGCTAAGGAATTGTGAGTGCTTTTAAAAAGTATTTCCTACTCTGTTGTCTTATTACTTTTTGCTTTGATTTTAATAATAATGTCAGCTCACATCTGGTATGGTTTCCATTGAGCATAAGTACAGAATTACAGCAATAATGTTTTCATAGTTGTTCATAGGGTGTACCAATTGGAACGGAATGGAATGGAATGGAATGGAATGGAATGGAATAGAATAGAATAGAATAGAATAGAATAGAATAGAATAGAATAGAATAGAATAGAATAGAATAGAATAGAATAGAATAGAATAGAATAGAATAGAATAGAATAGAATAGAATAGAATAGAATAGAATAGAATAGAATAGAATAGAATAGAATAGAATAGAATAGAATAGAATAGAATAGAATAGAATAGAATAGAATAGAATAGGATGCTTTTACTTTCCGCATGTATCAGGTCAGTATATTTAGTAAGAAAGGAGTTCATTTTGTTTTCATTAGGGAAAATCCTGTATAATCAAGCTGAAAGTGTCTCATGTGTCTCATGTGTCTTCACTGTAGAGTGAAAATTCCATTTAATCTCTCCATAAATTTTTCATATATATTTCCATGTGAGTTGTTATTAACTATAAAAAACTTCTATGAAAAAAAAATTAGATCTACCATTGTGACCTTGACATACTAAGAAGTCCACAGGAATTCTTTCATTGCATTCAACAGTTCTGTACTTCTGTGATATACAGGCAGGTACCCATTTGTCACATTGTTTATGATGAATTGATTGGCCATTGTAATTTTTGGACTGTATCTTGTATCTTTTTATTTGAAATTAAGATAAAAGTACCATAAACTAATGGTATGTTATAGACAATAACATTTCCCTTTGGTATGCTGTATTGAAGATTCTACATATATTACTGAAGTGCCTACTAAAGGTAGGTTACCTTTATATACTATGACAGAATCACAGAATGTTTCAGGTTGGAAGGGACCTCCAGAGGTCATCTGGTTCAACTCCTTTGCTCGAGCTGGGCCACCCAGAGCAGGTTTCTGAGGAGCATGTTGTGAGAGGCTGGGGGCATTGCTGGCTCAAGACCTTTAGGGTGGATGTGTGAGGGGAAGGGGCAGGTCAGACCTTGCTCTGGTCAGGCCATGCCCCATTCTGCACACCCCACTCCCCAGGCCTGTATCCCAGCCTGGCAATGGCCATCAGCCCACAGTGCTCCACAACTGCCTCTGGAGCCCTCACCTAGCCCCAGAGTGGCCAGATGGATGGAAGTCCCATCTGGGAGAGGGAAAGCCAAAGGATATTTAACCCATTACATGAAGCAAGCATGTGTTTTGACCTTACCTCTTCCTAGAATTTCCATCAGCTAAAACCTCCAGGACTAGGAGAAGTAGCTGTACTTGTTCTCTTCTATGCATTTTCTCTCTTTCTTCTTCTAATTCCCTCTTCTCAGAGTTTTGAGTAACATAAAATCAAATGGGCTTGGAGTTTTCCTAGTTGAAATGGGCTAAACTAGTACTTTGTGGAATGTTTTATCTTGACAGAATGCTTCTCCAAGCTTTTTTCCAAGGTTCCCTGATCTTCTGAAGTTGCCAGTAAGGCTTTTTATTGTTTTGACCTCTTGAGAATATCTTGTTGGTGTTTCTATAATGCATCTAATTCAAAGTACATGAACAGACAGAAAGCTCTTCAAGAGACTCATAAGCAAGTTTTTGGGTTCTTACATGCATCTAGACAGCTTTTGCATTTCTTCAAGAACAGCTTGTACTTTTGCTTACCTTCTTGAACATGAAAGAATAATTTTTTTATGTCCAGGTAGAACGTCCTGTATCTCATGTTTTAACCATTACCTCCTGTACTGTCACTGGATATGACTATCCCTGTATTCCTGTGGTGGGTCTGGCTGGGATGGAGCTAGATTTTGTCATGGCAGCCTATAGGGTGCTGGCTTTTGCATTTGTGGCTAAACCAGCCTTGATAACAATGTTTTGTCTGTTGTTGAATACTTAAATGGACAGCATCAAGACTTCTCACTTCAGCATCTCTCCAACCTCTCCTTCCCACAAAAGCTACTAGGCTGGGGATGGGTAAAGAGGCTGGGAGGGGACATAGATCAAAGTGGGATTCCACATACTATGTAATAGCCTACAACATAATCATAAAGGTTGAAGGGAAAAGAGGAGGATACAGAGATTTTTGTGGTTATGTTTTTTGTCCTCCCAAGAAACTGCTACTCATGTAGAAATCTTTCTTTCATAACAAGAGGATGAGCATCTTGGTGTCGATGGAAAATAGTGAATAAAATTCATTTTTATATTTGTTTCTATGTGTAATTTTTTTTCCTCCTTTTAAATTGTCTTCATCTCAATGTCTTCATCTATTCCATCTTATTTTCTTCCTTTGTCTCATTAAAAAGGGGTAGCAAGAGAGCAGCTGGTTGAGGTTCTTATAGCCAAGCACCCACCACAATCTACTTCCTCCCTTCTGACATTTGTATACATTGATATGGTCCCCTCGAGCCTTTTCTTCAGGCTGAATTAAAGAAATTAAACCAGCAATTTCTTGTGGGCTAAGATTAAACAATATTAAACTTTCAGAAAGGATAAGCAAAGGCTCTGACCTCAAGGACTTTCTCCTTGAGCAAAATGAAATTGACTTTCTCTTGTGCAGGAGAACTTCTTTTGTTTACATATTATTTTCTATACACACAATTCTTCTGTGCCTTCCCAAGAACAGCACCTGTGTGACAATATCTAGAATTACTGTGTATTGCAGCAGTTTTTTTCCAGGCAATATTCAGGAGTGTTATATTTTCCTTGAGAAATATTTGCTTTCTCAGGGCATTGAAATGGAAATCTAGTCAGAAAAACATCTTTAAAGCAATCTTCAGGAAACATTGGCAGAGAACACATGCCCCCTGTTCTTGTGTTAGGTGTGTAAGAAACAGGTTTAAATTAAATAAACTGAACTGGAGAGGAAGGCACATTTCAGGAAAAGGTCTTGATTCCTGAACTAGTAATTTTACTTGTTTGCTTTCAGCTTCTATTTTAAGATGACGTAGGTTACCTGCTGAGATTGTAAGCTGGAGTGATCAAAAGGAAGTAGGCTACTACTTAAAATAAATTCTTAATACTTGACACTTTAAGTCAAATCAGAAAATTGTATCTGTCTAAATGTTAGATTAATTTAGTAACTGCATATAACTGAACTTCAGATTCAAAATTTTAAAATTGCTTGAAAGTTATAGTAGACAAAAAATAAATTGTGAACATTGACAGGGGCCAGGGAACTGTGTGTGTTAATGTTCAAAACAGAATTTCTGATTTCTCAAGCAGAAACTTGCTTGCTAGCTACAATTGGTTTAGGCTGGCTGTACATTTTGGGTAAAATGTGAGCTAAGGAAATAAGTCCTTAATCCTTCAAATAACAAAAAATTGAGAGAGAATTGTCAATTAGAAGGCTGTTTATAGGTTCTGCAGATATACTTTTTAGACAAAGACAACACTGATCTTAAAGTCCTGGAAAGGAGGCGAATATCTCTGTTCAAGAGAGGAGTCTGGGAAGTGGCAGAGCTGCACAATCAAGGATATTTGTCTGGATATGTCCTGGAGCTTAACTAGTAACACCTGGGACTAGTAAATGCAAACAGGTGCCACGGCAGAAGCTAACATGACTTTTTGCCTGACTGAAAACTGTCTCTTCACTTGGGGAGGAGAAGGCTAGATCTAAGGAATGTAAGTCTAGATCCCATCTCGGGAGGTGAACAGCCAAGTAGAATAGCCTAGTTTCAGAATGTACTCTCTTATAGATTCTGTACCCATATCTACTATAGTTTTTTTTTACTTTGTCCCAGCCGTGACAAGTAGCTCTGTTTTAAAAAGAAGGAAGGTTTAAAGAAAAAAAAAGGCTAAGCCACATATCATGGATCTTCTTTAACAATAATATCAAAGCTAGACTTTGATGTATGAGTGGCTCCTCCTTACACATTCTTTTCTAAGACAGACACTTCTATTGAATTGTCAGAGAAAAAAAATTTTTTGTACTGAGTTTTAAGGACTAAACCTAACAAAGTGACTGTGAACCTGACTCTTGGCTGGCCTGGTTACATCTAGGGCTTTCTGAAACCATTATAATTGTATCACATTCATATTCTGCAATAATATTAATAAAAAATTTCATAGATTTAAGATAGTGGCATTCCAGTTGTTTAGGTGACTGATTAAAGCTTTTTGTTAGGGAAATGTTTTTTTTTAGTAATTGTGTTCATCAACCTGTTACAGTTAAGCTTTCAAATTAAGATGTTCCAAAGTTGCTGTTGATGACCCTGTTGCCCAAAAGAATTCTAGACTATTCATTACATACAACAATATGACTTAACAAAGGAAAGATTTACTAGATGTTTATCTTTGTGAACAGAATATTCCTATTTATTTATTTCTCTTCTTTAATAACTACTTCTCCAAAGCAGTATTTCCAATTGATGATTTTACAAAATTTACTTCATGTTGTATTTTTTGAGAAATCATAACTGAATTTAGCCTGATATCTGACTCAGATAGAACAAATAGGCAATACTTTACTTCAGTCTTAGTACAGTTTTTGCAATCATAAATTGTCTATTAATATCAAATAGTCTTGCCAAAAGGACTCGTACAAATTCTTAGGAGGGAAAGTATAAAGGAAATAAAAGAAGACAACCAGGGCTGGAAGGAAAGAGGCACTCTCTAAAATTGCTGACTAAAAGCACTTTGTGAGGGAAAGAGCCAGAATTATGCTCTAAAACAAACAAAGAGAAAATATAGCGGAACAGTTCAAAGCAAAACGCTCTGAAAGAATTTACTGCCTTGTGGCTAGAGGTGACATTGAAAGTAACATGGACACAAGTTGATTAAGCTGCTGTCAACATATTTGGCCCCAGGAATCAGTTACTATTGATTTACAGCTTACAGTAAAGGAAAAATGCAGAAACTTACAAAAAGAGCTGTATTCAGTAAATTCGATTAGCATATTCACTGTAAAGAATGAAAAAAACAAGTTGGAATTAGTCTAAAGAAAAATTCACATCAAAAACTCCATTAGAACCAAAAGTTCCTTTTGTCTTGCAAGTCCGTGAGAAAAATGAAAGCACAACAGATATTTTTTATTATCTTTTGCTTTCTGCACCCTTAAAATAGTAGACTTTTTAAACACAGTATTTAGTATATTAAATCAGTGCTTTTCTATAAATAAAATATTACTGTTTCATTCATGAAACATTCACAGCATGTTTTTTTAGGCATTCTGAAATGCATAACATGACCCCCCTTCCTTGATTGGCTTCTCAGTTGTTTAGACCCAAATATGAGCAGAAGCCAGTCTGACCTGAAGAACATGTTGTACCTGTCACATGGGGAACTATAGCTGCCAGGAGAATTGTCAAAGACTATCATAAAGCACCTTGCAAAAAAGAGATACAGATAGTGCTACTGTAGAAAAGGAAATACAGGAGTTGATAGCAGCCGCAGGTCATGTAATTGGGCTATCAACTAAAATGAAATTAAAGTACAGACAGCCTAATTTATAATACCAAGACTTGATAAACTGATGCTTTAGTCAAATTCAACTAGGCAAATTCTATAGATAATCTCAGGGAAAGAAAAAAAAAGCTTTTTTCCTCACACGATAGTACATGGAAAAACACTTTCACTAAAGGTATCACCCAGTCAAGCACACCACAAAGATGCAACCCTATCTGTTGTTCATATTTGTGTATCTAATTTTTCTAACAGCTACAGATAGGAGTACATTTTCTTCTTTCTTATAGTTTTTGTTAGTTAGATGTTTGATCTACAAATTATATGGTGAATCATTCCATAAGACTTTTATTATTTTTATTAATTTTTTTTCTTTTTCAAAGGAGCGGTAATAAAAACAGTTTTGATGTTGAATGTGTGTTGTGTTTCTTGATTGCTTAATGCAGTTTTTAATTTATAATTTTGTTTCATTTTTTTTCCAGCCCAACACATGCAGAAGGAAAAGAAGGAAATGTAGTAGTCTGTTCTTTTCTTGAAAATTGAAAATGTACCTGAAGCAGCAGAATCTGCTCAAATGAGAAGTTGTAACAGACAGGGGCTTGGAACATTGGCCAGATATTTTTAACGTTTAAGACAGTCAAACTCAAGCTAGATACCATGAGCTATATTAATAAGGTGCCCAGGAGAATGGATAGTCTATCATGCAAAAGAGTAAAAATACTCATTTCATGAAGCTAATAAATAATGTGTGAAAGAGGATATGGTAGCCACTCTGGGATAAATGAGGAACAATATGCTCTTATTAAGCTTCAGAATAGTACTGTGGCAGCACTGCCTTATAAGATAAATAGTCCTTCCTGAAGTTTATCAGCCTACCCTTCACCTAGTATGACATGTCAGATAAGAATAAACGAGTGTCTCTGGGGAGAGGTAGTGAGCATATGAGATAGGGAGGTGGTTCCAAGCATCAGAATTGTAGTGGCACTATCTTGGACCACACTGCTCTCCCAGTTACTAAAGCTGAGCTGCTTTGATAAATATAGCCTCCTAGAGAAGTGAAAGTGCTACATAACTCAATCATTTTACTATGCTCTGGAGATTTTAGGTAGTGTGAACTGAGGAGATTTTAGGTAGTGTGAATCATGTGATCGCATCCACATATGCAATCCTACTCCACATAACCAGCTGTCTGAAGTAACAAGTTGCTTTAACAGATTTACTAAATAACATGGTTACAAGTTTAGCAATCTGCTTGTTTGTTCTTGCAGTCTTGGTTCTCACTATTTGCTGAAAAGTTTTTACTTCAGAAACTCGCAGCTGTAGGAATGATTATTCTCTTTCTGCAAACTCAGTGAATAGTTTCTGCTGATCTTTGTAACTCTACAGAAATGTAACAGAACTTTGCATCCACCATGCAAGTTTTATGTACAGACATTTTATTTTGGGGAATGTTAAAGCAACTTGATCTCACTCATATTAACAGAAAACAATTAACTCAATGAAACGCAAGCATATAAGAAGAAATTCAACCTAATACTAGAGGTCAGAAAATAGTTTCTATTTGTGTTCTCACCTCTGTGAATAAGAACTGTCAAAAAGCAGGAAAATTATCTCAGGGAAGTATTTCTGCATCATAAATTTTCACATTGCACTGCCCTGTTCAAAAACATGTTCATAGTTCATATGTGTCACTTCTGAAGGCACAATGGCACATAGAACTATAAAGCTAAAACAACCATGGGGCACCTAGACACTGGAGGGTAAAGCAAAATAATTAACTTATCAACCAATAGTAATCATATATTTTGTTCCCCATGAGGATTAACAAATAGATTTTTTTTTCTTTTTTTGGCAAAAGCAAATGTATATTTTAAACAAAAAGGGAAACCAGAAAACTACTGAAAATAAGAAATTGCTTCCAGGTTAGTGTAAAGGATTTTTCTTAATTTCCCTTTTAGTGTTCACTAGAGACAGATGCCATCTCCACTGAAATCTGAATGCATACGTCTAAATTTGTTGTTTTCTATGATTCTATGTTGATTTCTATGATTCTATGATTGCAAAGGCAGAGAGAGGTAGATGGAGTTCTGCTCTTTGTTTCTCTGTAAAAACTAATATTCCTATGCAAACTCATATCAATTTCTTATTTTAAGAAAGAGGTAATTTATTCAAATAAAACCCATTTTATCAAATCACAAATAGTTATCAAAGACTGACTCTTTTTTGGTAAGTGATGCAGAATGACCTCTTTGCTTTTTGACATATAGCTACATTTGCTTAATAGATCTAACTTATCAAAGAACCAGTCTGTGTTATATGATTGCTATAGTTATTATTTTCTTATCAACTACCAATATGGTTTTCTGTAGGTAAGTTTTGGTTATGGAGGCTGTTGACAAAAATTTTGTAACATGTTTGGCTTAGTAACTATCCTGGTAAAATGCTATTATTTCATTGGAATCTTTTACAGAGAGATATTTCCTAAATTATTTTGGTTTGTCTGCTTCTAATTTATATGTCAATACGAGTTAGGTTACGCCTTGAGACTGGGTTTGTTCTAAGACAGATCACTAAAAGCCAGTTGGTGGGATTTTCTGGAAATTATGAGATTGTTTGGACAAGAAGTGTGAAACTAAGGACATCCTACTATTTTCTTCACATTTACCCTGGATTTTTTTCATAGTTGGTCATACTCATTTTGAGCTATTTTATACTCAACACTAAAACAAAATAAAAGGCCAGTTTACTATTCCAAGCAGTTCAATGTGTAAAATAAGCTTTAAAATTTATTAGAAAGTACATCAAACATTCACAGAGATTAATAAACCATGTAATCAGAATATATGATGTATTAAAGAATGCAATTTCTTGTGAGAAGGCATAGATGAAAGTTGTGTATTGGACTCATTAGATTTGGTACATCTTGGCAGATGGTGTTTTGCTAGTGATAACGACAGCACTGACTTTAACAATAAATTTCTTATATAATATTTTGAATGTAAATTTGCACAGTAGTTTGTACAGGTAGTGGCAGAGCATGTTAGATATACATATATATGTATATTAGTTTTCTATTACTATAACAAAGCTAAACTAAAGTTCAATGGAAGCTTTTACCATTGCCTTCAGAGACTCTGGACAACCCTAAGTGAGATGTTAAAAGTAGTCAAAGGAAGAAAAATATATTTAATGCAATGTCATGATCATTTTAACGAATATTGGTAAAATAAAGCAACAAATTATGGTGAAATTCAATGGGCAAGTAAAACTAAAATGTAGAAAACATTTAGAACAGGTATTAACTCTACAGAGGCAACTCAAGTAATAAATGTAGAGGCAGAGAGGGAATGTATCACTATGAAGAGGAATTTTGAAAGACAGGCATTGAAAGTGTCAGGTTTTTTAATTTCTGATGATCTATGACACGGTGCAGAAAGACTGCAGAAAATAATATATTATACTCCTCGGTGATCAGGAAGGCAGTGAGACTTTCAAATACCATTACTGATTATTGTCATAATGCTTAAAGCCTGCAAGTCTGTACTTTTCATTGTACCCATATCATGGCTAGGGCAAATATAAGCAAGAAGGGTACCAGATTTCTGTAGTTTGAACCTGATTACTGAATCAAACATATCCTTCATGCCAAAAGAGTGCTTACTTCAAAATTAGTGCACTGCTGTTTAGACTTGCCTACATTGTGTCATTATATGAAAGTCTGCCTTACTACTTGCTGGTGTCAGAAAATAGCTCAGTATTTATGAAGGAGTCGAGTACTTAGCATAAGAATGAATCAATTCTTTCCATCATCAAAGATAATCACAGAACGATTAGCAGATTTTGTTGACTATGTTATAATAAAATTATTAAACATATATTTTGTTACAAGTTGAATACGTAATATATATATATAATTTCAGCAATAATTAAGTTAAAGGAAAAAAACAAAATATCTATATGATAAGTTTTCTTGCTGGTTTTGTACAATAAAACCTTAAATAGCTTTGCCCTTAAATAGACCTGACTCAGTAATGTCCTTGTTTATATCTGCAGATCTAATCAGAAGGTACATATTTAATAAAATATTACAGTGATATGTTATTTACAAAGGGAGGCAACCAGTAGTATCAGTACGTGGCTAGGTATCTCCTATCCAACATGAAAAAACAAACCAAAAAACCAAAAAAATCAAAAACAGCAACAACAAAACTAGTTCAAACAAGGTTACCCAGCCCACCCACAGAGCAATATATGTTCATAGTTCTGATAGATCAAGATATTTCAGGATAAAAACCATGGAGTCCATCTTGACATCTTAGAAATCCAGTAACATAAAACTTGGTGATGCATTAATGATCTTGATGGGTCATGATACTGTTTCTCCTTTATGTGGTAATTTTATTTTTACATGCAACATTTTTTATAAACTGTAGTAGATCTATAAGAGAGAAGAGGTTTCAACTGAAGCATTATTCTGTTCAATCAGTTCATCCTAATGCTCTAAGGATCCTCCTGTGCAATTACAGAATCACAGAACCACTACATACATCTTCCATTGATACAACTGTAGACAGAAAAAATCCCTAAATGTGTAACTTTCACATTCATCTCATAGAACTGTAATGATGTAGAACGTACCTCAGATAATCCTCAGGCTTGTGATAGTATTTTCTCCACAGTTTTGATATTTTCTAAAAATCTACCAAAAAGTAGTTAAAAACAAAGCAAAATAAAGTCTTTTGTACTTGGTATTTCTTAGCCCATATAGATTTTTGTTGTTTTTCTTTCAAAGATTATTCATTTCTCTTCATTTAAGGTTCTAGCTGTGTTGATTATCTATTTTAAGCTAAAAGGTTCTTAATTCTTATTTAACCATAGTGAAAAAAAATTATATTTTAGAAGTAATTAAGGAAAATAATAATCTCTTTGGGGCACATTCACGGCTCCATAGTAATTAATTTTAAAGGCTAACATTGTATCATCATCTTGATCTATTGACAGGACTGAAAACAAAGAGCCACAGTTACAACACATTCAAAGAGCAATTTTTTGGGTGACAGCCTTACTTATTTGTTTTCAATGCATCATGGGGGATATCTTCACACTTAGCAAAGCAAGTAATAAGATAAAATGCTTATTGATTGAAGTTATATATTATGGTTCATATTTTTATATTTATTTCTCTGGAAAATGTAAATATTTTATAAAACCTGGGCAAAAATATAGTTTATGGTACCTAACTGTTCTGTGAAAGATTATTAGAATAATCAAAATGGGAATGAAACCACATACCTTCTGCTCAAACTAAAGAAGAAGGTTATTAGAAAAAATCTGAGAATTTGGAAAAAACTCTAGTTTACATATAACCTTTTTTGTCTTATCACTAGCAAGAGCAATTTATAAATGGAGGTTCAAAAATAACTTTACTAGTATTGGTTTTGAAATATGTGTTTCTGCATAAGAAGAATGCTGTTCAATGCTGTTAGATGCTGTCCATTGTCTCATCTTGGAAAACTGCTTGTACCATAAATGTACATTTACTTCTGGAGTGGGTTCATAGAACAAATTATAGCATCATTCCCAGAATTTATTATTGAAGATTTGTTTGCCCGTGTTGAAAACAGATATACGAATGAAAAGGCAGAATAGTCTTAACAAGGAAAGTGACATATAACATACCCAGCACAGTGGACTAGGAAATCTCAGTGTATTTATATGTCATATGATCACAATTCTGTTTTTCAGTGGACTTTTCCTAATGGTGAACATTCTTCTCCTCTCCTATCCCTTTGCACAGAAAACTGTTCTCCTGCAGTGCCTGAGATGAGAACCAAAGTTTATAATCTGAAGGAGGAGTAGAGCAATTTTTAACTTGCAGATCATCCATAAGTTGTACTTTTTGTAAGTTATTCTTTTCACTGATAGCAAATGCAATTTAGTCTGTCTGGAGCTTTTACTTTTCTCAAAACTTGTATTAAATATTAAACTAATACAGCCATATAGCAACTGTAAATGATTAAAACTACTATAGTAATTCAAACATCTTATCTTTTCCAACTGAATAAAATCCTAACTCTAAAGACTGCTATGAATCATGATGTATTAGCATTTCAAAACAACAATAATGACAGCAGTGAAAAATATTTCACAATTCACTTTTTTTGTAAAACAGATATGGCTTTAATCTTTATTATAATGTCACCTACTGCTGCCAATATGCCTAAAAATCTTTCACAGTTTCCCATATCCTCAAAAACTTTTATTCTTATGTGTATCACTTGTGAACGTCATTCCCAGCTTCACAGGGACGTGACATCCAGTGCAAAGCAGAAGGCATTTTCTTAGCCTGTTTACTAAAGAATTTTATTTAATAAATAAATAAATATTATTTTTTTAATAACTTTCTGAACTAATTGGTCAATTTCAACTAATACCAAATAAAATTGAAACTAAAGATGTTAGAAAATGACTACTTACCTATGAAGAACCAAGATCAGCATCCCTGAAAGAGAGAGGGCAGAAATCTGTCTGCATACTTTTTAGGATCAGCTGTCTGTCCAAAGGCAGACACATCTCATCATATGATTATCTTGAATTTCACTGCAGACTATCATTGATGCAGCTGTTTCTTGCCCAGGATGAATATTCCTGAAATATGGAAAGTCATGTGGAAGAGGAGGGAAAAGGCTTTGACAGAACAGCTGGCTAGGTGAGAAAATACATGAAGTCATAGGTACTACTTTCCTCATTCAAAAACAGTTTGGTTTTCTCTTCTGCTTTATTTTAATCATTTTAATTTGGAGTAGAATAAAGGAAAAGATTCATATCAAGGAATTCCTTTGTTTGAATGTTTTTTTATCCTGAAAACAAAACAAAAACCCTCTTGAAGATAACATGTAGTGTGTAACTACATGAAAAAAAAAAAAAAACATAAAAAGTTCAATCATTAAATGTGAATTTGACACTTTTGAAAGAGATGAAGGATCAAGCTCCTCAAATACCTAGATTCAGTAAAATTATTGCCAGGTTTTCTAGAAATACATGGGTATTCTTTTAGCCAGAACATTCTGAAACAGCTGCATAGTGTCATACACTCAGATTCCTGTTCTCTGTATTAACCAGGGTAAATCATGCTTGTACACACTTATCACCAGTTAGTGCCAGTTAGATTGGCGAGTTATATTCTTTTAGCAATACATGTACTGTTAATACCCAGAGTTTAGCCAGGATAATCTCTGATTGAATGGTAATTAAAGATTTATCCATGAAGTTGTCTTTAAAATATTTGATACTTTGTATGTGAACTCAAATGAAGTGCATGGGTTTGTTGCTGAAATGTAAAGTTTAGCTGTGTGGAAAAAAAATGTTGCTCTCAAGCACCATTTTATCTTTGGTAAATCTTAGAATTTCAACCTGTTAGAAGCTCAGTTAGTGAGATAAAGACCTACTTGTTCCCCTCAACTCTCAATCAAAAAAATTCTACCTAAATTTTACTTTAGGCATTGCAGTGTGTTTCCGATATCCATCATTTTTTGCACGTATACAGATGAACAGACATCCTTAGAACTGTTTTGAGTTCACGTATGGTCACAATGCATAAATGAAATAACTTCTCATCTAAAGCTGATAAATATTCTCTAGCAATTTTGCAATTTTAACCCATTAGAAAATTCTGTTGAGGTAGAGGAACGTGCTGCATTCAATCCTTACTCAAAGCAATTAACCCTGTATAGAAACAACTGAAACTATCTTGAACTGTGCTTCCTTTCAGCAAAGAGAGGATTAATCTTAGGACAATTAATTGTTCTTATCATATCTCAAAGGCTGAAAAGTTTTCACCACTTTTTCATAAAGTAGTTTTCAAAAAGATTCAAAAAAGTTTTCTCCTTTTATTTTCCCTTGCAGGGTAATGAAAGAGAGTAATGGTTGTTTATAAAATAATGAATTTTCAGTAATTAAAAAAAAGAGATATCAACTACTTAGCAAAATCCTTTCTTATTGTTCAGTTAGATCAACTGCAAAAATAGCTACCAATTTCATAAGAAGAAAAATAATCGAGAGGAAGATGGATGTAGAATGATAAAGGAATAGAATAAAGATTCAGCCAGCATAGATATAGATCACTAGATTAATTTCAGAATCTTTTCATGGTCTCCTGCATCTAATAAGAAATATGGTATGTAGAATTAAATCCTAATACAAACTTAAACAAATTTCTGATAAAATAAAATTCAATTACAGACTATGAATACATGCCTCATTTTATACTTCAGTGTTAACCATTGAGTTAATGAAGGCACAGCATTATGCTTCTCATTATTTATATTATGAAAATATATATCTGGACCATAACTAGTATTTACACAAACACAGTCCTATTTTCCAGTGGAATCAATTGCTTAGTGAATCATGGAACAAGACTTACTCATCTTTTAACATGCAACAGGAAGATGCATTTGCTTTCCAACTCTGACATACAATGAAAATTCATTGTACCAAACAACTTTTCTTGGATTTATTTAGCAAGAACCATTTATTTTTGTCTTAAAATACATCTCAATTGCAAGTATATGAACTTAACTAGGACTAAAGGACACCTGGAACACAACCAAGGATGGTTGTTTGTACATCTAACCCAGGGATGACTTGGATGTGCAAACGTAGAATAAAGACACTCTGGATTCCGAGATGCAGCTCCACCAAAAGGATTTCCTCTTCTCATCCATTCCTACTGACATCTTGCTACTAAAATGCAAAGCAGATGGTCCTATTTGATAGTTTTATATTTGCAGAATGCAACCTTCTATCATATAAAGTGTTCTAATGCTTGCTAAGGTGAGTTTTCAGGATTTTTAAAAGAAAATTGTCCATCATAATAATATAAGAGTCAGTGAGCCCAGGATCAGATACATTGCTTAAAGGAACTAATTAATTAAGCAAGGTTGAATAGAACAGCATGAAACAGAAGAAATATAAAGTACCTTTTTTCCTCCCTGTTTCTGCACTGTGGTGACTAATGTTTATTAAGTCCCCATAGTGAGATGCTGAGAGATTTTTCCCAAGATCTCATGCTGTTTTAAAAGGAAACAATGGTTTGTGGTAAAATCAACTCATGCTGAGCTACATTAACTGCACCGTGTTATCAGCTGATAATGGTGTTATTAACACATTACCCACTGTGTATATTTGTGAATTAGGATATTTCCTTCTTAATGGAATTGAGCCATTTTCTTTGAAATGGCAAGTATTAAGCATTTTGACACCATTTTGGAGAGGTTGAGAATGCAGCCCCATTTATTGGGTGGATTTTTTTTTTCCTTTTTTTTGGTGAATCTTTGCCCTTTAAACTTCAGGAAGTATGTTTACTTTTACTCCACTGTCTTGCTTTGAGATTTCATTGAGATTATTAAAAGGGCATAGTTTTTACAATGAAAGAAAAATATAAAAATATGTTATGTTGGAGAATACACTATAAATTCTGAACATTTCAAAAGGTCATCACTAATACAACAGTAAGTAATGACTCTTACATTGCATTGTGGAAAAGCTGTTGCTCAAGTATAGTAATTGGATTTTTTCCTAGTTAGGTAATACAGGCCAAACCTGGAGTGTAGTAGAAAGTCAAGTTTCTTGCCCATTAGAGGAGAGTTGGAGGTAAACACATTTCCTGTAAATTCAACATAAGCAGTAAGTCTACTAACTACAAATTTGCTGCACACAACCAAATAAAACAAAATGTACTCTCCCTAGAAAGAATGAGTCAAAATATCTTGCTGTCATATTCATGTTTATTTGCTTCCTTCTGAACCTAAGACCATGACATGAATAATGATGTAATCATTATATAAATACAGGGAAGCAAATGGCAGGACAATTATGTGATTAAAAATTACCTTTATTTGTACTTTCCCGTGTAAGGAAAATGTACATACTGCTCAATTTGTAGACATTGGCAAAAAGAAAGCACTACTTTTCACTATAATAATTTCATGAACTTGCAATAGGAGGCAAACTAAAGCATTTTCTAATATTTGACAGGAAAAAAATCCAAGGATTATTATTCCAGATTAGGGAACCCTGACAGAAAAATATTTCTTCTATGTTTCATGAGATAATGAAATTAGATCTCTGTTTATTCGCAGATTCATATTTTTTTCTTGAAAATATTTCCAGATGAAAGCAATTAAATAGCCTTACTGAAATAGATAAAGGTTCATCTTGCTAGAAGCTGTAAATTTTAAGGGTATTCAAAAAGTTACAGTCTCTTAATTTCGTTATGCAAAGAGGGTAAAGACTCAAAATCACACAATAAAATGTGTTGATATAAAGCAGCATTATGTAATCTGTGCCACAACATAGAAGTTCTTCACATTTCAGTAACATAAACATACAACCATAAACTAAAAATGTCTCAAATATGTAACTTAATCATTGTCTTGTAAAGGTTTTGTTAATTTGTAATAACCGATATTAAGAAAATATTAAATTATCTTTCAAGTTCTGTTATGCATATTCTTCAACTTCTTGGGTTCATCCTTTCTGGCTAAGCTCCTAATTTGTTTCATGGATGTAATAATTTTTCATTTGTCAGACCCATCTGTATTTATATTTACTTTTTAATTGAGGCTTCTGCTTTCTATATACTTGGATAGTAACAACTATCAGTTGCAACTCATCTCTACATAAGTTTCTACATGATTCTGAAAGAAAAATAAATCATGAGAGAATATAATTTCCACTGCAGACAATTATATCTAAAGGCTTAAGTTTACCTGGAAGCTCTAGATGTCCTTGGATCTCCTGGACCACTGAAATAGAGATATGAAAACACTCTTTATACATTTGAGAAAATTTCAGCTGAAGTATTTCAGCCCTCCTGAAATATTGATACTAAATCTGACCAAGGGAGAAAAGATATTGTTTTAAATAGATTCTTTTCTGGTTTCTTCTTGTTTGGTTTTCCTCTTCATAATCAAAATAAACCAAGGGATATTTTATGCAGATAATATAAATACTTTAGAATTTGCAACTCAAAATTTAGGTTAGCATCAGTTAGATTGTACAAAGTTGTTATACCTGTGAGAGGCTGTGCATCTGTAAGAGTTTGAAGAAGCAAAGTAATAATTCAGCAACTATTTCAGAGTGGGCTGACATCCCTCTCAGGTGTCCACCCATTTAAGCTCTTGGAAAAAGTGTTACCTTTCCTCTTTGCTCCACACCATTTTGCTAAATGGATTTAAATAGCATCTGTAGACACTGCTCTTATGACCATTCTTAGAGCTCATAGACACTGAATACTACACAAAATGAACTTTCAGTTAATGCTAAAAGTTGGGTAGATAATTCAGAGATGGAATTAGAGTTAGGAAAATAGCCCAAAATAAGAGACTATCAAGGCTGACATTAATAAAAATATCTGATGACATCAATCAAAAATAGTTGAACTCAAGTGACAATGATTTCACTAAATAGATGTGACTTCACAGCCTACCTTTGTTCATTCATAGATTTTGGTAATCAGGAAAAAAAAAAGTTATTTTTCATGCTAACAAATAAATGAGGGCCAAAGTAGCAGAAGTGCAATGCTGGGAGTTTGCTGTATATCTCTTACCCTATACAGTTTATTCTTGGAATGTTTTGTGTGAAAATCCATTGCCCGCTCAGGAAAGGTGGAACAGGAGTTGCAGGAAAATTTTTATTGCCATCCCTCTTTGCTTTTGTGTTTTCCTCTCCCTGTTTTCTCTACTCATAGCTGGCAGTGAACTGGAATGATAAGACAGTATTTTGTGCAAAACTATGCAATAACATTTTTAAAAAGTAGACTAGAAATTCTTTTGTTATAAAATATTTATTTCTAAATACATTTATTTGCAATAAAGCAAAGAGCAGGAAAAACATATTTAGTTTGCAATTGAAACAATATAGTATTGTTTCCTAAATGTATGATGCTAGTTAATTTCACTGCTACATTTCCTTATTAATTTATGCAGCTCATTAAGTTTAACTGGCATCTACAGAAAAAAATGATCTTGCAGTTTGATTTGCAGCAGGGGGAGATGTACTCATAATGAATATGTTAGTTGTGCTTTCCCCACATATTTTTAGCTAGGAAAACTGTATTTCTAGAGGGGTGTCCTCTGAACAACAGCAACAAAAACTTTCTCTTTGCATTTTTATTAAAATAAAAAAAAAGTGAGATGATTCAGAAACAATTAAATTTTTTTAAATTTTAAGAACTGAATAGCTTATTTCTAGATACAAGTTCTGCAATTGTAAAGCTCTTCTGAAATGGAAAATAAATGTAATTGTTTTCATTACTATGATGCATACAAAATTTGGAGTTGAGGATTAATAGGAAGAAAGGGGATCCAGCTGAGTAAGAAGGCCAAGTGACTAAGTATGGGGACTAAGAATTCCTCATATCAGCTAAGGAGAAACAACAACCAATGTGGAACTGCTAAAGTCAAAGTATGTATTTAAAGAGATTGCTGTAGATGAAAACGGTCATTTCAGCTCAGTTTCTTTCTTACCATACATTTTTCTTAAAATCACCTGAAAATTTATTGCTAAGGATTACCCGTGTCTGTGTATATATTTCAGTATGACTGCTAACAATGAGACCATGAGGGGGAAGCATGTCATGCAGTAACAAGTGACATGATTATTTTAACTGTATTCTTCATAATTGTATTATGAATAGTCAAATATACCTTTGTTTTGCTAAAGCCTTTATGAGTATATAATCAAGGTAACAGTAGTTCAGTCAAGAAATGTGTGTAGTAGTGGCAGAAATCTGGCAAAATGAGCATTCTTTTGAGATTTAGAAACCAGAGCAAATAATTCTTGTGTGAGAGCTTCTCCAGAACTATTGTGAAAGATGACACCTATAAAGTTGAAAAGAGTAAGTATTGGCAAAGCTAATATGCAACCTCTATATCATTATCTTCTTTGTAGCTAAAAGGAAAAAACTAACAGTAATTTAGGATAAGATTTCTTTTTAAATGAATATTCAAGTTTTTTGCTTTAGACATGAAAAAATCAGGAATAAGACAGTAGAAGAGTGTGCCTTAGGTAAGTCAGGTGGAACTAGGTTTAGTTAAAAGTCTGAGACGTTATTTTATTAAATGTAAATATGTTTTGTCAGTATCAGACATTTGATGAGAAGCAGTCTCATGTCAACAAGTGTTACTCCTGAAAACCTCTGAACAGCTGGTGCTTGAATGAAATAGGAATCTGGCAACACTAGGACAGTTCTAGGCAGAAAGAGAAAATGCTCTATAAGTGAAAAAAATAAATTAGTCAAATTTTGATAGTATGAGCAAACACAAATGGCTATTACTGTTGATTCATTCACATTGGTACATTTACTCACTATCCAAATACAAAAGAAACCTCATTAGGAAAGCTACAGTTAGCAGTTGTTATATCTTAAAAAAAAACCAAAAAAATAAAAAAACAACAACAACAACAAAAAAAAACACCAAAAAAACCCACAAAACCCAACAAAACACTAAACCCCTGTGAAAGCTAAACTTGTTCCTCCTTTGCCTGAGTCAGAGACAATGAGCAGCACCAGATTTGGCCCCCTGACTGCGCCAGGTTGTTGCTGCCAAGGCAGGGTGAGGTCAGGCAGGGTGAGGTCAGGCAGGACTCCAGCCCACAGCTCGGGTCTCTGTCTGGATAGATGAGATAAGTGGCCCAGCCATGCTGTTAAGGGCCCAGGACTATCTCAAATGAAATCTGTAGGCACAGACAGGCCAGCCAGAGTCTCCCTGCTGGTTTTCTTGGATCTTCCACTGACTCCTCTGCTAGACTGCTCTTTCAAAGTCACCACTGCACCATCCCTAAGCTGGCCATGAGCCTCAGCAGCCAAATCCACCAGAGGAAGGATGTTTTCATGGCCATTCTCAGTATTCTCAGAGACTCCAAGCCAATTCTTAAAGCATGGGCTCTGAGGTGTCTTGATAAGCTGTTGGCATTCTCTCAGGATCCAAGGAATGGGATGTCAGTCAAGGGTCTGTCTTCTGCCTCTTTGTCAGGAAAATCACATTCTTGAAAGAGACAGCTTTTGTTCTTGCTCTAGGGTCTACCTAGGACCATTATTTTCTGTTTTCTAACAGACTTCCTATGCACTTTCTTTACTCTTCTGTAACTCTGTGTTACATGTGACTTTGGCAAATGGTGTCCAGTGCATATGTTGGATACACTTCCTTCTTTCTGTTAAAACTAAAATCTGTTTTGCTCAGCTCCTGAGTTTGTATTATCAACAGAGGAGTGCTGCTGATATACTTATTAAGTCTAATATGATATTGTGTGCATACTCGAAAGGCCTCTGCTGTCATCTCAGTCCTATTTTGTGATTATTGTAGAGCCATGGATAGCACATTCTCCACAGAATAGTTAAATGATGTTCCTATCTATGTAGAATTTGTTAACAAATTTGTGACACTCATGTAAAGCCAAAGTTAACAAAAAATTAATTAATAGCCACTTGGTCATTAGATAATTGCTCTTTCAGCTTAACTGATTAAAACAAAGCTCCAAGTAAGTCAAGTCCAGAAAAGGTGAGCCTCACAGCCCAGACTGAGGCTCTGCAAAGTTAGTCAAAAACTCTTATTACCAATACTGAATTTGTATGCTACATTTTTAAACTAAAAAGTTACATTTAAAAGTTAACAGTCTTGTTCATATTTAAATACAATCATTTAACCTGTCATTTACCTTCTGAGAAGTTGATGTCAAGGGTTATAGTTTTAATACTTCTGGTTTTCTAGGACATGTCCTAGTACCATGACACCACCTAAACTCGAAAACCTACAAGTGTGAATGTAAACAACGTACACAGTAAGTAGTGCATGTTGACTATGTTTCTTTCTTTTGAAGTGTTTATTGTTGTTGAAAACAGGACCAGAATGGAAGCAGATAAATGAATTATTAACTTTGTTAAATGAAGATTAATTATGCAGTAATATGTCTATGATAGATTGGAAATAGGGAAATTCCACTTGTCTTGAAATATTTCTGTGCTATATCTAGGACTTGTATGAATCATTAACACTGTTTATCATTGGTAGCATACATGAAGGGTATTTGCCTGATCTTTTAAATTTTTCAATATTTACTTTTAATAAATATGTCACAGACCCACAAAGGCTTCATAAAACCTTTTTCTGTATTGGTGATTCTGTTTAGGACCTATTGTTCCACTGTGTTGAAACAATAATGGCAAATCTTTAAAGCCAGTTATTGGATCCAAACCTACCTAAAACCAAGAGTTTGATCATTTCTATAAGAAACACCATAAAAATCACTCCTTTTCATATCAGTATATTCTTCTTTAGAATTCACATGCATACAAAAAACAAGTAAAAAGCAGTCATTCCTTGTAGAACATGTTGAATTTTAGAACTTGTGTTAAGAATCATGCGTGGATTCAAAGTTTTTAGCTTCAGATGGTGACGGAAAAGAGAAAGTGTTTAAATATGCATGCAGCACTTCCAGCTCAGAATCTGTGATCCAGTGAGACTAAGAAAGTATCCAGGGGAAATATTACTGCATATTTTTATAGTCTTCTGCTTTCTTCTCTGTATCTGCTTTTGGCTATTATCGGGGAAAAGCTTGAATTAGATGTACCTTTGAGCTAAACTAGTGTAGCCATCCTATTTTTCTATATTACTTGCCACAAAGGTATGCCTCATTTATAATCATATCTAGTTGTTTGCCTGAAACTCGACAATGTGGGAATAAAAGGACTCTCTAAGACATCATAAACACTTTCTAGTTCCTTATCAAGTGACATTTAACACCTGACTTTTGAAAACCAGATCAACACATTTTAAATTTAGATAAAATTTACAGTCATTTACCGTCCTATATTCTCTTAAATTAGAATCACTACTAATATACTAATCATCCTTTCCATCTCCATGGGCCTTCTGCAACTTTCTTCACATGAAAGACTCCAGGTAGAAGATACAAGAGGATCTACAGAAGATGCAATGTGTCCTCCAGAAATAAGGTCTATTCCCATGATTTCACAAGCAGCTGTTGCCCTCACGTACCCGAACATTATTTTTTTTTGACTGGGAAAGGATATAATATGAAAAATCTGTGATAAGACAAAGATGGTAGCATAAGTGAAAAGTGTCAGTAACAGGAAGAGTTCACAAAAGGAAAAAAGAAATTGTGCAAACCCACAAAAAACCACACCAATCAAAGAAAAAGAACAAAAAAAGTTAGGACCACCAAGAAGTTGTCACATTAAGGTCAAAGCTGTCACATTGATAAGGTCATTGATAGAATAGCATGAAAAGGGATAAAATGAACTTAAGACATTAGAAATAGTAAACAGAGTGAAGAATTAGTGATAGAGGGGCAAGGGTGCACAAAAGAAAGAGTGACTGCAAAAAAGGAAGATGACACAATTTATTCAAAATATATTAGAAATTTAAAAAAAAACTTTGGGATTTTGAGAACAGAGATTAAAATTAACTAGAAAAGGAGAAGTGGAATCATTGGGATGGATGGAATGAGTTAAAGTATTGTGGTGGTCCTGTAGAGCTGCGCTGCTGAAAAATAACATTTAGTTCAAATTGATTACTAATATTCAGCAAGAATATAACGTATGATCCAGGTGTTATGTCCTGTTGCAGGGCAAATCCAGGCTAAGGACTTCAGAACTGCTATTTTAGTGTAATTGTTGAATATTACAGGAACTGGACTGGATTATTTTTATGCATGTGTGAGAAAATAGCAATGTGAAGAAATTAAGGAAAAAATGAATATCATAACATTCATAGAGATTTCATTAAGTGTGGTGGTTCTTGAGATGCACAAGTTCTCTTTCGTGCCTCATTGTGTACCACATTAAGGAAGTGATAGCTGGAATTCATTTTGTAAATAGATAGGTAGCAATGGTCAATAAATTCGTCTCACTGCTTGACTGTGTATATGCATCTGTGACATCATTAATATATAATTTTACAAACAAATGATGGAAAACTCCAGAAGTTGTTCTTTTGTCTTTTTCCCTGTCTTTTTCCCCTTCTTTTCAAATGTGAAGTTTTAAAAGTGATTTTGTTCCAACATAGTAGGATAGAAGGGAAACAATTATGTATCATCCAAAAGCATTGCCTAATTTTAAAGACTGTTCCCCTGGCATTATCTACCCACCACAGTGTAATATTGCCTTAAACGTGTACTTTACAAAAAAAGTTCCTTAATGAGACTGTACTACTGCAAATATGGAATTACTGTAGGTACATTCTATGACTCTTTCATAGAGCACCTTAAAAAATTTACATCACCTGATAATGTGAGTTATATTCATTCTGTCTACTCAACAAAATTATGCCTAACTAAATAAATGAAAGGATATCATGTAGCAAAAATGGCCAAGAACTCGATGTCCATGAAGGATAAAAGTATTTTCTGCCAATTCATGTCACATATTGATTGCTTACCCAAAAAAATTAAATGTATGTGCAATTTTAAGAAATGGGAATCCAGCTGTGCTAGGCTCACATTTAAATTCTAGATCTGTCAAGTCCTTTTTAAAATGATGTTATCCTGTCAATTGTAATTCTGTTTATATTTCTCCAATATGGTTTAAGCATAAGTAATTTTACATGCCAACATGCTTATTTTAAAACTTGTCTGTTTTCAGGTAAAAACACAATTTAAATCTGGAATTATTTCTTTTACTTAATATTTTCTCAGTGTGGGTTTTACTCTTCTTCATGCTTCTTTATTTAATTTCATAAAATAATTTGAAACACAATTATACAGAATATTGACTGGTATTTAAGTTTTAATAACAAAAATTATAAAACTCTCTTATTCTTCCCCTCTTGAGGAAAGGTAACTGGTGCCCAAATCCCATTCTCAAACTGAGATTCCTCAGATTTTACCTGCCACCTACTCCCCTTCGAATTGAAAAAAATTATCTCTGGTAGCAATATAAACTATACTCTTTGAATCTTTAATTTTTCCCTCCATTTTGTGACCTTCTCTTTCCTCTCTTCATAAAGCTCTACTAAGGACCATATATTTGTTATTGTTTAAGACAGTGTTCAGAGTTGCCTGGCAGAAAGTTTGTAATATTCTCAGTAATTAGGTCATGGGAATTGGGAGACAGAAGAAATGGATCTTTGCAGCCCAGAGGGAAATATGCTAGAGTCTGACTGATTCCAAAGTTTTGGCGTGGAAAACCTGTCATTTGATGATTAGTTTCCAAACCTCTCTTATGTCAAATAGTGTTGTTGGTTCATAAAACATGCTACAATGGTCTCTCCCCAAGGCTAACTAGAACAAACTATGTGACAACAGAAAGTTGCTGGGAGTATCAGTAATTGCAGTCAGTATATTTAATGGGTAACACAGTTTAGAAATTCTTTGCCTAACTGCTCTTGTCCTGTTCATGTAAGTGGAGCAGAAGGCCTGTAATCATTATGCATATGTGGATACACACAACATATATATATGTATATTTAAACATTATTTATAGTGTATTATATGCACTATAAATGTTGAGATATTTGTTTGAAATACAGAATAGGTCTGGAAGTTGTACATATGCATTTTATAAATTTATATATTAATGTAATCTTAGTGATCTGCTACGCTAAGGAAATTTCAGTATTACAGATTTCAGAAAGACAAAAATAACTTGAAAACTATTTCAAAGGATTACTGGGTCACAAATTGATAAGACTTGAATAAGACATCATTGAACACTTCTTTCAGATTGCTGCACATAATTGCATAAAAATAGGCTATTATATGGTAAATAAAAACAACAAAAAGCATTTTCACTGCTGGTAAATTCTAAACCAGTGCATTTTCTAGTAATTAAAAAATATCATGACACTTACAAACTTATCCACATAGATTTAAGGACAAAGTTTAAAAATTCATCTATACTGCAAATTTATTTGTATAATTTGGTTCTTTCAGATTCATGCCATAGAAAGTTTTTAAAAATTCTGACACATTGTTAGGTTTCATATTAGCTAGCAATAATGTGTGGCAAGGATTCCTGAGTATGAGCATAGAATGATAGAACAAGCCATGAAAATACAGTGATAGTATGATACCTAAGGCTGACTAAACTTGGGTGCCACAGGTGTGAATATGAAATAATTTCTGCAGTGCAATAGAGTACAGACTGGATTCTAGGTAATTCTGATCTTGCAAACTTTTCTCATGACACTCTGTTACTGTATCAGCAAGAGATAAAGGTCTGAAACAATATCTTCCTGCATTAAGATATGATTGATGATGTTAAAAGATGACAAAGATGATTAGCCTATGTGCCAAAAAAAAAAATAATACCATTAGGAGCTGGAGAACATGGTTTAAAGGGCTAGGAAACCAAGTAAAAAACAAAATAAGAGCAAACTGTAGCATTAATGCACATTCTGTCACAGACCACTAAAAATGGGCAAAGGGGGCACAAGTAGATTTTGTCTATTAATGTTCCCAGTAAAGGAAATGATACCTGCTAAGAATCTAATTCTTTGGTGTTGTAAGGTTCATAAAAAATAATAAAATGTAATAGTAATCGTGAAAAGCTGAAAAGCTTTCATAAACAATAGCAAAGAATGATCATGGTGTCTGAAAGCATCATATGCCTTAGCATATTTAAGAACTGATTTCAGAGATAAGACTATCATAAGAGCCCTCATTTGCCTGCTAAAACAATAAGGAAATATCTCATAGATCTGTTGAAGTAATTGAGGGAATATTAGTTTATATCAGCACAGGTTATGCCACTATTCTATGTCAGTTCAAGACTATTATTAGGTAACTGATACCACAGATGTAACAGCAGTAATAAAAATATTAGCAGTTTTGATCTTATATCCTGATATTATCAGATTGAATTGAAGAAGAGATAAAGTAAAAGTAAATCCTTTGTGAAATCAAAGAGTTATAGGATCATTAAGGTTGGGAAGGACCTGCAAGGTCATTGAGTCCAATGTCCATCATGTGACAGGTCCAGTCATTTCATGAATTCTTCCCTGAATACTTCCAGGAATGCTGACTCCACCATTTCTCTGGTCAGCCTGTTCCACTGCTTAACTACCCATACAATGAAGAAATTCTTCCTGGTGTCCAACCTGAATTTCTTCTGGTGAAGCTTCAAGCCATTTCCTCTTGTCCTGTCACTGGTTGCCTGGGAGAAGAATCCAACTCCCACTTGTCAACACTCTCCTTTCTGATAGTTGTAGAGACTGATAAGATCTTCCCTGAGCTTCCTTTCCTCCAGGCTAAACAACCCCAGCTCTCTTATCCTCTTATCTGTGATTTCAGTCTTCAATTCTGTCACACTAATGAATGATCCCACATTAATCTGTTAGGCTGTTACAGAGCTAAACGAAATCTGCGGAACATTAAAGCTCCTCACACACTTCCAAACATCACCATAAGATGAAATGATGGGTCCTGATATTTAGGATGTCAGTGTGGATTGTCTGAAAATGAATGTAAAACAAATGACAACATGACCTAACAAGTATCCTGTTTGTCAAGGAAGGTGTAATGAGAAAGTTACCTGATACATTATGTAGAGTAAGTTGCCAGGCTGTAGATATCTCTGTCCTACTACAAATGAGTATTAAAGACTGTAATGTTATTAAATAGGTCAGTCATAGCTATACAACTATTTGCAAATCTTCAATATTTCTTCTATATTAACCACTCACATTCATATTCACTGTTTCAAAATATTTTCTCTGTAATAATAGTTAATGTTTAATATGTAACAGAATTGCTCTTTGATATGTATATGACTTTGGAAGGATGCAAAATAGATTATTAGGTTTTACAATATATAAGGTGATTGAATCAAATCTTTCCGTAATTGTTTAGGAGACACTTGTATTATTTATAGCTCAATTTAGAAAAGGTATGGTTCAGACAGGCAGGCAAATACAAGAGATTTCCTATGATACTGTGTTTGTGTGGCAAGAATTTGGTAGTGGGGATCCAGGGGTGGCTTCTATGAGAAGCTGCCAGAAGCTTCCCCCAAGTCCAGCAGAGCCAGCACCACCCAGCCCCAAGAGGGACCCACCACTGGGCAAGGCCCAGCCCACCAGCCATGCCACCAGTGTCTGGACGAGTAACATGTTTAAGAAGAGAAAAAGCAGCTGCAAAAGAGCAGCTGGAGAGAGGAGTGAGAATACCTGAGAGAGACATCTCCAAAGACACCGAGGTGAGTGAAGAAGGAGGGGCAGGAGGCGTTCCAAGCGCTGGAGCTGAGATTGCCCTGCAGCCCTTGTGCAGCCCACGGTGAGAGCTGTGCCCCTGCAGCCCAGGGAGTTCCATCCTGGAGCAGACATCCACTTACAGCCCCTGGAGGACCCCGTGCCAAGGCAGGCAAAAACCTTGAAGGCAACTCTGACCTTGTGGGAATCCTGCACTGCAGCAGGACTCCTGGCCTGGTGGGGCACTTATTTTTGTTGGCAGCACTTGTGACCTCATGGGGGACCCACCCTGGTCTGTGCCCGAAGGACTGCACCTGGTGGGAGCATCCATGCTAGTGCAATTAATCAAGAACTGCAGCATGTGGGGACAACTCACACTGGAGTAGCTCTTGGAGGATTCCTGCTGTGGGAGGGAATCCTTACTGGAGCAGGACAAGAATTTGAGAAGTCCAGAGTCCTCCCCACGAGAAGAAAGGAGTGGCAGCATGTGATGAGCTAACCAAAACCACCATTCCCCATCCCTCTGTGCTGATGGGGAGAGGAGGAAAAGAATTAAGTTAAGCTCAGAGGGGAGGAGTGGATGGAAGGTGTTCTAAGATTTGATTTTATTTCTCATTACACAACTCTGATTTTGATTGGCAATAAATTCAAAATATTTCTCCAAGCTGAGTATGTTTTGCCCATGTCAATAATCAGTGAGTTATTTCCCCCTGTCCTTAACCCATGACCCTGTCATATTTCCTTGTCCAGCTAAAGTAAATTAGGTAGGCAACAGCATCCAGCTGATGTCAAACCATCACACCTGTCCAGAATGTTTTGCTTGGATATCAAACTAATTTTTTCTGTTCATGTAACATTAAAAAATGTGACATCTGATAGGACTAGGAAACAACTTTTTAATTTATGGAATGACAGTTACCTTGTGCACAAAGAAAAATGGTTTATTGCATAAACAAGATCAACAGAATTGTTGTGTAATAAACAGCCTATTTTGAACACTTCTATATTTTAGCATTCTCAGGACATAGTGAACATAAAATAATGAGTTCATGTTTTTAACATCATTTCAATTAGATAACATCTGGATGGATATGTTTCATATTCAGATGGATTTTCTTGCTGGTTCACTTATGAGGGAAGATTGAGGTTATAAATTTTGGGACATTTAAAAGAAAGTTTATTGTTTAGCTGGGCTAAGATAAGCTGTTTTATTAGCTTACTAGTTATCAATTTCCTGATTGTCAGCAGTATAGTGTAAAAGTGAAAGTTTCAGTAAAAGAAACCCACAGAGTTATACTCTTTTATAACACAGATAAAAACCAGAAAGTATCTAACTGAAAATTTTGATGATTCTGTGTCATGGCTAGTGAAGTCTCCAGTTTTTTCTGGTTCTGAGCTATTACTGATACATACCTGTTGAACAATCTCGTAGTAAAATTTCATATAAATATTGGGTTATATGGTTTACATTAACTTGTATTCATCATAACTTTACAAAGTCCCTTCTTTATTACATACTCCTTAAGACATTAACCATTAAAACAAAATAAAAAACAAACAAGGTAACATCAACGTAGTAAGCAGGGCAAAGTGTCCTCAGCAGCAGAATTTGTACCATAGTAGTTTTTATCTCACAGCTAGCTCATCAACATTCATTTTGTTACCTAACACAGACTGCAATGATTTTGCATTAGCTTCTTAGATGTTTCCAAGAGCTCTGAAAGAAGATTACAAGGGAAAAATATATATTAAAGTAAAAAACCAGAAAAGCAGAATAATTAATAGATAAAACTGCTGAATAACATTGAAATGGTGATGCTTGCAATGCTAATATGTTTATGTTCTGTAATTTGCAGAATTATCCTTCAATTCACATGGCACATTTTCTCATGGCTTATCATTTCCACAGTGATACTCACTTCCAGGGTAATCACAACATGCTTAAGGACTCAGTTGTTCAGGCAAAATTATTGTGAAAGACCTGTCAGAACTAGTTCTGTCCTCCCTGACATTTTTACCAGGAAAAGTATATAGGGCCTGATTCCAGTTTACTCTAATTATTTTAAATATACAGGTTTTCACTGATTCAGTAAATTGAAATTATATTGCAGTTTTGCAATTATATATGATAGATTAGACAGGTGTGTTACAAACTAGATTTCACTGTCATTTACTCATGATCAAAATCTCCTGAATATGCTTACAAGTTCGGCATCTTTAATACACAAATCAATGTTTCACAATGTAATGCTGAAACATGGTTGATGACAGAATACCTGGCACTTTTATTTAATGTTGACCATTTTTGAACTAAGAAAAGTTAAGTCTCAAGTAAGCTCATGCATAACAAGAAAATTAAACAAAGGAGTCATTTAAAAAAACAGCATATTATTTATTTAAAATTTTATTATTTATTTAAACAAATATATTTTCAGGCTGTAAATTAAATGTTTATTGCCTTTAATTGATAAAAGAGTTTGATATGGAATGCTTACACCTTTAAAGTAATAAGTACTTGGAAGCAGAATTTTTTCCAACCTCAAAACTGGTATACAGTATCCCACAAAATTTAATATTTTTCTTTATTATTCTTGAAGCATTCATCTGAGGAACCTATATACTCTTGTTTTTTTCACACCATGATTATTTTTCTTTCTAAGAGACACTAAATTGTTTTAACATAATTACTTTTAGCTCTCATTTCATTGCTTGTTCCATCTGCTATACATCCTTTATACCTGAAGAAATAACTTTATAGGCTCCAAAGAATTTAAGAGACAATGTCAACACTACAAGTATAATTTAAAGAGCAATAATAATACAGTCTATGTTCTCATCCCTTCTGAGCATCAGTCACTATTTTGAGAGTGAAATTTGGTTTTGAGCAGAATAAAAGTATATCTGAGAACTGGACCCTCCTCACTTAGTACAGGGTCTATTTGCTTCTTTTTCTCTATTTATTCTTTTCCACCAAGGAAAAGCTTTAATTTCACTAACTTATACGAAAAGACAACTTTTAACAAATTTGAGCCGGTGCTTTTCATGAGAGTACAAAACTAACTAGTAGCTCCTTTTATGTGCTGTTGCCATTGCCTTATTTTTTCCAGCAGATACCAGCAGATGTTTTCTGTATAAAAACAGAGGAATAGGTAAGCAAGACGGTGTTCACAATACCCAGCTATCTCATCTAACCTGGTGGTAGATGAAGAAAAAATATTATCCTGCTGGTGAGTGGAAGCGACGTCTCCAGGTTGTTGGCAGGGTTGGTTGGTTAATTCCCACACACAGCATGGTCAATGTGAGTCATGATGGACCACAAAGTCATTTGTAGATTAGGGCAGACTCTGTGCAGTGTGTCCACCCTTCTTTAGTTCTAAAAAGAAATATGCTTTTCCAGGTTTAGGAAGAACTAAGCCTTCTCTGAGGAATACTAAGCCTAACTCTGCTTATGAATGTCAGAAGCAGAAGCAAAACACAGAATAATTTGTTCTGTGGAAAAAAAAAATAAAATCATTGACTATAAAATCCTTTGCACTTCCTAAGAACATCCTTACCCAGGTTTGCCTAGGTTTCATCTGGAATTCTACTGTGGGGTTGCTTAAAATTAATCAAGTCTAAAATGTTTTGAGAAAGGTTTATGATTCAAATAATAAGGAGTAAAAATTTAAAAATCCACAGAAAGTTTCTGACCAGCTTTACTCTTGGATGCCCAGCAGAGTTGTTTATTTCTCCAAGAGTTTTTAGCCATGCAAAATCTGCTAAGGAGAAAGACACAAGAGATAGTGCCCTAATGCAATTGTTTTACTGGTTCATTATTAATTTATACTTGCTTGTCTGTTTGGGGTTAAAATTCAGGAATGATGCCAACATTTTATGTCTACATTCATTTTGCTTAGTGAATGCCCCCTGAAAAGAGATTTTGGGAATGAACACTAATGGAAAATTATGCTTTGGCACTGACTCACCCTTCTTTCATTGATACTGATCCGGAAAGCAATTCTTACTTTTTTCTAACCAGAGAATTGCTTCCAAATTTTATCTTTACCTACTCACATGGTGTAAATACATCTTGTTAATTAGTCTACCTAAATTATCCTTTTAAAATAATTCTATCGTTTTTTATCATTTTTTCCTACATCTATAGCTATGTTATGATTTCACATATCACCCTGGATCCCAAGAGATATGACAGTTTAGAACAGTTAATGGTCTGTTTCATAATTATCGGGAACTGAATATTGTGAATGTTGGAACACTGCAATAAATTTAAATACCCAGAAGCTAAGAAGCCCATATGTTTGAGTTTTCTATTTAGAGGTACATCCTGGTGGAATTTCTTGCATTTCCTAATTTATCTCAAAGTTATGATTTTACAGGTAGATTGGAAACAATACATTTAATCTTGTCTCAGCGTATGTTCACTCCAGTTCTTCATCTGGTGTCCACACCTTCATCCCTTTCCCTCACTTGAGTTTGCAGAGTGTGGAAGAAGTAGCACAGATTTAACAAATGCTTGTGAGTCTTGGTGGATCCAGGCACTGAGCACATGCAGTCAGCTGTGAGTTCATAGAAGTGAATTGCACATAAATCAAGTCAGATACAGAGATTCAAGCTGCATTGCAAACTTTATGCTTGAAAACTCGAAACATTGGAGACTGTATTTGTGGGTCTGGCAAGAGTTTGGGTCTGCTGACACAGGAGCAGCTAGGGAAGATGAATAGCAGTGTAAATTATCTGAGGCAGAGTTTGGTTTTCATCATGAAGTTTCCTGTGCCTGAGTAGTTGTAATATGTTCTTTTGGGGGACACAATAACAAAGCATAGTGTCTGCTCCAGCTCTCCTCCCTGTCATAATAAAACATCTACTACTAATATCCTTTCCCAGTATTTGCATATTTTACTTTTTCTTTTTAAATCTCAGAAGTATACTACTGCTGGTAAATATACTAGCTGCAATCACTGCATACCAAGGACAAAACTGTGTAAGTGTGCTAATTAGAAATTCAAGACATTCTGAGTGCTTCACGTGTGAGGTTAGACTTTCTCCCCACAGAACTGGCACTATTATCCAGTTAAGTAGAAGGGAGATTTATTTGGACCTACATAGACAAAACAGCATTCAACTTTTGATGTCTTCATCACACATGTTCTGAAAGCAGGTTTAATTGGTGTGTGAACTACATAATGAGATATAGTGAGGGTTTTTATCCAAGAAATAAATAAACAAACAAAGAAACTATTTAAAAGTCCAATGAATGTCACCTTATGTCTATACCTCTACCATGGTTTATATTGTGTTAGAGAAAACAAACATGCAGGTCATGAGATATAAGTCTTTGTTCATACCATGCAAAGTATTAAAAAATGAAAAGTATTAAATGTCATGAATATTAGCATACACCACATGGTGAAAAAACCAATAGCTGTTAAGAAACTCATTGTTCTGGGAAATACTTTTGTCTATTACTTCCTCATTCCATTGTTTAAATGGATAAAAATTTTGATATTTTTATTCTAGATTGACATGTAATGTTGGTTAAGCTTATAGTCTTCCTTTTCCTATCAAAATCATAACATATTAACTGACTAAAACCCACTCTTTTTTTTTCTGTGCTGAAGAGAAAAGCCCATTCTGAATCTGATTAAATTAAATCCAAAATAAATAAGTGGGGAAAATTATCTAGGTTGCTAGACAACAGCCTCCATATAGCTTTGAATTTAACCAGTTTCTTAGTTCATTATTACATTACTTTGCATTCACTTTTATGTTTTATTTTATATCTGCTAACATTTTATTTGTCCTAGCTGGTTTATATTCATAAGATTAAAGTAATTGTGCCAGCTCTGTAAAGAAGTTGGCAGCTCAAAGGGTATGTGAATCCCTGGGTTTCAGGGATATCTGGTTTGAGTGAGAGTATTGGGTGAGTAATTTACTCACTAGTAAACAGAAATAAGAGATAGGAAAAGTAATGAGTAAATACACATAATGATTCAGGAGATAACAGGGAGCATAACAAAGATAAGAGCTCCCATGGCACCGATGGCTGAGCCACTGACACAGTCACCCAAGTGCACCATGAAGCTCAAACACAACTTTGGAACTGATAGGAAGGGAGAAGCTAGATTACCATGGGACTCATGGGAAGGAATAAACTTTTTTGGGATATATCAGGGGCTCATGGGTATGAATAAACTATTTTTGAGATATATCAGAGGCTTGGTAGATTATCCAAAACTTGGTAGGGAATGTTTTAAATGGAATGTTGAAATGTGCAAAACAACTGTGGGGTGCTTAGATGAAGAACTGTAAGTGGGAGAGTGGAGGGAAAAATTTGGATCAGGGAGGAGCAATAGAGAAATGGGGAGAGAGGAATAAAATATCACATTTAAGCAGGATGCTGGCAGTATATTTTTTTGGCCAAGCACTGTGCCATAGTATTGAACTTACAAGTGGTGTAATAGTTATTAAACTCTTCCTATTTTCTACGTGATTTAGCCCCTGTTTTCTCTGTGGTTTAGTGCACTATTCTGTGTGTGGATATGTGAACTTCAAGGTGGACCAAGTGTTGTGTAGGAGACCCCACTTGAACTCAGGCTGCAGGGGAATACCTGCTCAGGCACATGGAGCACGTCCTTCTCCTTCTCCTTTTCCTTCTCCTTCTCCTTCTCCTTCTCCTTCTCCTTCTCCTTCTCCTTCTCCTTCTCCTTCTCCTTCTCCTTCTCCTTCTCCTTCTCCTTCTCCTTCTCCTTCTCCTTCTCCTTCTCCTTCTCCTTCTCCTTCTCCTTCTCCTTCTCCTTCTCCTTCTCCTTCTCCTTCTCCTTCTCCTTCTCCTTCTCCTTCTCCTTCTTCTCCTTCTCCTTCTCCTTCTCCTTCTCCTTCTCCTTCTCCTTCTCCTTCTCCTTCTCCTTCTCCTTCTCCTTCTCCTTCTCCTTCTCCTTCTCCTTCCGACTGTAGTGTTCTCTCTGCTGCTTCTCAGCCTTTCTGTTTTGTCTGCTTCTGCCTGTCTGGCATTTTCTGCCCTGTCTCAGACGTGTTTGTTTCCACTGAGGTGCCATCAGCTTGTCTGAGGGGCTCAGCTGTGCCCTGCAGTGTGTCCACTGGAATGGGCTGGAGCTAGCTGTGTCTGGATGGGGCAGATCCAGACTCTGCTTCCCGAGGTGTCCCTCAGCTCCAGCTGCCAGCATCTTGCTACATATTGCCACTAAACATTCCTAGTTTATAGCACAGAAATAAAAATCTCATTCTTGAATCAGATGCCTCATGTATTGGAATAACGGAACCTGTATCACTTCTTAAGAAAAGCTTCAACCTTTTAACTAAGACATACCATGAAAGCATGTCTAATATAACTCACATAGTACACCATGAAGTATAGAGGCATTTCAAAGCAATATATAAAAGCCTTATTCTGTGTTATTATTAAAAGATAATTCATGAGTAAAATAGTCACATTGCAAGGTCTAAGTTATTTGTAAAGTACTGTGTGATTTTATCCATAGGGACAAAAATATTTTATGTGCTCATGCTTGGAAATTTCCAGTCAGGAAGAGATGTAGTTATGCTCTCATTTCTCAAAAGTGTTATTATCTTTCCCCTTGTAGCTTGGGACAGAATCAAAACAAGGAGAGGCTCAGCATATCCTGCTCCAAGTTCCCCTTTCTCCCAAAAGGAATTCACGTTACTGAGTACCTCATGTCCAAGATAAAATACTGACATGTAATATGATAGAGGGAAGTATTTTGATGCCACAGACAAAGTATTTTCAAAGTCCTTTATGAATGGTTAAGTAGGCAGTATCTCTTTTTGAGCTAACTAAAAAGTGAAGGGAGAAATAAAGCATTTGTTTCCCAAAGGTAAGCACCTACCTGTAGCTCCAAACAAGACCCGTGAGATTGCAGCTCCAAGTACAAAGTATTCTAGGATTTAGTTGCTGAGTTATTCATAGAAACTGAAAGGTTGGTTCAGTTCATTTCCTTCAAAAAAAAAAGAAAGAAAGAAAGAAAGACTACACTAATGCCCTTGTGTAACAATAGGGAAATCTGCCTTCTGTGTCTCTGCAGCCTACATCACATCTCTCCCCATCTGGGTCTAGAATTAGAAGGTGACTGAGCTTCTTTTACTCATTTCTGTTGAAGTAGAACAACGACCTCACCACAGGCCATGGGTGTGCAAAGTCAATATTTTCAGTACTATACTTTTGTACATTTTAAATTATGTTTTGGATTTTTTTTTTTTATATTTACTATGCAAGCATTTATTTTCTTTTCTCATTTATTTCTAACAAAGTTCTTAAACCACTATTTTATGAGCCTACGTTTAAAAACTACTTTTTCTTGGGCGATAGAGAGCAATAGTGTAGAAATATTCCTTCACTACAAATAATCTTTAAAATTCATCAGTTCATCAGGGTTATTTTTGAAGGAACTTTGAAGGAAGTCAACATGATATAAAGAAGGAAGATTGACACACCTGGTTAAGGAATGTGTTGACAAACAGAATGCCTGCAAAATACAGAAGAGCCTGGAATTTTCTTTTTTAAGTCAATTGATAATTGATTAATATTTTAAACTGTGAATTAGAAATGTACATCTTCAGTACTTTTAGTTTGAAACCTTTGAAATGATACAATTATGAAAATCAGCATTCATGTCACTAATATTAAAACAGTAAGCAGCCAAAAGCTAGGACCTTCTCTTTCTGTCTAATAAATGTGGCTCTCACTAATGAAACCTCATAAATAAATGATGATTTTTATGTTAAAAATTGTTATTTTCAGTTACTTATTCAAAACAAAGTGCTGCATGTTACATGAGGTTTTCACAATCCTTAAGTGACTGCACTGCTGGGATGCACTACCCTTGACATTCATCTGTCTAATTATTTGCTGGAAATGTACACAAACAGCCAAAATATTTGGGTTTCAGCTTTATATGAGTAGATGGCTTTTTTTAATATTTCAGCCTAAAATTTGTAAGTTTTAATTTCTTAGCTGACATGCTGGATGCAGTAAGCCATCCCACATCCCAATGATGTGATATAGGAAAGTAATAAGGTTAGAGACAGGTGATGCAACATTTCCTTCCATTCCAAACAATGGAATCTTGTCTGATATCTAAGGCTGTACTTCCAGAATTTATGGAATAGTTTGGATGATCCTTATGACAGTGAATTTGAAAACAAAATGTCAAATATATATGAATTTAAAATGTGAGTAAAATATATAAAGTCTGATGACTAAATATAATCTTCCAAAAGTGAATTAAAAAAATAATCAAAGAAGTATGATATTCTTGTCAGTCTAAGTACCTCCCAGCTACCTACATTTAACACTGATAAAACTTATGTATAAGAGCAAAGCTGTTAATAAAAGAATATGAAACTAAAAGATTAATGGTATACCTGCTGATATAATGAAAGGTAATTTGAGAACTTAACAACAAACTTAAGATCTTTAAAGCAAATTTTAATCCTTCATTGAAACGACATTTATTTCCTTTTTCTGACCTCTCTAGGCAAATAAATTATATTTGTAATAATTTTGTTAAATATAGCATGCATAAGAAAAAACACAGGACAAATTCAATTTCTATTAAAAGAAAGGAAAAATCCACAGCAAAGTTTAAAAGAAAAATTCCATTTAAATGTTTGTTTGTGTTTCATGGCTATCATTAGATCTGCCTTATGTTAAAAGACTACTGCAAATGTGCAGTTACTGGGAACTTTTTGTTTGTTGCTTTGTAATTTGTCAGTCTTACATATTTTTCAGTTTATTTCTATTTTATATTTGAGCTAATTTATGAATTTTGCATTCTCTCCCAGGACATGTACTGGCTTGGGCCAAGACTCTGCCCTGATACAAAGCCACATCCAATGCAGAAGTTCCCAGATGCACTGAAGTTACTGTTCATGTGTGTTATCCTGTGTGCTGTGACACCAAGCTGCAAGACTTGCTGTATAAAATTCTCCAAGAGAAGAATCCGTGTGCTCCAGTCCTATTAAAGTCTGAGACTTCAATGATTGGCTTCAGTAGATGATTACTGTGACTGTGAGACAAGTGCAATGTATTACATATCTCTTTTTAAAAATCTGTTACACAGTGTCAACAATATTTTATCTACATTCATTTCACTTTCTGTAAAATCCACACTTAAAGTGAGTGATAATACAAATTAGCTACATATTGATTTTAAGTGAAGTTGAAAAAATTTCGTGGAGTATCCACCTGGCAGTACTATAGTAGATATACATGTCACAGTCAGGCAAATATTTATCAGCAAATAGGAGTTCTCAGGAGAAAAGTTAGTAAGTGAGTTTTCACTGTTTAACTCCTTTTTAACACAGATTTTCCTCCCCTTTCATTCTCCATAAATAGATTTTAATGCAAAACATTAATTTCTAAATTTTGACAAATGTCTTTCTTTTCATCTACCAGTTTTCTTTAGTTACAGCATAATTGCAATGTTCAGACAGCACAAAGAAATAAAATCTAGGTGAAAATTGAGGAGCTAAATGGGAAATAACAGGTTCCTCTCTAAAATAGGACAAAAATCTGAAGAGATAAATGGATAAATAGTGGATAAATTTGCCATTATTCAAGGATGGTTCCACCACAGGTTTAGTGCTGTAGTATTTTCTCTTTATATATTAACTTTGTGTATTGCCAGCTCTTTACGATAATAAAATGGTCAGTTCTTTAATTTCAGAATATAGTGATATTTTATTGCTGCACTCTACTTTTCCATGAGTAATGAGTCTAATTATCCAGATAGTATATATATAGACCACTTGTGTGTTTTACAGGTTCAAGCTATTTCTTAATCTAGTATATATTGTGGTTTTTATTAAATTGCATATAATTATTATACAGCCAATATGCAGTTATAGTAGTGACTGTGTGCAGCAGGTTGGGAAGGTTATCCTCCCCATCTACTCTGCCCTAATGAGGTCACTTCTGAAGTACTGTGTCCAGCTGCAAATTCCTCACTCCAAGAAGGACATGGAACTACTGGAAAAGGTGATTAGTGGGACTGGGAAAAAAGATTCAGAGAGCTGGGTTTGTTTAGCCTGCAGAAGAGACAATTGAGAGTGGATTTTATCAATACTAAGAAATATCTTAAGGACAGGTGTCATTTGGGGCCAGACTCTTTTCATGGCACTCCTGCCCAGTGGCAGGACAAGGGGCAAGAGGCACAAACAGAAAACACAGAAGTTCCATACGAGTATGAGGAAAATGTCTTCATGTTGAGGGTGACAGAGCACTGGAACAGGCTGCCCACAGGGGGTGTGGAGTCTCCTCTGGAGATATTCAAAACAAACCTGGATGTGATTCCACGCAATCTGCTCTAGGTGTGCCTGCTTTACTGGGGGTTGGATTAGATGATCTCCTGAGGCCACTTCCAGCTGCAGCCATTCTGTCATTCTGTGATTCTGTGATAAGTGTAGATCAAATTGTTGTCACTTGTAATTTGTCAGACCTAGTGAGTCAATAACCTAGGATATTGTAAACAAAAAAATGGTAGAGGAGCAGGATAATAACCGTTTTACTTAAATTAGAAAGCTACACTCTTTAAAAGATGAGATGCTGCATAACATTTTGCAGAGGGTATATATTTCTTAATTCCACTCTTTTGTGTAAAACAGTAACAAATTCTCTATTTCAGTTTCTTATTCCAACTTTTAAATATCACTGAGCTCTTCAGCATCTACTTACCTGCTGTTCTAAAATATCTGGAGTCAGTCTTGCTGTCAAGACTGTTCATGCATTTTATATTAATAGCCACTGAACAAAACCAGAAATGACCCTGGGACTCCCAAAACTAGTGAATAATTAATCTATTTTAAATAACTAATTTAAATAAAAAGTGAGAATCAGCAGAATAGATTTGCTTTGACTCACAGAAAGGAAAATGTATAAGGATAAAATAGAGAAAATGTTAATACTAATGTCAGTTGGAGTAAGATAGGGCCATGTAAAAAACTATGCCCAGGAGACATACTATTGGGAGAGGAACAGCTCATAAAAAGCATTTATTAAATTGAGAGTATTCAGTGAAAAAAAAAAAGGAAAAGAAAAAGAGGAGCAAATATAAGTATTTAATCATTGCAGGGCCAACAGAACCATGAACATTTGAACATTGCATTTAGGAAAACATCATGACTGAAAACCCATATTTAAGTGTATTTTGTGTCTATAAATTAGACAAGTAAGAACATCAATGTGTTATAGTCGGTGATGAAATATGAACAGATAATATAGATAAAACAGAATACATTTGAATCAGGACTGGTCTGAGCCAGTGTGGTGGATTAACTTTGGAGTGACCACCAGATGCCATCAAAATCCCTCTATCACCCCCCTTCTCAGTAGGATGTGGAGGAAGAAAATGAAAAAAAAACCAAAAAACAAGCCTTATTTCTAATCCTAAATTAAGTACAATAAGGTGTTCAGTTAACTGGCATTACTGATTCTAGTTCCTAATGTAAGTATTTAAGTGAATCTCTAATATGTGAGAGATTTCTCAATGTGAACATTTCTGATTAGCAAGATTTTTTGGGGTGATGCAAGCTTTTATTTTTAAGTTTCTTACGTGCTACCAGCTGAGACACATTTGTTTGAGTTTCCCTTTTAAAAATGAATTTGTAGAGAAATTATTAAATTCTAAAATGTTATGCTGCCTGACAATCAGCATTAGCAAGTTAGCTGTTGCCAAGAAAAAAATATGATTAACAAATTCCAGTCTAGAATTAAGAAAATTAGATACTACAATTTTGCATTTTAAAAAAATCTAGAAAGATATTAAGCAACATAATGTTTAGGTCTTCCACAGTCTTTTCTCCCAATAAGTTTTAATTAGATTATCATCTTTATCAGGTTTAAAACATACACTGCAGAGGCTGGTCTTATGGTACTCAGTGCAGTTGACACTGAGGTTTAAATGCCATTAAACCCCATGTACCTCCCCATGCAGAGAATGCAAATGTTGAGGAGCCTGTGAGCCAACATTTACAAAGCTTACAAACAACACATTTGTTGTAAGCTGGCTTTGAGTGTCATGGGAGCAGTAGATTTTATACTTAGAGGTTTGACCACACCATTCCCCTGAACTGTCCCAGAATGGACTGGAAATGACAATGTGTTGTGGCAATCATGGAAATACCAATTCTATTGAATATCTTTTAGACTTAAATAATCTGAAAAGTGTTTCCTGAGTACTTCTTCAAGGCAGGCACAACTGTTAAAGAATGAATTATGTATTATACTGTTTCATTAATTGTATTCTTAAGAATAAACTTCTGACAAGAAATATGTGAAATTCATGTAGCATGCTTAAACTATATAAAACACCACAAAACCATGGCACTGCAAAGGTTAACAAAATTAATTAAGATTCCATAAATCCTGGTTTTCAGTGAACCACGGTTTTTCGAAATTCTCAATCAGGATGGTTCATCAGAATGATAAATTGTTCACTGATATGTCAGCATGGGGCATTATGCAAGGAAACACAATGTTCTTTTTTAATGGTGTGTAACAACAGGTTATCCCAAGAAAGATGCGTCAAAAAATTCATGGTTCACTGAAAGTAGTGCTAAAAATATACCCATTTCCTTTCAAAAAGTATAAAGAACTGGAGGAGTTTAATTTCAAACATTTTTTTTTTCTTATCTCTCCCAGCAGAAATTTTCTGCACTGGATTAGGAAATTCAGTATTTAATCTGTGTTTTGTATTCATATTTCACAGATTTTTTTTCATTAGTTTGGTCTGCTTTCTCTTTCAGGAGTTCATGCTGATTAAAGAAAGCTCTCTGTGAGTATTTTTACACCCTATTAAGTCTGATTTTGAATGGTTTTGGAGTCATTCACTCAAAAATATTTTGATGCCTGTAATATGGATGGCTTAATACATCTATAACCATAAGGATATTCCATTGACCATACAAAATAAATCCCAAGCAGTTAATAAAGAGGTGCACATATAGATAGACATTTTCATGCAAGAATGAATTTCTTGTCCAACAATTTAATTTGCATATATTTCTGAATTACTTTCTATGATGCAACCTGTTTGGTTTAAAGTCTAGCTAAAGAAGAAGGGGAAGATAAGAAGTCTTAGTTAATGTAGCATACCCTTCAAGGTTTATCTAATACACTAGAACAGTATCACTAACCTTATTTCCTTTAACAATTGTCACATATGTCATTTACATGTCTTTACATGTGAGCTCCATGTGTGTTTACTCTCCAAGAACAAAGAGCAGAGTTAGCAAAGCACTGAGCAGAAGCAAATGTATCCAACCTTAGCATTATTTGCTAACATAGAGGTTAGTGGTAAGCACTGTGTTAACAATTTTTCACACATATGTGGAGCATGGGCTGAGCATGACCCTATCTGCCTATGAAATTTAACAGCTACCACCACTACATGCTATTACTCCTTGGAAGCTCTCCATCAGCCACAGACATCTGTTCTTTAAAAGAATGTAGCAGCAGGGCATGCTCATCAGTTACAAGGAAAAAAAGAAGAATGAACTTGATGATATTTGCTCAGAAAATTCACAGATACGTGTTCACAGCAGAGGAGTAATAAGATTTCAGAATGCTGCTTCCTATTGTACATAGATTTTCTTGAATGTGGATTCTTCTACAAATATAATTTTTTCTTTCTATTCTCTCTGTATCTATTCTTTGTTCCCACAGACACATCTTCCATCATCCTACTCAAATGGAATGTCCGGTTAAATAGTTTGGTTTTAATTACATTTACACTATGTGGCTCTTCATAACTCATTGTTCCTTGGTGTATAGCCTTCATTATGTAATGTATCTCTACAAAAAAGGGATAAAATTAGAAAAACTAAGAGACAAAATGAGTTTTTGTAATGAAAGGAAAAGATAAAAAGAATCTTTTATGAATGTATTATAGAACAAAGTAAAATATATAGGTTAATTACTTATGGCAAAGAGAACAAATTATGATTTAAACAAAGGAAGTTTAAGTAGAATTTGCTTCAGTCTTTACGAATTTAATTGTGTCCAAACATATTACAATGCTAATCTTAGCACAGAAATAGCACTGTAGGCCAGAATATGGAAAGAAGACACCGAGGAATACTTTAGTTCAAGTCTTCAGTGTTTGATGAACTGAGGAACTAAAAGAACCCAAGCTATTTAAAAATTGTTGAAGTAATCTGAACTTCTAGTCATGCTTGAGTCTTTCATTCTGAAAGAAAGAAAAAAAACCACTTAAAATTGGAAGGAGACAAAAATAAATACAAGAGAAGACAGAAAAAAAAATAGAGTAGGGTTTTGTGTCTGCGGAGCAAAGCAGTATTTCATTATTAATAATTAAATTTATTAATAATATTAGTAATAACTAGAAATTGTAAAAAAAACTCTTTTATTGATCAATAACATGTCATATCAATCTAGGTTCTTTTCTGTTATGTTAATAGTCCAGTGAATAAAGGGAAAGAAAAGACTACAATATTTACCAAGGCCATAGAAAGATTTGGAGACTATATAAAACACTTTTATAAGTAACTTCACAAATTATTGGTACAAAATTGGTGCACAGTTGGATGAAAGCCCACATTTAGTATTTAGTATTATTGATTCACTGTCTATTGGAAGAATTTCAAGTGAGGCACTTTTTTCTATAACTGACTTTATTTAATATTTTAGTTCATGATTTAGATGTTGATATATAATCATGTGTACAAAAGGTGTTAGATAGGAAGAGAAAGAGTGCTTTGGAAGATCAGAATTCAGTGTGATTTGGAGAAAATGGAAAACTGACCTGAAATCATCAATAGAAACAAAGGATAAATGTCACAATTAAGAAGCAGAAATAAAATGTGTACAAATATGAAATGAAATTGTCTAGGCAATAATGCTGTTAAAAATAATGTACAACTGCAGTGGGGGCACAATTTAGACAAGTTTTTATGTATTGCTGAGGCAAAAAAAAAAAAAAAAAGACAATTACATTCCAAGATTCGCTTAGACTTGAAAACTTTTGCATCACATTTGGAGGACAACATTTCTGTTTGCTTTTGGTCATTGGCACTGTCCAAAAAAAAAAAATTATTATTTGTGTTGGGCATATCACATGTGTTGTAAATAAGCAAATGGGACATGCATTCTCAGGTCTGGGACTGTCTGGAAGAAAAAGGATGTACAAGTAAAGATAAAAATGGAAGCATAAGAATAACCTTCAAAAATCAGAGATTCATAGAACAGTTTGGCCTGGAAGGGACCTTAAAGATCATCTAGTTTCAACCCCCCTGTGAAGATCCAGGACATCTTCCATTAGACCAAGTTTCTCAAAGCTCCATCCAGCCTGGGCTTGAACATTTCCAGGGATGAGACGTCCAGTTTCTCTGGGCAAACTCTCAGTGTCTTACCAAGCACACAGTAAAGAATTTCTTTTTAAAATATAGTCTCAACCTACTCAGTTTAAAGCCATTCCCTCCCATCCTATTCCTAGGTGCCCTTGTAAGCAGTCCCACTCCAGATTTCTTGCAGACTTCCTTTAAGAAGGTTTCAAATAGGTCAGCCTGAATCCTTCACCTCTCCAGGTTCAACAACCTCAACATTTAAACCTGATATCACAGGAAACATGGTCTCTCCCTGCCTCTAATCAATTTGGTGACCCTCCTCTGGACGTGCTCCAAAGACTGATGTCCTTCCTGTGCTTGGGACCCCAGATCTGGGTGCAGTGCTGTGGGCTGGGGTCTCACCTGAGAGCAGCAGAGAGGCAGAATCACTCCCTTGGCCTGCAGGTCACATTTGTTTTGATGCAGTTGGACACAATTGGCTTTCTGGGCTGCACCAGCACATCGCCAGCTCATGCCCAGCCCCTCATGCACCAGCACCTTCAAGGCAGGGCTGCTCTCACTCTGCTCATTCCCCAGCTTGTATCGATACCAGGGGTTACCCCAACCCAGATCTTGGGTCTCTCACTTGGCCTTGTTGTTGTAATGTAAGCTGTCCTTACAAAGATGTCTTTGCAGAAAAATATAGCAGCTTGCTAAACGAAAAAAATGTATTTCTGTTTGATAGTAAGAGGAAATGGTCTAAGTGTAATGTTGTCCCAGAGTGCAGTAGGCTGCATGACATTGCAGAGGAATATTCTTAAATAGGACTTTAAGGGCAGATTAGTTGGATGCTCTCAAGTTTGATTCTGAATACAAGCAATCTCACTTTAGTGAAAAGAGATTGACCACATGGGTTTCTGGGGTCATCGTTAGAGATCTCTTCTTCTAATTCTGTAATAAAATTGTATTTACTTCCTAACACCTAGGAGGCTAAATAATTGCACAGGAACTCTGTTTTGAGACGCTTATCTTTTATTAATATGATTTATAACTATATCTACCTACAGAAATATTCTTTGATGTAAAAAAAAATAGAAATTTTTCTTATTTTAATTGTTAATAGTATTTTGTTCCCCCAAATGCTTTGGGATTGGTAGCTCTAAGATTCTTTAGGACTTCTATGTGCTGTGCAATATTGTGTTATTGTCAAAAGTTATTTGTTGATTTAGAGATAAAAGGTGAGAAAATAAACAAAACTTTAACCTACAAGTTAATTCAATCACTCATCGTTTTGAAACCCAAAATTTTCAGCTTACATGAATTATTTCCTATCTTTGTTTTGAATTGTGTTTTTTTAAATTTATCTAAATAAAATTAATTCATATGTTGTTATACAGAATCTAATTCCTCTTTTAGGTATTTTAGATTAGATAATTCTATTTTTTTATAGTTGTTTTAGCATGTCCTACTGTAAATGACACAAAAATATTTGTAATTTGTTTATTTTTGATGCTTTAACTACTCACTGATGAATAGGTAAACTATTTTCAAAGGAATACCTTCAGGAGTATACATTATTTCAGTTTACCAATGATCAATACTGGAAATCACTAACAGTCTGTAAAAAAGTGAATTCTTCAAAATAGAAGTATTTTCCTCCACTTACTGTTTTATTAGACTGTGGAGGCCAGACTACTGGCAGAGGCAGGAGGAGTGATATTATAGGTGAGAGAACAAACCAGCACAGCTTTGACACTGTTACTCATCTCACTATCCGCAGCTTACCTAAAAGAGTGATTAAAATGTTCCCGAGGGAACTCTGAGCGTTGCAGGCTCCCTTGGCAACCAGAAGTGCCTACAGAGAGCCCTGCCCATCACATTTTATAGTCTCTTTTCACATCCTGGTGCTGCTCTGCAGCCCCAGTGCCGTGCTCCTCCTGCAGGGGCATTTTGCATTCACAGATAGCACAGGGTACTTTGCAGTTCACTGCTGTCCTCTCCCTCCCATTCCTGTCTTCTGGACTGTTTTAGTTCACAGACTTCATAGGAAATCTTCCTCCTAAAGTGACAAATACTGCTAAAAATGGAGAAGAGGGATTTTACCTGTGTTGTTTGATTCTGTTATTGATGGGAAAGGCTAGGGCTAATTCTGCACAAATGTCTAACTGCTATTTTGTCCTTTTAATACCTTCAAAATTATTCAGAATACTGCTGTTTGGCTTAAAGGACTTGCTCAGAATTTCAAAGATATTAATTTTATTGAGAATTAATTGCAAAGATAATTAGGGTTTGCTGCAAATATTTTGCTCACCAAAATCTACCTGGTGGTTTAAAGTATCTGAGTATCTAATAGAGCACCCAAAAATTCTTATTCTGGGTGCTGAGCCTTAGCTCAGCCCCCTTCTAAGTGCTTCTGAGTCCCTTATACTGTGTCTTTCTTTTTCCTTTTTTCCAGTCTAGGGTGCATTTCAATAAATCAATCTGTGTGGAAAAGAAAATGGAATGATATTGTAGTAGTGACAGTACTAATTATATACAATACAGCAGCAAAAGCAGTGATTCCTGGGAATTAAAAAGAACTGGAATACCCCCCATAGGCAGTGACAGCAGCACATATTGTGTGGACATACTGCAGTGAATAATTTTTAATCTCTTCTGTGAAGTTTTTCCAATTTTTATTAAAACAATTATGATGATTGATTATTTTTCTTTGAAGGAATTAAAGAGCTTTAGAGAGCTCATGTTGGACTTTTTAATGGGAAAGGGAAACCTGGATTGCACATTCAAGAGTTGACATTCTTTGTGAGAATCCACTCTGAAGATGGCGATTCAGGTGCCTCTGGACATTATGAAAGCTGTCAAAATCCTCAGTCCACTCCATTGAGAAAATCTCCTTCTTTAGATTTCTAGTTTGCTATACTCAGTCTCTAATTCAGAAGTGTTGTTTCCAACAGTTTAAATTACATAAATTTTACATGTTCTTCTAGGCATGTAGTTTCCTTCAAAATGCAGTTTTAATTATCTTCACTTATTTCTAACAGTACATCTCTTGTTTTGGTGGAACACTCCATAGTTACAATTTGTAATGACTTTCTTTGTGAAAAGGAATTGTACTTACATATTGATAAAAGAGCTTTTAAAAGAGCGGAGAAAAGGTCTAGGGAGTTACATATTCCATTTGTTTTATGTACCACATGCATGAGGAGAGTTATGCTCGTGCGAAATTGTCTGAGTGGTCTTTTTTAAAGATATTTTATCTCAATTGCTTCATTAAGGTTTTTTCCTGAATTGTCTTTTTTTTTTTTTTAATTTCAACCTGTAGTAAATATTTTGACCTGTTTTATAAATATCTGAAAATAAAATTAGTATGATACATGAAAATACTGACAGATCATCAACTGCAAGAACACCAGGGAACATGGCACAAATTAGATCTTGATATGTTTTTCTACAAGAATAAATTTCTTCTGCTCTCTGCAGAAGAAAATAATGTTCTTGTTTCTCTACGTTGCTAAAATTGTAACATTAAAATATTTGAAAATGTGAAAGGCCTCTTGAACACAATCCCTTGTGAAAAATCTATGTAGCAGATGGCAAAACACCTAGATTGTATCTGAATAAAGTAGGTAGGCTCCTGCCTTCAACTGAAGTGGTAAAACATCCTTTTTACTCTGATGGGACAGATCTTTTAGTAGAAATACAACAGTTAGAGAAGTTAATTAAAGAAAACTTTTATTTAATAATAGGATTATGAAAAGGACTTGAAGGAGCACATGGACATCATTTTTTCACACTGAGACTACTGCATAATGAATCAAGATTCTTTGCTGCTTTGAAAAAGCTTTCCATCAGGCTGAGCAAGAGAAGCTAAAAGCATCTATAGTTGCACCTATACTGATATATCATTATTTGTGTGCATATATATTTAATATGTGCATCTATATTTATTTATGCATACATCATAGAAAAATAAAAATACATCATTGAAATTATTGTATGTTTTATAGATGTCATGTAACGTGATGTCAACAGAATTATCATGGAAGTTACTAGAACAATATTTCATGTGTTAGCTTATTGTGACTTTTTCAAAATGTTTTTAAAGAATCACACCTTGCTTGTTTTGTTTTGTTTTGTTTTGTTTTGTTTTGTTTTGTTTTGTTTTGTTTTGTTTTGTTCAGGTAGAGTTGAAGATAGCAAAAGTGGTGTTCAAAGAGCCTAATAAAATTTATGGGCACAGGACCCATAATATATTTCAGGTTATTTGGTTTGGTTCTTTCATCCTTTTATACCACTATCACATAATATTATTTCCATAAAGTGCTTAAACTAAAGAGGAAATATTTATTTATTTAGTTATTCAGTCAGTAGTCAGTCATTTATTAATGCATCCTCATAATGAAAAGTATTTTCAGAAAGTCTGACAATTTTTCATAATTTCTTATCACTGTTCTATTCCTAAAGACTTTATTTTCCTAGGAAATTAAATAATAATTGTGTAAGATATTTCAAAAAACCATAACAGAAAAGGCAACTTTGAAAAAATTATGTAAATCTTTTCCTGTCTATCCTGGAACCCTACTCTGAAGCTTAGTTCCTACATCATAGAATTGCACTTTCCTGCCAAACAAGTGCATCTTGCAAGATCTGCAAAGTGAAACTGTGATCAGACAGCAATCTTATATTGGTTAAAATTTATTGTGTAATATTTCAAGGTTTGCAGATAATTGAAGCAAACAGGTAGCATAATTTGGTTTTCTGGTTGTCCATTACAAATGGAGTAGAATATGAGTAGATAATTTAACAGCATTATCCATTGCTCAGATATATTTTCTCTAGTACTGACTGCTGGATATGTTTGCTGGTATTTGGATAGTGGTAGCTCTAGAACACTAAAACCTGAAACATCCTGCCTGCTTTTTTTCTCTACAAGCTTTACTTCTTTACTGATAATTTTCCATCATCTACAAAATATAATAGGAAAGAATATATTTAAATTTAGCATGTAAGAATGATAAAGTTTGGTGGGATCATTTTAGTTTTGTATAGAATCTTCTGCAACATTGGTGTTGAATATGTGAGTTACTGAAAAATAAATAAAGTTTGGCTATGAATGTGGGGAAACTAATAAATAGATGATGTTTTACAAACAGTCAGAAGTGGTTGGAAAGAAAAATGTGTCAGGATGTAGTAAGGATTATTTTGATAATGAAAGAGTGAAAAAAAAGGACAAAACAGTTAAAAAGATCACTATAATAGTACTCATTTAATTCTCAAAATTTTAATTTAATAAAAATCAGATTTATATTTTTTTTTATCAGAAATCTCTTATGATAATAGTCTGTTTGTTGACATGTTGAATGTGAATGTTTAGTCCCCTAAAGTTCTCCATATTTTCATTTTAAAACAATAGAGTTATATGATATTCATAGTGTTTAATGAACACATCATTTTATGACATTTTCATTGATTTCTCCAAGTTTTTTATATTAAAAATATTTCTCTTTTAAGATATATAATTAGGTTTTTAGTATTCAGAATGTCTTTCAACTTTCTAGTTTCATGCCCCTTTCTTTGATTAAGCATTGTCAAGCCATGTCCTTTACTGTAGATCACACTGGAATAGGATATGTATTTAATCATATTGTTATCTGACTTCTGTAAAGCAATTAATAAAATAAATCTAGTGACTACAATTTAAGTACCAGACTACAGACAAATATTAAAATAAAAATATTACTATATAAATATATAAAATACACAAATAATAAGTATGGAATACATAAACTTTTTTTTTTTTAAAGGTCTTCAAGAAAACGTATTTCTTAATTGAGATAATATTTGGCTGAACTGCACAAAAGATTCAGAATTTTTAACTTTGGGGAATACCAACAAAATAATATATTAAAAGCAAAATATAGGAAATTCTCCAGTGAGTAAAGCTGTAGATGTGCAGCTGCAGAGAATATCTTCTAAAAGTAATTTTTTTCTAGTAATTTGTGGAGGCATCAGGCTTGACAAGAAGAGATTTTAAAAAGAAGACATTGGTAATTTGCATATTTTATTCTGATATTTTCCTCTCTTGATAATAACGAAACTTAAAAAAAAATAATTAAAAGCCAGGACCTTGGACATTAGCAGAACTAATGTAAATATACAAATCAGAAACGAGAACGGTGTAAGTATCTTAGCCACATACCTCTGTCTTCCTCAAAAGAGCTTTAAGGAAGAGAGGCATGATAAGCAGCTAATACTACACATGCCTGTGAGTTGTCATGATGTTCTAGTAAGCTGCCTTTCTGACCATTTCTTCCCACTTTTAGGTGGGAGCTGCAAAGAATAGTAAACAGAAAAATTCCAATATGACAATTCAGTCATATTTTGAAAAAAAAAAAGTATTTTGATTTCACTTTACCTACACACAAAGAGAATGAGGATTTCACTGGAGTTCATTTTATGGTGGGAGATGAGTCATGCACTGAAGAATTCAGAGTCTAGAGTCTTCATAAATTAGAAATTCTACTATACTAGGTACCTAGTATATTAAGACCAACAATCTTTTTTAAAACCCTTCACTGTAGAGATAATGAGGTAAAAACCTCATGAAACTCTAGTGGATGAGTCACTACTGGGAAGTAAAGTGACTTCTATTCAAAGAGACTTCCTCAGGCATTTTCTTTTCATGACATGTCAGTATTTCTCAGTTCACATATGGTGTTAAATTAAGCTTAGCTGTTTATGTTCTGCCTGGTTTGGCTTTTTGACTCTCCCTTTTCCATCAGATGCAGTGGTTTTGCCCCAAAATGTTCAGATATTTCATAATATATGTGTGATAGAGAAGATTTTTTAACATCTTAATTTAAAAATCACTTTCCCCTTTGATTTGATGGGTTGTGCTGAACTTTCTAACCTCACTAAGGAAAATAAAGTGTAAAATAGGAAGATTTTAATATATTGCTCTTAGGTTAGGGCAATACTGACTTAATACTTTCATGTATTAAGGACTTTGCCCATGGTTTGGAAAAATAGAGTCATTCACACACTTATTTATAATTCTAGCAATCTGTAATTTAAATTATAAAACACTTTAAAATATAAAACATTTGAAAAAAATAATGGCATATTTTATTATATTCAAAATATTTCACTTTCTCATTAAAATATGCTAAAAATATTTATGAAAATACTTACAGATGTAATAGTAATCACTAATTTTAAAAAAATTGTTATGAATTTCAGACAGTGAATAATAGTTGTAAAAGCTGCATGTTTCAGAAGTCAGCTAGTCATTCCACCAGCTCCCTCAAAACCCACAGATGCAGCATGTCAGATCCCATGAGCTTTCATGGGACTTTCAGGCTCATGGCCTCAAATCTGATTTTCTCTTACCATGAGTGATTCTTCATTCTCCCAGTCCCTGCCTTTGCCTTCTGTGACTTGGGAGGTGTGGCTGGGACAATTGCCAGTGAAGAGTGAAACAAAAAATAGTAGCTGAGCCTTCCCCATACCCTGTGTAACCAGGGCTTCCATTTCCTTCCAGAGGGGGCCTGCATTTGCTATAGTCTTCCTTTTATCACTGACACCTATAGAAGCTTTTCTTGCTCCCCTTGATGTTCATGGCCAAGTTTAATTCCACCAGGTTTTCAGCTTTCTTTGCTTGGAAATTCTCTCTGTATTCCTCCAGGCTGCTTGTACTTGCTCCCAATCTCTGTGGGCTCCCTTTTTGTGCTGTTTTTCCAGGAGCTGTGTTCACCCATGCAGCCACCTCAGCACCTTTGCCCAGCTTCTCTTTGAATGTTGACTGTAGTCCCATGGTTCTGAAATAATTCAGTACATTTCTTAACTTTATCAAAAATATATTTTTTAACTAGAAAAACCACTTATTTATGGTTCATAAGATACCTTTCCATAAGATACAGTATTAAGAATGGATAGGGCCAGCACACTCTCAAGACCAACTACTCACAGCAATATTAGGTTGAGAAAATAGTAGCTACAAATGCATAGGCAAGAGAGAATCTGATCCAAAATGCTAAGGGAATGTTCCCTGGTTATTTTTTTGTTGCTAGGAGAATTGAGCTGTTGTGCCAAAAACTAATAGATTAAGAGACTGACTTGGGGTCAGTTGGATGTAACATACTCAGTATGACAGATGTTCCCTCACTGAGCAAGGAGTACTTCTGCTTAGATAAAGAAACTGCAGTTGTTTTATTAGCAGGATCATCTTTTAGGATTTAGGAAGTCTACCAGTCCAGGACTTCAACAGTGATTGCAGGGTATACACTTGAAGTGTTGGAAATGTAAAAAAGCTATTTTAGCAATAATAGAGAAAGATTCTATTTTTTGAAACCTAGGGGGGAAAAAATATGTATCCACTTCTGCATTGAACATTTGGTTCATGGGTCAGAATGGCCACTTAGCCTAATCAGTAGAGGTGATTCATTAATACATGGGAGGTCAAGGTTGTCATGTAGGAGAACCTCACTAAGATGGAGGAATGAATCTGCAGATTCCTCATGGATTTAGCAGACATGAAAATCTTGCATCTGAGACAGAACAACTCTCTCTACTAGTGCAGGCTGCAGACTGGCTAGAAAATAGCTCTTCAGAAAAGGGCCTATGAGTCCTGGTAGACTAGAAACTGAAAAAGTCAGCAGTGCGTGCATGAGATAATTGCCTACTGGGCTGTGTTAACAAGAGCATAAACAACAGCTGAAGTGAAGTGCTTTTTTCCTTCTACTCAGCATTCATGAGGTCAAATCTGAAGCACTGTCCAGTTTTGTGGCTCCCTGTAGAAAACACATAAACAAACTGCAGTCCAGTGGAGTGTTATTAAGTTTGTCAGGAGTCTGGATCACATGTAATGTGGGGAAAAGGTGAAGGAGCTGATTTTATTTATCCTGTAAGGATAATTAAAGGAGGACAAACTAATTATAGTGGTCCAAAAAGCTGGAACCAGACACTTAAGTGCAATAACATAAGGGTAAGGAATAATGGTAACAGGCTGCAGCAAGGGAAATCCTGATTGAAGGAAAAAGCACTTCAGAGTGATGGTGATGCAGCTTGTCCAAAGAGGCTGGAGAACCCTCATCTTAGAGATTTTCAGAACTCAAATGGATATGACCATAAGCAATCTCCTCTTACTTTCAAATCAGCACTGCTTTGAGCATGAGGTCAAACTAGATGATCTCCATAGAGACCTTCCAACATAAAATGTGAAAAAACATAGGTGCATGAACTCTCCTTTAGACATCACTCTTGATAAATTTGGCATTGAACGTCACAACTGGATCTTGAACAAAAAGAACACCTATTTTTTCTCTTTTTTCTTTTTTTTTTTAGCTAAGAAAAAGAATCATTTTAATTGCCCTTAGAAATAAATATAAAAATTGGATAGTAATGGATAAAAATAAAACTGCTAGGATCATCCACTAACAAGAATAATATTTGTATGTATTTAGTTGAACCTCGTAAGATGGTTGGTATTTTACAGTGCTGTATAACTCATAATAATCAAAATAGACATAGAGATGAATTGCACTGAGTAATTAGATCTGATACTAGTCAAACATAATATAAATGTTATTTATTTATTTATTCATTTTCTACCTCCTTAAGTTGACCTTACCAGTTATTATACAAATTTGTTTCTCACTTAGCAAGCAGCAGGAAGATCTTGAACACTCTGCACTGTAAAAAGCAAATCATTAAGAACACATACAATAATGGAAAGTAGAGATATGTTGTAGAAAAGAATTAGGTTGATGGACTTTCACTGCTTAAGGCTGAGAGGCTGTGATGGAAAGAGAGGTAGAAAAGAAACCCTTACAAAATTGCATCCAACTAAACAGAGACAGCTTTGACTAAGTGAGTAAAGAAATATGTTTTACAGGCATTAAATCTCATTTGTCTTGAGGAATGTAAAGGATTTCAGGGACACAGATTCTGATTGAATAGACAACATTAGAAAATCAACCGTGTGTAATGAATAAATTCAATGGAATCAGGCAGATTGGTATGTACCACATACTGAAAACGAGTTTTGAAACAAATGGAAACCAGACAAATTCCAGATATCAATTTAATTTTTGGTGTGTTTGTGTAACATATACCATTAGCTCCATGTAGGATGTTGGTACTCAAAACATTTAAGTTATTTTTACTTCAGAATATTAATTTGAATCTATGACCTGTAGTGTAAAAACACAATAAAGTTCTGTAGGCAATTCAACACTGGCATCATAGGAATATTTTCTACAGAATTTTATCTGTGTGGTTTTTCACTCTTACATCAACATAGATCTTAAAATAGCTGTGTCACATACAATTCTCAAAAGACTTAAATGAACTCAAATAGAAAATAACATAACCTGAAGATGATGGCATTCTAATGGTCTTTTGCAGTAGAATGGTTAACCAGATTATTAGGAGAAAAAGCCCCAAAGCAGAAAGAATACATGTAAAAGTGAAGGAAATAATATATCACCTTTCTCAAAATCTCCATAAATACTAGTTAGAACACATTTTCTGACATTTTCCTTTGTTACATTTCTAAGGATTAATGTGTAGCCTCAGTGTCCAAGTACTGTCACAGCTGAGCATCCTGATCAACTCCAATCAAAATGGGTTTGCTCCTGAATGGATATCATAATATACCTAAGCATTTAAAGGAGAATCCAAACAGATACAGAAGAATGTAAAATGATAATATGTTTAAGGAATATTTAAGGAATACCTGTGTGTATTTTATTAGCTACTTAAAATAAATAGAATATTTAAAGTGTCTTGAAATTGTAGCCATTTTAAATTCTTTTTTTTTGTTCAAAATTTTATGTACCTTAAAAGAGAAAAGAATCTTCCCACAATGTTTAACCTAGATATCAGAGTATATTAATGGACATGGAATGAGAAATTATAGAAAGAAATAGTCCTTTCTGGTGAAGCACAGCCTATTAATTTTTTAAATGGTATCCCTCTGCTTTTTGTGACTGTACAGATGCCATTTATTGTTAAATTGCTAAATCTCCATGATTATTTGACTATGATTTGTCCAAAGGTATTGAGCTAGACTACAATTATTTATGACATTGATTGGAAACTTAACTGTTACACAAAAATCATCCAAAATTAAATTAGAGTTTGCTTGCTTTCACTTTCAAACATTTGCATTTCACTTTCAAACATATTTTGTCTGACAAGAAGATCTACCTATACTGTACCCCTCTTCGCCAATGAAATTTTTTTCAATCTGTTAATGGAATATTTCTTATTACCCAAGAAATATTGTCAGGTTGACATCCTTGTTTGATGTGAACGACTTGGAAAGTCTGGTAAATAGACTTGTTACTTCTGGGGGAGATTATCACACATTTCATATCTTGGCATTTGTGGTTTATAGCTCATCTAAAAGGCAGCAGCTTAAATTTTTGTCATAGCCATCTGCTAGCTGTAACACTTCAGTTGCAACATATAAAAGTTTGTTTCCAATAAATTATTTTTTTATTATATGGATTATTTATAATTGCGTGCTGCCACTCCACCACTTCTTCAACTTTTTGTATTTCAGTGACATCCAAATTAGGATGACATTAAATATTTTCTGCCTCTTCTCTCATGGGAATCACAGGATTGCTCTTTTAGAAGCTATCATAAACTTTCTGCCTGATCATGATTTTAAATTCCATCAGAGATGTCTAGGTTTTACCACAGCTTGTAAGTGATTCAGAATTGCAGAGCTTATTAGTACCATTTTTTGCAAGAACTTCTATATCTTTTGGGGAAAACATATTTATGTATATTTCTGTTTGGGAATTGTGACATCCCTCCTTTGGAGCTATCAATTGTGAAAGAAATAGGACATATTCAGAAGTACCTTTGAGATGGTGCATAGAATGGTAATATGATATGAATTCTTCAGACTGATTATTGTCTTATGTAGGTTTCAAAATTCAGAAAGGGAGTTTGAATTCCTACCAAGATCAGTTGAATTTATGGAGCGAATCCATCATACTTTCTAACTGACAGTTTAACAAACACAGGAAAAATATTTAAAAATTCATGAACCGTTAATAGTCTTCACTGAACTGTAACAATAGCATATATGCTCTATGGTATATTAAATTTGCATTATTTAGTATTTTCATTCTCTTCATTCCTCTGCAAGCAATGCAATAAAATACTAATTAAAACCCACATTTGCCACTGAGGAAACTCAAGATTTGTCTACAATTTCAATGATTAATTAACTTTCGTATATCCTTAGGTGAGTTGTGCCTCCAGACATACTAATCATGGGTATAGATATGCACTTTCAGCCATGGGTTGCATTGGAGGGAACGTGCAGAAGCTACTTCAAAAAATAAACAGCTAACTTTTCTGTCACTGAAGCAAGAGTCCTAGAAATAACACCTTGGTGATATTTTAAAAAACAAAATAGAGGAACATTTGAGAATTTGAGGTTGAATGACCCTTTATATCTAGTTATAAAACAGACACAGTGCTCGAATCAGTCTGTGCATGCATTCTGAGTTTGGACTTGTTACTCTGGGGATGGGAATGTAGACTGGGACAGGGTTATGATGTTTAACTGAGGTTTTTACTTTTTTATTACTTTTATTTCTCCTGAGACTCTCTTTGGCACACGTCCAGGCTTATCACCCTCTACTGTTCATCAGTTTCTGTATTAAGAAAATAAAATATTGTGCACTAACTAAACAGAAATATAGCAAAGAGGCAAGCTAAGCAGCATATAAAGAATGGCTCTCAGCGGGGATATTAAGGGCAGAGTAGAGATTGGTTTATATTTCTTCAGAAACTCTTTGGCTCTGTACTGCTCCATTTTGAGATTTATGTTTTCTCTCGGGAAGTCATAACACTTGCAGTTAAGTACATATGTGCTCTATAAAATAATCTTCAAACTAGATATTGATCAATCAGTCAATTCATGTTTAAAAAAAGGAAAACAAAGGAAAAATTTACAAAAATTGCTTTTATATTAAAATATTCATGACTTAGAAAATTTAGTTCAAAAAGTTTTGAAGTTAGTTCATATTACACAAATAAACAGCTGCAAAAACACTTTGGTCAGGGTTTTTTATAATTCAGAACGGAAGCTTGTGTATTTTTATTATAAAATTCATTTGGCATTTTGTTTTTAATTATCTAGAGGGACTGAGAGATTCTTGTGATTGTTCATTCCCTTCCCAGTTCTGGGGGGATAAGAAAGAAAGTGATCAGCAAGAAAACAAAATATTGAAAAAAACAGTAAAGCAAGCCAAACTGTAGTATGAATACTTCTATGTATGGTTCCACTCTAAATTATAGGCCCTACCAACTAATACCTTTTGTTCAGATATTAATTTAAGTAAAAGCTAATTAAAAAGAAAGTTAAAGTCTTATATGTCAATATGAAGAGACGTTATTCCTTTCTAGACCTATATGAAGAAATAAATCTGTGGATTACTTAGACTACATTGCAAGTTTTTTTCTTCTGGTATGTCCAACATGGTGTTTGCATTGTGGATTTATATTGCACACTAATCTTCGTCCAGAGTGTCTCATCTCAGAATAATTTGATTTCCAACATTTTATATAAGTAACGCAATGATGAAATTTACTTTACTTTTTTTTTTTTTTTTATGTCTTCCTGAGAAACAGAGGATAAAATTTTAAAATGTATTATTAATTTTTTCTTTTTCTTGCCAAAAAAAATCACAAATAATTTACTAATAAGTTCAGATTTCACATATAAGTAACAAAAAATTAAAAATTCTCTTTAATGATTAGAAACAAAAAAAATATATATACTTTAAAATTTATTTTGAAGTACTTTTATAAGTTTCAGTAATCCATTTTTCAGCTCCTAGAATATAAGGGAAAGCCAGTTTTCAAAGTCTCATTGACCACTGATTGTCCTTCAAGAGAAATCTGCACAGGAGGCACCACAGGTTTAGGTTTGGATTGCTACCTGAATCTGCATATATTCAGTTCTTCTCTAAGAGACCCAAGATATTATTTTTTCTAAATTTTGGAAAAGGGGCACTAAAATCTTAACTACAAGTATGGAGTGGTTCATAAAGAGCAAATCTGATTAAAAAGATGACATTGAGATCAGGAACATAAAATCCTATTGCCAATAATAGCACCATAAATGAGATGGGAGAGTCAGCAGGTGATGGATGCAAACAGAATAAATTTGTCACACAGAAAAATGTGCCATCATCATATCTATTATGTTATGCTCTTGTTAAACTAAAATTAGCATGAGCATGAAAAAAGGAAAGAAAGTTACTTGGGTATTCCTTGCCAAGTAACTCCTTAAGGTGTGGTGACCCTTTGTATAAAAAGTACTTCTGAAATGCAGTTATTTATACATGAATTTAGAAATATATCTTTACATATATCTAATATATTCTTCTTTCTAGCATACCTTGAGAAAGAACTGCTGAGGAAAGAAGATATGATGTAATAGCCAATCCAGAAGATGTAACTAAACAAGGTTTCTTACTGGTATGATAATTAAATATAAAAGAGAAAAATTTTGCATTACTAGCTTGGCAATTGTTCTGAGAGTGAACCAACCTTAAGTACAAAAATATAGTCTGATTCTATAACAATTGTGCACAGAATATTTTCTCAGGCCTCACTCCTGAAGAGACAAAGCTATTTCTTTAGAAATAAAAAACTGTATATTTTATTTCTTTTGTGCCATGGACAAAAAGTTTTGTTGTTTAAATGTAAGCACTTAGATATTAATTTTCTGCTAATGCCATTGATGTAGCAACCACTTCTCATTGCCAAGTTTTGTGCATGGGAGCTATGGCTAAGCATGATGTGGTGATCTGAAGGTTATGATCAGAAAGAAGGTTTGTCCATATAGACAAAATTCTAGCTATTATATCTAAGCCATATTAATAGGAAAGGAAATTGGAATTTTGCTTGCTTGTTTGTTTGCTTGCTTTAGATTTCATAGTGCTTTAGAATGGAATTTATTTTACAGTGAAAAAAATAATTTGTCTCATGTCAGGATCAAAGCCTTTTATGGAGAATTAGGCTCCATTTGAATCAAAGCATAATATATTTTGCCATGAATAAAGTCTGTACTTGTAATCCTGCACTTAATTAATTTGAATAAAGCCACCTCAGACAAAAGATTTTACTCAGCTTTCAACTAATAACAGCACAACTATTGTGAAAGTGATTTACCAGCATCTCTAACCCATTCCTAGACAGCAGGTACCATCCAGATATGAAAAGAGATGCCACACAGTCCTCTACATTCAGAGTTACCTTTGTCTATCAGAACTGGCTTGATTCTATCCTAATTCTAATTAATAAAAACAGCCAATCATGCAAACAAAAACACAGGTAACACTGGAAAAAAACATCAGGCAGAGAAAATCTGATAAAAAAAAATTTTAGCAAATATTATTTATTAAAAAATACTAGCAAGAGATGGACTTGCATGGGCTGTTAAACACTAGGACTTATATCTTTAATTAAAATTGTCCTTCTTAATGTGAACACCGTAGTAAAGTTAGTCAAAGGGACAATGTCAGCTGCAAAATCAGATTTTTGTTGAGGTTTTTTGGTGGTTTGTTATCAGTGTTAATAATTACCTAGTTGAACTGAAAGTTAACTCTAAGTAAACCATCACAGATCTTTCAACATTAATGGAGAGATAGAGATATTTGTGGAAGATAGAAGTGTATCTACATCAGATATATGCAGTGAATGTACAATTCTTGCAATTATACTGACAATACAATTCATCTTACTTAAGGGTGACCAAAAAGAATTTGGATAACTAGAGTAGGCTAAGCATTAAGATATTCTCAACAGACGAGAGAGATAAATGCTTAGACTCCACATGAAAACAGGTTTAAGGCAGGTTGAATGACTCAGTTTCCAGAACTCCCTCTCTGTCTACAGAGAGATTCCAGATGTGTAGCACAGACTCAACATCAAGTTATGTGAGAGAAAGGTCTCATCAGCCACTGCTTTAGCTGAACTTGTCAGAATTTGACCCCAAATGATGGTTCTGCATACAGACATGTATAAGTAATATACATATTTTTAAATAGTAAAATCCGTATATTTGTGAGAAATATGTTGAATTCAGATAATTGATAAAATGCTAACAAGTGTTTGTCTTTTTATTATTTTTGCCTCTTTCTCAGATGCCCATCTCCCCAGCCTAGGCCAATAATCTCTCTTTAAGGGAAATTGCTTTGACTGACTTTGTATTAGCTAAAATTATAGGAAAAAACTATTTCTTTGGTGCCTTTGCTTGTAATTTTTTTTTGCTTATATTTTCAAAAATTCCCAGATGTTACTGCTGAGAACTGTCAGAATGCAGGAGAAAAGCAATGAAAAGCCTTGCAAAGTTACTGCTAGAGATGTTCACTGTGCTAATATTATACAGTCCCCAGTGATCCTGTCCTCTATCAGAAATTGTATCAAAAGTTACTTTGTGAGAAAATATAATGAAAGATATTTTTTTTCATTGAGATTCTCACTGTATTAGCTGATTGGACAAGTAACAGCAGTAGGTAGGAGTTTATAACAGGAGTTAAAGAGCAATAGCTGCTTCAAAAGCTGCTGCTTTGATCCATGAAAAATGGATCCATTATTGCCCTGAGAAGTTCCCTTATTTTTCTTGTATGCTTATGTGTCCAGGAGAAGAGTGACATGCTCCTACACCAGTGATGATTGCCTACACTATCTGAAATTGTGGCTCTTAAAATTGAAAAAGGAATTCTGTTGTAGATTAACTAAAACCTCAAAATGTTATAGTTTCTCTATAGATGGAGATTAATCAGATTTTAATAGACAGTGGAAACAACATATAAAAGTTTAAAGACCTATCTAATAAGAAAATGGGCAATGTTAGACCTCAGTGATTCTCCTGTCAAAGAATTAACATTAGAATTCAGGAAGTTCTCTGTGAAGTCCTGCTGTCTCTTTAGAATGGCTACATTGCTTGAAGGCCTGAAATAATTTGAACAATTAGAAATTAAAACTGAGTTGAGCAATATGTCCAATACAAGATTTTTTTTATTTTTTTTTTCAGTAAGGCAAGAAGGTGCTGTTTGTGAAGATTTGACCATGGATGTGAAATGCTATTTGTGCTGTGTAAGCCACAGTATAACAAAGAAACAGAACCATAGGGCAATGTGGGCAACAGAATGCTCAGTCTTGAGCTAAAAAAATCAAGAATTCTTTTAGTTTTGGCAAATTAATCACAGCTTGTACCTCCTGACATATGGTTTTATTTTTCACATATTGAATATTTTAAGTAAAACAGTTAAAAAAGAATATTTTAGTATTTCACATCCTTTCCAAACCCATCTCCCTAGTTTTCTCCTGGACTCATATACAGAAGACAAACACACAAAGCATCAGTTTTTAATAAGAATAAACAGAATAATAGATAAGCAGTCACATAAAACTATGGTGTTAACCTGTCTCAGGATCTGTTGACATAAATCATTAGCACTTTGTTTTTAAGTTTGGCTTATTTGTTTATTTCTTTAATATTTTATATTCCTAAAATCTACATATAACATTCAAATAACTAAAAAAATAAATATTGATTTTCCTTTCTTTTTTATCCTTGGTGATTCTTACTTTCTCATAACACTCTGTCCTATCTTCCTCTTGAGAACAAAACCCTTTTGTTAACAATTGGTTATGTCCTAAGGGGACAAGCACTTCTGCAGCTGGCAGTGGACACTGACATTTTTCATCTGCTCACTCCAAGGGAACTGACTTCTTCTTTTCCTCACTTATGCATTCCATCATCAACTTAATAAAAAAATTTGGAAAGGAGTGTTGCAACTGCCCCATTCTAAGCTTCCCCTTTCTTCCTTTTAGTGGCTGGGGATCCAGGACTCCAAGGATCAGTTGGGATAAGACACAGATGCCCACCCTTGATTCACACTGGAAGAGCTGTGAGAAAGTCTGTAGAGACATAAGGAATGTAAGATTACAGAGTTAGGATTGTTGAAATGGAATTATTTGGTGCAGAAGGATTCAGGAGAGAAAATACCTGCACAGAAGGTTATGAAATGTTAAAGAATGGAAGGGTGGTTGAGCTAGTGCAGAAATGATGGCTGGGGTCAAGTTATCAGTGTTAGCAGAGATAGTGGGTGATGCCAGCTGAGCAGTATTGAAGTATTGGTCTGGTGTTTGCAAAGGCTGATGATGCTGCTCTCAAAGGATGCCAGTCAGGGCAGCAAAAGACTGCTTGGATACCTTAGGAGGATGAAAAATCCATTAATCTTACATCCAACAGTTTCCTAAAGATTAAAATAATTCTTGGAAGAGGAATGCACATTTGTACTTTTTCTCATCTTTACGTGCTTTGTCTCCCAAGATTTCAAAAGCATTAAAAGCAAAAAATTGCAGCTGCCAGTGAATACAACAGATTATGCACAGTTATCCAACTATAAATATTGTGCCACTGAAATAGAGCTAAAAGGTTCTAAAAAATATAGAAAATTTACTAGAAATTAAGAAAACAAAAGAATCTGCAATTATTATGCTTAGGAGGTTGCATGCTCTTCTGAGTCTTTCCTAGGGCATTCTTTTTGGTTCAATAGCTTTGCTGATCCACCCCAGTCTTTCATTTAACTAGAGACACTTCCTTCTGTAATCACTGGGTTTTTCTGTCACATCTCTTTCTATATTAATTACTAGGCATATAGGTAGCTTTACAGGGTTTCACAAGGGGTCTAAAAATCCTAAACATTCCTTTACATGATCAGGCTAGACCTGGAGGCATACATAGAAACTATTGGAGGTTCAACTTTCACAACCCAAAAGTCTTCAGCTGTTCCTATGGTAACCAATTAGATCACTGGATTGAGAGGTACAGCTTGTTCTGAAAAGGGAAAGTTTTAAAACCAGGGATTTTATACCAGTTTAAATACTGAAATAGACTGCTATCACAAACAGTAGGCAAGTGCTCTCCTTTTGTTGCTTTCCTCAGCTTCTCCTATCAGTTTTTCTCTCTCTTTAAAGTTGTTGTGGCTTTGTGTGATTTGATCAAGCAGCCATGCTTATGAACTAGATTGGTGAGCTTTTGGTCTGCATATACAAAACTCCACAGATCAATTATTTTAATTTTTAGGTGAGTCTTTCAACAATTCTAAACCTGAAGGAAATAGTTTAAATAAGAAACACCTTTACATATAGACTAAATATGTATTAAATTTAGTCTTAGCTTTTGGCTATATAATTGTAGCTTTTGTCTCCACCATTGATTAAAGACTTACTGCAAAATATTTCTCCTCTGCAAATCTATGAAAATCCATTAACAAAGGTTAAGAAGGTTCTTTTTGCAAAGATATCTATTTTAAACTGCAAAAGTATCTTTTAATACATAATTTATTATTGAAAAATTATTAATAATTTAAATATAGGATGATATTTTAGAAAGATCAGAAGATTAATTAGTATTTTAAATACAGAAAGCTCTTTCTGAGTGTCTGCAATCAAAGTCAGGCTTGTTCACTACATGTGTATGTGAGAGAGACACTTTCACCCATATAGTACAATCCTAAATGGTCCATATTTATCAAGTAAACAGAACTGTTAAATGATACAGTACAACAGCAAAGTACAGGAATAACTCATTTATACTGAACAGCATTTTTCACTTCTTGCAAATGACCTTACATTTCTCTGTTCTGGTAAAATACTTGAAGATGAATATTCTGCCTAAGAATGACCACATAATTGCTCCCTCAAGTTTCTTTTGCGCTGAGTGGCAGCACAAGATGTACCTATGGCTAGTAATTTTAGGAGAAATCCAGAAAATGGATTTGCAAAACACACAAAATTGTCCTAGATGCATCTCCTGAGATATCTGATGAACTCAGGTGACAAGCAGGCAGATACAGCAAGGCCCTTCAGGGAAAATCATTTGTCAGAGATGTAATGCATCTATGCTAGGGAGATATTCAGTTTAGTTAAGAATTAAGAGGAAATTAAAAGCAAACAAAATTAGATTTTAAGAACATAGCCCATGTGATCACTTCTATCACTTCATTGGTTTTATTGCTCTCTCTGCACCATGGTTTTGATAATGTGAAATGAGCAGAGCTACAGGGGTGTGAAGCTGAGTTGAGATAATAGAACCACTTGACCAGAACCCTTGTGTTTTTCTGATTTCTTGAAAGGCAGGACAGAAAAAAATTAGGTAGTTGCAATGTATAGGAACATGTCCTGCTCTTTGTAAGTAGTGACTTTGTTGACAGCTTTAGCACTTCTGTAAGAAATTCTGTTTAATGATTTTATAATTTTTTTTTTAAATTTCATAATTAGAGTTTTTAAAATCCCTAAGCATTGTATATGTGCTAACTCAATCTAGGAAAAGAAAAATCAGAAAGCAGACTTTTCCCATCTATAACAAATCTAACAACTGAAAAAAGCAATGCATATGAATATATAAAAAATAAATATAAATGAATATGCATATTTCCTATTGGTACATTTTTCTATTCCTTACATGGCAGAAAAGGAAAGGGGAAAGCAATCTCCTTCTGCTGCAAAATTTCTTTAGTGCAAAAGATAATCTACTGGGTACTGGAGTTCTCATAATATAAGCAACCCTTTTCTTGACTTTCTTTTGCTGTAGGTTTGTAATGGTCCAAGGCATTTTAATAATTAGTCTACAGGGAGCTTTAATAGACTAGGGCAACTCTTAATTAATTTAATCCCCAATACATGAGTTGACCAGGAGACATCAAACCACATTTTAGCTTGGAGGGTATGTGAACTCAGAGGAAATCTCATTTTTTAGCTACTGTGGTGCTGAATATTTTCCTTCTAGCATAGTGTGGTTGTAGCTAAACACTTTGTGCCTTTCTTTCCTATAGTAATCAGAAGCTTTTATTTTCAGTAGAATTAATAATAAATGAAGATGGCAATTTTAACATAATTATTTTAAGGGGCAAAAATTATCATAGGATGACGTTCATTTGTGGTTAAAATAGCCAATTAAGAATTTATTTTACTTAATTTTTGCTATATCTCTTCTGTGTATTTCTGATGCTTTAAAAACCCTGTACCTGTTTAAACTACATGAAAATCTTTTTAGCTACAATTGGTTTTAATTAGAAATATTCTGCACTCCTATGATTTGGTTCAAGCATGCTTTATATTTATAAGAATTCCGTTTGTACTTTATAGTATATTCTTGCTTCTTATCAAGATTTGTGGTAAGTCTTAATAGCAGAAGAAAAAAAATAAAAACTTCCTGAGGCAGCCTTTCTCTTTTCATTTCTATGTTACTATTCACATATGCAGTAATACTTTTAATGAAGTGAGTGTTGCTTTAGGAATATAATCCAGAGGTACCTAAAGCTGTGTAAAACTAATGATTATCACTGAATTGCATGTAGTGACACTGTGGGCAGCCAAACAGTGATGAAAGAGAAAATGTCAGTACAATCACAAAGCACCCATGTGAAAGACAAAGCTATTCTATAAGGTACATATGCTTCTGAATAAACTATTAAACACACCTATTTTTATCCTTTAAAGTGAGTTGTGTTGGTGGTATATTTTTAGCATTTGCAGCTGATTTCCATCTAAATATATGAAAGGTATATTTAAATTAAGTGATTTAAGAGAAAAATCACTAGACAAAAAAATTTAATCTTTGGGGCTGCAATTTGCCTGTCCCAGTTGTTGCATGCTTTGGGGAGCACACTTTCCTTAATATGCATCCCATTAGAATCTTAACCAACATCTCTAATGTTACAAAGAAGTTCAAAAATAAGTGTTCAGGTTAACCATACCTTCAGCTGGACGCTTACACATCTCACTGTCAAGGAAATGAATCTAATTTAACAGTTGCACAGGATCTGAATCAGTGAGCAAACTGAGATCATAACATGATATATAAAATAATAAAGTATATAAAATACCTGAAAAGGTATTTTTTTAGCATTATGGAAAGAATTAGCTATATCTATATGTATTGCACAGTGAAGCATTATAAGAACTCAAAAATTGTATCATTAGGAAAAATGCACACACATTTGTTCCTGCTATTAAAGTCAAATTTAATTCACCTCATTAAAACACATCCCTTCTATTTCAATAATGTTGCATGTATTCAAAAGCACTGCATTTTATAGTGAATTCAATTTCTTATAATATTAATCCCCTTATACAAAGGAAAATTCAATCTCTTAAAAAATCTTGATGTAGTCAGTTTAATTTCCATAACTATAAATCTTTTATAACAAATGAGTTTTAATTAGTTGCTGTCCTTGGCCATGTACAAGAGGAAGGAATCATCTTTCAATTAATCTATTGTTAGGTTATGCTGAATTAAAAAGTCCCATATGCTTAGGATGTTCAGACTACTACCTTTCCGACTTAATAGACATTGACTCATAAATTACTGATATTTTTCAAGTGCTTCCCTTTGTTGCTGTTTTAGAAGCGAGATCACTTTCTTAACTTGATGGGCTGATGGGATAACACTAGGAAATAATTTCAAAATAATCCCTAGATATACACAGTTATAAACTGAATCTAAATCTCCAAACATTTCAAGACATTTCAAGAAAGAGGTTTCAAATGACCTGGAAAAGAATGATTAACAACTATGCAAAAATTCTGTTTATCTAATGCTTCCTTTCACAGTTAGGGTTACTTTTTTAGTGGAGGAACCAAAGACTATGTTTGATTTCTAGTATAATTTTATTGACATAATTAAACAATGATACAACAGGAGTCATAATATTTGACTAGATGGTTGTTGGGCTTTTTTCTTTGTGGAATTTCCAACAAGCCAGCCCAATTAGATAAGCTATCTGTGAGCTAGAAAATGTAACATAATGTGCTACAACTACAATTTTTGTCAGGGTAGCAAGTGAGATACTGCATAATTAGGAAAGCAGCACGATTGTCACTCTTTCCTTAAAGACAACAAGCTTTATCTGCGTGGTGCCAATGGGCCCCATGCAAATACTTGGTTCACAGCCACATCATTACCGCAAAAATGTGTCTACATTACCTCAAAACTTGTCTGAGATGAGAAATAAGACAAGTAATTTTACAGGTTTTCTTCATATGTGAAGAAGTGAGAAAGGATTAGTTACGTAACTTCAATTAAAAATTATTCAAATCTGAGACTAACTCACCCTAGACTGGCATCTCTGCATTTTTCTTCTTACCTCATCTCACATGATCCTGCATACATTAAGCATCAAGGAATCCCAGTATGCTGTGAATTTTATGTATAAAGATCCCTAGATGTCTAAAACTTCTCTGCTTGGACAGCATAAGTCGATTAAGTAGCCAGGGCTCTCACCTATTCCCAGTTAATATTGTAATGCAGTGCTTATTTTCAAGAGATTTCAAGTTGGCAGTGCAACCTTGTGACAATGGAGGATGAGGCCATATGGGGCTCTATCAACAGGAGTGAAGACAGATCTTCAAGAGAAGTGGTTATTCCTCTCTATTGTGCAGCTTGGGAGGTCATGCCTGGAGTACTGCATTTGTTTTTTGGCTGCTCAATTTAAAAAAAAATCACATCCTGGAGACAGCCCTCCAGAAGTTATACAAGATGATAAAAGGAACTGGGCTACATAAAGAGTGAGAAGGTGCTAGAGGAGCTGGCTTTAGTAAGAAAAGCTAAGAGGGAATTTTCTGGGTCTCTTTGGTTACCTGGTGGGAGGTTACAGCAAAAATAGAATCAGCTCCTTGTCAGATGCACAAAGAAATTGATTTTTTGAGCAATAGACAACAATTGCAAAAAAAAAAATCTAAGTAGGTATTAGCTGGAAAAAGATCACCATGAAGGGATAAAATACTGAACCAGGTCCAGACACATTAAGGAATATTTATCCTTGGAGATGTTCAGAACTCAACTGGCCAAATCCCTGAACAAGTTATCTTGACTTTTCAATTGGATCTGGTTTGAGGCAAGATCACCTTTCAGGATTCTCCTCTAACTTTTTATTTTTTGCTTTTTTCTGTTAATGGTTATTATAACTCCAAGATTAAAGTATTCTAATTTTAGCTGTGGTCTTAGCCATTACTGACCCTTCCTGATCCAGCTTAGTAGGTTAGCAGTGAGGCTGCTGCAAAAGTTAAAAGGTTCACACAAGATTTATAAATCTACTGGTTTCAAGCAAGTTTATTTGATCTGCTTAGTCATCAAATAGTGGGCAAAAACTCTTTGAGAATGCAAAAGACCTTTTCCATATGAGCTCTAGATCAGATTGCAATGGACTAGCTGACAGAAAGCAATAGGCCAATTCTAGCAACAAGGTAGGAATAAAGCTAGGAATGGTTTGAATCAGTATACAGGAAATAGGAGAGTAGCTAACCTTATTTAAGTAAGGGAATAGAGTAGCTAGCCTTATTTAAGTAAGGGATAGCCTAAAAAGTGTGGAGAGAGCACTGGGAAGACATGCTACCACCACTTAGGTGGAGGCACTGCAGCATGGGCTGACAGAGCTGAAGGAGGCCACAGAGAGAGCTTGAGGAAAGTCTCATAAAGCATAGCAGCATCAAACCAGGTTGTGCACTGAGTGACACTGAGCTGTGAATAAAACATCAAGGCCTCATACCCATTATCACCCTGCTACAGGCAGTTTTAGCTACAAGGGACTAAAAAATATCACAACTGTGTTTCAAGAACTATGCTAACAAGAACAAATAGCAACTACATGGAGATATTCTGGGTTAAATCATCTGAACAGTTAAATCTAAGGTTAAAAAGTTGTTCAGGTCACAGGGTAACATGACCTAGAGAGATCATAACACAGAGTAAATCAATCAAAACCCCATTTAGGTAAAATTGTATTCATGTAGCATCTTTCTGTTGGTTAAATGTCGTGAAAGGGGAAAGATGATGCAGAAGAATCTTATAATACAGTGGTAGATGGCTTTCAAGGTATATAAATTAATAGTAATGAAAAAAGTATCAAGTAATGTACTAAATTAGAAATAGAACCATATAATGGTTTGAGTTGGAATCCTGTCCAAACCCCATAGGCAGGGATTTTTTCTACTAGACCAGGTTGCTCAAAGCACCATCCTACCTGGCCTTGAACACTCCAAATGACATCCACTACTTCCCTGGGCTACCTGTTTCAGTATCTCACCACCCTCTCAGCGCCCTAAGAAATTCTTAGCAAATAATTTCTTCCTAATGTCTAATTTAAATCTATCTCTTTGAGTTTAAAGCTATTTCCCCTCATCCTATCTCTATATGGTATTGTAAAAAGTCCCTCTCCAGCTTCCTTGGATGCCCCCTTTAGGTACTGGAAAGCTGCTGTTATATCTCCCTGACACCTTCTCTTCTGCTGGCTGAGCAGCCCCAACTCTCTCAGCCTGTCTGCATAAAAGAGGTGCTCAAGCCCTCTGATCATCTTCTCCTGGTAGTGTCATTAAAATAACAACTCTGGATACATGCACAAATTGGGGGGAAATAAAAAAGAACAAAGGAATAGAGTATTAGCCTCAGCCTTAGTGTAAGGGTAGAAAACCTTATATTGCTTATGATATGTACAGACCACCCAGCAAAAATTTTTTATTAGCTGACTCTTCATAGTTAATGATTAAGATGCTTTGAGGCAATGATAATTAAAGATTTGTTCTTTTGTCCCATAATTCATAGCATAGATAGGAAAATAAGGAAAGAAGTAATTTATTCAGCTATAACTGGCATGGGTGTTATAGGGATATATTTCGACCCAAACCAGAAAAATACACATGCAAAATTCCTTTTTTCACTGTGATTAGCAAATCACCTATTAGGAAGTGGCAGTTCTCATTATTGCTCCAAGAGTTTTTTGGGCATTCAACTATGTGAAGTTTGGCAGTGCTGATTCATTAAATAAGAAATCTGTTTACTGCATCAAAATACAGGCACAGGAACAAAAGATTGCATTCTGTGGGGAGAAAAGCAAATAAAAAAACAGAAGAAAATTCAATTTCTCTGACATAACATGAATGAAGAAATTATATGTTATCTACTGATATTAGTGTTTGAGGTGAAAAAGTATTTAATAGATTGACTTAAAATATGCACAGACCAGATTTATAAAAAAGACAATTTTTTTTGATTAAACAGAATTTTGCTTTAACTAAAATTGTTAGATCATTTTGATTTTAAGCATATACTTCAGGTAGAATCAATAATGGATAAATACATTTGTATTGGCAAGAACATATTAATAATTAAGTTATTATCAGATTTTCACTACATGAAAAAAAAAAAAAAGAGAATGTCCTTACTCATTTTTACCCATTTTTGTTCTTTGCAGTGCACATATTAGACTAAACATCATCAATAATCACCTGCCATACTCTATTAATGTCTTTAATAATATCTTTGTTCTGTAATTAAAGGTGAATGTACTTGTGTAGTTAGTAGTGGAATTGTGTAATGGAAGCATTTTGTTCTTGCAGTATGATATTTATTTTTACTCTGGAGGAACAATTCTAGACATTTATATAACTGAAAACATTGCTTGATGAATTTTGAAACATTTCAGCAAAATTCTTCAGCTAGTATTTTTAGTTAGTTAGCAATTCACCAATATTCACCTTGATCTAATTGTGAAGTATATCTATGCATTTTTATACTAATAATAAGACTTAGATTGCTTTTATTTCTTTTAGAACTGTAGAAGCAATAAACTTATAAGAAAATGAAAGTAGAAATTTTCCTCTCACTTACTCAGTCAATGAAGTGATTTAATTAAAATATCTTTAGTCAAAATCCTCTTCTCAGCCAGTCTCTTGAGAGCTGAACAGCTTCACTCCTCTTCCATAGTTAGATCAGTTAAACTGGTGATAGTGATCAGAAGAATGGAATGGAGATTATTGCTCAAATTCAAAGAAATAAGAAATGTTTTGATTTATAAGAAAATATTAACTGAGACAACAAATTAATCTAGTTTGTTCACTTTTGCTAATGGATGGGGTCTGTATAGCTTGGATCAAGACCAAGGTGAGCTGGATTGTGGAATAATGGTTGTATTGAAAAAAATATTGAGGCAATAAAATGGAATCATCATAACACTGTTAAACCTATGCTTTAGAGCCTATATTGAAAGTAAAACAACTAGGAATTCAAATGTCTGGTCTGTTGTAGAGGATTCCATACTTCTACAGTTCTAGTGGTAATCTCTCAATTCATAGATCTCAGTTCTCTGATCCACTCTGAGCCATTAACATAAAGGTATCAGATTAATTTTACTTTTCTTCAGGAGGATTATTCAGTGGGAAATGACATTTCTGTAGCTCCTCCCTATCTTTTCTACACTTAATAGCTTTTCTTCAGATTATAGTATTAATCATTTCCATAAAATCATATCTATAATAACCTAAGTTATCTGAATAACTGCAGAAAACCAGACTGAGTTTAATATATATTCCTAAAGAAAAGAAAAAACCTCTATTTCTGGAACAAAGTTTATGTTCATTATACAATTTAATGCACTTTATTCAAATCATTTCTAGTGTTAAAACAAGTACTGTAGTGAGGTTTATTTTAAATTATTTTATTTATGAAATCCATTTTAATTTTTCTCAACATTTTCCATGTCATGACTGCTAGTATTTCGATATTTGGGGATTTGTCCCTCTAATTTAGACATAAATCCTGCGTATCTGTTACAGAAGCTGCGTGGAATGCATTTGAATACAGGGACACTGATATAGTTGGTAATGTACTAAGTATATCAGTAGAAGTGAATACAGCCCTGAGCTCATCTCCATCTGACAAAGCACCACCCTGGCACAGACATGGCTCAGCAGAATGTGTGTTCACTCCTGGGTCATCACACTGTGCAGGCAGGACATTAAAGTACCATTGGTCCTTCTTAGCCCACCAGCAGATTTATGTCAGCTTCTTAATTTTTCATAAGTAGCTTATATTAATTAATATTCTAGACTGTAAACATGTCAGGAGCGAACAAGTATCCCACTTAGGATAGATTCAAATATCTACTCAGGATTGATTCAGGATGCCTTTAGGTTTGGAAAAATATAATTTGTCATATGGTCAAGGTAGACAGCTAGGACTGCTAACCACTTTAGTTATCCCAGATACATCTTGAGGAGAATCAGCACCTCTGCAAAGCCTCTTTTCATAGGACATGACACCAGCAGATTCTACAGTTCATATTCAAAGGAAACAGAGCCCTCTTAATGTCAAAGCCACAGAATATTAAACCTGCAAGTTACCTCTTAGGAACTTATGTATATATCATACAGCCCAGTTCTGCATTAGACCAAACCTAAGGAAAAGTCCCACGGGAGTGAAAGACATGAGTTCACAAACAAACTTAAACCACAAGCATCAGGAAGGCAATGAGGAGAGGAACACTCACAGATGTGATCACACTACCAAACTATTCTTTCATCTCTGTGTTCTAGCTGGTTAGTTTGTGATGCTTCCCATTTTATTCTTACATTTTTCTTGCTTTGTCCTTTTCTGAAAATTAAAAGTAAAAACTTTTTACCTCAAGAAGAAGATTCACTTGCTTTTCTGTTTGTGGAGGGAGCTAGAGAAGAGGAACAGGTAGAAGGAAGAAAGTTTGATGTGAATGCAAGTGCCATCTTGTGAGTTTCTGTGAACACAGAGCAGGCAAACTTGTAATGCTTTCATTGCTGTGTAAGACAGTCAAGGAAAAAATACTAGAAGAAGGAAAAAATCAGAGCAGGTCAAAGTTCTTAGTTAATGTTTTGATTTTCAGAAGTACTGAGCCTTAATTTATCTTCCGAGATCAACACGAACTGCAGTTGACTTATTTATTGTGAGTGATCCAAAGGTGCATATACAAGATTTAGTACATAAAGACATTGTTTGCATCTATTCCTATTGAAATTAACAAACAGCTCCATTTGTGAGTCTGCTGTAGGTACTCAGATAAGAAGCATGGCCTAAACACTCTTACCTTCACTCACATCTTTTTAAAAAAGATTGCTTCCCTAGTAGAAAATACTAGGTTGTTTTTATTTTCTAGATATCATATCAGTAATATTTGTTTCTGTGGACTACTTCTGAAATTCCTGAAAATTTAAGTATTGAGTCTTTCTGTACTCCATCGGCTTGAATCTCTATAAATACAGAAGAATTTTACTTTTACCTGCATCTACTTTATCATTTGACAGAGTTCTTTCTAATATAATTTGTACCTAAGTTCTTATTGACACCCCTTTTATTTCTAGATAACATATTTTAAACAGCCTTTGAAAATTTGTATTAATAAGAAAGATTCACAACACGACTAGGCTGTTAAAGAATAATGCCAAAAATCTTCCTCATTTTGTAAAGAGTTTTCTTTCTGAAAGGGTTAGGCATGTAAAAATGTGTATGTCAATAATCATTAATCCTTTAAGAAATCATGAAGGATCATGCCAATGAGTTTCTAATAAAAAATTTCCCATGGGTATAATGTAACTGGTCTTAAAGCAAAATGGTGTCTGTGCCATGCAAGGCCATTTTATTTTGTACTTTAATTCAGAATGTCAAAACATGTAAAGTGGTACTAGGTTGCCAGGAGCAGATACAAGACTAAAGGCCTTCTTTTCACTCCATAACCTCTCATCTTCAGGTGACATAATAAATCCTTGTCACTGTCAGGAGGCTGCAGTGAGCAGTAACATTATTTCCCCAGCTACTGTAAAATACCACCTGGTACCTGGCATAAACTACACGGTAAATCATGGGAAAACTTCAATGTTATTTTACAATAACGCTGTAAATAACCTGTGCCTTGATCATAAATCTGCATCACCAGCAACAGCCCCAATCAACAATAGCAACTTTGAGACTGAAAAGATCTTTCTCTTTGCCTGTAAAACTGTCCTTATTATTCTGGCTTTGCCTGGTGTTTAGTAACTATATCCTCACCTGCTCTGTGAAAATGAGCTTTGAATAAATATTTGAGATGGGTAATTTAAATACATGACAGCATTTGTACTCAAGAGTCACTATATTTTCTGATTCAAAAATGAATGCATGCAGGGGCATTTTCCCATACTGCTTTTTTATTATTGCCTAAGTGGCTTCCAACAGTACAAAAGCAACCATTCACTGAGCTTTGATACAAAAGCAAAATATATAAATTTCTCAGATCTGGGCCACAATTTATTCCTGAAGTTACTCAGATAGTCAGAGGAATAAAGAGAGACAAAAAACCAAATGGATGGTCATAGGTAGAGTATGTGAGTTTTTTCTATGTGTTAGATTATGGCCCACTAGGGCACTAGGAGTCATATTGCCTATCTTTATAATCCTGTCCAGATTGCCAGTACTGGAAAAATTATTACCTCTACACAAGATATGGTAACCAGGGGATATGACTTGCTCATACTTAGTATTCTGTTGTGTTTATTAAAACCCATATATAAAAAACTCACACATTTTTAAGCGGGAAGAGTTTTAACCATCTTGTTGAAAATTTAATGTGTTTTTCAATGTGCTCCTCAGAAAGCTGTTAAGGGAGTTATTAGAGCAATATCTGCCACTTTCTTACTGTCATTCTATTCAGTATCCCTTAAACACTATAAAAAGTATCTACTAAAAATTCAGAACTGTGATAAAATTGGCATATCACCTTCTTCTTTGCCCCTTTCCACCACTGTATATTTTATTCACAGTTGCTTCATCACTAGCCATTCCAGAAAGAGTTAAATTCAAAAAAAAAGTACAGAGTTTTAAATTATTTCATGTTTCAATTTGCACATAAGGAGATACTGACTTTAAAGATTCATGCATGCTTTTACTGAGTGGTTATATATTTTTTCAATTTTTTGCTTTCAGATTTAGCAAAGCCCTGCCAGAAGACGTTTAATGCTGTCATCGATATTCACTCTACTGTCAGGGATATTAAACTGGGAAAAAAGACCTGGCACACTGACTTCCTCTTGAAGCTTTGATATTATGTTGGCTACAGCTTAGCAGTGTGAAAAATAGTGTTGCACTGCAAGGAAAACCAGGGAATTTTCTTCTTGTCAATTTAGAAAAGTCGTGAGGAAAATCAGCTTTAGACCACATAGGCTTTGCAGATTAGAAGGATTGCAGTTTTGTTCCATTTGCTAAGTAAAAATTTGTCTAATTTCTTTTGTCAACTTTCACGATACTGTTACAGGGCACTGGACTTTATGAGGCTATTTTAATTCTCAGAATCCCAAGGGCTCTTGTCCAATTCCATCCCTTTACCTGTTCAGTAGTATCAATGAGAAAATGTGCAAAACATCTAATTTTAACAGACTCAGTAGACAGCAATAAACCTGGAAGAAAATAATTGATTTACAAGGAGTGTAAATAGGTGTAAGAGTTCTAAGTATTAGCAACTGGAAAGATAGCAGATTGAGACAGGTTTCATCCCTCTATTCATCCTGGGCAAGCCCCCATCTGGAGTGCTGTGTCTGCTGTGTCCAGTTCTGCAAGGGAAACTTGGATGTAGTGAATCCAGTGGAGAACCAGAAAGATGATTAAGGGATAGGAGAACTTGTCACATAAGGAGAGGCTGAGAGATCTGGGACTCCAGCCTAGAGAGGATTCAAGAAGGGATTTTATGAGTGTGTATAAATACCTGATGAGAGAGGCCAAAGGAGACAGAAGCAGATTTCTCAGTGGTGCCCAGTGAAGGAACAAGAGGCAATAAGTATCAACTGAAACACAGGAATTTCTGTTAAAAAAATTTAAAAATAAAAAATCACCCTGAGAGTGATTAAGTACTTGGACAGTTGCCAAGAGAGGTTTTGGAGTGTCCATCCATGGAGATATTAAAAACCTAGGAGAATGTGGCACTAACCAATCTACTCTAGCACATCTTTTGTGCAGAGGAGTTAAGGTAGATGGTGTAGGTCTCCTTATGCCTTTGCCCTTCCACAGTTTTGCAATTCTTTGAAAAAGGGAGATGCTTGGGACTTGCTGAGTGACAGTTTTAAATTATTACTATTAATGTGGATTGTCTGTAAGTAGGAAAGAATGAGTTTAAGTACTGCAAGTCAGCAGGAAGTGTACCTTGATTTAAGGCTAGAGGGTAGAAATATTCCTTTAACAACTTGACACATTTCCTTGACAATTTGAAAGATAAGATTCTAAAATTCTGACTAAATTGAGATGAAAAGTATGCTGGCTGTATCACCTACCTAAACACTCAAAAATGGTTGATAGTCACATTTAACCAGAAGCTGAAATTCATACAGATTATAACAATTAACCAGACAAGTAACCTCCAAAAATTATTTTTCATTAACCTACTATCAAGATTCAAATACATCTGGGGTTTTCACACATACTAAATGTTCCCACTGCCTCTCCTAACTTCATATTTCTATTAGCACTGGTTATTTGCTCCCCGATGATAAAATTTATTACATCAGTCAGAAAGTTTCTCAATATGTTTTGTTTCCCTGCTTGGAATTCATGAGGGAAGTTTCCAGAACACACAAGCTGTGTTGACTGGTGAATAGGAAGATGCTTCTCTCCATGCTGCATTGGGGAGAGGAGGTGGTCTTGACTCTCCTCTGCCTTATTGCAATCTGTTTACTCACTTTTACTGTTTGAGACACTGACATCAAGCTCTTTTTGTGGGCTCGAAGTAACAGTTAATAACATTGCAATCACTTGTTTGACTCTTTTCACTCTCAGAAGCCAAACGGCTGTAATTTGTGTAATGCAAATTGCCATGGCTCCACAGTCTTTGTAAGCAATCATAAAAGTTTGGTCCTGATTTTTTTTACTGCTTTAAAGCAGAATAAATTTTGCAAGCTTTATATTTTGTTTAAATAAGGACTGTGAACTGCAGCTGAAAAACCTTAAGTTTGCACTGGCTTTGTAATTCTGTGTTTTAACTGAAAACTCATAGAAATATGCTGCAGTTTCCAGGGTTCTGTGATAATATAATATATGTCTTAGCAATTTTATCAGAATGTTAATATCACAATCATACCAGACCACAGAGGATTTCCTTTTTTTTTGCTTCAGTTTTACCAGAAATAGATGTGACATAGTCTGGCTGTTCAAGGTCCTAAACAATCTATGTTACATTTTGGGATTTGAGCAGATGATATCCAGAGATTCCAGTACCATTATTTACTCTTAGTTTAGGTTAGTACTCAACATAAAGGATGACTGGGCAAAGAACTGGCAAGCTGTGCAACACATTTTTTATAGACATTTTATAGAGTTGGTTGTGGAAGTTAATGAGTTAACAGCATTTAAGAATAGAGCCCTTAGTTTGACATTTTTTCGATGTATTTTTCATATCTATTTCATATAAATGACAAATAAATTCTTTTACTGGGTGTGGCTCAGGGGAGCCAGATTTAGTGTGGCAGAATTATTTTGGAAGGCATTTGCATTCTAAAGGGACTGTTTTATGGAGAACAGTATTTGGAGTTCATGTGTATGCAGCAGAAGCTGAAAGCTCAGAAAAAGGACAGAAAAATTGTTTTCTTCTAGGGAGATAGTCTGAGCCACTATCTAATCAGGGCATTTTAAGTTGCAGCTGAAGAAGCTATTGGGAGAGTGGTAGAATTTACTCAGCTCTTATTCTACTACAGTGAGCTGAAATATTTTGAAAGTATTTTTTATTTCTATTAGTCTGAATTTAATAGTTAATATTTGAAGAAGAAAATGTGTATCATTTCTCAAATCTCTTGAAAAATTGATTTTGGTTTTATCGGATGACAGGAATAGTACAGAGCTTTATCATCACAAAGATCTTTTTCTCCTATGTCTTTATAGAGTCATTTCACTTGCATATATACACCACCACAACTGGGAAATCACAGATATCTACAGACTGGAAAACAGACCAAGAATTATGCTAAAAAATCTGCTTCTCTGCCAGGGGTTGGAAAGCAAAAGGGAAACTGAAAATACAGAAAGCCTAGGATCTGGTGTAATTCAAATTAATATTACAAATGTTTAAATACTCCCTCAGCTGATATCCACTCAGGTGTAGACACCAAACCCTCTTCCCACCTACACGTATATAAGCTGGTGTTAGGTCACAGAGTGAAAAGACAAAGTTCCCCTCTAACTCTTTTGCTCAGGAAAGGGCTTTCTCTCTGCTGTAGTAGGTCAGAGGGACAGTGATAATGAAGGAATTAAGAAGCTGACATTCCCTGTAAAGGAAGCTAACCATGAGAAAGAGATAGCAACAAATGGAAACTGTAGGACACCACTTATTTAGAAAGCATCTGAATGTTAAGGATCAGTGAGATATAGTTCATAGTGTTCAGACAGGACTCTGTTTCTCTGGTTGTTTTAAAGAGATGTCAAACTACAGAGGAACACAGAAAGCAAGGACAATAGAAATTATAATCCAAATTGTTTATGTCAGCCTAAGGCATGTTCAGTTATTGAATTTGTATAAGATCCCCACCAGGACATGAATAAACTGTAGATGGTACCAGTTTCCTGAGCACACAAGATTCATGCCCATGACCAGAGAGCTTGAAGTTTGTGCATGGGAAATATTCCTCCTGGTTTACAACCTGATAGTCTTTTCAATTAGATGCAGGAGTATACTGAAGTGTGAGTCATATTTATTTTCCAATAAGTCATGAAAATAGCTTCAGTTCAACTGCAATGGTTCTATAAAAAGATAGGAAGTTTTCAGCTATGGACAGATCATAACTTTTGGATTTCCATATGCTTTGGGTGACATACATTTTGATCACTATGAACTCAGTGGGCACAGAAACAGAAGGTCTTCACTCAGAAATTACAAAATGAGATCTAGAAAAGGGTTTTACATATGTTCTTGAATTTTTCTTGCATACAGCAATGCTGAAACTACTTTTCTTGTTATCCATCATCTCAAATCCTACAACATTTCTTCAATGCATACTAACTGGTCTCATCCAGAGCTAGACCTTGAGAGTGGATATGTTCTCGTGGCATGCTATGCTCAGCACTTAATGAGCCATAGCTGACAGTGACTGAAAGCCACTGAAAGCAAAATGACCATAGTGTGTGTGCACAGAATACCCCAGAGATGGCTACTGTAGGGCACTGCTAGGATTTCAATACCAATTTTCAATAAATGTACAATTGCAATACAATAATATTTAAAGGCAGAGGGAATGGGTGTCTAATTTGGCTTAATTTCTGGACCACAATGGACTTTAGTAATGGCAAGCAATAATTTCTCCAAATATATCTCAACATATATTTTACTAGATGATGGTAATACCAATTTTTTTAAAGTAGTCTAATTCTTTTCATTATAAGGTTCTACTTTCATTTGTTCCAAACATCAATAAACTTCATCTATTTGGGTGTACGATTTTCCATTGCAAGTGATTGCTTCAGATTGATTTTCATTGTGGTTTTCCTTTGTTGTTTCAGCTTTAATGTCATATAACACAGCCCATTTATTTCTGAGAATTAAAGCAGAAAATAATATACTGTTTGCCAATGTTAAATAATTGCCAGACTTTTTTAGAAAACATCAGAAAACATCACACCTTCGGAACAGTTACTTAGATATTGGCTGGGAGGGGCCTTTGTTTTAAAGATAGCTCCTTTGTCTTCTTTATGAAAATCTGCTCTGCTAAAAATTTTCAAACCCAATGTTAATATACAATATAAAGATGATTAACAACACATATATCTTTTCTTATGTAGAACATTCTCTGTTCTAGTATAAATGTGGATTTCCTTTTAATTTGAAGCTCCAGGACATTGCTAAATATTAATTATAGATTATTGATGGTATTCTTCTGGAGATGTGACAGAAAGAAACTGGCCAGTTCAAGTGAAATAGAGTCCAGTATAGACCAGAAAGTGTAAATAAGAGAATAGAATGGAAATAAAAATGTAAAGTTAGCAGTGAAACAGGTAGTTTGAGAAGAAAATTTTCAATCTTAAGTTTCAACTTAAATCTGATCTTGATTTTCAACAACTAATTAGTCATAGAGACTAAGAATAAAGGTGGGAAATTTGTGGAAAGCCAGAGATATTATTTTTTCACATAAAGTTATGCCTGATTGTCAATCCTCATTTTATCCTTAGGCCATGAAGTAAAACTGTCATGGTGAAATCCCTTTTAACATATAAGCCAAAGCAGACCAAAATAAGATTAAACCTGCAACTGTCTATGACCACCTTCATATGGTGAGATGGGGTATGATAGAAAACACAAGGTTTTACTTGAGTAAACGTAGGATGCAAAAGGTTTAGGCACTAAGAAAGGAGGAACATACTTTCTGTTCTCTAAGATAGCACACTGGTGCTGAGTCCCACAATACCTGCCACTGATAGACTTTACCAGTCCTGTTTTTATATGTATGGCTGAACAAAACTCTGGGGAGACTTTAGGATTAACAGTCAATAAGTGAAAAGTTTAATACACTTAACACTCAATAATTGCTTGAATTGGCAGCATAGGTTAATTGGACAATTCAGTCTGGGAGGAACCTGATGAGTTTTCTAATCCAACCAGGCTCAGACCAGGATCAGACCAGGCTATCCAGATGGGTCTGGAAAACTCTCAAGGATGGGTATTTCAGAACCTGTCTGATTGCTCCAAATGCTTGACTCTCCTAATACTGAAAAAAAAAATTGCTTTATATTCAGGACCTGACTTCAAATTATGACTTATTTGTCATACTTTTACACAGTAAGTGATTAAAAAACAAAAATATTTTATGGAGGTAAGTGACATCTGGAAAACAGAAAAGATTTCAATATCTCAGAAAAAACATGTTTAAAAGCAGAAATCTAAGACATTAGTCTCATATTACACACAGATATTATCTATCTAAATGACAGTTATACTGTCTGTATTTAACCTCTAGTACATTATTTGCTACAGCAAGCAGTGATTTGAAACAAAATGAGAGTATTTGGTTATAAGGTTTTGGGGGGAACACATTATAGTATGTACATTTTAAAATCAGGAAAATGTTTTATTATGTATTAATAAAGATGATAGAAAACTTGGGCAGACTATAATTCCTTTTTGTGTGTATCCTGCCCCAAGGGTATCCTGCCCCACGAAGAAAGTGAAGGAAATTCCCACAAGTGAAGGAAATTCTTTTAACGTCAGGAAGATGTGGGACTGAGATTGCTAGACTGAAAAGATTTGGATCATCAGTTTCAGAGGTGCAAGACTCAGTTCTTCATGGACAAGAACATTTGCATTTAGCCCTGAGAATGACTTTTTCATGAAGAATGGTGCATTTAGTAGAACTTGGTGTTACCAACACTTACCTACAGATTTTATAGTTTTCTTGCTCATCCTATTAGGAATATCTCAAAAAAAGTACACCCTGCCCTCTCCAACATGTACTGGTCAACTGCAATGGTACCCACACTTTATCATAATTAACAGAAAGTAGAAAAGTCCCTCAGGTTTCTAGAAATTGTTACAATTAGGATAGGTTTATACTTCTGATCCAGAAAAGTAAAACAGAAATTCATAAAATGGAAATTATTAATGGATTCAAGATTGCCATCATACTGCTAATGGTTTAAATAAATTATGGTTATAGAGGTTCCCTTAGCTGTTTAAAAATAGCACAAGTATCTCCAATTATTCATGTTTAGTGTTGCTCAGTGAATGAGGGTGAATCTTTGACCCTATTAATGCCTTGTTAGATATGAGATGGATGTCTAGAATTTTGGGAATCATACAGTTCTATTACAGCAGCTATACAAGAGTACTTAGGCAGCAAGAGTTATATAATTGTTAGAACCACTTAACATTAGGAACTTTTACTGGTACTAAACAGAAATTTTGAAACAGCCTTTGTATGTGTCTATATGTGGATGCACACATGTCCATGCATATAACAGAAGAGAGGTTTAAAGAGCACCACACAAAGCAAGATCAGGAGAGTCTATTCAGTACCAAAACAATACTAAAAGAGACTATTGTTTGTTATGTGTTGGAAAAGAAATAATGTCCTCCTTGTTGAAGGATCTCATAACTTGCTGCCAGGTGTCACTTTTTACACTGTGCCTGAATTATCAGCTGCCTAATTCTGTTAGCTTGGGTATAACCAGCAAAATCCCAGTGCAGGCCCACGGCACAGGAAATTTTGTTCACATTTCACATGCATTGTGGTAATTTGCAATAAAATATTCTTTCCTCAATCCTGTGCAATTTTTCTGTCTGATTCTCCTAATATTCTAATTCTATCAGGCTATCATTCTCCAAGCTGTATCTTTTGGTTGAAGTGCTGTTCATGAAGTGGCTTGATATAAAGCTGTGGGAAAAGTCAGATCTGTTTTGTAGCTGCTACTTCAGACTTTGAACTGTTTCTGTAACCTTGGTACTGCTTTATTTTTTGGAATCAATGGTACAAAATTGTTCATAACCTCATTCCATTCTTTTACGTCTGTCCTGTCCCGCTAGGGGAACTTTCAATTATTTAATTGAAATCACTTATATATATATATATATATATATTCGAGGTAAATAAATATGTGAGTATTCATGTGAAATTATTTAATGATAAAGACACATATTTAAGTGACTGAAGAGAATTACTAAGTTCATTGACAGGAGAAATGAGCAACTAATTTCTCTTGTTTATTTGCTTTTTTAATTCTTTACCATTCCTGGTTATGTTCAAATTCAGACATGAAAACATTCTTTCCACGCTTGATACAACTGACATCCTAAATGTAGGAAAAATAATAAATAAAACCTGCACAGTATTGCTGGACTCACCAGGGAAATGCTGGACTCACATAAAGATATGTGACCTGCAGAGTTGCAGAAGATTCTAACATTTTTTGTCTTCTCTCTACTCTTGATCCAGTTCCCAGGATGTTTAGGACTCCCAGGATGCACCTACATCACATACCAGCATAGAAATCCCCTCAGCAGGAATAAACTTTGTCTGCTGTAAAACCAAGTGGAAGGAAGAGAACTATCCTGACTCCCAAATCAGAGGGTGCTTCTTGTTTTCCTAATTATGCATTATGCTACAAGTGTTGATCCTTAATTTGATCAGTGTAGGAAAATGCATGTCCTCAGATTTTAATAAATGTAGGCAAATCCTAGTTTCATATTTTGTCTGCTCTGTAGTAATTTTGATGATGATCAAAAAATAGAGAGCATGAAGGAATTACTTTCCTGATATGTATGATACAACTTTTGTGGAATTAACTGTGTTTTAAAGCAAGAATAACCTCCCAAAGAATACTAACTAGCTTTATATCTACAAAAATTTCAAACAGAAAAGTGCTTAGAAGACATTTGTTGGCTCTTTTAAATGGTGCTTTTTTCCTTTTTTTTTAACTTACCTGAAATAAGGCAGCATTCATTTATCTTCTAGACAGGTATAAAAAGCATATGAAAAAGTTATCTGCAAAGGCTTACAAAATTTCTGTGCATCTGCATATTTCTAGAGCACTGCAATTCCACAAGTAATTAATACTCTTGGCAAAATAACTGGTTGAAGGGTTAATAGTTTCTGCTACTGAAAGAATATCTAATGTGGTTTTAAATGGTACATGTAGAAACCTAGCTATTACAAATTTCAGTACCCAATACTTTTCATATTTTCATTACATTTTATGTACTTTTAACCATTATAGAGTGATAGGAGGTTTTATTTTCTTAAGATATGAATATTTATGCACTTTCATTATTGCCAGAAAGCCAGCATCTTCTCAACGGTCAGATGAGGTTGTCTCCAAATTGTGGAACTACAACATTAGTTCATTTATTATTAATAGAGCTCATAAATACCCATGCCACCCAAAATAGCCTTAAACAATTTCACTTGAGCATGATCTGAATTATTTTTTTTCTTCTAGGAGTTCTATTTGCTGGTGTATAATTATGTGTCATCAGCTGTGACTGGAAGAACTCTGCTCCACCCCATTTCTTACAATAAATGACAGATATTATAGCCTACAGCAAGTAAAATATTTGACTAACTAGAAAACAAAAACAAGCAGCATGGAGTGGTTATTATTTTTTACAAAAATATAACTAGATCATTAATAAACTTTTTTAAATTCTGCTTTATATACAGTTCAAAAGACTGCTCTTGGAAGAGATGGAGTCCAGCAAAACCCCACAGCAAATATAAAGTCATTGCAGAGAAGAAAGTAGTAAGTGACCATTAAAGATATTTGAACTGTGAATTATATTAGCCCTTGTAAATATGAATGAACAGATTTATAAATAGCTATAGAAAACATTATCCACAGCTGTATACTCAGCTCCTAATTTGGAGGTTTGTAAACCTTTGCAATGAGAGCACACTACAAACTCCTAGAAAGAAGGAAATTTTGACTGGAGCTGTTTTCCTATAACATACCAAACTCTGAAGTTAAGGTGTTTCATCATTTTTTGTTGGTTGATCTGTTTATTCATAAAGGAGACAGAGTAAGGCAGGCCCCACAATGGGTTCAAGACTTTCTGCAGCAGCTCATGTATGTTACTAGATTTGTGATTCAGTCTCCTAAAGTGTGATCCCCTGGAGAAACCCAGACTCATTATTCTTGCTCTCTATACACTCCCTTGTTCCTTTAAAGTGATTTTATTTTAAATCATTAACTATGAATTAATAGAACAATGGAATTGCTATCTGTTACATGGAATTGTTACATGGAATGTTATCTAAATATTTCTTAATTTGGTATTTAAAAACACATACATTGTAGCTTACACAGGGACAAATGCTTGTCATACACAAAAAAACCCTAAGTCTGAAGGGATGAAAATAAAAATGGCTAAGATTAGAGTGGAGGGGGTAAATATATCTTGACAAGGTGCTAAAAGGAATAGCACTGTGATGAGTTGATCTTGGCTGGATGCCAGGTGCCTACCAAGGTGCTTTGTTACTTCTTATCTGGACAGAGAGAGAAAATAAAAGGAAAAACCATTCATAGGTTGAAATAAGGCAGTTTGCTAAAGCAAAGGTGAAAGGTTGTGCATGCACAAGCAAAGAGAAATAAAAAATTTATTCTCTCCTTCCCATCTGCAAGTGATGTTCTGCCTCTTCCTGGGAAGCAGGGCTTCAACACACAGTGCTCTGGAAGGCAGCTGTAAATAACAAATGCTCCCCTTTCCTCCTCCTTCTCTTAGATTTATATCTGAACTGGCATCACATGGTATGGAATGTCCCTTTGGTCACTTTGGGTCAGCCTGGTTGTGTCCCCTCCCAGGATCTTGCCTCGCTCCCAGCCCTGTGATGGGGGAAATGTTGAGAGACAGTGCTGCAGCACCCAAACCACTGCTGTGTCACCAACACCTCTCCAGCTACCCCTGCCCTGCACAGCCCTCTGAGGGCTGCCACGGGAAAAATTAACTTAATCTCATCTAGACCAAATACAGCCATGTACAACACTGACAATTCAAAATAATTCTTAAAATCAAATAGTTTCCTGGAAGGAAAAGAGGTAACTAGCTCAGCAGTGGAATAGTGACTTTCAACCCTGACATTGGAATAAATATATGAGCAGTTCTATTCCAGAATCATCATGAAGCCTTTTTTTAAATACTTGAGAGGGATGTACATAGTCTCCTTGAAGTGGTAATTAAAACAATACAGAGGAAAATAAATGTCCTTTAACAAGGGAATTTGCCTTAATTCTGCTCATTTAGTGAAAATTTAAATTTACGTAAATTAAAAATGGTTATCAGAACATTTCTTCAAATTACAAAAGAAAAGGAAGTAGGTAAATGGCAAATGCCTGCAAAAAACAGTGTTATTTAAAATTCTTCCTGTGGCCCTGGTCCTATTGATGTTAATTTTTTGTTCAATAGGACTCTATTTCTCAAGTTGCATGTGTGCTGAGGCTCATAATTAAATGTGTTCATTTTCTGATATTTTGATATAAAATTAATTTTACATTAGAAAAGAAACAAGCTAACAAAACCCCAACTTGTGAAAGAATGACAAATCAATAGGCCACTACTATATAAAAAAGTAGATATAGGTTTTGTCTGATCATATTTTCAAAAAAATCAAGATGCCCTGCAGATGAAGAAAAAGGAGCCTACTGAAGAAAAAAAATAACTGAAAAAGAGATGTATCCAACATTGACTGGAAATGCTGAAGAACTCAAACAAAAATAAATAAATAGCTTGTGTTATCAAGATTAAAAAAGAAGATATTTGACATAGTATTCTTGCAATCTGCAGACTCCTTTGTGCACTACATTTGGTTTTTTTTGTTTCTCTTGTAAAGCATTCAGTGACTAAATTTTAATTAAGAGAATCAATAACACTTTTATCTGTTTTTCTTCGAATAGGATAAGATCCTGAAACTAAGCCCTTAGAATACTTGGATTAGACTTTAAATGAATAGCTGCATCCATCTTTTTTTCATAGGATCATAGAATCATGGAAGACCACGTTGGAAGGAACTTCTAGGTTCATCTGCTCCAAACCTTTCTTGGCAAAAGCATGGTCTAGACAACAAGGTCTAGCCTCATGTCTCACAAAATCCTAGGTGTCCAGTGTTGGGAATTCCACCTTTCCCCTGGGATGATTTTTCCAATGGCTGATTGTTCCTCTTGTATAAACTTTTTTTTCTTTTTCTGGCCCTTCTCTGGACCCTCTCCAGCCTGTTCACATCCTCTATTGTACAGGTGGGGACCAAAACTGAACACAGTACTCCAGATGTGACCCGACAAGCATTAAGTAGAGTGGGGTAATGAATTCTTTAACTCTGCTAGTGATGCTCACATTGATGCAACCCAGCATCCTCTTGCCTTTCTTTGATGCAGCAGCACACTGTCCACTCATATGGAGCTTGTTGTCCTTCATGTCCTTCAGGCAAAGACACCTGTCTTTCCATAAAACTTGTCTCCAGCCAGGTAGATCACTACCTGTGTTTCACTCCTGGATTATGCTATCCTATGTGAAAGACCTATATTTGTCCCTGTACTTCATATGTTTCACTCTTTCAAACCTATCCAGGTCTTCTCACAGGGTGACTCTCCCGTCTGAAGTGCTCACTTCCCCATTCAATTTGTCAGCAGATTGCACCATGGTACACTTAATCCATCCAAAATGAACAGATTAAACACTCCAGGGCCCAATATTGATTCCTGAGGGGGCAGCATTTGTGACAGGTTGAAATTTTGAAAAGCTGTTTTCCAGCACACTGTGGATGTGTCTGATCAGTTTCCCACTCACAGCACAGACCATTAGACCACAGTGCATCAGTTTCTTCAGGAAAAGGCAATGGGAAACCACATTGAAGGTCTTAAAGAAATCTGTGTAGGCAATGTTCAGTGCTTGTCCCTCATCAGCCAAGCAAGTCACTTTGTCATAGAAAGCAATCAGGTTTGTTGAGTGTAATTCACCCTTGGTGAATTTGTGTTGGCTTTAACCAAGCACATCCTTCATCCCATATGTGGCAGCCTGCAGGAGGTTTCATTGCATTACTTCATCAGGGTCTGAAGTAAGACCACTTATTGTAAAGAACTTATATTTTGCCTATATACCCTGCTGCATTAACCTAACATATCTTGATATAAATGAAATAATGCAGTATAACCCAGAATGTAGTCAAGAATTAACTGCTGGAATCTGTTGGGTTTAGCCATTAGTAAAAGAACTTTTCAGGTCACATTTTTCTTGTGAGAACAGAGGCTCCTGGTGAATCTATTATCCAGTTTCTGAGTATGTTCTGTAACTGATAAGCTATCAACGAAATCCTTTTACATGTAAGAAAGTCTATTAAAGATTTATTGAGGTTATGAAGGATCATGTTAAATCATGCCACAGGAATTCAAAAAGAAAAAAATAATAAGCCCTCAGAAGACACATACACAAAAAAAATTGAAATTGAATTAAGCTAGTTCCTATCTATTTATTTAAACACAGAAAAGACAGTTTAATAAAGCATGGTTTTCCTGGATAGGACAAGTAGCTGATGTTAAAATAGGAGGTTTCTTCTTAACTGATGGGGTTTTGCACCTAAAAAACAAACACAATTAATATATTTATTATTATAAAAAAACCAAAACAAAACAAAACAAAGTGGAATGTGTACTACAAGTATGAGGACTGCAAAAAAGTTAGTAATGCACAATAGAAAAACCATTGTATAATTGTTTCCAAACAGATTTTCCTTTTGACTTTTTCATATGTACACACAACAGAAAAAGTAATTTTATTTAATTGCTGTCTTTACCTTTATTTTGAAGAACACTTTTTTTCTCCATTAATTTGTCTTAAGGGGTTCTCAGCTATCAGTGTAGTCCTTATGTCATTTTCTTAGCTAAGCTAGCAGAACGATTAGTAGGTCTGGACTGTGAGATTGAGAAATTGATCCAGAGGAAAAATAAGCCATTTTCCCTAGTTATTTTTAACAAAGGGAAGTGAAGATAAGAAACATCAGAAATGTAGGGACTGCCTGAGACAGCAAAGGTGCTGAAAGTAATGTTTATCAAACTATTGCCTTTCATATCTTATTCTGCCACATGCAAAAGCTTGAATTGAGGGGTAATTCAATCATGAGTGCTCACTGACTGCAGTAAGGCTGCATAATATCCTTTTATTTTTCCACCTTCTGGCTATTACCAGGGCATGAAGGAAGGCCCTAAAACAATTTTAGGGGTATCTCATTTTAAAATATATTTAGTACAAATTTTATTTAGACTGCAAAGCATTGTGATTCGTAGAACATCATGAAAATTTCTGTAAACAGAAGCAGACAATAGAAATTCCACAAAACTACAGATACTGTGCTAAAAAGAGCTGTCTCAGGGTAGTGTACAGCAAACAGAACCTGACTATATTTTCAATATATCTGTTTATCTGCTTTTCCAGAGCTACAAATAGGTCTTGAAATATCTTACACATTCCAAAGATTTTGACAAAGCATCTTCCTACTCTCAAGAAGTGTAATTATAACTCATACAGTATGAAATTGAGCCTCAAAAATCCCTGAAGCAGAGCCCTGTGTCAGCCTCCCTTAGTGCTAAATACATTCCAGGCTGTGGTGATGTGACAAAGCTAGCTCTAATACAAGAAGTGCAGACTTCAACATTTGGTAGTCTTTAAACATATAAGTGCTTCTAAAAAAACCATGATATCATTTCTAAGGTAGCATTTTTATGTGTTTTCTACTACATGGACATAACATTTGCAGTTGCACTCCAATGCCTCAGATGATCAGGAAAGGAATTAAGATTATTTTTTCTATTTTGTAACATATAAACTTGGCAACTAAAAATACCTATTGCCTGAAATCTAATCTAACTCAAAATAACACATGTTGTTCCTGTTGCATATTTTCAGCATAGGATGCTAAACAGACAGATTGCAGTAGTTGGCTTGAAACTAAATAAAAGACCTCAAAGACAACATTACCAGTATACAGATATCAGTAAATTATGATTAGTAATTACAATAAAAGGATTAACAATTCATCAGAAGTGTATATATAAAAGAAATTTTCAAGTCTTATTGTTTTGAATTTCTCAGAAACTTGGTTTGAAAACACTTTGTGGAAGACCAACTGATTGTCAGGCTTTGCCAAAGTCAATAACAATTTGACCTTGCTGACTGGTCAGTGTGATTGCTTTTGAAAATACTATATGATTATACTATAATTACAGTTGATCAAAGTAATATCTGAAACATTTTTCTGAGTAAAATGTATATTGATGTTAAAAATTAAAATAATGCTGAGACTAGAGAGGATATAGGGAAATTGTTCATCTTATTAAGCTAATATGAATAAAATACATTCTTTTTATTCCATCAATTTTTAAAATTATTTCATTTTTTTTTTTAGCATTCAAGTCATATATGCCCTGATAACAGTTTTATTTTGTTATTTCCAGTACTCTTTATTCCCATAAATCGAGTTTTAATGTTGAAGAAAGAGATAACACTTGACATTTCATAGATTCAAAAGAAGTCCCCTGTGAAGGAGCAGTCTGTGCCCAGGGTCCCACATGGCACACCAGACACCAACACCAAAGCCTGGCAGAGGCAGCAGCACCAGTCCCAAAGTGCCTCCTTAAGGTCCCTCTATGCAGTCAGCACTGGTATTAAATCTGCACTGACTTTAGCATCTGAATTAGTGTCCTGACAATGCTTTACTCTGCCAGGCAGCTGCCCTCACTGACTTATCTTTAGGTTGAACCAGGGTATAGAAACATCTGCTGGCCCTAGAATGGGTCCCAGAAATATCTGTGAGATCCTCCTGGAGCTGCTCTCCCATAGAGCCACTTCTCCTGAGCCTCCCTGGGCAGCCAGAGACTGATGAAGAATCTGTGTAAATGAGTCATTTCACCCACCCAAACAACCAACAAGTGCTGGTTTGTCAGTGCTTCCATGCTTCCACTGATGTTTTCTGTTATGTATACATTCCTATTTTGTCATGTAGGAGAAAGTTGTCCATTCATTATTTAATAATGAAATCCTGTCTTATAAATGGAAACATTTTTTGGAACTTAAAAAGTTGTTAATAGTATTAATAGTATCATTTTTTGTCTTATTTTATATTCTGCATTTTATATATTTTTGTATTTTTTTGTGACACCTTTTTTTTCAAATCCCTATGTAATTGTAGTACTCAATGTACCATAGGAAAATGTCTCTCTGTACATGAAACAGAAATCTATACTGGAAAGTCTAATGTGTCATTTCCATTCTAAGAGATTTTTCAAAAGAAACACGGTAATAAAGAAAATACATTATCCATGGTGCCCAAGACCCAGATGCAAGTAATTCCAAAATTTGTTAATCTACTGTGTCTTTAAACTGATTTTTTTTAAATAAGTTTGGGATCATGAATTAAAAGCTCCATATAATCTTTCAAAAATTGTATTTTTAATTTTAATATTTTCCAGCATCTATTACTGTGCAAAGTGCTATCCAAGTAAAAACTTTTAAAGACTGTAAAATTACTTTTTAAAGTATAAGGAAGACATTATCTATTTCTTCCTTTTTTCCATTGAGTGACCAAGGAGTGGCCTTACTGCTCCTTGCAACTACGTGAAAAGAGGTAGTAGCAAAGTGGAGGTTGGTTTTTTCTCCCAGGCAACCAGAGACAGGACAAGAGGACATGGCCTCAAGCTCCACCAGGGGAGGTTTAGGCTGGACATCAGGTGCAATTTCATCTCAGAAAGGGTTGTTAATATTGGAACAGGCTGACCACAGAGCTGGAGGAGTCACCATCTCTGAAGGTGCTCAAGATATGACTGGATGTGACTTATTTAATTGCCTAAATAAAAAGACAGTTAGAAGGTTTGAAATTTGTATTCCTCACTTGTATTGTAAACTTTATTTTAATAAATATGCTATTTCTTTTGTGAATAATCACTTAGATTAATAGTAGTTTATATATTATATATTATATATTATATATTATATATTATATATTATATATTATATATTATATATTATATATTATATATTATATATTATATATTATATATTATATATTATATGTTATATGTTATATGTTATATGTTATATGTTTATGTTATATGTTAATTTTATATATTATTTTTATATCATATAAATAATTATATATTTTATTCTCTCCATGTTTCTTATTACATATATGAATAGGGACTCAATAATATCATTATTTGGGCCCTAGTACACAACAAAATCCAGCTGTATAATTTCCAGTGTCAAAAAGGGTAAAATACAATATTTATTCCCCTCAGAATATATTCTTAGACAGCTACATATTTAGAAGCTAATTATGAAGTTAATATTGGGAAAACCTATTTTAAATTAATTTTTAATTTATCCTTATTTATGTTTTTTTATGTTTATTAAAACAGGGAAAAGAGGGGAATTTTATTATGAAATGTTTCCTTTATTTCAATTATATGTTTGAAATATGTTGTTGAAAAGTGAGGGGTTGTAAATGAATGTGTTTTATACTCATTGGTTATGTGCTGTCCAGACTGAGTTCAAGCAATAATCATAAAAAACAAATCCAAAATTAGGCTGCATTGGTACTACTTGGCCACTCTGGAGTGTCTGATTAATGCTGGAATTTCTAAGGGAGTCCCCAGAGAGTGAAGCAGTTTAATCAATTATTTTTCATTTTGATTTAACTCAGAAGCAAGTTGTGAGTTCACTGAAAAATGTAGGGTGGTCTCTGTTCACTGTAAGGAACTTGACGTTCCCAATTAAGGCAGAACAGATCACATCCTGGTGGAGGTGTCACATTACAGGTCAATGTCATGTGCACAGCTTGACAATGACTAGCTGAGAGAAGTCAGAATAGTAATGAAATTATGTCTGACTCTAAATATCCCACAAATACCAGGGATGGAATGAAAAGCACAGATAACTACAACAGAATATAAGGAATATCATTTATTCCAGTGCCATTATTAGAAATAATTTGATATATATGTCATTTTGATATGTTCTATACAAAGTAAGAAATACATTTTTAACCGCTTAAAATTGAACTTTTCTTTTCATCCTGGGACATCCCATGTGTCATGAGTTCATTTCCTCCTCATGATTAAGTCACCAAAACAAAATACAATTCATTTTACCTTCCCACAATTAGATACAATTTTATTTTATTAGTGCAACAAAAATACCTTTAAAGGCATTGTTGAATCCTTTCAACCAAATCAGGGTGACACTGACCTTCAGATAAGTATTTCCAAGATTTTATCCATTCTGATAATCCTTAATTATTTAGTGACTAAAGGTTTTGATCAAAGATTTTTTTTTCCCATGTGCACACCAGTTAGTAAAAGTCAATTCCTGTCTCAGTGACCTTTAGTATGTTTGGAGACTGAAAAGAAGTTATAAGTATAGATAATGTGAGATTTTTTTCAAGAAACCTCAAGACCCAGGGTCACCCAGAAAAAACCTCTCCTGCTGAAACATAAATAAATATATTACAGAAGATATGCTGGAGAAATTATTACTTCTATATTTGCTATGCCGTAAGATTGTGTCTTTCACTCAGCACAGTGAGAAAAAAAGGTTTACTAAACTCTTTTACTGAAACCTTTTGTGCTATAGTATATGGAGAATATTATTCTTTCATTATACGCATTGATACACTAAATAACCAAGTAGAACAAGTCCTAAATTTTCTAATATCAAGGTTGTAAATTTTTTTAAAAGACATTTTGAAAGTAGCTGTGATTTTCATAGCTATAAAATAATTTAAGCTGGAAAAGACTTCTAGGATAATTGAGTCCAGTCTTTAACCTACCACTTCAAAGTTCTCTCCTAAGCCATATCTGCAAGCACCACATCTACAGTTATTTTAAACATCTCCAGGAATGGTGACTCAATCTCTTCCTGTGTAGCTGTTCCAGAGCTTTACAAGTTTTTCTGTGATGACATTTTTTGTAATATCCAATCTAAACCTTCACTGGCATGACTTTGAGGCTATTTCCTCTTGCTCTGTAACTCATTACTTGGGAGAAGATGCTGACCCCACCTGTCCACAACCTCTTTTCAGGTAGAGAGTGAAAAGGTCTGCCCTGAGCTTCCTACTCGCAGGTTAAACAACCCCAGCTTCCTCAGGCACTCCTCAGAAAAGTTGTTTTTAAGGCTGCTCACAGTCCCAGCGCCCTTCTCTGGGCACTGTCCAGCACCTCAGCTCCTGAAGGGAGTGACTCAGAACTGGACAAGCACTCGAGGTATGGCTTCACCAGTGCCAAGTTCAGCTGGATGATCACTGCCCTGGTCCTGCTGGCCACACTAGCTCTGACACAAGCCAGGTGCCTTTGGCCCTCTTGGCCACATGGGCACACACTGGCTCATGTTCAGCTGCTGCAACCAGCATTCCCATTCATCTTCCCAGCTCCTGTCTCCTGAGGCTGCAGCATTTGCCTGCAGTTGTGATGACCCAGGTGCAGGATCCGGCACTTCAGCTTAAACTCATCAAACTTGGTTTGGTCTTGGTTTACCAGCCCTGTTGAGATCCCTCTGCAGAACTTTCCTACCATCACACAGATCAACACACCCACCCAAAGTGGTGTCACCTGCAAATTAGCAAGGGTGCACTTGATTCCCCTCATTGATATTAAACAGGACTGGCCCCAGTATGATTCCTGAAGAACTCCACTCACCCCCATGCCTCAGGCCCAGCCATCCTGCCAGTTTTTTTACTAATTTCTCTGAGAAAATGTTGTGGGAAACACTGTCAAAGGCTTTATTAAAGTCCAGGTAGACTGGACAGGTAGACAGACAGTGCACAACTGACTTAAGTAAGCTGTTCTTAAATGTAATATAAAGTTGTTCCAGACACACAACACAAACCCCTCCTACTGCAACCAATTATTTTTGTTTTGTGTCTGGTGGCAGCACTGGCAATGATGGCTCGCCTTGCAACAATTTGTGTATTGGAAGACAGTTAACATATGACACCAAGTTCTCTTTTCAAGACTAAATAAGAAAAGCTTTTAATATTTTTCATTCATTCTTTAAGAGTGGTCATATTTTCCACATCTATTAACTTTTTGTTGCTTCTATCTCATCCCCTCCTTTCCTTAGGACTTAAAACTGCATTCAGTAATCCTCTTAAGGCTTCACAAATGCTGACTATAGTGAAATAGTTACTCCGTATGTCTCAGGACTTACATATTTTAAATCATCCTTTTTCGCTGGTTTTGCAATATTGGCTAATGTTCCATTTGCAGCCCATTGTAATCCTGAGTCCTTTTCCTGCAGTATATCTGCCTAGCAAGCCATTCTGCATTCTACATTTTCCTTCCTAGGCAGTTTGCATGTCTTTGTTATATCCTATTTTATTGCTTTGTACCATTTCTCCAGTTTATCAAAATCACATTGAATATATTTCTACCTTCCAGAATTTCTATAAACTTCCTGATTAATGTTATCCACAAATACTTGTCACTTCAATTGTAATAAAAATATTGGATAATGCTGCACTCCAGCTATTTTTTTCAGATGGCCAGTGAACAGTTGCTAAAATGTTTCTAAGTGATTCAGCTGATTTTACTGTAATTTCCAATGAGAACATATTACCATACTTCTGACTGTGTCATATGGAATTGTCACATGTCAGCTAAGAAAAAATACGCAAATACTTTCTCACTTAATTGTGCTGCCACAGAATGGTATCAGATTGTCCTGTTGTGATTTGCAGCTCTGTTGTGATTTCAATAAGTCTCTTGTGGTTACTTTTAATTTTCTAGGTGCTCAGAGAGAAAAATCACCTATTAATAATTTATTACCTTAACATTCTAAGTGTAAGCCAGGGATGGTGCATAATACTATTTTTCTTTTTAGTTTACTAGTTGTATTTTCCATTAGATGTCCCCTCAGCCTTTAGCTGTTCTGAAAAGTTCTCAAAGGTGACTGCTAATGGTTTAAAGAAGATTTGAGATCAAAATACTTTAGGGAAAAATGTTGTTAAGTTGTGGTGATCTAAGAACTTTTCTGTCTGTTAACCAATTCTGGCTTAAAGTTCTAGCACTTAGTAGCTAATGTTAATTATGTTAAGCTTCTGGTCACAATTAACCCCTTTGGTGAAAAATGAAGAAAAAATATAGTGAAGATTTTGCACTTTGCTATATTATGTTATATTTGGTCCTTACTTCTTTTAAGTAATAGAAATTTTATTTATTTAATCTTTCCTTTATTTTTATGAATTTGAGGAACTTTCTCATATTTATTTTTACCCAAGTTTCATATGGTTGTGCATTTGTTCCTTAGCTTTTCTAATTTTGTTCATGCAGAATTTTTTTCATTGTTGTTAGAGTGCCATAATACTTACTCACTTATAGGAACAGACTCTAAAACAGGTCAGACTGAGTCCTGTTAAAGACAATAGGAATTGCCACCCGTGACTTATATGGAAAAGGAATTTTATCCTAAAAATGCAAAGATATTTCTAGGACTTGGATTTGGCTGAGATAAATTAATTTTTTCTTCATAGTGGCTTCTATGGGGCTGTGTTTTGTATTTTGTGTAGAAAACACTGTTGATAATACAGGGATATTTTCACTGCTGCTGCTTGCACAGAGCCTTTTCTGCTTCACACCAGCAGCAAGGCTGGAAATGCACAAGTTAAAGGGGACACAACTGGGACAGCTGATCCAAACTGACCCAAGAGATATTCTGCACCACATACTCTTAGCACATAAAGCCAGGGAAAGAAGAAAGAAGTGGAGTAGGGACATTCAGAGTGATGATTTTGTCTTCCCAACTCACCCTTCTGTGTGATAAGACCAGGTTCTCCTGGAGATGCCTGAATACCCGCCTGCCCATGGAAAACAGTGAATTCCTTTTATTGTTTTCCCTTGCCTGCACAGATTTTGCTTTACCTATTGCCTCAGCCCATGAGTTTTGCTCACTTCTCCAACTCTCTTCCCCATTCCACTGCAGGGGAGTGACAAAGCCCCTGAGACAAGTTTAGTTGCCAGCAGGAGTTAAATCACAACAGCCCTTGGAGCAGAAAAATCCCAATCACACCCCAGAATCGAAGGCAGCTGTGGAGAATTGAGCATGGTTGGATGTCAGGTGCCCACTAAAGCCACACTGCTCTCCTCACTGGACGGGGAAGAGAAAACAAAAAAGGCTTGTAGATCAGGATAAGGACAGGGAGAGATCACTCATCAATTACTGTCACAGGAAAAAGAGACTCAACTCAGGTAGATTAATTTATTGCCAGTCAAAACCAGAGTAGAGTAATGAGAAATAAACCCAAATGTTTAAAGCATATTCTCCTCACCCATACATCCCTTATTCCTAATCTCAGCTTCAGTCCTGATTTCTTTAACTGTGCCCCAACCAGCAGAGCTCAGGGAAAGAGGGTTGTGGTCAGTCCAACACACTCTGTCTCTGACACTCCTTCCTCAGCAGTGAGAGGATATTCCTCTTGCTCTTCCTCTGCTCCAGTGTGTAGTCCTTCACACAGAAGAAAGTCCTTCACCAGCTTCTGCCACCTGAATCCTTCCCACACACTACAGCTCTTCACAAACTCCTCCAGTGTGGGTCCCTTCCCTGGTACAGTGTTCAGGACCTGGCTGCTCTGGCATGGATCCCCCAAGGGGCTCACAAGTCCTGTCAGCAAACCTCCTCCAGTGTGGGCTCCTGCAGGTCCTGCCAAGAGCCTGGTCCAGTGTGGGCTTCCCACAGGGTCACAGCCTCCTTTGGGCATCCACGGGCTGCAGGTGCATCTCTCTCCACCATGGACCCCCATGGGCTGTGGGGCACAACTGCCTCACCATGCTCTTCACAATGGGATGCAGAGGACTCTCAGCTCCAGAGTCTAAACCACCTCCCTCCCCCTCTTCTTCTCTGACCTGGGTCTGCAGAGTTCTTGCTGTCGCATCTTCCTCATGTCTCTCTTCTCACTGCTGTTCCACTGCAGGTTTTTTCCTGCACCTAGGCATGTCATTCCAGAGGCCTTGGTCGGCAGTGGGTCCACCCTGGAGCTGGCTGGCATTAGCTCTGCTGGACATGGGGGGAGCTTTGGCAGCACCGCACAGCAGCCCGCCCTGCAGAGCCCCATGGCAAACCTTGCCATGCAAACCCAAAACAGCAGCCTAGCCACGCCAGTGCAGCTCTCCACCTGTCTAATTAGGTTGCCTCTCAGTGGGAAACTGATTCATAGTTTGTCAGTGTCTCTGCATGAAGCTACTATGTTTCACAAAACTTTTTTTAAATTTATTAACAGAAATTTATTCACAGCCAATTAACTTTATTCAGAGCTAATCTCTGAAAGCAGTGCCACCAGTAACACATCCTGAACATATTCAAAAAATAATCACTTAGAGCCCTAAAAAACTTAATGCATATGATAAATACTCTTCATTATTACTTTCAGTCATGTTTTACTGAATGTAATTTTCAGATGATCCTTTTTTTCTTTTGAACACTATAAACATCAAGATCAGTGCTCACAAAACTAGTCAGCTCTTCTTTAACTTTTCTGTCCAAACCAACTCTTTTCCCGTTCGATTATTTTAATACATAAGTTCTGGTTTTGTTTGTGAAAAGAGACAGATAGGCATACATTAAACCAACTAGACTTTAAACCATCAGATGTTACCTTCATGTTGTACAGTTTTCAGGAAGACTCACTGAGAAGTGTCACACCTCCTGACCTCCAACAATATGTTCATAAGAAATGAATTTGAAGTTTTATATACTACAAACATGGAACTTGCTCCACATGCTAAGTTCACCTAAGTTCCAATAAACCCTTTTGAGATGATGATATTTAAATACAAACCTTTATTTATTTACCCAAATACTACTGAAAAATACAGTATACATATAAAGTCCAACCCCATAGCTATTAAAAATATATAAGCCCTCCAGTGGCTCCAAGAAGATTTATGTACTAATGACAGTTGCAATATTGCCCTAACAAGAATAAAAGTCAGTTGGACTTTGCATTGATCAGCCATGTCCTATAAGGAAACATGGACAGTTAACATTTACCACTATGGTACAGCACTGCTGTATAAAGCAGTTTTATATTAACCCAAGAGTTAATATAAATATGAAAGAATAAAGTTTACCCTCCTAAAATCAAATAACCCCCGGGGTTTGGTGCAACCATCATCTATTTATCTTTTCATTGTGTCTTTATCCCTATCAACCTGCAAACAGCACCAGAATGCTGTACATATACATGATGGATTATTGCTATTATGCTCATGAGAATGGCAGGCATGAAGTGTAAGAACAGAGTTCAGCCAGCAAGTATGACATAAATTATGTATAAGTAGCTTTTAGTGTCGAGCCCTTTGAAAAGTTCAGTAAGTGCATGTAACTGAAGTTAATCACCCTATGCCACCACTGTTTCTTTTAAGAGTGCATGTAAGGTATTTTTCAACATGCTTTAAAAATGTATGAAAGTATCTCATTTTAATTATGTAAGCAAAACACTTATCTGGACACAGAAACAGAAAGTTTGCAGGACCATTGCAAGGCCTGAGAAGATAATTACAACTGAAGTATAATTTAAGATCTAAGCTAAGATTTTATTACTTGAATTAATGGGGCTCAAGTGCTTGAGTATCAAACCCCATCTGTTGTCTATACAGTTACTCTTAGATATCACAGAGATCCTTAGCATGCTTCCCCTGAGCTTGAATTTTGAGGATGTGAAACCTGGGACAGGGCACAGAAACAGGATTTTTTTCCCCTCCTTCAGTCGCTGTATCTGTGCATACTTGCATCTGTAGCATTTGTACATGTTTCAGAACTGGTTGACTAACGTTAGTTTCCTTCTATCCTACACACAGGCACTGGCACACCAGCACACACACACACCCACAAACACACACACAGAGCCCAGTGGGATTCAAAGCACTCTATCCGGTGGAAAATCAGGAACTACAGAGGAAAGTATTTTCTTGTTTGAAGACTTGAAAGAACCATTCTTAGAGATAACGGAGGAGGCTTCTGATGTTAGGGATCTTGCCCCTTTCATGTTTTAAAAAGACTAAAGAAAAGTTCCTCTTTTATCAGCCTGAAGTAGAAAAGAAGTGGCTTTCCCAACTCTAAATATTTAAAGAAGCCCTCATAAAACTTGAAAAAGGTTTGAGCTGTTTCTTTGTGGGATTAAATTCCTAGGGGTATAGGAAGACATACATTGATATTTACCTCTTATTTTACTTCTTCTATAATAGATATATCATAGGACATTGGTATTATTTAATATACCTCACAGCAATTTGCTTTTATATACTTTCAAGGAATCCATACAGTGTAAATTCTAAATAGAAAGGTTTTTAATACTCTTTTCTGTGGGAACATAGATATAAAAAAATCAAAGGTGAAAGACTACTGAGATATATCCATGATTTATGTTTACTGGTAGAGTTCACTTTGACCTGAGACAGCCAAGGAAAGGCTCAACATGTAGCAGAGCTCACACAGCATGCCAGGTCACATGAGGAATTCCACTGCTGGATTTGAATGGTTACAGAAATGGAGTGGAAATAGCTGAATTTGTGGGCTAGCTCATCTTTGAGCTGAAATCCACCAAACTAAACATCCCAGAATTTAGCTTAAAGATTTCTTTTCATTGAAAATAAATTACTGAAAAACGAATCAGTTTGCAGTTCTTAAAAAGCATTCCAAAACATTATCATATGACGATTTAAAAGTTTTTTCTTAGATATTCTCTTCACGTGAATGTCAATTATTCTCAGAATAGTCAATTTTTGTAAAATGAGAGTTTATTGCTTGAATACTGAGGAATATTGTCTCTTGCTCCTATATATTTACAATAGCATTATTTATTTGTAGTACAAGGGTACCTAAAGGCACCAGAAAGTGTCAGCCATCCATTGTACAAAGCAGTGCACAAATACATGGGAGGACACCAGTGTGTGTGCTGGTTCACAGGCCAGCTGACAGCCTCCAGTCCTCCAGGCACACATGACTATCAGCTCTGTCTCTGACACCCTTATATGCCTTGAGCAAGCAGTGAACTTTTAAGGCTGGCTCCTCAGCTGGCACAGCTGAGAAAATGGAAACAAAGCCATACTTTATTCCCCTGACTTTGGAATCAGCCAGGGGCAATCTAATCCATACTGCAATTTACAGCAGCCCGGCTGCCCAAGAAGCTGTTCTGGCAGCTGAGAAGCACCAGAGCCTAAGGTCATTCTCCACTTCTCCCAAAAGTGCCTGTATGCAAGGGCTAGAAAGTGAACAATATTAAGTATTGGTTTTGTTTTTTCAGCCAAAGTGTCCCAAAGCAGCTAAAACAGAATTGATGATTGTCCTGTTAATATTGTGATTTCTCTTAGTTTGGAAGAGAGCAGCCTTTGAGAAATAAATGGATGCTTTATTTTAATCATTGATTTATTTTTCCTTTATGTGTAAATGTCAGTCTGTGGTAATTCCACATATGGATATTTGGGTTTTTGTGAAATGCAAACAAATTATTTCGCTGGTTTTAAAAACCATATACTGCAGCCATTTTGTCTCATATGTACAAAACATTTTTATTGCTTGCTCCTATGTGACAATTTTGAAAATCTGTTTCATAAGAGGGGATGATTTCTAGTTGATGGCTGGAAACTCTTGGAGTGTTTGCATTAGGATACAGTTCACATTTTAAATGAGGGATTTCTTTTTCCACTCTTTCAAATTACAATGTTATCAAAAAATGCCAGAGAAATTTAAAGCAGAAATTCTTTCAGCTCCAAAAATATCCACTACATTATTTTAAAAATGATCAGAGGTAAAATATGCTACCTTTTCAAAAAATCTAACCACCCACAATCCCTTGTAGAGGGAAGAGTACATTTTGAATCAAGGTGATGCAGGTAAGTAGTGAGTTACACATTGCAGGGGACTGGGAAAAAGCTCTCAATGGATACATTAGAATGGAGGAGCCTGAGGCCAAGCCCAGAGCAGAAGGCAGACAGTGGAAATAGTGGAGGAGATAATATCTCTGGTTCATCTGGTGAGTATACCCTCCAGAGGAGCCCTACTCCACATGACACAATCTAAGCTGAAAAGACTGGAGAAACTTGTGAGACAGAAGTTTTAAAAATTTGTCTTAAATCTCCAGATTTGATGTAGCAGAAGTTAAGGGTTGCTAGCTCATTAACTTTTATGACATCAGCTGTCTTGGTGGCACAAATGATCTAGAGGTTTGGCTGGGATAGAGTTAAATTTCTTTATAGTATCTTGAACAGGGCTGTTCTGTGGGTTTGTGACTGCCCTGGTTGCAGAGAACAGGCAGAGCTCAGTGCTGACGAATGATTATGACAATGCAGGTTACACAGGGTTGGTTTAGTTACTGCTGAACCACTGACACAGAGCCAGGAACTTCTCTGCTCCCAGCCCCACCCCACCATGAGGAGGCTGGGGGTGCACAGTGGGCTGGGAGGGGACACAGCCAGCACAGCTGAACCCAGCTGGCCCAAGGGATTTTCCACACCCTGTGGCACCATGCTCAGCACATACAGCTACAGGGAGAAGGAGGAAATGGGGATGTTTGGAGTGGTGATGTTGGTCTTCCCAAGTCACTATTAAGCCTGATGGAACCCTTCTCTCCTGGAGGTGGAAGAAAACCTCCCTTGCCATGGGTAGTGGTGAATAAATTCTTTGTTTTACTTTCCGTGCATTCAGTTTTGCTTTGCTTACTAAACTGCCTTTATCTTAGCCCATGAGGGTTTTTTTGCTTTTTCTCTTCTGATTTTTCCCATATCCCCCACTGGAGAACACTGAGTAAGAGGCTGTGTGGTGCTTAGCTGCCTACCAGGGTTAAACCACAACGGCCCAAAAACGAAAAACTCTAGGGAAAGACTGGGAATAAGCTATTGAAATGCTGTTTGAGCAAATGCCTCCCAGAGCTAGATGGAAACTGAGCAGAATCCTTGTAGATTAAACTTAAAATTCAGTACCTAAATCTAGAGGTAGGCTTCCAAAGACAGGGAGCCTAGACCACCTGAGGATCAATTACACTGAAAGCATAAAAACATCAGCTGGGCAACTCAAGTGAATTGGAAAGCCTTAAGATACAACTGCAGGTATTCACTTGCAGTTATGAAATGGAATACTTTGCAAAAGGCTTTTGGCCACACTTTTTTCTTTCTTTATTCCACCTATTCTTTATTTTCAAGTTAAATATCACGGCCATTCTAATTTGTAGAAAGAGGAATAAATTTGTGCAAAATTTTGTTACAGAAATGCTCCTGGAATTTCATTAGGATTTTTTCTGCAAGCTGGAGTTCATGTAGATTCTGTACATAGAGCAGTTCTGCCAAACTGAATCTTTAAAGAATGTAATAATGAAGAAGATCTCAGGAGGAGGATGTGTGAGGGGTAAATGTAAGTTTTTGTTGCCTCTTTACTGAGTGAAAGTAAGAAAATTAGAGATAATGCTCTGTTATGAGGCAAGGCAGAAGGTTGTCTGTGCAAGTCTGGAAACAAGGATGCCCTGATGTCACCACAGCATCACCATAACTGCAAGTCTGTTCTCTTCTACTTTGCAAAAAAGTTTTGAATTCATTAATATAAATAAAAAATATTTTAATATATTTCCCCTTGGAATAAACAAAAATAAAATCTTGACACCTACAGTAAAAATTGCTAACAGAAAAAACAGGTTTGGTGACTCAAAAATGAAGAAGTGAAAAGAAACTCCAGAGCTCTTGCTGAGTATAAAGACCCAGCTTTCCTGCATTCCAAAATTGTTTGATTGTCCTTTAGTGAACGCCAGTGTGCTTGACACAAATTATGTCAGAGTACTACTGGGCAATTTACAATATTTCCAATTTAAAAACTTTCTTTTCTGTAAGGAAAATACTACTGAATATTTCTAAATAGAAAAATTTCTAAATTGAAAATTTAGAAATTTCTAAATATTTCTAAATTTCTAATACTGAATATTTCTAAAACTTCTTCTTTTCTTAAATATTCACGGACTGTATATGTTATTTTTAAAAAATACTTATTTCATGTCACTGGGGACAAGTGTGGTAAATTATTCTAAATCCATGAAATACATATATCTGCCTAGGTGGGTATAGAAACAAAAGGGTTACAGAAGTGCTCTTCCTATAATTGTTCTTCACTCTAAAAGTGTTTTTTCAGTTGCTTTCTTCTCTGAGGAAAATGGTGAAAATGGTATGCTAAAAGGCATATCAGAATATCAATGCATTCAGATTCCTGTTGTTTTTTCATACAAAGTTATTATCCAAACAATAAATCCCTATATTCATAGTCTAAAACACACATTTTACTCCTGTTCAGTTCGTGGCAGATCTGAGTAGGTTCTTGCATAATTTTCCAGGATGAATAGATCTCTGTGTTTACAGTTTTGGCTGCTGTGTGTTGTGCTCTAAGATTGCAGAACCTCTGTGCTACGCCAAAAGACATTCATTAAAACAAAAAACACAAACCAGCAGTCTCTACCAGCTGATGAAATGGTACCCTATGATGATGATGGTGATTCACCTATTGTGAAATTAATCTTCCCTAGAACGTCTAATGATATCTAAAACTAATCTAATACAGGTTTGTTTTGGATTTTTTTAATCATAGCAAATTGAATGCATTGCTAATATTTCTACTTGAGTGGCTTGGTTATAACATCCATTATTTTACATTGTAAAACTAAAGATGAGAATTGTTTTGTAGGGAGAAGAATGTGAACAAATTCCAGACTCTGAGAAATGCTCAAGAGTCTCAGAGCAATGACAGCAGTCTCCAGAACTGTTTGGTGTCTGTCTTTCAAAGGCTTCCTGTAAATAACTTATACAACATTTTTACTGCTTTTGAATATGGTTTCTGGGCCTACAGCAATGCTGGAGGAAGCTGAGATACCCTACTCTTGGCCAAATGATTGGGAATTAATATTATACCAGTTTGTCCAAGCTTGTTAAGGCCAGATCTCTGATCTTCTCAGGATTTTCAATCTTGACAGTGTTTCCTGCAGTAGTTTTCATGGACTTGCTGTCATGAGAAAGAACCTCCTACAACAGTACTTATAACATCTCAAACAGCAGCTTCAAATGTGCTGACAGGAAGATGAAAAACTTGCTGAAGGAAAATGTCATAGTACTAGAGCTCTCTGGACTGACACTTCTTTAAAATTCAGGTGTTCATAACCTGCAAAAACAGCATTGTGCATCTTCATTTACACCAACCCCAATTAACCTTAATACAAAACTGAGCAGTTACTAGAGCTGTACTAGCCTGGATAGGAACAGCAGCTTGATCCTGTGTCACTGCAACGTCTTTCCAATTTATCTTTCAGTTCATTTATTGCCATTCATTTACTCCCATCAGGCAGTAAGAGCAAAGTCTTTTGCATAGCCCATAGAGTCTGGAGTCTCTGATAATTAGCCCATAATTTCTGGTGTGTAACTACCAAAAAGGCTGCATTTGCAATAGACAGCAAACTTCCCTTCTATTTTTTTACACTTTCTCTATGCTTGTTATTTCAAGGATCTTTAAATAATTTCTCTACTACCACAAAAATATTCAAAATAATCTCTTTGAATGGTTGTCCATCACCAATAGCTGGACTTCATTTAAAACAAGCTAATGTCACTTTGAAAGAAAGAAGTGAGCTGAGCAAGTTCCTGGTTTATAAGCCACTTCCAGTGATGCACAAAGTGGTGCCCATTTAAAGTGTGGAAGAAGTGTTAGATTTCCTAAGTTCAGTGTGGACTTAAGCAGAAGCCTACCCTCTCCTTCTGATCCACCACCAAGTGGAGGGAAGGAAAAAAAAAAGTATTTAACTTTTCTTGTTATAATTCCCTAAGATTAAAAGGTTGAATTTTACCCTTTGCTTTACAGTACATATAATATGTTTGCTGTGTACAGAGAGGGAAACATTCTTTCCTTTGAGACTCTCTTCTTAATTTATCCTTCGTTGAGGTTAATTTAAACATGTGATGTGTTAGTGTATGAATGAAGGGAAAGAAAAACAAAAGACAGATTTCTATTTTATTTTTTTGCTCTATGCCTTGTTTTCCTGTATGCCACCATTAACATTGCATGCACAGGTTTCCAGATTGCTTCCAGATTTAATATTTATTTTTCCATGTTCTACCAGCTTATTAAAATTAAAGGAGAAAACAAAAAGTTACCACAGCATTGCTGCAACTAGGAGATAAGTTTTGCCTGATAATCAGAAGTGACCATCTTAATTTAATTAGGCTTTCCATTAATTCTGTGAAAACTGATTTTAAGTCTCTATTTTTATTTATTATCATATATCTGTCCTTCCCTTTAAGATACTACTTAACTTTGTTATTAATCTGACCTTTTTGTCTCTTAATGTATCTTATTTTAAGCTTTAATTATTTGTAAAGAGTTTACATCTTGATGACAATTGTATCTGCACTGTTTTTACTATGTGTATTTGCACAAAGTCTGTAGGTGTTAAACTTAAAAAATCTTTTAACTTCTGTAGAAACTGTCAATATCAAACTTTCTGATTTTCATGTGGAGTCAACAGTTCAAATAGTAAACAAATTCAGTTTTCTCTTTAATGTAATTAAAACATGCATCTTAACAAAGTTTACAAAGATTTTTAAGTCTATTACGAACTCTACATTAGAACACATCTTTATTTCAAGATCCAATGCAGTATTCAAAGGATTGATGAAGGCTGCTGTAGCTGCAGCTTCATTTTAAAGAGAAATAAAAATCCAGTAAAGATCAAAAGATAAGGACACATTGGACCAGAAACTTCACTTGTTATCATACTGCATAACCTACAAATAAATTAAATGCTAAGTATAATGAATGGGCATGTCAAAGGCCAGTTTTTTCCTGAGATCAAAAAGGGACAAGATGAATTACATATTGAAGTTTATTTCCTTTCCTTGATGTAGAAAAAAAAATTCACAAATCTTGTAGGTCAAGGCAGAAAGCAAGATTTTGAATAAAACCCTGCAGATTGTCACATATATGTTTCTCCAATATGGCAGAACTATAATCACAGAGAGCTAAAGTGATTTTTGCATTTGCACTCATTGTTGCATTGCAAGGAAGGGAGTATATTCCAAGTAAAGAAAATACATTTTGAACACAGGATGTTAATGTCTTTCTTCTCGAAACAAACTCAAATGCACAAACTCATCTTGGCATGGTGTAAGGAAAAATGAGATGCAGATTGTGACTTACAGTGCATGTGTCTGTACATGTATGTAGATGCATGTGTATTGTATGTACAATTTTTGGTTTTTAAAAGAAAATCTTTTCATTATCAGTGGTTGTAATCATGTTGTCCCAGCTCATGGAAGTATTCAGAAGCAAACAAAAGGCCATGAAAAATATTTCAAAGAAATGGAGTGACTGAATTAACAGAAGGTACTTCACCCTGCTTTTACAAAAGAATAGCTCTTTTCAGGTCTGTTTCACTGAAGAACATAAACCAAAAAAGTATCATGAATACTGCTCAAGTCTCATGGAAGAGTATATATTTTGTCAAACAAAACTGGCAACTGTGTTGAGACAGCAATTTTAGGCTTCTCCAAGGCTTTTGCAATTCTGTCCATGGCATTTTAATTTTCTATAATGCGAGATTTTAATCAAGAGGAAACACATTTGATGAATTAAAAAAGATCTTATTGGCAGATATCAATGAGCAGGGCTGTCCAAGAAAGGCCTCCTGAGAGAGATTGCAGGTCCAACACTATTCAGTACATTCTTAGAAACAATCTAGATGATGAAATAAAATCTTAACTGATTAAATTTGCATATGACACAAAGATTAATGGGATACTAAAAAAAAAGGAGGGCAGTTTACTGTTAGAATTTAATCTAAAGCACTTGGTCAGATTGTCAGAATTCAACAAAATGCAGGTACAGACTAATGCACTTTTCAAGATCCACGGGTTGTGCTATCAACTAAGAATTCTTGTCCATAGAAAGCAGTAACTTAAAAAATATTTGGAGGTCACCTTTTAAGGCTGCTTCACCATGAGCTCTCAGAGTAATGTTGTGGCAGGCATTACTGGAATGAAGTCTCTTGAGCACAATTTAACAACTTTAATCTTAAACAGAATATAATCATGGTAACTAATATAGGAATAGCTTGCAAAGGATAGTAAGGGAACAAATGAACATTTATGGCAAGATGAGGTAACTTTATATGAAAAGGTATATAGTTTCAGAATAATTTTACAGTTTCTAAAATAGTTTGTTTATTCAAAAATATTTTGCTTTTTCAGTTACCATTATGGTCTCTAGGAGCATTACTCAATGAATCACTGTGGAAAATCCACTGGATTCAACATTTTTATGCCTTTTTTTCTCTTTTACGGCTAAAGATATTTTTTTTTTCATAACAAGAAAAGCTATATATATATCTGACATACAAAATATATAATAGATGTTGTGAAAATCTGTCCATGTATGAGTGTGCATATATTTGTATAGAGATTTATTTTATGCATATTGATATGCCTACACATCTTGTTATTATGACTTTTTTACAAATGCAATATTTATATACATTTTTAAGTGAGAAAATATTTTATTTATATATTCTAATACACAACCTGCAAATAGATCTCCTTTCTTTTTCTTTAAGCAGAATGTAGAGTCAAGAATTAATTTGAGACAACAACAAGTGATGAATTAAGCCTTGTGAAACTTCAATTCCTGTTTTTCATGCATTATGTAGACAATTAAAACTGTATTTTAATTTTAGTAAATCTGCTCAATTAAACCTGCTTTTGTAATGAACCTACTCTACTGACTTCACAGTAGGTCTGTAGTTTCACAGTCAATAATATAAACAAATTTTTTCTTCAAAGTTAAAATAATTCCATTTTAAATGAACATGAAAAAGCTCTGACCTGTTCTGCTCCTTTTAGGACCTTTTTGGTGGTGGGGAAAAGCACACTATGGAATCTATGTCCTTTCCAGCAGCTATCCTGTGAAGTGAATGTAGGATTTTGGAGATACAACATGGCAAAGAGAGGAGGAAATATCATTGCACCCAATTCTATTATAGTTATAACAGTATTTATATCAGAAAACCCACCAAGAAACTCTCCATGTCAGAGCCTAACACATGATGTGTTGAGCTGTATTACAATAAGGCAGTAGAAATAGGCAGCAGAAATGTGTGAACCAGAACTTAGGAACTCACCATCAATTATTCCTATCCACCCTTAGTATGTGACATGCTGTATATTTAAACTACATGTGCTATTCATTACAGACTGCTATGAATATAAAGAATATTTTACATTTAATTTTGTAATTCTTGTTACCATTCCTATTTTGGTTTAAACAGGGAAGATTGAGTATTTGATTTCTTTGTTTTCTACGAGAACAGTCTTTGAATAAGTGATTGAGAACAACTAGGTAATTCATGTTAATGAATTAATGAATTCATACACAGTTTTATTTTCAAGAATTTGACCAAAAAGTGATATTTATGCTAGTGAGTGAAAAAAAAGTTTAAGAAAAAAATATGTATCACTCAAAGAGGTGAAAGCTCTAGGGTTTGGTTTGAAAATCTTGTTTATTCAGAAAAAAGTATTGTAACTTTTTTTCCTCCAGATATTGTGAAAATGTGGAAGCAAGGACCTGATGTCTCAGTTTAACCTCAACTTTTGGGTTTTGTGCCAGAGAAATCTATAATAAATAATATAAGCTGCCAAGTTTACATTTCATCCACTTACAAAATTATATTTTCTCTGGAAGGGTAGATGAGTAAATCAGATTAAAACCATACCTGACTGTCATCCAGTAAACCCACTCTTCCAGTTATGTAGTTCATTTTTCTCTTACCTCTTTGAATGAGTTTCAACGTCTAATAAAACTTTATTTACTAGGAGTGCCAAGAAATGAGTCAATAAATTTATTGAGCAAGATATGAAATAGAAATGTCAAAGATGAATAAATTTTAGCACAGTGTTTACTTTATAATTGTATTTTTTTCATGGAATTCAATTTCTCTGTAGACTCTGAAGCATAACAACAGCAGAAAATGAAGTCACAGTACCCAAGATGAAAAAATGTAAAATAGCAAACTTTTTAGAGCAATAACTGAAAACATTATCAATGTTGTGAGTACTTAATAAAAACACAGCATTTTCTGTATTCAAGTCTAAATTCTAGTCTGCTCACCTCCATCTGTACATTCCTGTGTGAACTGTTTTTCTTTTTCTTAACTTTTATACCTAAGTAATTAATCTGGAATGGTCAGCTTGTCTGAGTATGGCCTGAGTTCCTGTAGTACTTTTCATTTGAATTGTGCCATAGGCAATAAGAGTCAAACAAAGCAGGAGCATAAAGCTTTAACCCAAACAAACCAGAGTATGTTTTATATTCTGCCATGAGAACTTTAATAGAATTATTCAACTCTTGGTGATTTTGGAGAAACAATGACTTCTGGGTGTATTTTCAATCCCTATTTTAACCACAAAACCTCCTAGTTCATTCAATAGAAACAAAATACCAATTCAACTCTTCTCAACAGAGCTGTGGCTTGTTCCTTCATCAGACTACATTACCATCTGGGATTTTTCTGCATGCATACTGTATGCTGCACACAGTTGAGCCCATGTTTTTCCAGACAGCTTGGATTCACATAGACAAGTCTCAAAATTTTCCTGGACAGCAGGAAGGATATGTATGAACCTTCATCACTAGTGTCTGCAGTTCAGCTGCTGTCATTACAGTGAGCTCTAGACTGATTTGAGTTAGCAGGGAAGCAAACCTGTCAAGTGCAATGCTTGAGTCCATAGCCTTCACTGGGCTTTGATGTTCTGAGGACCCAAGTTATCTAGCTAAAAATTAGTACAGATTTTGCATTACACAAATCATGGTGACAACTACAGAGTAGACACACGATTTGTTACTGTTCAGTGCTTTTTACAGTCTTAAGTCTCAGCAATTCCCATTACAGTGCCTACATATTAAGTGCAAGTTAGGATCAATGAATTCTCAACTGAAGAAAAAGTCTCAGCCTCAAAATGATAACTGTTTGACAGCTTGTAAATAGACAATATTGAAACCATGTTATCTGATCCCCCAGCTCTTTTGTTTCTTTGGTCCAAAACTATAGATTATCAGAAAATGCAATAAGAGTATTTACAGGTCTTTCCTACAGGCTCAATGAAATTCTGTTCTTGACTGAGTTTTGTAAGGGCAATAATTATAACATTATAGCTCACAAAATATTTAAGCAAAGATTTTAAATCAGTCGTACATAAAAGAAAGAATTGGACTTTTTTAGCTGAGATTCAAATACATCTAGAGAGGCTATAGATAGGTACAGTACTGTGTTATCACTGACCAGACTTATCATGTTTTGGTCCTTAGAATGAAACCCATTTAGAAACAGTATAAAAATAAACATGACAATATGAATAACACAATTTAATTCCAATTACTTTGACAAAGAAAAGCATACCTCTTTTAAAGTATGAGGGAAAATCACAGAATTTTTTTGAAAGGTTTCTAAAAGCAGTCCAAAAATACAGGATTCATTTTTTATGTGAATGTATCATACAACAGAAGTACTGCGAGACAACTAATGAAAACAATTGAGTAGTATAAATTTTAAATGGCTGCAAAGGTGTATCAGGACCTGCCTTTGCTGCTGCTCACACGGACCTATCAAGTGATAAATTATTTCAGCTGAAAACACTGCAGAAAACAGGTGAGATCCTTATCCAAATACAAGGGCTTGTCTGTCAACTGTCTGGATTCCTGTCCCGGTCCCACAGGTGAAGATGTGAATAAAATTTAGTAATTTGACAGAAATTTATGATCATTTGTATGTAATAGCAAATATTTTTAGTTGATGGAAAAATAGTCTTTTTTTTCAAAACTGCTTTGACTCTACAATCATATTTTTATCAACAATATATTTTCTGACATGAATTGCTTGCAAATTGTTTGTTCTTTGTGATTAACAGTTTCTAAACTGATAGCAACTTTATTATGTTTAGTTTTAATCTCCTCTTGATCTCAGCTATTTTCCACATACCCTACAGTACCTTTAATCTTAAATCTTGAGTTCATTTGCAGTTTAATATTGGAAAAATAACTTAGATAACCAATACTGCTTCAGGCTTAGCCCCATATTGACCCTTTAACAGTCAATATTTACACATTTCAATAATATTTTTGTATGAATAAAATATTTAGTATCAAAAGTCAGTTGCAGGGATGTAATCTTGCATTAAAAAAATTATTCCTCTTGAATACAGGGAAAACAAACAGTGATCAAAAATCCACAGCTATGATTTCATCACTTTGATCTCAAATATTTTTCTTTCTGATTCCTCTAATGGCTATATTCACAAATCCATCTCTAGGATATATGCCATATAAAAGCTTCTATGTTAACAGCCAGGAAAATTTCTAGTCCACAGTTTTTTGCTTCTGGTCAGCTCTGGGCAATTGTCACCCAAGATAACCTTTGCAGGTGGCTTTTATCCTCTGCTCACTTATGCTGACACACTCAAAAATGAGATAGAGAATTGTTATTTATTTTACTTTCACTGTCCTGTTGCTACCAAAAGCAAATGACCAATTCCATGTAGGAAAACTTCACATTCTGCAATGGGATTAGGGATTATTATAGATGATGGTGTCGGATAAAGTGTTGCAGGGTTTGGATTGCTCATTTTGTTAAGCATGGCGTGTTTTAAAAGTCTCATAATTTAAATTTTAATTCACACTCCATTTGCAGAAATTGTAACTCTTCAACATTCAAAAGCATTAAAGATCAGACAGGTGTTTTAATGTAAGGACATATCTATTATTAAATCCATGTTACCAGAGCTCATTATGAAATCATGGTCCTGTAATCACAGACAGTTGTTAGTAGCCTGGTTATTTTTACTTACATTTGACCTAAGCAGAATATATCTTGGGCGCAACTTCCCTATTTAGCTCTCTGAATTGTTAGAACAAAAGGATACCAATTACATAGTAGAATTGTAGCACAAATATTTCATTTTTCTATAAAATTCTGTATTACATCATAAACAATATTAGTGATGGTTGATTTTGAATAATTTAAAATAAAAATTTACAAGAATTGAGGTCATTTGAAAATCCCATTTCTTGCACACTGATGAGCTTTTTAATAACCTTCTGGCTGCTCAACCTATGATAACAATAATAAATTATATCTAAATTTTATATTTGCTTGCTGATTAATAAATGCTGAACTTTTTCTGGGTATGTGACACCCTTATGCATCCATGAAGGAAAAATAGCATTTGGAAGCTGAACTAGATAATTAAAACAGTTACATTTCCAGGCAAACGTTATGTTCCAGTGTAAATTAATCTTCTGCTACAGCAAATTACCGAAATTGGTCTAGGCACTTTAATGAAAGCAGAGTGTTAACAGGCAAATATAGAGTCCTCTAAAAATCTAGTTTCCAAAATGCATAGTTACGGCTAAAAAAAAAAACCCTGAGAGGAGAAGAAAAGTATTAAATTCATCTTTCTCAACTATGAAAGCCCCTTTTTGAGGTAGGAAGCTCATGGTGAATTTTCACAAAAGTAACAAAGCCATTTCTCCAATTTTTTGAGTCTCTTTACCTTTTCATCAACAGGTGTGCAACATGGGAAGTTTTTTGGAATATGAAAGGCACTAACTCTCTTGGTTTTGTTGTCTTATCCACTTCAGGTATAGGAGCCTGGATTCAATTTGATCCATTCTGATGCTGACAGATTATTATACCTTGTGTACTAAATATACACTGTGAGGTTCTCTCAAGTTCATCTATTGAAAATTCACCTCTGAAAGTCCTGAGAACAAGATGGGCAACTAGATTCATTATACTCCAATACAAAACATAGTAATTTCAATTCTCTGCATTTGAAAATGTTCAAGAAATCTAGTTTTGATTAATAGGAAATATCCTGAAAGGTACAGTTTTCAATCTGCTTGTAACTAGACAAAAGCAATATTACAAAGTCCCTTGAAACTCAGGTAAGTTCTCCAACAGCTGAAACACAGGAACTAACTTAAGAAGAATGGATTTCCACCTTGCTGAGGTTTGTATGATCTGGTTAAATCTGTGTGTTCAGAAAAAGTTATTTATATTGAAGTTTTAAAGATTTTTTTAAGCCTTCTAGAATTAAAGAGCCTTCAGTATTTCTGAGGTAATGTCTGGAAATATCTTAATTTATTAATGAGGTTTTAGGTATTAAAGAAACTTAGGAGTCTCTAAGATTAATTTTTTTATTTCAGGTTTGGAGAGTGTTTTGAAGAGAATCTTTCAATTTTACCCTCTTGCCATCCTCTGGTTTATGTTCTGACTGCAGAAATTTGATTACATTGGAGTACATATCCCTGGGAGACTCATTCCACCTGCTGAAACACAGCAGTAGACTGAAGTAAACCCCACAAAATTAGTATTTTGTTGTTAGGTCCTCGACACCAACCATTTCACAGCATGGATCTACTCCTACACTGCCACACTAATTGTGATCATCTTTGGGGGATTTAGTTTTGATGGTGATGACTTCACAGTTGCCTCAAACACTGTTAAGACCACAGGACTTTGCCATGAGATAAGCACAGAGAGGAGCATCAGGATGAGGGTGGTTCCAGGCCAGGGGAGTCTGGCTGGCACATCCTGGGTAATGCATCCAGGCAAGAGTTCCCACTGGGACCATCTGTGCAGAGGGACTACTGCCCCTACGAGCATCTCTGATCAAACAAAGCTCCCCAAATTATGGGTCAGATGGCATCTGTGGCCACTCATGTCCCCCCCTCCCTCCCCTCCACTCTGAATACGCTTTTGTGGATTCCTGGAATTTGGTCTGTAAGTCATCTGATGGGAATTTAAGAGAAGATAAAGTCAGTACTATTACCCAGGTGTTATCTCAGACCTAGGGGGAGGTCAAGAAAGCTGGGGGGACATTGATAAAGGACACAGAGAATCCATAAAGAAAGTCAACTCAACAACTGTGCAGAAATCATGTCCGATAGAGCAAAGGGTAATTCCTGCAGGGGATGACTGTGCACAATCCACTGGCACAAAGAAACCCACCAGCTCAAAAGAAGAGAAAAAGGAGCGTGGAATTAATTAACATTAGAAGTGAACCGAGGGAGCCAATAGAATGAGAAAACTGCACTGCCAAAGAGCATTAATTCCTTTGTTTGATAGCATGTACAAATAGTGAAACATTTTGAACAACTTTGGAGCCCCCACCATCTTTAAGCCCAGAGTGAAGAAGGACAAACGGGATGTTGGTGGATGCACAGGTGGTGAATATCTTCTGCCTAATCTGTCTTTCTCTGTCTGCTCCCTTTCTATTTCTTTCTATCTCTCTACCTTGAATTTTACTGTTAAATAAAATCTTACTATTGCTTTTGGCATATGGTCTTGTTTGCACTTCAATTTGGGTAGCAGAATCTCCATAATCAGGTCTTAACATGTTCAACGAATGCAAAGGATCCCTGGATTTTAGAAGAGATTTCAGACTATTCAGAGATATGCTTGGAGGAGTCCAGGACAGCTGGTTGATATCCAAGGATCATCTCCTGAAAACTCAGAATAGTCTATCCAAGAAATAGGAAATAAAGCAAAGGCAGCAGGGGGTCAGCATGGTCAAGGAGCTCTAACTGAACTTGGACATTGAAAGGGAATGTACAAGAGGAGCAAGCAGTAGCAGGTGATCCAGGAGGAATACAAAGCTGCAATCTGATTGTACAGGGATGGGGTAGGAAATCAAAGGTCCACCTGGGACAATCTGACAAGAGATGTGAAGAGACACAAGGAAGGATTCTACAACTATATAAACAGTAAAAGAGAAGCTAATGTAAACATGGAACCAATGTTGAATAAGGTCAGGGTCCTTGTGACAAAGCATGTGGAAAAGCTGACTGCAAGTCTAGGAGGAAAGTCTGGAGTAAGGTTTATCCTTAGTGGAGGGAGCAAAGCAGGGAGAACATAATCAATCTGTGTATACATAAGTCCAAAGCTCTGATGTGTTACACCCAAAAGTGCTGAGGCCCAAACAGCATGTGAAAGGATAAGGGCTTTGTTTTGTGATTAAAAAGAATAATAAAAATATTAGTCATGCTAAGTTTTATTTCCAGTATTTAAATGTTGTCTTGGAGTTTTTGAACTCCTGAAGTTCAACTGAATGACAATCTAAATCAACACTTAACAAGATAGAACACAAAAGCAACTCCACAGACATTTGTTCCTACTTCATGGAAATAGGACAAATTAATCCATTCTAATGATCAAATCAGCATGACTAGGAGAGGCAGGTAAAAAGACTTTCTCAATTCTGATATCCATAGAAATGTGTAATATTCTCAGCTTGCAGACCTTAGCCCAGTTATTGCAAATCAACAAAGCTCTCACTTTTCCTTTATACTGACATCAGTTATATTGATACCAATATTGACTTTATTAAGGTTGCCAGGAAAATTAAAAAAAAAAAAAATCCAACAAAACAACAACTACAAAAAAAGATATCAGTTCCATTGATTGAAGCTCAACAAATAATGGCATTTTAGCACAAATAATTTTGAGGTAAATACCAAAGGTCTTAGCTACTTCTGGGAAAAACAACGTTGTTCCATGCTTAACGCACATGTGAATGAAAGAGGACTTTATTCTACATTGATTGAAGATGGCAGAGTGGTTTTCATTGTTAAAGCCAGGAAATATTATTATTTTTTGTTGTTTTGTTTTGTTTCTTTAATAAATATTTATTTAAGAAAATTAAAATATTTGAGAATTTAGTAGAGTCCAGACAGCTGCGATATATAGATTTCATATCTATAATCTTTTCTAAAACTAAATAAATAACTTTTCCTCAGTAATTTTCCTGTTCTGTATTGTTACATATTCAGCTAGAGCTACCTGATGACAATTAAAATCCTTGAGTTATGTGGAATGGAACATCAAGTCCAAAACCAATCTAAGTCATGCTTTTTTTATTTCTACATGTTTTCTAGTTAGCATAACAAATGCAGAAAACAGGACTCATCATTATTGCTGTCTATTAAAGGCCATCATAAAACACAAGCATTATATTGCCAAGTATAATATTGAATTTAACCGCTTTTTACATGGAAACTTTAAATATACTTATGTTTTCTATTATCACTTTTATTAATTTGTCCGTATATCTCTGCCTCTTTGTATGATGGTGTGCTCAGCCCCCCACCTGACCTTAATTTCAGGTGCCTTTACTCAAGTGATATTTAGCAGTAGCAGTCGTAATGGAGGTGTCTGATCTGGTCGTGATGGCTGCAACCAACTTGTAGTGGATTTGGGGAGACAGATAAAAAATACAATAGCAAAGAGCTAATGTGACCAATGTGCCTCCCTTAAACATGGTGCTGGTCAAGAGCCCAGTCAAGCCAAGCTGAAAAGAAACTGATTCTGTAGTTGGTATGCAATTGTGACTATGAAGCAATTATCTTAGTCCATAGATAAGGGACAGTCCAGGGCCCACTGAGCTCTCCTGCACAGCAGTGGGCTGCAGACCAGGATGTCCCCTTGAGCAGTGGTGCCTCTAACAGTTATTCCTTGAGGCTGACAGAGTCCTTTCCACAAGAGATTCTCAATAAATTCTCGTGCTAAATTTTGAAATGTTAGCCAAGTGATATAAAGAATTTATTTTCTGCACAGAATCCTTTAGATGTAAACCCTTGATCAAGCTCTGGAACCAAGTCTGAATCTGAACACACCTAAACTCCCCTTTGGGAAGGACAAACAAGTGCTTAGAACACAAGGTCGCCCCTTCAGAACCTCAAGACTCAACAGGTCACCCTGACAGTTTTGACTCAGACCTCTGTACAGTAAATAATTTAGTGTACCTTGCTGTAGAATCTTGTTAAACCACTGTTTCACTTGCCATCAAACTTCGTTAAATCACTAATTTATATTAACAAATGTGTTGCTACTTCTGTCTTACAAGTGAAGTGTATCCTTCCCTCTGTAAAATTTACCAAATAATTTGTGTTTATAAATAATATGGACAAATATGTGAATAGGTAAATATTAACAAACTATCATGGCTTCTTATGGGAATTTTGTTCATGCAAATATGTTGAAATGTGCCCTGAAGCTTTCTCGAATTCAGACTTCTGGCCACCAGTGACTGCTTCAGCTGTTGTTTTCATACTTAAGAATAAATGTTTAACTTAAAACCAGTCAATTCTCCCTAACGTCTGGGAAAATATAGATACAATGAAACTGTCCCCACTTCTCATGGGCTTGCACAAAAGTATAGCTTTAGGTTAACTGGGCTCTGCTTTCAGCTGTTTACAATTGGAAGGTCATGGGTGAAATAGCTTTGAATCCTTTCTTACTTCAGAGTTCCACAATAGAACTGAAACAGCTTTGGAGTTTACAGAAATCTTCTATTATAAGTAGCAAAGGCATAAGTGCTGTCACTTTCAGATGAGCAAGCTCACAATGCAAAATTAGTTTCTTTTTCTATATCCTTCCACTTATCCTTCCACTTCCACTCTCCTTATCCTTCCTTTGTCTTAGGAAATTCAGATACACTGAGTCTCATTGTCCCAAATTTCTTCTTAAACTCACTCTGCTTAACATAGGATGGAAGAAAAAACAACCATGTGTGCATAGAATAATTAACAGAATTTTTTAAGTCATCCTTGGAAACCTTTAGCAAACTCTTCCTTCAGAGAAAGCAATAGTACGTTCTGACCTGGCAGTTTCTTTGAACCAAATAAAAGATTAAAAGAGGACATACTCTGAAAGAGATTACACTAACTGTGCTGTGCAGCTATCACTGTTTTCTATTAGACAGCAAGAGCACTTACTTGATTACAGTTTTCTAAAAGCAAGATTCATGTTTACAAGCAAAATATCTAAAAAGGCAAGCAACTTATGAAATGACTTATCAGTAATAACCAGCGTCTGGAGCCAAAGGCTGAGAGAAACTTGGCCTCTTGTTTAGCCACTTCCAATGCCTCTCTAACCAGAAAATCAATAAGTGACTTTAGACTAACACAGGCATATCTGCATGGCAGAAGAGAATTTAGCCCAGAGCTATCGCTTTTCAGCCTCTAAGATGATGATCATCTGAGAGTTTGGCTGAGGGAGACAGATCAGCAACACAGTGAGGTGATCAGATGGTGGGCAGAAAAAAGGAAAAATAATAATAATAATAATAATAGTAATAATAAAAATTTTGGTTTAACATGAGAACTGAGTGGGTAAGTAAGAGCTAAAAATTTCATTCTAATATTGTTTTCATGGAACAGTGACTTTAGAAAAGAGACTACGAGAAAAATAATTTTAACTGTATCTGAGTTTGTCTGTGTCTCAAAGCATTAAGCTGGAGTGTCTTCACGGTGAACTGAGGTGTGAACTGAGATAATTACACTAATTCTTCTGACTGGGAAAGCTGATGGCAATGGGAGGAAAAGAACAACTTTTAGAGGGCACAGAGGAAGCTAGGTGATGCAAATCTTTCCACCTAAAAGAGTGCCACATTTTATTATGGGAATTCAAAAGCGTGGGAGAACAGTAAAAAAGAAAAAGAGGAAAGTTGCACCCTCCCTGCCTTCCACTGCAATTGTGCAGCTTGTCCTGTCCTATAAGAATCAGGAGGCATTTCAAACCTCCTCAGTATCTCTTCCTCCACTCTGTATTTATCTCCATCCAATACAGGTGGTCACACTAGCTAATCAGCTACATTAGTCTGCCCTGACAACTCTACTTCCTCTGTTCGTGATGCATTGCATTCAGTACAAAAATGTACATGAGACATGGGACAACAATGCACAGCTGCCCAAAAATATCTTGAACCTACTACATCAGGACTTAGCAAGGAAAGGATTCAAAGGAGACCAGAGGGATGGAGGAATATGACCATTCTGTGATTACTGTTGTGATCACAGACTGTTATTCCATTATTTTGCCATAACTTTCAGTTAGCAATAGTGTAGAAACAAATGGTTCCACACATACCTATGTCAGTTCATTTGCTATTAGCGTTTGTAGGCCATTAAAAGAAATCAGGAGGAGGAATTAATCTGGAATACAAATTGAAGTTTTTTCAATACTTTTGTATTACTTCCTTGATGATATTTTTTCATCAGTTTTCATTTCTTCACTGTTTTCTAAAGTAAAAACTCTACTATATATAAAGAAATGTATATATGGTGCTTCCATAAAGTATCATGGCACTTGAACTCCTCCAAAAGACCTCAGTTCCTCTTGTTATTGGCAGGAGAGACATGAAGAACCACACTTTTTGTTTCTGTCAGCACTGGGTGAAAGGATAAATGGTGCCTAGACACCTATCAGGAGCTATCAGCTCATATACTTCAACCTTTGAAAGGTCATATACTTTGACCTTTCCTCGGCAGCAGCAAGTTAATGTTTGCAGGCAGTGGAGAAGATGAGTACTCACCTCATATCCAAATCTGCCTCAGAAACATCAGAGCTTTCCAGCCTTATTAACCAGGGAAAAAATTTTATGGTTTGGGGTTTTTTAATCTAGGGACTTTTCTCTTTCTTAGGATTTGGAAGAAGCCTCCTATTTGAAGGATGTGTGCACAAGATCTGAAAAGAGTGAAGGCTCAAAGATCTTATTTTATTCTACAAAATCTCAGAATCCAAGCCTTACTAGTTTAATACATCTGAAAAATATAAACAGATAAATTTTAATATCAAATATTTACTTAATGCAATGGTGAGTTGCAAAAACTGGAATGTTTACTTCAACAAATAGCCAATTAGTCAGAAAAAAATACCAGTTGATTTTTTTGCCATAGGCTAAATCACAATGAGGATTTTATTCTTTGGAGCATGAGTCAAGTAAATGCACTGCATTATGCACAGATATGTATATGGATGAAATGAGGAAAAGACAGAAGTGTTCCTTCTCCACTCTACATTCAGAAAGACTTGGTAACTTTTCGAAAACCTTACACTGAGGAGTATGAATATGTCTTTCTTATGCTGCCCAGAACAAAGAATATTTTAATGGGCCTATTGCTGATTTCACCCTTTTGTAACACATTTGGGGCCAGGGAAGGTGAATGGCAGAAACCATGGAGATAGCAGTGATAACTGCTAATCAGCCCTAGATATAGAAAAAGTCGCAGTGACTGGCCTCAGGCTGCCTGATTAACAAGGCCATTAGCAGCTTGTGCTGATGATCCACTTTACAATGTAATAGAGAAGACAATTACCCCATAGGAGGTGAGATCAGCTCACCATGTGTGGACCTCAGACATAATACTAAAGACTGAGACCAAGATGAAACCCTTCTGCACAGGGCCATCAGTCAGAACAAGGACAAGGACACATCCAGAATGAATGTCCTGAGAGCCTGGATCCTGCAGCCAGTCTAACCCAGACCAGAGGGAAGGGGACTATTACTGGTGTATGATTTGAAAGACAGAAACATTAGACTAAGAAGTTGCTCTCTATCTGAGCCATCCTGCTTAATAAATGAATTCCCAATCCACTGAATAATGTAGTTTCCCACGTGGCATGGAGAGGTGTGATTCTCTATTTTTGGTCCCCTACCCAAATCCCAAAAGAAATTATTATTTTCATAAAAATCAAAGGAGACATGGTTATCAAAACAATTTTCCTGAGGTGAAGTACACGCAGGTAAATTATTAGCTTGCTTGTTTCCATGGGAGAAAATACATATGTATGTAAGTACCACCTATCGTCAAAATGTAAATGAAATTACCTAAGAAGGTAATATGTATTTTTTACTCAGTAATGTGATTTTTCTTTTACAGAGCCTTGGCAAATTTACTTTACAGAAGATATTCTAGCAGTTCTGCTTTTGCCCCCCAGAGTAAAAGAGTAGTGGCCATAAGCTACAGTGGCAAAAGAGATCAGTTTAGGCAAGGAGCAGCCAAATCTATATCTAATGCTCTAATAATTTATCTCTTATTTCATATGATAACAACTAATTCACTTGTCATTCATCCCCCTTTTTAATGCATGTTGACCATGTCAGCAGTCTATATTATCAACCATAGTTCTGGTGAGTTCAACCACCCTCCTTGGCTCCTTCCACCATCCTCAAGGATATCAAAGAGTCCTTCAGCCCCGATAACATTCCAACCATCTGATCTATCTTCAGCTCCACTCTGGCCTTTTCTTCTAGGGCTCATTGCCCTCACAAAGCAGGGAGTCTAGGAGCACCACTCTAGCCTGGGGATTCCCATCCATGTGTCACACATTTATTAACTGGCAGGGTCTTATGTAGAGCATTAAAATTAACATGCATATATATAACAGCACTGCACATTTATCATATACCAGCTATTTCAGAAAAAGAAGGTGACACTTTGAGAGAAACATTTTATTCTTGTCTTATATTGTAATTCTTCTCCACTCCACATTGCAAATGTAGTAGAGATGTCTGTGGTGTTGACACAGCTATTCAAAAACTACATCTTTTGGTTAAGAATTACTTTCACATTAAAGGGGAAACCATACTCATAATTTTGATTTTTTTTTATTTTATTATGTTGGGGAAAATCTTACACTGTTTTATTTTAATGAGGTATTTCTGACAGTTTTCACCTGAAATAGCTGAAAGGGAGGACTAGAACTAGTCAGCATAAAGCTATCTGCCAGGGAATTTGTCTTCTACACCTGGAATGCCTTTGATAATATCCCAGACTTTGTAAAAACTTTTTCCCTGCTGAAGTGAAAGAATAATAAAACCATAAAGTAGTATAGAGGTTGACTAATCAAAATTCTGTTTGCTTCAGGATTCCTTAAGCTGAAAATGAGGCAGGAAATATTGTTGACCAAACATTACAGACAGAAGTAGCTGATCTGCCTTTTCCCTTTGTTGGCTTTGAGTCAATAAAGATAACATTTAATTACATGTCATGAATGGAAACAAGAAGAAACTTAACCCTTTGGAATTGTCAAATTCATTACTCTGTGTTAATCATGTTTATTTTACATCGAGTTTTTTGTAGATCCGCATATCTTGTATGATGTTTACTTTCTCAGTTACATTAATATCTGTGGACTCACATTATGAGAATTACAAATGAGAGCACCTTTTCAACGAAGACTCTGGTTTTGAGAACTTGACACAGTCTTTGTGTTTTGGAATAAGTATTGCTGATGATTCAGAACTGAATGTAACCAGATCATCTGTCAGCTACAGCTATGCATTAATCGTACTTACTTGATCCCATGTCAGTTTTACCATCTACTGTTCTTTCTTTAGCTACCAGCAGTTTGGATTCAGACCTGTTCCACCCCTACCCCATAAAAATCAATAAACTTATAGTTATTTAAGAGTAAATATAATGCTTGGTTGCAGGCAGCAAAATTGACTGAGAAAATCTGAAGCAGTTGGGGAAAATCTTTGCAGTTACATTGTTAATACTGGCAACTAAACAAAATTAAAATATTTGCCTCTGGCCATTTGAGTATACTTGGGGTGTTTAGTATTACTGTTATAAAATATAAAAATAATAAATATTGATTTTTTGTGTGCTTTTTGTGATTTTTTTTTTGGTATTTTTAGTCTGCATATACTCCAAAAACATTTCAAGTCCAATCTATAGACCAGAAATTCCATCACTGCCAATGCAAGAACTGTCTCTTCTTAAACAAAAATCCTTAAATGAAGACTCATAGCTGCTGCAGGCTTAGCTAGACACAATAAAAGGATGGATTTCAATATTTCCAGATGTTAAATTCACTAATACAGAACAGAATAAACCACAGGGTAAGGGGTGGATTCTGCTATTTGGTGTGTCTATTATCACTGAAAAATATTGTTTATTTGCAATAATTATGGAATCCCATTGTTCCTCTGTTGGCATAAGGAGGAACAAGCCCTTGGCCTATAATCATTGTATTTAATGTTGTAGTTGAAGGACTGGCATTTTCTCTCATATAATTTTACCAGCAAGATTTTAAGACTTAAGCAAGGAGTTTCGACTTTTATTTTGTGATATTTTTCTATATTGGTCCTTTACTCTGTCTACAGGAGTTTATAGATATACATTCATTTATTACTGAGAAAGAAAACAACAAAACAAACCTCAGTTTCTTTCTCTGGCTGTTATATAATTCTAGAAAAATATGATGCAAGTCCATAGACATTGACAGGAGGTAGGTGAAAAAAGAGGCAAAGTTGTCTTGCATAATTTTTTATTCAATAAGTTAAATATAATGTAAAATATTTCAAAGATCACAGTAACAAACTACAGTACCTTAGAGAATTGTTGTCTATACAATGATGGATATAGTGCAGTCCCTGTGGGAAAGGAACAGCAAGAAAAGGAATAAACAATTCTGAAGATGTGTCATAGGAAAAAAAAAGGTAGTATTCATCTAATCTTTCACTGTCCAGAAGTTAATCAGGTAGTCTAAGGTACTTGACTTAACTCCTTTATGTGTTGGAACTGAAGGAGAGAGGCTTCTCTAGAGGACAATTTATCTTACCTTACTTAAATGTTGGTCTTAAGAACGGATGAATCAGTCTCATGAGTCATCTCTTTTTGTTTCTTCACTTTGAAGAAAAAGTTGGCAAGCTTGGATTAAGCATCTAACTTTGAGGACTGCATTAGGTGAATTGCATCTCACCTCTTTTCAAGGCATAACTCCTATTCCAAGGGATACATGCATTAACTTGGTCTCCCAAAGGCAAAGTTTTCAAAGGTCTTTATTCTGCTACAGATAGGCCTCTAGTGGATATTAAAAGTGTATAAACAACAACCTCAACCTTGCAATTATTTGGGCCCAGAAGCACAAGGACTTTACATTCTTAACTCCTGTATATACACTTAGTTCTTCCTAGATCCTCTTGAGAATTATGTTTTTGAATAGGACTTTTTGGTTTTGTTGCATATTTGGACTATTAAATACTTGTGAAAAGTTGGCCACATATAGCTACAGAAAATCTGGATTGCAACATGATGTTAAACCTTTTATAAATTTCCCTTAATTAATTTACTTCATGTGTTAAAAGATTATTTAGGTGAAATAAACACAGCTCACTTAGGTTCACTTTTTTCACTATGATGGACACTGGAACAGGTTACCCAGAGAAACTGTATGTGCCTCATCCCTGGAAATGTTCAAGACCAGGTTGGATGGGGCTTTAAACAACCCAGTGTAGTGAAAACTGTCCCTGCCCATGGCAGAGGGGTTGAAACTAGATGACCTTCAAGATCCTTTCCAACCTAAACCATTCTATGATTTTATGAATATATGATTCTATGAAGCTGTCCCATTTCTTAGTACAAATTAGATTAAAAACATAATAAAAACAAACAAAAAACTAAAGAAAAACCCTTTCTGGAAGGATCAATCAACTCATATGGACTTTTGTGCTCCTTCCACTTTAGAATTTGATCTCATTCATTTAGAGCTAGAATACAAGTCTATACATCATACTGCTGAAAAAAGAACAGAAGCACTACAAGTATTCTTAAGCCAAAACAAACCACTTGCTTTTCTTGAATTACAGTTTCACAGTATTTCATTAAATAATGGTGCATAATATATAGTTGTGTAACTTGAAGCACAAAACCCTTTATGTAACATTGCCATCTTCAAAAATCACAAGTCTTTGAAACCAAGACAGAAAGCAGGCATACAGAGGCAGTAAATAGACTGTATTTCTTAGCAAGGAATGTCAAGTTGCTACACAAAAAACACCAATCTACAAGCAACAGCATTAGGAAAAAAACCCACAAAAACTACCTGTTTGAGTTTATTACAGATGGACAGATTGCAGTCAAAATTAAGCGTGTACATTGCAAAAGAGAAAACAGTAAATGAAGAAAAAGTGCATTTGTGCATCTCAGATATATATATATGTGTATATATATGCAAAAAGAAACAAGGCACTTCAGTATCTTCAGTAATTCATTTATATAGCAGGTATGTGGGGAAATGAATAATGAAGATTCCTAATACAATACCAGAATTGTATTTTTTGGAAGAGTTTAATTTATCATTCAAACAGAGGTTTCTGAGACTCCCCAAATGCTAATGCCTACATGTCACATTGTTTTCTGAAATCTAATAAAAGAAGCTACCCACCCTTTCAACTTTGAAGAATTAGCACATTTGGGGGAAAATTTCTTGCTCCTTTATTGTTGTTGACATTTTCTTCACAAATTGTCCCACAGACACAACATCAAAGAGACTGCAGAAATGTCCTGCTCACAGGAAAATGCAATAAAATATTTCTTTATTTGAGGAAAAATGTTATTGAGAGAGAAAAAAAGAGCATCTAATTGTTTTGCAAATGCAGATGATAATGACACAATTGAAAATGAAAAATGGTAAACTACTAGGTGCACAAGTTGAGATCCACTCTGTATTACCTAACCATTTAATTTCTGTTACTGATTTTCTACATTCTGGGACAGTCAGTGGTTATGTGTCTCTTAGTGTTTACAAAAGGAACATTTTTTACCTAAGATATGGCAATTAAATCAAGAAGAGAAATCTACTTTTTTGATCTGCACAGATACTTCTCTCATTTCTTTAATTACAAAGAAATTCACACAATTCAGGCTTAAATCAACTACATTAAAATGGGTTACTGATGGCTTCCTCATGTCTTTTGAGATGGGTGGCAGTAACAAGGGCACATTACCAGTCCTCCAGCTGCTGAGATCAGTGGGTCCCCTAAAAGGCTTCAGTATCTGATACCCTCATGGCACTGTCTTACATATAGAAATGTTGTAAATGCTTCAAATGGTGTCTGACCTATATATCCTTATTTTTGAGAAAGTGAATAAATATCTTCAGGAATGTTAGACCATTAGAATTTAAATATGGTGTAAATTATATGCCTTGATTGAGTCCACTGAAATTGTCCCTCAGTAAGTAACTAATAATTGGAATTAAAGTCCTACTGGAAGTGAGCATTAAATGAAAAAATGCAGGTGATAGATATATCATCTAATTTAAATTAGCAATTTGATGGACCTTAAACAAACTTACAGGTCATTTCATTTCAGCTGATCTTAAGTCTGTCTTAGTTTGTACATCAAAATCAGCAACGCACACTTTACAATGCAAACATATAGTGCCAATCCACAATTTAACAGGCTTGCTTACATTTTATTGCCAATGAAACATAACATGCACTACCCTCTGTTATGACTTCCAGGACTGAGTTATATTTTGGCATACTGAAACTCCCTTTTCTTCTCTTAGATTTTTCTTCTGGAATCTTAATTTAAGTTGAAAATGTTGAGCTATAATAAATTTAGTTCTTTAACAGAAAATTCTATATATTAATCTACATACCCAAATTTATAGACATACCAAAATGTTGCTAAGACAGAGAAAAAAAACGCAAGAAAAATCCTCTCAGAGAGCTGTTAAGTGATGCTACAGACTTTATTCCATATAAATTAATAGATATTTCACCCCAAGGCTCATTCTCATCAATTTTTTTGTCTCAATAATAACTCTGTAATAAAGTCAGATCATTTGGATATAATCTAAATAGTCTTCAGTTTTATTTCACAAGTCAGATTTGTTTCAGATATTCAAAAATGTAGGCAAAGATGAACTCTCTGTCTGTAAGGAAAGAAAGTAGAAAGGAATATTAAATAAGATGCTTTGAGAAAGAAACAGTGGGAGCCCAAGAGTGCATAAAAGGGTCTATTGAGTTTCCAGGGGTACTTAGAAACTTTCAAAGATTTTGAAAACCTGAAGGCTTTGCTTGCATTGCTCTCTTTTTAGGATTATTTATTATTCTGTTTTAAGTATATTCTGTATTATAAGTTTTAGACACTGATTATTATCTCTAGGTTCCCTGGATTTTAAATGAAGTAAATACTTTCCTCAGAAACATAGCAGTGTCCATTAATATTAGACTGACAGTGATAGAGGAGAGATTGTTAGTTTTCTGTTAAACCAGCTTTATTCCAAGAGCATCATGTTTATATTATAGCCAGTTACCAGCCCACTGATTTCTTCCTTAATTTCCAGAAAACTTGCAAGGGTGTAAATATCATCAAAAATTCAATACAAGGATCAAAACAAGGAGCAATATAGATAATTTATTTTGTTTCTTGAAAAGAAAGCAAAAGTAAAAAAATCCCCCTCATTTATTTCTCCCCAATCTGACTTGTATTGAGAGATGTTGAAATTATGTGAGTATTTAATTTGAGTATTATGAATATTTTTTGAGTACTTAGTTTTCTGGACATAGATCATAGTGTGTTGAGTTTTTACTAAATAATAATTAGTATATTGATGACAATATTGTCTTCAGTCTGTTAATTTTTAAAACTGTATTATTTTGTCATATTATTTATCCATGATATATCTACAACATTTGGGAATCAGTATCATATTGACATACTTCAAGTAGACGTTTTATATAAATAAATACGTGCACAGTTGACCTTCCTATGGAAAGAAAATCATTATGAAAATGTCTGTTTGAAAATTTCTAGACTTGATCTAATATTTCTAATAAAATATAAAAAGAAAAAAAAAAACAACCAGAACTAAATAAGGGGTTAACACTGCATTATGAAATTGTCATATTTTCAATGAAATAAAAATCACAGATAGGATTCAGAAATTCAGAGAGAAAGTAATTATGGGAAAATCATTTATCAGGAGTAAAAGCTGATATAGACTATCTAGTCTGTATAGACTCCCTGAGCCTCTGTCCTGTAGGAAGGAATCTCTTAACATCACTGCAATTTTATGTACCCTAGAAGACTGAACTGATCATCTGATTTACAGTCTGCATATTTCAAGCTAAAGGCTCAAACCAAACTGCCATCACTTTCTTCAAATGTTTCAGCAGTGACTTATTCTGAATATTCAAAATAATCATTAACTGTGTTCCAACAAAGCATAAAAAAAAAAGAAGTAGAAAATATGTTTGCGTGCTCTCAGCAGAGAAAGCTGTCATTTCCCTGTGGTACCATCCTTTAGCAATCATTTGAATTTGTTTTTCAGCTTCTTAGTTGTACTCTCCCTTGCTTTCCTACCCAGAAATGCTTCCCTCTGCCTTTGCCCTGGGCTCTCCTCAGTAGCTGCTGGACTTGGATGTCATCCAGGGAAGAGCTGCAGGGTTTGTTCGTGCCCTACCAGGAGGGAATCAAGATCTGGTGCTTATGCAGTGTGTCATCCAGTTTTCTCAGAACCTGTAAAAGATCCAGCTGTGCTGTGAATTTGATCAGGCTTCACGCCTTCCACAGCACATCAGTTTTCCTTGATTTACATCCTGGAGCCCACATTAGATTTCTAGGAATCAGTGCGAGATATTCTTACCAAGGTCCTCACACTGAAAGAAAAAGGTAAGGGTCAAAAAATGTTATGGATATAAAGCATTCTGTAAATATATGTTCTCTATGTTTGCTTGGGAAAAAATTTTTATTGCAGTATATCTCACAAGGATCAGAGAGAAAATACTTTATTTTTCAATAATTTTTTAAAAAGCCTAAAGGAACAGACAAAGACTGGCAATTTGTGTACTTGGAAAATATATTTTTAATTGCTCTGAATATACAATATCATTATTTTTCTCCTGTTATTTTAAAGTTATAATTATCTAAATGAAATAATTCTGTCGGTTGTTTACACCTTTTTTTTCATATCTTGACAAGAAACACCTTAAAAGCAAAACAAATTAAAACAAGAAAACTTGAAAGCACAAAGGCAGCAAATTCAGATGGTTACTGCAGAAAATTTTTACTCAAATAGAAAAGTTACCAGGAGTGTTGCAGTAAAATGAAATGACAATTCATATGCAAACACTGAAGTAGGATATTTTTCAAAAGTAAGAATAGGGCATAAGAATCCGAGGCTTTAAAGGAAGAATGAGCACTTTGTAAACTAAGCAAATAAAAGAATATTTACTTTTCTTTTAAATGGTTTCAGGGGGTCAATTGTTTTAATAAGAAGGATAATTGAAGTATTGAGAAATACCTAATTAAGATATGTCTTATTATGTCTTTTGAACATTTTTTAGGGAAAACTTCCTGTCTGACCATTCAGGAGCCACTCTGGCAATCACAGTCCCACCACTTGAGGCTTTAACTCCTGGGACTGAAGTTCTAGATTGTTCCAGTGACCCGAGGGGACCCACTTGACTGCCTCCCTCACCACATTAGCACAGTCAAACCAGGTTTTCCTACCAGCTCAACACTGGGTTTCCCATACGTGATTTTAAGTAATTTCCCTTTAAGCAATATTATCATGTTGCAGCAACAGAATAACATCTCAAGCTGGTGTTCCTACCCTCACAGTCTAAGCTCATGAGAGTCTGTGGGAATTGGGTCCTGCATGTCTGAGTGCCTGCCCACCAGACTGGTGCCACAAATTCTCACACAATTTGCAATGCAGAGATCAGTGCCAGTTCACAGCCTCTTGCCTCTGGCTCACCCAGAGCTCAACCTGCAACGGGCACCACAGCATCACACTGAGCTACCTGCACTAAATGTACTCTTTGGCATATTTTGTTGGTAATTGGAATTAATAACCAAATGAAACACTGAAAGTCAGAGGGTTGGGGTTTATGTTTAGGTACACATGGGTTTGGAAATGCCTCTTAAGGAATGCTACAGAAAATAGATGTAGAGAATTTCTATTAAATTATGTAAGTATAACACCTTGTGACAGAATCACAAAATCACAGAATGGGCCAAGTTGGAAGGGATCACAGTGGGTTATCTGGTTAAACCTCCCTGTTCAGGTAGGGTCATTCTAGAGCACATGGCACAAGACTGTGTCCAGATGGTTTTTGAATATCTCTGGTGAGGGTGTCTCCAAAATTTTCCTGGGTGACCTGTTCCAGTGCAGGGACACCTGGTCAATAAAGAAATTCTTTCTCATATTCAGGTGAAGCTCCCTGTGCATCAGTTTCTGCCACTGCCTGTTGCTCAGCAGCACAGAGCAGAGCCTGGCTCCATCCTCTGACCCCTCCCTTCAGGCACTGACAGGCATTGATGAGCTCCCCTCTCTGCTGTCTCTTCTGGAGGCTGAACTGGCCCAGCTCCCTCAGCCTGTCCTCGTGCCAGAGATGCTCCAGCCCCTTCAGCACCTTTGTCACCCTGCTCTGGACCTGCCCCAGGAGCTCCATGTCTCTGTGGTGCTGAGGAGCCAGAACTGGACACAGCACTCCAGATGAGCTCACTAGGGCTGAGCAGAGGGGCAGGATCACCAGCCCTGGTCTGCTGGCAGTGCTCTCCCTGGTGCACCCCAGGGCACCACTGGCCCTCTGGGCCACAGGACTCTGCTGGCTCAGGGACACTTGGTGTCCACCAGCAGCTCCCAGGTCCTTCCCTGCAGAGCTGCTCCCCAGCAGGTCAGTGCCCAGCCTGTGCTGGTGTGTGGGGTTATTCTTCTCCTGGTGCAGGACCCTGCATTTGCCTTTGCTGAAGTCCAGAGAGTTCTCTGTCCATCTCTTTTGATATCAAAATTCAACTATAATAAAAATTAAAAACAGAGAAATGATAATTGACTCCCTAAAGCTGCTAGTATATGTTTTAAATATTACAAATAGAGCTAGTCATGCATGCCTGTATAATATTCACAGTCTCTCAATAATATAGATATGAGAAATTAAATATATTTTTTGTAAACATGTGAGAAGCAACTGGAAGAAGCAAGAGGAGGAATATTAAAAATATCTATAAAGATCTTGACATTTAAGCACTTCTGCAGGTTGATGACAAATTTACTACAGTTTTATAGGGCAAAAAATCTGAAAAAAGTCTCAAATATTTTTAATTTACTATCAAAACAGTGTGGTCCTTACAAAATTTAAAAATATGTTAAAAAGGATTTGTGAAAACGTGTAGATGACATAATTATGAAAGTTTCTGAAATTTTCGACTAGTCGTTAGAACCCTACCTTTCATTTTCTTTTCCTGTGGCCGCATTTGTGGCTTTATTTCAGTTCAGTATGGATGTTTCTCACTGTCATCCACCAGCACAAAAATTGACTGTTTTAGTCATCATTTGACTACCAAGACATCCTGATTGAATCAGTTTTTCTGGAAATTATGAAGAAATCTCCTCATACTTGCTTCATAGAAATAAAGATGAGGTAACCAGTTTTTATCCACTGACAAATTTTGGAGGAGTGTCTTAAAAAAAATAGGAGGCCAGATACAATTTTTACTTTATCTGATTGGATCTGAACCCAAATTTCCCAGGGAGCAGAACTGATCCTATTTCTGTTTCTCCAGCTGTTGATTTTTCCCTTGGGGCATAATTAAGGGTTTCCATATGCCCAGTTCCTACTTCATGCCATATGTGTTTCCTTTATATCTGTGCTTGATATCTCAGCATTCCGATATTTAAAGAACCTAGAGCTCACTTGACAAAGTATCAAATAGGGGTAATATGATTAAAGGGGAACTTCAGTTTAAAATTTTCCAACTTGTAACAAGAATCTAAATACTCAGTTCTCATTAAAGTTGTTGATAACTGTATATGCAAATTATTGGAAGCTAAAATTAAATTATCTAAGATGAGAATCTTCCCTTTCCTTCCTTCATTCCCATCTCTGTCACTGAACTGGAAGTTCTATTTGTTCTATTCCCACATGAAGAACTGTGACTAGGTCCCTTTATATCCCACTTCCTTAGTTCATACTGCTAAAGTGTCTTTAAAAAAAAAAAAAGTAAGCAGTATTTTTACGACTTCATGCAATTATTGGTGTAATTGATTTTATGCAGAAGGTGCTGAGACACTACATGAATGCATAGAACCTCAGAGTATTTGCCAGTTATGACCTGTCCCAAAGGATAATGTCGTGTCTTGAAATATGAGAAAGGCCAGTGCAAAATATTAACATCTCCTGAGAATTTCGGACTCTGTTCCCTCAGTGATGCACAACATATTAGAGTTTAAATGAGTTACAGCAGTGATTCACTGCACATTAACACAACTTAAGTTCCCTGAGGTTCTCTCTCCATATTTTGCAGAGTTCTGCAAAATGTGAGCTTCCATTAAACAAAGGTCTCTAGCTCTTCTGCTTCTTAAAAAAGGGCTTTAATTCTGCAAATAACTGTATTTATATATTGTTTACTCTCTTCCCAGATAGTAGGAATAATAATTCCAACAACATTGAAGACTTTACTTATTCGACTTAGTGTTGAACTGACAACAAAGCCAAGTTGAAAGCTAGCATTACATATATTTCCAAACATAGAAAGCTAAACAAAACAGAGCATGCTATTAACTTATACTATAGTTCACGTTATCAGAACAACTTTGTCTTTGTATCTTTCAGGAAAACTGAATTGATAATATTTTTCTGGAAAAAAAAAGGCTTGTACTATTCTGCCAGTGTTTCAGAATCATCAATCTATAGACTTACAGAATAATTTGGGTTGGAAGAGACCAAATATCTAGTTCCAACACCCTTGACATAGGCAGACACCCCCTACTAGATCAGATTTCCCCAGCAAGCCTGGCTATGAACACTTCCAGGGATGGGGCATCCACGATTTCTCTAGGTAAGTTATTCCTCACAGTGAAGTATTTATTCTTACTATTTAATCTGTACCTAATTTCTTTCAGTTTAAAACCATTCCCCCTCATCCAATCACTACATTCCCATGTCAATGTCCATGTAATCATTAGAGATGTGTAAAGCAGGATTGTGCAGAGGAAAGGGATGTAGAGCTATTGGTTGCCCCTGCAAGGAGGGAGAAAAAAGTCTGACAGAGGAGCAGAGGTGGCAGCTGGAAAGTTCTCCCCAGCTGTAAACAAAGAAGGCATAAGTGGTCAAATGAACAAATTGAAAAATTTTAGATTTGAGAACCAATGATAACTTTTGATTAAGTTGAAAAGGTGTTTGGTTTGAACTTGGGGCTCTGAAATAATATGCTGAGGAGGTTGGAGAAACCTGAGGGTTTTGTAATAATTAGTAAATACATACTAAATTTTCACATCGAATAAAAAAAAAGAACAAAATGAAGATATCCTCACAGTCTCACAGCACATCTCCAAAGATAATAAAATCAAACTCTTGCAGACTAAAGGCTTAACATACACTGTATTGAAATCCACAGAAAATTTCTAGTGAATCTAAAGTTACCAAGTTCCTCTCAAGAAATAAATTTGACAGGTAGATTTCCTCATGTTCTGTTCCTTTGGGAATTTAGGACATTTCCTGTATTTGTTGGAATTATGTTATAAAGGATTTTTTACCTGAAGTTGAAGAGCTTGGAGATGCATTCATATATGTGCATATGATCACACAACATGCATATGCATGGCTGTGTATTGATGGTCACAATTAATGTTCATAGAGGTAATAATATTAACGGAAAAGGGAGATTCTTGTTCATTTTATCTGTTTTAGAGCAGTGATGTGAATAACCCTGGAATGCAGAAACACCCAATTTAAACAATGGCAACCTTTACTTGGGAATGGGTTTACAGGACTGTTTTTCAAAGCCTGTAATACAATGGACTCCAACCTGTATAGTGTACAAAAGGGCAGTACAAATTGCCAACAAGAGATTAGGAGGACAGGAGCACTAAGTCAGTGCTGGTGATGGTGCATTACTTATTGTTCATAGCAAAGTACTATTTTTAGTACTTTTACTGAATACTAAGTACTTTACTATTATTATTTTCCAAATAAATTTTGTATGCTTTTCGGGTGCTGTAGCTGCTTCATTCTTTCTTCCTCTATCTGGTTTCACACCTTTCCTTGTGGTAAGTCAGGACTGACCACTGACTAATAGGGGGAGATGCTCCCTGAGCCAGGAAGAGATCGGAAAGGAAGAACCTAAAGGAGCAAGGAGAAGAATAGGACATGAGTTTGTGATGTTTTGTTCACTGAAAAACAGATCACCTGCATATCTAGGCATGTTCATCATTGTTGCTGACAGTATGCAGGAGAAAGATTAGCCACATATAATTATGATTTGACTGAAGAACAATCTTATGGGGTAAGGGGTGTCTTGCTACATTTTGATGGAAGCAGGAGAGGGCTGATGTAAGCTATTGCTCTTTGAGGGGTGAACAGAGATAATGATTTTATTCAGTCAAAGTCTTTGATCAAAATATAAGCAGGACTTCTGCCCCTATAATGTGCTTTTGAGGCTGATTTGTAATGGTGTTTCTTCACTGATACTATAGATAATTCATCTCACACACATTCCTGGGTCATGCAGTGTACCTGTAGCTGCTCCTAATGGTCTTATGAATACTCAGTACTTTAAATTCAAGGTCTAATGACCAAAACAGTTTTTAAAATTGAGCACTGTGTGATTATTCCAACTTGTGCAGAGATACTAGGGAATCTCCAGCTGCTTTGGGGCTTGTTAAAGTCACTGGTGCTCACAAAGCCTGAATTTGCAAGAATTTATGCATTCCATTTAAAAGAGAACATTCTGATTTCAGCTGGAGTTAATTTGCTCCTCAAAGTAGAAAATATGAGTTTTACTCATTCGAGATTCATACCATGAAGTTTCCTGCCACTTCAGAAAGGTTTAATAAAGTAAATAATAGTTTGAAAAATCCAAGCCTGTGGAATATAATGTCAAATTTATCTCAAAAATGTGAATGTTTATAGACTAGGGAAAAGACCCTACGCAATCTTTGGGGGCGGGGGGAAGCAAAACCAAAAACAAAGAACTTGACTATCAGTGTTCTCACAATCAGCTCCCTCTCTGTTGGGAGGTGTGCACAGAAAATTGTGCAGTGAAGAGTGAGACTAGCACAATAAAAACAATATAAAAAAAAATCCTGCATAACTGAATATCGATGTTTTGATTTGTTTCATGTGCATCTTCTCTGCAGTGTGACAAGGTAAATGTTGTAGCACAGCTAGTTTCTTTCTATGAAGAAAGACTCTAAGTATTTGAAAGCAGGAAGATTTGAAGTATATTTAATTTTAGATAGAGCAAAGTTGAAATATTTAGTGGTTATGCTAGGGAGAAAATTAAATTCACACCCCAGTGTCTGAATTCCTTTAGTTTCTTCAAAATAGGATTTGAGAACTGCAACTATTTAGTGATTTGTTATGCTGCTCTTCATAGCTATTTCCAGAACACAAATCTGTGCCTGACAATGTTTGAGTCTTAAGAGCTATGAAAAGGTAAAATATATAGAGATATATAGGTATAGACACAGCCATTTTGCTCCCCCAGCTGTATCTGAAAAGAAGGGTTAAACTAACACTGACATTTGCATTTTATTTTAAGAACATATTGTTTGATAAAGGCTGACAGCATCAATGCCATGGAACAGTGTTGATGCAAGTGCTTACATTTTTTGCTTTTCTCCAGGAAAGGAATACAGTCTGATTTAATAACCGAAGGAGAGAAAGAAATTGAAGTCTTGAATTTATTTTTAAAATATATATGTTTTCTACATTAAATTACTAGATTGTTCTATATTTTTTCCCTTTGTTTAAATTTTATATGCTTCACAGCCATGGCAGAAATGAGTGATATTTATCAGGCTAAAAGTCTCCAGATTAAACTATTTGGATGAGTTGAATAGATCCCACAAAGTTGGTAAGAAATAATAGGTGGGAATGCATTGGGATGAGATACAACCAATTTACACCTATACTTATGGTAGATACAAATTCTTAATGGTGGAAGTTCATATCTGTGAAAGTGCTAAGATTTTGGTATCATTTTGTCCTTGTCCAAGAAAGAGATATCCATACATTAGTATGCAACACTCAAATTATGTTTCACTGGAAATCAATACTGTTTAAACTGAATGGGTATGGCCATCAGTAGGTAATAAAAAAAGTGTTATGTAGTCTATTCAAAAAGAAAGTTTTATGTTATGAAACTAAGATACTAAGATATATTTTCTGTTTTTCAAATACAGTTTTTGAGTACTAACTCATTGTTATCAGTACTAAAATAACACATTAATTTAGTATCTTGGATGTGAAGTAGAATATCTGAAATGAAATCAAGGACTGCTTAAAGGTCAGTCAGAACTGATGGGAAGAAATAAACCAAGTCATTGAAATGTTACAAGCTACAGAGGTAAAGCTGAACAAAAGATTAGGAAGAAATGGCAGAGTACATTGAGGTGGGAGCAAAGTTTGCAAGATATTTAGCAATTCACTGCATTTCAGTGTGTGAATTCAGTAACAGCTCTTTGGTTCTTTATCATATCCTTTTTGTGCAACTCACATGAGAGCAGTATTTTGGGAAGAGATTGCAATGTTTGAAGTGAAACATAGTAAATAGTAATACATTAGGGAAAACAGTGCAGAGAATCACAGAATACAGACCATAATCAGCAAATATTACCTACTTTAGCAGCTGTGTCTAAAGAGAATGCATATTGGTAAGTTTGATTTATCATCTTAAGTTTATTTTCAAAATCCTGGAAATCACACAGGCAGTTTGAGCTTTATACCTCTGCAAGAGTAAATTATGTGTTCATGCTTGGGTATGCAAGTCAACTATTTGTTGGTGTTTTTATTCATAAACACCTCTCATCCCTACTCTTAAAACCTTAATACTCAGGAACACAATACCTGTTAGCAACATGCTCCCTTAGCCCTGTCTTCAACTCTGTCATACACCCCTATAAGATAAACATCTAGAATTTCTTCCACTAGTTGGCTGCAAATGTGAAATACCAAAGCACTTCAAGCAAAATGTAGATCGGGCAAGGAAAGTTGCAAAGCCCTGAGAATGACTAGCCACAATTCAGTTAGGAAACTGTGCTTTTGGATGAGAAAAATTACACTGAAGAACACTGAGGCATTATATCCACATTCTTGTTTCTAAAGGCAGGTTGGGGGTTAAAAAATTACTTAACAAAACATGAGGATGAGAGCTAATATTACTTTTTTTATAAAGGTTTAAAAAATATTCTAATTTGTCGTGGTGTATCTTATCAAATATTTCTTTCTCATCCTTAATCATGTTTGTTCTACCTATAAATAAGCCAGCTCTGCATTTGATGTACAGATGTTCAATGCACTTCTTGTGTAGGCAGTTTTAGTTGAAATAATGAACTCTGAAGATGGTCTTGTATGAAAGACTTGGATACTTTTCTGTTAGTTTTTCTTAAGGTATATATATGATTTATGTATAAAGAAAATTTTGTTATTTAAAGGACCAGGGATAAGTACATGGAAAATAAAAAAAGTATTAAAAACCTCACAGAGACTGCATGAGAACTGGCTATGGTAAAGGTGAAATCATTGATTTTACATTAGATTAGCAGATTGTTCTAACAAAACTCACTACTGTGCAAGCAGTCCTACCAAGAAGGGCACATGAAAGGTTGGTAGAAATTCTGTACAGAATTTAGATTAGCTACTTTAGTGTACTAATATAAGTTTTAATATCTTCCTTAATAATAAAATTCATTTATATCCCAGATGTCAGGTTATTGGTCTCTTGGCCCCTTCGAGGAAGTAATTGAGCACCTGTATGGGGACAATGTGAATTGAGGAGCTCTGATTAGTTTTCTCTAGTTATAAATTATTTATCACCTCATTCCATTTTCCTCTTACACCTATTGGGACGTTTTCACAGTCTCATTGCATAATAAGAAAGTGAACATCAGGATTCTATTTGCTATGGTTCACCCTCATGAGCCATTTAGCATTTTGTAATTCCACAGAAAAAACTAACAGATCAGCGGAAATGAAGTGAGAGTTTTATAGATGTTTTCTGTTTTATGATTTCTTTTTTAAAAAGGTAATGACTGACATATTTAAAAATGAGTAAATTGGCTAGCAAATCTTAACCTGTGATATTATACAGGACATATACTTCTGAAAGAGCAAATATCTGTCCTAATTCCAAAATACATACGCCATAAAATCCATACAGAATGCTTATATTTATTCATGTTGAAAACGAACACCACGTTTTAACACAGCTTAATACATTTAAAGTGCACTTGTGATTTTTCCATTTTGGGAAATGGCTTTCTTAGAGTGGAGTGTTATAAAACAGTAATCTTTAAACTAGTGTGATTTTTCACACCCACTTCCTTCTGTACACCTTTTATCTTAAAGGAATAGACTGCAGTTTCTTTCCCATCGTTTGCAAGTGAGACAAGATAGTGATGTAAAATTTGTGATAAACGTTTAATCCTATGAATAGAAGATAGCCTTTTGTACTCTTTGACTCCAGTCCATCAGTTTGGACTAGGAACTGTACATTAGTGCCTTCTCAGACCTCTTATTTATCACACAAAATCCAGTAACATAAAATAATGTCATGTATTTGAGGCTGAATATGAGACATCATTCAAAAACCAAAACATCTATAATCAAGAACTTGTTAGCTGGAAAGGACTCAGTAGCTGTAACACTTGTTTGTAGCCTGGCTATGACCTGCCACTCTGCTTTAACAAAGGCCAAGACAGCAGCATATTGTTCACTAAAATACTGAGTAAAGTTGTGAAGAGATCATGAGCTGAATCCTGTGTATGCTTCCAAGAGTTCATGCTGCAGAAGGGTGTAATGAAACATGACCAGAGGAAAGAAGTGATAAAGAAATATCACCTCAATATTTGAGGGCTAGTTCTGAGAACAGGCTAATCTGGCCATTCAGTTCCAGGTTCTGCAGCAGCTTTCCAAGATGGGAAAGACATCAAATTCCCTGTAATTGCAAGTTAGCAGGTGTGGGATAAATGCTTATGGTAGCAGATAACTTGATCCAGGAGCTCTCTTAGCTCAATATTCCTATGTTCCTTTGGCATTTTTCCTATGAACTGGATTGTTGCATGCTGAGAGTACTGGATATGCCTAAATTCCTCACAGGATTCCTGCCTGCTGGACTCAGCCCCTCCTTGTGTTACCTGGAGAAGGTGACAGGTTCCCCCAAAGTACGGACTTGAGACCTAAGAAAGGCAGTTTAGCTTCATCTTGTGTCATGTGAGTTTCACTCTAGTACTATTTAGGAAAGAAAAAACCACAAAAAAAACCCAAAAACCGCTGCAATTTTGCAAGCTGCGAAGTCAGTTGGAAAACTTACAATGACCTTACTAATTAGGCCAGGCTATGGCAGTCTCACATAGTTATTATTGTTCTATTTTAAGGGTAGCAAGAACCCCTCATAGATTGAAGTTTCATGTAAAAGGAGTATATGAATGACAGTATGTTCCTCACCTCCTGAAGAGACAATGCTCCCCTGAGGCCTCACCACCCACTTCTTTGTGGGTCTTTATAACAGTGTTTGTAGGAGGCAGTATAGCACATGTTGACATCCATTTGGCTTATTACAACTAATTTGAATAATTTGATGCTTTGGTCAAAACTTTCCTCTTCTGCATTGTCAACAATATGATATGTATTCAGGGAAAATAATAAATTTCTTGTTAAGTTACCAAATCCAGTTTTATGGATAAAGACTGGGTGGAAAGCACTGATGATGTGTGGTGTATTCAGTAACTGATCACTAGAAAAAAAAGAAACAAATTGAATAATTCTTCACCTAATTTATTTTGTCAGAACATATTAATCATATAGGGCCAATGCTGCCCTCAGACTAATAAATTAATTTTCAACTGGTGTAATAGGGATTGTGATCAAAATTAAACCCCCAATTTGGATATTTCTTGAACCTGGGTAGCTGTTTGACTGCTATTCTTTCCATTATTTCTATGGGAAAATAATTATTTTTGGTGGATTGCATAAGGAACCATCTCATTTGCTTTGCAGAAAGAACAGACACACAATTTGCAACATCAAAAGGCAGCTCTTCAGAGGGAAAACAGCAGGTCAAATCTCACTTAATGCACTGCAATAGAGGCAGGTAGATAAAACCTGACACAGTATTTTTCAGTACTCTTGTTTTTCATTACATCAAATTCAGGTTTATGATCTAATGAAATTTCAGGCAGGAGCTGTAAATTCTAAAAGAAAAGGAGATTCAGATGATTTCTAAAGAACAAGCCAGAAAATTCTTAGTTTTAAGATTTACTGAGTACTATGACTATAACCAAAAAAGGTCAATGTGCATCCATTTTATCAATTGGATTTATGAAAACCATCTGGAACGAAGAATGTTGAATAGTAAAGATATTTAATTAAGAAATATTATATTCGCTGTGAGATGAAGATACTTAAAGACTGATAAAATAAAGATATTATCGATATATTTATATTAATGGTTTACTCAAAGTGTTTAGATAATGCTAATCCTTATTCTGACACTAAAAATGAACTTAGCATCCACATGGAATTGAAAGATAATTGAGAAATGCTGCTTAAAGATATATTGCAGAAGCCCTACTCTGGTGGGGATTTTGTGAAGATTGTTGTGGGTTGGCTCTTTCTTTGTTTGGTTTTTGAGGTTTTTGATGGAACTAAAATTTAGATAATGAGGAAATTTTGACAATAAAAGGGATTATTTAGACTGTTTAAATTGATTAATTCCTAAGCAGTATATCTAGATTCAGTATTCTGCTCAGATTTTTTTTCACAGATGGCAACTGAGCCCCATCAGTCCAGAAAAACCACCTTATTTTTTGTGTGTTTTGTTTATAAACTAACCAGCTAAGAAAGAAAATGCCTCTGCTTTCCAATACTGAACTAGTTTCTTACTGCAACTGGAGACCATGCCAAACTATCTGGAGCACCTGGAAAAAAAAAAGTTGTTTTGTTCTTAGGAAAACTCAAAACCTCTAATGAGAAAGATATAGACATAATAATTTCTGTTCTAGAATGAAATGTCTTATCACAAGTTGTGCTCACAAGCATGAACTGAGCCATAACTATGGCTCACATGATATGGCACTGAGGTAAATGATTGTCACTTAGATAACCTTCCAGTCCTGTGCAGATGAGCTGCCTCTTATATCTGCAATCAGATCAGGATCAGTTATGATCCCTTTGTGTTCTTTCCATTCAAAAGAAACAAAGGTGAACAAAAATGCTTTTCAGGTTATTGTCAACATTTTAATTTCTTGTTTCCCAATTTTAAAGAAAAACTTGTTGCTATTTTCTGCACATTTTGGGATTTGTTTCTTTGGGTTTTTTTTTCACTCTAATATTTCAGTTCAACCAATAAACTGATAAATGAAAAATTTTAATCAACTCCCTTCAGCCACATTCACTGCATCCTGAAATTAGAGTCATCCAATGCCAAGGACAACATGGGCAGAGAACTGATTCATCAATACATTAATTTAACCTGTTAAATCATTCCATAGTATATTGGGTGGACTCAACGATCTCAGAAGTCTTTTCCAACACAAATGAATCTGTGATTTTCTGATTCTGAGATAGGAATATGCTGCTACTTTTTTAAACTACACGTCCATAAAGAATGTTAGTAGATTCATGGTTCACATACAATTCCAACTCTAGGTGAAGAAGATGAGAATCTAGTTTTAAAATTCTCTTATGTGGTCTTTGTTTTGTTTATTTTTAGTTATTTCCCCCCTATTCTTCTAGTCTGCCATATTTCAGATAAAAAATGTAGACTGAATTAAATTTCTTTCATTGGCTTTCTTTGTGCAGACTATAATTATGTGGACCACCATAAGAAATACTTTTTTACAAAGGATTGCCTGAGAATTACAGCTAGTGTTATGGCTATTACTCCGAGTAGCAAACACTCTGTGTAGAAGGAGACTTCTTAGATTCAAATTGCTTATTTGTCAGACTGTGCTACAAAAAACCATGAAAAGAATTTTTTATGAAAGCATTCCACTCTTCATAAAAAACACATTAAACAGCAATTAAAAATCTGATATCTTTCTATGCCCTCAGAGACCAGATGAATAGCATCACTAGAGAAATATTAGACGCTTTACTAGTATCATATTTTAATTAACATTGATTAAAACAACACTTTATACAAGCCAAAACATTATTACCCTCACAGGATATAGTAAAAAAAAATTAAAAAATTTTTGCATTACAATAGCTATGAAAAATAGCAATAGTTTTTCATAGAATTGAGCAACTGTTGACAAAATCACTTGACTTGCTCATTGATGATTTCTCCTTGCTCTGTTCTTCCTGACACTTTTCTGTGACTTCTTATCCTAAGTGAGTTTTGGGATTATGTTATAACTTGATCCAGAAGTCTTCAGTATAAATCTGGATTTGTTCACACCTTTAGGTCTGTGCTATGAGTTTATATTGAAGTAGCAGTGAATGAGGAAAAAACTATGGATAAGGATGGTTGCCTAAATAATAATCTGATGCGTTATTTTCTTTCTCTCGTTTAGATAAAATTATTTTGTTTTCAAAGAAAATATTAGTAACATTTTTTCTGTTTAAACTTAACCAGTGAAGTTAAGAATAAAAGAATGGTAATGAAAAGCTGAACATTGAAATATTCAAACTTTTTATTTTGAAATAATGTATCATTTTTAATTTTTCTCAATTTAAATTATAAAAATAACTATTAAAAATGAACAAAAGGAAATAGACAAAAAAGTTTAACTGCTAATGAAAAAAGAGTGGTTTCAGGTAATTTTTTTTTGAAGAATGATCCAGAAATTCCAAAGAATTCTAAGGAATCTACATTTGTGTTTTAGTTCACATCACGAGTGTAGTTTCAAAACAACTTTCCTTAGTACCTCAATGTTAAGCAGTATGTTCTGCTTTTATAAGAGATCATATAAGAACATATCTCATGGTCTTCACACTGATTTCATTCCAATGACCCTAAGCCAGAAAGAAAACATTAGGAGTGTACCTGATGTACCACAAAACCTAATAAGCCTTTGAACCACAGAAATACTGGAAAGCAAGCACCCACAAATAGTGTAAATATTGTACATCCAGCACCATAAAGATGCATCTCCTAATGCCACACTTTTTGCTGATGCAGACACCAGAGTTCAGCTCCTATCTTAAGATTTAATGGAGGAAGAGCAAATGCAAGTGATATCTAAACAAAGGTTAGAGAAGAATTCTACCCAGAGGCTGATGCTCTCTCCTCCCCCCCCAAAAAATATTGGACATTCAAGGAAATGGTAAATTCTGAAAGAAAAGAGTGGGAAAAAAACCGAACACAACACTAGCTTCCAGAATGGGTATTCCTCAAAAAGAGCAAATAAAAATGATCCCTGAGATCAGTGGGATACTCCCAAATTCAACATAAATGGCATAGGTGATATGACTTTTAGAATAGCCACTTTTTTGACTGAGAATTGCAATCTATTTAAACAAAGGGCAGTAGTCACTCAAAATATGTTGAAAATGCTATAATGTGAGTAAATAAAAAACCCAGAAAAACAAAACAAAACAAAACAAAACAAAACAAAACAAAACACCTTAAGGTGTATTGCTCTTAGAAAAACAACTGAGAACTGATTTTGTTGAACTATGTAAGCAGCTACACAGGAAGAAAATACATACCATTATGGGGCAGTGTAATCTGGAGGGGGAAGGAATGCTAAAATATTATGTATTGAAGCAAAACAACTGTATTCTGATAAGAAATAAAGCACACAGATTTAACAGTATGTCTAATTAGCTACTGGAACAAATCATTAGAAGCATGGAAGATTTTCTGTCTCCTTGTATCTACAAAGTACAACTTTTATATGCTCCGCTGTGTTGTCCTTTGGGGTGATTGATACCTTTTTCCTGTACTTTGTCAAAACTGTGAACTATTTTGTCTCATTTCAGTATAAATAGATCACGTATGATGTGTGAAACTTGGTGAACAAATGCAATACATTCTTAGGTAATTATTTTCAATTTTGAGCTTGACTGTATACATCTAGTTTTACCCTCAGTAGGAGTTTTTCTACAAGTTATCTAAAAAAAATAATTCTGTACAGATTTTTGAGAAATATCTAACTATGGAACTAAGAAAAAGGGAGTAGCAGAAACACAGTTTAAGTCTTAAGATATGTTGGCTTGTGAGGACAAAAACTCTTGAGCTCTACATTGATGAAGTGGGAAGATTAAACATATGTTTTACTTGCTACCATATTTATTTGCATATGCTGCCTTCTAGATGATCATATGGTCCTTTTACCTTTTGGCAAGATGACATATTCCAAAGAAATACGACAATGTGATCAAAGTTTGTAAAATCTAACTATCCCATATTATGCTTTCTTCATCTATTTACTGTATAGAACTGCAAAAATGATTCACAGATAGTTAAATACATTGCAGTTTGTTTTCCAGTGATGTCAGTTCAGGCATGCTTATATGGACTCTGCAGTATGTCAAGCCCCAGTCTTATAAAAGAAATGGGATCCTTTGAAACAATGCTTTTGTTCCAAAATATAGACTAACCAGTATCTTTAGACCTGTGACTTTAGTAAGATAATCAGTTTCCAAGCCTTCTGGCTTTAAATCAACAAAGAGATTGGGAATGGTCAACTAGGACCTAAGACAACTGGAAGGAGCCAACTAAATCTTGTGCTGTCAGCTTCAGCAGGGAAGGAGCTAACTCAGTCTGGCATTAGCAGAAGACCTGCTCCCTGGTTATCCATTCATGTAACCATAACAATAGCTCTTTTAATAAATTGCACTATGTTCTCAATGTGTTCAATTCACACAAGACAGTTGAGCATTACATTTGCCAAGTAAAGTGAACAATTCATATTTTCATGTTTCAGTTTGATTTGCTTTTGCATAAATGAGAACATTAAAATAGCCTTTCTGAGAAAACCCTCTGTCTCTCTTTTCTATTATTATATCTTCCTGAGTAAAGGGCAATTGCACCGGATCATAAAACACAATCCCACATAGAACACAAGCAAAAGAAATACTAGGGCTCATTTTTTATAAAGATTGTTTTTCCATTAGATCAAAACCATAACATAATGACTGCAGTAGCCCAGATCAAGGATTCATTTAGCTCACCACTCTGTCTGTTAGGTAACTATTTGATGTTCTCTTGTTCCAGAAGAGGCTGTGAAAGGCTAGTGCCATTTACTTGTTCCTTTGGCACCCAGAAAATGCCAGAAATTTCTCCTTCTGCTCCCTGCTATCTCTATTGTAACATTAAGAGCATGGGTCTTTGTTTAGTGTTGTGGGTTTTCTACCTCTTTTTAAGAGTTGTCCCATGTTATTAGTTTTATCAACCTTCTCTCAGTCTTTTTTGTTACCCTTTTTTTAAGCTTTGAAAAATTATCTCATTTACACAGAGACATAAAGATACTTTCTATTTTATTTTTTGTTCTATTCTTAATGAACTGTAAAGTTTGGGGCTTTTTTTTTCTTTGCTTTTGAGACAACACTCTCGCAATACTACCATAACACCAAGATTTCACTTCTGAAAGTCTGTTCAGAATTCATCAAATTAGGTAAAAAAAAGCATATGAGTTTCTATGGTTGAGGTGAAATATTCATTCAAACTAAATATAGATTATTCACTAAGATTCCTGCACACAGTCAGCAGACAAAGTCTATTTCAGAGATGATTCAGAGCCAGAAGCCTGAATAGGCTGCCTTCTTTTTCCTAGCAATATGATTGCTTTAGACACAAAGCTGGCTTAATAATGGGGCTGCCTTGAGGCTGTCTTATTTTTAAGGAATGATAATTTACAAAGCATGTTTTGTTGAGATAGGATCCTATTGAATGAATGAGCAGTGAAGCCCCAGCCACATACTTAACTTCTTTTCGAACATTTTGTCTAGATATTGTTACTAATATGGAGATGTGGTTTTACTGGTTATGGGGGACAGGGAGCTTTCCCATTGCCTGAGGAATGGAGTGCCCAGGTGACATGATGCAGATCTGCAGAGTGTTTTTGAGCCCCCATCACGGCTGGATTGAGCCCATTCTGAACCACAATTTGTCATTTTTGTCATGTAGTGTCATGTGTCAGTCATGAGCTGTGTCGAGCAACCTCACAGCTGAGGAAAGGGATATTCTGAAATCTTTTATTTGTTATTCCAGGTTTTCCTATGAAAATAAGTTGTCTCAGCTAAGGGGGAAACAAAACATAAAACTACTCTGGTAATGTTCATTTTTTGGAAGTTTTAAAAGCTTTCTAGCCTCTACTGTCAATAAAAATATGAAGCAATATGCTGAAGTAGCTTGGCATGAGGCAAAAGATTGATGCTGTATCAGATTTGAAAATTCATAAAGCTACCTTGTTGCTTATGGATACAGCCAATTACCTCTCTGGTTTCTTGTGGGATGTTTTTATTTTGATTTATTTTGTTTTTTGTTATTATTCAAATTACTGTGCTTAAAAAAAAATAAGAAATATGAAATAAAAGCAAAGACATTGGCCTAAAAAATAAAAATGGCAATGAACAGCCAGAATTCTATCATTGGAGTGGTACAAAATAATGCAAAAGTTCATATGCTCTGTTTTAGCAACTAGACTATGCATTTAAATGCACTAGACCAGAACAGACACTGATAAATGAATATAATGGTACCTATACATACTAATTTCCAAAAAGACAGCACAACTGATAATGGCCTTAGCGACAATAATATTATATAGATTTTGCTTAGGGGAAGAAAATCTTAGCTGTGCCTTGAACAACATTTGTTTCAGTTCTGTTTAGGTGATCACAACAGCATTATGCCACAAATAGAGTGGTCTCTGACAGTCATAAAACAGAACATAAAATGGCTCCTTAAAAATACCCCAGCTTCTATGATAAAATAACACAATTTTGATTACAATTAGAAGTGATAATTTTATTCTTTTTTTCATGACTGTCACAAATTTGGTTTATATGTGTCTTTTTGTTCTGGAAACATTTTTACAAATAGCATATATCTCAGGTTCCCATGGAAGATAATCAAATACAGAGACTACTTAAAAAAATATTTTTCCTAAGGTCAACTACAGTTAGAAATGAATGTGCATTCTGCTTCTGATTCTCCTCTCTGTAATAATTCAGAGTAAATTATAATGTATTATGCTGTAAGTCCATAACCTTAGAAAATAAGAGCCCAGTTGGTGCTTGACTTACAAGAACAAAACAGGCTTACAGAGCACAGGTCTGTGTTGTTTGGCAAGTAGTCAATAAAACTGTACCTTATGAATTTCTTTCCTAAAGGTTCTAATCAAAACAATTTATTTCAGGCATGTAAACTCTGCTGTTCAGGCTTCAGCTACTGTCAGTGTACAATATCAGCATCTGCAGGAGCTTCCACCACGTTAAACCGAGTCCCAGAGCTCCCCCATCTGTCTCAGTAACAGGCAGATTTCCTGCTAGATCAATGTAGTGTGTCAGCTATGGTAAAAGAGATGTGGCTCTTTTCCAGCTTTTACAATAACTACTTGAATAACTGAAATCGTCCCCATTCCAAGGACTAGGTTTCAGACAGTTATACAAAGGAAAATAATTAAAAGCATTATTCCACGCGAATAAATTATGATGAGGAAGGAATGCAAATTAAAAGCCCAACTGCTCATAATGAAGTCGGACAGAAAATTGTAGGCAAATATTTAGCAAATTAGAAATCCTTAAAGTGAATGTATGCAGTCACAGGGAATTGTTTTTCACAGTTAATCTGCTTCTGGTATGTCTCTGAACTATGTTTATTTAGGGCTGAAACAGAGTATATAAACATGTATAGGTTGGCTATTTTTCTTGAACCTTGCAGTCATTTTATTTTAGAGCATTAACTGAATAGTTTTTTTCATGCTAGAGATAAGGCTCAGATGGCATATATTATAAATTTACTGATCTCTGAAGCTACATTTTGATGCATCTTCCTTGATAAAACCAGCAAGCAGATTCCAGTCTCAGCAACCTCTTTTTTTTTATTCTTAAAACAAAAGAAAGTATATATCCTGTTTTTCTGAAGACCCCCTAAGGGAAACATACTCAAAGAAGATGAAGTCTCCTATTTTAGATTCTTGTTGTGCAAACACAGTGGGTTTCCACCTGCCCTGACATACTGTCAAGCTTCAGAGGATGGTATCATTTCTCTAAATGAGTTCAGTTCTGATTTCTCACAGATTAACAGCAAATATCTTTCAGGTGAGATAACTTTTATTGGAGATTAAAGGGAAAAACAAACTAAGTAAAACATAAAGTTCATATGGAGGAATATCTAATATACAGCTTTTGATATCACCAACTGTGTCAGCCTAGCTCATAACTCTTCCAACAGGCTCACTTCACTCTTAAAGAGGTAGTCAAAAAAAGAAAATTGCCTCATTCCTCTTTCATGTTGACTGACCTTTTCTAGTTAATCTCCTGCCAAGGAATAAATAAGAACCTTATTATTGTTGGACACCGGTTCTTGTCACAGGAACGTGATGGCTTGCAGAAAAGGTTTTAAATAGTTAAATAGCTATGTGGTGGACCTAACAATAACATTACTGACCAAATTATTCAATTATTTGATGCTTTGTTCTTTGTTAGGGACACAGCAATCATTAATTGGCATAAACATGTGCAAGGGTTTCTGGATTTCATGCATGGGAATATTGTTATAGGAATATCATACTAATGAGGCAAATAAATACTCATGTCTGGTGTTCTAAGGTAGTCTCTAAGGTCAGAGGGTGCCTGTGTACTTAAAAATCTTGTTTTCTTCCATTAAATTAATTCCATTCTTTCAGAACAGACAATCTGATGCATGATATTGATCTATTGTTCTTTAGCTCTTGCAGTGCCCATCTTTGGTCATCACTATCCAGCTGTGCACCCTGTGTCAGAACCAACAAGGACTGATGCTGCCCATGTCACCAAGAACCTGTCAGGAAGCAAGTATGTATTTACCTTCCCACTTTGTCACTTTTAACTGTATTTTTATCCTCATTTGATTTCTTTTTTGCATGCTGTGTTTTTCAACTAGGTGAGCAGGAAAATTGTTGTAGAACTCCAACAGTGTTAATTAGGTTAAGATATATGTAACTATTTAACATTCTTATTGAAAATGTGCTTTATTAATTTTCTATATGAATGAAATCAGATTTTTTTTCAAAAAATATGCAGTTGACTATCAAGGGCATAACCATGTTTTTTTACAATTAGAGGTAGTTTGACACTGGTCAAAAATGTTTGTGCAGTCAACATGGATTAGTTTAACATATCTACACATCATTATCTCATGGGTAACCCTTGAAAATGGTTTATTGCTTTTATTTTATTTCTGACTTGCAAAACAATTTCAGTACACTTCAAATTTGGGCTAAAGAGGCAATTTCCAGTATAGAATCATTATGACTTCATTGAAAAAGCCACCTAGGCTTATGAGTTAGTTTGTACTGTTCTTTTTGCATTAATAAATGTAAAATATCTGTTTTTTCAGCAACTTACATCATTATACTTCAGCTTCTTCCCAGACTCTTCCTTCAGAAGGTGCTCTTTTGCCTCATACAATGCAAGTGATCATGACATGTTAAGCTCAGGTTTAATGATGAGATGTCCATTATTTCAATTGCATTAAGAAGAAAACAGACAAGGGAAAGTATTAGTTGGAATGCTATGCAATAATGGAGTTGTTCCTCTACAACTCAGGTACAACTGAGATGAATATTGCTATGCCACAAAGTCATAGAATCATAGTATAATTTAAGAAGGAAATCTGGAGGCCATTTAGTGTAAACCCGTGTTCAAAACAAGTCCAGCCAGATCATGTCTAGGCAGTCCTTCAGATTACCAATTTTAGAGGTAAGGGAATAAGAACTACCTCAGTCTATGCAAGCAATACAAATTATAGATGAATGTATGCTGATGTAAACCAAAACCCCAAATATTCCATTCTGTTTTGTTTTTTTTAACAGAAGAAAGCAGATAAAATTTATGCCTAATTTAGGAACATATGTTATTTGGCAAAATCTGTGGAAAAATATAAAGTAGCTATTTATTGTTTTTGCTTAATTGATTGAAAATCGGTTTATTTTTCAGATGCTTAAAGAAAGCAAGTATTAAAGTAAGAAAAACTGCAAAACGTGCTGGATCACTCTAGACTGACAGCTGATGGGGACAAGCACTCATTTATAGTGGTGAGGGAGGGCCAGATCAAGAAAAAGAAGAGTTTTCCTAGACCTTCATGGGATATATGTTCACTTTACCATACATACCACAATGTATTTATTATGTTAATGCTAGAAGTGTTGCAGAAAAGAAAATAATCTGACCTAGAATTTGGAAAGGTTATTTCCACCTTAGCACCTAGCTGAAGCAAGTTCTAAGGACAAAACCAATTGGAATTGAGGATATGGCACCTATACTAAATGTATCTTAAAAGGTTTATTTTAGACTAGCTCTAATCAAATCTTATCTAATATCTATTAGCAATTGCAGGCTCACTGAGTTCTCTCCTTGGAAGTGCAGTTGAGTTTCATTTGAAGGGAATTCATCTTGTGTGCTCTGAAAATTCTCTGCAGTGCAGACAGAGGGGTAGCAAATGGGAACAATGTTATTGCTTAAAAATATCTTTCCTCTTATATCTAAACCCCTGATATAGGAGGATCAAAGGAATCAGAATTACACATATGGCTTCTTATATGGAGAATTAGAAACCTTAATTTCTTCCAGATCTGGATGGGCAACGTTAGAAAACCATTTAAGCCTCTGTATTTCTCTTCTGTTGGCACCTAAACTTATTATCTGGTTTGGAGTGCTAGCCAACACTGTACAGGTCCAGCAGAGTCCTTATCCCAGCACTCCTCCACCTTCTTGGATCCAAAACCTCAGTGTGATGTGACTTCCACGTTAGCAACTGACACCATGACTGCTTTCCTTCAAAATGCCACTGGAGTGGCATTTAATAAAGCAATTGAGACATTAAAATTAAGAAGATCCTTAAACCTGAGATCCTTTCTTATAGGTACCTTAGGATTAGTTGTTTATCAAAGGTTTCACTGGATTTAATCAATTTACTACATCTCTTGGATGGAGAGACTAGATGCAGCCTTTCTGTTGTAGTTTGGGCTGTTGTTTGCCTATGTTGTGATTTCTATAAAATAAAATTATTTTTAATCTATTCAATGAACATATTGTATTTATTAGAGTATAACTCTCAAATTTTACAAAAAGACATGTCTGATATTAAGAGCAAAATTATGATACCTAAACCAAAGATGTTCGCACTGATTGCATGATGCAAAATACAGGAATTAGCTTAGGAGAAATATCTTTCCCTCTCTGGGTGGGCATCTAAATCAGAAAATTATATAGACAAGTTGGTATTATTCTTCTGCAAGGTGGGATAACATTATTAAGAGAGAGATGGAGACTCACTCATGCTCTCAAAAAGAAATGAAAAACTAAACCAGCCCAAAATCTTAATCAAATTCAATGATTCTTCCTGAAGTATTAGTGGAAGTTATAAAATATTTCTTTTAGAGCAGGAGCATATAACTTCTTTTCCTGCCTCATGACTGGCCACTCACAACTTTTCAATTGAGAGAGGTCAAATAAAGACCATATTTTTCCTGTATTTAAACAGTAATTTAATCTCACTCTGCTAAAAACTAAGAAACAGAAACAAAAACAAAAAACAAAAGACAATAACAACAAAAAAAAAACAACAAACAAACAAAAAAGAAAAATCAGATACTGGTACAGGGAAAATACCTGGTTTTCCCTGCTGCATTTCTTTTTCACTTGTTTATTGATTCTGTTACCTTTCTTGTTGCTTTGCCTCCTGTTCTGAGGTATCTGATTTCTTTTATCCCTATTTAGAAGAACTGGGTAGAATTATGGACTATAGAGCTAGAGGAATTATGATAGTGGCTGGCATATTGATGTTCATCATTACAATCTATAAATCCTTTTATCAAATTAAATTTACCTTTCATTCTCCAGTATAAAATTTAGTAGTCTAGCAAAGAAACAATACTCATCTCCCTCCCTCAATCTTTTTCTATTCTCCTTATATCTATTGATAAAAACACCATAAATCACCTTATTTTCCACGTTTTTACCCCAGAAATTTCATTGTAGTGGAATGTTATACAGCTATGAGTCAACATCAAAGTAAAGCTCTCTGCTCTGAACTGCAAGAATTTCACATTGTAAGTTCATCAGTTAATAAAAAAAGAGCGTCTAGTAAAATATAGTTTTAGAATTTTAACAGCTTCATTAGATCAGTCCTTGTCATTGCAAGAAATGGCCTCCTATACCCTGTGGGGTTAAACAGCAGATCTCTCCCAAACACTTTGGCCTTCCTGCCACTGTTGTCACAGCTTAATACTGTGGAGAAACGTGGGTGTTCAATGTGTTGGCTCATGCACACAGGAACAAGACAGTCTTTACTGCCAACTCTGCAGCCTTTCCACCAGCAGAGAAGCAGACCTCATGATGTGCAAGTATAATAATCTTTAAACATACATTTCCTCTCTGATGCACTGTATGTACAGATAAGCTGAACTGTTCACTGCTATTCACGTTCTCAAATAGAAACTTTTGCAAATCAGTCACAGAAAAAATGGATCATTTTTTCTTACCTCTACACTTTTAACGTTGCTGTGCTTTGCTCAGTAATGCAGAATTCTTTCTCCATCTCTCCCCAACTCCCCAACCCATACATATATGGGACATATATATGTATGTATTTTGGACATTTTTGCCACTATTTATCTATGAAAATCAATTATGCTGGCTTGTAGTAAACAGTGGGGAAATATTTCCTCTTATATTACCATTTTCTTGTCAATAGAGGCTTTGTTATTTTTGACAAAAGCAGTAGTGTGTGCATAATAAATCTGTAGGTAACCAAGAAAAAAAACAACCTTTTTTCCTTTTTCACGAAATGGTAGCAAATCTGCTTTGCATTTGATTCCTCATTTTGGTTGTACTCTCATGTAAGTGTTACAGGTGCTGGACCTGTATTACCACCTTCCCTTGTAGTCCCAGAGAGAGGACAGCTTGCAAAAAGCTTCATTTTGCATTCCCACAGTGTGCTGAATCCTGTGAAAGGTTTCCAAGTAGTTTGTCAATCCATTATGATTGTATCAGATTTTATAATATGCTTCATACTAGGAAACAGAATTAGACTCAGTGTCATATACATGTGTGTGTGTGTGTGTGTGTGTGTGTGTGGAGACACAAATGAAGGCAGAGGGAGGAAAATAAAAATAGTTGTCAAAAATAGTATAATCCCATGATATTGCTAAATACACAACCTGCTCAGAAAGCCACCTAAGGTACAAAATGTTAATTATCAGTAGAAGTACAGTTAAAAAGGTGTAATGCTTCCCACCCATCCTTGAACCTACAGATCATTCCTTTGTCACTGAATGCTTCTTTAATTGCTCATGTTATTAGCTGGCAGAACCTGTTCACCCTAGTAAGGTTAAATTCTTTTATTTAAAGGCAGAAAAGAAGGACAGCATAACAGGGTAGAGATGTAAAATTAGTCACAATCATGAAAGGATGCTTGCAATAGGGACATTAGACATTTAGAAACTCGAACCTTTGGAAGTCACTTGGATGGGAAATTAAAACAAAGAAACAAACAGAGCCTCTCCTTGCTCTTTAAAGCAGAGAATCCCAGAATTTTCTTCCATCTTGCTACTTGGAATGCAAGAAGTGAAAGAGGCAGACTCGTTTGTTATCTGGCAAGAACTAAATGATCATCAGTGAAAGAATGTAAAAATAATTATGTTTTTACAAGTTAAAACTCCTTTTGGAACCTGATCTGGTATTCTGTTTGTTTAAGGATAAAACAGCTACTTGGAGTCAGTGAGTTGCTGGACTGAAAAAGCTCTCCTCTAGGATTCTCTTTTGACTTCTTTGCTTCACTAAGTGCTCTTGGACAGCTCCAAAGAACATTGTCCTGACCAGAGAAAAAAGATTACTTTCTTCTCAAGTTGCAATTATCTTCCCCAAACCTCAGATGGCTCTGACACAGCTCATTAACATGTCATGCCTACTAGTTTCACTCTTCCACCCAGACCTACCTCTTTTTCCCTGAGGAGCTTTTCTGCTCAGCTCAGCTGTGCACAATTCTTGCCTGCTCACTATGGGTCCTCCCCACCACAAGTGCTGTGAGAACACTTTGCTGTGTCTGTGTGCATGAAGCTTTGCACATGTGCCTTTTCTTTCTGTGCTAATTGCTCAGATATAGAAAACCAGAAACTCCATCACAGCAGACTCTGGATTAAGGTTGATTCAGGTCACTGAGTAGCAGTGATGTGATATACACTCTTCAGAAGCCCTCCACAGTCTCCTGATGTGTTGTGCTTAATGAAGAGTAGTAATTAACCATGACCAACCTTGTAATTATTAACATGCTATTGTTAATGAGACTATAACTTCAGCTATCACTCTGTGAGCACCAATTTAAACTATATAAAAAAAAAGAAATTAAAATATGATGAAAAATATAGGCACAATGACCATCACAATATTTATTATGAAATGACCAATCTTCAGTAAAAATTAAATTTGAAGCAAATTAACATTGTTGATGCACTGAACTTTTAATTCATGGCAAGAGTTGTTTTGTTTTGCAAATGTAGGTGATATTTTTAAAGCAGATTTTTCCATTGTTAAGCCTTCTCAGCTTTCACATTTGAAGTTTATCTGTTTAGATGTTGACCTTGATTGCTCCGTTCTGTTTTTGGGTTTAGGTCAGTTACTCATCCTAAAAGATTTTTATCTGAACTAACTGGATAGATACCTACAAAAAAATTGCACAGGAGGCTTTGATTTGGGATTCAGCTTTTGCTTTTTTTTATTCATTTTCCCCTAAGCCTCGTTTTTTACTTCCTCTTCAAGTTTTGGTAATGGTAAGCACTGCACTTCAAAGTAAGAACTTCCCTATAGAGGAAATCTATAGGGGTTATTTTTCAATATCACATCTGTTTACACATTGACCCCAGTAACTATTCCATTCAAGTGTACATTTATGGTCCACTCACCTTAGAAGAAAAAGTATTCTTTTTAAAATTTTTATTTATTCTATTTCAAAAGTAGAATTAGAAGAAAATAAAAAAGCAATCTTAATGAGATATAATTTACAAAGAACTGCCTACAGTGGTATTCTGGGCCTTTTTCTAATGTAGACAGGTCCAGTGCCTAGCAATGGGCAACACAGAGGCCTAACAGAGCAGTTCTGATTTTTAAAGTACATAGTAATAAAGAATATCAGAAGTATTTACTGGGACTACTTCAGCTGTTCTATTTCACCTATAGTATTCACCTTATACTCTGCTTTCAGCTGCCTGGTCTTGCTCTTGCTAAGTTCTTTCACTTTCATGAATTCAGATTGCAAGTGCTTTCCTTGTTAGTACATGTGGGTCTGCTTATTATTCTGCTTGCTGGGGGTACAATAGGAAATTCAATTTCTGGGTTTAGCTATGCCAAATATACATCTGACACTGATTTACTGGAATTTTTTTGTAAACCTAGTTTGACATTGTCTGTGTTCCCAAAGAGAAGAAAAATCACTGACATTTAGAAATTGTTCCCTGTTACAAGATAATGTTCTTTCTCATCAGAAAAAATAAACAAGACACAGGATGTCAAACAGATCTTTCAAAATGCCACTCAGAATTTTCGTTTCAATTTTACTTATTCTTATCTTGAAACCAAATATTAGCCCCACTGAAGTCAGCATTGAATTCCCTTTTATAAGGTCTGTCACAAAAGTATGTGGGTGGTTTATGCCTCTTAATGTCTTTTCCAAATATCTGTCTCACCAAGTGCTGTTATGTTGTCAGAGAGGCTCTCTGAGGCTGACCACAGTTGACTATGTACTTCAATTCAGAGAAAAGGATTTAAAATCTTCTCCTGTAATGTCTTTCTCAAAATACACAATCTGCAGAATGTGCTCAGGAATAAAATAATTTTTTCCTTTTTTTTTTTCCTTTTTTTATATAGGAAAAAAGAAATTGAAGTTATGCATTAAACACAAACCCAAGAAGTCAGATTTATTATCTGTAAACTTTCACAATAGCACTTCAGTAAAAAAGAAAACATTCATTTATATAGCTTTTAAAAGGGATGTTATGAAAATACTTCATTGGAGCCTACAAGGATTGACAAAAAGTGTCTTTGCAAGTAGCTGATTATTTTGTTTAGCTAGTAAAAGCAATAGCTGAAAACTGGAGCCAATCAAGTTTTGAGAGGAAGACATTTTCTTTAAAATAAGGAAGAAATGACACTGCAACCATTTTGCTCAAAGACAGTTTTCTTCTTTGAAGCCTTGCTAAAGAGACAGTAAATCCAGGATTGTCTGATTTTTTTCAAGTTTATCTGTTTGTTAATAAAAAAACTATTGTTTCTTCCCAGAAACTGTTCTTTCTTATGTCTATATTTGGGTGTCTTTCTTACATATACACTACATTTCATGGTAATAAACACAACTTTCATAAACCATTGACCAAAATACTGTGAACTTGGTAAAGATTATCAAACCATGACCTCAAGTGTCTCCCTGAGCTTGATTTCTGCCAATTACATGTTTAATTTTTTTTTTAATTAAAAAAATTGAACAAATCAGCCAAATATGTCTTCATAGTAAGAAAACCAAGAATCAGTTGCTATGTGACCAACTGATTTCCTAGTTTGTCATAAAAAGGTTATATGAAGGTGGTTTTTTTCTAAGGTAGTTTTCTGTAGGAGAATCATTGTATGCCAGGCAGCTCATGGCCAGTGTCTTCATTCTTTGTGAAATAAGATCTATAAAGCCTAAAAGGGTTCAGATTTCCAAAAAATGCACACTGTGCTCCTTATATTTTTAAAATTTAAAATTTAGGTTTTTTAAATCCCAGTATTTTGAAACTTCTTTGGAAATAACAAATAAAGAAAATTTTTCTCTGAGGTACCCTCATGTCTTTCAAATGTTACACATTTGTATTAAAAGAATTAGAGATGAAAACTAGCTCAGACTCTGCTTGTGTTTGATTTTAGTTTTCAATCACCTGACTTTTTAAGGTGGGAAATAAAACCCAGCATTCAATATTTAAAGTTCAAATTTTTAAATGTTTCTCACAACTGCAGGTGAAAAATACCAAGAATCTATATGGGGTACGTTCTATTCGCCCAGAAATGGACATACTGAAGTTGATACTACTGTCAAATGAATAAACTGCAATTTGAGGTCTAGGTTCTGCTGTTCCAAAGCTGCTCATGAAGCAAGGGCTTAGAGACACCTAAAAGAGCTGCAAAGGCATCCCAGCTGCAGTTTTGTTGAACTCTTGCATATCCAAGCTGCTGGGAAGTCATTGCATCATCAACTGCCAAGCCACCTAGTAGACCTTGAAGAGAATGTGGATGTGCCATTGCCTCTGCATGCAAGCATCATTAACAGTGTCCATCACTATAAAAGAAAGGGTAAGTGGGAGTTAACCTGCAAACATGAAAAATTATTCCCAATTCAGTATGTAGCTAAGGCTGGCAGAGTTGGGAGTTAAAGGGAAGGCCATAATGCACTGAATTTTCTGCAAATTTTCCAGAGTTTAAATTGTACCCCCAAAACACTGAATTATGACTCTAGTTTACATCCTAATTTGAATACAAACTCTGATACTACTCTTGAGCACAGCTAATGACTCAAGTCCCCTGGAACCAAAGGTATTAATGTCTTTGGTTTCTTCCACAGTTTTGGCAGACCTGAAAGAAGAGCCTTTCAGTGGAAATATTAGTATTAATATTAGATAAGGATGAATCACAGTGGTTGAGGTTAAAGTGAGGTTTGCATTTAAAATTATGGATTGTTAGGAAGAGACGATGTCTTCATCCTGCTAAATGTCTGAAGCAAGAATGGGATGTGTGGGCAACCTCTGACTGGGTTTTTTTACTAAGAATGGAGACAGAACTGGTTTAAGAACACTTGTGCACACACACAACTGCATGAAAAGTGTCATTTCATCATTATGCAATAGCCAGATCACAAAACTGGTAAGGAGTGGATCAGAATTTGCCCTACCACGAACCACTGATGCTATAATGTTATAATTACATTTAGTCTCGGGAGAAAAAAATAGGTTTATTGTCAAATTAGCAAAGGCTAAATTAAGGACTGTTGTTTGGCATCACAACAGCTTTATTATGGGCTGTACTTTAGCTGTGACAGTAGGTTACTATTAAAAGTATGTTAAAGGTTAGAAGCAGCATACTTTTTGGGACAAAGACCTCAATTTACTGCTGCTTTCTGCAGTAAATCTGGACACTGAAGTCACAAAGAATGGTTTAATGCTTAGAGGCTGTGGATAGGGTCACAGCTGGACTAGAAAAAAGCTGGGTATAGAGATCTAGTCATCGAGAGAGGAAGGGTTTGCTACATTTTCCAATTCTGTGAGGCCTATGAGGATATTGAAAGATAACTGCTTCAAATTAAAAAATCAAAAATTTATGAATCACCACATTACAACTTAGTACAGAAATAAAACTAGGCCTGGAGCCATTTTTGATTGAAGAGTTCAGATTAATGTCCTCACAGGTCTCAGGATGTATGAGTGAATACACCCCACCATAATATGTCATGATACTTTTTCTTATAATTTTTTTTGGCATGTATATTTTAATATGTTTCTGTAAAAATTGTAAATATAGCACAGAGAAAAAGAAAAACCTTACTGTTATGTATTTTTCTGTATAAGTCTATAGTAAATCAACTGCACCAGAGCTGATAAAAAAAAAAAAAAAGTCTCTTAGAGTAGGGAAGAAGGATTCAGAATAAATTAATTCAACATATGTTAAATATGTCTCACAGTTTGATTACTGAGTTCATTTAACACATATTTCTGAGCTCAACTTGGCTTTCTTCATTGCTTTGCAATTTTGTTTTACAAATTTTGTGCTTGACACTTTATGTGAAATGGGAATCACACTCTAAGACTTACAGCAATCCCAGTGTAAATTGGGCATAGAAGCATGGAGCAAAACAGTATATCTGGATATATCCTGATGCCCCTGAGATGAAAATATACCCCACTTTCTTGGACAGAATTATGAAAAAAGACTGAGCTGAGAATAGCCTAATGTACATACAACCGTCTGCTCTTCTGAACACATTATATTCTGACAAATCCATTAAATAACTGTTTTCCAGTGAATCACTGGAAATATTTTCTTCATTTTTTTGGCAGGTCTTTGCCTTTTTATTTTCATCTGGGTGTATGTTATGTTTTGAGATACTGAACATTATAATGTCTGTTAACAGTTTTGAATATTTATATGGGGGCTATCCACTTCTTTATGACCTTCCAAATTTAAAATACCCTTAGTAAATGCTTCAGACTGTTGTCTGCACATATTCAGAACTGTGATTCTGAAATGAAATTTTCGTCAATTTCACCATCATTGTTTGCTTAAAGAGTAATTAAAATTCATTAAAGGCTCCTTAATAATATTTTCTTCCTTAAAACTACTTTTTCATTTAAATTGATGAAGGAAACCAATAATTAAAATGTCTAGACACACAATATATATGATGTCTAGTCAAGGCAAATTGCTCAAATTTAACAAGTTGGAGTAAATATAATTGTCAAAGTAGCTCAAAAATTCAAATGGCTTACATATTTGAAGGAACAGGCATTGTAGGCATAAACATTCATGCAATGAAGGTTTCACTTCACATTACACACTGAAAACAGCACTCTATAGAACGCATTACCAAGTGTAAACAATCCCATACAAGGCTAAGAGCCAAGTGTCAGTGCTTCAGTGCCAGCCCAGAAGAGCTCTGATGCCAAGGACAATGGCACTAGATACAGTTCTGTCTGTACTAGTCAACCCAAGAGAAGAATACAACCCAGTATATTATTTTTCCAAGCTTGTTCTTCCTCAACGTCCATTGAAATTTAATCCTGTACAAGCCAAGGTTTTTTAAATTTGCATTTTCATGCTTATATTAATATAAATTGAAGTAAAGAAGTCCTAGTAAAAATATCAAATTATACTTCTAGCATGTCCAAAACCACTGAAATTGTTTCTAGAGCTGAGAATATACATTTGATTCTTTTTCATTGTTTGCATGATCTGAAATCACACAAACTGGTTGTGACTTGCTTACCTCATGTATTGGAATCACAGTGGTTATTTTTAATTGAGCATAGAACTCAAATTGTGCTGCTTCACATTTCTAATTGGATGGATTTATGTCACAAAGAGGGGAAAATATTTTAAAAAGTGATGTCATAACTGATTTGGCTCCAGGTTGGGCTCCAAATATGGTTTCTTAAATGTAACTCTCTTACTTGCTCATATTTTTCATATGCAATTTTTCTTGGGGAAAAGGAAAATTAAGGGTTTACCATTAAATTCAATTATTATTTACCCTTAATATATGAATCCAAACTCAACCTGCATGCAACATTTTCCTAATTATTTTGAACAAAGAACACTTTTTGGACTGAGATTACGAAGTTCCTATGTTGTAAAGGATTCAAAATATTTTTTAACAACTTCAGTCCCCTTTTGCCTCATGCACTCAGGCATGCCACTGAAATATTCTAAATGGATTACTTTTGTTCAGACACGGTAATTGCAGGTTAAGAAGCAGGTCTGCTTTTGAAGAAAGATGAACCAGATCTTTCTCTGTGATCCCTGGATATTCGGAAAAATACAAGAGACTATGAACTTAATTTTTCTCTGTAAATATTACAATAATGAATGAATAGAAAAGACAAGATGAAAAACACAACATAAGAAAGACCTATCTCCTATCATAAAAAATTATTTCTGGGGAAAAAAAATTCTTCTCTTTTTGTTTCTTTCTTTTTTTCTTTATTTTTATTTTTTAAAGAAGCAATTAAAAAGGTATTCCCAAGTATTTGCAAACTTGGTAAGTGTGCAAAGCCACCCTCGACTCACCTCTGAAGTGATGGATGAACCCCAAAATTTCCTTAGTGATTAAAAAAACCTGACAAAAAAATTATAACTCTTTTTCTCCCTGTACATGGTGATTACTCCTAAATTTTGATACTGTGAAAATCCTATGGTGGCTCTTTGAGTTCTTGTTTGTTGCTGTGTCCCAAGTTACTCCTCATATCCTAAGGGAAAGAATCTTAAATAACCTCCTGGTTAAGACAAATATAAAAAGGTACAATTTATTCATACCAGCTAGAATAGATAATAGAGTAACAAATTTTAAAAATACACAGATGTATAAAGAAAACGGAAAAATTCACACTTAATTTGATCATCTCAAGATTAGCTCATAAGAATATCTCTCTCAAACAGCTGATTTGCCACCTGCTTCTTACAAGATGGTAGTCATGATTTCAAGCTTCATGCTGCATTTCTATTTGGAGACTCTGATAAAAGCACCCATCCATGAGAAAGAATGTCCTGTCTTTCACAGAACACATTTCAGGACTGGGCCCTCAGGGACTACTCTCAGATATTCATTGTGGACGAGTCTGTTAACTCAGCTTATTCTCCTTTCAGTTCTTCTGGATAGTTCAGGCAGTTTTAATGTCTTGTCCCAAAGCTGGTTTTTTCCACTTTTATCCAGGAGTTACTCTGGATGCACTTCTTAACTAAGGTATGTATCAGTCTTCTTCAGATATACAAATGATACCGTCTAGACTTGATAAGATTACTAAATGATTTACTAAATAATCCACTGACTCAACAGAGGTTAAACCTTCCTGACAGAGTCTAGGATGCGTCTTCAGTTCCATGAGTTTAGTTAAAATAAATTAAGGACTTCAGCTAGCCAAGGCCAATGTCAGCTTCATCACTAAGAGCTTTGGGAAGTGAGATAGAAACAAGAGTTTTAATAGATTTGCCATAGGAACCTTGTTTAGTCAGCAGCTCTGCAGCTTGATCCTGAGATGCACCACAGCTGGAATATTTACACCTGAACCTGACATTTTACCTCTCTGACCCAGACTGTGAGATGACTTCCTGATGTGACTCATGGCAATAGACTTGCTGAATTTTCACTGGCCTCAAACTGGCCCTGATACCTCTTTCCAGACTGAAGTCTCACCCTGACTTCCCTCATTCAACAAGCTGACACCTCGCAGGTGAGTCAGCTTCTCCAGCTGCCTTGCTGCCATCCTCACTTCTTTCGGGGCACAGCCTTCCCTGGGAGTGACAGTCATGCCCCCCCTGCAGTGACTGAGCATATTTTGCTGTGGATTGTGTTAGGACATTTTAGTTCACATGAATCTGAAAACTATTGCCTTTGATAGGAACTTCAGATGCAAGTAGTTCAACACTACTTCTTAACTAAGACAAGGCTTTGGCTTTCCATCTTTGTGGTTTTAATGTTTTTGAAATTATTGGTTCTCATGCTTTTCCACCAGTGCTGTGTTCTCCATCCCATCCTCTAAGCACCAGCTGGGGCTTGGTCCTTAAATATCTGTGCATCTGCACCCCAGTTCCTTCATCAAGGGAGCTTTGCTCCCTGTCAGGTACAAGTGCCAGACAAACACATAGATAAGCACGTCCTGTAGCTCTTGGTTTGAGAATATGTATTACTCCTTGTAGTACAGCAACTGGCATTACGTTTATCCCAGTTTTTCATATCTGAACATTTTGAACAGACATAAGAGATGTTGCAGGCCATGTTCACAAGAAGATGTTAGTCTAGATTTGCATCTAACCTCAGAGATGTACATAATGCTATTCATGTTAGCCTGAGGACAGCATGGCACAGGAGTAGAGACAAGTACAATGACACAGTAGGGAATAGCATAGATTAAAATAGTAAATGAGAGAAGAATTTAAAAAATTGTGGAACTAGCAAAATGCATAAAAATAAGAATGCTAGGAAGTCAAAGGAAATATAAGCCATTTTCATGAAGGAAAATTATATTAACCCAGAAAAGCTTGATAATCATTACTACCAATATCTGGAAGAGCTGCAAGGGGACAGTTTAATAATTTATTATTACAAAGCAGAGTTTAGCTTCCCAGTCTTCTCTGCAGTAAGTGCTAGTGTGCTTCATCAAGTTCAAGGATGAAGGATGTGATTGTAATTTCAGATTTTACATAAAATCCTCTAGTAATATCTCTTTCAAATTACACTGTTTATAAAATATAAAACTAAAATGCTTAAAATAACTCTGCTTTTGACTATCTGTGCACACTTAAGAGACAGTAAAATGAAATTTTAAAAATGTATGTACATAAGAAGGCTAAATAGGAAGAGATAGTATTAAATCCTAGCTTATAATAGCTCCATCATATTTCCTAACAATTGCTACAGAAAAATCTGTATTCTCCCACTTTTTATTCCTTCTATATTTTAACAATATTTCCCAAAATTTCTCTGTCCTACTTTTTTCCCCAAAGCAGCTTTATGGAGCTGAGTCCAAGATCAGTGCTTCTATTCCTGCTCTGCTACACACTTGAATACATGCCTATAAATGAGTGAAGAAATCTACTTATTCAAGGGTCGTATCCATACCCCCAATTCAGAGTTCAAATAAAGTCACTGATGAATCAGACACTGATTTTCTACCTTGACTTCCAGAGAAAGGCTACAATTTCCTGCTGCAAACCACTTTATGAGTCCTTACATACATTTATGAACATTTCTGAGAGAAATTGTCTTTGTTTTCAGTAGTCCTTCTTCAAATTAAATATATCCTAAAGAGAATTACAGGCCTCAGCTGTATGAGCAACTGAAATATCTACTTTGCATTTATATTTAGACAATTCCTATTTTAGTGATTTTCTGATGGAAATTCAACCTTGTGGCTCTCAAGGAAATTTGAATATTCGGAAATCATGGGTTTTGGTTCATTAAAGTTGAGCAGGAAGGACTTTGCATTGAAATGATTTTGGGTTGCCTTTTTTTTCCCCTCAGGAAGTGAAATAAATGACTAGGGATGGTTAGGGCTAGAGGTCCCTAGAGGATTCTCTTGCCAAGGAGCAGCTCCTCATGGACACCACATTAGAGCTCTGTGCAGCAAATCTGTCACTTTTAAAGGCAGGGGACCACAGAAGGGCATTGTGCCAGTCATGTGTTTCCTGAAAACCCTTGCATGCTGTGTGCTCCACCAGGCTTTATGGCAGGCATTCAGGACATTGCCACTCCTTTCCTGACTGCTGGCAGCTCCACATCTGCTGCTGGCCTGGGGAGAGCCTGAGCATGAGAGACTCAGCCTCAGGCCATCTCAGCATCCTCAAACCTTTGCAGGCAACTCAACAGGAAACAGCATGGATATTTCTTATCCACACAGCATAGGAAGGAGCCTGTAACTCAATGCAACATCCTCTGCTCTCAAGTAGCATCCGGTACCATTTAAAACCTGATTTAGAATGGCAGATCCATTTTGTCTTCCACAGGAAAAAAAAAATGAACAAAAGATATGTGCAGTCTGAGTATAATTACCAGGACATAAGCTATATATGCTTTTTTTTCTGGATGGTTCTTCAAAACAAAACTTAGAAATGAAAAAAGCTGAAATAGTAGGAATAGCTCTTTGAAGATTACTTTTATATATGCCTCAGAAAAATATAGAATGGAAGATAAATAAAAATAACTCACTGCAACACGGTATAAAATCTGACACTTCAAAACAGTATGTTCTTTTATCCCCGGGGAGATAAACAGAAGAGTTGAAAACTACATTAAGGATACTTTATGGTATAGTCTTAACATCTAGGAAGGAAGTTTGGCAGTCTGCCACCACCTTCTGAATTAGACAAGCAACTTAGAGCAAGAAAATTCATGCTTATTCAGCAGCACTTTAGGGATGTTCCTCTTTAATATTTTAGCTTGCAATGAAAGTTTTCTTCAAGATGTTAATAAAGTCAGATGTGATTTTAAAACTTTTGAGTAGAAAACAAAATTGATGTATAGTTCTTTTCAGTTTAGACTAGTTTCTTATTTCCTATGTACCACATCTTGTCTCTCAAGTTCTATCTTTCAGGTTTTGAATATGTATGTGAATTTCAAACACATTTCAGCCTAAATTTCTAAAGATTTTATGAAAATTCTCATTTGGTGACTGGATAAGAGATGCACAAAATATCTCCTTTGAGGTAAAGGCTTCAGCATGATTGTACTGCACTACTATTCTTGTTATTCTTGTTCTTATTCTTTTGATTATTATTCTTGTTGTTGCTATGGTTGTTGCATAATAATAAATACATGAGCATATGCAAAAGAAAGGTGCTATAATCTCCACAGCAATTGAAAATATTAAAACTTCTTCAGTGTAGTTGAATGCAAATAGAAAACACTGAATCAATTAAACAAAAGTTGACAGTTTGCATTCATGAAAAGACTTGTATATATGCAAATTTCCTTGGAACTACATTTTCAGGTTTTTTCATTTTTTTTCCGTTTTTATATGAATTCATTAATTGCATTATAAGATTTATAAATCAATACAGATGAAAGAAGGTAAAGTGGAGATTATGTTTTCATACAAGCTGCACAACTTGTATAGGAGCTCTGTAGAATAGAAGAGTTAAAAAATCCTTTAAATGAGCTGGCCCAGGTACCACTAGTGTAGACACAGGGTCCCCAGAACACACTGCAGGTTTACTTGCTCTCATGCCCTCTGTATGCCACTGTAAATCAAGAGTCATGCTAGAAATTGAATGAGTATAAAATTTATATGTAAACAGGTTTATCAAACACATCTACCATGATCCATGAAACATTTTAGAGCCTTTGAAATGGCTATTATCCAAATAAAATTAATAAGTAAGATAATCCAGGCCCTTCAGCCTCATTCCATAACATAAGGTTTTATCCAGTTATGATAAAGGACACAAACACTCTCACTAATTTGCTCTTCCATGTAGAAATAAGGCATGAGACAATACTAAATGACTGCTTCCACTATGTTAGCATTCTGGTATGGAAGAGAGGTTGATTACTGTTGGTGCCAATAATTACCCAAAGAGGAAAGAGAATTGTGTATGTAATATGCCTTTCTTGTACAAATACTCTACTCCACACCCTATGGTGTAATGGGTGTCTGTAAGAATGTCCAGTTGTTGAAAAAATCTTCTTTTCTTTTGTTGCTTCTATCTTTTTATCTTTTTGTGTATGTGCACTGTCCATTTTATCCATCTGCAGGTGTTTTTTAAATAGGTTTATTGCCATTGTAAGGACAGAGCTGAGTGGGCTGCAGCATAATTGCAGATGGGATGCACACTGTGAAAAAGCTGATGTTTTAAATGTCAAGTCAATTTTTAAGGGGAAAATGGCCCAGAAAAAATATAGATCTATGATTTAGGGACACTATTTTTAAATAGCTGATTGCTGGTAACTGAAATAATGTTCTAACTTCAAGCAATTATGAAGTAATCCTATGATGTTGAAATTCAAATTGGTACCTTGTAAGGGAGAGTCAATTTTCTCTCTCATATTGCTGGATGACTGACTTTAGAAACTCTGAAAAATATCTTAGTAAATAATAATTTTAATGGAATTATATATTAATTTAATTCCATTGAACTTTTTAAAAAAGCTTTATTTACTGTCTTCATACTTACATATTAATTTGAATTCAGGATGAAAAACAGAAAAATTCTTAACAAAGTTTTAAGCTTTTTCCACCTGTGTGTCAGTGAAACGTAATTATTGTTTTTTCCACTGCACACACTAATTTTATTTGCATCTTTTTGTCAGCTTTTTCAAGATTTTTTAAATTAGACCTTATTTGCTATATGTTACCAAAACTGTGTTTCATACAAAAATAAAATTATTGGTATAAAAAAAATTTTAAAAACTACTATTATAACATCAAAACACTTCTTAGATGTACAAATGCATTTCCACAAAAGACCCTTGAAATTAGGTGGTACTACTTTTTCCCTTTCTTGTGTTTACAAGCAGATATGTAAACCAAAATTAAGAAAAAAAAAATTATTAGTTTTGTTTGTCAAGCATGCAAAGGAAGAAACTCTTTTTTTTAGCCCTCTAAGCATTTTAATGCATTAAGATACATTCAAAGCACAATTAGTTAAATTAGTTTAAAATTAAATTAGTTAAATTAGTTTAAAATGCAACGAAAGGACCCAGAAATTCTGAAAATATGGCTTCAAGTTGCTTCTCAATGGCAAAGCAAAAGTATTGCAAATATTGTCAGACAGAACCTTGTTCAGAAGAGAATCACAAGACAGAAAAATAGTATTCATCTCCTTTAGCTTTGAGTTTGCTTGGGTTTGTCTTTTTTTTCTTTTTTTTTACTTTATTCATGAGAACTTTATCTCATTTTGTCTTTGCTTTCAACATAAATGCTTAAAATTTCTGCAACTATAGTCACTGAATGTAGCAGGGACCCTAAGTTTGTGGTGGGTTTAAGTGTCTGCATGTGCACAAGGAGGTGAATTTACATTATGGAATTTTTTTTTGTTTTCAGCCCTGTGCAGATGTTTTAGGTTCAGCTAATCAGCAGTTTGAAACACAGGGTACCAAGTTTGCAAACTATTGTCAACCATGCAAAAGATTGGATGGTCAGAAACAGGTTTTGAAACAAAACAGATTTTGCACATGTTCTTAGATCTGCTTTTGAAATAATGATAACACGTACAAATAAGTTAGAGGAAATCTAGCTTATGTTCCTGCATTCCGGAATATTTAGGAGAATTAAAATATATACAATTAAAATCAGGAATAATTTAATAATATTTAGTAGCTAAGTAGCAATTTCCTTTCCAAGTATCCCAGAGCATATTATGTATTTCTGTCTAGTAATGAAATCCTAGTATTTGTCAGATGAAATGTGGCATCTGATCTGCCATAGCCCCATAAACCAGTTTGCACAAAAAGAAACAGAGAAACATTTCTTCCTTTGCAAGGTCAAAAGTTTGCAACTGTAGAATATAAAAGGAAAATTTAAATTTGGGATCTGGTCAGAACTAGAGCATAAATATTTATTTTCTACTGAACCATTCCATAGAATCTCTTTCCTAGCTAAGAGTGGTCTCGGTGTATTTTCCTCAGTGCCCATTTCAATGATGTACTTAGAATGACAAATGTCTAAACAATGCATTGCAAAAGATAAAATATAGGGTTTTTTCTTTTAATTCAAGTATCAAAAATATTCCAAAAGTACTTCATTTACTTGATTTTATATCACAATTTTTATGCACAATAAGGAAAATCTGTCTACATATTTCTTGTATTTTACTGATTACTTTTGGTCATGTATGCTTTTTGCAAGTGCTTTCATTTCAGAACCAAGATTTTCTTTGGAAACTGATGTATTTCTAAACAGTATCTGTCTCAAAATAATTTAAAACTGTGCAAAACAATTCTGTAGGACATAAGTTTACAGTCATTGCAAAGAATGCATTGCTTTCTTAGTTTTAAAAATCCTTTTTTTTATATATATCCTTTTGTAAGGATATGTTATTTGAAGTACATTATCTCAGACTGGTTTTTTTTCCCACATTTATTCTCCACCAGTTTGAACTGGCAAAAGATTAAAAAATTATTTTAAAGCTTAGAGAATTATTTCTGGCTTCTCTGCTGGTGTTATGAGATAGATAGTATTCAAAATATAGTTTTCTATTACAGTCCAGTCTTGAATTTCATTTCTTCTTTAAACTTGGTCATTGCAAAAAGTAAAAACCTGCATATTTTACAGTTTGCTTTGGACAATACATGGCATGCACTCCACTGACATAGAATACCATCATTTTTTCAGTAGTTTTGTGTTTCATTTTTATGATTATCTGTAAATACTGCAAAGTTGCATACTACCATTTCCTATGTGAACAATTGCTATTTCTGAAGGAACTCACAAATAAACTAGAAAACCTATTTCATACAAACTATAAAATTTAGACTTATGTAAGAGGACAAATACATTTTGTTCAGTATCTTTTTCAAACTCCACTTCTTTTTTTGGCCTGGTTTGAGTTTAATTAAAAAGAAAAAAAAACAAAACAAGTGCTGCCAATGTAACGGGAAAAAAGAAAAGAAAAAGAAAAAGAGAAAAGAAGAAAAGAAAAGAAAAAGAAAAAGAAAAAGAAAAGAAAAGAAAAAGAAAAAAAAAAGAAAAAAAAAAAGAAAAGAAAAAGAAAAAGAAAAAGAAAAAGAAAAAGAAAAAGAAAAAGAAAAAGAAAAAAAAAAAGAAAAAAGAAAAAGAAAAAAGAAAAAAAAAAAGAAAAGAAAAAAAAAGAAAAGAAAAGAAAAGAAAAGAAAAGAAAAGAAAAGAAAAGAAAAGAAAAGAAAAGAAAAGAAAAGAAAAGAAAAAAGAAAAGAAAAGACAGTTTTGTTCTTCATTGACTAGTTTTTCTTTTTAGTGATGTAGTTAAAGAAAAATACCATAATATTTCCAGCAGCAAAATGTTGTGCAAGCCTGAAGGTCTTTCCTCCATGACCCTTCAGCAGCTGAAGAAAAGGAACAGCTATGAGGCACTGGTACCCGAAAATTCACAGCCAAATTTGTTTCTAAGGAAACTGTGCTAAATAAAGTTTGACACTTCTTCATCAGGGCAGCTGTATCAGTCTGACCTAGGGAGACAAATTTAGTTTCATTTTTCTTCGTTCCATCAGGATGGTAATAGCAGCAGTTTAGAGTCATTTTAACATCCTCTCTATGTCACTTTTCACTGAGTTCTTAAAACTGCTTTGGGGATTATTTTTTTCTTTGTCTATGGGTGGTTAATTTCCTTTAATCCCGAATCTTTCAACCTCTGAAACACTTCAGATGTACAAAATTAGCCACTCTTTCTAAATTACTCTTCATAATCTGTCACTCTGTATATTTCACAAAAATGGCTTCTTTTTTTTTTCCAGAAGCATACATTTCCACATTTCACACCCTTTATATATATGAAAGTGTTCAGAGCCTAACCCTTCTATAAGTATAATTTCAGTGCACAAGGTATTGACACAATGGGTTCAGTTCATTTGCTCCTTGCTGACTCCTTCTTGATAGGAAGTCAACATCCATTTGAATTGCTTTAGGATATCCTGGGAATGAGTCCAGAGTGGCACACATCTCCTGCAGGCTCTTTGTCAGATATGTCAGCCCCATTTAAATCTCTCAGGTCATCTCAGATGGCACTGGACACCTTTGTTTACAAGGCAGAATCAAACACTCCATTTCAGCACATCATTTTTCTGTGGGACCTGGATAACAGTTTAAAGCTAAACACAGCTCCAGGGCACCTCTGAGTATGGAAGGTCCCCTTGCACTGCTGGAATCTGTTCTGCAAAACCCCTCATTTGTCCTCACACAACTGGTAAAATGAGCCCCAAAATAGCCACTTGAAACTTTTTCCAGGTGATACAACAAACTTTGTTCTCCTAAATCTACAATACAGCAATAAAACATACAAACCACAGGTCAGAAAAAGCATTCAAAAATAGGAATGGGATTGCATGATCTAATAAACACTATGCAGAATACACTATGCAGAAATGGTGATTGGTTTTGTTCACTCCAAAATGACAGTATAAGTAAGTAGATACGTATTCTGCTTTTAGAAGTTCTCTTGTTTTTTATAATTGCTTAGAGGGTGGTGTTCTCTATTGTTTTTCTTTTGGCACTTTTGTTGTGTGTTTTGTTTTCTTGGGATTTTTTTTTTTTTTTTTAAATTCATTTCTTTACTGCTCTGATGATGGAGCAGGCTTATTCCAAACTGGAAAAATGCTCCAAGAGTATTTCACTCACACTTTGTCTTCAAAGAATTATTTATTTCTGTACACATGTTGATTTTACTTTTGTAGTGCAGGAAATGTCAATAATTTTCAGTGAGAATGGGGGAAACTCATTCTCCTCAGAACTTATAACTTTTCTAATGAAGACTTGTAAAAGTCTACACATGAACAGCAACACTAAGCACTTGGTATGCTGATGACCTAAATATATTTTATTTATACCAGCAGTTAGAAACTCCTGTTCCTTTGTTCTTCAGAAAAACTTTAAAGGAGCACCTATTGACATTTTCACCAGCCAGTCCTAATGAGTCAGAAACACAGGAGAAAATTAAACAAAAATGCAGGAAAAAAAGTAAAGAGAGGATATTTTCCTCTGTAGATAATTTACAAAAAGAGCACGTTTAGGCTTCCAGGAAGGCTAACTTAGACAGTAAAAAGATAAGGCCTTGCAGAAACTTATTCTTGTCTAAAACATTTTAAATGGGCAGTATATTTATGTAGAAATTTAAGACATACTGTATTTTACATGGGAAAACTGAAGCCTAAAAATTAAAATCAGAGTCCAGCTTTCCCAAATGAATCAGTAGTAGAATATTCCTGACTCTGCTCTGCTGTAAGGGGTCTGTGAATGACAGGCTGCTTGGTACTTCATTGACAGCCAGAACTAAACCATGACATAGGACAACAGGTACTTTTTAAAGTTATACATATATAATTGCCTGAATTTCAGTGCAGTTTTGCTTATACACTATCCTGTATAAGCAAAACTGTATCCTAGAGTATCCATATAACGTGTTTTGTTTGTTTGTTTTGAGAAAGCCTCAGAATTTTAATGCAGTTATTTGATATTTCATCATTTCTAGGAGATTTAAATGTTCTGAAGTGCAGACTAAAGCTTTCTATTCATTTGCCCTTTTGGCATGATTTTATGGTATTTCTAATATTTGCAGTGGGCTACATCAGACAAATCACTGTGCTAGTCTAATTATCACCTTTAGGATTTTAATTTTGTTTTCCCCAGTGTCCTGGGGTGACTTTATGATGCTTGTATCCGCAGTCATCTGTTCTGTTTGTGCTGGATATTGTTCTGCACCTTCAAGACTGGTTCCAAGAATGAAGGGGGAGAGATTTTGGGGTTTTGAGGATGGATTTTGGGGTTTTAGGTGTGGATTTTGGGCTTTCAGGGGTGGAATTTGGAATTTTGGGGATAGATTTTGGGGGTTTGGGGATGGATTTTGGGGATTTGGGCATGGAATTTGGGGTTTTGGGAATGGAATATGGGGTTTCAGGAGTAGATTTTGGGGCTTTTGGGGATGGATTTCGGGCATTTGGGGATGGAATTTAGGGTTTCAGGAGTAGATTTGGGGGTTTTGGGGATGGATTTTTGGGTTTCAGTGGTGGATTTCTTCACTTCTCTCCCCCTTTACTCTTGGAACCAGTCTTAAAGGTGCAGAACTTAATATCCAGCACAAACAGAACAGATAATTGGGGATACAAGCATCATAAAGTCACCTCAGGACACCCAGATATCTTAGGAATATTTGGCTTATTAAGGACTGGAGTAAGAGCTCCAGAGATTTATCTTAAACAAAAAAACCAAATGAAAACAAAAAAAGATGTGAAGCATTTATATAATTATGTTATTCTCAAAAAGTCAAAAGCAACCACGGACTTAAAATTATTACAGTTCTTTATTCTCAGATTCCTACTCTGACATGTGCCTATAATGCAGTTATTCATTACACATATGGTTAGTGCATCATTTTACTAAAATTCCTATTTGCTTGTCTCCATTTCACTGCTTCTTTCCTTTGTCTCCATTATATAAAACATTCTCCTTGAGGTTTCTTTTCTTTTTATGTTTTATTTAGAAACTCTCTATTTTGTTTCCTATTTTCCCTATTTATTTATGTGCTTGTGTTCTGTTAGTTGGGATCTACTTTTCATATTTTGTCTCCCACAGGATTTGCACTGGAACAGAGGAAAGGTTTGAGGAGGAAGGAATGGCAGAGAGAAACTACCACGAACTAACCATAATCCCCTCTTCCTGCACCACCTGATTCCTTGATGAAAATGCCACCATCAGGCCATGGCAACAGCAAGGTGGGAGGGCAGAAGACTGGAGTGAAGGACTGAAGATAAGGCTGGGAAAAGGGAAAGAACAGAAAAAGACTTCATGTTTGTCTTTTTGTTTCCCACTACCCAATCTATAACTCAATATTTTAATTGACAATAAATATAGTCAATTTTCCTGAAGGCAAGCCTGCTTTTCCTACAATGCTAGGTTGTAGGTGATCTCCTCACTGTAGTCCAAGCCCCTGAGATTCCTGCCCTCCCTGTTTTCCCCACTATTATTGCCTTCTTCCCCAGAGGTGGATGGAGTTGGGCTGGGTGGGAGTTTGGCTCCTAGCCAGGACTGAGCAACCACACCAAATCAGATCAAGATGTGCAGGAGCTTTTTCTGCACCCTGCAGAAGAAATCATACTAAACCTTAATCTCAGTTACAGTCTTCAAAATCAAGGCTTATCCTTCACTATCTCTAAAGAGAGCTGGTGGGAATACCTCTACTGCAAATGATTGACCTTAAACCAAATAGCAACTGATCAAAATTATAAATTTTATTTATTTCCACCTTATTTTCCTGTTTCTCCTTTCTATCTTCTTCCTTTTCTGCCACAGTCTCTTATATTTTTGCTTTTTCCTCCTACTCTCTCTCCTCATTTGTGTCTTCAGTGCCATAAAAGAATTAAATTTACTATCATGGTCAATATTTTAGTCATATGTGCAATAAACTGCATTTTTTAACAATGTGTGTCACTGAATCTCCATTAGGGTTACTGTATCTATGATATTATGTAGCAACTAAGATCTGGTCCAGAATTCCTCATGGTACTTAATGGAGCCATTCTCTTTTTATGTAATCAACTGATAAATTAAAATATTGCATTCAGACTGAGGGCCTCTGAATAACAAATAGCCACTGGGTTGTGGTTTTTTTCTCCCATGATGCAGTTTAATAAAATCAGTGTTATTGGTTTTGTCATGTTTAAGTTATCATAGCTAGCTTAAGGTATCGTTCTTTAGATAATTTTTAAAAGTAATAAGGAAAAATGAAAACTAACTTTTGCCCATTACCACAGTAGATTTTTTTCCTTACATTTTTCCTTGTGAAGCTGCAACATATGAAATTATTCACTTCTACTATCAATATGGTAAACACAACAGGATGTAACATATATTTACATAGAACATCAGATGCTCTTTTACAGATTACTGAAACAGATGAGAGTTTATTGTCAATGTCATTACCTGAATTGGCTATGTCATTGCCTGAACACTATGGTTTGAGCATGCATTGGCATAATGTACTGGCAACCCTCAGAACAGCAGTTTTCATAAACCCCAATTAGAGATGACAGTGCCAAATAACCATAAATCTTGCTGAAGATTGGGAGACAATGACTTGTGTTCTAACAGCAGTATGACAAAAAAATCACAGTGAGTATTCATTGAATTCCATGAAAATGAGACAGAAATCTTTTGAAGAACAATAAATCTATACAGAGGTGCCTATCTCAGATGATTTGAAAGAAAGATAGGGTCCTACAAAATGAAATTTACCATGAATCCATCAAAAGAATATTTTCTGTGCCTGTAATTAGTCAGAATAGATTTTTGTAATAAAGAGACATTTGAAACATTTTTTCTTTGTTCTCTTTATGATTTGTGATTTTCATTGTGTTGTGTTTGTAACATGAATTTGTTTGGTCCTGAGACATTACCATAGAAAATGTAATCAGATACCTCTAAGGAATAATAAACTGAAACACAGTTGGCATAAACACATTTGGTGCTGACACCCAAAGGAATAGTGTGTGGGCAGCAATTTAAACACCAGCTTGCAAAGCAAAATGGCAGTATAACAGAGCAGGAAGGTGATCATCTTTCTCCATATGGCTCTGCTGAGACCACACATACAACCCTGAATGCTGAAACTTCCTGGGTGTTTCAGTACGAGGGTGATACTGACTAACTGTGTCTCTATTCTCAAACATTTTCATTGATATAACATAAGGTCTTCTGGAACCTTTCATGAGATATGCTCTCCTTTATTTCTGTCACTGAAATCCACAGTATTACCTTTGTGCTTGTATTTCTGAGTGGTTATTTTTAATATTCCACTGAATAATATATAATGAACATGTGTCAAAACAGTTCAAGCATTGTTTTCTTTTAGAAGTTTACAAATTATTTAAGGAAATATATTTTTAATTAAAATAAGAACTAAAATTTAAACAGAATTCATATATATCTTTTCAGAAAACAAAATTTCTCTATCCTTTGTCCAGCATGAAAACATACAGGTTCCACATCTGTCTGTCTGTCTGTCTGTCTATCTATCTATCTATCTATCTATGTTTTTTCCCGAAACACTTTAATTTCCAAAATAAGAGAAGATTAGGGAAAGTAATTTGCTCAGAGTGTTCTTTACTTACAGAGTTCCAGAGCTGGGTTTAATATGTATGAAAGTAATTTTGAGGGGTTTTTGACCTAACTACAGTTAATGTAAGTTGTCTTCCTAATGTAAGGTTCTGAAAATGGAAGTGAACTAAGCTCTGTTCTTCTCTTTTCTGTTCTGATCTACTTGTGTTCTATCCTAGTCCAATTTAGTTTCTATTCTTTTCTCAGACTGAGTATGTATGGTCACTACTTTAGAATCTTTTCAACTCCTTGATGGCTTGTTTGTGTCAGGGTGCTTTGTACCATGAGGACAAAATAAGCAACCACATTGCTAGATATCCTCAGATAATAATGAGTGCATTATTAAAGACAGTCAAAGTGTTGATGCTACAGCACCATCTAAACTATGAAATGAAACAGGCTTCTGAATTTTAGCTTTTACTTGAAATAGTTTAACTAGGGTCTAGTCACTTAACCAAATGGAATAGATCTTTACTTCTACAAGGAAGTACAATTTCCTATTGTGTTCAGACATGTTTTAGTCTACACTTATTTCATCATTCATTCCTGCTGTTATTGGTATTTTTTCATTATTTCAAACAATTCATTGATTTAGAATGGCTGATTTTTTTATTTTTTTATTTGTGAGGAATATTTGCTTTTAGAAATAAATGTCTCCCTTTAAGATATTTGAGTCATTTTCTTTTCTAGTAGTAAGTAAATCATCATCATGATTTGTCATCAAAATCTCATCATTAGCCTTGTCCTCATTAACCTATTATTAATAAATAAATTGAAAGTTCATGCACTCCTCTTAAATATTAATAGAAAATATAAAAATAAAAATATTGCTTGCAAATGGAACATGTAGCACATTCATAGCACCTGTCTCAACCATCTAGTGTTGTGCAAATCTACTTTGTGGATGGAGTGATGCCAGCATGTAGCTTGGAGGACATAGACTCAGAACACAAATTAATGCAAATTATTCCTGTATTTGATCAGTCAATACCAAGATCCGAAGAAAAGCCTTCCAAAGACTTAGAGCATGCAAATAACTTGCTTAATTTTTTAAAAAAAAATATTGGAAAGGAAGTATTAAACTAGAAAATGTCATTATATACTGCAAATGACATAATTTGACAAAGGTGCATGTAAGTGGTAGCAAATTTCCAACATTCAGTACCCTTTGGACTAGACAAGTTCATCATCTAGTTACTAAGTATAAAGTTCAAAACATTTGGAAAGAGAATGACATTGTAGAAACATTGAAGTACTACATAATTTCAAATTCGTGACTAAGATATCTTTTGGTTATGCCAGAGGTTTTTCTACAGCTGCCCTGACACAGAGGCACAAGTGCACACAAGGTCAATGTTGTAGCACATAAGTCCCTGAAGGAACAATTTCAATTGTATAAGGCCACTTTACAGGGCAAGAAGAGATCCACATGCTAGATTTTTGTAAAATTAGGTTGACTCAGGCAACATGGAAAGTTCTCTAAATCTCTCTAATGAAAAATCAAAACTCTGTGTGGGTGACATGGAAAGGTAGAATCCTGTGCACCACCAGCAGCTTTGTAACACATTGATCATCCTTGTGAGACTGCTTACTACCAGAACACAGTTACACAAACCCAAAACCACAATTAAACTAGCTCAGGCTGTGAGTGAGCCAGGCAAGTCCTGAAACCTGCACTGCCACACCAATGCAAGCTGATGGACTTCTGTTAGCAGGTCAAAATCGTGCATACCAGGTTAAACACAAAACAGAATTTTGACAAGACAGAGAATAATAAAATAGATTCTTCACTGAGACTGTAGTCAATCACTGGAACAGGCTTCCCAGGGAAGTGGTCAAGCCTGTCAGACTTCAAGGAGTGTCTGGACTACACTCTTCATCATATGATTCAATTTTAAGAAGTCCTACAAGAAGCAGGGAGTTCTTTGATGATGCCAATGAGTCCCTTCCAACTTGAGATAATCTAAAAATCTATGAAAATAACTTAAATTATAGAATTGGAAATTTTACTGCTCTATTCAGTATTTTAAGCTCTTAAATAACATAACCTAGCATCATTCCTCTTCTTTCCTCTCCTATGAAGTAAAGCTGAGTACCTCTTCCTTTGTAATCTAACATCCTGTTCCTCTTCTTTCTGCTTAGGGCTGCTCAGACCATTTTCTTTTTCACAGAATATTGGTTTTCCATTAGGTAATATTTAACATTACAAGCTATTTGCTCCCTTTTATTTGTCTGCACTTTGCTCATTCAGAAATTATATTTACAAGAGTTTGTTTTAGTGGGTTTACATGATTTTTGAAAGTGTAGCAATAATTAGACTATCTCCACTTAGACTAAAATTTCTTTGGCAAGTAACAGTAAAACTATTATGTTGGTTGTTGTCAGTATCTATATTTGATTGTACCTGCAATGTGCTTACCTGAGGATTACAGGCAGGCAAGCAAAAAGAGTAATTTGAAATATTATTCATGATTATGCTTTTGATGGTGATGCAGTGACTACAACATTGGGCAAAGAGCCACAACACTATCTTCCCTTCCTTGGTCAGGTATTTTATGATAAATATCTTTCAGGTAATTCAATATGATTTTTTTTTCCTATAAATCAGGGGGTTTATGTCTACACTACCAGTAATTGCAGCAACGTCAAAGATCTCTAATTTTTAATTTGGTAATTGTTGTTAGAGAAGTAAGCTAAATTATCTAGAACTGCTTGGAGGATCTCTACATTACATAAATTACAGGAATATAAAAAAATATTACTTTTCTTTCTAATCTATTCTTCATCATTCTTTTTAAAATTATTATTATTTCATCATGTGTATGTGATTTTGGGTAGGACCAATATCTTCTGCAGTAGTAGAAATAATAGATAATAACAGCAAAAGAAGGATCCAAAAATTGGCTGGTGGTTTTCATCATTTGAAGGCCAGAACACTTTGTGAGACATAAAATTTCATCTAGTGATTTCCATGGTATTTCTGAGGTTTAAAGCTGAACTTCAAACACTTCAAACAGTATCTTTTAAAAGAGACATATGCTATGAATTAAGCATTTTGTATAAAACCAAGCCCATCACTCAAGATTTGTTCCAGCAACTCATTCTGGGTGCTAAAAAGTTCAACCTTATTTGGTAAACCTGCCTAACTATAGTTCTTAAACTCGGATTTTTCTCTGCAGCACTAATGTGGCATCATAATATGAATGGACTGTGATTAGACATTATTGAATTCCTGTTAATGAATCAAATGAATTAAATATCTCAAGCTTCCCAGAATTCATGTGTTTGGATAGTTTTGTTGTTTTTTTTTCATCCCCCAGTTTTCCACATTCTCTATGAAGTCTGGGACACAATGCACTGTCCCATTAATGATCTCACTACAATGAGCAAAACAGAGGTTTTACTATTTAACATCAGCTTAAATGCTACTAATTTTCTGTCTTATTTATTATTCATGTTCAGATTTTAAAGTACCTCACAACTTCATCATGGTATTGAAGTGAAAACTCACGTCCATTATCACTCCCCTTGATACAGCTTGTCATTCCATAAGCTCATCCCCATTCCTTTTCTTCATTCTTTAATCACAGCAGCAATTTGTTTTGTTTCCAATTAATTCAGTTTATTGAATGGTGCTGATTGTTGCAGTAGCCCTTAATGATTGAACTGTTCATATTATTATGCTTCATTTTGCTATTTACTCAGTGAGATAAAAACTCCTTAATATATAGGCAGAGTTAGTTAGTGCTCAAGATAAAGGAACAGGATGCTCTCTCAGTTCTGAAGAAGTCAGTTTTGGAATATACAGACAGACAATGGAGATGTTGTTTACTCTGGAATTGAAGAATATTAGTCCATTATGTGCAGGCATAAATGACCCTAAAATATTGAAGGCAAGCATGGAATTAGACATTTTTAATTTCATGTCATCTTTCCTATAGCTATATTTTTAATTTTTTCTCTTTAAAATCATGTAAGGCAAAAGATTAAAATTACTAGAAGTTTTTAATAGCAAAACTCTTATTGTATTCACAAGCTGATGTGGAAGCATCATCCTTATGAAGTATTTATGGACATGTTTTATTTATAGAATGCTCTGACAGTTATATCATGCAGAGCACTGAAAAAATGGCAGGGAATTTTTATATTTTATAAAAATGTAGCCCTAAAGAAAAAGTCATTATGCCTTTCTAAAATTGATAACGAACATAATAAACTCTAGCACCTGCTCATTTTCTTAAAGATACATCAATTTATCTCAATATTATCCATTTTTACAAGTGAAAAATATGCATGTGGAGGACACAAGACAATCCTAACTATATTGAACAGATGCTTCGTACTTTAGTGTTTTAAATTATGTATGATGCCTGAATGTTTCTTTTCATTAATGTGCAAATTGGAACTGAAATTTTGCACAAGTTTTGTGTGTCCTGCATCCCAAGGAATGCAGCCAATTAAAATGTGATTTTTTTATCCATATGAAAACAAACATGCATTAGATGCTGTTCATTAGAATGCCAGTGCTTTCAGTAGCTTCAGCACTGAAGCTTTAAGCACTTTCTCCCCAGAAAGCAGATACTTTTAATGTGACCATTCCTAATTTCTGTCTGAAGTGTTGCTGTCCACTCACATAACCTAGGGCAAGATTTGGTTTCCTAGAGCATCAACATTGAGTTACTTTCCTTCCTCCGATTTTAAAATCTGAGCCCATTAAAGATCTATTCCCTAGCAGGAAAAAGAGAAATAATAACAAAACAAACAACCAACCAACCAAAAAAAAACCAACCAAAAAACAAAACAAAACAAAACAAAGCAAAACAAAAAACAAACCAAAAAAAAAAAAAACAACAAACAAAAAAATCCCAAAGGAACAAAACATAACCAAAAAAAACCCTCCACACTAATTTTGTTAAAATCAATTTTTCTGAGCAACTTTCATAAAGGATGATAAAATTTCCTCCTGTGGTCTTTAACCCATTTAGGTCAATGTTAACAGCATCTGTCAGTAATGGCTCATTCACACCTGAAGTTTGCTATCATGTAAGTAATTAAAAAAATGACAAGAGGTCCAATTATTACGAAGTTATCGTGCACGTTTTTAACTAATAGAACATTTCAGCATGTAGGCAGTCATTTTTTAAAAATGGTTAAATAATTAGTTTGTGAAAGGGAAGACAGTTACCAAAAGCCAGTTCTTATCAATAAGAAAACCTTTAATCCTAGTTTAACATTATTTCCCATCTCTTTACCATTGTAAATTTTTGTAAAATTTAGTAGCACCTCCATAACTTCCTAAAACATGTTGAAGGCATGCCTCATGGTGACAGTTCTATTTTCACTGAAACTGTAGTTATGAAATGAGAACTACTGAAAAATTGCTGTTTTGGTCAGCGAAGATTTTTCTCTTTTTGGGGTGAAAGTTTAGTACATATTTACATCCAGTCATGTACTTATTTCTGGAAAACATCTTTGATCTAATGGCTGTTCTCTAACATAAAATTTATTCTTAAGGAGATAAAATATAATAATTTTCATTTATATTTATTGCAAACTTACAATAATTATTACAATATTTTAGTTGACTTTTAAAGATCTTGCAGAAAAATATTCATTAAAAACGTTTTTTCTTACCATCAGTAGTCCCCCTAACAAACTACATAATACCAATATGTTTCAGGACTGGAATTCTAATTTGATTATTCCTATATGACTTTCATAGTCAATATACACTATTTGGCTTTGAGACCTCATAAGCTTGTTCCCTAAAAGAAAAGATTACTCCTTTCCTCACAATAATTAAAGTATACTTTCTATTGGCAGAAATTAGAAGAGGAGAATATGCTTTAAAAAGTCTAATGCAGAGCCTGCTAAAATCAGTAAAAGGACATCCCATAATTCCACATGCATTTTTCCATGCCTCTGTTCTTTTTATATCGAGGGCTTTTACTGTCCTTGCCACCTAGCACAACACACAACCTTGAGTAACACATCCAGAAGTAGTTATGCAATACACAGAAATATTGAACATCCAAAATAGAGGTTCCTCAAGTGCAATGTTTAAATTAAAAGGCAATTCAATTAGTTGGGAATAGAAGTGAAAGCAAGACAATGAAAGCCTGATGAATGATCAAGGCATATTGAATGTTGCTGACTAAGTTAGAGAGTAGGAAATAGAGACCAGCAGCAACAAAAAAAAATTATATTCTGGTTTTAATAACAGACATGAATTTCTATGACACCCTTTGCTCAGCATTTACAGTTATGAATGACAATGGATTAGTGCTGGAGTTTTCTGTGCATTGCAGTCACTCTATTTTGCAGTTAGGAAATAGTCATTTAAGGTGCTCAGTATAAATCTGTGGTCAAAGGTGGAATGTCAAAATAATTCTGCAGTTCTTCAGTTCCATATTTATCTGAAAGATTCAGATTTCATAGTTATTATGATATAATAATTGTATTCAAAACAATGCCTCTGAATAAACAACAGACCATGGCTTAGGAAAGTGAAGGAAAGGATAAAAGTCTGTGTTTGCATTAAAAGTCTGAAAATCTGAGTTTTGCCTGGAGAGATGTCACATTTAAATAGTATTCCCCATAGGACTGGTTGGTGAGAAGTCACAGATACTGATCTCAAGATTGCAGTGGAACACAAATGGGAAATGGGAAATGATCCCATTTAGGAAAGTTTGGGCAATTCCTGCTTTGTGAATCCTTTTCATCTGTTAAATGTTGGACACTGAATTACCAGGTATGGTCAATTCTTAGATTTTTTTCTGTATACAACCCAGCATAGTCATAGGCACCAAAAGAGTTTTCTAGCAACACAGAAGATCTTAATTTTATTTTTTTCTATCAATTGTTTAGATATTTGCTTAAATAAAATATATGCTGATAGTTATTTAAATATGTGTTGAAGGACACTTAGAAACCCATCTCATTCAAGAATCACATTCCTACAAGAAGTTCATTTTTCTTCCTATGAGTTTTCTTGACTTGTATGTGAATATGGTAGATGACAAAGAATTTCATTTGTGAATTCATAAAATCACTGTACTGTTGTCAGCCGGGATAGAGTTAATTTCCTTCACAGTGGCAGGTATAGGGCTGTGTTTTGGATTTCTGCTGAATACTATTTTTATGAACTATAGCTTCCAGAAAAAAAAAAAAAAATCTGGCCTATAAAAGTGTTTTTAATACACAGACATTTTGTATAGGAAAAAAGAAATTTTCTATATTAAAATTCAGCAACTCATTTCAGTTTCAAACACAATTTACTTCATTTTTGCACTACACTAAAACTGAGCATTCATGCATGCTGGAAATGAAGATGGCAGGCAGGACAGCAGGCTGAAGCACTGCACAGCATGCTTTATGTAAGAGAGTGTACAAAACTCACCCTCATTTTGTGTAGTCAGCGGTCCAGGATGTCCTGAAAAGGTCATGTAGATACATGTGGACAAAAAAAACCAGGCATTTTCAAAATACAGCTATGAAAAAGTGAAATTAGAAATAAGGCAGCTGAAACTTCCTCTGAAAATAGCACCTATGTTTCCTCTAATATTTTTTTCACTAGTTGATAGACTTTCCATAGGTACAACAGTAACATTTAATTTGGATGCAGGACTATATGTTAACAAATTTTGGTAACAGGCATAAACAAATTGTCATCTTAGACATTTTATTGAAGACTTCAATGAGAAAACATTATAGGAGCTTTTCTTGAAAAATACTGAAAAATTGAGTTTGTAACATTGAATTGGACTAGAACTTGTGACTCCTACATCCAATGAAAACATCCTAAAAATTGAGAACGTGGGAAGATTTCAGTTTTAAAAATCTATTTTGCTTTCTGTGTAGTGATCCTGTTATGACTTTCCTGAAAGCTGACTGAGCAGTCCAAGCAAGTAAAAAGCAAGTCTGTGCTAAATCTGCCATTCCCAATGAAACTTGTAGTGCACTGGGAAACTCACCTCTTTTTGCTGTTAATGCCCTCTTCAGGTGAGCAGTGAGCATGATGGAGAGTACTGATGGTCTCCACTTCCAGATATTTTATGCATCTCAAATGCTGGGCAGAACCTGAATAAGAGTTCTTAAGATCTAAATTGCAAAAATTATTGGAAATGAGAACGTTCATTCACAAAATTTTTTGGGACTTAACATCCCATGTATTTCAATAGGACTGGGTCACTATATATTTCAGGCATATTCTTCAGATTTTTTTTCACATTAAGGAAGTTAAATATTAGGGAAATAAGCACCTACTGCTTAATCTTGCCCTCTTCACTGAGTCTTTAGTTCTGGCCATTGATAAATAAGCCTGAGGCTAAATGGCTCTTTAAACCAACCTTCAATATTTTTTCTCCAGGGATTTGCATTACTAATATTAAATACTAGGATCTAAAATTTAGTGTTCTGTAGGTTTTTTTTTATTAGTACATCGTCTTTGAACTAATAAATCAATATTTTAATAGATTCTATTATATATATCTAATCCCAAAATTTGAGGAAATTTCTGAGAAATTACTATGTTTCATTTATAAAAGGAACATTTATGCAAGGCACTCAGTTTGGTTTTTTTAGCACAGCTCCTCAGAAAGCACATTTTTTATAGTAACTCCTTTAATGATTTCATCTAGTGCCATGAGATTTTAAGGTTATGAAATGCACAAAGAGTTTAGAAAATGTTTGGGGAGGAGATTCTAGCACACAGATTCCCCAAATACTGTAAGAAGCTGCTGTGGAAAGATGAAATAAGAAAACCATGCAGTGAAAGCATCTGGCCTGACTGTAAGGAAGAACACTGCAAAATTCCCTGAAGGACTTCTATGCTAGTTTACAGATTTCCAGTTAAAGTATGGACTGTGACGAAATCCACATACAAAAAGATTTTACACAAAACTCTCTGCAGAAAACATAGTATGTTAAAATAAAATAGGCAAGATATTAATCTTCTTATTTTATTTTGATGAATATTTCTTCAAAGAGAAAAAATGTATCTCATGCTCTCAGTGCATTCATCTTACAACTCTTAAGATGATAAAATTCAAGTATATAATGAATATGCAACCTATTATTTGCAAAGGAACTTTGTCATAAATTTGTGTTGAGACAGCTTTCAAAGATGACTAGGAACTTAATGTAGGTTTGAGGTCATTTTAGTTCAAGGTTATACATTTGAGATAATTTGTTATAACTCCTTGTAACATGTACTTTTTCTCCAGAACATGCTAATGGTGCTATAATTTTAATTCTGCAGATGTTCAAATCTACCTCTATGTAAAGGGCTCAGCAAAAGAATAATGCACTTGAATTAAGTTTTATCTGTCATTTAAGAGGTTTTTCATGTTATTTCTCAGCAAGGGTACAATATTCAACTCTTTTCCTGTGTGTTCTGGTTAGTGTGTATATTCATAATTGCTATTGGCATTTTTCAGTAATTATAATACTCATTAAAAGAAGGGCTACTTAGCATTTAACATAAAATTGTGGGTTTAAGTAATTTTTTTTAGGAGTCCTATCCCCTTGCAATGTCATTCTTCTTTTTAATTCTGGTATATGACAGAGCTATGCTCTTCACCAGGTTATTCTTTCCTCTTTTTCTATGTTTTGATTTCTTCAACTTGACATGAGCCTCCTTGCAGAATACCACAGAGTGGAAGTGTTAGACTGAGATTTGACATGTGGCATCACATAATAAGCATCTTTATGAGCATCAGGCACTTGAAAGCTGTATCCTCCTAGAACTGTTGAGTTTTATCACAAGAACAGTTATCTGCAACATGGCAACTTTGTGATGGTTACACAGCCCGAAGCTTACTCTCCTAAAGATTGCCTTCTAGTGTGTTTCATCAAAATCAGGTTTTACAAAAATGTGATCAGTAGAAACAAAAGCCAAAATACACAAGTATGAAATTCATGCATGTGAAGAAAAGGAAAAGGAGTATTTTAGATACAGCTGTTTATACATGTCAGTGAGGAGCATTTGTTGTGGTTACAGCTAAGACAAGGTTATTTTTGCAGTAGGTGGGAGCAAGTGTGGCTAAGGCCCAGATGTTATTCTTTATCATCTCACATCATTGCCAGGAGCAGCAGAAAAGGGAATCTTCACTTCCAAGGAGAAGGGGTTCCTTCCAGTCAAGCAAGTGTGGTGGACAGAACGCTGAGGTAACGCTGGTTCGGGTGGTCTAGCACCACACTCTCTATTTAGTAAAATTTTGTTATTAATATTGTTGCTGTTGCTGTTTGTTTTCTTATCTCAATGTCTTCCAGTAAATTGTTTTATCACAGCCTGTGACCTCTGTCTTTTGTGCCTCCAATTCTCCTCTTCAATGCACTGCAGCAGTGGAAAAGGGAGAGCAGAGAATGGACAACATGATTTGGAAAGTCTCAGTGGGAGCACTGAATCAGGAAAACCATTCCTAAGCCACAACAAATTAGGAAGCCACAAGGCAAAGATTTAATTGAAATAATTTCTATGTCAGTGTCATATTTTAGAATGGAAAGTCTTTAACTTAATAATATTCAAATCTTTCTTTTTGTTTCAAATTTTTACTGAGTTTTCATGTCTCACCTTTGATCAGCACAGACTTCAGTCTATCTGCTAGGTAGATAGAGTTATATAGTATAAGACAGAATGAAACATACAATATCAGAAAAAAGATTTATTACTATGATCCCAGAGAAGGTGTAATTTGCATATGAAAGGCAAAAAATAAGGCAAGTTTAATGTTGCTGACTGTTTGCTTTCTTTTTGAATATCCAGGAAGAGTTGATTCTCAAAATATCTTTACCATTTATGTTGCTTGTAATCTGATTGTATAAATAGTAAGGTAGGTCAGACAAAGGCAAAATAACCATGTTACTTGAGTAAGAAAAGACCAATTTATTAACTGTAACATCACCCTTCAAGGGTATCTTTGTTTATATGAAAGACTTAAACCTACACAATGTGTGCAATAAAAATAATTTTAATATAGAAGTGGGAAACATCCTTGAAGGACATAGGAAGAATCAAAATGAAGAAAATATAGATCAGGAAGTGTGCCTTTCAACTAAAAGGGAAGGAATTATTTTCTCATAACAATGTAGAACTTCTTACTCATTCCATCTGATGAAATTAGAAGCAAACATATAAACAAGAAATAGGCAGCCAGCTACAAAAACCAAGATTTTTTTTGGCTTAATGCAAGCCTTGATTTAACCCAAAAAATATTTGTCCCATGAGGGGATAATAGTGACAGCTGCAATGGTGGTCTATGAACAGCAATCTTCTACCTTTCATAAAAGATTTCTAATTTTACTGCAAAAAACTTCTTGCTGTTCTGCAATAAAGGAAAATTTTCTCCTCCATTTCAAGAACCAAATCACTATGTCTATTTACCTTGAAAGCTGGCACTTCAGAAAAAGTTGTACCATCCCAGTAAAGAAGATATAAAGGAGCACATAAAGTGACTCTGTACCATGAGCAGACACCATACTTGCTCCCTTTGCTACATAGAAATATTCCTGGACACCTCCGTATGACTCTACTTGTATATCAAAAACAAATGGACAGAATAAGAGATTTTTTCCATATATTAGAGAATTTTAGCCTCAGTATAATATTTCTGCAGAAACAAATGTCATTAAAAGAAAAATGTGCAGCATACAGCCTTACTTTTGAGAATGATTGTTTCTGCAGCATTAAATTTCTGCTTATTTTCAATCAGCTTACACAGGCAAATAGCAGCAATAGTGTGGGACAAAAGCTAAACTGTAACCCAACCTGAAAATAAGTATAAAGCAGAGGCATGTTTAACCACCTGAGAAGAAGGAAAGTTAATGCTTAAAACATCTTGTGAATAACAGAAAACTATATACAGGTATATCTTACATCACTGATCTCAATAACTGATTCACTGAGGTACCAGGTCGCTAAAGAAACTTGGGCAAAGGTAGAAAAAAAGATAATTAGGAAGGATAGTATTGGTAAAAATATGTTCCAGACTCAGTTAGTGCAGAATCAGGCCAGGCTGGAGAGTGAACAGGAGTCTGACAATATAAAGAAAAGGTTACCCTGAAACAAAAGACTTTCAACTTTACTGGTCAGAGTTTAGGAAAGAAAAAGAAGCAATGGATTTACATGATTGCCAACACAGTGTTTTGACAATAGATGGAAGAAATGCAATGGATTCTACAATCTTGCAAGAGTTTGCAAAACCTCAAAGAGTGTGTGAAACAGGGATTATGAAAATAGGTTATGCTTTGAGTGCACTCAGGAAGCATAAGCCAAAGGGACTGTGAATGTACTTATAAATCATTAGGGATTTCCATAGGAATCCTTGCAGAAGGTTAGTAATACAGTGTGCTTAACATCATTCTTGTTGTTTTACAGTGTAAGCTTGCAATATTTCCTTTCATGATTTTAATGTGACTTTTAAGAAGGGTGAATCCAATTTAAAAGCGTGTATTTAATGACTTGTCCTTCTGTCATACTAGGCAAAAGAAATAGAATTTGAAATGTTGTTTAGAAACTCAATAAATGAATAAAATGAACCAAAATAAAGGTAAAAATAAAACTATTAGCACAGTCCAGGAGAAAAATCACATACAAAGATAGCAAAACCGAAATATTTTGTATGACATATGTACTGAAAAAAGACTGAGGAAGGATGTGGAAAATTGCTCTTAGAATCTGCGTCACCTGTACAGTGACTTAGGGCAAGAGTCAATTTAGTGGGATTTGACAGAGGTGTAAAATGTAAGATGCAGATGGTAATTATTCTGCTCTACTTGGCACTGGTGAAGTTTCATTTGGAACACTGCTTTTTTGGTCACTGAACTATAGGAAAAAAATGTAGTCAAAACTGGAATCCAGAATATGGTGGCCGAAGTATTTAGAAGCTTTGAAAATTATCCACAATACAAACACAAACCCACAAAACTGCCTTAATTTGGTCTTGAAAGATTTATAAAAAAACAGAAAACAGCCTTCAGATAGTTTAAAGGGAAGTATGTCCTTGTCCACAGAAACTATACAGAGAATAGCATGCCTGAATAACAAGGTGTTCTCCCAATATATGCCCAAAAATTATTTTACATGGGCCAAAAATATTTAGGTCTGTTGATAAGATATTTGACAAGTCAATAAAAGAAGTTGTGATTCCACGTGTCTACCATTATATCTACAGATCAGTTCTAAAGAGAGGCTTGAAATTCAAAGGGAGTGAAGGTTCAAAAGGATCAATATCTATCTCCAATGCTGTTCCTCCAGGCTATATCAATATTTCACTTCCATTGCTAGTAAGGCTGAAACAGTGAACTAATGACTAGAAAGTGATATTGGCATGAAAGTTACTCTGGCCATATCTGCTGACCTGTGGCAAGACCATTTTGCTTTTTTTAAATTATAATAAAACAAGAGATTCCTACATAAATTCCAGTGCTATTCACCATCAAATTGCCTTTGAACTTCTTTCTTAGCTTCTAAATTGTAAGTAAAATTCCAAGATTTTGCAAATGGTTTTCTTAACCAGTCATTCTGTGATTCACTACAGTAATGAAAGCGACAGTGAAATATTTGCTTCAGCTTTTTATATGACTGTAGAGGGCCAATATTTTTCAGCCAGAATGTTTGAAATGTTTTAGATGTGTCAAAGCAGTTTCAAAGCCATTTTTTCTTTTAATCTGGAGTTGAAGCTTATGAATAAAAGCTAATTTTTTTTCCAACTGTATTATAAACCATTGCACTTTTTATATGCTGTACTAGATCATGTTTATTAAGTCTCAAAAAAACACCAGAAATGTAAGTAACCTGTTAAGCAGGGTTTCACTTTCATATGATGTTTTAATAAAACTTTCATATGATAGTTTTACTAAAAGTTCAGGAAAGTGATTTGCATTTCTGAACACTTCGGAAAAATTGACAAGTATTTTTTATAGCTAAATCTTATTAGAGTGCAAAGCAAACCACCTTGTTCAAAATCTAGATCATGACAGAACGTTGAAAATACATGATTTCATATGTCAAGCTGTGATAAGGCCACTTTCATTTTATGGCCGCATTCGAAACACTTTTTATACTTTCTATTTATTTTTTGGTTGCCTGTGGATAGATTTGTTTGTGAATTTAACAAAGCTTTTAGGAAATATTAGTGACCATCTCTTTTCACTGACTCCTCCTCATCCATATAAATTTTCCGTGCAAAAATTACCCATGTTGTATATAAATATATTTATATCTGTAGGCCAAGAGTGAAAAAACAAACAACTTCCAATGGTTCACGTACTAATTTAAAATAATGTAGAAAATTATTAACAGTTAAACCTTTCTAGTGTCATCTAGCTGCAAAGTAAAATAAAGGTTATTTTAACAGTAGCTAAAGTCAATGTTTTTGGCCAGGTCTTGAATATATTTTATATTTGCATTATTTGCAAGAGCTATTAGTTTAGCATGCTTGAATACAGCTCTTCACCCATCACAGGAATTTCCTCTTTTCACCTGCAAGGTAGTTTCTGGTCTCTTGTGCTTTTGTGATTTTTTTTCCCTAATATTCATAATTTGGTGTCTCATACAAAGCAATAATTTGAGCACATCTGTATTCACAGGAGCAGCTGAATGGAAAATTTTATTTCCTATTTTCATTTTTTTCCAGTTAATTTATGCTTGAAGGAATTTTCCCTATTGACTTTGAAATGAAGGTGCCTTCTTTCAAGGTGGTGTCAAAGATTAAATGGTTTCATTTTTCCATTAGCAAATACTTTGTAACACAGATCTGAAATTATTGTTCATCAGTTGGCACAGTCTAAGTAAAGTCCATTTAAACATAATTTGGTCTATATGAGCTAGTTGTCTTTTAGGGTTCTCATACCATTTTGCTTTTAATGGTAATTGAATTTAAAACATTGTTTCAGTGTTTTTTCTTTTTCTGAGTAGTATTTACAGCTAATAGTTCATGATTAAAAGATAGTAAAAGTGATTTTTTTCCTTCACTATTCCTTTCTTTAGTCACTGGCCCACTCTTAGCCACAAACTCACAATCAGTTTTTGGTAGCTAAGTTATACTACTGGACACAACTTAAATTTGACAGCCTTGTTATCACAAAGACAAAATTTATAATTATATATTGGAATACAAGGAATTATGCCCACTACCATTATGCCACTGGTGCCAGAAAAATAAAAAATAAATAGCTAAAGGTGTAGAAAACCATGGCTATGGACTCTTTGGTTCTAAGCAATTCCTTAACTGTACATCTTACCTGGAGCAAAAGAGTGGTCTGGGCTCAAAGCTGTAGCAAATGTGACAGAAGAAGGAACACCTTCTCTCATCATTACTGGAACTGGGCTTCTCCACTGACTTCATCCTCATTTATCCTAGCAGTTGTCTTTTTCTTAAATCAAAATTTAACAGCTTTTTGGACTTCTCTTCTGAACCACAGAGGCACATAAAGAGTCATTTTAAAAATTGCAGGAGATACCTACACGAATCTTAGATGGGATTGAACAGCAGAAGTATAGAATAACTTGTACAATTTCAGATACTTGATTTTTTATTGATCTTCTATAGGTTCATAAGAAATAGCCCATGAATTTTCTTTCTAGATTAGTTAACAACAATTTGAGCACTACAGGACTGTATAAACCTTTAAAGTACCCTCCATGTCTATTGTTTTATAACTCTATCTTTTAATGCTCTCCCCAATTTAGTCTTTACTGGACAATGTTATAGCAAAAAAACATGACTGCATGCAAATGAAATCTGGTTTTGCATTATATGATGGGTTTAATCTAGTAATGTCTAGGAATAAGCTGTAGATTACTCCACACGACTTCAAATAATATGCCATGAAATTTGGGCTTAGACATAAAACCTACATAGTATGAGCTACTGGAAATCAAAATAATAAACATATATTGAAAGCCTTCAGGGTGAAGGTAGCTAGTATCACTACCTTGCAGAAAGAGTACCAAAGAGTCACTGATTGACACCTATAGATATTTTATTAAACAGACTTTACAGGTCGAGGATACCTGTAATGTGAGAATTGTGTTAGCTGGATTGGAAATTTACAGATGTTTGAAAATACAACTGAAGACAACCAGAAGTGCTAATATAATGTGGAGTGCCAGAAGCTGCCACACACAAGATTTATAGAGAGTATGAGGCACAGCACCAGTATTGCCATATGAAGTTGCCCAGCTGCCATATGGAATGGCTACTAAAAAAGCAGATACTGAGGAGAAACAGAGGGTGTTGAGCGGCTGTATTTCTTGGGCATTATCTTTCTCTTCCTTTTATTATTATGATAATTTTAAAAATTTTTTTTCTATTGTTAAACTGTTCTTATCTAAACCCTTGAGTTTCATGGGGTTTTTTTGGTTTTGGAGTTTTGGTTTTTTGTTTTTTGATTTTTTTTTGTTTGTTTGTTTGTTTGTTTGTTTTTTGTTTTTTTTGTTTGGTTTGGTTTGGTTTTTTGTATGTGTGTTTGTGTTGGTTTTTTGGGGTTTTTTGTTTGTTTGTTTGTTTTGCCTGATTTTCCATTCTAGCCCACCAGGGTGGGGAATAAGCAAGCAAGCCAGCTGCATGGTACTTAGCTGCCAGTTGGGGTCAAGCCACAACTGTGTTTCAGCTTCCAAGAAGCAGGAAAAATAAAAGTCTCTGGGTAATGGCAGTATCACATCTCTTGCCATATATTCTTTTAGCAATCCATAAAAATAATACACGTTGCACTATGCAAGTGGCTGTTATTCCCCAATATAGCAGGAATCCATTAAATATTTCTATGATTAATACAGATTACACAAATCATAGCTACACAGTCAATTGTATAGTTTCCTCTATGGAAGAAACTCTTACGTGGGACTAACACTTTCTTCTGCACTTCTAATGCATAGATTAGCAAAATATTGTTTAAAAGTTCAGAAATAACTATTTGTAGAAAATTAGCTCTGATTTCCTAGGACTTCTCAGTAGAAAAAAAATATTTAAACAATTTTATGACCAAATTATTTATGTGTGAAGTCATTGCAAGCATCAACCTATGTGAAATCCCAGGCACCATATCTGTGCATACATATATATATGTTTACTATACATACATATAAACATAGCTGACAAAATTATGTGTGTGTAATGTACTATTCATGTGTACCTCATATATCCATTTTTATACCATAATTTGTAAATCTTTAAAATATTCAGTTTAATAAGAAATAATAAGGGAATTAAATTATTTATATCTGAAATTTAGAACTTATTTCTCTATGCCATGCAATATACAGACATTGATTTCACTATGTCCATGGCACCCAGAATATTTTCCATTTACTGCAAAATATCCGTCCTTATGATTTTTAATATAAATCAAGGACAAGCAAAAATTGGAATCTATCAAGTTCTAAGATAGTTATACTTGCATGGTGGCAAGTTAGACAATTCTTACTCACTTTAGTAGTTTAAGAAAGAAACATCATGTATATACCACAGAGTGTAACAGGTATATCCCACCTCTAAGAAAGAGTCACAGTGAAGAAAGTGTCCTAAATTTCATAGGTTAGCACATTTGAAGAGTAATGGAGAAGAAGGAATAGCAGGAATATGGAATTTTGCCGATGGTTAACCAAAGAACAATGGAATTTTTATTTTCTTGGGACTCATCCCTTATCCATTCAGGTCTGTGCTCTGCTATTCTTCATATTGTGCTCTGCTTCTCAAGGCCTCTGGTATCATACAAGGCGTATATTTCTCTAGGCAGCATCAATATTTTACAGTCATAAATATCCATTTTTATATAGAATAACCGTTTTATCTTTACAAAACCATAAAAAGAGAGATAAAAGTAAAATAAATTAGCTGTGAACCTTGTCAGTTAGATAAATTGCTTTCGCAGAGAAGTCATGTAAAACAAAGATACAGGCATGTCAAGAAATGCTCAGACAGAACAAGACTGACAAGTCTGAGGTTCTGAAATACCAGTAAAAAAGTTCATAGTCCATTCCTAGGAATCACAATATGGCCCTGGATTCTGCAACACAGAATTGTGTTCTACTCCCTGCTTGTTTATTTCTGTTTCTACCAATTTGCCGAGCCTGTTTTATCTGATCCTTTTTCCTCATGAATCATACATTGAGTAGGGGTAGCAATTTGCAGAAAGAATGTCATAGTGTATAAATATTTGTTTTTATCAACAAAGCTTATGGGTGTAACAATGTCAATCCAACATTCATTATGTTTGGTAGCACACTTTGAAAGCTATGTGCCATATGTTCCCTTCCATTAAAAGACGGGGAAATTCCACTAATCCAATGCAAATCAGAGCAGGGTATAATCATAGCAGCCTGCAAAAGGAAGCAAGTGACACCAGGTGAGAAGTGATTGCCATGAATATGTTGTAACCATACCAGTATTCATTCCATGGTAATAGCTCCTGGTGCTTTGTCTAAAGAAGAAAATGTGAATAGCTCGAGAAGGAAAAAGGCATAAAATAATACTTAGGGGGGCAAAGTCTGTTATGCTAGTTTTACTGCCAGTATTGGAAATACCAGGTAGGGTAGAAATTCAGAGATTTTTTTCAAAGGTTAAGCACACAATACAGGAAATGCTTCTGTTTATTTCCTCACAACTCATTTCTTGAATATGTTTCCTGCTATGAGGTCCTTCTGCTGTAGATCTATTACAGTGGGTTTCCAGGATGATTCACCACAGCAGTTCTTGGTCTGCACTCAAATTATACAAAACTTCAATTTGACCTTGAAGCACAGAAATTTGCATGTGCTTTCACTGAAATTCTCTTGAAATCAGTAAAATGCATTTTACCTGAAATTAACCACTTTATTAGAAGTTTGGAGTGCTAACTTCATAAACTAGATACTTAGGGGGTATTTTCTAATATACAATTCTAGTGTATATACTTTAGTTTCATTTCTATGTTATGTTGTTTTTGTGGCCGTTGAGAAAGTCATTCCTCTCTATCACGTTTTCCATTTCCATTTTGCAGCCATGCCTTGCCTCACTTTTGTCTTATCTAGACTCAACAAATGAAATTCTTCCTTTCATTCTTATAAATCCAAGGTTTTTTCCATACTGTCTACATTTCTGTAAGCTGTTGTTTTTGTTACTGCATTTATAATAAATTAAATAACATTCTATAAAAAGTAACATTTACACTTAAAACCGTAAAATAATATCTTCCTGCTATCTTATATAAGATTGCTTTTCTCCAAGATATTTCATATTGTGAAGAATATGTGTAGTTTCGCAGGAAAACCTGCTCAGTTGATATGGTTTAAATCAAATTTATGGATCAGCCTGTTCCTATGTGCCAAAAGACAAGATGATGGGGAAGCAGGCCAGCCTGGCTGAACAGAGATTTAACTGGAACTCAGGTTCAAAAAATAGGAGAGTTCACGTTCTATGAAAGAAGATGCAGGATGGCTCAGGAGAACTCAGGAGGGCTTACAAGGATGTTGTGAGGCTGTGCAAATAACCTTACAAGGGTAAAAGCCCAAATAGAATTTAATCTGGGTACTGCTATAAAAGACAATAAAAATGTTACTCTAATTAGATTCACAACAAAAAGGGGGGCTGAGGACAATCTCCTTTTTTTATGGAATAAGGAAGGAAATGCTGTGGCAGATGAGGAAAAGGCTGAGGTACTCAGTGCCTTCTTTGCCTCAGTCTTTGATATTAAACTAGTTGTGATCAAGGTGCCCAGCCCTATGAGCTGAAGAACAGGGACAGGGAGGAGGATGGAGTTACCTAGGAGGGTGTGGTGGGTGCACCACTTAGACATGCACAACTCCATAGGGCCAGTTGGGATGCAGCAAAGGTACTAAGGAGCTGGTGCACATGCTCAGAGTCACTTTCAGTAGCCAGAAGGAGAATGAAGAGAACTACAGGCTACCAGCATCATCCTCAGAGTGGGGAAGGGCATGGAGCAGAACCCCGTGAATGTTATCACATAACATGCACAGGTTAAACCAGGGCATCAATCCTAGCCAGCATGGGTTTATGAAACACAAATTCTCTTTGATCAACCTGGTCTGCTTCTATGAAAAAGTGACCCGCTCAGCAGACAGGGGAAAGGCTGTGGATATTTCTGCCTGGACTTTGGTAATGCCTTTGACACTATTTCCCATATAATTGTCCTGGAGAGACTGGCTGTTTGTGGCTTGGATGGGGGCACAGGCTAAAAAATTGTTTGTATGTTCAGGCCCAGTGAGTGGTGGTGAATGGAGTTAAATCCAGTTGGTGGCCAGTTGCTAGTGGTGTTGCCAATGGATCAGTATTGGGTCCAGTCATGTCTAATATCATTTATCCATGATACAGATGAGGGGATTGAATATACCCTCAGAAGGTAGATGGCACCAAATTGGGTGGAATTGTTGATCTGCTGGAGTGTCAGAAGGCTCCACAGAGGGATCTGGACAGGCTGGATCAGTGGGCTGAGGCCAAGTGTGAGAGCTTCAATAAAGCAAAATGCCAGTCCTGCACTTTGGTCACAAAAACCCCAGGCATACCTACAAGCAGAGTGATTGGAAAGCTGTTCAGTGGAAGAGGACCTGGGGGTGCTGGCTGTCAGAGGGCTGAACCCAAGAAAAGGCCATGATAACCCAGAGAGACTCTGACCAAAACATTCTTAATGTTTAGTGCTCCACTGTTTTTCATCCCCTCTCAGCACTACTAAACATTTTTCTGGTTCTGATTGGTTTATTTTTTAAATTTTCTTAGCTGATTCCTTCATTATTTATAAAGCCCCCTGATAACCCCTTTTTAGTGTATCCCTATGTTGTAGTAGTTTACAGCTTCTTTTTTAGCATATTCACTTTTGGCAAACACCATAAGAACAGAATGTTTTGGCCTTATACAAATGCAATCTGTAGTTTTGCATTCCCATTGTATCATCTTTTCCAGGCCACTTTACCAAGGAGGGAGGGTGTGCCAGCAGAATGAACAGCAGGAGCTGTTGTTCCATAGGTGGCTCATGGTCATTTTCAGGCCTGTTTTTCTCCAGCTCATGCTCTTGAAATATTACTCTTTTTAGTACTGTTATTAATTTTTGTTTTAATTTTAAACTAGACTTTTCGTTTGTCAAGATCATTTTTCATTTTCACCCTGCCCTGCTTCTTGCCTTGGTATATGAAGGGACACAGCTAGCGTAGTGTTATCCAAAAGTTTTACACAGAGGGTCTAAAGTACCCTTTCTGAAATTCCCAACTCAATCAGAAAATGTTGAAAAATAAACAATTTTAGACCAAAAGTATAACATTGTCCTATCAGCTTTACTTCTAGCTCCTATTTCCATAGTTTCAGGCAATTAACAGATAATTTTCTAACCAGTTTCTATATTTGCATCTGTGCAGTTTTTTTCACAGAATTCTTTTATTTAATACATTAATTTGCTTCAATGCTATTTTTGCAAACAATGTATAAAAGAATTTTTAGTGAAATAACTGACTGATTATAAAGTGCATATTTTGTTTGGCCTCTAACTGTACCAGTGCATGAATTAGAACAGCCTTTTTCACTAGCAGAAGATCTCATTACTTCTCTAATATTTTTCCATTCATCAGTATGTGCAATTGATGCTGATATGAAAGTAGAGATTGAGCCTCATTAAAGCTCTTGCTAAGAAATATTGGAAGAGTTTAATTATTTTAATTTAGGTTCCCTGAATAATAAAATCTCTCCAGATCATTTTTCTCTTAAAAATTTCAAACTCTGAGAAATTAATCTGCTGTAATTTTTAGTCCTAATTAGTAGTTGGGGGATATTTTAGTGTGTTCCTGGCTCAGATATATATACTTTTTTTAGTTATAAAATGGAATTAATTTTTCTTATTTGCTTACATGTATGTGGAAAGCTACAAAATATTTGAGTAAATGTAAAAGGGTCACTATTCTATAAAATTAGCTTCAGTATTGTGTTATCATTCAAACCACCATTTGTTCCTCTGATGTTCAAATTCCATAATAAAAATGGAGCTGAACAATAAATTGAAGCTTTACTAATAATCTGTTACCTACATTATGAACTAGATATAGATCTTCCTAATGTTTTTTAAAATAGACTTTTCAAACATACATAAATAAAAAATATAACATTATAATGGATTTCACTTGTAGCTGAATGCAGTACAGGAAAAAAATAGATGAAGACATAGCAAGTCATCTAAGACTAGAAAAATCATAGTCCAAGACTGAGAGTAATTTTCCCAATCAAACTAAATACTGTTTTATATAGTCATACCTTCATATTTCTAACTGGCATTTCATTTGTTTCATTGGAATATGGATATAATTACTATTCATATAATAATATAAATAATAGAGTATAAAATGCTAGTTTTACGAAAAATGCTGTATGTAAACTAATATTTAAGTTTATCTCTTTTTGCAATCCCAATGTGTTAATGTATTTTTTTATATACTTTATAATTGTTTCTTTGTATAGCTTTCATTCTTAAATATCAGGCATAGTGTTGAAAAGAATAACAGAAAAGAAGAAAAGTAAACCAAGTTTGCATCAGAAGTCCTGTAAGAACAAGAGGTGAATGATAAGTTATTATATCCCATGAACTAGTGTGGATGAGTAGTAAAAATTTGCAATGAAATTTCCCATTCAAATCACTTATTACCTGAGATTTTGAGAAACCAGATGATGTGGAAAAACTTTTCTTTTTAGTTTAACTTAGTTTCTTATTAATTCTGATATTTTAAGTATTACTGTTACCTATTTCATCTCCAAGAAATTTCTACCTGTAAAATGATTGTACTTTGAGTTGTGCTTGGCACCTAGCCTATAGAAAACATTATATTCAATGCTAGTTTAGTTAGTCAGCAGAGACGTGTGTCACTGGCCTTGGTGAGAATATGACTGGAAATACTGTTTGAAAGGGTAGAGAAAATCAGTGACAGAGAAAGTGTTGAAATTCATCAGAACTTTTTCTGAGAGAGTAAACTTTTGAAGACTTTTATTAAGTACAGTATTTTCACTTGTTCCAGATTATGCTGTCCTCATCAAACTTGTAGCTATTGTAAATAGATAATTTTCTTCTTTCACAGGAAGCTGGAAAAGCTCTTCAAACTTTCTCCCTTTCCCTTAATTTGGTTTAGCAAATGCTTAAAAGATAGCATATGCAGCAGAAGTCAAGACTTAAGAAACATCAGGGAACGAACAGCAATTTTCTTTTGTTTCTGTGAGAAATGTTGTGAATATTTCCTGCCTTTTTCATGTTGAAATACATACTAAATCATTAATCATACTTTCTTGTTTCTTTACGGCAGATTAACCAATGGTGTAACAGACTGAAAATTGCACTATGTATTTGCAATACATACCAAATGTTACTAAACTGAGAATTAGATTAATAATAAACTGAGATGTGTATCATTGCAAAGAGATAAACTGTAAGAACTCAAGCTCTGATTTCCCATTTACCCTATAAAATAATGTTCAAAAATTGGCTGAATATATCTATCTGAAACAAAATTTCTAGCATGCGTGAGAAAGAGGGTGGGGGAAAGAATAAAATTAGTTATTAACTGTGCATTTTGAAAATTAGCCCTAAGCTTGGTATGCTTAACCTCCCAATCATGTTGGATATTCCTGCAATAGCCTTCAAATTATAGCAATTGATTGCTAGTCAAACATTTTCAGTGGTTAGTGGCCTGGGATTTCGTTGGGCTTTTTTTGTTTCATCTCAGGAAGAAACAGAGTAATCAACATCTGAACATATTAGCCATTTCTTTTGCAAAGAGTTTTAAGAATACCTATCTGATAATCCTCATATGAATAAATATAATGAAAACAAGAGATTTCTCAAATAGGTTTCATATTATACGTTTTGGACCATACTGAATGTTAGCTAATTTTATGTCTCACCATAGTACTTTGGTAGGAATTGAGTGACTTATGGTTGAACATTTTTAAATTGCTCCTTGTGATTTAGACACTGTTTTGTCAGATGAGTAAAATTATTTTTTTTTTCCTAGAACCTTGGCAAAACTTTTTTACTAATGTTAGGCATCTGGAGAGGAAGTAGAAAAAAGAAATTAGTGCAGAAATGACCACGAATAATTGGGTAAATTCGGCATACCACTGCAGAATAATTTCCCAGAAGGAGCACCCTGAGAAAAATTCTCTTGTAAGGTACATATTTTCCTGCTTCCACTCATACACCTGAAAATTCAGTTCCTTGGCATCCTGAAAACCTTGAAGTACAGTTTAATATTTTTTGTTCTTCACCTCTCTTCACTCATTCCTTTCCAACTGCTTTGAAGTGTATGATGTGGCTTGCAGTGCCCTTGTGACAATTCATGCTAAATTCCAAAATTTACATATCTGTTCATAGGTAATCAATGAGGTATTTTTCTCCTATTCATCTGTCTGTCAACCACATCACGTATGTGACTATATTTCGTTTTTATGCACACCAATGAATAAATAGTCATTCATTAAGTGATAATTCAGAAATTTCATATTGGATGTGTAGATTTAACAGATTAAATTATTGTAATCTGGATACATTCATGGGAGAGGAGAATTTAGAGGTCTTTCAATTCACCTTTAGTCTCTCACCAATTTCCTTACTATTGCACTTGTACTTTTTGAGGAGTGGAAGTGAGAGGGTGTCTGTCACTTCTGAACAGCCCTGCTGCTGCTCTATTGTAGCAGTCCTGGTTTAGCACGTGGTTCTGGTTTCACCCTTTTCCAAATCACATTTGGGCTGCATTAGGTCTTGAAGACATTTTTCTTAGCATAGGTGTAGCCAGGAATATTTTAATCTTAAAAGCTTTCCCTTTTAAACAATTAAAACTGGATAGATTGGCAATTTGCTTGAAAGAACTCCCAGACTGAGTACATAGAACCCAGAAAAAAAACTTTGAGCAAAATAGAAAGAAGTCCATGACTGATATCCTCTGTCAACAAATGGTAGCAGAAAGGAAAATGTTTCAGTTGAAATTCGGATCACTTAGTGCTGTCTATGTCAAAACCAATTATTTGAACTTCATTCTGTAGCTGGCACAAATGGTTTTGTAACAATATAATGTACTAATGTGCCAAACAAAAAGTCCACTTTTAAGGCAGATAGTGCAGCAAGTATAACTGCAGTTACCTAATGGATGCCCTGGTGTACATATGCTTTCTATCCAAAATTTATATGATGATACTCTTAGGCACCACCATTAGCATGCAACAATTCATTGTATGACATCACAATCAAAAAGAGAGACCTGAAAATAAAAAAAATACCTGTCTTATCAAAGTACTGTTATGACGAATGGATGTAGAAAGTTCTGTTTATTAGAGATCTTTGCCACTACAATGAATTTGTAAAAGGATATGTAAGAGTGTTTTCTTAAACTGTCAGCACATTTTTAGATTTAATAGCAATAAGTAAAATAATTTACCCTGCAAATAAACAAATCTAAAATTATAAATTTTCTGTCAGGCAATAAGAAGATGACTAGCATCTTCAGATGTTTTGTTTATACTATTTTCTCATTCTGAACTTTATTAAAAGGCTATTGTACAAAACAATCCTTCATAGACACATAAGACTACCAAGAACTACAGAAGTGAACGACAAATATTTGATAAAGATGTAGAATGGCAGAAATATACTTATCATTTATTAAGATACATTTTTTTCTATATTTCCAACAGCTTGCTATTCTTGTCCCAATATTTTCTTTGATCTTGGTGTTAGTGAGTACAAAGTTACTAATCTTAACACCATTAAAATTAAATGCCTAGTAATTCAAAGCACAGACTTAAATAAGAGGTCATTTTAAAGATTCTCTTGGGAGAAAATTTTAGTTACTATTAGCAATCTCTCAAAAAAAATTAGACATAAAATATCATGTATGTTTCATGCTGAACTCAAATTAAATAGAAGCACTGTTTGGTACATTTATTTAAGTGTCTATTCAATTATGGCTCAGAGTAAAAGAGACAACAGAAGACAGTAAGAAGTGTGACAGTTGGATGTTACAGAAAAAAAAAGATTTTAAAAGATATGGTGTGCTGGTTTCAGCTGTGGTAGAGTTAATTTTGTTCACAGTGTCTGGTGTATGTCTGTGTTTTGGATTTTTGCTAAATGCAGGGTTGATAATGTTGAGAGGTTTTTGTCATTGCGGAGCAGGGCTTACACAGAGCTAAGGCCTTTTCTGTTTTTGTACTGCCTGCTGGCAAGGAATTGGGGGTGCATGGGAGGTTGGGAGGAAACAGAGCCAGGACAGGTGACCCAAACTGACCCAAGGGATATTCCAGACCATGTGAGATCATGCTCAGGGTATAAACTGAGGGGAAGAAAGAGGAAGGGGGGACATTTTTTATTTGTTTTCCTAAGTCACTGTTACCTGTACCAGTGCCCTGCTCTTCCAGGGATGGTTGATGATCTGACTGCTGTGGGAAGCAGTGAATTAATTCCCTTGTTCTGCTTTTGCTTGTGTGTGTATGGCTTCTGCTTTCCCTATTAAACTGTCTTTATCTCAACCCACAAGTTCTTTATCTTTTACCCTTTTGATTTTCCCCCTAATCTCACTGGTGAGAGAGTGAGCAAGCAGCTGTGTGGGGCTTGGCTGCTGACTGGGGTTAAACCATGACATACAGGAACTGAAAAGATGGATTTTATGAATTTCTATGGAGATTCATGAATAGAGGCAGTAGAAGAGCAGACACTAGTTTGAATCTGATTGTGTGGTAAGACAGGAGCTAGCAATTTTCCAGTAAATGTTTCTGCTGCAGGAATGTAGCATGGATAAAATTGCAAGCAGATAAAAAGAGATATCAACAGCACTTCACAGTAGAGAAGCTAGAGACATTGTGTCAACAAATTAACATGGATCTTCCATGGTGGGTAACTGGACTGTATCAAAAGCATTAAAATGTGTTATACATTTAGGAACATTATACATTAGGAACAGATTTTATTATTATTATTGTTATTGTCATTAAACAAAAATATAGAACTGGATTTAGGAAAGAGATATCCAGCAGTCTGATAGGCCTTCCTTTGAAGAAAGGATGCAGCCATTTCTGTTCTTAAGGTTTCTTGGATTAGATACAGAGCAAATTGTGAATAGAGATGGCCAGTCTCAAACAGAATGCACATAAACCTATATCAGCATCACAAAAAATTACAGAGAGTAGATGCTACAACTGGAGCTGTTTTCTACTAGCTTTATGTCTCTCTTGGTGAAACAACCGCCAAGACAGAAAACCCATCAGGTGTGAGAAGCCACAGTGGAACAGCATTGTGAGGGAGAGGGAAATCAAGTATTTCTTTTCCATAATTGACAGCAGAAAACAGAATGATTGTGAGGCCTCCATGTCCATCATATGTGGGTAACTATAGTCTGTGACACACTACAAAAATAGATTTATATAAATTAGCAGGGATAGTGATGTATATAAAGAGCAGAAATAGAGATAATGGGAATAGGAATCAATTTGAGGGAATTTTTTTTAATGTAGTTGGAAAAAATGGAAAAATTTCTGCTATATAAAATTAAAATATAACTACTCTCCACAAAACTTTTGTTTTAGAGAATATCATAGAACCACACAATGATTTTGGGTTGGAAGGGACCTTAAGGATCATACTGTTCTAACCTCCCTGACATTTCTCACTACACCAAGTTGCTCAGATATGTGGAAGTTTAGTTCATCACTTGATTTTGATATAAAAATAGATGATACAGAACATCTCAAACTTGTTTGTAGTGTGCCATAACATTTTCTTTGTGCATACTTGAACACAGGGTTATATATAATAGAGCCATTTGAAACAGTGGTAGAAAGGGTTGTGGTCTCAGTGCTCCCTGCTGCTGCTGCCCTATAATAATATAGGCAAAGAAACCTTAGGACATCTGTAAGAAATGCCTGGAGGAGAAACCCTTAAAGAGATCACATCATCTTTTATGATCTTTCCCTTACAGGGTCAAGGTACAGGTGACTATCAGCAACAGAATAGTAGGAATATTTTGAAATAATTGAATCTGAAGACTTATTTATTAAAAATGAATCAGATCAGCAAAATCACATTATTTTAGGCTTTATGACTTATGTGACATTTTAAAATTCAGGCTATGCTCAGTTATAACCTGTAGCAATTCTAAGTAAACAGTATAATGAAAGAATATACATATGGTATTTGCTTTCAGACTGATGAAAATATATACTTAAAGATATTTTCACTAGTCTGCCTCAATATGTTTTGTAAAAAAATTTTTAAATGGATTTTCTATTTTTCTTCCCCCAAATTTTAGGTTTTATATTTATCTTTAAATTCTACATAATTAATATGGTAACTACAGTATTATTCCTCCATTGATATTTTGGATAACATTTTGTACGTACAAATGGATTCAAACTTAAAGCCTGGAAAACCCTAGTTCAGTAGAAAATATTTCTTAATTTAATTAAAAAAACCCTCCAAACAACCTCAAAAATACTTAACTAAGGCTGTCTTCAAATTTGTTTAAAACTGAATTAAAGTTTCAGCTCTGGATACTCAGAAAATTTGGCTGCAGCTATAAATTAGTTACCTAGACAGAGGGATTGAGTGCACCCTCATTAGGTTTGCAGACTACTCCAAGCTGAGGGCACAGCTGACACACCTGGAGGAGGGGATGCCATCCAGAGGAATCTGGACAAGCTCAAGAATCGAGCTCATGAGAATCTCATGCAGCTCAACAAGACCAAGCACAAGGTGCTGCACCTGAGTGAGGACAGCCTCTGGTACCAACGCAGGTCACAGGTGGGTGGGAGGCTGGACATGACCTGGCCATGTGCAGTCACAGCCCAGAAAGCCAAACACACCCCGGGCTGCATCAGAAGCAGCAGCAGCAGGGCGAGGGAGGGAATTCTGCCTCTCTGCTCCACTCCCCAACACCTCACTGCAGTCACTGCATCCAGCTCTGGGGTCCTCAGTGCAGGAGGGAGATAAACACACTGGAGAAAGTCCAGGGGAGTGCCACAAAGCTGATCAGAGGGATAGAACACCTCTCCTGTAAAGACAGGCTGAGAAAGTTGGGGCTGTGCAGGTGAAGAAGGCTCTGGTGAGACCTTATAGCAGCCTTTCAGCACCTACAAGAAACTGGGGAAGGCTTTTGACTAAGGCAACTAGTAGGAGGATATGGAATAATGGCTTTAAACTGGAAGAGAGCAGGTGCAGATTCAGATGTTTTCTGAGGGTGGTGAGGCACTGGAACAGGTTGCCCAGAGAAGTTGAGGATTCCCTATCCCTGAAGGCTGTGTTCTACCACACAATATAACGCACATTGAGTGGAAAACTTTTTTCTCTTTTGTTTCCCTAACCATAAAACCTATAACAACCATAAAATGTATTTGACGGACATGTGCAATGACTAATTCACAATCTATTTTAATGGCATATAAATTGAGGATTCATGGCACAGGAATTTTGCCAGTCATATATCTCAATTTAAAATAAGATAGTTTATTTTCATTTTGTTTAGATAATGTTAATTGTCTTTTGTATTTAAGAGGCCCAGCAGAAAATTTCTCCTTTTTATACAATGCAGAGAGAAAACAAAATATAATGATCTTGTTTGATATTAGTATGGATGAATCTGTATAACTACAGGTTTAAATCGGTCAGTCCTGCATAATGAGACAAAAGACTGTTTGCAATTTAATGCTTTTAAAAGCAAAATGAATGCTGCAATGGTCTTTTAGCTCTAATTGTATTGTGCTGACATTTGGTGTAATTATATGCAGTTGAGTATAATTTTTATGCCACTCTAAGAAATTTTGGAGTAAATTGAGGTAGCTATCTGTTTTCAGATGAGTTTGATCACTTTATTTTACCCCTGTCTCAGAATTTAGTTAGAGAGGTCTGAAACCCCCAATTTATCATAATCTGCTTCGTTTGCTCAGTCCCCATGCGGCAATTCCAATTAGAATTTTATCAAAGTCGTCCTTACAGCAATAATGATAATCCTTTAGCATCTATCTGGATTAAGTCTCTGTTTTATTCTACTAATGAATACTCTAGAGGGGTCTAGGCAATTTTACAGAACAAATTAACCTTAGAGCATAGCCATTTAAAGTGTTCATTATACTGGACACCTGCAAAGTGTACTGGGCTTAAATGCAATTTAACAGACCCTTCTAGGCCTGTTTTAAAGTATCCTGAAGAGAGTATGAATAAGATGATATTTAAATTATTATGTTATTATATTTTTAGAAATTTTTTTCTAGCATTTCCAATAAACTATCAGATGCCTATGTATGCAATATCACTTTTGGAATGCATCAAATATCATCATGTAATTGCAGCTTTTGAAATCTAAAATGAAAAGTTTCAAAACACTGAAATCTGAAATGAGTGTCTCTTCAATTCCACCTCTGTATTTAGCATGCTCAAAAATGAATGTCCTACATGTGATACATTTTGTTTCTGATTCAAATACTCCTATTATTGCAAAAATACATGAACTGAAATTCTTAAATAGGCTATAATGGAAAGGGTTTGAGGAAAGAGAGGGCAAAAGAGCAGAGGGAAAATGAAAAGCTAATTGGTATTCTCTGTTTTCATCTGTTTGTATCCCCAAGCCTACCCCTTTTTTTTTCTAATTTAAAGTCAGAGTCTCTTCGTTATCTCATTACACTACAATTATGACATACTCCAGTGCCAAGGACCCAGAATGATTCACCTGCATTGTTCATCAATATGAACATTGCCACGAGAACTAAATGCAAGCTCAATCTGAACACATCAGACACTGCTCGTGTGGCTATTTTTATACTAATTCAGTAGGAAAATAATTTGGTCTTTACTAATAATTATGAGAGTTAAATAAATAAACTTTATATTTTGTTCCATTAAGCCAATTTCTAAAAACACGCACATCTTTTCCATGCATGGCCAAATTTTTGTGATTCCATATTATAAATCTTGCTGGCAACACTACATTACAGGAAAACTTGTTGCATCCTTGGATAGAATGAGGCAAAATGTAAACAAAAGCATTCAGCATATTTGCTTAGTTTATTTTGGAGCAGAAAATCTTAAGCAAAAGCAGAAGCATACACTTAGTGTGGGGAAGCATACGTGTAAAATTAAGCCAATAAGTATTTTCATCATTGAAATCCCAAAGAATTTACTGAGGTAGAAGACAGTGACAAAACTGAAAGCACAGATTAAGCTAGGTTTTCCAAATTCAGAAAGGCACTAGTGGAAAACAGCAGAGTTCCAGGATCGAGAATTTCTGAAAAAACTAAAATCTCTGCTGGCAAGTTTGCTTAGGCCTGAAAAAACCTACTGTCATCTCAAAAAGATTTTTTCCACTCTTTAACAAATCCTCAAGCTTCAGTTTCATATAAACAATATAAATTTTCCCCATGTTATCTTTTGCCTTTTTTCAATAAGCTGCATGTTTTGTAAGTATATTTTAGCTATTAATTGATATTTGTTAGTCTGCTTCTAGCATTTACAGGCTTTTTTTCAGTGCCTTCTAAAAGACTGTTTGAATCCTCTGCTGCTGATGAAGTAATGAAATGGTTCATACTACTTTCATTCACCCACTCACAGTGATACAGCAGCTGCTATTCTGCAAAGTAGTGTACTGAAATCTGTGGCTAAGAAAATCTGAGTTGCAGTCAAGATTATAAGTCTTAAGTATTTTGGTTTTTTGACTAATGTGATATACTTGTAAAGTTCTAATATAGACACAGCTGAGTTAGCTCAGGTATGTAGCATGTAAATTAGACAAAAATGAAGATGAGGCAGCTGTGACAGCTGCATAGACATGACATAGAGGGGATTTGTAGTGGTTTTACAGAAATAAAAGAGCCACATTACTCAGTGACATAACCTGAAATTCATTTACTGAGCAGGGTTTAGCACGTGAATAGCAAAGCCTATTAAAGAAGGTTCAAGTATAAGGTTTCTAGGCTATGGCACTCACAACCTGACAAGGATCATGTCTCTCCAGCCAGATATAGATAGCTAGACCCTGTGAACAGCTCTTCCTGGTCAATGTGTTTGAGTCCTGGAAGGCATTCTGGCCCATACCTGCTGCCCAGGCCCTTGCACAGAGCCCTTTTCATCCCACTCACAAAAGTTATTGTCTCAACAGTATATTTCTTTAAAATCAGATCATTAGACTAAGTCATGGATGATATTGCTAGTTTTATAACTCAAGGCAAATTTCTTTGGCTTTCCCTATATTTAAAACCAATTAGTGGCTGTTTTCAAAGTTATTATCACCTTCTGGTTTCCTATTCCAGATTTGCTAACAAGATGTTAAGTCCTTGCTTCAATGCTATCTCAGCTCATACTAGAGTACTTCAGAGTTAGAAATCAGCAGAAGATATGAGGATAAGTTGGCCTCATTTTATTACATTATAGTTCTGCACGTTTTTACTTGTAACCATCCATAATCAAGATACAATTAAAAGTGAAAAGCAATCAAACCCACCTTTAGAGCAGAACTGATCTATATATTTTCTGCAATAGAGGTAGTCTCATGCACATACATAGAGGAATGTGTAAAGTTAACACAGCTGTGAGTTTCTTTCTCTTTCTAGGAAAATTGCTAAAACTGTGTCCTACTTGAGCATACATGCTCCTGTGTCAGGGCCTCATTATCATAACACACCAACAGAGAGTAAGCAAGAAAATTTTAGCTAAGATTAAACACAGTATTTGATTTTGTCCAAGCTAGGGTTGTATTCCTGTTGACTGTTTTTCATTTTTATTCAATTAGAACTATCATAATTTCCATGTTATGTTGACCAAACTCTCTCTCCTGTTTTATTCAGTCAGAAACTATTTTAAAAGCTTTAAAAACTCAAAACCCAAACTGTTTTCCCTGCTGCAGATAATATCTTATTTATCAAATTCTATGAAAATATTGTATAAATCTGGCTGACAGCATTCTAAAGGTATTAAATATCCACATTTCTTTCAGCCTACACAAGAAACTACTATAATAGCTACAACAGCAGTACAAAATTAGGCATGTCTCAGTTTTCTCACACATTTTGTTTTCTTTCTCTTTACACCAAGTCTTGCTTCTTTTATTTTCTGCAAGTTTCATCAGGCATTGATTGTTATTCTTATGAATTTTTCCTGAGGGTGAACACATTCCACCACCCATGTGATAGCTTCTTAGTGATACTTTTATGGAATACAATGGCTTTAGCCAACATTAGAAATTGTCCAATTCCCACTGTTTCTCTAACTGGCAAATAGGTTCTATTTTTTTCTTTATTTCAAACTTACTCATTGTCTCTGGGCTGTGCCTTGACCATAAAACTTTGTTCCCTAGTGGAAAAAAAAATATTTGGAAGGACTTATACTGATATGCTGGGGTCTGTTTTCAGCAAGAGTGTAGTTTGCATCTGGTGGACACTGAGTGTAGAATTCAATTGTACAAATGTAAACTATATTAAATGCTCTAGGGTATCTGAAATGAGGTTAGTAGATATGACACAAAACCCACAGGGTAATCATGCCTTAGAAAGGTAACAGGTGAAGGACTAATGGATCTGAAACCTCTGAAGTTGCACTAGTTACCTGTGTTTAGGCTGCTGACTGCCACACTCAGATGATTTGAAAAGCCAGTTCTTGATATCTGTCCTGAGCCAGTTAAAAATGAGTTGTAAATAATCATGAATAATAACCTATTAGTATTTAGACTAGACTTTTGTTTAGTTTTTATTTTTATTTAATTAAGGAAATAATATAAAGTATAAAAATCACAGAAAATGTACTTTTGTTATGAGTATGCTGGCACAGTATTTCTTTCAAGTTTCTTCACTTATGCCTTCAGTTTCTTAGACATTCTGAGAGGTACAGCACTAAGATCCTCTGTCACTGCATTTCATCAGAGACTCATTAAATAATCTCATCTGCCTGAAGCAATAACTACTACAGGAATAAAGCGATTATCTATTGTTACCTGATTTGCACTTCCTCTAAATCTAATGAATTTAAACACACTTTACTTCATGTAAAATATCACCATAACATTAAGAAACTGTCATTTAAATATGTTCACACAATATCTACAATTCAAACTACTATGTTTTGTGATATAAAAACTGGTCACTTAATGCAGCATGGAAAAGCAATTTGAATAAAAATGAAAAAAAAAATTTAAACTATTTTTAAATGACTTGAAAGTAGAGAGGGTAGGTAACAAATGAGAACATTCTTGTTGCTGGTCTGAAAGCTGTTTTACATTGTGCCTATATAAGGGTGGGGAGCCTAAGGCACAGACAAAACCACCATTAAAATCATATAAGAAACATAGGCAACTAGATTGGAGCTTAATGCCTACAATACTGAAAAGTCTAGGTTCTCAGAAATTTCACAAGACAATTGTCATTTCATTGTCATTTCAGTCACCTACCTTGCAACTGCATGAGAGTTGAGTTTATTTAGTCATTGGGTTGCAAGTTCATTCCAGAAGCCAGTTGGAAAATCCAAGACTTTTTAAAATTTTTTCTTTCCCTGTGGTAGAGAAAAAAAAAGTAATTTTCCCAGAGTACAGAGTGCTTGGTTCTGCTCACATAATTTCTTGGTTTACACGTGAGATGGGCCCATCTCCAACCATATCCTCCCACTTGCTTCTGCACACACATTTTTTGAGCCAGCAAGCATCACTATGTGCTTGTCCAAAGATGACTTTTAGGAGGAAAAAAGTACATGTCCATATTCCTAGGCTGTGAAGTGGAAAAGTGTATTTATACTGCAGCAGTGCACATGAAGTGCAGTAGCAGTGCATGTTTGGCAGTGTCCATATGAGAGAGACAAGGGATGCATATCAGAATTCTGCAGGACAGGAGTGAGATGGGGCAGAAAACTGGTAATTATTTTATACTACTTTCACTCTTTTCCTAGTTTAATGAATAATTTCAAGTTTAGAAAACTATGTTCAGTATAGTGAACTGACATTTTATACCAAAAAGCTTCTTAGTTAACCACTAACTCTATTCATCATAACAGCAACTAAAGTTGGGATAAACCATTGTTAACTCTAGGAAATTGAATATGTGCACAAAACATTTACTAAGCACAAATGCAAAAGGAATGCAAGACGCTTTTTCTTCACATAACTGAACACTATAGATGAACTCAGGACTAAAAGATTTATGTCAGTAAAATGTCACACTAGCTCACACATCAAAATACATCAGAAAATTTACTAAACACTCCTGGCATAATACTCTGGAAAACACAGTACAAGAAAGACTGGAAAGTAAACACTAGAACCAAAATCACTATTTTTTATTTCAGGGCAAGGAGCTTGCCTCTGACCTGCCCAGCTCTGGCATACTTATCAGACTAGTAATGAAAACATTCTAAAAAAACCAAAAAAATCTACTATCTATAACGGGCTCAGAAGCTAAGATAAAAAAAAATTAGGAAAAAAAAAAAAAAAAAAAAAAAAGCCGAGGAAGAAGTGAATGGTATTATTAGTCATCTGGCTCAATATTTCCCAGGAAGATTTTCAGATCCTAACATCATTTACAATAGAACAGACTACATGGATAATTTGTTATCTATGTAGCCTATTCTACTGTTCATTCTGAAGACAATTCTTTGGGTGACTCATGAAGTCCAAGAGATTTGACATGTGTGTCCATCTCTCTATTTTAGTGGGAAACTTACATCTCCTTAATTTGGGCTGAGATATTCTCACTATTTGTTGTCATGCTGATTGAAGGGCTACACAGGAGTAGAACACAGCAGGGTAAAAAAAAAGAAAATGTTCAGAAGAAATTACACAACATTATATTACTTTTCTGCACCCAGCTATGAAACTTTTACTTAGTAGTCTCTCCAATATTATTCCAGAAGATTTGTAATTACATTTCAGTCAATGCTCCAAGTAGTGACTGAAAACAGTCATTTACATTTTCTTAACACTGGCTTTGGGTTTTGGTTTTAGTTGATTCTCACTTATCAGCTGACACACTCTTGAAGTCAGAATAACATTTTCTGACCAAAACAAAAACATTTTCAAAGCTATTTAATACATGAGAGAACTTTGTCAATCCCAGAAATCCCAGAGAGAACAATAGAACCTTGTATTTGAGATGAGCTCAAAAATTAAGGAAAACAGTCTATCAACTATCAGTCCTATGAAATATTATTTATTTGGTGCACATTCCATTTTCAGAATATAAATGGTATTCAAAAGATAAAGGAGATAAATGCTTTATTTATAAGATTACATTTTGGCTTTCAGCAGCTGCTTTTCTTATATTGTCCTCTGAAGCTGGTGAAAACAATAATGTTACAGCATAAATAAAATGTCTCTTAAACCTGCAGAAGACTTGAAATAGCATTTTTTTCCTCCTTAACAATGGGACACGTGATATTATTACTTGCAGAAAATGAACTTGCTCGCAGTTGAATTTCAGACACCAATCTTCTCCACAAAAGGGAGAGAAGGGAAAAAATTTAATATGTATTTTCATTGTATGCATAGAAAAACAGACAAAGAGGAGGCAAGACGAAGCAGTTAAAATTACACATTGAAAAATATGCATTACTTTCACCAGTTATATTTTCCAGTAAACCCTGGATTAAACTAGTCTGGCACTGCCAGAAGCTAATGTTTAGTGCCAACATCTGTGGCTGTCTCAGTCCAGCTTAACTGCTGCTTCCATTCCTTTTAATTTCATGTGCATTAATATTAGGTGCTTTACAGTTTCTTTTTTCTGCTTTCCTCAAATCATCATCTTTTTGGTCTGTAGACTGCACACATGGTGGCTTGACATGGCCAATTGCAGTTGACATTTCCAGTCGCCCAGGGTTAGTCCAATATTAATTAAAACATCGTTCTATACTATTATCATTTTACTTCATCATTGTAATGGATTTTATGCTATTTTTAAAATTCCACTTCTTTCAGATAGAAATAAATCCTAATCTTACATTCCTAAGCAGAAATAGCAAGTTGAATTAGCAATCTTAGTGCCGCTTAATGAAGTCCTAATATTAATTTTCCCTCTCTAATTCCATTTTCAAAACACCTAAAGCTAACATCTATACAGAAATAACTTTTGCAAATCTAAGTCTGACTAAAACCCTAGTTGATCACTCAGTGCACTCAGAAGACACCTGGAATGGCTGTTACTTCTCACAAGCTCATGGGTCTCATTACCAACCAGCATTCACTTCTAATAAAACTCCCATGTTGAAAGTAGATTTACTATGAAAAGCCACTTCTCAATGATTGTACATTCAGATACACCACACTAATTCCCTAATCATATCAGATCAAGGTCATACTTGCTTATCTTCATGAGAATAATTAGAGTTAATTGCTTATTGCCTCAATTACAACACCAAACCACCTGAGAGCAAGTACTGGAACCTAATCCATCTGGTACCTTAGTCCCTTAACTGTGCCTGTGTGGAAACAGGGGAGATGTCTCTACATGTGTCAGTGATGCCATGATTTGAAATCACTGAACCATATCCCCTTAACTTTATATCAGTATCATTATTAGTGAAAATCCAGTATTCCATAAAGGAAATATGTCTGACAGGTTTAGATGGGCCCAAGAGTCAAGACAGACTATTGCACTGTTGTCTAGATTTCAACAGGTATGGCTTTTTGTGTTCAGAGTAACTGAAAATCCCTTGGAGAATGAAACCCTAGAGCCTTTAAACCGATAACATCATTCATTCCTGCAGCAAAAATGGAATTTAAATTTTGATTTTTCATGTCTCTTTTTACAGAAGGCAAAAGCATATAGTATGTGACTTAGAACCACTGAGCTTTTAGAATACACTTTACTCCACCCTCAAAAATTTATATGTATATATATTTATATGCACAGATATGCTTGTACTCATGTTCTTACAAAGTGCAAGCACTAGCAATATGGAATTTGCTAGCTTGCAAATGCAAGACTTACTAGTATGACCAAACAATCAAAAGGGAATTGTTAACCCTTTTTTTGAGTAAGTAATCCCTACAGGGCTGGAATTATCTGCAAAATCTCCACTTTAGCAATTTCCATTATCATTTAGTCAAACATCAGTATCTCAGAAAGGCTTCAGGTGTGACTGCTTTGCAGTACCCACCTTCAAACTAGGTTATCATAGGATATGTTCATGAATTAGCTGTAGAAAGATGCCATGTACATAGTTTAGTAGAGAATATAAAATTGTTTGAGAACTGTTTAGTTCAGGTTAACCAATTTTGCTATTATCAATTTTCATAACATAAATGGAAAAAAAAGATGTCTGACTGCAAACCACTTTTTCTACAGGAAATATATTCTCAGTTCCTTCTTACAAAATCTTACAAAAATTGGTTTCCTGTAAAATTCCCAGTAAAACTTATCTTCACCTAGCATTTTTCTGCTATATAGCTCAGTGGGAAATGGTTATTGTTTAGAATTGCAAGTATAGTATTTTTTTAGAAATCACCTAATGTGCTAGCCATCTATTCAGATTTTTCACCTAATCTCATCTGCCCAACAAGCTATGTTTTTTCTACTAGTTCTAATAAGTTTTGCTATATTCCACACACAAAAAACCACAAGAACTATTATATTTAATATCAGCTTTCTACAGTACTACTTAATGTTCTGAGCACCTGCTTTTAACTTTTTTTTTTCCTAAACTATCAATAATGGTAGCTCAGAGTATTTTTTTCTGTTTCCTAATGAAAAATTAGTTGCTTAAAAGTTCAATTCTTTTCCTAAATAAAAATAAATAATATTTATTATTTCTCCCAATTCTAAATTTGTATATGTCTAATAGTTAGTAGCTATGCTTGGAAATTTAAAACTTGTCAATAGATATTATTAATTAAAACTAATTTGTTCCATTACCTGTCAGTAATGTTTTCAATTTCTAGTGTAAAAATGAGTTTGCATTCATTCTGGTTGCCATGACAACAATATAGATTAGCTGTCCTCCATCAGAACATTCTGGGAGTTTTTCATCATTTAGCAGTTCAAGTTTATTTGATAGAAAGGGTATTTTAAATTCCTTAGTTCTTTAATTTGGTTTTGAAGACACTGTTTCTATATCCTCTTGGAAAGATGTAGTGTGATGGGAAGAACTAGTGAAAGATAGAGACAATTTATGACATGTAAATCCTAAACAGAAATTTTGTGTTCTTAAACAATTGAGTTCTAGTAATCTGGCATAGTAATCTAGTAATTGCTGTATCTTTTAAACTGTGGCAAAAGAGCATGCTCACTGTCATACTCATTTTAATAAGATTTGTTTGAGAAGTTAGACCCTTAAACATGTTAATGATCTTAACTGAAGCACATAGCATTACATAGGCATCAAGAGAAGTGCTCACAAAAATTCGACCAAAAAAGAAAAAATTATGAAAGAAAAAAAAACTCATGAGTGGTCTTGAATATAGAGATTCAATGCTGATACATAATTTAAGAGGATTTAATAAATTAATTCAGAAAATAGAAAAGTTTTCACTTTAAGTTGTGCTAAGTCTGTACTCAAAAGACCAGATTTAGATGCATTGACTGTACTGGCATTAAGAAATTTTAGATTCAAGAAGTAGATCCACAAAAGTGTTAACATGGTGTTAGAAACTTTGCAGAATATGGTGCATGAAGGGTAAATATTAAATATGTTACATGCAAGTTTTAAGCAGCACATTAGGGATTTACAAGAGATTCCATCTTGAACTGGTCAACAGAAAATGAGAAATCAGAGTGGACCCAAAACCCAATACATTTCAGGGACCATAAATTTAGTTCTGAGCTGTAAGAAGAGGTTATTTTCAGATTAGTATTACACCTTGAAAGCCTCTTCTCAGGTTAGATGTGAAACCTTTTCTTTCCATAAAATGGGAGGACACTCTCTTTTTAATTCTGTTGGTGGTTGTGCCAGTCTTTTTATGCATCATGTCAGAGATTAGACCAATGATCCAAGAAGTAAAAAAGACTGCATTCTGAACAGTGATTAAATTTAGAGAATTTTTACCCATTGTTCTCAAATCCTCAAAAAGGATTTAGCCTACTCCTGGTGTCTTCCCCGTGCTGCTGAACTCTGCCATCCTGGGATGCACTTCAAGACTTAAGGACTCAGAGAGAGAAAAGTATGGGGATGAAAGTGGCTAGAGATCTGAGACATAGGCTTGGCAGAACGGATCCTATGGCTCCAGCTCTGTCACGGGGTACTACAAGAAAGATGCAGAGAGACTTCTTACACGGGCATGTAGTGATAGGACAAGGGGTAATGGCTTAAAACTGAAAGAACATAGATTTAGATGAGACATGGCTTGGAAGTATTTTTCTCTATTCATAGGGATCCTCTATTTGAGTTTACAACCTACATTTAGACTCCTAAGTCTAATTTATATTGACCATGTTAATTATATAATGCTCATTCAGTTCATATACCATGTTTTACAACTCAATTATTCTGAATATTAGAACCCCTATAATCTAATTAGGGTTCCTTTATTTTCCTCCAAGGTTACCTTCTCCATCCCACTACAGATGTGCTGTAGTTGTGGCATTCTGTTGCAACATGCTGTTGATGCAACATTTGAGGTAAATTTATTAAGTAATCTCGGGGGTAATATATACAAGTAGAAAAACTGTTCTAAAGTGTTATAGAACAATATGCAACACCTGTTGTTAGTGAATATGTAATTTCCATCATATGCTTATTTAAAAATGGAGTTACAGAAAACTTGTTACTGTGGTACAATCATGCCTTGATATATGAGTGCAGGTGAACTAAATTATTCCCTCACAGAACTGGAACTGTGGCCATTAGCTGAACTTGAGTTGCACATGTGGAAGCACTTCACATTCTAGTTAAAAGAATTACAACAAAATGTTTTAGGCAATTAATTTTTTACTCTCACTCTACATCACAAAGATTTCCACAATTTAAAAACCATTTGTTGGCATGGAAACATCAGCTTAATTAAATATGGATTAAACTAATTAACCTAAAACATATCATACTATAGACATTTTGATTTAGAATACATTAAAGGAAACACAACATTTTTCATAATTTTGTGTCTTTTATCTACTGAAAATGTTTTTCTTTCATCAGAATTTACATGCTTGATCTTCAGGCTATCTCCTGAAGGTAAGGATACCGTTGACAAGTAATGTTAAAAATCCCTGATTCAACAACAGTGGACCCTGTGTGCAAATATGTTGTCTATCCCTCATAACAGTTTTGCTTTATAATTGTCTGTCAGACATCACCATGTGCCCAGCTACAAATTCTTATTTCAGATTTGATATGCAGACACACCAGAAATGATCTGGTTTAAATAGAAAATGAAGATATAAAATAGCAAAAAGATCCATGCTTTTCTGTCAATCTGTTAGATTGCAAGAGGACACAAGAAAGCAGTAAGTATTTAGCTAAAAACTTTGCCTGGAAAAAGATTTAAAGATTCAGAGTTTCTTTCCTGTAACTGGTTTCTCCCCCTAGAATCACATCATTGTTGTATGATCTTCTACATGTATTAAAGTTAGTAAGCAGTTTTTCTCGTGTACAATTTTATTTTTGTTTGAATGGCTTTGAAGTAGTAGCAGTAGTCACAGTTTTCAAAGGAAATATTCATAATTTAATTCAGTGTATGACATTACATCAGTCTTACTTCATGGATCCACAAATATTACTTAGTGAAATTCTGGCTAGATTCTTAGTTACTCACTATTAACTTCAATAAGAAGGTCAACTCTTAAAGCAGTATCCAGGCCTCATGACAACAGACTTTTTGAAAGGATAAAGAATAATGACATGGAGATTAACATGAGAGATAAAGTTACAAGGTCAGTCTTGTGAGTTTCATTGTTTTTGTACAATTTAAAATGAAATAAGAGTGTATTTGGAGATATTTTTGTGCCGTGAAACAACAGTTCCTCATAATAGAAATCTTGTAGTCCAACAGGCAGTTGGTGCTTCATTCAAATTCAGAGTTTAGGTAATGTCAAAATGTCATACCTATGGTATGTAACATGACTATAAATGTGAAGTAAAAAACCCAAAAATACCACAATGCTGCTTGGATTCTTGGATTTCACTTCTCAGTTCTTCTTACTTTTCTTACTCCCAGCTGAGGGTTGAGGGAGATAGAAGGCTGCAATTCCATTTAAAAAATATAAATATTGCAGTGTTCTCTCGGGTGGTTATAGATGCTTGTCCTGAAACACTAAGGTTTCATTTCTTGCAGGATGTGAAAGATCTATTTTATCGAGCAGCTCAGTGTCAACCTTGCCATTCAGCCTTTAGTATGGCACACAGTGAATGCTGCTATGCCTAGCAGGTGGCCTGAGGCTTCCCTGTCAGCATTTTTGTCATGCACTGCAGGAACAGTGAAACCATTCACAGAATTCTGAGAAATCCAAACACTTTACTATTGCTCTGAGTTTGCACTTTAAATATAAATATCAGTGACCTTTCAGAAGATTTTCTATTTCAAAAAAATTATTTTTATTTTAAGAATATCTCATTTGCATGACCGGTTGGTGAAGTGACATCCATGCTGAAAACAATTCCTCTTTGCTAGAATAAAGCTTGTTGGCTAAACATCATAATAATATATCAGGGTCAAAAGTAATACACAAGTTCAGACTCATAGCATAAGAGCTTGACAAAGAAATACATAGGAAAATCCAATGTGCCTGAGCCTTAGGGTGGTTCAGATGAGGCTTCCATCAAGCAAAGAAAATATCTCATACTCATACTAAAAAGGTAGCAAGGTGAACAATATTCTAGACACTTAAAAGGGATTTTATCTTTCATGCTGAGGTTAAATTTAGATTATGGCCCACTGAGGGAAAAACTGAAAGCTTCTGAGTCTCTATTTTGAAAGGAATTTCCAAACTCTAAAAAATATTAGATGAGACTCATTTCTAAATCTAAATCTTTTAAGATTAAGAGCAAAATATCATTACTTATGTGACCTGAAACTATGACTGTGATTCTAAGCAGAGAAATTTGTAGCATCAGAAGAAAAAAAAATTAAGCATCTAAGGTTATTGACAGCAATTTAGGTGGGTTTCACAAGCATCTTGAGTACCTGGTATTTAATTCCCACATGGAGGTGTCTAAATGCTGTATTGCAGCAGAACATTTTTATAATACAACTTAAGCTTTTCTATCTTAGGGACCCATGATAAAATAGCTGAGAAAAAATATTTATATACTAAACCCTTTCTTCAAATACATCATGAAACATTTAGGAGACAAACCCCCAAAACTTATACTAATTGTGAAAGAGAAGCATTAGGGATATGATAATGCTTTGTCCAGCATCTGTATCCTTCATAACCAACTATACTTTTTCAAAATGTCACTGCACACACTTATGTCACTCTGTATATTTCTAAGACTTTGTCCCTACGGGTAGGAAAAGAATTGTTTTCTTTTGTGGCCTGAGAGGTATCTGATAAGTATTTAAATATCTCTTACTTTGACTACAATATATCCCTGCAGGTAATGGGGACCAAAATTTCATGAACAAAATTTATGTCTGTGTAACCAGCTGCTTCTGCATTTGGTTTGATTCTAAGCCACACTTTTCTGTGGCATAGTACCAAGCAAACTCCTTCATGCAGACCTTTCCTTTTCTTATCAACCAGTTTGGAATGAAATTTCATAAATACTGAAGTAGAAGAGGCATAAATGAAGAGTACATGCAGGAAAAAAGAAAACAGTACCCTTATTTGGACCAGGTTTTTACCATTTTAGAAGCCTCAAGATCTGACAGAAACAAAAATACCTTCATATTTTAATTAAATAATTGGTTTAATTTCACATATAAAGTCTAATTCAATAAGGAAAACTGGAATACCTAACCATAATGTATATATTTACTTTATGATTCAAGAAGGTTTCAATTTTTTTACAGATAGACCAACTTTTACACACCATGTTGAAAAGATATCTAAGGTCATATTTTTTACTTTAGAGAAGTAACTGAAATTATTATGGGGATATAGTACATTCTGTCCAAGATGCAGAGCACATCTTATTTTGAGACAGAGAGACAGACAAGCAGATATGCAGAGAGATTTTTCTAGAACCAGAACATGCATTATGAAATTTTTTCTATAAAGACAAGCAAAATGCAATTTACTACCATATAAAGCATATTGCAACATTCCTTTAAGTTCTCACAGCTTTTAAAGTCTTCATAAGAAGATACTATTGGTTTCAACAGTGCTCTTATCAGCTCAGTGCAAGAACTCTTTCCTCAGGCTTTTGCTCAGCCCCTGCCAAAAAAATGGCCAGAACTCTTGGCCTCATTTCCATAAAAAACTAATTTTTTTTGGGAAGATATTTTCCTTTGATGAAATACACTGAGAATTTTGAAATGGCAAAAAAGGCACAGTTAGTGTAAGTGCACAATAAAAACATGTTGTTTAGAGGGGAGTATTCCATACTTATCATACTTAACAGAAAAAAAATGGGAAGGATCATGTCTCCTCCAGATTTTTTCCTTTAATTTTTTCTTTCAGTGCTCAGCTTTCAGGCATAATATCTTATTTGGGAGAGATGAACTTTTCATTCAGTTCTTACCAGACCTGGTAACAGTCCTTTGACAAAGCATTTCTTCTAGAACAGATTTGACAGTTATAAATGAAAGTATAAGGTGGAGGTTAATGTTCCCACTCTTTGAAAATTTTAAAAATCTTCCAAGAACATTATTTCACAGTAAAACCACATGCCTATGAAGGAACAGACTCTGGTCGTCATGAAGTATCAAACTTCCAGAGCAACCCATGACAGTATAATTTAATTCACAGTCACTTAGCTACGGAGAGGAAACAGGACACAACAAACTTAAAAATACATTATTAATCAGTAGAATCTGGCCAAAATCTGGATATAATGCACATTGCTCTTTTTGAGGTGAATGATTTGCAAAGACAATCAGGAGAAGAAGACACAATTTTACCAGAAGCCCATTATCAAATGTCAAAGAAAATTTTATATTTCTGTCTGTGGCTGACAATGTTCTGGCTTTTGATGAAAAGACTTCATTTTCTACTGCAGTCTGCCTCTAATAAAATTTCACAGTGCAGAAGAAAGAGAAACCAGTTTAGAGTCTTTGTAAGGATTATTTTTAAAAGAAGTTTAAACACAACACTGAACATGGAATTGTTTGTCTGTTGTTTGTTTGTTTGTTTGTCAGCTCACTTGCTTCTTTGTTTCTTTAACAATAACTTCGGTATTTGTTGCAGGCCCATGCCCATAATTTTTGTACACACTCATATTTTTAGGAAGACAATGAGATGAAGAAAAAAATAACCTAAGGCAAGTGTAAAAGATCATACAACCCTCATATTTGCTTTGTTATTTTCTGACTTATATCTGACCCTTATACTCTCACCATAATTTTTTCCTGACCTCACCATAATTTTTTGTTGTTTTGACTGCAGTAGCATTATACAAAATTTCTAAATATCTGGGATAAAAAAATGTATTAATTTGACTTTTCAGCGAATATTAAAAGAAACACTTGCTGTAAAATAGTAAGAATTGTATGCTCCAAAAATTGGAATTGCATACCTTTCACAAGAAATGCTTCAATTCAATGAAGCATTTATGTTATTAAAATTGCTGAGGTTTTATTATACAAAGAAGGACAGGTAGATATTTGTGTTTCTCCCATGATATAATTCTCAGATTACTGAAATCAATAGGCAGTAACTTTCAGAAGGATAAAATGATGTCTCCACAATTTGCTGTAATGCTTTAGAATTTAAAAAAAAAGATCTGTATGATATCTATGCAGTGTTTGGGCGATATACACTATGTAGGCTGGAGTTCAAAGGCACATCTGTGTTTCATGTCTTCCTGAAGATTAAAGTTCTGCTACTGATTTTCACTAAGTAGTTAATAACCGTAAAGTAGCACTACAGTCACATATTCCTTTTTCCTACCAATTTCAGCTTGCAAGGGAAAAATTACACACAGGAGTAAGTATTTAGGAAACTGAGACTATACCTACACTACCAAGCAGTTTTCCATGAAAGGAGCAGTTGTGCAAAGCAACACAAATGCCATATGTTTTGGAGGATTCTTATTTTCTGGTTGGGCAAGGAGATCTGTTTTCCTAAAAATGCTTAAAACCACTTTTTTTGGAGGCCAATTGTTGTACAGCCTAATGATGAAGAACAAAGCACTTTAACATTATTGATGTAAGAACAAGTGAATTATACATAAAATCAGGAAGATTATTTTCCAACAACTCTTATGGGGGACAATGCAGAATTTCTTATGTACACCAGCATGCAAAACTCTAAGTCAGAGAAAGAGATGTATGCTGATGTTTATGGGATGCAGTCATTACAACCTGGCCCCATGAAGGTGAGAATAACCAAGATTCTTGTTAATAGATCCCTTGTGACAGATTAGAGTGAAATGAATGATTGGTGTTTATATATTATATAAATATATGTAGGATTTATTTTAGAAAAATTTGGTTGGAATGGAAAGCAGATATGTAGCTTTCTTTACTATTATCTATAGTAATACAGAAATATAAAAGCATAAAAATATTACTTGGGAAAATGTAGAAAGAAAAAGAAAGAGAGAGAGAAAAGATAAGAGTAAAAATATATGACCATCTGTAGATATTGCACTGAGACTTGATTGATGCAATTTAGTTGTCCCTTGGTCGAAGTGATGATCTTCATCTGTCAGGACGAGTGAAGAAGTCCACAAAAATACACCCAGGTTCAGTGGCAACACCCAGGATTCTTCCCTGGGAGGGGGAGCTTTCAGTTCTCTAGTGGAAGGCCCCAGAAATGAGTCTGGGGGCACTTTGGGGCTCTTTGACCCTTTATGATCCCTTCTCAGCTGCCTCTCAGCATAGTTGAGCCATTAATTGCCCATTAGACCTTCTAGGAGGGGGAAGGACGAGAGGGGGGAGTTTTACAACTGAATGAGCTCTGTAGGAGAGGGCAATTAGCTTGATAAGAAACACCAATTTGCCTTGCACTTGGTTGACCCATCTGTGCTATGCAGACCAGTCATTACACACACCCAAAGAACTCACCTCCTCCCTTGGGGGCACAAACCTGGCTCAAACAAGGCACACTAGCACTTCCAAAAATAGGCAAATATTTTGAGTCATTAATCACTAATAGCTCAGTCTCTCACAACAAGTGACCATACCTGGAACTTGCTCTGTCAATTCCACATCTTCCTGTTGTCACATGGATAACTTCCATGTTATCTGAAAGACAGAAAGGGGACAGTCCATACAAAATGTTGAATACAAAAGTTTACAAAAGCTTTGAATACAAATGCAAAAGTTTAATGTCACTGGGATTTAAGAGATATAAGCAAAATTTATGTGTATTTTCTGCATTCAGCACAGTGGGTCAGTTTCATTCTCGCTTTTTGATATGTTCTCTGCAGTTACTAAAATTTTTGAAAAATAACATTCTAGTTAAGTTATTAGTGTACCTTTAAAGTCAAGATAGATGAGATAATTAACTTGCATGCCATGTCTACAACGTTTTTAAATTCAGTTTGTTCAAGATACCTTCTTTTTAATTAGTTCTTGGCAGACACTGCAACTTTGATAGTAATTTTAAGCCATATTCCCATAAAGTGTTTCAGCAAGATTGTATATATTAAAGCTGCAATATAAACTTGCAGTAAAATCCATTGTCTTGTTTCTGCAAAACTATCTCTGGTGGCTAATCCCCCAAAAATGAGGATCATGTGTATGTGTGGAATTATGCAGGATCATGCTTGTAATCGTCAGTACTAATTTCAGACACTGAGATGCTTTGTTACATTATTACTTCAGTTTTAGCCAAAACCCATAGCAGAAAATATAAAGCGCAATAATCGGCATGCATAATTTCATTTGGTGGTGGTGTTGTTTTTATTTGGTTTTGTTTCTTTATTTTGGTTTAGTTGGGGTTTTGGCGAATTTTTTTTGTTTGGTACTAGCATTCTACCCTGGAAATTTTTCTGCTCTCCAACACCAAGAAGATCAAATCAATTTTAGCATAAATGCTAATTTTTGCTTGTCAGAAGCATAGATCTATATTTTTTACAGTATTGCTTTTGTGCATATATTCCATAATAAAACAGGAGCCAATTCATAATGAATGTCAAGAGAAAGCATAGAAGATTTCTATACCCTAATCCAGCTGTGAGGTACAGACTGCTTAGACAGGAATTTGCAAGATCTAAAATAGAATGGTAAGCTGCACAGAGCAGAATAAAGCATCACCCTGTATAAACTACTGTGTTCTTTAGGCAGTAATGAAGTATCAGTTTTACGGCTGGGATTTGATTATGACTTGTGCTATCCATTTCTATTACTGAATTCAAAAAGGCTGTCTTATTGTGCAGACAATTTCTACACTACTGGCAAACCCATGGGAGTATTAGATGCTGAGAAGGTTGATTCATTTTGCTAATGTTTTGGCTTCTACTAGTGGTATCTCCTGCCTCTTCAAGCAGAAAAAGAGGAAGTCAACAATTAATGGTTTCATTAATTTGAATTCCATTTCATAGGCAGACAAGAAAATACAATAGCGAATACAGATTTTCACTATGTGGTTACACTTAGTATAAAAAAGCCTAAATATTAGGCTTGAGTTACACCTGGATAAAAACATTCTTGTCTTCCAGGAGCATGTACACATGCAATTTTTGCAGTTTTCTGGCATGGATAAATGTTTTCCTATATGCTTCAAGTCATACGTTAATGAAAGCTCAATAATTTGCTAGAAAACATCAATCAAAATAGCTAATTTTGTACTTTTACTGCAATCAAAATGGACTGTCATTGGTCGTTTATCTATTCACGATTTGATTGCCTTTTCACAACAGAACCCAAAAATACAAAGAGCTATTGTTAGATTTAGCACTGATCTTAGCAGAGAATGTTTATATCAATGAAACTTGCCAAGTTTCATCAGTTTGTTTCAGTGTTTTCATTCTATTTGTATGACCCAATTTTAGCTCATTGATGATAACACGCTTTGATTTAAACTCACTTTGATGTCAAGTCAGTTTGATTCAAAAATCCTGTTGTATTTAACTCATTTCAGTTTTCCTGATGTGATGCTCTTGTACATCAGTAAGTAAAGATTATCTTTACATTTTTCTGAACTAGCAGAGAATAGTTACCTAAAAAATTACCAAACAAAAAGTTATAAAATTTTTGTCCAGCCATTTCCTTCTCACTGAGGAAGTTCCACTCTCCCTTGAAATTTCCAGACAATTTTAAACTCATTCTTGAATTTCCAAACATATTCTTTAGTTCTCACTTTCATTTTAATACATTCCAACACTATCTCCTGACAAGATGCCATATTATTTAGACACCAATTTCTTAACAAACAGAAGGAGAACATGCAAACATTATGTGCCAAGAATGTATGTCAGCATCCTGAAAACTGCCAAGTTTCATCGATGATGAGTTTTCTTCTTGATTATTTCGACAAGAATATCCATCGCAATAACCTTACCACTATTTCTTCACTTTCTTAGATATCCTTAAAACCCTCACCTAATATTTTCAAATAAATTTCAAACTCTCCTCTGTCTTCTACTGGCAGAAATATGTGAAGCCTCAGGCCCTAGGATTGGCACTGAATTAGATAAAGAGAGTTTTAGTGCTGCAAGTGTTAGCTGTAACCTTTTGTCTGAAAATAATCAAAACTATTTCTCAGGAAGAAAATATTCTGCATTAAAAGTCCTGTTAGACACAGTCAATAATAATTCTTAATCTTTTCTAATGTATATTACATATTCAATGTTCTCATGTAATAGAAAATGCAACTCAAGGTAATATGAAGGATACAGAACATTTAAAAGACATAAAAGCCTGATAAAATTAATATGTTCTAGAAAAATTGATAATACATATCCTTGATTTTTAATCAAAACTAGTGTGGGGTTTTCAACAAAAACCAAACTTATTAATCTTATATTTTGAGCAGCACAGAGTTTCATATCTGGTGTGGGATAAGAGAGTCTACCCTTTAGATCAAATATTTGATATCCATTATTATTGTTGTGGTATAGAAACAGCTGGGAAAAAAGCTGCAAATGGCTGCAGAGCTTCCCTTCCCCCACACTATGCCCATGAGAAAGGGACAAAGAAGCAGAGATAATGAGTGTAGATAACAATTTACTGGGAAAAAACCAGAAATAAGATGAGGAAAGCAAACAATAACAGCAACAATACTAATAGCAACAGTGTATAAGAGAGGGTGATTAAATTAAAAAAATGCTTGAGGAAGACCTGACCAACTCAATGCCAACACAGCCAGTGACGTACATATTCCTGAGACGAAGGAGAAAATGGCAGGTACTACTGCAGCTATTTTCCCCTGAGCTGGGGACAACAATAGCGAACATGCTCCTCCCCAAAGTTGAAACAGAACAATATTGGACAAAGCCTACAAGTTGGACCATGCTGTCTCACCACTCTGTCACTTTGCCACCCCGGAAAAAGGAACAAAAATGTGTCAATGCCACTGTGCATTTCTGTTTTCCTTCCATATGAAGCCATATCCCCCAGAAACTATGTGAAGGGTATAGAATAACAACCTAAACGTGCCCTCATGGCTCCATGATTCATTACCCTCACAGCAACAGTGAGAAAAATAACTCTGTTCTGGCTGAAACTAGGACAATTATGGAGCCAGTTCACTTAAAACATAAGTTCATGGGCATTTTAGGGGGAATAAAAAATGAAGGCCTTACAAACCACAATTCTCACTGTACTAATCAGTAGATTTTAGACTCAAAAGTGACTACTATCATATGCTTTGATAGGATTGCTTCAAATGCCATTGCTGGACTAAAATTACACATAAAGTGTGTAATTTTATAAAGTCTGTCCTATTAAGACACTTTTTATTCTAAAATTGGCCCAAAACCCCTAAAAGGTACCTCTCAGTGTTTTGTGCATCTTCCTAGTTTTTCTACCTATAGGACCTCATTCTACACTTTTTACTGATTTTGAACAAATTCTTCTTCCAGTTTCTTTTTCCTACAACGTAAGTAAATAATTTGGTCGTATAGATATAGCCTTCTACTTACCTTCAAGACGTTTTATATATTCCCTATGGGATACAGTCCAAGGCACAGTGATATTTCAGAGGGCATAATCTGTCACAGATCCTGTGGCATATCTGTCAGCACCATGTGGATCTCTTGAACATCCTCAAATATCTCAAGGAAACGGTTGAGTCCTTGTATATAGTGATAAAAGCATGCCTTAACCCCCAAAGTAATGATATTCTTTTGACAAGCTAAATACTTTGAGGTTTTGAAGTCTTCATTAGAAGGAACAATTTTTCAATATTCTAATCATTCTTGTTGACCTTTGATACAGAAAGTCCCAGTTGGTACATTTCTTCAAGTTCCAATCAATACGGTCTACTTTCATAAAGCAAACTGCGTAAGTGTATTTTTACTCATATTGTTTGTACCTTTTAATTGATAAAGATGATTTGTCACAGTTAAGAATGCATTCACACAGTGTTCTGAGATGGAGGGGACCCAGGAGGATCACCAAGTCCAGCATTTACACGAGTGGCCCATATAGAGATCAAACCTGCAACCTTGGCTCTATTAGCACCATGCTTTAGCCAGCTGAGTTAGTTTCATAGGCTTGTTGTAGTTGATTAATGAATGTATTTTTTGCTTCATGTTCATTTGGTTTTTTGATGGTGATTTCTTCAAGCTTAAATCATGGCATTAAGGTACAAATTTGAACTGGTTCAACCTCTGAGCCTTGCACTACAATTCCTTGTTTCTTGAAATGTAGTTGTGAACTTGATCATAGATAAATACGCAGCTCATTCTACCTCCAAAGCTGAAATAATTCCCACGGCATAACATGAGTTATAAGACAAAAAAACTTTAATCAAGGCTCAGTGCCCAGGTTAACATTTGTTTCTAGACTTACTTGTGTAATGCATTCGTTGTGCCAGTAGTCTCCCTTTGAAGGTTTAAATGGATGTGTTAAGATGCAATGAATTTAGATTGTGTGATTGCCACTTAAATATTTTTCAGTGTAAATTTGTAGGGGAAAAAATCAATTTTCTAATACTTCACTTACTATTTTAAGCATGACATTATAGAATTAAACTCATTAATTAAACCATGAATATTAGTCTATTTTTAAGCAAAGATTCAGATTATACTATGTTGTGTTTTAAATATGCTTACTGTATGAAAATATATTTAGGCCATTTTTATTTAAAGTGTACAAAATCTTTTTTCTGATTATGTATTGCTGCAAAAGCATTTTCTTCCAGGATTCAAGCTCAGAAGGCACATCACCTGAAAAAAAGTCCTATGACCTGCTTCAAAGTCTCCAAAGCTTCTTGCTGAAACTTGTAGTTAAATTAACCTTCCACTTTAGTTAATGAGGAAACAGTAATGCAGCAAAGCACTGAGAAATCATTTAATCTAAAGGATATTGGTACAGACACTCCAATTCCTCTCTGTCCTCCATCAATACAGGATAATACAGTACATTCAGGATTCCACTCTCCTTAGCATAACTCCACTGGCACTAGTGGATTTCTAGCAGCAGACCAGCATCCTACAGTAAGTCTGTGCAGCTGGGGAATTAGTTACATTTATTGACCATTTCCTTGTGCTGCTGTTTCAGCTGATAATCATTAGTTGTATGAGTGATAAGAATAGAGTTTTCTGCTGTTAACTCTGACTCTCTTATTTGATAGTTTGTCTTTGATCTGTAGGATTTAAGATATGGCTGTGTATTGACCAATTACCATCCTGATTAAAAAAACTTGTAACGTTATTTGATATGTCTGTCAAGTGAATTGATTTGCCTTTATTGCTTTTCTTCCTAAGTTGCCAGCTTCACTGTGAACATACCAAGTCAATTTTTATACTTACTTTATGAGTTTTTGACAACATGATTTTGCTTTTGTTCTGGAATTTCCCACAATGTAGCATTTGGTTTATTGGGTTTCTAGAGTAGGAGGAACTGTATTCCCCTAAACCTCACCACAAAAGAACACACCAATATATGAAGATAGGGACTCTGAAAAGAATCTACAAATCACAGCTGAGACTAAAGTTGAGTAAACCCCAAGATTATTTCTGGAATTATTATTTTTCTAGAATGAAAAAAAAAATTCAGAATAATTGTGCAAACGTTTCATAGATGGTTGAACCAATGAGAAACCTCTAGTTTATTTTGTGTGTACATAGGGTATGGTATAGTGACACCCAGAGGAAAAAACAAGTAAAGCCAGTTTTTCAGAATCCTGCAGTCAAATTCTCTGAATTATGAAAAATGAAATGGCAATGGTGAAACATTACAATGAAAAAAAAAAGCATTATAAAATAATTTATCCAAGGGTGAAAATTAGGACATGTACTTTTCTCCCTATCAGTGCAGGGCTGTTCCTTAATAGCCAATTCTGCTGTAATCAGGAAACATAATGGTTGTCACTTTGACAGATACCATTGACACTTAGGTTCAAGACATAAAAAGCTATGGCAGAAATTTGAAACATGTGAGATTACCTATGTTTAAGGACAACCCCACCTTATAATATTAGCAGTAAAAGTCATTAAGGCCTTACAATTGTATCAGACTCTTTCAGTAAGGGCGACAGTTCACTTACTGATGAGAAGTTAATCAAGTTATTCTTGAGAATGTTTTTGACCTAAAATCTATAACCAGAATGACTGGAATTCTTTATATAATAATTCGTGTACCACTACCAACAAGTTATGTTCCTGAAAGAAAGTAAAGGAAGTAAGATCATTCACTGTAAACATATTTTATTGAATGTATAGCAAATGAAAAACTAAAATATTGCAGTGAAACTGCAGAAAGTTTGTAATTCTGCATCTCTAAGACTGGATTGTATTTCACACAAACCCATATTTCTTACAAACCCAGCTTTCAGTGTGCATAATGCTGATTCTGTTTCAATTTTTACAGCTTGAATGTAGAAAAGCATGTCATTTGGATAGCAAAAAAACAACATTTCTTCTCTCCAGTTCTTCAAGGAAACAAATGGATAAACACAAGCAGCAGAAATTAGTCAAGCATGTGATCTATTAACCTAATGGATATAGAATGGGGAGCTCATGTGCTGCACTTTAAATCTCTGGGGTAAAGTTCTTTGCAGCTCTAATTTACCAATTTGTTAAATTTCAAACACAACTAAGAAACATTACAGCCAATTAGTTTCAGTAAGACTATAAGAGTGTATATTTAAATACCACACTTGTACTGCTGTCCTGATAAACTGAAATATCTCTCATTTCTTTCCAGACTGTTCCACTGCAGCAGTTATACTTAAAAATCTCATTTGGGATGAAAGTTAAAAGTCCTTGAAAATTAAATTAAATTCATTCAATTAGGCTAAAGAAATATCTAAACCAACTATTAGTAAAAATTTTATTTTGTTTTTTTCTGTCAAATTGGAACTTTAAAGGGACTTCAAACTATCATAACTGCTTCTATTTGAAATTAAATGGTAACTTTAATTTAACTCTACATTTATTTATTTATTTGTTTGTTTGTTTGTTTATGTCCATGCATGCAGAAATATGAGTTTCATATGAATCTGGAAAAAAGAATTGAAAAATAAACAGTACAGGGCTGCTTAAAGACAGTAAAATTACCAACTCACACAATGAGGCTCTTATGACTGTTATGTATGTTCTTCTGTTCTAATGTTGTTTGTATTTTCTGCAATTTTAAATTTTAATGATCAGTAGACTTTTCCTTATTTGAAATTTCTAAGATGTGTTTATTTCTTTGTCCCTGTGAAATATAACTTACTGGGTATACCTCAAGAACTTTATATTTCCAATGAAAGCATGGCATAGATATACTCAACATACCAAATGAGAGCATGACAGGGAGGCTTGGCAGATTGTACTGTTGTCTTCTATCAAGCACAGAAAAAGGAGATGATGAAAGCATATTAAAATAAATAAATAAGTGGGTTTTTTCAGGACCCTGACCTAAAAAATTACTTGCAGTCACATCCTTGAGCATATTTCTTCTTTGTTACTACAGCCAAAGGAATTATATTCTGTTCTAATCCAAGCATGAATTTTCATCCATATTTTACATTTTGACTAGATCAGTATCACTTACCATAAAACATAGCTAACATATTGTATATATCTATACAATATGTATATATGTGTATTTACCAAAAATTGTATATTATAAAGATTTATGTCTATTAATAGATACACATACAAACAAATGCACATATACAAACCCACATATAGGTATATGTATGCATCTGTTGAGCAATCAAATGAGGTATCTTTACTTGCTAGTACGGTTAGAGAATTTAAAGATTAAAATCTCTTAGGACACTAGCTACTCTTGATTTGAAATTTTCAAAAGTTAGCTTTCTAAACTGCTTGATGGATTTGAGATACTGTTTTGCATAAGATTATTAATTTTTTTAACTCATTCTCAGGAACCTTGTTTGATATAAGACAAATCACTTTCTAAAAGCCCACCCTGACAAATTGCATCCTGTTGGAGTTTCTTTACGTTAGACCATAGATTTTTAACAGATGCCTATATCATCCCTCTCCAAAAAACAAAAAAACAAAAGAAAAATAAAACAAAAGAAAAAAAAAAAAGGCTAGAGAGAGGTAATTCATATATCTTTTCTTTTACCGGAGATTCCATAGTTAAACCATTTTCTCAGGTCCAAATTCATACAGACTGAGAGGGAGACAATAAAGACAGATTAGGATGAAGGAGAAGTCTTCTGCCTTGTAATGGCATCAGAGTCCTTGAAGAGACAAGAAACTGGACACCCAAGAATAGACCAAAAATTTGTATATCTGACAAACACATCCAGTGTAACAACTGCATTTCACATCTAACACACTGGAATAGAGACAAATGAATGTAGTTTTACTTTTACTGCTCTTGGACAATTCCACAATCTGGACCTATTGTTACTCTAAGAACAGTGATAATTTCTATATTCTCACCTAGCTGATCAAGGGAAGCCAGTTGATGGAATCTCTTTGGATTTCAGTACAGCTTTTGATACTGTCTCTGAAGTATACTTCTGGATAAAAGGTCTAGCACACAGCTGGATAAACACATCATGGGATGGGTGAGCAGCTGGCCCATGGGTGAGGTACAGAGGGTCACAGAGAATGGGGTGACATCAGAGTGGTGACCTGTCACCAGTGGGGCTCCACAGGGCTCCATCCTTGGTCCTGAGCTCTTCAACATCTTCATAAATGATTTGGACACAGGACTGGAAGGGACTGAGCAAGTTTGCAGATGGTGCAAAGCTGGGAGGAGCTGTTGACTCTCAGAGTCAGAGGGACAGAGGGAGTCCCTCAGTCAAAAGACTCCAAAGGGAGTCTTTGCAGAGAGACCTGGACAAATCAGAGGGCTGAGCAATCACCAACAGTGTGAAGTTCATCAAGTGGAAGTGTTGGATTCTGTACCTGGGATGGGGTTACCCTGGGTGGATGTACAGATTGGGAGATCAGATGCTGAAAACCAGTGCAGCAGAAAGGGATGTGGGGGTCCTGGTCAGTGGGAAGTTGAACATGAGCCAGCAGTGTCCTGGCAGCCAGGAGAGCCAACCCTGTCCTGGGGGCATCAGGGACAGCATGGCCAGCTGGGCACAGGAGGGGATTGTCCTGCTCTGCTCTGAGCTGGGGCAGCCTCACCTCCAGTGCTGGGGCAGTTTTGGGCAGTGCAATATAAGAAAGGTATTAAACTATTAGAGAGTGTCCAAGGGAGGGCAACAAAGGTGATGAAGGGTGCTAGGCGAAGCACATGAGGAGCAGCTGATTTCCCTTGGTCTGTTCACTCTGGAGGAGATTGAGGGGAAACATCATTGCAGTTACAACTTCCTCATGATGGGAAGAGGAGGGGCAGGCACTGATCTCTGCTCTGTGGTGAGCAGTGACAGGAACTGAGGGAATGGCCTGAAGTTATGTCAGGAGAGGTTTAGGCCAGATTTTAGGAAAAGGTTCTTCACCCAGAGGGAGTTTGGGCACTGGAACAGGCTCCCAGGCAAGTGGCCACAGCACTGGTCTAGCAGAGTTCAGGAAGTGTTTGGACAATGCTCTCAGGCACAGGCTGTGACTCTTGGGGATGGTGTTGTGCAGGGCCAAGACTCAAACTCAGTGATCCTCATGGGTGCCTTCCAACTCAGCTGAATCAGTGATTCTGTGATTCTCCACACTCACAGTACAGCAGGGGCTGAGAGCTCCTGGGGCTGGGAGCTGGAGCCATCAGGGGCTCCCTGGGTGGTGGGAGGCAGGATGGTACCAGGCCCATCCCACTGCTCCAGCTGGGGAGCAGGGAAGGCAGAAGGGCAGCCAGGGACAATCCTGGGGGTGGGACTGCTGGAGACTGGGCTGCTATGTTAGCCTGCAGGGGGGGTCAGGCTCAGGCCTCGTGGGCAGCACCAGGGTGAGGCACAGCTCAGGATCGCCAGGCAGCTGGCCTGGACCGAGGAATGGCCGGGCTCAGGGCAGGCTGCAGCACGGAGGGCCAGGCACTGCTGCTCAGCCAGAGACTCCATGGGATTGTCAGGTGAGCGCTGAGCTTCAGGGGGGGCTGCATGGATCAGCTGTGTTATTTCTTTTCCACGTTCAGTAGCTTGAGCTGAAGTATTATACAGTGCAAGATATACAGTTGCTACCAGAGTATATAAATCCTTTTTTGACCTGGAAAACTTTTTCACCTTAAATATAAAAAAACCCTAACTAATTTTTTTATCTCCAGATGACATACTTATTATGAAAAACAGTAACTGATAATCATGGTACAAATTTTCAATACTCAATTTTTTAATCTTGAGAAATTTGGTTCTCAGTTTATTTTAAAATTTACAAAATTATCCTTGGTTCCTTTGATCTTCTCCAACAATGCATGAAGGCAGTGCTTTGCTCTAAATCAAAGAACAAAGCAAGCAGTAGCATCTGCTTCTGTAACCACTGATTCCTACCTGCAGAAGAGAGGAAAGAGCTTCCTCTGACAGGGCTTGTTTGCAGCTCAGGCTCAGATAGACTGGGGACTACACCTGCCTGATGCAATTACACGCCAGCTGACAGTAGTTACATGCATATCTTGGAACTGAAAAAAGGAGCTTATGAGTTATTTTTATCTCTTCTCATCTTTTATCCCTCTTTTCTTATTTCTTCATTTAAATGAGAAATTTTTACTTGATGGTCAAAACCCCTGTGGTTAAGGTGACTGGTTAATGGTGGAAAAAATAATGAAGGGAGGTGAGTTGGAATTAGAGAGGAAAGGGCTGTGATGACAGGGGCTGGTCTGCTGGAAAGCAGCTCTGCAGAGAAGCTCCAGGGGTCCAAGTGGCACCAAGTTCCCTGAGCCAGCAGTGCGCTCCTGTGGCCGAGAAGGCCAGATGTCTGCTGGGTTTTTAGGAAGGGCTGGGCTGGGTTTCAGGCTAGGGAAAGGTTACCCTCCCTGCATGCTCTGTCCTGGGGAGGCACCAGCATCTGGAGTACTGCTCAGTTTTGGGTTCGAGAAAGACAAGGAACTACTGGAAAGGGACCAGTGGAGTGGTATGAAATGACTGGGGGACTGGAACATCTCTCTTAGTAGGAAAGGCTAAGAGAGCGGGCCTGTTTAGCCAGGAGACGAGACAACTGAGGGGGCATTTTATCAATACATACAAATATATTTAGGGCAAGTTACAAGTGGATGGGGCCAGGCTTTTTTCAGTGGTGTCCAGTAGCAAGATAAAAGGCAACAGGCACAAATGAAAGCACAGGAAGTTCCATCTGAATAGGAGGAAAAGCTTCTTAACTTTGAGGCCATCCTACAGAACCTTTTCTAGGTGTACTTACTTTATAGTGGAGCTGGACTAGGTGACTAGGTCCCCTCCAACCACAATTATTCCGTGATTCTGTGGCAAAGAGAAGTGAAATATTCCCTAAAATTTGTATCAGTTGTTGTTTTCCGTGCAATCTTGAGGTTATCAAATTTGGAGAAAAAAAATCCTATGAGAAATATGCCTCAGCAGAAAAAAAGTTTCTAAATGTTTCAATTATTTAAGAGAAACAATTATAACAAATCTTTCTGGAACATTTTCTAGTTTATAAAAGGAATGGGATTGTAGTAGAAGAGTGAATCATGAAGAACGAATGATAGCATATTTGAAAGATAATATGCACTAAGCATATTTCTTTAAAACATGGCTTAACTGATCCAAAGCATTTTGATTTTTTTTATGTTTGAAAATATATGCAAATACTACTGAAAATATGTAGGTTTGGTTTCTGGTTTAGTTTGTTTGGTTAGGGGTATTTTGTGAACTTGTTTAGGATAGTCTTTAAAAAATTATTTGTAAAATCAGTGATAATATCCTCAGGGTCTTCTTGATTTTCAGTTTTTCAGAGTTCTAACCTCGATGTTCAGCATGATAAATGGTTATATTAACAAAGTGTGTGTGAATGAGTAACTGACAAAATGTTACAATAATTAGGTGCTTGGTAATACATACGGAATTTTTTTGTTTGAATTGGCCTTTATTGTGGACATTAAATGTGTGCTCAAAGAGGAAATAAACGCTATGAGTTTATGTGCAGGCATAATATAAACTAACCATTACAAAAATCCATAGCTGCAAACAAAGAATTATAGGAAACCATTAACAAAAAACAGTGTTCTGTAATGGAGTTGTAGCTTAGACATAAATTGAACTTAATGGTGTCACGTTATCCTGGTATTGCTTTATCTCCATGACAGATGAATTGGGAATTCTCCTATTTCAGTCCTCTTTTTTCCATACTAAGAAAACCTTGTTCTTACAATTTTTATGCCTAAGTCACTTCTACAAAATTTTAATCATTGCTATTACTATGTTTTGTCTTCTGTATAGTTTGCCTTAATGCTTCCTGTAGTGTGCTGGTCAAAACTAAACACTCTGTTCCCACTGTTATCATAGTACCACTTGGTAGGACTCCACAATAAATCTCTGTATCTTGTATGACACTGGTGTTGAAAGTATCCCAGAATTATATGTTTCCTTTCTACAAAAGCCTCACCAATTTGTGTTCATTATTAGAAAAAGAAAAATCTATTTGAATGTTAGTGAAATATTACTTGTATACAAATACTCCTCATTTTATATTTGTATGTATGATGTTTGCAAGCGAAGTGGAACTGTTTGCTTTGTCCTTATTGCATTCCCTAGTCTTTATTTCAGACTGTTTCTCTGATTTATGAAGATCATTCTGTCCTCTCAAGTGTTTTGAAAATCTCATGTTTTGTATCACCTATCTGCTTTGTACTTTTATGCTCAATGCCATCAACTAAGCCTTTCATGAAAATGCCAAATCATGCTAGTTCAGATTTCTGTGATCTATGGCATTTATAATGAAATTGGGCAACACAGTAATAACTACAGGTCTTTGCTCAGGTTTGGGGTTTTGTGGCGGTTTTATCTCATTTTGTTTGAAACATGTTCAAATAAACTATAACAATAATTAAAAAAAAAAAACAGAAATCTACCTTATGCATGATATTGCTCTACAGAGAATTCATTCTGTAAGGAAAAAGGTTTGCTTATACACACCAGGAAATGTCTTAACTATATATTAATGCAAGTGTCTCAGAATGATCCCTTGGCAATATTGGATTATTCAGCAGTAAAAAGGAAGCATTTATCACATACTATAAGAATTAGATATTCCATATAATGTGCTAAAAAGATTTATCTTGAATTTATTATTCCAGAGCCCATCATAATGCTACAGCTTATAAATTTGAACTGAGAAAAGGGAGCAACTAGTAATGGAATACATTCAGAAAATGATAGATAGAAAATTAACCTTATTCTACTATTAAGTTGGTCATAATCAATAGCTTTCACCAGTACCATAAAATGTCCCCAATTTTCAATCTACATTTCCTTAAAATTAACATCTAGAATAAATTGCTTTTTTATTGCTATTATTGTGGGGCACTTTCTCCTTGGAATTACTGTTAAGGTCACATACAATAAAAATATGTCTTCAAAGTACAAAATTATTTTGATAAGGAATGCAAAAGCCAGAAGATACTGACTTCAGATAAGCCAGCGTTTAAAATATATTTGACATGCCAGTAAATTGTCTGAATAGTTCAGAAACCGCAAGTGCTAGGGAAGTATTTCATAGTTCAAATTTATGGCCTTTTTTCTTGTTGAAATAGAATTAATGCCAATCCTATAGATCAGATACACATTGTTAATTTCACAAAGAGGCTAATAGTTTCTTCATTTATGAAAATACGTTGCTTTAGTGTGCACAGCCTGAGCCTCATTTCAAATCCACAGGTTCTCAGGATCCATTCTCTTTCACTAAACTTTAGGCATTTTTTTCAATGAAAGACACCAGAACTACATCAATTAAAGAGTAATTTAAATATATACGCACACAATAGAGGGAGAAAAGGAGAGAAGAATCAACTGTGAACAGAATGGAGTCTTTTCATCAGTAAAATACAATACATTATTTCTTATAGGATAAAATTCACTTTACCCTGAAAACCCAAGTAATCATTGTGTGGGAGAAAATGTGTGAATGGGATGAAAAGATAAAAATCAGACACTTCTCAAAGTAAGCTAGGGTAGGGGGCTGTAGCAGAACTTCCCTGTGATGACTATAACAACTAATCCAACAGAGGAATTAGGGCATCGTTCATACTATGGCCTTTAGAGAGCTTGTTGCATTTCCCTAAGTTTTACTGCATGGGCTTTTGGCAGATCTGCTCAGACCACCTAGGCTGCTTTTCTTCACAACTTAGGCATGAGATATCATAATCTATCTCTTTTGCCCTGGGCCCCCTACTAGTTCTTTGAGCCATGATTACAACACCGTTACACCATTACACAATTGCATATTACAAAGGGTTTCCAATTTTTTGTGTTTCTCACTACCCAGTTATAAAACTAGAAGTTCAGGTTAGACTAGGTTTTGAGAGATCTGAAGTTATTCTCAAGAATTTCGGTATCTCTCTCAAATTAGAAAAATTTGATTGTGATCATATATAAATGTATACATTCTATATAATTCATACCAGATGACATTAAACATGCTAATTTACAAGCCAGATTTTGTCATGGAATTATGAAAGGAAAAGTCTAATTTTCTTAAGTCTCATTTTGTCATGGCCTTTTTACTTAGATGGAAATATCACAGTTATTCAGCCAAATGCTGTTTTCATGTTTGACCTATTAATTCCTGTTAATTAATGCATATTGTTAATAATCGTGGAATTTGGTCTATAAGGAAAAATCCGACAACCTTTTGAAAAGGAGCGTAATCACCAGATTAATATGCTACATCATAGATGTTTGTGAAGTATCAGTCTTGTAACAAATACTGAATGCTCCTCCACTCAGCATTCTAATTCTATTTTTTTCTCTCCTTAATTTTCTTTTTGCTTCCTCAAACATGCAATTGTGAAGAAATCAGTAGTACACAGCTACTAGCCATCATTTAGGCAAGGCAGCTCAAAGTTTTCTTGATCCTTAGAAGTTTTGATATGTATCTGCTACTGAGTATGTGTAATTCTCATAAATACATTTAGAAGTAAAGTTCAGTTTCTTTCTTGTAGTCTCAGGAACACTTTTGAGAAGTGTTTGAATGTAGGTGCTCAAAACCCATTATCAAAGCCAATAGAAGAGACAAAAAAGTTTTAAGAAAGGTAAATGACTGGCTTTTCTTGTGTGTGTTTAGAAAGTTTTGATTTGGTTTTGATTTAGAGCACTTCTTTCTTTATATTTCAGAAGCCATGCATGCCAAAACGCAAGCTTTTGACCTGTGTGAATTGTACTATAAATTGTAGACACAGATTGGCCAATGAGTGTTCAATCCCTGTATGTTCACTTGATTTCTTGTTCTGGTACAAATGAAAGCTGTTACAAACTCATAATAACTTTTTTTTTCTAAAGTAAGTTGATATTTAATGAGCAGGTTGGATGGTTTTCAAATTTCATTCTCAAAGGGACACAAACTGCTGTGAATTTACCATAAAGGATTTGATAAATACCTGGCAGGGTATGTCAGGAGTAAGAACACAAAGTCAAACAGGAAATGGAATATGAAGTTGCACGTGCTGTCTAAGCAGACACTTCTGTATTAGACAATCAAAGATGGTACATTAGACAGCATCTCTGCCATCAGACTAAAATTAAAATATCTTGTTTCTCACCCTAAAATTCCTGAGAAATACAGATGCAATAGATGACATTGGTAGCCCTCTACTAGTTATTATGTTAAGAACCTGTTGCAGGAGGACTGTCCATGACTTTGAGGCACTACACAGGATTTCAGTAATTTCTGTGCCTTCGTATATCCAAAATCATTCTGTAGTGGAAGGTACCTGAGTCTGTGGAGAGTATTTTCTGCAAAATCCATTGCACTTCAAAAGGCACCTGATAAGAAAATTAGGTGCACAGCCAAATATACTACTATTTGTTACTTATGTGCATTTATATTTATTTTAGCTGTTAGCACTTTGAAATTCTAGCCCATGATTTGTTGTTCTATAGTGTACCACATCCTGTCTTGCTAGACTTAAGATCTAATACATAGGTTTTTGACTGGTTTCCATGTATGCTTGCAGGTTGGTTTGCTAGCTTGCTTGTTGTTGATGACATTGAAAGGATCTACACAATAAGCTGTTTCTACAAAATCCTTCCAAACATACATGAAATAATTTACTCCCAGTCATCTATGCTGTGAAAATGCTAATGAAGTTAGATTTCATAGTAGTAATGAACTAAGGAGAATTGTTGAAACTTGACCTTAGTCATTCAAGACACTATCTGATATAGAGAATGGCAGTTCAGAGGTTTAGGCAAATTCCCTTTGAGAATTCAACATAGGAAATTTTCCCATGTGATAGCCCTCAATGGATTTCTTCCCATTAGCTTAGTACAGACAGCTATGCAAGGCCCAAAAGGTATTTGACAGTCTAATTTGGAAGCATAAATACTGCTATCATGTGACTAATTTTCTTCACCTACTGATTATGTCTGACACAGCACACTTCAAAAAGTCACAGTGCATGCAAATATCATGACAGAATAACAGTACTTACAGTATTGTGCTTACTTTGATTAACTGTGGTGTAACTTACTGGAAATAAATTATTAGCAAATGCAGCAAAAGGACACTGCTGTTGTAATAAAGTGAATCTAAACTGAATCAGCAAACAAGATAAATTACTATTGCCCTATTACACAGAAAAATACTTCTTTTAGTTGAACTATATAAAAAAGCTTTGACATTTGCTTGTATTTGTTTTTATTAGAACTCATTAGGATTTTATCCTTTTCACAGATGAAAGATCAACAGCAGATGCATACTGAGAGAAAGAAAAGGAAAAAGTATTAGCTATAATGCTTAGCATTTTTTTCACTAATTGCAGATAATTGCAGATGTTTTTTGGTCCTTGTGATTTTCATTTTTCTTCATTATAGGGACAAACCCTAGGCATCATTACAATAAAATAGGAGCAATACCACTGAGCATTCCCAGCATTATATACAGCAAATCCACTGATTTGATACACATAAAAAATAAATTTCCATATATATTATGTAACTGACTAATTATACATGCGATAGGATTTAAGGATTAATTCATTCATTTATGCCATTGCTGAAAAATAAGTATCGTATGTATCAAACACATTATGTGTGTTGCAACATTTCTCACAATATTAGTTACTACTCAAGTGTTTTTCAACACATACTATAGTTTTTAGCATGCACTCAAGAGGCCCAAGAAAAGTAAGAAATAAGAGAAACAGAGTGGCATGTGAGAGAAAGACTGAAAAACTCATACACCAAAAAGCTTTAGGTAAATTTCTATCAGGATATTTAATAATATCAGTAAATGCAATATCCTTCTTACCAAATGTCAACTGCTGCTGAAGAGAAATGCTGAAAAATGTTCAAATAATAATGATAAAAATGTTAAGAATAATAATATAAATTAATTTATACTTATTTTTATATTGTTATTAATACCAACTGTAATGTGAGGGTTTGTTGTTTTGGTTTAGTTTTCTAATCAGATAACTCTTTTGTGAAGGGAGAAAGAAAGAAAGAATGTGCTCACTTTTAAAGACTGAGTTCTGCTAGTGTTTCATACAGTGCAGGCAAGGTACTTCTTGCTCTGCTAGTTAAAGCTGAGAAGGAACCAGCAGTTTGGAAGTCCAAAAAAACCTCTTTACAGCAAATATCTTAGGCCCAGTGTATAACAGGTCTTCGTCTTCCAGAAAATCATTTGACAGGATAAAAATATTTTGCTATTCCTGAGACAATAGTTCTAAATATTTATGATTTTAACTAACCTACGTGCAGTTGAAAGTAATATCTTTTTTTCCTATTGTATGGTGCATATATAATGATACCATGGTAAACATAATCTTTGTTGCAAAACTGATAATTTGAAGTACATTGAGATATGAGGGGAAAGTTCCAGATAACAAATTCATACAAAGTAAACTTCAGCGCTGTAAAAACTCTTCTCAAATTCTCTGTTGATATTATTACCATCTTTTGAAGAGGGAATGATACTTGATAGTGGCTGCAGTGGCAGATTGTACTGTTTTGTGACTGATGTGATGCTTACAGAAATAGTTTTTTTCTAAAGTTCCAAGAGTTCATCCCACACTAAAATCCAGCTACTTCAATAGCTCGAACAGTATTTCTTGCAGCTATCCTTGTATTGTTACACAAGTTCTTTAATACAATAACTGTACAAGGACTCTCAGATATTCCCAGTGAACAACCATCTCCTGAGAATATTATTGTTGTCTGAAAAAGCATAAGATCTGTTCCAGCCTTTTACTTTAAAGAGCGAATAGATAGACATTTCTTACGCAGGAAAGAAAACAATGTTTTCATTTTGTTTTCTAAGTATCATCATTAATGTTTCTGGTGTTCCTTTCCATTTGAGAACCTTAATGAAGTATAACATTTTTAATAATTTATGTTACAGGGAATGCAGTGGAACAAATTCTAAAATAAAATGCAATCATACTGTATGAAGTTGAACACAGTAAATTGTGCCTCTACATGTAATGGGAGATGAACAGAGAGGGAATCACAGAATGGGTCAGGTTGGAAAGAATCACAGTGGATCATTTAGTCCAAACTCCTTGCTTAAACAGGGTCATTCTAGAGCACATCACACAGGATTATGTATTGATGGTTCTTGAATATCTCCAGAGACAGAGATTCCACCACTTCTCTGGGCAACTTGTTCCAGGGTTCGGTCATCCACACAGTAGAGAAATTCTTCTGCATATTTAGGTGGAACCATCAGTCAATCAGTTTCTGCCCATTGCCTCTCACCCTGTTGGGTGGTACCACTGAGCAGAGCCTGACTCCAGCCTCTTGAAACCCTCCTTTGAGACATAGATGGACATTGATGAGGCTCTGTCTCTGTTGTCTCTTCTTGAAACTGAACAGGCCCAGCTCCCTCTGTCTTTTCTTGTAAGAGATGCTCTAGAGGCTAAATTGTGTTTGTTGCCCTCTGCAGCAACTGGACGCAATGCTTGCACTTCAGACAGTTCTCCGCCCAACTCTGCAAGCCATGGAAATCCTTCTGAAGCTTCTGCACAGTACTCTGGCTTATTGGCCACTCCTCCCAGCTTTATGTCATCAGTGATCTTGCTGAGGAGGCATCTGGACCTTCACTGAAGATATTGATAAATAAGTTACACAAGTACTGAACCTTCCAGGACACCACTTGTGACAGGTCTTGTGCAAGACTCTGTGTCACTTATTATGACCCTCTGTGATCTGCTGTTCAGCCAGATGGGAATACCAGAGAAAACCAGTGGAGATAGGGGAGATTCAAAAGCAAAGAAAAATTTCCAGAGCAAAAGCATAATTTGTGACCTTGATTCTTAATTAATTATTTTCTTGGAAGGATTGCCAAGCATTTTTTCCTAGAGGCAAAGGCCAATTAAAAAAAAACCAAAAACCTAACAACCACAAAAACAAAAAAACAATTGACAAAATAAAGAAAGAAAGGAATTAATAAGCTTTTCTTATCCTGGGTTGGTTTTATCAAGTATGGTATTGAAATCTTTTACTAATCAAACTTAAGTCAAAGACTTTTTAACTCAGCTTACTGGATGTTGTCCTAAAATAAGCAGCACAGACTCCTTTTTGGTTGATATAAATTGGACACTGATGCAAATTGCACATAATTTATACTGTTTTCCTACTCCATGTCAGCTTAGGTTTGATTAATCTCATGGTAGTTTTCCTGTTTGTTTTCTCTGGAAGCCCTAAATCCCCGACACCCAGAGATACAGGACCTCTGTCCCATTAGCTTTAGGTCCTATAAATAACTGATAGATGTTCAAACACTGACACAAAAGAAGAAACAGAGTTGTTTCAGGTTAGTATCTGCAATTAGGTTTATATTTTTAATAGAATTTTCCAGGCTTCTACCAATCAGATTTTCTTATATTCACTAAAAACTTTCATTCTGATAAAAGTAAAGAAAGTAGGAAGGAAGAGAAGAGGCAGAAAAGTATGTATTACTGCCTTCTATAATACCTCAAAATTGCTTGCTAAATTAGTTAAGATTGGCTCAAAATCAAATTTCAGAAACTGAAGTTATATCTGATCTGACACACCTTATTCATACACCATTTATGCAACACTTACGATGTTACTGTCATTGAACATTTGAACAAAATCTCATTTTGTCCTGACAGATTTCTGTTCAGCAGGTAATAGATGGCAATGTGCCATCCTAGCCATACTGTTTTGTAAGCTTAATTACTTTCTGCGTTGTCTCATCTTGCACAATCAGTACTACTACACTTATTCTGAGAACTGATTTGCTATTCCTTTTATTTGTACCTAGAATTTGGTCAGTGAAACAAGCCCAGCTTCTTGCATTCTGTGCCAGCTTCAGAGGTTATGAATACATATCTCTGCATGTCCATTCCAGAGTCCACCCAAAAATCTTACAGAAATCAGAACTGTGGTTCTTGCATTCCAGGTGGGAAGGGAAATTATATTCTTACTTCTGGACTATCTGTACCTCATAAAGCTATCTTCTCTGTAAAAGATATGACCCTCCAATCATGTGTAACTTTGGAAGTATTTCCGGTGGGTCCAGATTCTTTTGGTATGCACTGGCGTCTTCTTTTTTTGTGATAATGAAAAAAAAAAACCAAAGTCTTCCCATTTTAATGAAAGTGAGATAATGAGCTAAACAAGCTAAAGCAGCACTGGGTCTACACAGGACAAGTGCTGTAAAAACCAACAGCTTTTTAAAATGAAAGATGGAAGTTTCTAATGTGTCTATGCAGCACCCAGTTGAGGGACACTGAATCATTATTTCAGATTCAGATTACTCAGTTATCACTGCAGATACATGGAGTCCTTCTGGTTACCTAATTCTTCCATTGAAGTACACTCCTGCAAAGAGCAAATTTGCTACTGTGCAGAGCAGTGTGAGTATTTTTAATGATTAAAGATAACTCCTGGCTCTAAGTAATACCATGTTCCATTTCTGTATGATAAGTTAGCTTCTAAAAAATTCTTGGGTCTGTTTTGTGGATTAAATATTAATTTTGAAACTGCTGAAACTGAGGTTTTGCTCATTTAGCCACACATTTTTTAAGATACTCTGGGGTAAACAAGGTATCTGCATGGGGTAATACATATTGCAGTGCCTGTAGGAAACTTACACACTTCTAAGGTTGAATCTGGGGATCAGAGAGTTTTCATGTTGTCAAATGGTATTAGACATCTATATATGACCAATTGACTCAAGACCTTAGTGTTGAATAATATTTTAATGCTCTTTTATCCTATGCAAAACAGTCAGTTAGAAATCCTGTTATTGCAAAGGACTAATTTAGAGTAAGTCTTTGCTTAGTAGTAGTGCATGACGAGTGGCTGTTATTTGACTTCTAACATGAAGAAACTATTCCGTGTATGATGTATGATATATTTGTTTTTATTAAAATCTTGCATATCTTTACATTGAGTGAATATGGAAATGCTGTTTTTGACTGTTAAATTAATTTAAATAAACTGACTGTGCTTTGAATAATTACACTATATGGTGGCAATGAAGAAGAAATAGATTGCACTTCCTTTCATTTTACATTTGGGGTTTTTATGTGGACTTCTTCCTTAACTACAAGGAGAGAAGAGTTCTCCACAAGATTCTCGAGAGACCTCTGTGCAGATTGAACAATGGCATTGACACTAACAGGGAACACTACCTGTTGCAAAACGTATGTTCAGACAAGCTTAACCATATAGGAGTTTCAGAAGCATTTTGTCAGGGACCAGTGGTTCAAGTTATAATTAGACTGAGTTGCTCTCATTCACTTTACTGGTTTATGTTGAATTTAACAAAGAAGAAATTCAGTGCTTTGAAGGGTTATGCCGCATATACAGTTTCTTGTCATTATGAATATGTGCTTTTACCATTATTTGATCAATTGAGGTCCTGTAGATATCTTTTAGTGTAGAATATGAAACACCCTCAGAGAGAAAGGTCCTCTGTTTTTCAGTGAACCTGCATAAGGAATTCAGCACCACACACTCAGAAGGTAAAAAACAGAGATGTCTCTGTATAGTATAAGCCTGAATAAATACCACCTTTCCAAAATGATGACAAGTGCTTAACTGTAATTACATACATTTCTAATGCATTTTTTATCTGCTGAAAACCCTGGTGCAAGGTTTTTATTTTTTTTTTACTTATTGTGAATCTTAGGCTGAACTTTCCTCCTTTCTATGGTTTGATAACTTCAAACTTATCCTCAGTGCCTTGCTGATATCAATTCTGACCCAACTGCATCCTGCTGAATTGCATGAGGCCCTGCAAAGTAGCTTTTATGTTTTAAGGTACAACTACCATAATCTTCTAAACGATCTGATAAAATTTTAATCTCTCTGCCCTCCTTTTTAGAAATCAGCCAAGGAAAGATGTGTTGACAGCATCTTATTTTATTTATTTCACACAAATCCCTATGTCTGCCATGTTTAATCGTTTATCTTCTTCCTCCAGTTTTCCTTCCCCCTCCCTCTCACTTTAATCTTTTCTTTCCATTTGGCTTACTGTGGCTGAAGTCCAGCTTTGCTTTATTCTAATTATTGTACAGACTATATTCCTTTATCTAAACACACTCTTTGTTTCCTAAAATGTTCCTGTACTTTATCATTAGATTCTCTCAATGTCATCACTACTAGTGCTTTTCCTGTCTTGATTATTTGATCATTGATGACAGAAAGGATGAGCTGCAGTTTATTAGATTTATTCTGTGGGGTTTGTTGCTAGGTGATACCCTTTAGCCACTGCTATAAATACTTAATAATCTTAAGATTAAATTTCCTTCTTACTTTACATTTAAACAGTGAAAGGTACCTGAAATTTGATGATTTAAAGTGCATTAGAAAACTATTTGGATTAAGGGAGCATTCTGATTGGCTGTTAGATTATTGCTAAAGGATGGATTAATTTGTATGAAGTACACTGTTCTGCACTGCTGTTCAGTATTTCAAACTGCAAAACTCATCTTATTCCAACAGTTTGACATACCTTCTCTTTTCAGACTGAAACTGTTAGGAGAGGAAAATCACAACTAAGCAAGCTATTTAGTAATCATGAGGTAACATTCAAGAAGGATTGCAAGTTTGAGGCTCTGCTGGGGTGTATGATTGTCCTATGTTAATCACATTCCTTATCTCAGCTTGCTACCTAATATTTATGCAACTAAAATTAACTATTTAACTCATGCATGACCTTAAAATAGTTCCCATGTAAAATACAGTCCCATGATTATGCTATGGTTGTTGTTATAAGAGTGTCTGCAAAAAGTCATTTTACTGGCCGAATATTTGTGTAATTATGAAGAGAGTTATCTTCTTTCAAGCAAGATTTTAACCAGAAAATAAAATCAGAATGGAAAATTTGTTTTTGCTGTCATTTTTATCAGTGAAATTCAAACATATTATCCTTAGGCCTGTGCTTTCATTTAGGTTAAATCATTTTTTCATAACCTTGCCAGTATATAGGATTCATAAACTAAACCTATTTTAAGACTAATTTTTTTGCTATAGAAAAATAAAGTAGACTTTTATTCTAAATTATAAGTGGGCCTCATTAATCTTCAGGACCCCTCACTTCAAAGATTTTTTTTTTCCTTTTACTTTGTATTCTGTTCTTGCTTAGTCCACTTCAGAGTTTTTGAAATACTACTGAAATGAGTTTTAGCTACAAACAAATTAGACATATATTGCACCAAGTGATAATTTGGGTAAGATGTATAGCTTTACAAAAATAATTTCCAAATACTTAATCCTCATTAAGGGTGTAAATGTAGATAAAATAACAGAAAAAAAATCATATAATTGAAAAATGTGGAAATAAATTAAACTGGAAATAAATGTTTAAATTAATGAAATTCAAACCTTAGTATCGCTTAACAATACAATGAACCAAAATATATGGGAGAAGCATGCATGATGAAGAAAAGCATTTTACCAAAATGAAGACAATCTAGAAAAAATGAAGCATAAGATCAAAATATCTCCATATTTTTATTTTGGTTTATTAAAGAGAGGGACAAGAATTCATTTTATTATAGTGCATAAATATTTCCTTGCAGGAGAAATAACTGTTAAGGTGCTCTTAAACAGAGTAATCAATACAACCAATATAAAAGCCAGAAACATTCTAATAAGAAACCTAGGAGAATTCTTTAAAATTCACAGTAGTCTATCTCTAGAAAGGTTTACTACGAGAAGTGCTGAATTTTCTGTCACTTGAAGATTTTCTATGTTTGAGTACCATTTATTAGCCTCAATGCAGTGTAACTGAGTGCAAGAGCCTGTCTTAATTTACAGGTCAGACAAAATGATCCAGTCATCATAAGCACACACACACACACACACACATATATATATGTGTATATATATATATAGTCAGGAGAGACTTCAAAAAGTTCCCCCATCACAGTGAAGAAGGTAATTAGATAAATACCATCCCAAACCCCAAAAACTTTAAATAACTAAACACAACAACAACAAAAAAAATCAAATGGGATAAGGCCAAAACTCAGCAAAAAATATATTATTTGCTCAGTGCTTAATATTTTCTGTCAAGGATTTTAATCCCACTGTATTGGATGTAATAAAAAGAAATAAAACTGTCCCAGATGGCTTATATTCTAAACAACTGGCAAAACACAACCACTGAACGAACAGTTTCTGCAGGGTAAGATAAGGTTACTGTCCAGGCAGGCATGTGTGAATAAATTAAATGTGGCAATGGCTCAGCCATCACATGTGCTCATCGAGCTAATCAATGACAAGAGAGCAATTATTCATAGGAGTATTTTGGTACATATTTTCCCTTACATTTTTAATTTACTTAATTGTGTTTGTCTATATCCCATTGCATGAAAAAAAAAAAAAAGTCATGGTCATGCCTACTTATTATTTTCACATTTACTAATGTAAATTAAAATTCACAAGTCAAAGGACAATCTTGATTTCTACTAATATATTTCACCATTTCATTGCTTTAATATTTCAGGTAAAGAAATCAGCTGATCACCAATACTTCCCTAGATTTGCTGACCATAGATTTAATGTTACAAACCCTAAATCCTGAATGACCAGTTCAGTAACTAGCCTCTGCATTTACTATTTATAGTCTCACTACAGATATGATTATGCCAACTTCAAAAGTATCTCTCATTATGTCAAAATATTTTACTTAAAATATACAACATAATTTAATAATAATGAAGTCTGCTTGTGCTGGGATATAGTTTTCACCAAGGCACATGAGAGCAGGCACATGAGCAGGCACATGAGAGCAGGCATGAAGCTTCTGACAAGCATTTTCATAAAATAACCCCAATGATAACTTCTAATCTGAACAGATTTATATTAGCTAAGCAGCATGAAGGATGAGAAGGTTTGAAACTAAAAATAAATATAATAGTATTCATTAATGTCTTGAAAATTGCAGTTTTATTTCTCTATAGCAGTTATACCATAAGTTGAGAAACCTTCTGGAGTCTTGTTTCAGGGTTTACTTGGCAAAGAAGATAGTTATAGCCTCATAAACAGGTAGGAAGCGTTCTTAACCTGTTACCAAATAAATTACATGCCTAAGGGGAAATTTCAGACAGAAAACAGACTAGTATTTTCAGCATTTACCTACTTCATAAAACAGTATATCCAGTAGGTTATCATTTTTCCTCATATGCATCCAGAGGCACTGTCCAAATCCAGTGAAGCTAGAAGTAATTCACAAGGCCTTAGACTTATCATTAGTGAAACCATACACAGAACCTCTGGAGGACACAGAGGTGATTTGAATACATATTTTATTTTAAATAATAATAATCTAAACCTGTTGCAGTTATTTCAGAGATTATGTTTATTGATTTATTGTTTCTGAGCACTCTTTAATACATAAGGCTTTAGTTTTTAATAAGTAAAGTGTTAAGACACCATAAAAATATATATAAAGATTAAAACATATTCTGTTACCAGTCATTTATTCATATTAAAAAAAAAAAAATCCTGGAAAAACTTTATACACAAATCGAAAAATTCTGCAATTTACTGTTCTATTCAACAGTCTATTTAGTAAAAAATTCATGGTATATAATTAAAATATTTATCACTTTTTTTCAGAGCCAGAGGCAATGGTATTCATCTTTTCAGATTATATTAACATGGTCTGTTTCATCATAATGTATTTGTAGCAAATAATCACAGTTTTAAATTTTTATTCCTCCATATACAAGATCACATTAGCTTCTTTGTATTGGGGAGTTTGACTTGTCTTACTGGTTTTATGTTAAAATATTATCAAGGCATTAGCACTAAAGATATATTTAGAGTAACATAGCATAGCATAACATAGCAGGAGAAGTAATCTATGTCCATTTTTATGAATTCTTGACTGAATCCTTATAAGTGACATTCTTAGAACTGACAGACAAGATAGGTGTTATTGGGAAGCTTCTTCTGAGGAAACATATCTTAGTTTATTTCTCAGAACTCTTGAAAATCTTGGGACTTAATATTTCATCCACTGAAATGGCATTTTTAGAAAATCTGTGTCAAATTATCTCTTTGGAAACCCAGAAAATCATGTGTATGGTGAAGCAAACCCATACCCAAATTCTTGTAGTTCAGGTCAAAAGAGCATTCAGTGCTCTTCTGGTTCACTTTTCCCTCTCTCTTTTCAAGCACGAATAATCAGCATGAAATAGGGGATTTACTTTTCATTCTTAACATGTCTATTTGCACATCCACTCAGAGATTAGCCAAAATATAAAAAGCACAGAAAAAGTACTGGAAAACTGCTGAGGATATAGTCATAAACATTTGGAAACATTCCCTCCCACACTTTACTATCTGAAACCTCTTTGGAAACTCCTATTCTAGGTCAGCCCCCTCAACACAGAAAAGGACTATGAAATCTAAAAATTATTCACATAAAGACTATTAAAATATTACTACACAGTAATAGATTTTATAATGACACTATTTAAGAATTATTTCTTTCATGGATTGAAAGCATCTGATGTGTTGCTGACTACAAATTTCATATAGTAAAATTTATTTCCTTTTATTTTTCATGTTAAATAGTGTCATTAACATCCATAGGACAACCTAAATGGATAAGGTAAGCTAGATTAATCCTCAGTTTATTTTCTACTCTGTCTTATTTGAATGCAAACATCTTTGAAGATTTTGTATAACCACTTCAAAAATTTAAACAGAACCTCAAGAGAGGTTGTGCAATTTTCAGTTCACTGAACCAGAGAATAGTCTCTCAAAGCTGTTTCAGTGTTGTCATTACTTCCACCTACAAAAGAAACAGCGATGACTCAAAGTTGGAAACAAGAATAAATAAGCAAATACCTTCATACCAGATAGCTTTCAGAAACTGCCTATTCAACATTTTTCTTGAAAGTTTTACCTGTGGTAGATAACTGGAACTTTAGCTTCAGTATCTGAAATACCCCGAGTGTATTTCAATATATTTCATCACTTTGTTAAAGTAATAAACAGACAACTTAATTTCAGCCCTAAACTTTTCTGTTAAAGAACCAATCAGAATAAATAACTTGCTGAACACCAGAAATTTAAATTAGGACCAAAGTGCATTTTCCAAGCCTACATAAATTAATGATGCACTGAAGAAAACAGTAGGGTTTGATGACTCCTTGTGTGTATGGTTTCAAATAGGAATACAAATAAACATTTTTCCTTAGAGAATAAGGTCTTCTGAATCTGTGTCTTACTGACCTGAATGCTGCACACATCCTGAAGGATGGTTTCATGAAAATTACATTAAAGAGGAACTTATGTTTCATGAAAATTGTGCTTTCACCAAAAATTACTAACAAGCTGCTGTTATACTTGACTAAATCAAATTTGGGGCATCTTATTTTCTGTAAAAAAAAATCTTTGGAAATACCCTTTATGCAAGGAAAAAAATACTAGCACTTTGAATTACAAATTCTGTGAAAGTTTGGAAATATTATACTTTTTATATCTGTGTGCACATTGCTAATGAGAGTGATTCCATTTACTAATTCAAAGTAACTAGTCATATCTCTATATCAAATTACAGAGTCAGAATATGCTGAGTTGGAAGGATCCCACATGATGCCATATGTACTTGCATATATACAGATATATATTATATGTGAGTGTGTATATATATTCACATAATAAATGCTGGTCTTGTTATGTGGAAATTTGTGAGCTACTTTAAAGTTGCTAAGTTATTTATGGTAGTAAATTCAGTGGAAATTAATTACATTCATTACATTAACAAACGCAGCAAAAAATTAATTCAAGAATTGTGTCAGTTCTCACATTATCTCTTAGGAATGTTTCCTAGAAATTAGATTCTCCTTGTTAGAAATTGTTACTAACAGTCACATTATATCTGAAATGCTTTGCAAATATTTCTATGAGTCACATAGAATTCTATTATACACATCTTAGATCCATGATAGTAATTATTATACAGCCAAACTAAAATCTTTGAGGTATTAAAAGAATGGTAAGATGAGGGAAATTTATATACTTGATCAGCAGGGTCTGAAGGAGACAGGTTTTGTTCAGTGTGGAGGAGATAACTTTGGGAGGATCTAAGAGCAGCCTCACAGCACCTACAGGTGTAGCTGTTTTTTCTGGGTTGGTGCTTTCCGACCCCAAGCCTAACAGCTTCAGGCCCAGATTTCTCTGGACTTGGGCTGCCGGGCTTACAGCTACCCACTAGCAGGAGTACAGAAAGTTTGAGACAACGTGGCACTGGTTCTGAAGATAGCTTTACTTCTTCAAAGGGGAGTACAGCGATGTCCAAATATATCAGATAACAAAGGACTTTTTATAGGTTTACAGAGGATTAATTTTCTACCAATAAAACTACAGCTTTTAAACTAACCAATTATCTTAAAATTCTTAAGTAAGAAAGAACCAATAACTTGTTGGCTTTAAGAGCCAATAGAAATCTAAAAAGATAACAGGGTTTTCGATAAGGGGGATGGGAAGTTGGTTGCTAAGCATTCAGTAATTATGGGATGAAATTCCAGGGATAGATTTTATGGGGAGTAACATTCTCTACATACAGGGATGTCATTGGGAATATAAAGGCTTTTCAATTTGGTGCATGAAACGAGAATAAGAGACAATGGGTGTAAGTTAAATTAAGAGTGGTTAAGACAGGCTATTAGGAAAAAAAAAAACTAATATTTAATATAGAAGCTGATTTCCAAATTATGTAGGAATTTCTTTTCTTTCAGTTTTTAAATCACGGAAAAAGTGGGAAAATGGAGTTATACTTACCTGATGATGCATTGAGCACGGAATTGGATTAGTGATCACTCAAGGGACCTTTTGAAAACATATACTGCAACTTTGCAGCTCCACAACTTCATGCATCTCTCAGTGAAATTAAAAATTCAGTTTTTAAACCAAACTCATAGAGTATTTGAGTGATTAATGATTTCTTTCTTTTAAGGTACTTTTTGAAAGCAAGTGTAATGACTTCTTATCACCTCATTGTATGTGGGTGTTTCAAGTCACCTTTTTCCTCATGATTTAAGTCCTTTTATTTTATACTAAGCATTAATTTAATTGTGTCATTCTAATATTTAAAATATTTATTCATGTATTTTCGTTACTTTTCCCATTGCTATACAGAAGATTTTTAAATAAAGAGTCTCTTAAAATAATGAGTTGAGGCAAGAAGTTTTCCACATAGGTTACCAATGAAGATATATTGTTGTCTCTTTTAGAGGTGCTGCCATGCAAACATTCATTCTGGAAAGGGAGTAAATGGTGAAATGGACAATTTTACTGTTGAGTCAAATTTTTAAAAATTAACATTGGCTGCAAATCATTGCATGACTTTGTTTTGTTGTAATGATTATTCAGTAAGGCAAGAAATGAATAGTTTCAGTTGATGGCAAACAATACAAATAGGCAAAATGATAACTGTTAGCTCTACCCTGTCAGGTAAATAATCTGATTCTACTCAGCAAAAACATCTTACATTATTATAAGCTGCTCTCTAAAAATATCAGATTCATGTCAATAACAATGAAAAATAGAGGAAGAATGTTAAGTATTATTAGCAAAAGAATTTAGAAACCTACAATATCTGATTACATTGTTACATAAGCTCATGGTACATACGTACCTTGAGTGCCTCATGCTGTTCTAATCATCCTGCCTGAGAAAGGTACAGCTTGTGAAAGTCAAAAGAAAGATGACAAGCATGATCAAAGAAATGGAACAGTTTTCATATTACGAAATACTTAATAAACTATTCAGCCTGCAAAACAGACAGCAGGAGATAGATGTGGTAGTGTTGCTCAACATTAGGCTATGAAAAAATGGATTACGGAACAATTATTCACTCTCTTTCAGTGCCCAGGAAATAAGAACATCCAATAAAGTTATCAGGCCAAAGGAAGTACATTTCCACACAGAGTAAAATTAAGTTTTGGATCCCTTTATTGTCAAGAGCTGTGGAGACCAGAAGTATAAGGAGGTTCAATATGTGATTAAGCAATTGTGAAAAGCCTATCAAGCTCTATCCAATACAAGAAAACAGATACATCCTATCAATGTTTCTTTTCAAATACAACACCCAATAATATTAATTCAGCACTGGAAAACTCAAGAGTATTTTTGTTCTTCTTGTGTGGCCTTTGAATCACTTTGATTATTTACACTAGTTTAAAAATTTGAATATAGATTTCAAATAGTGGTTTTAAGTTACTGATTGCATTCTGCTCTTTCTTATTTCACTACTCAATGTTTCAAAGTTTAACAAATTGTAAAGGCAAAAAATAACCAGACTTACAAATCAAAGAACGCAAAAACTGGAGAAGACAATGAAAAAGAAAGTCGATTTAAAACAGATGTATGTACATATTTCTTTCTTGAAATTTCCTCCACAGAAAATTTGGAAAACAGAACCTACAGATTCAGAAAGAGATTAGAAAAACTGGTGAACAAGAAAAATGAATGGCTGCTACTTTGGAGTGTATGCTGCAACATTCCTCATACAAATTACAGACACTGAGAGAATGTAAGGGAAATGAAAGCTGTGAGCAGCATCTTCTATTGCTTTGTTGGTAACAGAAAACTATGCTGAAAGTACCAATGACTTTACTTGGCAAGATATTTCTTATGTTGTTAAAAGTGAAACACTTCATGCTGAAGTGTCTTATTATTTTTTTTTACATTGAAGAGCATTTTACAGTAAATGACTGGTATTAAATCATCTAGAGCAAGCGATACACCAGAAACCAGCTAAATTATCCCAGAACTGAAAGGGATTTTGGCCTGGAATCCAGTGTTTTTTCAGGAAACTGTATCTAAAATATTCTACTATAATTTTTATTCTGACAGAGTGGTTATGACAACATAATTTGGAAATTTTATTATAATGTGGGATTTTGTGTTACATGAAAGTAAGTATTCATAGAAACAAGATAAAAAAATAAAAAAGGTTGTAATGAGGTGAGGGCAATATCTTCTGCCCCGCCTGCAGTGAGAGAAGTAGAAATGGAGTTGAGACTGGGGAAATTCTGATTACATTTCTCACTGTTAGGGTGCTCAGGCATTGGAATAGATTGCCCAGGGAGGTGGTGGAATCACCATCCCTGGAGGTGTCCAAGAGGCATCTGGATCTGGTGCTGGGTGATGTGATTTAGTGTTTACAGTGGTAGTGCTGGATGGGTGGTTGGACTGGATAATCTTAAATGTCTCTTCCAAACTAATAATTCTTTAATTCTACTTGATACCTCCCTAAAGAGCACACACCATCTCATGTATCTGTCCCAGTGCTTGTGGCAGAGTTCAGAGCACTGTTGATACATAGAATAATAGAAACACAGAACTAAAAAGCCAGAATGACAAATTTTAGTTTATCTCTTGTCACTAAGTTATTTCTGGGGCAAGTTTGTCTAACTTGTTTTGAAAGATTGAATTGATACATATTCTACATTTTCTTCGAAAATCATTATCATTAATTTCTTCTAAGTAATAAATAAGGTGCTCAGATTGACAGTATTTTCAGATAGACAGTATTTAGGCTGTATTAAGTACTTAATAATATTCTTTACATAGCTTTTTTTCTTACAGGTAGATCTGTCAGAAGGCATAGCACATAGCAGGCAATCAACAGTCCTTCATGTTAGGACTAATATTGAAGCATTGCAGAGTGGTCCTACAACAGCATGATAGATGTGCAGAAGTGCATCTGAGGTGATCTAATCTGTTGTATTTTGCTGGCTTGTCTGGTGGGGAATTACTATTGGACTTTGTCCTCTCTCTCTCTCTCTCTCTCTCTCTTTAGCAAGGATGTACTCAATAAATTGGGTTGACACTGCTCTGGTTTTGATGTTAGTGTTGGGATGATGAAAATCTTTATGACTCAATAATGTTGTAGCTTTTTGTAAGCTACCACACAAGGGTCCTCTATCAGTAATCACCGGAGGCTCTTTCCATACCTAGATTCTAATTGTCAGGAAATTTGTGTTCAATGTTTCTACCAGTTTATCAATATGTTGGGACTGCAGTGTGTAAGGTCTTCTGTAGGAATATTGGCAGCACAGTCTTTGAGCACTTGGGTGGTTGGTGTTCCCCCTGATCAAATGGATGTGGAAGATACATTACTTCTGATTATCTGTATCTGGAAGCAATATAGATAGTTTTAGCTCCAATCTGCTTGCATGTCTAACTACCAACCTAGGATAAACGGGAGAAATGTATTGGGAGCTCTTTGCCTTGTCTCACAGGGCTTCCTGTGATTAGCAGAGACTTGAGAGATGGATTAAAATGCCAGTGAAGCTTGAGCTGTCTTTGCACTATAAAGAGTTTAATTTAATTGCCTAGAGATGCTGAAAGATCATCAAAATGAGGGAAGAGTTTTGAAATTAATTTACAGTATTCTGCAAAGAGCTGTGAAAGACTTCACCAGAAATGTATTCCTCTACTTCTTCAGACAGCAAACACAGGAGATCTTGAATGTCTAGCATGTTGTATTTTCAATGAGTATGTGTATTTACCTGCCTTAGAAGGACCCTGAGAGGTGGATTTTAAATTTCCATAAAACTCAGCACTTCATAGTAATACACAGAATGTTTAGTGTGATTTAAATAATCAGTCTTGAGGAGATCAGTTTATTGCCTCAAAAGGTTATGTCTGCTGGGTTATTGCCTGATCTTGTCCTTTCAGAGGAAAAGCAGCAAGCTCATTGCATCGTAGATATAAGCCTCTATAAAACTAGGCAGCTTTCTAGATAATGATAATCCAGCTTTTTCTGTACTTCTTAGGAGTGTCAAAGTACTTTTTCTTTTCTTATTATTTTAATTGTGTGTTCAGTTTTGCTTAAGTAATGAAGATCTGAATGGACAACTCATATTTTTTATAACAAGAGTAATTAATTTTAGTCAAAGCATCATGTGGATTACTAGTAGGCCATGTTATGGATGAATAAAGGAGAACTAATTTCATCATCTTTGGTCTTGGATATTACAAGCATACATTATATTATGTTGGTTCTTTGGTCCAGTTCTTCAGATTTATAATGGATTGTGTTTCAAGGTGGGGTTTTTATTATTTTCTGTTAAAAAAGAAGGAATTTTAAAGGTTTTTGGCGCTTTGGGGATGGATGCACTTCAAAAATGTTCCAAGGTCAGAATCATTATTGGAAAATTTTTCTCATTTATTTAATAGCCATCAGGCTAACTCACTTGATGATATGCACATACACGCACGTGTATATATTGAATAACATGTGTCAATCCTTTGACAAGACAATTATTTTATAATGGAAGGATGACACGTTTTGTATTTTTTCCACATCTGAGTGCTCCTCATTGCTCTTAGAATTCAGTCAGGAAAAAGTGATTGTAAAATGGGAAAGTGAAAAAGCAGGCAAACAGCAAGATCCCAAGTACGTACTGTTTGTCACATTTAAAATTTTGTTGGTTTGCATTTATTTCTAAAATAACACTTCTAGGTATCTCCAATATAAAGGGATTAAAAAGTTTGGACTTGCTTGGAATCTTGTCTTGAAGCTCACTCTAATGTTTTGCTCTGAGGCTTTGTGATTTGCCTCATGTAATGATACTCTTGCAGTAGGTGTTGCAGTCTGAGCAGGTTGGTGTCTCAATTCTGGAAGCTGTGATATCCCCTGGCTTGAGAGTCAGGCAGTTCCTTACTGCAACATGGCCAGGAGCACCCCCTTCAGACAGCGATACTGTCATGAAACTTTCTTCAGGGATTGCCAGGCATAGAAGACTGTCATCCCTTTGATATTTGCTTGAGATTTTGAGTCATTGATTTTATTATTAATTGCTCTTTTTTCTGGTTGTTTCTGTCTGTATGGAAAGAGGGTGAGGAACAAACCACTCTCTAAAACAGAATGCCTGCATGTACACATTGAGGTGGGATATACCATCCATTAATGCTGAACTTCACAGATCTGGCTTAAGTGTCTGCACCTCTGTGGATTTCTTCTGTGATTTGGGGAAGTTCCTGGCACTCTTTGTACCTTCGTTCTCCATCTGGTATTTGGAAATAAGAAGCTCTTACCTGAAAGGAAGAGCAACTCTACTAATATCTTAGGGCCAAAAGGGTACGTGGGAACTCAGAGCTTCTTCCATATGCAGCTACCCAGAGGAGCTGAACAGCATCAGTCCAGCATTGCCTGTCCACAGTCCTGAGCTAATTGGCAGAAAGATTGACTAGATGAGTATAGCAAGAAAAGCAGAAGACTGACAGGTCATATATTGCAGTGCTAAGTACTTTGATGGATTTCCCCACCCAACAAAAGTAATGGCTGTAAATAACATAAATTTTGCTTTATTAGCACAAAAAAAGTAAATACAGATGTGAGGGTTTGGATTCAAAACTTGGATTTCAAACTTGAATTATTCCATCAACTGCCAGAGATAAAGAAAACTCTAGGTTTGCATTTTTCTTCCTATCTTTTTTTTCAATGGCCAAAAGGGGAAAATCAAGCGTAGGCATGTCCTTCTTCTATCTACTTTCCTGCCAAGAAACTTTGAAGGGAATCACAAGTACTTCTACTTCAGCATGTGTGAAGAAATGATGTGAAGAATGCAGCAAATAAAAACATAGTGTTTACCTTATACTTGTTTGTCACTCTCTTAAACTCATCTTAAAACTGAGGTTAAGGATGTTTTCCAAAATTTTCAGAAAACAGAAGGACAAGAGAAACTTTGAATTTTGGTGACAGTATCTGAAGCCTTGATGTGTCTTTGCAAATGTAAGATCTGTGCTTCTGTGCTTTCATGATTGAATACAAGAGTATTGAGATTTATATTCTTTAATTCAAAACTATAGTTGCTACATCAAATGTAGTAAACTCATAAGCCAAAGGTGGGGAAAAAAATCTTGTTGTGCTTTTGCTGAGGAATTTTCTAAAGGAGACATTTCTCAAATCATGTGTTTCCACCTGAACTGTCATGAGATAGAGGTAGTGATTTCTAACATATAAGATTTGTGATTGTTTCTGGTTTTCTAACACCTATTCTGTAACATTTTTTAAGTCTGAACAGGATGCTTGTTGAGGGTGATGTGGTGGATGGGACAGAGACACAAGGAGAGAGTGAAGGCAGAAGAAACAGAGCTGAAGTGTCAAGGCATAGTCATGTGGCAGGTTGGAGGAAAAAAAATAGAAGGTCTCCAAAATATTTAGCCCAATATCATATTCCTGTAGCCAGTTGGCACTGTGTGACTTGAGTTTTGCCAATTTTAATATATTTAGTTTTTCTTAGAGATAGGAGCAGAGACAAGGCAGGCTTAAAACTTAAAAGGGTATAAGAAGAAATGTATTAATAACACAAAAAGTATTCAAAATAAGATTCCTAGATTGTTCCCTTCTCTCCCTCCCTTCATTCCACATTTCTTAACAACAACATACAGAAAACACTTCAGTCAGTTATCTACTTCAATAATCATTTCAGTTCACTCTAGAGAGAAAAGTCCCTTTCTTGATTTAGGCTTAGGGGGTGTCTTCACCTTCACAGTCTGCATCTGCCCAGACCTACAAAACTATGAATTTCCTTCCATCTCCACAGTCCTTCCAGAGCTGTGCTATGGGTTATGTTACACAACTGAGGTACCACTTTTAAAGGCAAGCTGCTGAAAGACAAAATTCTCATCATCTCTTTTTCCATTAAATGTCTCTGTCCATATTTCCAGTCCCAAAACAGAGAGCCCCATTTCCTCAAAGCAAAAAGGTCTTCTTATCAAGCACTTAAACCTCCCCAAGTATATTTCACAGTTTAAAAGAATTTTAGTGTAGTCACAGTCCCCTTATAGCCCCACAAAATAGGTTTTCAGCTACTTATCAGTTGCATCTTTTCAATCTCTTCCCATCAGGAACTTTATCTTCATTCTGCTGACTTCTGTAGACTCCATGCTTTATTTCTTCTCATTCAGGGGAGCTCAGGAGATCGAGAATCTTATCCAGGCATTAAAAGGGTTAAAGTTGCATCCAGGACGTGAAGGATCCAGGCCAAGACATTGCTGGAAAAACTCTGAGACAAGTGGATCATCTGAGCCCTCTCTTCTTGAACAGGAGTGGGGGGGGGCAGGGAAGGGAGACCCTTTGGTGGCTCCCATCCCTCCGCTCGGCCATGCCATGTGGAGAGGGGAGCCGAGCAGAAAGCCCCGTGGAGCCGGGGCCGCCAGGGCCGGGACCGAGCCCGGAGCCAGGCCGGGGCCCCAGCCAGAGGCTACCGCACCTCCAGGGAGGCCAGGAGCCGAAAGAGAGCAAATTAGCCTTAGCAATGTGATTTATGAAAGCGAAGTAACTTTTCATTGGCCACCTGGGATGTCAACCACCAAATCAGCCCTCCGACTGGTCCTTGCACCCCACAGGGGAAGTTCCCAGAGACAGGACAGCTTTCCTGTTTTCCAGCCTTGCGTTGCTTTCCCTCAAGCAGCTCCTCCTCCACCGTGAAACCAGCACACCAGTTCACTGTAGTATACCCATGTACAAGCCTTCCAGGTCTGTAGGGATTTGTATCTGAGCAAGTCTCTTCTTGGGATGAGAAGTTGGACTAGTAATGCTGGTTACCAACAGAAAGGGATGACATGTTTTCAGTAGCTAAAATGTTAATGGTAGACTGAACTTCTAGTTATGAAATAGATTAGTAGCTTTGCAGTAGTTGCCTTCTGTCTTATGTTTTAGAGCCATTTTTGGATTCTAGCTGACTGAAGTTATTATGTCACATATGTTACTGAAATTCCTCCTCTTTTTCTCTTCTTTCTCTCCATTAATCAATAATGACTCAGAGAGACAGTTTTTTGTTGTTTTCATTCATTCTGTTGTGGACTTAATTAGAATCTTGTGATATATTTAGGACTGTCAAGAAATTATACCTCTTCAAGTGTACAAGATGCCTTAAGTACAAAAGAAACGTGTGCCATCAAGGGAATTGATGGTCTCCAGATAAGCCGTTCTGCAAGTTATGTGCAGGACCTACAGGCCAGCTTTGGACTAGTTTCTTGTCTATTTGATGGTTTCAGTAAAGTTATTAGAGGAAACAGTTTTCTTCCTTGTAATAATATGGTTTGCTTAAAGAGAGACCTGCAGTTGCTTTAAGAGGAGGTTTCACTGCAATGCGTGTGAGTGGACAGGTAACAGTTTATTTTTAGCTAAACAGATATACTTGTTATCTTAGAAACCCGCATTGTCTGAAATCATAGGCACTGGCAAAGACATTCCATTTGTTAAACGTTAACATTGTGTTAGCAATTTCCTCCAGACTGAAGACTTAGAAAACAACACAAAGTTTAAAGGGCTTGTTTTATTGAGAAATATATTCTTCTGTAGATTAGTTGTCTGTACACACTAGGCATGTTATATACATATTTCAAGTTGGACATCCAGTTGAGAGATGCAGTGTCGAGTTTTTTTTCAAATCCTAGTGGCAATATGGGTGAAAGTTTTGGTTGTCAGCTTCTAAAACCTAGGGGGTTTGTGGTGTAGAGGGTAGGTAAGAATTATGGCTTCCAATGCAAAGTTGCCAAATACTCACTCAGAAAGCTGCTGCCAGTGTGTCTTCTTAGAGCAAAGGAATTGAATTTGGAAAATACCAGGGTGTGGTATTAGGCTGGTGTAGGAAATAGCCCTGCTTCTCTGCAAACTGCTGTTGTAATAATTATTCCTTCCTTCTGCCTTGACAGCATGATGCTAACTAGCAGCCTGCAGGAAAGATAAGATGCTGAGGGAGGTACATACATGAAAACATGAGTAACAACCAGACTCCTAGTTTTGTATGTTTAGCTTGAATGATTCCAAAATGTGTTTTGCTGGTTTTACCTGATCTATCACAATAGTCTTTCAGATAATGATTTGACAGTGGCATTTATTAAACGTGAAAATACCGACATTAGATGTCATAAATTTACAGGACTAGCAGTCTTTGATCAGAATGATTGTTTTGGCAGAGAACAAAAATAGCATGTATATATAACATTGGAACTGCACATTTGTACTGTTACAGCAGTGCACAGTGTGCAGAGCACACTTCATAGGTTTCCAAGTGATCTTCTCAGATTCAATTTAGGTCTTGAAATATTTGAGATGGTTTCTGGGTGACCCTGGAAGCATCTGTAGAGAATGTGTAACTATGTGTCCTCCTTTCACCAGGTTTAAAGTGCTTACATCCAGGGGGATCAGGGCTGCTTCTGACAAAGACATCAGGTTACCTCCAATAAAAAGGAATGGTTACATCTGTGCTAAATCCCCACAGTTATGTCAACTATGAAACAGAAGATTTCTGCAATCGTTTCTTGTGTGAAAGACATAACTAGATGATTCCTCTGGTGTCACCCTAAGGAATAAATTAAATCTGTGAAATTGACACTTCAGTCCCTTGTGGAATTGCACATAGTTTTGTAAAAGGTTTGGATGCAGCTTCTGGGAAACTGAACTACCACATGCTATGAGAGGCTAAAGCAGAGCAAAGTAACTGATGACAGATGAAAATGAATTTATTTTTCTGTGCACTAAAGTTCAGTAGTAGATAATTATCCCATCAATTGTGTGGGCCCTAGATATGATTGGAAATTTAAAGTAAACCAGCAGATGTCTGTAAGGTGCTGTCTTGATTTAGTATTTCATATGATCTCACTGACATTTGATTAGCTTTAAATTTAATATTAGGATTTCTCTGTCTTGGAAAATATTTCTCACTTTGTTTGCAGTTCCATCTGAATTCCACAATTTCAAAGGGTCTTTCTGTATATAGTGCACAGTAGTTTAAGGTTTTAAAATCTCTGGGCTTTGATTCAATATTAAGTGTTAAATAGAATGATGTTTTCCATCGTGTATGTAGTAAGAGAAAAGAGAAGACCTACAGGAGGAGGTGTAGGTTTCAATTTTTTTCAAGAGGAGATTGTGTTTATATTATCAACTATGATGATATTCGTCAGTTTTATGCAGTGGGAGAAGAAAAAGTGTGAATGCATTGGAGAATTAAAATAAATGTTGAAGAGAGAAAGTAAGGTCTCTCCAATCTTGCCATTCTGAGTAATACATAAATCACCCCAAGGAAAAGAAAGGAGAAAACTGTGGTGCATAAAGTCCAAACATTGAGACTTCGTGATTCTTTTGTGAGAGCAGCAGTTGCTTTTATTTATTCTCCTTACCTGCAAGGAATCAAATGAAAAATAAGCAGGATGATTTTTTCCATCATTTCAAGAATCAAAGGGTCCAAATTTAAAGAAGTTCTAAAACTCCAGCCAAAATTTGTAGCTAATGTTCAAAAACACAGGCATGCTCAGTTATACCTTTCTCTGTCACTTTTAGTGGTCTTTCAAAATACTGCACAAAGATATGCATATCCATAGCATTTTGGCAGACAATATCAAATGCATTACAACACTGTACAATACATGGTATTGCATGGAAGTTATGTAAAAATAAGCATTCAGTTTTGTGTTTGCATTGCTAAGTTTAGATATTCAAAATATTTTTCAATAGATGAGTTGCAGGATCACCTGAGTTATTCTCTTTATAAGACTTCAACAAAAATACTTTCAGAAATTGGACTTAAATAGTGCATGAATGTGTATAAAACCAAAGAACACACACCCTAAAAAAACAAACCGAACCAAACCAAACAAACAAACAAATTCCAACAAAGCTACAAGACAATGCTTAATAAATCTAGTAGTTCAACTATGGTGCCCTTTGTCTCAAGGTATGGTGTCCTTTCTCTCACAAGATGACAACTCTTCATGGGATTTGTTCTACTGGTTTTAGCTGTTTTCCGTATAAGGATGTGTTCAATATGACCTAGAAAAGCAATTTGGTCCCTAACAGGATTTCTCTTTCTGTTGTGTATTGTTCTCCTTTCATTGTACATTACAGATGTGCCTAAAGCCACACTCAGGATAACTTCTCTCTTGGGTGAAATTCAATAAAACAGAAAATAGCAGAAAAAATTGTTTGAATTCAAAAGCAGCTGTACAAGATCTTAAGAGTAAGGAAGCAACTGAGAAATGTTGTGATGGTTGGTTGCTCTTCAGTTTCAAGGGTGATCCTCACGTGGGTTTAATTGTTTCAATTGCTGATGCAGTGGGCTTTTATAAATTTAGTCTAAATATTGAGCTTTCTTATGTAAGGTATTGTGGAAAAAGAGGCATTCAAACCAACAAACCTCTGGGACGAATTGTCTTAATGCAAAGCTGTGCAATTTCACACTATGATTGCGTTTCAAGTACTGCTTGTGAAGACTGTATTATACCCTCATCTAGGCCTCTGTTTATGCAAGAGCATATTTGAAATCTTGATTGTAGTCATGCTAAAACTCTGCAGTGAGTAGGCTTGAAGAGCAGGGAAGAAGAAATTATTTTGTGTAAAGGCATGTATGTACCCAAAGATTGGTCACTTTAGAAACTCTGCCACTAGGTTCAGCTGATTTACAAGCACTGTTCACAGAGCAAGTTGGTATTATGTGTTTTTAGAGCTCTTTGCATTATTTTAATTCTAAATCATAAAATGCACAGCATGTGCATAAGTAGTAATGCATCTGGCAGCACCTATATGTGCTGGTTTACTTGGTTTTTTCTCCACAATTAATACCACATTAGTATTATATCACATAAGGCAGGTTTCCAAGTCCCAGGGGTATGTTTTGTGCTTGTGCAAGCCATAGAACTGCTCTTTTTGTCAACCATAGAGAAGAAGGAAAAGGATACAGACCTCAAATACCAGACAAAACAAGGAATTCTATAAGCAATGAAAAGATATTTCTGCTTGCCTTCACCAAAGCTCCTTTTACATTTGTTAAGAGTCACTTCTCACTTGGCTGTTACTGAAGAATACTCAGAAATGCTTAACAAAAGTGTCTTTAAGCACTCAAACTCAACCTGGAAATGAATGTTAATTAAAAGCACTTTACAAAATTGCTCTGTTCAACAGAAGCATTTCCTTTGACATGTTATAGCCCTTGATACTGAAAAACACACACAGAAATGACAGAGACACTTCAATTAGCTCTGAAACCTTTCTCAAATGGTTAGAAGGAGGGTATTGGTTTATAGATTTGTAATACAGTTAAATGTCAGAAGCGTAACTTTGAACTCAAAAAAATGACAAACAATTTTGTGGTAATGTGTAAACAGTGCAAGTGATGTAGGGTTTAGATACTCAGGGATTTAATTTTTTATTTTTTACCAACCATTTTCTATTTCTGCTTCCAGCATTATCTGAGCTTACAAAGCAGGGTATAGTTTGCTGTTGTGGTCGTAAAAGACATGGCTGCTACAATCTTTTTTATATATTCAAATTTTATGTACATTTGTACTACAAGTGGAGGATCTTAATTTATAGAATTTCAGATTTAATTTCATTTTATTTCTCCATCAAATTACTACTATAGGAAAACAAAATGTAATGCAAGCCAACTAAATTACTAAATTAAAATGTCTTTTCTATTTCATTTTGCAGTGGTAAAAATAGCATTTTTGTCTTTCTTCTTTTTTGTGTTGTGAGAGGAGTGATTTTCAATCAAAGAGACTAATTTTTGAGAAAATTACTTTTCTCACATATAGGCTCAGTCTCTAAGGGGTTAATATTTTCTTGACATGGTCAAAACTAATATTTGAGGCAGACTTGGTTAGGCTGAGGACACCATTAGCAATACTGCTTCTTGTTCTAGGAGTCTGAGCCAAACAAGTTAGAGAACTCCTCCCAAGATAAGTAAAAATCTTGCAAAACACTGAGTGGACACCTTCTAGGAAACCATTTCCCCTTTCTCCTGCCTCAAGCAGAATGATGTCAGACCTCCACCCTACCTTGTTTTGGAATAGATATATTATGCACAAAAACAGTAAAATACAGATTATTTTCCCTTTCTCTGTCTTGTAGTCACAGGGCAAATGTAAGGGCAAATATGTTAGGCAATTTCAATATACGACCCAACTAGGCAACCCTTCCTTCAAATAGTTTCAAAATTTTCAGCATAGTGCACCCCTTCTACTTGAAAAGTCATTATTAGAGATCCTCAAAGTAAGAGGTGGATGAAACAGTGAACAGTTTTAGTTGATTTCTTTTTTATTTTACTTTTTGACTGGCTTATTACTTTACTGGGCCGATTGGCCCAGCAGGTGCTGCTACATGTCGTGCCTGAGGAGGCTTCCTGCTGGCAAATTGGTTTGAAATCAAGAATTGCATTTATAATCTTGACAATAATAACTACAAGAAACATGCTTGTGAAGGCTAGATGAAAGGTAGATCATCTTTTCTTCCAAAGCTTAAGCATAAGAGTTTTCAAACTACGTTCTCTCTTATTTTTAGAAAAGAACTTTTGATATGCAATAAAAAAGCCAAACTTAAGCCTTAGATACATTTTTTAACGATTGAATTTGTACATACATTTGATAAATCAGATAGTCAGATCCATAGTTTTAAGTCCTGAGTGAAGACTGTGAAACTCTATTGTGTACATCAGTATAGCAGAGGAGGATTGAGATACCAGTCATTCTATGGATTATGAAATTAACTTGTTTCTTGTGCTTTTTTATTGGTTGTATAAATATTACACTTGTAACTAAACTTTTTTTAATATATCTGCATTTTTCTATATCTTTAAATATATACTTTACTAGTCAACTCCTGTCACCACCAGGTATTCTGGTGAAATTTCTTCTGAAATTAAAAAAAAAAAAAAGCTTGCAGAAAGTTTGAGTAGTTACTACAAAAAATAACTTTCCCTTAAAGCAGGAATTTCAATTCACTTCAGTGAACTGTCAGTGACTGTTCCAGTTTAAAGTGTTCAATTTTTTGGAACAGGTAATGCCTGTAAACCCCAGACAAGGCACTTACCATTAGTAAAGAGGAAGGAAAAGCTGTGTGGTTTGGCCTGCTCTCTGATCACATCCAGATGGGCAAAATAATCTTTTCAGTAGGATTAATTTTCCCTTACTTTGAATGAGTACAGTCTAACTACCTTAAGCTACTTAAAGGATATGGGATGGCATCCTTTTGCCTAAACATGCACTTGACAGTGCAGTTACTAACTCAGATACAGAGAATTGCATTTAGTGTAAGAATTCCACCCTTATGAACCATTTCCAGTTAATGCCAATTCTGTTAATCTGAGCCAATGTAAGGCAGACAATGTAGCCAGACTTTTAGCTACTTCCTTTATTTTCCATTGCCAATGATGCAAGTAGCAGGTCATAACAGCAACACTTATCCTTTAGTTTGATACTATTTGATTCAAATTTCTTTCTGACTTTGTATGGACAGATAGCTCAAAATGATGTTTGCATATCAACAAATGCAAAAATAAACAGAATATTTCAAAACATTATGGTACTTGCTTCTCCTACTGCTTTGAGCAACAATGTTTCTTAATTGTTTTTAAAACAAGGCTTCAAATGTACTGTTTGTACCAAATCTTCTTTTTCTACTGGAGATATTATAACAGTCTACCAGGAGTCTACAACCACTTGATTGAAACTATGCATAAATACTTTCATAGAAGTGCTATCAGTCTCACAGGTACTGAAACATATAATAAACCTTCCTTAGTATTGAAAGGAAATGAGATGACAATCTTGTCATTAAGGATGGAAAAGTACAAAGAAACAGGCACTGGGAAAAAAAATAATTCTTCTTATATACGAGTGACAACATGATGGGCTTTGAAGAAAACAATCATGATCACACTGCTAAGTGAGATTAAGACAGACAATATACAGTGATAGCAAAATAGACTGAGATTATGGAATTAAAAAAGCAGTTCAAAAGAAGAGAAAATTTTAAGTTTTGATTTTATTCCATTAAAGTCTGGTTTACACATAGTAGCCTAGGCCTTCATCTGAAAGATGAACAATTCTGCAGAATACAAGTTTGCAATATGAAGACTCAGTCCCATTGATTACTCATGTAGTATATTTCACATGCCTCATTTAATATGCTGCTCTAAAACAGTTCTCAAATTGTGTAGACAAGTTAAAGTGCTTAGCAGAATCCATTGCAAAATGCCAAAATTGCATACATGAATTGGCAGGAACTCAAATAGATCTATCTATGTTCTTATCAGCTTTCCAGACACTGCATTTATGTAATTGAAATACTAAAACAAAAAGATCGATGTGTTTTAAAACTCCTCTGAAATGCACTGTCAAAAACTAAATCCAAAAATGAGATCAGGTCTGGTCAGAGTTAGACATTACAACAGATACTGTGAAGAACTAGAATGTCCCCACAGATTTCTTTGTGAATGAGATTTGCTTAAAACAAACTAGATTTGAGAGGACAAAGCTTGCTGTTGACTCTACCTATTGAACATGGATAAGAGTGACACCCTGATACAAGAATCACAGAACTCTACAGGAGGAAAAGATTAGGCTCCTGGCTGCACCAGTATCGTCCTCCTCAGTCTCATTTCTGGCTCCCATCCACACACCCTCTTCCCTTTGGGTCCATAGTTGCATTTGAGCTCAGGCTCTACTCCGTGGCCCTTCCCAAGCTGCACTGTAAGTATTCTGTGTCCAAACTTGTCTTGAGTTTGATTCCAACTCAGCAGTGCTGATCCATTTGGTAATCAGTGGACTTTTGGCTGACACAGAGTATAGCCACTACCTACTCTGTTCTTCATGGTTGGGACTGTGCCCCTGCCTTGCAGTCACCCTGGCTCTCACCTTCACTTGTGAAATCTCCAATTGCTCCTTGAAATAAACACCACTACCACCTGATTTTTAACAAGTACACTGAAAGAGAAAATACATGTTATTCAGATTTTAGCTGTATTTTTACTGTCATGCTGGTCAGAGTTTTAAAAAAGCAACCGCCAAAAACCAAAACAAAACGCACAAAACCAAAAAAGCCTCCAAAAAACCCCTCAGCTTTGGAGGAATAGAGGAGGAATAGACACAATACCTTTATTCAGTACTGAATTGTAAGATACGTCTATTCCACAGACCCCAAATCATCCAAAATAGGACTGCATTCTGCCAGAGGTAAAATGGGTTCAGCCATGACAGAAAAATGACTGGGAAGCAGTTTCTGTGCCCTTTAGCAGCCTGGGCTGGGTTCCTGATAGAATATTTATATGCCATTCACTCTGGTGCAGGCAATCAACCCTGAGGTTTTGCTGGGTTACCTCTGCAAGCAGCCTAGCTGGGGGTGTCTGGAGAGAACTTTATTTAAGGCAGCCCTAAAGAAACAGCTCTTTACATGCAATAGTCCAGAGATCCTACTCTCTTTTGCTAATGAGAGCCAGAGTGCTAAAATTTTAGCACACTATGACAACTATATGTAAGAAAGAGCCTAATGTTATTTGGTCATCAGCTTATTACTCACTTGCAGCCAAGAGGGAAAGACTACATTAAGTAGAGAAACACTGAGGCATGATAGGTAGTAAGAGTTTTACCTAATGGTTGAAAATCCAGTTTTTCAAAATTCGTGCATCCTTCTCCTCCCTCACCAATTAAAATTGGAATATTTTTCAACTCTGGAGTCCAAATGAATATATGAATAAAATAAGTGTTAGGTTTCTTTTTTTAAACAAGGATATATTCCTCCCTTCTTTCGAAAATCTTCTGACTATTAGTTCTGTAAAACTATTTAAGATGTGAAACATAGCCCTCCAACCAATTAAATTTGAGACTTTATAAGTCTGACAAGTTGGCAAAAGAATTATACTTCAAGAGAGCTTAATATTTTCTTTTATTGACTGCTAGTCAAACAGGTAAAATTGTATTTTCTCATTACAAATACAAGGAGCAAGGAGTTAACAGCAGAGACAGTTTTCATACTGGCCAAGCTATTTCACCTGTGTTTACTGGGAGTACTTTGCTAGACATTAGCAAACAGGAAGTTTTATTTCATACGACAAGTTGCACACCTTGCAGAAATCCTTGTAACATGTCCTCTGACCCCCAGGCCCACATGTCAGATTTGTGCATGGCATATGAGGTCTTCCTAAGTGAATTTATACTCATGTAGACAGTGTTTTGCTCAACACTCCAAAGGAGACAGTGAAGAACTGGCTTCGGGAGCAAAGCTGGCACAAGAAGGCCTGTGCAATCAGCTCACTTACATTCCTGTTTTGACAGATCAGCTCTGGCATGAACACTGGCTTTCCTAGCTAAATTGGCTCTTAGCCAAATGCAGCGAGGGCTAGAGAATAAATGGTCCAGGAGGCGAATATACTGCCAAGATACTGAGCAGTCTTCACTGCCCTTTGACATCCAGCATCTTTGGAAAAGGTGACCTCCAAATAGAAAAGACAGGGAAGGAAAAAGAAGCAATATTTACTCTTCCTGGTAAATAAAGATAATGGAACACAGATGTGCCATATGCCTGTGCAAACAATAATTTGAACAGAATAAAGCAATGCTTAAATTTAGCTGCTTCTCATTGGAAATGCCTTATGTTTATTATGACTTTTTATAATAACATTTAATTTAATTGAACAATTAAAACCTTTTTTTAATTTGTCTTTATCCTAGGAATGACTTGATTTAATTTGCATTAATGTTTGTTTGCAAACAGTAAATATTTGAACTTCATTTGACTCTGCTCTGTACCAAGTTGTCATTTTTTCTTTGTTCTACAGTTTGATTACAAGCAGGTCACATTAAAATCTGGAAAGCAAAATAAATAAATGGGCTCAAAGTTTCCTACTAACAAAACCTGAAGTCAGATGAGGACATTTTCTCTTCAGGTACATCAGAATTCTGGATTAGGTAATTAACCAATCTTTCACAATACTTTTGACTTCAGCTTTTTCCATTTAATCACACTGAATTTGATCCCAAACCTACCAAGCCTACACTCATGCTTAAGTATGGGATAGCAGTGATTTTCAGCCTTGGCCCTGACTCAGCATTCTTTTGCTATTCTGCAAGTATTTTGACTACTTACAAACAAAAATAGAATCACATACTGTTCTGATGTTATTTTATTGCCAAGAAACATTAAAGTGACAACTGCATCTCATTTCATCTACTCCAAAATCATCTGAGGACGTCTTCAAATTTATTACATAGTGAGCTACAGCAATTCAAATGGATTTTTTTTCCAGGACCCATCATTGAGCTAATGTGGTTTAAAGAGTTATTACTCCTTAGCTGTTCTACATCCTAAACAGTTAATGAAAAAGTTTGTCAGTGTCTTTTAACCCCTGACTGCAATGGCTTGACACAGCATGCATAGATCTGTTACTGATATTTAATAGTACGTTGCAATGACTTTATTACATTGTGGTAAACCATGAGGGCTGATGGAATTTAAATAACTTTTGGAGGCAGCACTATGGGAGTATTGTGGATCCTAAGCATCTCTATTGAGTCTTATGGGCAAGAGTTCGTATTAAATTATCTCTTTAGTTCTCTAGAAAGTAATCAAGGTATTTTGTGTTAGGAGAGATGTTTGGGTGAGCTGGTAAGGATATACAAGCAGCTTGCACTTTCCTTTTCTCCAAGATACTATTCTCCTGCTTAGAATTGGAAGATGGGGAACTGGTTTGCAAACCTATACGTGTAACAATTACTTTCAGCAAAAATTCACTCATGTTGGAAATAAGGCTGTTAATCTCAATAGAAGATATTTGTTGGGTTTTTTAAAAGTAATTGAATACTAAGTACACTTGTTAGAATTAGGAATTCCCATCAAGAATCTGAAAAATGAAACATCACAATATGATGAAATTTATCTCAGATTTCTTAATTTTCTTCTCTTCATCAGTGTATTTTTTCCACTGTTTACTCTCTTCAGCATACATATGTCACATAGTAAAAATTGTAATCTTCTGAATGCAAACTCAGGAGACTAACAGCTATGTTGTGCAGTCACACACAAAAAGCAGCATGTGAGACAAATTTTTGTACGCATTTCACATTTACATGCAGTGATTATGAAGTTTATATTTACTAGAAATGCTTAGAATTCACAGAATTTGCCAATTTCTCTGTATTGCGGCTTTTTTCACTACTATGTCGTTCATAACAATTCCATGCTGATATTCTCACAGAATTTTTTGTTTATTTTTCTGTATACCAGACTGTCTCCATTTCCTATGGTGACACAAATAGCCCACTAGTCACCTATAAATCTGGGTGGGATTAGGAAGTGGATGGTAGGCAGCACAGATGAAATACAACTATATGAGAGAAATTTGTCCTAACAAGCATCACAAAGTGTTTGCGTTGCATACACAGTTCTATTATTTGAAGCTATCCAGTGACTACCTACTTAAATCTTCCACGCATAAATTTTTTCCTAGACAGCAAAAAATCCTGACACAGCTAAAGTCCTCCAGATCTTCCCACCGGGACTTCTCAGTTTCTGAGCTGCTATTCCTGTTCTATCTTCTCTGAGCTATACACCAGTCTTCACAACGGTGCTGAAGGTTCTTGGGCTTTGTGTAAATGGTCTTTGCTGCCACTGGATGTCTGTGTCTGGCTCAGGTGAGAGCAAAGAACCGACTGGGCTTGTTTTGGTTGCTCAGTGTGGGACTCTTTGTGTTGGGATAGACGGTCCTCAGGGACAAAACTCATGCACTCTGTATAAGCTGGTGTTACAGTAAGGGTGTGGGTATACAGAGTCCTGCTAAGAGCTGTCAGCCACAGCCCAGAGTAGGACAAAGAGAGAATGGGGGTAAGAGAAAGAAGTAAGAGAATAAGAGGGTGAGGGGGTGAGAGCGTAAGGTAAGAGAGGGGTGGTAGCAGTAAGAGTAAGAGAGCAATTTCTCGTTTACAATACAATAAATCTTCTCTGATGAATATTCTAATTTCCACTAACCAATCTAACACAAGATACAAATTCTATAGCATTTACATACAGCCTATAAGAATCCTTACCTTACCATAGTGTGTTATACTTTAAACTCTAAAAACTACCCTTTGGAACCTAGCAAGGTCTTCTCTGACCTTTGGACTTGCTCTCCAGCAGAAGACATTGTTCTATCAAGAGAGGATTACTTCTAGCTGGCCATTCTATTGTCTTCTAGTTATTCAGTAACTGAGGTTTGGTATCTCAGAAGTGGCTTTCATTTCAATCTCTCTCATGGTTTCCATATTCTCAGAATCTAAGCATTCATATTTGTAAGGTCTTCCTGGTTCATCCTTTCCAACAGCTCATTGTATTTTGAATCTGGAGTCCGTGTTCCAAGCCATAAGAAAATGTTCTTGATCATATATTCCACTGATGCGGTGGTTGCCTGTCAGACCTTCTACCTTTTTTTCTTTATTGATGTTAAATCCACTCCACATTCCTCTTAGTTTACTGCTTAAAGCAGGGCCTTGAAGGACATGCAAGAATGATTTAATGAATGAACATTGATAATTCAGAAACAGAGGAGCAGTTATGCTTATTTTTCTTCTTATGAATATCAAAGCTTATACAATTAAAAATATTTAAGCTAAAGACCAAATCTTTGCAGATTTCTAACCATTTTTTGGGGATAAAAAGAAACCAAACTCATAAAACTGGTTGCTTCACAACAACACTGTTCTCCCTGCTTTCCATCTGCCCCTCCAATTTATGCCATCAATGTGAAGTAGTTGGATTAAGGGGCCTTCGTTTTTTGGTATGATGGTCTTTTTTATTTCTTATTCCAGGATTTAATCCAAGTATTTATATCTGTATTCCAAACATCATTCCCCTTCTTGAGTGCAATATGAGGAGAGAAAAAAAAATTGTTTACGAAATCCCTTCCTCTCTTTATTCATTTCCTGCCACTTTTGATTACAAATGTGTTTTACCTGAGGCTTAAAAAAACAAAGCAAAGTGCAATGACAGAGTCTCTGTGTACAAGACCCAAACAGAAGATTTCAGAAGCTAAAAGGACATCCAAACCAAATATGTGCTCTGAATATGAAAAACCCGTAAGTTGTGATTTTTCTCACAAAGTATTAGACAGTTTAGCTAACAGTTGAACTATAGGTATTTACTTAATATTTTCAAACACAATTTCAAAATAGATAGGAACTACATAAAAAGTTTATTAGTATAGTGGAATAATTCTGTGTAAATTCTAAAATTTTTAATTATACTGACTGTTTTGGATTCACAGATTTGTGAAGAAACCACAATTTTTTGAGCATGTTTGTCATTCAAACCAGTGTGACAGTATTGCATGCCAATTTTTAGTGCCTTGAAAGCCTCCGAAATTTTTCTAGTTACAGACTTTGGGGGTCCCTATTCAAGTTTGAAACCAACAACTTATTTTGCACGCACTAGTATTTCTTTCCTGTCTGGATCCACGTGTAAAAGAGAACTTGAGAAACATAAAAAGCTCCAGTGAGAATAGATGAAGTGCCATGACTGGGGAAATCTACCCAGTCCTTTTGGTCATGTAATGGATGTGGGGCCAAATATCTGCTAATGGGAGGCATGGACACTAATTTAGACCTAAGAGAATGATAGGTGTGATGGTATTTATTGTTAGCATTTGGTGAGACAGTCATACAATCATCTCTTCTTTCTTCTGTAGAATATGTGAATAACTGAAACAAAATATTATGCAAAAATAACAGTAATGCGAGGTAAAAGTGCAATTCAGAGGGGCAAAAATGCTTATCCCTGTACTCAAAAAGTTTTAAATTTGTCTATAGGGTGACTTATTTCAAACAGTTCATTACTTTAAAATAATATTTCCCAATGTTTTAATGCTTAGAATTAAAGGTCCTCTCCATTACTAGCAATTATACAGTAGAAATGGATGGGTTTTAAAGTTCCTGGCATTCTGTTATTTAATTTCTTCCCACTGGTAATCTTGTCAGATTTTCAGACATGATAAAATGACAGAAAGAAAGGCACAAAGGAAATAACCTTGTATTCAAGACCACTGGACCATTTCATTCAATATCATGTTTCTAATAGTGGACTATGTCAGATGTTCCAACAGATGACAAAAACAGGCAACTCATATTTATACCCACATTGCCAAAGCCATTTGGATAAGTAAATCTTATTGATATTAACCTTTGTGAATTTAAACTCTAAGGAATAAGTTGCCTTGAGCATCTCAGATGACTTGACATACTGACAGAATAAAGTAGAAGTTTATTCCTAACCTGTGGCAATGAATAGTTGGCTTATTCACTGGAGCATTAGGGATAATGCTTTTTCTGAGTTCATTTGTGAATTACCTGATCTACCATGTACAAGAAAGACTTATATCCTCTGCTCCTCTGCACAAGAAAATAGAAATAGGGCATACCCATACCCACTGCCTAGTTGCTGTCTTTGTGTAGATGCTATCTTTTGTTAGGATTCTCAGGTGCCTAGTAAAGTATGTTATTGAAACCATTCTTCAACAAATTTGGTTGAAATTGGCCAAAACCTTCAGAAATTACAAGAAGGGACTATACTTTTACATAATTCTCTCCCACGCAGGGATCTATGTACTTGCCATCAAGACTTTAGGCCTTAAAAAACTGAAATGAAGATAGATATCTTCAGTGCTTCAAGCAGTGAGAGAGCATATTTCTGATAGTGGATTTGCACACAGCATGGACAAAGGCTGTAAATAAAAACCATGAGCTGAATGCCAGAGAATACTGCTGTTTTGCCTTCTTACATATTCTTCTGAGAGATAATGCTAACCTTAAGCCATTTTTATTAGGAAGACTCAGATCCACTTGGCAGTTTTCTCAGTCTAGCCTCACAGTCCCTATATACAAAAAGTTAACTTGTTATGAATTGCAAGCCCAGTTCCCATTAATCAAAAAATGAGAAAATACCCTACATTCATCTTTGATTAAATATATGGAACTCATCAGCTCTGCTGATTTTCATACACCATAGGGCTATTACTTGTTGTATTCAACAATCACACACATATCTACATGTGGATTTTGGGTGCTGACAACTGAGTATGTTATAAAATTTATGTTGTTGTATCCTGTGGTTTACTAGTCTTCATGAAAGTGAACCTTCAAGGAAGCAGAAAAACTTGTGGTAAATACTTGTGGTGAATGTTTGCACAACACTAAAATAAGAAAATATAAACGAAAAAAAATATATTTAAAATAGTAATTCTTCCTTCAGCAATTCTAGAAGGACCATCAGAGGAGAGAAAAATATTCTGGAATATCTTACTATCTTCTTACTATCAGGTGTGGGGAAACTGTGTGAAATCAAGGGGCTCCACAAGAACATAAGAATATCTCTGGTAAAGACTCAGTTACATAGTTCAGATTCCATGTGAGCTGCCAAAAGTCTGACTTCAGGTAAAAACTTTAATAAAAATGGATTTTCTTCCTGTACAGTTCTCAAGGAAAACTGCAAGACACCACATTTCCTTGTCACTTACACTTCTTCATAGGATGCTTTCCACACTGGGAACACATGCCTTTGTGTGTTTATCTTTTTTATTATTATTTTGTTATTTTTGATTTTGTTATTTCTTTTTGCTGTCTTTTTCATATTGGTGGGTTGAAGTATGGGGAGTTTGGCTGTTAATAATTTTGGGTATTGTTTTGTTGGAGTATTTTTTATTATTGTCTTTTATCTTTGTCCCTTCTATTCTGCCTGTCTCATCTCTTCTTCTTCATTAACATCATTCCTTCAAGAAAATATTATTAGGCTCACATTTGTGATTGTTATTAGCACTTGCAGAAAGAAACTGAGTATTTGAAATTCTTTATCCATCCTTTGCATATACATACTGCCTAGAGACTCAGATAGTTAGAAGACAGATAAATATTTTCAATATAAACAGTGGTAATTAGGGAATTCCTTTTAGTGTCAAGTAGGAGAGACAGAGAATGCCTTTAACCAATTTTCGTACCTAACTAGATTTTTCTGATTCTGGTTGTCTATTTTCCAGTTAGAGGAATAAAGAATATTTTTATTATTGTTGTTGCTCCAGATAAATAGTTTTTTTCGAAGTCTCCAAATGTTATTTACTTTTGTATTGAGAATTTCTCTCTCTAAAAGTGCAGTTTTGAAAACTAGAAAACTATGAGTGTAGTTTTCTCTAAAGTTGTAATAAATGTCTAGGCATGTCACTATCTTGTCAGTCAGAGGCAGCACAACTTTCAGTGATTCACAGAGTGGTTATTTTCATGAGAAGTACTGTCAGAAAATACTTATACTATGTAAAGTGGTTGCAGATTTGAAACAGGAAGCTTACATCAAACTCAACTGTTATTTGTCAAGTCATTTAAAAAATAAATAAACTAATTAATCCAGCAAGAACCTAACTACAATTCAACCAAATATAAACAACTAGTAATCCTTCCACAATCACAATTATATATAGCTGCTGATGGTAGTTCAGTCAGTAGAGATTAGATCATAAACTACTGATATTACTGATAAATTAGATCATAACTACTGATATAATTTTTAGGCAACAGATACAGTTCCAATCTCCTTTGATTACAAAGGGATATAAAACAGGACTGACCCTTGTCTACAATACTAAAGGTATTAGTAACACAGTATTCATGTCTCCTATTTAGAGAAATGAAAATGTCTGTTTTCCCTGAAAACAGCATACGTTTTATCTTCCTCTGGGTATATTTTCATGATTATTGCTTATTAGATTCTCCTCCTTTTAATTTGAACATTTATTGATAAATAGAACAACTGGTCAGAAGGAAAAAAATTTTATTGGAACTAGTATAAAAAAATAACTTTAAGCTGTTAATGCAGTAAAAAAAGTCTTGATTTTCTTAACTATCTATCTGGAAAGGTCCTTTTTGCAAAGCTGGAATTGAAGTGCTCAGATGAAACACCTTAAATGCCCAGAAGTGGGTCAACATCAATAGAAAGAATGATGAAAAATATTTTACTTAGCAGCATAGCATGTTTCTTTCAGAAAAAATATGTGCCAAAATCCTACATCACTTACAGGATTTTGCATTTATATCCTCATATGTACAGGATGAGGACATAGCTGGCGTAAACTGGATTAGCTCCCTGAATTCCAGGACTGCTAAGTCAAATATTCTTCTTTCTGAATAATTTCTTTATTTCGTCCTGATGGACTAAGGTACAATCAGAAAAGAGATGCTTGGGAAAAAAGTTTAACATACCTTTCAAAGTATCTCATCCTTAGAAGAAAAAGAATTGCTTGATTTCATATTGAGGATTAGTTCTGATTTGAGGGAAGTTGTTTTGCTGTATGTTCCTGACATAATTTCTGTCTCCACAGCACTGAAAGTCATTCACTGTAAGCTTGCAGAGGTTTGGCATTGGCTGAAGTCAGGTGCCCACCAAACCACTGCCCTCCTTAGATGTAGAGAAAATACAACAGAAAGCTTTGGGGTCAAGATAAGGATAAAGAGAGGTCACTCGCTACAGGCAAAACAGATTTGACTTGGGGAAATTGATTGATATTATTGTCAATCACATCAGAGTAGAGCAATAAGAAGTAAAACAAAATCTTAAAATTACCTTTCTCCCATTCTTCTCTCCTTCTCAGGCTTAAATTTATTCCTAAATTCTACCTCCTCCCTGCAATGATGCAGGTGGGTGGGAAATGGGGGTTACCATAGTTCACCACACTATCTCTACTGCTGCTTTCTCCTCAGAAACCTTCCACTGCTCCAGCATGGAATCCATTCCAGGGAAGTCAGTCCTCCGTAAACTTCTCCAATGAGAGTCCTTCCCACAGGCTACAGCCCTTCACAAAATGCTGCATTGTAGGTTCCTTCCATGGGTGCAACTCTCCAGAAACCAGCTGCTCTGGTGTGGGTCCTCCAGCAAAGTCCTGCCAGAAAATCTGCTCAAATTTGGGCTTCACTCTGCATGAGTCTGAAGGTCCTGTCAGGAACTTGCTCCAGTGTGGATTTCCCTGGTGGTCCCAGCCTCCTTTGGGCATCCACCTGCTCCAGCATGTATTTGCAGGTGGATCCCTGCTCCACAATGGACCACCTTGGGCTGCAGAGGGACAGCCTGCCTCACCATGATCTTCAGCACAGGCTGCAGGGGACATTCTGTGCTGCCTGAAACATCTTCTGCTCCACTTCTTCACTGACCTTGGTGTATACAGACCTCTAGCTCTCGTATATTTTCTCATATATTATATTTTTTCTACTCCTCTCTTCTCTGGCTGCTATTTGCTTCTCCGAAATAACTTCATTTCTTTCTTGGTCATCTTATCCCAGAGATGGTACAACTGTCACTGATGGCTCGACCTTGGCCAGTGGTAGGTTTATCTTGGAACCAGTTGGCACTGGTTCCTTCAGACATGGGGGAATCTTTCTTCTCACAGCAGCCACATCTAGATTCCCACGCTACCAAAACCTTGTGATGGAAAACCAATGCTAAGGTTTTTATAATGAATCGTAGAATTGAAGAACCATAGAATGGTTTGGGTTGTGAGGGAGCAAAAAGGCCACGCAGTAGACCAGGTTTCTCAGGATGCCATCCATCCTTCCCTTGAATGCTATAGATGGGGCATCCACAAGTTCTTTTGGAAACCTGTTCAGGGCCTCACTACCCTAACAGTAAGGAATTTTCCCCAATATCCTATCTAAACTTTCTCTCTTACCATTCAAAGCCATTATCACTTGTCCTGTGCTGCCCTTGCAAAAAGTCCTCTCCAACCTTCTTGAAGCCCTCTTTAGGCTGGAAGACTGCTCCAAAGTCTCCTCAGAGCATTTTCTTCTCTGGGCTGAACAACCTCAACTTCTTCCTTGTTTTCATAGAAGAGGTGCTCCAGCCCTCTGATCATCTTCAGGGCTCTTCTCTGGACTCAGTCCAGCAGGTTCACATCTTTCTTGTGTTGGGCATCCCAGAGATGGATGCAATATTCCAGATGTGTTCTTATAAGAGCAGAGTAGACAGGGAAAATCACCTCCCTTGGCCTGCTGGCCACGCTGCTTTTGGTGTAGTCCAGGATGCAGTTGCCTTTCCACAATGCAATTGCCAACTCATGTCCAGTCTCATCCACCAGAACCCCCAAGTCCTTCTTGGCAGAGCTGCTCTCAATTAGTTCTCTCCACCTATGCTTGTGTCTGTGATCACCATGGTGCAGCACTTTGCACTTGGACTTGTTGAAATTCATGATGTTCTCATTGGCCCACTTCTCAAGCTTGTCCAGGTCTCTCTAGATAGCAACCTGTCCTCTTGTGCCAACTGCAGCACTGAGCTTCACATCACCTGAAAACCTGCTGGGAGTGCTCTACACCTCGCTATCCATGTCATTGAAAAAAATATTGAAAAGCACCAGTTCCAAGACAGAGCCCTGAGGGACACCACTTGCCACATGCCTCCACTCGGACATCGAACCATTGACTGCAACTCTTTGAGTGTGTCCACACAGCCAATTCCTTACCCACGGATTAGCCCACCTTTCAAATCCATGCATCTTCAATCTGGAGATGAGAATGTCATGTGGAACCATGCCAAAGGCCTTACTGAAGTCTAGATGAATGACATCAATTTGTCTTTCCTTGTTGGCTGTTGCAGCCACTCCATCACAGAAGAGTAAGAATAATAATTGAAAGTTGGGGTGTGTTATTACTACTATAGAGAACCCAGTTATATATATTGATGTCTCAAGAACAAGCACAATATACTTTGATTTGGTGTATTTACAAAAGACTATTTGCCAGTCTTTATCATGCACCATTGAATGTAAGAATCCAAAAAGAAAACCACACATTTTTCATAGTCAAAATACAAGCTTTGAGTGGGGAAAGTGACTGCTGAAGAATAAGGTGATATGTTGCATGATATATGAGTGTCTTAAACAACAAAAGATTCCTTAACAATTTTTCCAGGCTTTGGATCAAGACAAGGAGTATGTAATATATTTTTTATTTTCCTTTCTTCTCCTTTGTGCAGGCATTTAGACACGATGAAAGAAAGAAACCTGATATCACTGGCTTGAGGAAGCCATTGTGTGGGTAGTTAAGAAAAGTTTTTCATTTCATTTCTGTAGAACTTTTTTTCTCTTCTCTATCAAACTGAGGCATTTAGTTTTTTATGTTCAAAGTGGGCAGCTTCAAAATAGTGTATTGTTATTTCTTTTGCAGGGTATTGTAATAATATGGATTAAAAAGATTAAACTTTTAGGAGGTAAAACATAGGAGAAAATCAGAAAAAAATGCCCTGTACATACACATGTGAGGAAAGAGCCTATGGAGATGACTGAAGAAGGGAATAACAGAGTACAAGAAAGACATTGGGTCAAGGGCAAGATCAAACCATACATATCAGAGCAATATTAGACCAGCTACATGTTATTTTGAAAATCCCACCGCTGACTTTTTTTTCTTTCCTTTTCCCCTGGAATCTAGAGAGACTCAATGCACTGAGCAAATTTTTAACCACCAAAGTGACTAACTGACCCTTTGACCAAGATCCAGGTATAAGGTGGAGCATCTCTCTTGCCCTTGGGTGGCTGTCTTTCACTGATTTTAGGCTGAACTCACCTTTGGGCTGCCAGCCTCAGGAGAAACACCCAGAGCTACCTGGTGCATCAGGTGGAGGCATGGTATGAGGTGTCTGTCCAGGCCAGCTCAGAATATATCTCCTGAGTGGTGCATCAGGGACTGTGTTGTCATTTCTGCCTTCTGGCTCCAGACTTTTCAGGGTGTCAGTGACACGAGTGAAAACAAAAACACATTTTCTGACACAATGAAGACCAAAGCAAAACAGTCAGAAAATTGGAGCTTCCCAGACCACGAGGAGAAATTGAAAAATTCTCAGCTTTTAGATACTGGGTTTTTGTGATACAAGCCAGTTCTGCTGTAAACAATGGATTTGTACACCTGCCAATCTTGAACTAAATTATACCCAACATTATATTTTGTTGCTGGATGATTTTCTAGACATTTCTTTTAGTATTAGTGTTCCTTTAAAATATGCCTAGTCTTTTACTAGTCCTACTTTTACTGAATACTAATACTATGATAAGAATTATAGGGAATTTATGAGGAAAAGCAAAAAAAATGTGATCACTTGTATGATTCTCCTTGTCACAAATTTACAGAATTTTTGGGGGCATTTACAAACAGTTTACTCCCAGATGTTACCAATGCTCCAGGGAAGTGGATTTTTTTCAAATAATACCTTTCCCAAGTATTTTTCCAGTGCTGGGAAAGGAGTATTGAGATTAACCGGTAGTATTCTTTTAACAAAGCAGAAATGCCATTGGGCAGTATGCACATGTCCAGCTGATCAGCACTTTGATTCACGTCTTCCTTAAGCTTTACAGCTAATTAATGAAGATTTAAAAGGCTAATCAACCTAGTTTGTGATCCTGTTTCATGTCACGGAAAAAAAATTATTTTCTTTTTTTTCTCTTCTTCAACAGCAGAATAGGAGCTTTCCAGAAGAATTAAAGACAAGACTTGCTAACATACTGGCTCTGTATGACATTTCCAAGAAAACACAGTCTGTGGGTTGAGCTAGAATGATCCTGGCATCTAGTGTATACAATTCAGCAGCAGTCACCATCCAAGAATAGGCAGGGCTGCTGTGTCCTGGGGTCTTGGAGTTGGCATGCTGCCACACTCACTCCTTTCCAAACAGATAAAAGCATACACTGATGCTTCTGCCATCCTCTCTATCTATATCCAGTACCCCCACATATTTTTCTTTTTTAATTGCATAAAAATATGAGTATTTGACATATACTTACAAGCTCACACCACTTCATAGGGGCATTCCTAAGCCTGTAACTAAAAGTTATCTAAAACCTGCCAGCAGACCTGATTTTCAACCTCCATTTCAGCTGTGGCATAGCCAAAGTGCATGTTTTACTAATCTGTGTTTTTTACACCTTGCAAACAGATTTGGCAAAGCCTTTTGAATGCTTTTCTGAACATGATTTCATCTCTTGTAACCTTCACCTGTATCCATTGCTTAGGTTTACAACCAGGGTCTGGACACCTCCTTGATTTTTTGACAAGTTGCAGTAATAGCAAAAAATTTCAAGCCTCTGGCTTGAAAATTAAATGTCAGTCCACAAAGTTGCTGGTAGGGAGAGCTGGTGACAGAAAACCCCAGGGTGTGAGTGAAAGCAGCCTTGTACTTTGACAACTGCAGATTCCAGCCTATTAATTACATTGACCTTAACATCAAAGCACTTTTGGGTAAGAGAGTTAACAGCAGCAACACTGTAAACTTATGGCTTTTGGTGTTGTTGTAGCAGTTTATATAAATGATCAATTTAAAACAAAGGGGAAAAAAAGAAGATACATTATTTTCTTCATTCATTTACTCATTCACAGGAGCTTGCATTCCTTCCCCTTGCCCTCATCACAACCACCAATTTCCCACGAAGACAGCAGGTACATGGCAGACTTTGTTAAAAACAGAACATATTTGTGAGATTATTTGAGCCTTTGTTGTAGATATAAATACCATCCTACTTCTTGAAGAGTTCTGTGTTCTATAGCTGTACCCACCAGAACTGATGGTGCTTTGAACATCTGGCTGCTTACTGCAGGACTTGAATTCTTTAGAGCTGTGTGGTAGGAGAGTGACTCAGGACAGACACAGATTACAATTTATTAGAACAGTTTTTATTAATGTTGTGGTTTAACCCCAGCCAACAACCCATAAGCTGTTCACTCACTCCCCTAGCAGGAGGATCAAGGAGAGAATTAGAAGGGTAAAAGCTGGAAAGCTCATGGGTTCAGATGAAGGGATACATATCATACAGATAAATAGGGAACACAAAAGGTGTGCACGCAAGCAAAGCAAAGCAAAGCAAAGCAAAGCAAGAAATTTGTGCAGCTCTCCCCATAAGTAGGCAGGTGTTCAACCATCCCTAGGAGAGCAGGACCCCTTCATGACTTGGGAAGACAAGTGCCATCACTCCAAATGCCCCACCCTTCCTCCTTCTTTGCCCCACTTTATACACTGAGCATGATGTCACACAGTCTGGAATATCCCTTGGGTCAGTTTGGGTTGCCTGCCCTGGCTGTGTCTCCTCCCAACCTCCCACTCACTCCCAGTCCCCCCATCAGTGTGGCAGTGCAAAAATGCAGAAAAGTGTTGGCTCTGTGTAAGACCTACTTAGCAATAACCAAAACATATCTTATGAACCCTCTGTTCAGCCCTAACACAGCCCAAAACACAGCCCTATTCCAGACACTGTAAATTCAACTCTATCCCATCCAAAACCAGCACAATTAATTATTTTTATTAAGATTTTTTATTATTAACAGCAGGTAAGTATTGTCATGGTTCACTCCATTACTTCCTCACACACTCTCATCTGTATGCAGCTGCAGTAACAGCTGGAAGGCCAGCTCTTTACCAAGTAGGGAAGTCATACTGATTTGCCAATGTGTGATTGAACTCATCCTCAGCTGGACAAAGGAGAGAAAATGTGAAAAAAAGCTTATGGGTCAAGATACAGACAGGGAAATATCACTCACTCATTACTATCATGGGAACATATTTAATATATCACCAATCAAATCAGAGTAGAATAAGAGAACTAAAAACTAATTCTTAAAACCACCTTGCCCTCAGTCCTGCCTTCATCCCAGGCACAACCTCACTCCTGATGTTTTTTACCTCCTCCCCCCAGCTGCACTGGATAGGTGGGGGATAGGAAATGGGGATTACAGTCAGTTCCTCACAAGTTGTCTCTCTCACTTCTTCCTCCTCACATTCCTTGCTGGCTCCAGCGAGGGGACCCTCCCATGGGAAATGATTCTCCATGAACCTTTCAAATGTGAGTCCTTCCCAAAGGCTGATGTTCTGCATGAACTGCTCCAGTGTTCATCCCTCCCACAAGGTGCAGTACTTTGGGAACAGGCTGCTGCAGCCTGAGACCCCCACAGGGTCACAACTGCTGCCAGAAAACCTGACTCAGTGTGGGCTGCACCCTGCTTGGGTCCACAGGTCCTGCCAGAAGCCTGATCCAACAGAGACTTCCCACAGGGTAACAGCTTCCTTTAGGCATCCTCCTGCTCTGGCATGGAGTCTACCCAGGCTGCAGTGATCTCTGTATCCCCATGGTCCTCCATGGGCTGCAGGGGCACAGCTGTCTCACCACAGTCTTCACCATGGGGTGCAGGCAAATCTCTGCTCTGGTGCCTGGAGCACCTCCTCCCGCTCCCTTTTCACTGACCTGGGTGTCTGCAGGGCTCTTTCTCTCACACTTTTTCTCATTTATCTTTCCTGGCAGCTTTTTTCTCTCCTCCTATATATGCATTATCCCTGAGACACTGCTGCCATCGCTGATGGGCTCAGCCTTGGCCAGCAGCAGATCTGTTTTGAAGCCAGCAGCTTTGGCTGTTGAACATGGCAAAAATATCTGGCAGCTTCTCAGAGGGAGAAACCTTATATCCCTGTTAGCAAAAGCTTGCCACCCAAACTCAAAACACTATCCCTTGGTGGTGGTAATGTAGTGAATCAAAGTTTTGTTGTTTCAGATGTATGTGTAAAATTCTTCAGGATTGCATGTGGCCTGAGTTATAAAATGTGTTGTGCTAGTGTGTGTGAGTGGCTCCAGATGGACACTTGGTGTCCTGAGTTTCCAGTTCTTGTAGAATCAGCAGAACCACTGCACTCCAAAACTCTGTTCTGGTGATACATCCAAGCAACAGCTCCCAGCAAATGCTTTCACTCTAATTGTGCAGCTATTCTGCACAAGTACTTCTGCATCCATACCTGTAGATTGCTTGTGGGTCTCATTCACAATTGCTCATACAGAAATAGGCCTTTGTGGCATGTCTAAGTTAACACACTTCTGACAACACACTGTGCAATACTTAGTGTACATTATTAAAAAGGTTTCACAGATTTTTCCAAAGTTTCCTGGCATATGCAACTTCAGACACTTAAAACCCCTAAAAACCAAGGATAACAATAAAAAAGAAGCAAGAAGATCTGCAATATTAGGCTGCTTCTATTTCCTCCTCAGCAGTCCTCAGTGCCCAGCACTCTATATAACAACATCCACATGTTATTCTGGGCAAAGTTTTGGTAATGATGAGTCCTAACTAGTTTGTTCTCAGAAGGAGTGAGGTGTATAATTTTAAATCCAACCTAATTTTACTAGTCTAAAAGACTAGAAACTACCTTCCTTGGTAAATATGCAACGTGTTGGGAACACATTTAGATCAGAAAATAACTACACTGTGATAAAAGCACTGTATGCTGAAACTTGAACTGAAGATCTCTATACTGGTCACTTTATATGAAGTGGAGATCATAATTTTGAAAGATGATCCTTTTTACAGTCTGAAATTCTACTCATAGAGATTGTGTGTGATGCAGTTTAATTCCTGACACTGGCTTCTTCCTTCTCCATTCAGTATTCTCACATTGCTCTGTATCTCTTCACAAAAACTGTCAAACAGCACAGCTGGAGTTAATAAACTGAGGAAGGATGCCCATTACCAGTTACAGACATCCCTGTTGTTTGATGCTTTCAGTATTTCATTATCTCTGCATCAGCACTGGTACTCCTGCAACTGAAAAGCCATCAAAATAACACAGCTTGAAATGATAAATGAAAGCAACAGAACAACTGCAGCATAGAGCATGCACTTCTGTGGGCTTTTCTAGGTGAACAGATATTTGTATCTGCTGTGGCAGTCTTCTACTAGCACAGCAAAGATTTCTCCAGTTCTACTCATTGGCTTAAAGCCACTGGACTCATTTCACATAGGCAATTTTCTATAACTGCTAGCCTACCTAAGAAATTATATTTGATCATTCTTCCTGAGAAATAGATTTTTAAAAGCTACAAGATTTCATTTTTTTTTCTTTCATTAAGGAGAGAGAGGAAAATACAGTGAGATCCAGGAAAAGTCTATATGACCACAAATCATTTTCTGCAAAATTATTTTCAATTAATTGGAATAAGTCAAATTAATTGGTACATTCACTGCTGAACCGAGGTCAGGTATGTAATTCAAGAAGGCACTAACTTCTCAATGAAGAGTTAACATAATGGATCGGAATTCTCTGACCCAGTTTAACAATTAGCTGGAGGTGGCGTCGTGAAATTTAAATGTATACTCCAGAGCAGGGAGTCCTTTCATCCTTTTCACAAAATTTCACATGAATTCTTTCATCCCTAATAAACTTTGCTAAATTTAAAACAGGAAAGTATATTTCATTTTATTGGTATAAGCATTATCTGCTTAATGCCGACAGCATATTTCCAGAAACTAAAACCCTATTTCTCTCACTATTTGTCAGATCTGCAATGCATTCATATAGCTACTGTCTATAATTAAATATGCAAAGCAGAAGACTGAGATTGGTAATTAGCCCACAAGATTTTGTATCTGCGAATTAAGCCACAGTTCCCATTATATTCCAGAGAAATCATTCAACTAGAATTCTTTCACTACTTAGGAAGACCAGAGCCAGCTTCTAAAGCATTCTTACTCATGGGAGTGTAATTTGCACTTTCTGATTTCATATGATCAATATCTTTCCATTATATAGCTTGTGTTTCAATCTGTATGTTTTTCTATATAAATTAGAAGTTATGTATTGTAATTTCAGGTGCCCAGCCTTGAAGAGATGATTCATCACAATCCTTTACTGATAAATTAAAAAAAAAAAAAAAAACAAAAACCACAAAATTCACTGTAAAATAAGTACTAAGTGCAAAACAGGAAGACAGACAAATACCCCAGACCAAAGAATCCACCGTTCCCATGTAAAAACTCCCTGTTCTCTTATTAATGTAGGTAAATATTTTCTCTTGGTGTATTTTGCTATATATCAAGTGCAGCTGTAAGATGGTTTTTCAGGGTTGTGGTTCAACACCAGCCAGCAGCTAAGCCTTAGATAGCTGCTCACTCCCTCCCCTGATGGGAAAGAGGAGAGAATCAGAAAAGTAAAAGTGAGGAAACATGTGGGCTGAGATAAAGTGAGTTTAAAAGGAAAAGCAAGAGCCTTGTTCAAGAGCTAAGTGAAACAATGAATTTATTCACCACTTCCATGGGCAGGGAGGTGTTCTTCCACATCTGGTAAAGCAGGGCTCCATCAGGCCTGACAGTGACTTGGGAAGACCAACACCATCACTCCAAACATCTCCACTTCCTCCTTCTTTCCCCAGCTGTGTGTGCTGAGCATGGTGCCTCAGGGTATGGAATATCCCTTGGGTCAGCTGGGGGTCCTTGTGCTGGTCCCCTCCCAACCCACTGTGCACCCCCAGCCTCCTCACTGGTGGGGTGGGGTGAGAAAAAAAGGCCTTGACTCTGTGTCAGCACTGCTCAGCACCACTTAAAATATACCTCTGTTATCAAAACAACACAAATCCAAAACATAGTCCCATAACAACTAATATGAAGAAAATGAACTGTGCATCAGTCGAATTCTGCTCATCCAGTTTTAGACACCCATCAATACAAAGATAGGGAATTTCATAAATTCTTGGAGCTTCATGAAGATTCAGCTTGCTTTGACATTTGTTGAGCAGTGTCATACATTTCCATTGCAGAGAATGAAATGATAATTTAAAAGTATGGGGAAAGAAAAGAATGTTTCTTCTCAAAATTTTGCATTTGGGCAGCTGGAGTATATGCCTTCAGGATCCAACTAAAAAACCTCCTATAATTTTTCTTTCCATAATAGATTCTTTGGCCATATGTATATAATATTCCTGGTATGTAATAACTAAGGAAGTTGCTAAGCCTAAGTATACAGACCTGGTCGTGTTTCTACCTAAATTTATCTGCTTTTTAAAATTTTATTTCATATTAAACACTGGAAAATAAATAGATATTGTCTGGTTTGACAGTCAAATACAGTTCTGAACTTGGGAAAACTTGGAAAAAACACTTGGGATTAATGCAAATAAGAACCAACTCTTATCTTCCTGATCAAATATGTGTGTAAAAAAATAGTTATATAGTTCCAGACACTTTCTTTCCTATTTAATTTCTCTGCTCAGATGTTGAATATACATTTGAAAATTCTGGTTTTCAATAAAGGTCAGATTAAAATTTCAGTGTTACCAGTTTCTTATGAAGAAAAAAAGGAAAGTAAGAAAGCAAGAAAGAAAACAAGAAAGCAAGAAAAGAAAGAAAGAAAGAAAGAAAGGAAAGAAAGAGAAAGATTTTCAGCCCATAGTCAGAATTCCAGAAACAGAAAAAAACATGCCCTTATTCACACTGACAAGTACTACTTTCCCACTGACAAATGACTGGTTCCTCAGGTTTCCCTACTGGAAAGTCAATGAACTGACTCATGTGAGACTGACTGCAAGCTGCACACAGACACCTTTTTTTTTTTCTCTTTTCCAAAGTTATTCTGAGGTAATTATTTTCTTGTACCTGAACTGATTGCTGAAATACTTTTTCTTTCCCTACTCTACCCCCAGTCATATTTTTTTTGTTAATCCCCTGCAGGTATTTAGAATTAGCTTTCATGTTGTGCCTTAGTCCTACTTTCCTCAGGCTTTGCAAATTCTCGTTTCTTAATAAACATTTTTTATCATTTTTGTTATCCTTTTTTGGAGTCTTTCCAATTCAGCAAAATCTTTTTTATATTATGAAGCCCAAAACAGTGTAAAGCACTCAAATACCGTTTCACCAATTCTGCACTGAGATAAAAAATTAATTACCTGCCCCCCTTCTCCTGACCTAATTCCTCTCATTATACTGTACATGCTCAATATGGTATTTGCCATTCTGCAGCATGTCACTCTGTATTCTTCTGCAGAGTTTATGGTTTGCTCTGAGCCTGTTTTTTTCCTGTAGCCATGGAAATTTCTAAATTAGTATTTCTCCATGTTACACATTAGAGTCTTTCACACTTCACATTTAGCATGATAAAAGGTCAATTTGGCAGTATTTAGACCCTGATTACAGTAGGGCATATTAGGGTCTTCACTATATTCTAAGGCTGCAATGAACAGAAAAAATGGTGTAGTTGGATGCAGCAAATTCTTCCAACCCTGCCATTATGCTGAAAATGCAAATCTCTCTTTTCTGTAAGAAGACATTACCAGGGTTATTTTGAAGAATTACCTGTGTTTTCCTAAGAAGTGGGGCTATAACTTAATTTTTTTAAATAATTGCAATATCTACACTGGCCTACTTAGCTATATATATCATGCCATCAATTAACACTGTCTTCCTGCGTTCTGGTAGCTATTCTTACTTCTTCACCTCCATTTTTATTTTATTTTTTCTTAACTGAAACATGAAAACTTTTTACAGAAATTCCCTTTTTATCACATGTATTATGTCACCTTGGTCAAGAAAACAGAATGACTGGCACTGTACTCAGGGAATATAAGTATCCTTTTCTTCCTACCTTTAACCATTAGGCAGACAGACCTTAAGCAGCAGTGTAAATTCTTTCTATTCCCATGCTCTTTGTTACTCATACAGCCTCCAGGACCTTAACCAACATGCAAAGATCTTTCCACAGCATTGTGCAGCAGACAAACCCCTTTGTTTGCACAGTTAAAGGAAAAATCAAATGTTTGGCTTAATAGCAGTTATGAACTTGACCCAATGACTTGACTCTATTACAGGACCAGATACATGAAAACATGATTAAAATATTTCTATATAGATCTTTCCATGACTGTTTTACTATCTCTAGTTAGCGCATTCTATTCACATGTTAGCAGTATAAAGGTGTCTAAATAGGTACATAGATTTAACTTGGGATGGGAAAATAAAGCCAAACACTGTCACAATCATTCCTAAAGAATTTGTTGCCTAAAAAGCAGTTTACTGCACAACTTCATAGTGTACAATGCAAACTTCAAAGAGTGCCTGATGAATAGCATTGTACCAGAAATGGAGGGATGTTTAACCTGTGAAAGGTGCACAGCCACATCATTCCATTAGACCTGACAAATATCCAGTGACAAGCACTGCAGACTGGTATCTGCTAACCCAGGAGACATCAGAGCCTGAAGTTTTATTACTTCAGTTTTATATTGATGCTGTTGCTCTTGGCCTTGCAGTCATATTTCAAGTAACACAGGCTTCTAAAAGGTTGGTGAATAGCCTCAGCTCTAAGTTATCTAGGCTTTATTCCTCTTTAGTCAACAGAAAGAGAGAAACATCTCCCAAGGGGCAACTCATTTTTTCATACGTTCTTACATTATTGTTGATGAAATATTTCTGAGAAGCAATTTTCTCTGAGGATTCAAGGAGAAAAGTAGATAGGCTAATTTGAACCAGTTGACTAACTTTCAGAGTGTGAATGGGAAATGCAGTGAGTGACACCAAGAGTCACTCCAGGGAGCAGTGTGAGCTGTGCTGTGGGACTGGAATTTTGCTGTCTTACATCTGCTTAAACCATGCAAATTGTTGCATGATTTACCCTTGGCTGGGTGTTGGCTGAGCTGTGTTAACAATGTGACCACTACCAATTACAGAAATGAATTTGAGCAGATTATGACCCTGGCAGAACTGCTGCTGAGTAGTGAACCCAGAGCAATTCAAGCTTATGGCTGAAGATTAGTTCTGTGTTCAAGTGTCAGCCTCTCTGGCCACAGCTAATAAGTCTGTCACTAATGAAGCCAGGGACACTAAAACTCATCTGTAGTCTTCTGATCAGCAGAGTGCTCTTATTCACATCAGTTTTCTTCTGATGTGGTACTTTGTCACTTTTGAAAGCTCAGCACCAATGGACAGTGATATTACTTCTTGCCTGTAATGAAGCACTAAGTCAGGATGATGTTGCTGTGAGTGCTTTCTCAACATAGAAGGGAATATTTGCATAGATTAGCCTGCTAGCTGATGGTCCTTGACTGCTTTAATTTAAAACACACTACTTTCCACTGAAATGCCATACAGGTTTGCTTATTTTTTTATTACTTTGCATCACTAGAAGATGCACAAATTCTTTGAATAGATTTCTGAGGCAATTTATTTCTTTATAGATGAAAAATTCTGTCCTATTTTGTTAGGAGGCAAGTATATGCTGAACAATATAGAGGTATCTGAAAGCAGTCAAAATTATGAAGCAAAGAACAAACACTATTTTTGACATTGCTGTTGACTAACTTGTGATACTGTTACTGCTGTTTTAGGTTTTCAGCTCTTCTCTGATAAGGATACCTGCAAGACAACAAGTATAACCTTTTCTTCCTAAGACATCTGGTAAAATGATGAATGACTGGATACATGTAGACTTAAGGTAGACCTCTTGACTTCTACTATTCAGTAAAATAAACTGTAATAAGACAAAGTTTAGCATCTAGCTCTTAAAATCCCAAAAGTTTTCTAAGTGAAACAGAGGCATAGAGCTTCAATCTCCAAAAATTGTTTGGAATATCATAGATGAAGCTAAAATACCTCCAAACTTATACTCTGCATATAACTTTCTGATTATAGAATTATAGACATATAGACAGATATAGACATATATGCAGATTATATTTAAATATATAAGAATACTAATATACATATGTAAATGAATACATAAAATAAACTTTGTGAGCCAGAATCACTACTAATCTCTGTTCATCTTTTCACTCTGAGTAGTTATACCAATACCAGCAAGTTTTTCAGACTCTTTGATAAATTTCCAGTACCCCAACTCTAATATTTCAAGTAGTCTCAGATGAAAGATATTTTACCCAATCTTCTTAGCCTATAAAGGATAAGAGAATCAAAAAATCTAAAATCAGAAAAGATGTATTGTGTCATTAGTCCAAATTTCTGCCAGCACAGAGTACATTTCCACCTTACATTTACAACTGCATTAAATTATTTCATTATTTTATTGATTTGATAGGTAATTTTCAATAAACCTTCTGTATTTTTTATATGACCCTGTTTGACATTGCTCCCTCAAATATTCATAGACAGTCGTTATAACCCCTTGTAACCTTTATTTGGTGAAGATGATGTGTATTTAACTTTTTTTTTTTTTCCCAATAAATGACCATATTATAAATTTCTCTTTCCTTTTAATCAGGCTAGAAATTTAGCCAGAAACTACTCGGAGTGAAAGTGCCATTTCACATCTTTAGGTGCTGAAATCTGATATTACAGAGAATAGTATCTGTTTCCTCCAGGGTGACAGAAATAAATAAAAAATGTTATGTACAACATCTGGATGATGACATTTAAAGTTATGTTCCTCAAAAAGAAAGATACTTCACCTTACATAATTTACTGAGCTCTATTTTTGATACCTGCTGCTGGTTCATGGAGATGTTCAATGAGACTTGAACAGCACTGGGATATAAAGGTCATTAGTAACACCTCTGTGACAAGTAAAAAAAAATCTAATCAGATATTAATCACAATGAAAGATAATGCCATTATTTATATTTTCCAAGCTCACATTCTATGCATTGCTATATATACTGTATTGCTATATACAACATGTCTTGGGATTTCTAGAAAAATATTTCAAATTCACCCTTGATTTAATAGGTTAGATCTTTTACTGAAGTCAGAGGAATTACAGTGCCTATTATGCACACTGCATTGACCTTACCTTCTGTAGAAAATTGTTAAATTTTTTTGATAACAAGTTAATTTAACATGATTTCTTGCTTATGAACTCTTGCTGCCTGAAATTTTCCTTTAGGTGCTAAAGGATTTATTGAAGGTTTTCTCTGATCTCTTACATAGTACTTACATAAGAGACTTATAAAAACAAGTTCTATGAATTACCCAACCTACATCTTGTATTCTCAAAGATGATATTTGATAGTTCCATTTTTGATGTTAGGTACTTATAAAAATTTGGCCATGTTGTTCTCTTCATGTATATAACATTTAAAAGATGCATTCTTTGTGATGGTTGCATTTCTTACATATTTTTCTTTATGACCTGGATTTACTATCCACTGCTAGAATTTTTGCCTTCCTTCTCAAAAAAAACCCAAAACCAAAACCAAGATGTATGAAACACATTTAAAAAAAAAATCATACTCAAAACTCCAGCTAGTGACAGTCTATCTATGTAGAGCACAGTTATAGACAGTGGAACACAGTCTATAACCATGAAAACCATGTAGAAGTCCAGTATCAGAGACTATGTATTAAACTTAAATTTACTGGAAAGTAAAAGAAGAGAGAAAAAAGAAATCAATGTTCAATATTTAGAGACTAAGAAAATTCCAATCATGTTCTCAGACTCAGCCAAAGGGAATAACTAGGTATGTTGATCATCCCTCCAAAGCCTATCAGGCAACAGTGTTTTATAAACAATTTTATTCAATAATTGTATACAGGGGAAAAAAGCATACAGAATTATAGCATGAGTAATGTAATATGGTCTCAATTCTAACTGAAGTTATAATGTATTTAACATCTGACATAGCACAATAAAGCAAGAATGTTTTAGAGATTGTGGACTTAAGTTCAATTATAGCTTTCAAGTATGTTTTATATTCTTTCTGAGTTTTTCCTCTTTTCTGTGTGTCAGTTTGATCATATAAGAAAACAATTTGATCACAGCTGTCAACATGCAAACATCAAAGTTACAATCTACTCCTTCACAACAGTGCAATAAAATGTTGTGGAATTAAGATGGTAGTAGCTGGTGGTAACAGATATTGATACAAGGCTTTACAATTCAAAATGTCTGTCTGGGGACTATACAACTCTTCTCAGTATGATATTTCAACATCTCAGACATCTAGTGCTTTATCAGCTCCTGTGAAACATTCCTAAAGAAACCACCACAAGATAATGCCTATAGTATGAAAATGCTTTGTAGACTCAGGTTCCTGGCTGTCACCATCATTAATTGCACTAGTTTTTCACTGAATTGAGAAATGCATTAATTTCCTGTACATTCAATTAATAGTTAAGGTGTGCACAGATTTCTTTTAAATTTTCAAGTCCGTAATGAGGAGTATATATAGTTTTATCTTTAGGATTTGAGTTATATCCAAAAATGCAAAGCAACTCAAAATCAAACAGAATCAAAATCCTTTATTTCATCCATGTCACCCTGTATTATTCCCTGACTCAGTATTTCAGATGTGAGCCATATCCAGTTTGAAGAGTCACATTGTGTTATCTGTATGTAACACAATACGATGAGTGTAATAGGCATGAAGCATCAAAGAAATAGTGCATCTGCTGGAAGTTGACACAATTTTCATTGGGCAATAAATGCAGTGAATTTTAACCTGTTACTATGAGACTTATTGATACTTTCATATTATTAATAGTCTCAAAAATTAATTACATTGTTATGTGCATATGGGTACAATTATAATGTGATTCAGTTCCAGTTGGAATTATGAAATTCCCTAAAAATAATCATGTAATTTCCTTTTCTTCCTGTGCTATCCCTTCCCTGTCAGTGTGCCATTATGTTACAAGAACTTCAGGTGCTTGAGTCCAATATAAGCAGAAACAAATTAATGAAACTTCACCACGGTGTGGGATTTGAAACTATTTATTATGGGTCCACTTAATAATCAAGTAACTCATCCGTCTACTACCTGGGAAGGAACCTTTTGATTAAAATATGTATTGAAAGGTGGTTTGAGTAAACTCTAAATCATAAATACTTACAAATTACATTGGTGACTCACAATTCTAAACTGTGTTAGGTCTGCATCATCAAAGTATTTAATTTAAATAAATGTATTTATATTATAAGGATATAAGTGTATGTAATATGAAAGGTAGAGGTTTGTATGTAATACATGTAATATACACACACACACATATAGATATGTATATATGCAGAAAAGAGAGGGAGCAAAATGAGACTAATAATTATTTGGCCACAATTTTATTAACAGTGCGGATGGGTATTTTTAAGTCAGATGGTATCTAACCCTTCAGCAAACTGCTAAATAGGAACAAAAGGTCCTGTTTTCCACAAGTGTGGGCATGAATACTGTTGGATAGCTGAAAAGAAAATTGTTAAATTTCTCCATCTGTTTCCAAGTAGCCATTGAGCAAGAGCAGTGAAAATAAACTCCAAAGAATCTGTGTTGATGATCATATCTCCCCTAGGTAGTCCTGGCTACACCTAACTGGTTGAGGACATTACAATTCATAGAAGACTAACTCTGATATTTATAGATCTGGGTCTTCAGAAATGCAGATTTTAAACACCTATAAACAAGGAATGCTGAGGCTACTAAAAGAGAAAAAAATATTTTAAACCTATTCTCATGTCAATTCATGTCCAAATGCCACCCTGCCTTGCCCACTTAGGTCTTGTTTAAGCCATTTTGTAGTCTTAAATTTTATAGACATCTTTATTTAGTAGACCATTCGGTTTCAATGCAATCTGGGAGATTTCTGATAATATTAGACAAAATTCATTAAAAAAATTTAGCTGCTTCATCAGTAAATTTTGCCAAAACCACTGTGAGCTTTGGTAATTTCTCTATTGAGTTGGCTAGGACATCTGGTAGATTTACTCCTTTGAATTTTCAGAATGACAAAGACTCATGTTTTATTCTTCCTGTCTGAGAGTTACATTAGCAAATTATTTTGCGGTTTTCCTGCTTCTTTCTTATTTTTGTTTTCCTCGGTTGTTTGGTTTGGTTTGGGTTGAGTTTTAGCTGTAAAACAAGAATGAAGCAACATCTAAATTTGTAATGTCATCAATATTCAAAGGAATTTTGGTGTCTTGGCTAAAAGAGTCTAAGAAGTAGAACCCTTTCACTCTAGCAAGGCAGGTATGGGATTTCCCAATAACTGACTTCCCTAGAACAGAAATGATACTGAGGACCAAAGGCAGAATCTGCACAACTTTGTTGGTGATGTATTTTTAGCAGAGTAAATTTAACTGACCTCTGTCAATATATTTTACTGTCACAGTTTCGTAAGACATATTTAGCCCTCAGAATGGCAAATATGCCTTTTCTCTCTCACTCTCCCTGTCTTATTTCCCTGTACAGCTTGAGCATCCTTCCCTGAGATTGAATTGAAGGCAGGGATACACATCCATGCAGCCCAAACTCTACTGAAACAGGTTATCCTACTATGTTAGAGAAACACCTGGCATGGAAACTTAATCTACTGCTAACAGGAGTAATTCATCTTTGGAGTCAACTGAGTCATTGTGAGGAACATATTTAATGATTGCTCTCTGCCCTGCAGCAGTTACATTTTTATTTCTGGGTACAATTCACTATGTTGTTTATTCTGCATACAGCCTTAAGTCATCTAAGGCTCTCAGATCAGGAACAGAGCTAGTATTGAACTCTCTAGGACAGAAAACCTTTTTCAATACAAGACTGTGATTACTATTTGACCTATTTCACTTTGTTTTGAGAGGCTTGTATGAAATATGCTCATTAGAGGAACCTGAATTTGGCTTCTTTCGATAGCTCCACAGTCAGCTTAAATCAAGCTAAACCAGGCAGCTATTAGAAAGGGTAATTCTGTCCATAATTACCTTCACCTTCTCACCAGGGCTTCCTTGCTATTCTCTTGCACTAACTTTACTTATTTCAATCTATGGTATGAATCATATATATATAAAAAACCCAAACAACTGCTGAGCTATATAACCACTCTAGCTGTCTGTCAGGATTTAATAGCAAGCAGCAACCAAGCCCCATGCAGTTGCTTGCTCAGTCCCACACCAGCAGGATCAAGGAGGAAATCAGAAGGGAAAAAGCCAGAAAACTCACAGGTTGAGATAATGACAGTTTAATAGGGAAAGTAAAAGCAGTGCACACAAACAAAGCCAAACAATAAATTATTTCACTGCTTCCCATGAGCAGACAGCATTCAGCCATCTCCAGGAGAGCAGGACTCTCTCACATGTAATGGGAGCTTGGAAAGACAAACACCATCACTCCAAATGCCCCACTCTTCTTCCTTCTTCCCCCACTTTATACACTGAGCATGTCCCATGGTCTGGAATATCCCTTGGGTCAGTTTGGGTCACCTGCTCTGGCTGCCCAACCTCCATGCACCCCCAACTTCTTTGAGCACAGCAGTGCAAAAAGCAGAAGAGGCCTTGGCTCTGTGTAAGCCCTGTTCAGCAAGAACAAAAACATCTCAACATTATCCACCCTGTGTTCAGCTGAAGTCTAATACACACACCAGCCACTGTGAAGAAAATTAACTCTACCCCAGCCAAGCCAGCACATTGTCAAAAAAATGGAAATGGAGCACGCAAATAGGTATGAGGAGAAAAATTGACCTAAATGTGCATTTTTCACAAAGTGTGATCCAGTTCAAAAGTGATCTCCTACTCACAGGTTTTTTCCAGTGCCTGGATATTATCAGATATAACATGTAAGCAACAGCAGAACAAGCTAGATCAGAAAGTTCAAACAAACAGACACAAAGATTTAAGAAGGGCAGGATCATATGAAGAAGGCTAACAGGAAGGGGAGCAAAACCACCTGTGTTACGTCCTCAATTATATTAGATTAAACATTACACAAAACTTCCTCCTTTGATCAGTCTAACTTGATTGTGAAGCCTCAAGGCTAAAAGTTTGATTATGTTTTGATTCAAAGCATCTTTGAATTAAAGTCAGCTACGAAGACAGCAGTTCTAATGGATTTAATTTATTTCCTTATTAACACAATTTGCAGTGAGCACCAACAGAAGGTGTCATTCAAGTCACCAGTGATACATGTAGTCTCAGATGATAGCAAGTAATAGAAACAATAGAGAAATGTGATGTAGGTAAAGGTGGAATAAAAGACTTCTTGTATCCAAAAAGTCTTGATTTGGTCTCTGTTGCTCAATATAGCCTTAAATATTGGGGTATGAGATTTTTTTCCTAGCATTTTTATGGACACTGAGATGTGATGATGATCTGAAGTTCATTTACTGTCTTTTAGGAAATGTCTCCTATTTCTAAAGCATAGGGCATATAGAACAAATGTTCCTGACACCCTGATTTTTACTACTTGGGCATTTTTTATGCTTTTATCCTATAAATACTCTTGTAATTTTAGAATTTTATTTCCATTCTACTAATAGGTGAGATTTCCCCTTTATTTCCTTGTCATCATTCATCAATGATGAAATACTTTCTTTGAAATGGAATGCATAGCGTTACCCAGAGTATTTAGGACCAAAATATAGCACTTTCCTGAAGGTTACTTTCTTTCCTTATTTACTGATCCTTATGAATCATCAGGATTTAAAGCATTTTTAAATGTAAATGCAAATTCAGTGAAGTGTGTTTTTTTGAAGTATCTACAGGAAAAACTCATCCCGTTCCAATTAGGCTCTCTACACAGGCTGGTACTTAACAAGCACAATTTCAGATTTGGAATTGCTCTTTAGATTTGGATTTTGGTTGGCAAGCAAACAATTTATAATATCTGGTAAAGTTCTGTGGAAGTGATGCCAAGCACAGAGAGTTTAACTCTGAAGTTAATGCCATTTTTTTACAATAGAAATCACATTCAACATAGCCCAGGCTTCCAACAGGATATGCAGCGCAGCTAGGAAAAAAATGTTTCAAATTATGTGGTACATACACCATGTAATACATGGAAATTATATGCATTTTTCCGGTGCTGGATGTAGAAATCAATCCTTTTGTCAAGTGCTTCTATTGTAGACTGCCATGTTGGAGACCTACATTCAAACAAAGCACTCAGAGGGTTGGGCACTTAGCTTCCAGGGAGAGGAGCCTTCTGCCATTCAATAACTCTCCTTGGTCGCAGACAAAAAACGAGCTGCAGTAGATAAGACACATCAGACAAGCTTCTGAAAACCCTTTTGATAAAGTCTCACATCTGAGGTTAATGACAGTAGCTAAGGTGTGGGAGTCATGTAATAAGCGTAAATCTGACTTGGAAAATTAAAAACAAAGAGCCTGAAACAAAGAAAAAAGTAACACTAGTTTGAAGAGAATGGCATCATAGTCAGATGGAGTAAATAATGAGGAACAATGCAGTATGATGCATGAGAACTTAGATGATTTAAATACTAAAAGATGAAAGCTAGTTCAAAGTAGCTAAATAGAGAGCACTGACAGGTTCCTAGGGGAAAAAAGGATATCAAACAATTGGGTGTGTCATTAAATATAGGAAATCAAAAGGTAAAAAGAGTCTAAAAGATAATTCTGTGTGCAGCATTAAATATGAACGATAAGTAATAAGATGAGAAAAGAAAAATCTATGTCTAACATTAAAAACAAAGGAACATTACCAACTATGCCTAAGTAGGGCAAAAAGGAGTCAGGTACAATTTATTAATATAAACAAAATCTAGAAGAAACAGACTAACTAAGAAGTGAACAAAGGAAAGGAATCCACTTTCAGTTAAAAAATATAGAAGGTTATTCAATCCTAGGAAATAGGAATGTTAAATACTTCTTGCTGTACAGTAAAAGCTCTTCTTCTCTGTAGCTTTTGATCCCTGTGTCCTCAGCTCATCTAAACTATCACCACTGTGAGCTCAAAAATCATGCCTAGGGCTTGCCTGGCACATGTACTTATTTACAGGAGACATTCGAGGCCCAGATAATAATTCTATAAGAAAAGTCAAAGCAAGAGAGACTGTATTTGCAAAAATGCTTGAGGCACCAAAAAGTTACAGATTAGAAGCACCCCAAAAATCTCATAATGAGGTCCCACTAAATACTTGTGAAACTCTGGACCCTAGTTGATGCTAGCAGAAATCTTGGTACTGTGAATTCTTATGGATAAAGTCCATTAATAGTAAATCCCAACAGTGTCAAATCGTGCTGCTCCTGTTACTCCTAATTATGTCATAACAACATTAAGAAATTGACATTCCCTTTTTTTCCCTTTGATCGAAATGTACAGTCTCCTTTCTTTCATTAAAAGAATGACCCTATCATAGCTGGGCATTCTTCTAAGTTTTTGAGCCCATGTTTGTTTGTCCGTGTTAAATATTTCATGGTGTATAACTTGTTACCATAACAATTCACTCAGGAGTTAATTTTTGTAATAAATGGTGGGTAATTAAGAAAAATAAGGTAGTTGTTAGGTTTTCTAAATTAAAAATATTGGAACTTTTCTTGGTTTTCTCATTTTTCTGTTTCTAAATTTAAAACTTTAAACATTCAAAAGTGGAGAAATTCTGGGTGGAATAACTGAACTAACTGACTGGACTGTAGTAACAGTAGCTTCACTAAATAACACTGAAAGGACAGTGTAGCTCAAAAACGGATTTGTTCCATTTTGTGGAGGCAGGAGGATTCACAGCAGATTTAGTGTGGCACTTTTAGTTCAGTGCAGCAAGCTCTGTGAGACTGCTGGCCCATCTTTTAGCATGGTTGGTCCAGATTACTGTGCCAAGTTAAGAAGCTCTATGCCTACACTGATCATTCAGCCTGGCTTGGCTACACATCCATGGGTAATGGGTAATGTGAGGCACACTGCTAATTGCTGGATTATACCTTATCCCAGTCAAGAGTGTGGGAATATTATAAATTCTAACTGAAAAGAATATATGAATTGCTTACAGCAGGCTGGGCAATGGGCTTTTCTCCAGAAGGAAAAAAAAAAAAAAATTAAAAAAAAATCAAAAATGGAACCATTTCTTTAAAGTTAAAAAGTAAACAAAATTCACTCTACCTCCCCTCTCCTCCTGGAACAGCCTTTCAGTCTTCTTTAACTGCTAAAACTGAAATTTCCAGTGCTACAAGAATTAAGAATTAGAATTTTCAGGGTGGGTCCAGGGAGATCACTTATGGTTTGGGTTTGGTGTTTTTTTAATCTGAAAAACCTGTAAATCAATAAAAATAAACCTGCTGTACAAAAAATGCTTAATTACCTCGACAAAGGTCAGTTCTAACTAGGTCAAAGCTTTCAAAGTAAGGAAAGTCTTGTATGAGGATAAGAGAAACAGGCAAAATAGCTTGCAGAAACACAAGAGAAAGATAAAGAATATCAAGTTGTTAAAGTGTCTAGGAGTACTGTTGCTGACCACACCTCCATCTTCCAATGTATATAAAGAAGAATTGCAGTTAGTCACTAATGTCATCTTGGATTAGCTTGGATCAACCCATTTACTATAGCCCCTTGACAATGGAGGAGCAGCTTACTGTGGAAAGGAGGGACAAACTCTAAAGGACACTAAAAGTAAGACCTATTTTAAAAAAAGATCATTTTAGCTACATCATGTAGTGAATAGGGAGCAGAAGATGGCAAAGACTAAAAAGCAAGAGTTCAAAAGGTCAGATTTTCTAGGAAAATTGAGAGAGACATAGATATCTGACTCCTTTACATTTTATGTCATTTTAGCTCTTTTACAGATCTGTAATCTATTAAGAGTTCAGTAGAAGGGGTCCAATACACATATTGCACAATGAGCAACAGCTTAATGGACAATTTAGACTTGAGAATGAGGGCTTTGTGGGATAAAAACAAAAGAGATGGTGTGATAACAGAATGAAAGAGGAGATTACACTTTTTTTATCAGATATGGAGCATAGCCAGACTTTTCTCTCTGGGCTATCTGTACCTATGTACGTGTAGCACAGACCAGAATGTTTCAAAGTCAGGACATCTTTAGTTATCACCAGAACAGATGCTGGAACCTATGCCTGTATCTCTGTTAGTAAACTGAACTATGCAATGCTGTCTGTTTGTTAGCATGGTGCCTGGCACAGATTTTTGCCTTAGCCAATTAGCATATTCTATTGAATACATATGCTTTGTTTATATTATCAAAGCATGTTCACAAACCTGTAGTAGTTGTCATGTCAATACAACCAGATTGACCTCATTATGTGCCACAAGTCTAGCTATGGCTGTTGTAACTTGCCCATACAGGCCTCACAGAGCTGAATTTTCTTGACCTGGTCATCTTAGTGGTACAAAATGTCAGATCAAATGATGTCTTTTACCCCTGCATCCTTCTATTCTTTTTTTTAGTCATAGCAAAGGCATAACTGACTTGCAGCATCCATCTGCAATAATTTAGTTTAACAAAACTCTTTAATGTCCTGTTTCCTTTGGTATTGGTGTTTAAAAAGCACAAGATATTGAGGGCCAAGACCTGCACATGTTTCATTTCATACTTTATGAGAAAACCTTTGCTTCTTGAAATCTGAGTAAGCTTCCTACAAGAAGCAGTTGTAATTTCAGATCTCTATAGATACCATAAGTTCTATTTCAAATCCCTTAAAATGACTACTACTTTAGCATTTCAGTACATTTCATCCTCATATTTACATGATAACAATTTCATCATTTCAGCTGTTACCAGGTTTTCTGCTATCTCTCAGCAAAAATTTATTGCTTACCCTCCTACTCCTTCTAATTTTTCTTAATTTTTCTGAAATTACACCACTGTTCTATATCATAAGAAATACTGTGCTGATTTTTTTTAAATTTCTGAACATACATATTGTCTAATTTTCTAACAATAACCCTTGTATTTTGAGAGATTATATTTTATTCTTAATAGATAAACAGAGCTGGTAATGATGCACAGTCCTGCCCAGTGTCTACTCTAAAGTTAAATCAATCATTATATTCCCTCTGCATAAACATCAAACCCCTCTCACTTCAAAGGAGGTAATTTTTAATATGATAAATCTACAGCTTCTGCTGTAATTATCCAGATGTGATTCAACATTTTAGGAAAATCTGAAGAGCTCTAGACCTAAAATTTTCACAGAGAAGCATATGTTATTCCTTGTTCATAAAATGATTCTGTGTCCCACTGTCTGTTTTACATCTAAGTTCACTTTATTAATTTGACAGAATTTTTTTATACACTACATGTAACCTCCTCAGTACAATGCATGACAACATTTTGAGAGATCACGAGGAATGAGAACGAGCAAAAAGATATCCCAAGATTTTTTTAATGAATAAGAATTATGTGGAACTGTCAAGATTTCACACACTTTTCCAATTACAGGGAAGTGGAGAGCAGCACAGTGGAAAGTGACCTGAGGGTCCTGGTCAGTGGAAAGCTGAACATGAGCCAGCAGTGCCCTGGCAGCCAGGAGGGCCGAGTGTGTGCTGGGGGCATCAGGGACAGCACGGCCAGCTGGGCACGGGAGGGGATTGTCCTGCTCTGCTCTGAGCTGGGGCAGCCTCACCTCCAGTGCTGGGAGCAGTTCTGGGCACTGCAATATAAGATATTAAGCTATCAGACAGTGTCCAAAGGAGGGCAACAAAGACGGTGGGAGAGCCTTAAGGGGGAACCATATGAGGACCAGATGACTTCACTTGGTCTGCTCACTCCACAGGAGACTTCATTGCAGTAAGAACTTCCTCGTGTGGGGGAGGAGGGATAGGTACTGATCTCTTCTCTGTGATTAGTGACAGGATCCAAGAGAATGGCAAGAAGCTGTATTGAGGAGGTTTAGTTGGATATCAGGAAAAGGTTCCTCACCCAGAGGGAGGTTGGGCACTGGAATAGGCTCCCCAGGTCACAGCACCAAGCCTGACAGAGTTCAAGAAGTGTTTGGACAGTGCTCTCAGGCACATGGTGTGACTCTTGGGGTGTCCTGCACAGGACCAGGAATTGGACTCAATGATCCTGATGGGTCCCTTCTAACTCAGTTTATTCTGTGAGTCTATGCTAAACAGTTCAATTGCATACTTGGAGAAGTGCATATCTTACATTTTAAATTAATTCTGCTTATGTGGTATGTTTTTAGAGAATTTTTTCATTGCTCACTTTCTTTCCTCCTCAACTAAAATATGGGAAGATCTTAATCACAAAATCACAGAATGTCTGAATTGGGAAGGCACCTCTGGAAATCATGTAGTCCAGCTCCCAGATAAAGGCATGGTTAGGGTGGGTTGATCAAATCTGGGTCCAGCTGGCTTTAAAGTATCTCAAAGAACGAACAGTTCATAGCCTTCCTGGGTAACCTGGGCCAGTGTCTGACACTCTCACAGTAAATGTGTTTTCCTGAGGTTTAAATAAAGTTGCCTGTATCTTAGCTTGTGGTCATTGCCAGTTGCCCTTTCCTTGGCTACTACTGAGAAAAGTCCAGCTCATATCTACACCATGCAAAAGACATTGATATTCCTCCTCCAGGATATTCTCTTCTGGCAGAGCAGTCATAACTCTCTCAACATCTCCTCATATAACAGACACTCCCATTCCTTGATCACATTTATGACTCTTTGCTGGACTAGATCCAGAATGTCCATTTCTCTCTTACAAAGACAGAATTTCAAATGTGTCTCAGCTTATTAGAGGAGAAGGGTGGCACCCCTTGAGCAGCTGGTAGCCCTCCTCCCTATGTGGCCCAGGACACTGTTGGCCTTCAGGGCTGCAAGGACACTAAGGTAAAAGTATCTAAAGATATCTCCTGTCTGAATAACCTATCATACAGACAGGAGACTGAGGCTGATACCTTTTCAATATTCTTAGCTATAGATGATTAGCTATAGATGACTAACCAATTTCAATGACAGTTTGGTACTTAGATATTTCAGTGAACATGAACCAGAAGATGTTTGTTTATTATCAGGCAAAAAGTTACAGCAAAGTAAAAAAGGGTCAGATCTAAAAAGTCCCTATTTCTAAACTTGTGTTCCTACTTTACTAGATTTATGTGACATTAATATAATAGGTTTCAAGCTACTGACATTATAATAGATATCTAAAGCTGACATTAATTCAGATATACTTTTAATCTTGGAAAATATGAAAGTAGATCAATTCCAAATGAAATAAAATACCAAGAAAAACAACATCACTGCTTTTCAAGCAAACCATTTACACTAAGAGCTATGCAGCAGCAGGAGCTCTGACCGAGGAAACACAAAATATAAAAGCTGTCACCTCCTAAATATTTTCCTTTCATCTTGATTTCACAGTAGAAACTACATATGATTAAGGTAATACCTTTTTTATTAACTTCTAAGAATACCACTTTCAGAAACAGTGCTTATATGAAAAAATCTGGACTAAAACTAAAGGTGGCACCACAAACGTGCTGCAGTGAGAAAAATAATTAGCAAATTTTTGTGCTGCTTTATCTAAAGGAAGATACAATAACGTGGCAGAAAAAAATGTATGCGTGTATTAGAAATCCCTTTGCTATTAACCATAATGTTAACATAGTACTGAATTTTATGTGTACTTGTAGAAAAGACCACCATTAGCATAATTCACAAACCTCAGATGAGTCATTAGAATGATATGGCTACTCTAAGGAAGCATTCATATGTTACTCAAGACAAAACAAAATGCTACAGAAATATTCATATGCTCTAGTAAGTTTTGAGGATTAATTTATTGGTTTCTAAACTCTCACTGTCTATACAGGCAAGAAATATACGTAAGATAATGTATGTTTAACAATAATTGCAGGATTGCAAGCAATTTATACCATCATAATTTTTCTCCAAGGATTTGATCCACTGAGGATTTGATCTTCAGCTCCCAGTAGAGAAGAAGGCATTTCTCCCAAAGGAGAACACTATGTTCAGAGAGTGAAGAACAAGAAGATGCAAGGTCATGTACCATTCTTATGTTTGAAAGAAAACAATTTCCGAGGTTACAAGATGAAGGACTACATAACTAATTCAAATATCATATTGTCATGACTGACTTCAACTCAAGGAAGCAAATTCAAGATTCAGCAGCTTTTGTAAACCTACATCCTGTCCAGGGGTCTCAGGTAACTTGGACGTGCTATTGGAAGTGCTTAAGTATAAAATAAACATCATATCCTGTTGTTTGATTATATATGCAAGATAATGAAGGGAGAAGTGAAACAAATTAGAAGGAAAATGTGAGTAACACTGCTTGGTAACAGTCAGAAGACCGGATGAGTTTTGTAACCTGCAGAGTAGTAAAAGAAGGAAATACAGATCCCTTTTATATTATTTGCTACCTCTTTCATCCTTCTCTCCCTGCCTTCTAAAGGAAGCACTACCCACCCTACCCCTTCAGTCTCTGGAAATGGGTGGCAGTGCTGCAGTTCCATGGCAGGTGGCAGGCCAATGTTTCCAGCCCCCTTGCTCCTTGATCTTTTCTACTCCACTACAAATTCAGTCAGCAAGAGTACAACAGTTTTTCTGTAACTTTGTTTAAGGATATGAGAGCTAATTAGATGAAAGAAGCACTAGGAATACTCAGGTGACAAGAAGATTTCCAATACCTGCAGTGGCAAAGCTCAGCTGGAACTGCTCAGGTTCATTTTCAAGCTGAATGTATTAGTCTTGCATGTCAATGATGAGCAGCTGCCTCCCTCTGAGAAACCGTACTTTAAGAGACTGCTAAAAATCTTAAAGCTGAATCCACTCCTAAGCTATTAATTAGTTTGGTCCAAAATATTAGTCTGTCTTAATTAAGCCAATTCCATATGGACCAAAATACATTTGCTAACTGAATTTAAGCCTAAATGGAAGCATTTCTGTCTAGGAGTATGATATTAATGAGACTCATGTAATGAAGGTGGTGATTTTCTCAAAAGATAAACAATAGTGGAAAGATACCCAGTACACAGAAACAGATTCCTGTATTTTTCTAATTTTTTTAATTATGTAGTTTTAGCCATGAAAATGGTTTTTAAAATTTTTTTACCAATATGAGCCACTAACATTTATCTATTGGGCTATGAAAGAAGATTGGGATTTATTAATACTATGCTCACTCAATCTTTCTCTCAAAATTATCCCCTTATGAAACAAAGTTGTAGATAGGTAGGATATTTTCTGATTGTCTGTATTTCCACTGTGGGAACTAGAGCTCCTGGTATATTACTACCACTAAAAAGTGATTGGCACTTTAACAAAAATCAGTACAAAATAACAATTTTCTCCCCAGCAAAATTGGGGCAGTGAAATGCCACAGAATTTGCAGGGTGCTGTCTCCATCTTTCTGTGTATTTTCTGATTAAAAATAGAAAGTTCATGGGTACCTTCACAGCACCCATCCAGGGCAGAAGCATACCAAAATCCATTTCATTTGGGTGCAAATCTTCTGTATAGGATTTACAGTTCTTCTGACAGAATGAGGAGGCTGCATTAACTCACAGCCTGAACTGATTCTCGGTCTGCACATTCTCACCACCTGAGAGAACACAATTGCATTTATGAAGTTCTTGTTTTCTTAAGCAAAGCTGTTGATTTGAGGAAGAGGGAAAAGGAATTTTCATTTTGAAAGGAATATCCTATGTTTGTTAAATAATTAAAAATTCACCTTTGTTCAATTGAAAAATTAATTAAATAACCCTTGAGATAATTTTGAGATGCAATACATTGGTGCTATGCACCTAATTATTTTGATAAACCTACCGTTTTACTAAGATACTTCCTCTTTTTTCATGTTTTGTTTAATTGAAAAAAAAAACCCACCACTTTTATAGTGCCAGCATGGATTCTAATTTAAGATGATCTTACGCGCACAAATTGTAAACAAAAAACAAAAAAAATGTCTTTTTTAACCAAAACTTATGGACTTATGTGCAGAAATATATTCAAAATGAAACTGGGAAACCACTGGGAAGCAGGTTTAACATACCCTCTCTCTTCAATCCTTGTAGATTTTAGAAAAATACGAGTCACGCTTTGGGACTGCCTGACCCAAACAATTTCCATCATTGTTCATCCTGGAGAAAAGATTCTGATCCATTGCATTAGCTGTTAAAATTGTTCACCTACATTTCAGACGACTCTTTACAACAGTACTGAAATAGCAAAATTTTGTGTGATGATACTGGTCATGTCAAATCTCTAAAGGATTTTTTTTTTAAATATCTGTATGTCTTATTTATGTTTTAAACTGCTGAATATTTCTCATTCCCTAAACCAAAAGGGAAAGAAAGAGTAATAATATTTAAAGGTATTCTCATTCTGTCATTCACCAAATTTTGCGATCAAAATTCTTTATCTTTGGGGAAAAAAGATTTTTTGATTCACAGTAAAGGAGAAAAATTACTAGCTCTGCTAATAGGAAATACTTTTTTGAAAGAATTACTGAAAGGAAAATGCTATGCACTTGAAATTTTGGGCCAAAATGATTGAATGGAGAGAGAAATCACAGATTGGTATGAAAGGGGAAAGAAAATAAATTAACAATGATGATTAAATACATTTATCTGAAAATAGTCATCTTTCATATTATAAACTGTCTTACTATTAAACAGGAAGAGAATTTAAAAATTATATAAATAAGCAACTGTCATAAAGGAAGTATTACCATATATTATGGTGATAAAATAGCCTCCATTTTTCCTGCTTCCTTGACATGGTTTTGTCTTTTTCATGATAGATGAAGAAAAAGGCAGACAAACAGAATTTTTTTCACTGTCTTGCTGCTGACACTCAAGTTGCTGAATGTTTTTCAAAAGAAAGTAATTTTTTCTCAGAGAGAACATGCCTATAAAAAGATGTAAAGACAAAAGCAAGGAAGTGTGTTAGAAGGGGATTCCTCTCCATTTTCAGAAAATACTGGTTCATATTCTGTGTGTTCTGGCATCTAATTGTAAATGTCTATGAAGTAGTTAGGAAGAGGTGTTTTTGTAGAACCCTGGAATGGCTTTTCTCTTGAAAATCATGGGTTCATAGTTTTTGTCTCTAAGCTCTGTGCTGTGTTCAGGTTCAGTGATATAGTTGTTATATCATTTGTTTCCACTGGGCAATGTTCAGAGCAGGCTTTTTTTCTTTTTCTTCTTTATAATTATTTTCCTCTCCCTCTGCTTGTTTAAGCCTTAAGTTATACCCATGTAAGTTACTGGTTCCAGGACTGTTATCTCTCTATGAAGCTTGTCAGTACATAGCACAGCAGGACACTTACTAAGTTTCCAAATACAATAAGTAAAAATTTAAGAAAAACCCATTTTGGAATGAAAATACATGTATACACCCTGCAGCTAGTCAACCCTGTTTCCCAGTGTCTTAGGGATATTTCTGAAAATAGGAATGGACTGCTTCTTAAAATAAAATGGTTTTGAATTGAAGATTATAATGAAGTATACCATTGACTGTCTTTAAGAAACATTTGCAATAATTAACATCCAACGTAGTTACATATTTAACTTTTCACTCTATTTCCATAACAACAAACTATTTCTTGCTAGAGGGTGAAGAAAAGCACTGGAAAGCCATCACCTACATTCATAATAAGAAGCTCAGGGGCATAGTTTTGTTCTTGCCTCCTACTATTCTGAAAAAATCCAGTGTGATACATAAGCACAGGATTTTGGTGGCTGGGAACTTAATGGTAAGGATTTAGTGACAGGTCTTTGACACTGGCCAAAACCCAAATTCTATCACTAATTAGCTCACTAGTGCAGGAGTACCTTTGGATTTGTGAACAGCTAATATGTCTCTTACATCTATATTAATAAATATTATCATGTTGATGTAATTTTTTCTTTTTTCTTTTTTTCTTAAATTGCAAGCTTTATTTGCATAGACTTCTCTACAAGTGTGCAGCCTTCACAAGGGCTGCATACCTGATGACTGGGTTATAACTCTTAATTGAGACATGCATCAGAGTGTACACCTTTATTCTTGACTTGATAAATGTTTGCAAACTTCAGATAAGAATATTCACTGCATATATTTAAGACAATAGTTTTTACCTGTACAGAGTGAAGCATATTTTCTAATGAAAATTCATGAGATGAAATGTCACCTTCAGAAAGCTTGTGAAAAACGATCCTTAGTGTGAATCCTTCTGTCAGAATTCAAGTTTACATTGCTCCACTGGTGTACCCAGCCCATTTCCAGTGACAAGGAATGTACAATGATATGTGTACCTTTCCTGAACCTATTACGTGCTGCATCTCTGCACTGGCTTTTTTGCTGCTGGGAATAAGGGCTTGGAGCACAGAAAACAATGAAGTGGCTGGATACCATAGCTGTTATTTTAAAGATATGTAATTGTAGTTTCTGCATGATATCTGAGTTCATGATTTTAAGTGCTGCCTCTAAGAAATCTGAAATCCCTGAGGTGGTGTTTGTGGCAATGTCTAGAAATAATTTTTTATTTTATTTTAGAGCACACCAACTCTCAAAATGAAGATTAGGTTTTTATTCTAGTGGCAGCTGTATTGATGCACTTGGTTTCATATTAATGGAAAAAAAAACCTGGTGGCATTGCAGAAGAACAGACTAAAACACAACAGACACATCACCTTGCTAGGTCTGACTGGGAATTCCAAATGCTGTGTAGTTTGCTAGACCTTTTGTTTCTGATGGCCTTTGATTTACATTACTTATGTCAGATCATGAAAGGACATGAATGCTGGAATTTTGAATGTTCACTTTTGTTTTTCCACTTCTTTCATGAAGATAAAAGTACTTATTTTCAACCCAGACAACAACGTTTAAGACCTGTATTTGTTTTTTATTTGTCTCATATTAAAAGCATTGATTACCTTATTATTATACCTTATAATAACAAAAAAGTATTATTACCTTATAAAGGCATTTCTTTTCAGAGCAAAATGACATTTTTTATAGGAGAACAAAGCTTATCCTGTTATTCCAACTTTCTTGGAACTGCTGTTTGCAGTTTACATTTGCCTGCAACATTTCAGTCAAACAGCTAGCACTGCTCTTACTTCAAAGGTATGAGTTGAGCAGTTGCCATTACATCAAGGCTTTATATTTCACAAGGCTTTATATTTCACAAGGCTTTATCTACAATAGTTACATAATTTATTGTCTTATTATTAGGTCAAATTCAGTTATCTTTATTCAAGTTTTCTGACTAAAATAATGGACTAAAGTGTCCATCATGTGGCCAGCTGTTATTGCTAAAATAGTTTTCTTGTGATGTCATAGGGAGACCATTATGGATGGGATGTTACCATTGATTGTTTCCATATTCTGTTTTAATTTCTGAAGACAGATGCACAAACACACACAAATGCATGCACACACACAAGACAAATAAATTCAAAACAGTCTTGACTAATGAACTGTTCCAATAAAGATGGATCTCCTAGCTGTGACTCAAAGAGCCTTTTAATTTGAACATGTCTAATTTTAATACATGCAGTAGGAAATTGAAAATGGAACTGCATGTTGCAAATACTAGTGTTTATCAGTTTGTGATGGAAGGATGCAAAGATCCCATGCAGTGCTTCACCTTGACTGTACTGCACACAGCCAGGTCCATGGAAAAAAATGACTTGCTATAAAACATGAAAACTATGAGGGAATAGAGATAATATGATAGCAGTAACAAAACCAAGCAATGACATATGCAATGGCATGACAGGGTCATTATGAGTGACTTCTTGCTGAATCTAGGTATATAAATCAACAATCATTTAGGGTAAAACATGAATGCAGACAAAAGGGAGACAGATCCCCTAGAGACTGTAGATTTTCCTGTTCAGACTGGTGGAATTTGGCAGTTTCATCAGCTCTTCACTTTAATGTAGGGTTGCTTCAAGTGGTGAGACCAAGTCCGCTGGCTGCAGTTCAGCTGCACTCCAGGTGATTAGATGGGGTGAGAAAAAGTCTGAGGAGTCTGAGAAGGAAATACAGATGCATTGGAAAATATATGAACTGATTCCTCTGTGTTTCTTCCCATCTTCAGTGAAGAATACCTGGCAAGCTTTGGGAATCCTTGCCCTATCCACTGCTTTCTCAGTGCCCCTTTTTTGAAGTCTAAGAAAGTCTATAATAGGACTCTGGGCCAGGAAAGAGAAGTATTAATGTTCTAACGTGAAATGTTTTGTAGTTTGTTTGTTTGGGGTTTTTTACGATAGACATCCATTTTTCAATTTTTACAATATTGATTTATTTTGCAGATGAACACAGTAGAAACAAAACTGATTTTTTTTCAATATTGTACACACACAAACACACAATCATGTAAGTGTGCATTTATAATGGCACATGTGAATATATCTAATGCCATAGAAAAGGAAATTAAGATGTGGTTTCCCAAATCAAATACTTAATTTTGCAACATCTGACAATTATTCTAAGAAACATTTTCAGTTTATATTTTTTCTGCAGAATTCTTCAGCAAATGCTATGATTTACCATACCAAACACTCAAAAAAACAGGAAATAAATTATTTGGTGCTGATTGTATTGTATGCAATAAGTCTTACTCCATTTGAAGACTGCAAAGTTTCTCCCTCCCCTGATAAAATAACGTGGTTTTATTCAGTAAAACTCCTGATTTCTGCATTCCTATAACAGATAACTCCAGCATTCTTTAAAGCATACAGTAGGAAGATTTCTCAACAGAAAAGTCTGTCTTTAGCATATTCCTTATGTGTGGATTTCAGCATATTTGTATTCATACAGACTCATGTGATGGATTCTTTTATTTTATTTGAAACCTTTTCCTTAAAGCAAGCATTTGTATTTTTAACTTTAGGTAAGGTTCTAAACATTAGCATTTGTGTGTGTTTCATTCAGCCTACCTCATCATTTTCTTGTTTCATGCCCAGGGCTTAGCAGTTGGAGTTTAAAAACAGCCAGCTTTAATGTCTATGACTGACATGTAATTTCTGCTTACTTTAAAGCTTTTTTTTTGCTAACTTTGCCTTTTTTAAAATTCTTTCCTGTCCATAATCACAAAGCTACATAAGCTCTTTTGTGGCTTAATAAATATTGTCAGTTTTTTTAAGCTCAGTGTGGTGTGTATTCTTCTTCAAAGATAGTTATTAAGCATATAAAAAGAAGCTTGTTAAATTTGTAGATTTATTTTTTTTTATTATTCTTACTTCTTATATTTAAATGAGAAAATATAATCCATTAAAGAGGTTGAACTGTCAAAAGCACTGCCATATCTATAATTAAGTATAACCTTCCTGGGTTTAAATAACATTATCAACAAAAGCCTCTAAATTTGAAATTAAATGCTCTACCTTCCTTCCATTAACATTATTGTTTTGCTTGGAAACTCAGAGATGTGAATGCAAAGGAGGTATTTAGCTCACAGCTATGACATACCTCCCATTTTTAAAAGTAAACAATAATGAGAGGCATTCCTTTTTGGAATATATATGCCTTAGATTACACACTTAATGACAAGAATATATCTTAGTTCTGAGAATAGGAGTTAAAGGACCCAGCAACACATCTATGCACTCAACTTTGCTTCTCATTTTGTGATCAACTAAACAATTCTGAAAGATACAGTGGAAGCAGTACTCCGTGTCATGGTTCTTAAAAAGAAACTTATCATTACAGCTGGAGAGAGAGATTTGCCTCACTCCCAAAAGTTTGTTCTTTTTTTAAGAAAAACATTTCTCATAGCACTTTAGAAGTTTCTGTAAAATAGAAGACACACATAACTGAATTATTTATTGCATAGATTTTGCCATTTTTCATTTGGAATGTCTGGCACAGCTCATTCATTATATGCAATGTATCTGAGTTTTAGACTAATATGAACATGATTTTAATGAATGTGTTAGAATTTTTCCTGCCATGACCCTTACCACCTCACTGCATGACAGAATGTGTGTGAATAGCTACCTGCTGAGACATACACAGCACAAGGCAAACAAAACACAAAAGCCAGCACCTGTGAGCTTCATAACTCATCCTTCCCACACTGCAGACAGCTGATAATGGATCTTCATGGGGTAACCTGAAACTATTTGATTTGAGGACTTCATACATCCTTTCTTCTCTTTCTTCTCTTTCCTGCACAATCCATTTGCTTAGTAGATGTTTAAGATTCTTTTTTCTATTTGTAAACTATTTCACGTAGAGTAGAAATCACTAATACTGACTTGTGTTATGACTGATAAGGGATCATTTAATTGGAAAATTTGTGACAAGATATTTAAAACAAGAAAATTATGGAGGACAAAAAATAAATGAGTTGCAAAATATTTCAGCTGAAGCTAGAAAATAGAATTATTAGAAAACACTCACTGTCTGTCGAGATTTTCCTCAAAGCCCATCCTGCCCTTACTGAGTATTTAAATGAGGTTGTTCAAGTCAGAGAAAGTGATGCAAGACCTGCCAACATAGTAAATTGCCCCTTCCAATTTTAATTTCCCTTACTGCATGAGGAGTTCCATCTCCTTTCTGATTTACCCACTATCTTAAAAGAAAGATTGGAAATGAACCTTCAGAAATTTAACTTTCATTTTATGTTTAAGTCCAGTTAAAATGTATTAGCACATTTCATGGATAGTACCATGAAATGGCATGCACTAATGCATGGATGCACTAAACAGACTAGACATCCTTTGAAATTCACTGTGTTGTGGTGTGTTATGCTTTGCTTTTCTTTCAAAGTAGCTGTAGGGCTTATAATGGTGTATATTGAGAGCATATTGTTTATTTGTTAGAATACAGTAGAATACCGTGCTATAGCTAGTCAGTGTAAAAAATAATTTCCATAAGCTTTTATACTATCATTATAGTTAATGTATCATATTCATGTCAAATTGTAGCAAATTTTGAATTAAAATAACAATGTCAGGAGTAAGAAAAAGGGAATAATTTAATTTAAAGTCAATCTTAAATTATAAATTTACCAAACCATCTACTAAAACACTAAATATTAAATACTTAATTCTAATTAACAAAACACCATCAAATGTAGTTCTCACAACTGAAAGAGTCCAGTTGCTTGTCTCAAGGCCACAGAAGGATCTTGTCATAAGATAAGCCACCAGAGCAGGTATTAGAGATAAGCACAGAAGGGAGGCATTTGCAACAGAAAAGTGCTAATTCCAGGCCTGGCAGAGGCAATTTGGTTAGCACATCCCACATCCATCCAGACAAAAACTTCCCACTGTGAAAAGCCCTGGGAAAGGAAGCAATTGTCCACCCATATATCATCCCAAGTTCTGGGAACAGCACCTGTAACCACCCCACGGATTGGGAAACCTGGACTGCATAAAGGTGGTACCCACAGAAGAGTGGCTCTGGCAGTCCCACCACTGAGAAATCCAGGGTGAAGAAGGACCAAGGGACATGGCTGGACCCACAGCTGATCTTCTGCTTGGTCTCTCTCTCTCCCTAGCCCCATTTTCTGTTTTTTCTATTGGTCTACCTCCCACTCATTGTTAAATGAAATCCATATTCTTGACTGTGGCATATGATCTGTCTGCACTTAGTTTGGGCAGAGGCATCTCTCACTAATTGGACTGTAATACAACTGAAAATAAAATGCATTTTAAAATTCAGGAAAAACCTTCAAACTCACTTCAAAGCACACCTTCATACTACAAACTGAAAAAGTACAGAAAGAGCTTTTTTCTTTACTACACTGATTCATCACTTCTAAGACCACTGCTACTGCATTTTTTTTTAAATCTAGATAGAGAATTTAAACTGCTTCTACAGCTCTTAATAATCTGTTTAACTGGCTTTTTGGCAGCAACATTAAACACAGGCACAATGCTGCTCTCTCCATCCTGCAAAAGTGAGTAGGATGGTTCATCTTTAGGCACATACATAATAATACTCTAGACTGTTCATGAACATCAAGATAAAATCATATACAATTTTTTGTAAACTTGTTTTGTTAAAGCATAAAAAAAACCCTTTCCTCTGTAAAGTCCAATGCTCTGATTAAGAAAAAAAATAGACTGGGATGTTACTGCTGCACAAAACATTTGACAAGCACACAGTTGGGTGAGTGCACATGTACATGTGTGTTTCAGATGAAGGTCAGCCTGCCAAAGCACCTTGCTCTCAAGGATCTTCTGAAGCCCATCCAGCAGTCAGGCTTATCTAGTACATCTAACTTGACTCTGAAGTTTTGATAATTATCTCTAAAGTCCTGAATAATTAGTTTTGATTAGTTTGAGATAACATTTCTTCTTTTCTTTCAAGGTTAAAATTAAAATATATTGAGACTCTTTTGCTCGTGTTTTTAAGTGACTTTTCCAGAACTGATAGCATGCTAGCTAAAAAAATGAACTTATTCCTTACTACAAGTTTTGAAACTCTACTGATAAGGAGCTTGCAAGCATTTTGAAAAGTCAAGATAAGCTGGAAAACAGAAATAAAAATATAGATGTCACAATCTTCAAAAAACAGCTTCTGTCAGTTACTAGTCAGTAGCAGAATGGCTGCATTACTAATCCCACAGCATGACCTACAGCATGCAGCAGGAAAATCACAGCACATCAAAATGAATAAGGCCAAATATAATAAGAAGCTCTGATTTCATACAGTGAAATTATTTATGGAGAAGTCAAACATATTGTACTGAAGGTTTTTTTTTTTATGCAATGAAATCCTAAGAATTGGGCACTTATGTTTCAAAAAAGAAAAAATAATTCACAGATTGGTCAGATTTTTAAAAAAATTGATGAATGGTGGATGAAGTTAGGAACAAAAACCTGATACAACTTTGAGTAAGGGAGAAGGCTCCACCTTTTTCTCATTTCCCAGTGTCTGTACTTCAGCCTGTTCTAATTTCTTTGGAAAAAACAAAGAAAAATACTTCACTTATTACATTTAATTGATAATGTAATCCTAGCAAAATTAGATCTTTTTCCTTCCACTAAAATGCAAGGGATAACTACTACTTCTTATGCAATGAAGCTGAAATCAAATAAATAATGCCTGTTATTGCTCTCCCCAAAAATAAAACAGCTTTAATATCTGGTGTTAGAGTTCCTGCTGTGTTTCTCTGAGGCTTTTTCATACCAGAAAATGAACAAAACTCTATTATAGAATCAAAGTAAATAACATCCCAGATATTACTTGTTGTCCCCCCAAAACAAGAAGTTATTGTAGCAGAAAATAATACAATTTATTTTAAATAACAGAAGATATAAGTGAAGGGGAAGGGGAATAAAGTTCACTGACCTTTTTCCAAAATATTCATCATTCTTCTGATTTATGGTAAAGATCAATGGTAAACCTCATGTGGTTTAGTTCCATCCTCTGAAATTGTTTGAATCTGTAGGAGACAAATAAAAAATACCAAGCTCAGAAGTGTGAAATATTCCCTTTGTCTACAGATCATTTCCATGTTTAATCAGACTGCAGGGATGATTTTTAAAACGTCATGGATTTTTCAGATAGACAAGTTTCTTCACATGAGAATGTCTTCCCTTTTAGAGTGAAAAAGCTGTTGTTTTCCTTTGTCAGCTTCTCTCCTATAACTTGATTTATTATTCAGCATTATCTGCCAAAGCAGTACAAGGGCTTTATTTGGAAGGAAGCTGAGTATGGACGTGGAAAGTTCCTGTTCCCATTGTTGTGCCCAAATAAGTCCTGAAAAGTTCCAGGTCCCTCTCTGTGCATTGCCTCTTGAGGTGCCAAAAACACACACATGGCTGGGAAGAAAAGCCCTTGGACCTATTGAGAACATAGAAATAAAACACATTTGAAAAAACAACCAAACTTCCATTGACAGGATGAGCCTTACAAGTTGTTCTAAGTGTGGATGTTTAACTTATGAGGAAGTGTTTCTCTTTCCCTCTTTTTCTAATAAGTAAATGAAACTGTCCCAGTAAGTTAATGGAAAATGTCTGGAAACCAACTGTAATGGCGGAGTTCTCAAATTTTGACCTTCAGAAATTGAGGAAGGGGGTAAATAGCTATTACATTCTTGTGTCCCCATAAATTAATTATAATAAAAAGAACATTTAACCTTTGTTTAAATTACACGTTAAGAAATTTCAATCTGATCATAAGTGCCTTTAAGAATTAGCTATTCATGTGCTGGTTTGTACCCTCTGTGGTTTGCTAACAAACAATGATTTCCAATAGTATGTAACAGAAAGAGGGAGAATGAGAGTAGCAAGTCCTAAAACATGAACAGGAGTGTGATGTTTTTGTCCTCATTAATAATGGGCACCTGTTGATATTTTAAGCAATTATTTAATTGGTGACATGAAGGATTTGAAACATAATAAAGTGTTAATGCTAATGAACATGCAAACAAAACTAAGAAATTTCATATTTAGATTCATATTTGCCTGTTTGTTCAAGTGTCTTCAAACTGAAATTATCTAAGGGTTTCAGCTTTCAAGCTCTTCATTTACTCTCCAGCTTTAAAAACATCCAAAATTATGTTGTATCTGGAATCTGCAAAGGTTTTTATATCTTTTCCCCATAAGAAAAGTTGTCTGCATTAAAATATTTAATGGAATTTATCAACTGCTCTAGCCTATAAACCCAAGAGTGTGTTCTTTTATTAGTGAATCATAAATGTTGATACCATTCACCTACAGAATAATATGAAAGCAATAAACTGCAGCTATTCCTTCCCCTTTCAGCCATTTGCAGGAGACTATAATAAACAGAAAATCAACATTAGCAAGTTTTAATACCCAGTTTTATTTTTTTTTATTCAAATATAATGTATCTTAATAGAGAAATGTTTTATTTACCATTTTTTCCCAGCTACTTTGAGTAAAGAAACATTTTCGGAGTAGACCTCTCATGATTTCTCCAGAATTAGTTTAAGAAATGTGAAGCTGGATAAAAGTGAGGGTTTCTCCCATTCACTGTATTTTTAATATGCAATTCTTCTCAAACTGTCTGAAGAATGATCTATCAAATTGAATAGCTGATGCACTTTGAAAATTTAACTCCAAAAGATAGATGACATTTTTTTCATTAGTTTGAAATTTATATGCTACAGTATCTGTCACAATAATAATAGAATCTGACAGTGCAGATCATATGGGTATTCTGCACAGCAGAGGTAATGTGTTCTTTGGAAGATAAAATGACAATTTGTTCAAATCATAGATTTTTAAATTTTAGACAAACAAGGTAGCTCTCACTCTATGTAACTCATACTTTTGGAATAATTTCTTTGCTAACAATACTGTGGCAGGATCCAGGCCACCCACATTTTGTCTCTGTGGGAAGTTAACAGACTGTAGATGTCCAAGAATATGATCAGGAAAGCCTGCTCCACGGTGCTGTTTACCTCAGAGGCACAGAAGCCTCTCCAGATGCTGCTCTGAGCAACCCTCTAGTTCCCATGATCTCTAAACTTTGGCTTTAGCCTATGCTCAAAATCACCCTCTGTCAGCAAAGGGAGGTCCCTGGCTCCTTCATCCCTATCCAGGGGGTCCAGCATGATATGAATGTCAAATACCTTCACCTCTTTCATAGAGACAGGGTGTTACTCAGTGGAAAGCTTAGCTGTCATAACTAATTTTATTTTTAAAAAACCTCAACATATTGATGGAAGAAGATGAACATGGTTTTCCTTTAAACAACAAGTAAAATGAAGGTCAGGCTGCTAGGAACTGCAAGATCTATTATCTCTGCCTGAAGGACCTTAACTATAACTACTATTATTATTATTATTATTATTATTATTATTATTATTATTATTATTATTATTATTATTGTATTAGTATTAGTATTAGTATTAGTATTAGTATTAGTATTAGTATTAGTATTAGTATTATATAAGTATTATGTAGCCCGGAGCACAAAAATCCCTGAGACAGCACTAAAAACAAAAAAAAAAAAAGTTTTTTCTATATTATCTGGAATTTGGTTATTATACTCTGACAGGCTGATTAGATCAACTGCTATACCTTAATGCAACATTTTCCCTCTGCAACCTGAGCTGAAATCTGTGTGTAACATTTGCATTCATTTACAAAAGCTGTCTAGTTTGGGCACACCCAAACATCATAATTTCATTTTCTGTACTTCCAAAATTATGTGTGTTCTCCATACAACTATGTATTCAAAAATAAAGCGAAAAAATAAACTAAATTTGTGTTCTTAAAACTGCTAAAGGAGACAAGAATAAAGGATTGTGTAGAATAAATTCAAATCTCTGTTCTTGTTATCTTTTGTAGGACTTGAGCTGTTTGTGTCAGTCTGCACAGTGAGCAGTGACACAAATGTTTAAGGACACACCCTCAGGTAAGGAATCATTTTCCTAGCATGAACAAAATTAATCAGAGATCAGTCTAACACTAACCAATAGTATTTACAACACAATTTAACTTTTTCAATAGAGACACAAACCCAGGAATGTTTGGAAAGGAAATACAACCAGCTGAATCATGCTCGCATTAGCAGAAACTCCCAAGATCATCTCTTTAAATTCAGAGCAGCCACCATCTCCTTCTTTTTGTGCAAGATCTAAGTGGGTGTTTGTGACAATTCTTGTTTCTATTTCAACCTTCATATTGAAAGGTCACTGGAATAAACTATTTTCATTTCAAAATCTATGCCTCCTATCCAAACTTTTAGAGTAAGTAACTAAAATTCAAGCACAATAGGATCCCTGAATATCAGAATGGTAATTTCTTTTAACTTCTAACATATTTCTTTATTCCAACTTATTTGTTTGAAGTAGAAACCTTCACCCACGTTGCCACTTCAGTTTCGGAGTTATCAGAATTATAGATACTGATGTAATACTTTCTTAATTCACCATTTGAATATTTGGTATTGCATAGATAATGTTTTGAACTCTTTTTAAAAAATCCATCAAAAACAATTAAAAATAAGAAGAAAATTGCATCTAGGGCCTTTGTCAGGCAATATCTTTGGAAGTTTTCAAGCAAGTTGTCTATTAAAGGAAGGATATTATAAGGTTTATAAGGAAAAAGCTTTTCTCTTACATTGGCAGTTTATCAGCCACCAATTACTGTAGAATACCTGTCAGGATTTCCACACTCTTTTCTAAAATCTCCATCTCTGCAAAGTAATATTATTCTAATAATGTTAAAATAAAATCTCATTTGGTTGTTCTTCTTACTGCTGCACCTATCACATCTACCCCCAGCTAGTTATCTTAAGTTTGGTAAGAACCAGGTGTGACAGAAAGATTCTTCTCTGAAGGCCTGCACCATTTCATCCACAAATGAAATAGTACCATGACAACTCTAATGCAAACATATAAAGGCAACTTCTGATTCAAGAGTGCTTGAAATTAAAGAAAACCTTGCATTTCAACAGAGGATTTCTCTGGTTACCTGGGAGGTTTGAAAAACTGTACTATGATGCATTATAGTCTCTGGTTGCTATTAATTTTATCTAGACTTGTGCTATTTCAAATTTCCAAAAAGGACAATTGCTCTACTTAAATCAAAATATCTTCCCCAACTGCCCAGTTTTCGCTGACATTTGGCTAAATTTATTTCTGATAAATTTGTAATCAGGAGCAAAATTGTTGATACCGCTCTTTTTTAAAAATGCGTGATTGTTACACAATAATTTTAACTTCACAGCAGAGCATTTTATGGACACAAAATACGCCCCTGCTGTGCTCTAAAATTCACAGGGTGAGAGTCTTAGCTCCTCTAAGCCCAGATGTACTTTTGAAAATGATGGATCTGTACTATCTTAAATTACTTACAGATCTATCCCAATACAACAAAGACAGAGAAATCTTCAAGGAAGCTGTACTTGCCAACTCTGTTTGAAAGACTTTTCCAAATATTTATAAAAACCTCTTTTCTTTACTTTCCAGCTAAGACTGGCATGTGACTTTAATCAATTGGACTTCAGTAAACTTCACACCTCTGTTCTGTAGTGGTCTGTTAAGCTGTTAAGGCTTGTGAAGCTTTGTAGGTTTTCAGATAGGCTGTTTTTGCTGACAGCAGCTGTTTCAAGTGTGCAGGAGCTCCATATAAAGGAATAACTCAGGCTTGGGGGAATTAAGTAGACAAGTAGATTTTAATAATGCTGTGCACAGTCTTACAGTGAATTGAATTGTTTAAATATGAACGCAGCTTTAATATTTAGCAAAGGGTCCAGATATTCCCATGGCTAATGTTATACAACACCCTACAGGAGGTTTGGTGATCTAAATTGCCCTCTAAATCCCTAAATCACTTGAATGGGAAGAATTGTCCATGTTTGGACAATCTAAACAAGTAGATAATAGTTCAGAGGACACCTAAGCCAAAAGTCACTGTATGCAGAAGAAAAGGGAATGGGTAATACCCTGCACTTAAAACTGAGACTGATATTCACAGCCCTATACTGCTTCATTATTTACAAATCATATTGTCTGCCTAATGGCAGAAAGAATCCTTTTCCATTTTTTTAATTAATTTTTAGCTTTTCACTTATTTCATTGTACTTTTAGGTGTTCCTCCAGTATATAATATTGTCTATTCTAGTCCACCATCAGTTTCAGAGGGCTTTCAAAATATCATCACAAGAACCTCAGGAAATACGTTCTGTCCACAAAATTATGGTCTATTTGAACAGCAGCAACTCACATGACAGAGAGATCTTTCTCAATCTGTATAGCTGAGACTGTCCCACCAGGTAGAAAGGGGGAATAAGGATATCTAAAGCAAAAAGGCTACATAAGGATATATAAGCCAGGCAGTCAGCAGATGTGCAAGAGAAAATTCAATATTGCCAGACATTAAGCTCAGACATTGTTCTCAGACAGGAAGGGGGAACAATGTTCTGTTGCTCTTTTGGGGATGGCTTCTTCATCCTTCTGCATTAAAAATTAGTAAATAAAATGCACAAGTGGTCCAGAACTCAGGATTCTTTGCCCCCCAGGAATATCAAACACTCGGAGTAGAAGGTTTCTAATCTTGCTACTCCATTTTATGTCTAAAAGATAGGTCTCTGGAGCTTTTTTAACTACAGCTGCATTAGCAAACTGATCAGGACATGGACACAAGCTGTAGAGCTGGCTTTACTTACTGTATGGACAAATGTGTGTATGGACAAATAGCAATATTCCAAAAAATGCTCGGGGAACAGCATGGACTGAGGACTGTTCTCACCAGGAGGAATTTTCCCTGCATGCATGATGGCAACCCTCTTTTGTAGACTGATTTGGACAGCATTTATTGAAATTACTATAACCTGAGTAATTTAAGTTTTAAGGAGGGAAAGGAGTTCTGTGTCATCACTTTCTATGTCTAAATGCATAAAGCAAGGTTGTGGAGTTAGTGGTGATGCACATAGTCATCTAATTTTCACATAAATAATTTTTCAGCCACATGAGTGTCTCAAAAGTACCTAGCATTATGTCTCAAAAGTACATTTATAAGCCTACAATTAATAAAACTTCCTCAGTAGGAAGGAGACTTTTATACACCATATTATAAGTGTCTGTGGTTTGAATTTTTTTGTGAATTATGACCTTAGTCTCAAAATATTTTATAACAGTATGTCTGGTAAGTTTTCCTAATATGCACATTTTTATGTTGTATAGATAATGAGTTCAGCTTGAATTTTTCTGCTTCTGTTTTGAAAATACAAGTAATCATACAGGTCATGATCTCTGGGTTTAATTAGGTGACCATACTGAAAACATTTTATAAAAAGATGTAGATAAATAAAAAAAAGGTCAAAACAGTAACTCATTTTCCAGAGGAGAAATGTCCTCTGTGTAATTTTTGCTAGCAAGGCACTAAGGTTGCAATAACTTTTACCAAAAGAAGTTACAAGAGAACTAGAAGGACTAGAAAGATCTTACAAATGTGATATACAGTTCTAAGGAGAAAAATCTAAATTGCTTGTAATTTGGCTATCTGGAAATGTTTCTATATGATTTATCTTTTTGTTGCAGCTGGAATCAACTGTGAAGGTAACTTGCTGAAGAAGCAGTTTAGTAGCCTAGTTTATTCCCATTAGACAACATTGCCTTATAATGAGTAATGGGAAAACAAGTCTCATTTTTTATGCATGATCTATCCATTTATGTAGCCTTTACAGACAGAAAAATATATATCTGCATCTATGAATACTGTACAGCAAATTCTGTTTTAGTTTTTATTAAACTTATCTCCTATGTTTAAAGTAAGCGTTACTGATAGTTTTTATAGTAAATCCTTGAAATATAGCCTAATTTTACTAAACCTCACATTAAAATACCCTCTTTAAAAATTGAATTTCATGCTTTCTTTGTTGGGCAAGTCTTAACTAAACACTTCATCATGCAAAATATTGCAAAATTTTCTATTAAGCTATCAAGTGAAAAAAGAAACAGCAGAAAGCTCAGAATTAACTGTCCCTTGGAACAACTTGGCATTTGCAATGGTTCAAAAGGTTTGAGGACTTTCTAAACTAGAAACTGTGTCTCTGCCTTGTTTACTAGCTACATGTGTGCTATCCTTCCTGGATCTCTCTAATCTTTTTTCTAATGTAATTTCCTTTTGGCATTCACAATATCCCAGCATAATGAGTTCAATAATTTCAACACTAGAGATAGAAATTGTACAGAAATATGCACAACTTGTTAAATATAAAGACTTTTTTTTTTTTTTTTAATTTGGAAGTACAAGAACTGTCCAGAAGGTCTACACAAGCCTTGGTGCACATGTTAGCTTTCCATGATAAAGGACAGGATGCTCAGACAAAACCTGGGAAAGGAAAGCAGAACAGAGAGATCAGCAATAAATATTTAAATATAGAGGGTGATCTGGAAAAAGAGAAAATCTTGTAGGATGATTCAAAAGCTTTACTTGCATTTAAAGAGACTTGTTGAACCAGTCTGTCAAGCAGGCTGTCTAAATGTCCTTGTCATAATTCCAGCCTGGAGGCTGGAATATCGCCCACAGGGCATGTGTTTGCACCTCTTACCTCCCCCCAGGCTCTTACACAAGTGAGTTATGGAAAGATTTAAGGGAAAGTCTGTTTATGCTCCTTTTCATACCATTCTTCTCACAAGTGAGAATATTTTGTTACACAAGATAGAGTTACAGAGCTGGGTGATAGCAGGATGAGGAATGTAACAGTAAAATATGGGCAGTTGAGAATGGTTCAGCTGAGATCCAGTAAATGCAGGCAATGAATAGAGTATATGTCAGAAGGCTGCCAAAAACGGCAGAATCTTAGAGAGGAAAGGTCTGTCTCACACAATCTGCCTAGGGGACATGTCAAGCAGCAAAAGAATTGTGAAGGAAGGGGCAGTGTGATAAGTTCACGTGGCATCTTCTGTTCTAAAATAGAATGGTGTTCCCTGAGAGATAAATGCATTATTCAGAAGCCATTTCAGGTCTTGGCCAAGGCTGGACTTGAGGATGCATGTAGAAGTCTGCACACAGAAGAAACCATTCCATTGTTAGTTGCTTGCATTTGCAGAATGCATTAATGGCAGTTAGGGAGGTTTTTCAGCATTGCTAATTTCAGTGACATTTTTTGAAAAGGAGGTGTGGGAGCTATCATTTACCTGAGCCTTTTTAGTGAGGACATGGGAAGGTGTCAAAGCAAAAGGGAGAAAAAAACCTTTTGCTTTCCTGCATGTAGAGAAGGGAAAAGAAAACTGAAATTGGAGACTGAATCAGAATATACCAATGCACTATGCTACCTCTTCATTTGGTTTTCAGGCCAAAAATAAACTGAGATGCAGATCCTGAGATGCAATTGAAATAGAAAAGCATTGTATCTCACAGTGGCAAGCTTAATTGTAGACAATAGGATATATAAAGTGAAGATGTAAAGCAGATGCTGAACAATGTTCAGTGGGGAGGTCAAATTTTTGCAGATACCAAAATTTTGGGTTATTGGTATTTAATACAACATTAAGGAAATAGCTGAGTGGTAGAGTTTGTATATATGAGAGTTTGTATTATAAGGAAAAATATTTTGCGCACTGTGTAAAATCCATGATGTTGAAAGTTTGAGTTCAGTCTTCTGAACTGTACAGATCTTGTTTCTTCTAGATATTTTGCACCTTATCTCAAGTTTTCTTCAGCTTGTTTACTGAATTTTCAGTCTGCTTGCTCAGGAGATTCTTAAGCCGGAGCAAGCAGGCTAAAAATTCTGTAAATAAACCGAAGAAAATGCAAGATAAGGGCTAGCATGCTCAAAAAGAAAGAAGAGCTGCAAACACCTTGGCAAGGAATTAACTCTTCACAATATCTACACACATGCACAATGTGCTATGTGCATGTGTGCTTTCATCATGTGCATTAAGCAGATTTTATACACAGTGGCAGGTGTGGCTTGTCCTACATACCATGCATAGCAGTGCATCAGCCACTCATTGTTTCCCATTTAATTAAATAGGAAAGACATACGTAAACTGCTGACAAAGACACAATATCACAGACAGGCTTAGTGGCCTGTCACTGTATTTAATTAATTAAAAAATACTACAACTAGCTCAGAAGAGAGAGCAAAATATGTGCAATTTTGAACTCATTAATTCTCATATATGTACAAACATAATAGCATCTTCATAAAATCAGACTAAGAAAATACAGATAGAGTTGTAGAGGAATAAATTTTAAATGTTCTGTTACTCTTCTTTTAGAAGGTTCATTCTCTGAAACTGGCTTTTGTGAGGTCGTAAGGAATAAAAAGCTCCCTCATGCACTGCTTTCAATTCTCTCTTCATCTGCAAAAACAAGCCAATGAGTGGTTTAATTTACTGTTGATCACTGGGGAGAAAAAAAAGGAATGCAAAATTTAAATGACATTCACACACAAAGTTAATAGCTTTTATCACTCTCAGAAGGCAAGAGTAGAGGAAGTATTACTCCATATAATATACGACCTGGTTTCAGCTTTATTGTCTTTAACAGTTAAAGCACTGCTGCAAATGTGAATGGACTTAAGACATGGAGTTGTCTTACCAAAGCAATAGCAGTGGGTCTTACAGTGTGCTGGATTTTATTATTATCACAGAGTTATTTAGTACTTTGCATTCATAGATTTCAAATTCCTGAGCTGAATGACTTACCAACATAACAGCCAGCAAGGGAAATGTGCAGAAAGGTTGGGAGTTAAGAGTCTTAGACACTGAAAGTCTCACAAAAGGTGGAGGAACTGATCCCCAGAGTCCTGGTCTAGTGCATCTACTTACACATTGTTTCCTTCAAGGGAAAAAGAAAAGCTGAAATAACAGACAAATGTGGCATGAAATGAAACCTTCACATTTCTATCACAACTGATAACACAAAAAAGAGGAGGTTTTTTGCATTTCAATTTCTGTCAAGGTAAAACCTGGGCAATTACTTGTTAGAGTTCATTAATAGTTTAAGAAGTTGCACAGGTGAAAGACCCATGCTAGAGTACAGTTTATCTCCATAATTACAGCTCTCTTTTCTGCAAGTGAAGAGGACTTTAAATCCTTCTGATGAATTGGTCGAGACTTTGGCTTTGGTCAGGACTTTGGTCAGCTCTAGAAAGAAGATAAGGAAAAACTTGCTCATAAAATCTACTTGTTATCTGTAACTCTTAATGGGTCTCAGCAAGAAAAGGTATTTAATTTTTGATCTAACAAAGGAATAAAGTCTAGCAGGGTAAGTTCACTCAATGAACCATTGTTTTGCTTTTTAAATTTCTTAGTTGGAGTAACCCCATGAGATAAAACAATAACAGTCATGACAATCATTAATATTATTTAAATACTTGTGCAGAAACTTCTTATATTCATATATTTTTCTTAGAAAGTGAACTACCTAGTATGTGCCAGCATAAATTCCATGTAGGTATTCATAATTACTCCTGCACATGTTATTATTTTTTTACTTCTGTTGTGTTTTCCAGAAGGTAGGTTTTGCCTTTAGATTGAACGTTTCACTCAGTTCCACTGAGCTGTAAATATAACCCTGCAACCAAACTAACTTGATTTCAAGGAAGTTTTTTCCTTGTCATCATCTCAGGATAGAAGATGCAATTGATACGATGGGACCATAGCAGATACACAGTAATGCTGTTACAAACTGGCTAGGTCAGCAGGATGTTTTCAGCATTTGTATGGCACAGCAAACATGGGAGAGATCCCTTTCTGACAGACCAAATCAGCTGCATAATGCAGAGAACATCAGTAAAAACACACAAAGCACCAGCAGAGTTAATGCTACTATCAATATGCTTTTCAGTTTTCTCATCAAACTACACACAGTTCCCTCCATATAGAAAAAAATCTTTCTCTGTTACATTTATTACTCTAGGTAATAAAAATAAATTTCCCACTGATGCCTTCCTCTACTAAAAAAATGATCTCTAAGGGAAGGATGAGTAGTAGGACATCCTCATTAATACCAGCTGAATCAATTAAAATTCAGTGAATATCAGATGTAGTAATGACAAAGTGTGAATAGCAAATAGAGTTGATTGTTACTTACATCAAATAGGGCTTATTTATATATGTTTCTATAAAACAGCCTCATCATAGTATGACCCAAAAGAATGAATTTATGCCTTCCAGCCCATCAGCACCATCTACTGTGACTTGACATAACAACAGTCTTTGCCACGATAAGCACAAGTTTCAGTTTTGTTTTTCTTTACATTTGTCTTTCTCTGGATTTTTTTTCCTGCTTATTGCTCCAGAACAGCCTATCACGAGAAGGTTTTTGACATTTCTGAAATTTTTTCTGGAAAAGTGACTATTTCTTCTTCAGTAAAAATCCTCCTGCAAACTTCAACTGGTTGAATAATGGTAGAGTTTTGAAAATGTGTAAGGTGAATACATATGTCCAGTTTTCCTTGCTTTGAACTGCCAGAGTGGAGGGAAATAAGGGAAAGAATAAATTTTTTACAAATTTTGAATTCAGCATAAACTATGTCCCTAGAGTCCATTCCTGAAATGAAACCATAGTTCTCTCATGCCTGGTCAGTATTGAATGGGACCGTCTGGCAGAATTTCATGAGGTTATCAAGTAAATGCCAGACTTCCAACACAATCCTCCCACCCAATGCATTCATAATTTTGCTCCTAAGGCAGAGAGTTCTCTTTATAGCCCAAATACCATCAGGAAAGAGGTTTAAACTATTTGATAAAGGCTAGAGATTTGCTATCTGTCATCATATCTAATTTTAGGTATGTAACTTTCTTTTTTGTCTGCTTTCTTTCTTTCTTTAATTCAAAGACAGATGAATCTGCAAATCTCTCTGCAGATTTGTGTTAGACTAATGGACTCACTGCCTTAAAAAACCTTTAGTTAAATCTCATCAGTTTATTCAGTTTCATTCTGGCACAATACCAATGGCTGCAGTGAGTGTTCTGACTCCAGAATAATGCTTGGGCAAATGAAAAGAAACGAGCATTCTGACAGGTTTCGATAGGGCTTGTCCCATTCCTGGTTGCATAGTGCAGAGCATTTATGAGCTCGTGGTAAGAAAAAGAGACACTGTGATGAAACAAAACAAAAATGAGTTGTGAGGAAAAAAGGATCTTACTTTTATTTCATAGAAACTGATGCCAATCCTAAATTTCCCCCTTTAGTTGTCTCCAGAATGAATGCCCTAGCACAAATGACATGGGTCCCTCAGACAACCTTGTCAATCGGCTTATGTTTGCCATTTAGGAAAGATATGCTTACACATGCTTGCCTTCATGGGTGTAATAAATTTTATATGCTTTATTTTTCAGACAGTAAATCATTTAAAACTGATTTGCTATACCTGATATATAAGACATAGATTTAAAAAAAGATGTTAAGTAATGAGGTATAGAAAGAAATGAGGTCCTCAGCATGCTGCATGAAACAGAGCACCAACCTTCCAGAAAGGAAGAGAGAAAAAATCCCTCAATTGTAAATTCACCGTGTTCCTTCCTTTTCCCTCTCATTGAGGCATAAGGCGATTTCTAAAACTCTTTCCATTCTTTCTTTTAGTGATTTGAAATGACAAATTCCTAACATTATGTGACTCTTTGTGTGCCATTCTGGGTTACAGAATGTCTACTTCTTTTTCAGGCAAGCAGGCAAATCTAGGAGAACTCAGGAAATAGAGTCACATAATTGCATCCTTCAAATATATAAGCAAAACAAACTAATATTTTATATGACCTCTTCATTCTTAAAAGCCATATATTTACTTTTCTTGCAATCACAAAGTATTGGTGCAGGAACATTTTCATTTCAGTACGTCCTTCACATTCTCCCCTGCAGTCTCTTGATACTTAATATATTCTTTTCTTTTAGCTTCCAACTCCTCTTTTACCTGTCCATCAACTCTCCATTCCATAGATCCAAGCATGCTTTTCAGTCTTTTTCTCTTTTTTTTACTAGACAAAAGGAGTTTGTGTTTTTGATTCTTTTCACTGCAGTAAGAGGAGATGGAACTTTAATGGCTTTAATAAAACTTTTCTCCTGTACTTCAGTGTTAAGTTACTATTGCCACATACTGTATTTTGCTGTGTAAAAATTATTCTCTACTAAAGGCAAGATTTCCTTACTTCAGTAATTGATTACATTTTTAATATTCAGTAATTCATTCCTATTGGATATTTTCAGTGTAGCACAGACATTAAATTACCGTTATGAGGCAGGAGTTTAGATGAGCTAGTCATAATCTTGAGATTAAGAACATTCACACAATAAAAACTCAGAATACAATACTGTAACACTTACTCAAGCACTGACTGTTTTACATAGCTAAAAATGGCTAACATAAATGTATTAATATTACTTTTATACTGTATCTTTTAAAACACTGAATTTGTGGTATATATTATGAACAAAAGCTCAGATCATTGTCCATTTTGAAAACAGTAGACTTACTAAACATACATTTAATTCAATGGATTATGTCTAATTTAAATCACTGTAGGATAATATTTTAAGCAAGACTACAGCTGGTGAGGTGGGCAGAATCTGGAGCAGGTAATGCTTTTAAAAGCATTAGCCTTTTAAAAACTGACAGAGGGTTGGATTTCCATTCAGGTAGCCTCTGATGAGTTTAAAGAATAACTTCCAAAAATGTTATCATGTGATCTTATGAAGGAAGAATCCTTCAATATTTGAAAGAATCACTCAGTCAGCACTGGCTGAGCAATAAAATAAAAAAAGATTTGTCAGCATTAGTTCATGGATTAAAATACCTCAGATATAATTGACAAAGGCATTTGAGGTGACAGCTGATATGTAAAAGCTTCAGACAAGAATGTTCAAAGATATAATTCAGCTTATGTGCAAGAAATTACTGAGCAAACCAAGGACTCTTCAATCTGAAAAAAGAGGTTAATTATGGTACAGATTGAAGAGAATATAGAGTATGGTATATGGAATCTGACTTTCATGAGCTGACTGGATAAGTCGTTCCCCCACTTTTACAATAAAAGAACTATGAATAATCAAAGGAAGGTAGCAGATTCAACAATAATAACAAAAATAACAATTAAAACTAAAACTAATAATTCACACAGCAGGTAGCCTGGGAGAGTTGGTGTCGAAAGGTTCTTATTCATGCTGGCAGTCTATATGAGATCCAGGGGGAAAAAATCAAAGAAAAAGAATCCACTGAGAAATAATAAATATTTCAAAGTACCCTGTGTTGCAAAGTGGAAACTGAAAAATAGAAGGAAGATACTCTTTTCCAGGAATCCTCTTACAGACATTCTTGGAAAGGGTAAGGATTAAAGACAACTGTGAGAAATGAGAGACCTGAAATTGTGCCGAAAATCTGAATGTTCACAGAACTCAATATGATAATGCAAGGTCTTGCATTAATCTTGGGTGTGAGGCATTTCTGGTGTTTTTATATTTAAAGTCTGAGTCCTTTATTTCTCCCTGATGTTACATGGGTTGTTTTTTCTCTTTTACCACCAGCTTTTATCTGCTGTCAAGAGATCCTTTAGGTGTAGCCAAATTCATTTAAGCTTTCACTGCAGGTAGAATTGATCCCCATTAATTACTCAAAGCCAAATACATACCCTTATGCTCCAACCAGATTCTACATTAATGGTTACCTATATTGTAATACATGCTTTAGTTTAAATTATTCAAGTGATTTAGTATTAATGAAAAGTGATAAGTTTTTAGTAATTGATCATGGACATACAACCTTGGGTTGCTTAATACCTTATTACTGGTTTTCATAAGTCAGTATTGCTGAACCTCATGCTTGGAAATGGGGTCACAATTAAATGAGACAAATTTCAGATTAGCTAAGATTTCAGGTGTCTTTTTTTTTAATTTAATCTAGTGAAAGAGAATGTCTTCTTGTAGGATAAGACTTTATATACACACATAAGCCTGTTTTGATGTTCCTGCAGCTATTAAAAATAAATTATGTTGAAATACGCCTTACTTTTCCCAGATTCACTATGCTGGGCTTGTAACTACAAACTTGCAGAAATTTCCATAAGTGAAAGTAAATGCATATCCCAAGATCTTTCTAGTTGTACTACAGGGCACTCACTCCAGAAAGCAAAATGAACAAAAAGCCTAACAATTTTTATGCCATGGCCCTGGGAAGATTGTTCCAGTAAACGGCTGCTCTCACTACAAAAAAAAATTCTTTCTTAAGTCAAGATGAAACCTCTCCAGAGCAAATGATATCTGTTGCCCCTTGTCATCCCCATAAGGATCTTCCAAACAGATAGCCTCCATCTTCTTTGTAGCCACCATTTAAGAACTGGAACACTGTGAAAATAATCCCCCTTAAGCCTTTTGTTCTCCAATCAGAAAAGGTCTAACTCTTTCAGCCTTTCCTCACAGGGCAGATTTCCAGATCTTGGATCATCATCATGGCCCTTCTTTGGATCATCTTGTTTTCTCCTGGTCTTTCTTGGATTGTGGGGACCGGCACTGTACACATTACTCCAGATATAGCCCAACAGGCACCGAGTAGAGTGGAACGACCATGTCTACATCTCTGCTAGCAATGCTCCAGGGTCTGATTTGCCTTTGTTACTGCAACAGCACTCTGCTGACTTCTGCTCAGCTCATTGCCCACCAGGACCTCCAGGTTCCTTTCAGCAAGGCTGCTCCCCAGCCACACAGAGCTGAGCTGGTACTGGGCTATTTGTCCCAGGTGCCGGACCATGCTCTTGTCTTTGTTAAACTTAATGCTGCTATTTCTAGTCCACTCTACCAGCCTGTCCAGGTCTCTAAAGATGGCTGTCTCTTCAGACACATCATCATGGATTGACACTGGCTGGATGCCAGGCACCCACGAAAGCTGCTCACTCACTCCCTGCTGCAGCCAGACAGAGGAGATAAAATGAAGTGAAGGGCTCATGGGTAGAAATAAGGACTGAGTGAGTTCACTCATCAAATACCAAGGGCAAAACAGGCTCAGCTTAGAGATATGAAGTGAATTTATTACTAAGATAATCAGAGCAGGATAATGATTCAAAATACATTTTTACCCACGCCCCACCCTTTCCAGGTCTACCTCCTACCCCAGCTGGAGTCAGGGGATGGGGGTTATGGTCATCACCTTAGTTTGTCCCACTGCTCAGGGAGAGAAATCACTCTCCTGCTGCACTCTGGAGTCCTTCCCATGGGAGACAGCTCTCCATGAACTCCTCCAGTGTGGGTCCATTCTCACGAGCAGCAGCTGCCTGTGAACTGCTGCAATGTGAATTCCTCCGACAACAGTCCCCCCTCAAACTGCTGCAGCATGGGTCAGGAAGAGTTCCACAGGGTGCAGCCCTTCAAGGACAAGTTGTTTCAGTCTGGCAGCAGCACTTGTCTCTCCATCAAGACCACAGCCTCCTCCAGGCATCCAGCTGCTCCAGCATGGGCACCTACCCCACGGGCTCTGAGTGCATCTCTGCATCCCCCATGGATCCCCATGGGCTGTGAGTGCATCTCTGCATCCCCCATGGATCCGATCCCCATGGGCTGCAGGGGCACAGCTGCTTTACCACGGGCTAAGGAGGAATCTTGGCTCTGGTGCCTGGAGCACACCCTCGCCCTCCTTCTCCACTGACTTTGGTGTCTGCAGAGCTGTTTCTCTCACATGTTCTCACTCCAGTCTTTTCTGGCTGAAATAAAACTGCCTAACAACTTTTTGTTTGATTTCTTCTTAAATATGTGATCACACAGAAATTACCACCATTTCTAATTGGCCCAGCCTTGGCCAGCAGCACATCCATCTTTTGGAGCCACAAGGGATTGACTCTGCCAGTGGAAGCTTCCAGCAGCCTCTCATAAAAGCCACTCCTGTAGCTCCCTGCTACCAAAACCAGGCCATGCAAAAACAATACTCACATCCACCTTACCACCCAGTGTGCTGTTATCAGCAAACTTGTTGAGGGTGCTTCCAACCCCATCATCCAAATAATTTATGAAGAAGCTGAACAGTATGGGGCCCTGCGGGACACACTTCTGCCAGGCTGCCAGCCTGAGTAAAACCCACTCTGAGTGCAGCCTGACAGCCAATTTCCTACCCGCCTTGTAGATTACCTATCCAGTACCATCCCTGTTTTACCAGGAGATGGCTGTGGGAAACAAGGGTGGGTGCTTTGCTGAAGTCCAGGTAAATAACATCCACAGTTCTCCTCATGCTAACAGAGTTTTTTTTTTTCATTTGCCCTTGGTAAATCCATCCCAGTTTTTCCCAATCATCTGCTTCCATTCAATCTTTAACAGTTTCCAGGAGGACCCATTATTACTTTTCCAGGGACTAAGATAAGACTAGTGGGCCTGTATATTCCTCAGTACTCTACAGTGGGTATGACTTTTGCCTTCTTCCACTCATCAGTAATATCCCCTGGATAGAGTTTGGTACTAGATATTTAAGGTCCCTTCCAAACCATTCTGCGATTGTTGTAGTACAGACCAATTCGTAGAATCACAAAAAGTTATAGCTGTTTGTACAATGTAAAGCACATATACCACTAAATTAAACAGCAGGAAGGTACTTGACCCATCAGTCTTTATCTGAAAAGTTCATTGCACATCAGACTGCAGATTTTTGCAAGCAATAGGCAGTGAGGGATTAATGAAGAGCTTCAAAGAATACCTGATAAAATGGCAAAGTAATTCCAGAAACTTTCAAACCTAACAACTTTCACGGCAGGAGAGTAATCAAAGTATATATGCCCCCTGTAAGCCTGATCTTCTGACACTCAGCTGATCTGTAGTTTCATTTTACCACAAAATGTCAAGGTTTTAAAAGCTGCAATTAAGTGGATCATTACAAGCATTGTGTTACCAGAAGAAACATGGGGTCTTGTGGGCATGCCAAAATTCCAGTGGAAGCTGACTTAGCTGTATTTCTGCAAAATGATTATTTACATATTTGCAGTCTGTAACTACTTGTGGTTAAATAAATAAGTACCTTCACAAGTTACACAGTGTGGCAGTTCTACAGGGTTCATGGCCAGTCAGTAAAGACAAAAAGTAACTTCAGTAACCATCTGAGCAAATATTTTGGTTTACTTTCATTCTCTGGGCTCTAAGAATTTACTCCTCTGTCTTTTAGAAAAATGAAATGAAGAGTTGCAATGAGTAATGTACTTGTGGATATCAAGTTTTAACAGTTGAAAAGACTAAAACACTATGATGTGCACATTGGAGCACATCTAATATAATATCACATATTACATATTGTCTTTTTGCATTTTACATTATATTCTACCATCATTCTACTCAAGCAATGATAGGAGAACATTTCTTGTATCATAAAAGAGAAAGCTATTTAAAAAATAAAACAAACGTCATAAAGTTTATCTCAGATACTCTTCCACCATGAAAGAATTTCGTTTTTTCCTAAGGAACTACAAGAAAACATTTGATAAATCTTACTATGTTTCAAGGAGGAGAACTTTATTCCCTCTCATCTTTTACACAGTATTTCTGTGCCACAATGATTTAGGAATATCTTCAAAGAAAAATAGAAAGCCTTACAAAATGTGAGGCTTAAGGAAAAGTTCAATTTATAATGGATATTTGGGGAAAAAATCCTCATATTAAAAGTAAAGTTGCAAGTGACATTTTCTTTGGAAATACAAAAGTTCTGTATGCTGCTGCCTGGGAAAGCAACAAACACCTAGAACCAGTCAAGCAACTTAAATTCTTAATTGCACTGTAGAATTTTTTCATGTTGTTCTGCTTAGGCTTAATAGAACTCATTTAGCTGTAGTTTCAGCTTTCATTCTCTTAACAAATTTACTTAGTACCCATTAATTATGGCTATCATGGAAGAAATACAGCCATTAACAATGCCAAAATCCCAATACATGTATATGCGCAAGCTTGGGATGTGACACTAATTGTTATGAAAGCTTTAACACAATCCTCTCTTGAACCCATGAAAATTACTAGCTCAAAATATTGTTACTGGAAAAAGACTTTATAGCTACTCTCACCAAGTGAGCACTAGGAGACCAAATGATTTCAAAACAGGTTAACGAGTTATAATAATTACTGAACAACTATTATCTCACAAACTGGAAGAAACTTTCCCCAGGGTAATTTCCTTCTTACACTATGATCTTTGAAATTGGAGCTGGGCTTGAAAAAATTGGGTAAAACTAATGCAACTGATATAAGCATCAAAGTTGAGTTCATTAGATCTAGATTTAAGTGAGAAATACAGAACAGTTTACAGTGGCCTACATATTTATTTTTCATTACATAAATGCAAAATAGCTTCAAGCATGCCTAAGCTAAGATGGTGACAGGCAGTATTTGATAGTGAAAATGAAGATGAAAGGGCAAAAATAAACCCTATGGCAGACAGTGTATTTTTATTCAGATGTATTGGCATAAGAAACAGACGTTAAAAGAGGTTAATTCAATATTTATATCAACCTCCAGGAGCAGTAAAACCGTAAAACTGATAGTCACTAAAAGGAGAAGTGCTTCAAAACCAGCTTAAGCAAGACTACTAAGTTTTACTTTAGTCATTACAGCACCTAGTGGTCAGTTATATAGCACCAAAATGTCAGACAAGGCCTCCCAGAGTAGATGTGATCTGTGAGAAGGAGAAAAGTAACAACTGTCCAGAGACAACATATATCATATGAAAAGCCATGATATTCAAATCAGTAAGAGAGAACACCAAGCAAGATGGAAGAAATCGTGCAGATTAATAAGCACATATCTTGGCAACTGCTCCCTACACTTGTTCAGGGAAACAAATTCCTAAGGATGGTGCTTATTTTGAACTGTAGCAAATAGTAGTCCCTCCATATCCATTGACACGAGTTAAGCCTCTAGTTCAGGTAGAGCAATAATGGAATCATAGAACTGTTTATGTTGGAAAAAGACCTTTTAAATCATCAAGTCTAGTCATTGTCCCAGCACTGACAAGTCTGCCACTGAATCATGTCCATAAGGTCCATACCTATATATCTTTTAGCTACCACCAGGCATGATGATTCCATCACTTCCCTGGGCAGCCTGGTTCACTGCTTGACAACTCTTTTCATAAAGAAATTTTTCTTAGTATCAATTCTAAGCCACCTCTGGCACAACTTGAGGTCATTTCCTCTTGTCCTATTTTCTTGTTAGCTGGGAGGAGAGACTGAGACCCACCTCACTACAACCTCCTCTCAGGTAGTTATAAAGAGCAATGAGATCTTCCCTCAGCCTCCTTTTCTCCAGACTACATAATAGATAAAACAACATAAGCTGGAAGGACATAAAGCCATGTGAAGGAGGTAGAAGGTTAGTGGTCAGTGATTTAGGCATCCGAAATGAGACTGTTCCTGTCATATTTCAGGTAAGCACTGTGGCTCTCAGTCTTACTGAAAGGCCAATGAAAACCTCTCAAGCTGAAGCAGTGATTTGTAGCTAGATTCTACTTCCTAGATTAGCAACCTAATTAAAAAGATACGATGCAAAATACAGGTGGTTTTGTACCAACATTTCTATTTATACTTCTGTGGATAGACTGAAATTTTTAAATATCATTATGTTATTATTCCTCACTTTATTGTCACAACCATCGCCAAGATTGTGCCATTCTTAATTTACAAGCAGTGGGAAAACATTTCTAGACTTTCAAGTTACCAGTGAAAAAGCTGGTGAATACAGGCTTCTCAGGAAATTATGAATACTAGGCTGCTTATATAATGCTACAAGGGCCTGGTTCAGGCTCCATTAAAATTAATGGAAAGCTGTCCACAGATTTCAGAAGTGCAATGAATCACTGAGAAGTGCTGTCCTGCCTAGTAAGTATTTTGATCTTCATAGACAACACCCATTTATGTAGGTTTTTAGGTGTCATTGATACTAGTGCATATATACTAATTTCAGCTTGTCTAGTTAATTCTAAATGGAAAGAAAAATACAATTAAATTGCACATTCAACTTAAAATAAAATTGGTTCATTATATTATTTAAGTCAAATTATCTTCAATTACTTTGGCATAGTAACTTTCAACTTACACTAAATGATTTTTTTAAATACTTCTTCAAAGGGGATACCTGCTATCATGAAAGGTACCACATATCAAGCCTTTGTTTTGAGTAAATAATTCATGGAGACAGTTTCATGGAAACAATCTGAAATGCTTCATTAACCAGAAGAATTTGCACCTCACAAAGCACTCTCTAGTTCATACCTTATGACCATATGGGCCAGTTTAAGTCCCTATGAAAGAAACTAAAGGTACTAAAGAAAATAATAGATTTAGTGACATTCAAACAACAATTGCACTTTAAATAAATACATTGAGTGAATTGTATTTTATTGTGTGCTAAAATGACAGATGTTCAAGAATTTTATCTTTAATAAAGAATAACTTTTTTCCATCTTATCTTTTTCCGTCTGACCTCATCTGCTGGATCTGTGGTACTAAGCTAGCTCTGTGGACCAGTTCATGATGAGATACTCGGAATCAGACTGCAGTTCCACTGACCTTTTCTTGGTGGTGAAGCTGATTTAAGAAGCCTGTGATACAACACCATCATCCCACTCAGTTACAGTCTGCCACCAGTTCAATTGGCCAAATATTGCTACTCATTTCCTCAGTGAATAGATATTAATAATACATTATTTATATATTATAATTACATTTCTATATGTTATTTACATAACTCTTGCATAAGAATGTGTGTATGTTTGTGTGTATATGTTAAAAAAACCATTGTATATCAAGTAAAAGCCATGATCTTGGTTTAAGAAAAAAACAACAGGAAGGAGAGGGATAGAGATGTGAGGAGGAATGAACAGCCAAAACAGAGAATGTCTCTTGCTATCTGTCAGAAAGACAAGGTACATGAAATCTTGTATACCTCTATATTACCTAGCTGTTGATAAACATGATTTGACAACTTACTGAGATATAGGAAGAGATTTAGGGCCCAGCCCTTAGAAAGAATATACTATAGCAGGAGCAGTCACTCTCTATCCCTTTTTAATCTTTGCCCAGTATTGAATTTTTCTCTCTTTTCCACGACAATTTTTTATTTAACTACTACAAATTCCTATTTAACTACTTCCCATAATTTTCCCTTAGATTCAACAACCCATTTTTCAGGATTTTGAGCCATTATACCTAGAGTGTGTTAGCACTGCAGAACCAAAATAGCAGAAAAATATTTGAACTCTTCATTAACAACCTGTAGTACCTTTACAGGACTTATCATACTACCATGCCCAAACTGTGCCAGGGATCTGAGTTAACTCATTGGCAATACCATTTAAGTAAAAGAAATAAAGTTGGTTTTTTGATCTAATGGTTAGAGTAGTATATATTTTTAAACTACTCAGTCAATCCTGATATAATTTATTTGGAATAACAACAACGTGATAAACTAATATTCTTCATGGATACCTATCCATACAAATAAACCTCTTTATGGAAACACTCTACAGCTAGATCAGAAGATATTCTCTAGTTTCAGAGTGAACGAATGGCTGCTGCCTTATGGAAGAGAGAATATTTCAAATGGATGAATCAAGAACATTTTGACAGAAATTATATGATGTTGTGTGCAGCTGTTCCCTGTAAGTCTCCAGATGAATAAAACTTGGTTGTTATTTTTGTAGACTCAGTATGATCTGTAAGGTGACAGGAAGCAATATGCGTATGTTTAATATGCAACAACAGATGAAATTCCTGTGAGCTTTCAGAAAACATTATTGGGGCTAATGCGTTATTGTTAATGATCCTATGGCTTACCATATGTCCAGACAGTAAAGTTAGCTAATATGCTTTTGGTTTTTCAACTTCAAATCCTTCATAAAACAAGCTGATAATGGTATTAACACTAAGAAATGAAACTAAAGAAGAGAATACATTTGGCTTTGTTCCAAGGTATCAGTATTCAGACTGCATTACATTCATCAGCATTTACAAAATTTACTTCTTGACAGTAGCTGTTTCTGTAAATTCTGACCTCGGTTACCTATATGACCTACATGAATATTCTAGAAGGTAACATTGGAGATTGCTCATTTCCTATAATAACAGGACATGGGATTAACAAATTGTCAAATATTCTATAATATATTCAATTAAATTTTCAAGTAACAAGGAAAATTTAAAAAAAAACCAAACATGCTGAATGCATGAAAATGTAGAAGACAAACACATATAGTATCTTGAATAACGACGAATATGCCCAGTAGCCACTTCACAGTAATTTCTGAGCAGTGGCAAATGTCACACAAATTTTGTTCTAGAAATAATAACTTCAGAGAAGAAGTCTAGAGACAAAATTTGACTCATTCTCCTAAGTACAAAGACAGAAGAGCACCAGCTGTTGGTCAGCACCTTAAAGCTGAGACTGGTACTAAAGAGTTATTCTTCTACTTAATTCTACTGTAACAATGAAAAGTTTCATTTAGCCCTTTCATAGCTTTGCTGGAAGGAAATATTCTCATTTTCAGGCATTTTTATTATAGAAGGGAATAATTTTAAAGCTGAGCAAAGAAGTCTGCTTAAAGTCTGCACAGCTCCATTCAGTGCAAACAGCTGGAAGCTTAGGTTTCAATATTGCACTGACATAAAGTCAAGAAGCCTTCCTTCAGTCAGACACTGCTCTGACAAGGGGGACATCTCACAGTAGTTTCACAGCTGTTGGTGCCTGCTTTCCAGCTGAGATCATGGCTCAAGGTGTGAGTGCTTTTTCTTCTGTTCCCTACCACAGCAAAGTTAAATTGCATAGCTAGGACAAGCAACAGTCTGCACAAAGAGATTGCTACTGTCTTTCAGTTCAAATACATCAAATATGGATGAATTTTGCATGTTAGCAGGGGTGTTATGTATGAGTTTGGGATGAGAAGGAACTTCCTAACTATTGAGACCTACAAAATATTATTCACAAGAAGATAGACTGATATTGAATACAAGGCTTGTTTGCCCAACTCCATCTTATTTTCTCAGAATTCTTCTCTCTAGTGTTTTAAACAGCAATTTTTATAGAAGGGAGGAAATAGTGTAATGAGAATGAGGTAGCATTTGTTTATGTAGCATCCATGCATATAAGGGTAATAAGTTCATCTTCAGTCCACTACTTGTCAGCCAAGAAGGAAAACATGACTGTTTTTACACATTACCCAGCAAGTGATCCTACCTGTTTCAAATACTATAACAAAAAACTTTTTGTTTCATATGGAGCTTTACTTACATATTTTGGAAACTCTCAAAAGTTTAGAGATGCTACTATACAATTGTTTTAATTACAATTTGTTAGAAAAGCATCCCCATTCACAAATTTAATCACAGGGTTAATATTGCTTTAAAACTCTGTAATAATTATCTCTTTAGGAGGATCTCATCTTTATTTGGGCCATCTGCTTTGTCCAATAACATTAATTACAGCCTGAGAATACTCATGTCTTCTAAATTTATGCAAAATGCCATTATGTCTAATACAGAGTCTTCAAGAGATGCAGAAAAATATATATAGATCAAGGAGTCAGAAAGCCTCTGTAATGAACTAAAGCACCACAAGAAATCTATTGCTCCACACCTGTCAATAAGCAGTTATGCATTCCTGTGCATTCAGATAACTAAACTAGAAAGATCATTCCTCATTTTGCAATTAGATATAGATCTTGTTTCTTTTCTTTTCTCTCCGTATGATTAGTTTTTTATTCACAGGACTGGAGTCTACATTTGTTCATGTCATGCATTGTGGCATGTTCTGGTGTCAGTGTACACTATTTTTAGTTCCCACACACATTAAATTATATATTTTATTCTGACTCCGAGGTGATTTATGGCCATATCTTCTTTTTCCACTCCTTATCAGACAATATGGATAATACAGATATGTCAATTTATTTGAATTTATGCCAAACACTCTCTTCTACAGCTTCTTGTTTTAATACCATATACCAGTGGGCAAAGTAGTACCATGCCTAAGCCAAATGTGTATGTCATCTCAGCAGCTTTTCTCCTGCTGTTCAAGCAAACTTCTTCTTACTCACTTCAACACTTTATTGCTCATTTCTTCCATCAATGACAGTAAATCACTCTATTTATAATTCAACTATATTAAAAAAAAGAATGAGCACAACTAGAGGACTGAGCATTCAGGTTTAATATACTTACATTGCCTATCTGGTACTCTGGTACTGGTTAGATTGCAGAATCTTCAGAATGAAATGTAGGGTGTAGAAAGCATATTTTTCTCCCTCTTGGTACTGCTCTGGCATAGTCTAATTTTTGATACCTAGAGATAAATTCAGAACATTTAATCTTTTTTATATAGGTCTCTAGTGTTGATACTTTTCTATCTGGTTGATACTTTTCACTCACAGTGAACATAATTTTGATTTATTTTTATTTCTTCTCAGCTTTTGCAGAATGCTGATGTGTGCATTTACTTACAAATACCATCTTGAGACGAACAAAGTTCTCTTAAAGTAACTTTTAAATAAATATTTCTGTGATTATTTTCCTTTTAAAATTGTCATAATTATTAGTCACGTTGCATATCAGATTTTAATTCTGCATTGGATTTGGCAATGTATTTGTAGTGTTGTATTATTTTTAAACTTAATGTTTATATTGCATATTTGTGTATGTTTTATAAACTCACATACATACTGCTGAAACAAAGTATAAAATTTGCTGATCAAATGTATTCATGACCTGGAAATCTATGATGTATCTTCTCCAGTTTTTTGATAGAGGCTGCCAGACCGTGTATATGAACATGTATTCTTTCAGTGGATTGATATGTCTACCACAATCTCGTGTCATAATGAATGGACTAAGTTTTTTCTTTTTCTAGAATTTCCAACAAAAAATTTTGCTATAAAATCAGAAGTTTGATCTTTTTTGCATTTAAATGGAAGTGCAGCTCCTGATTCTATACTTTACTAAACTCATACCAAAAACATGCAAACAAAACCACAAAAAAGCTGAAAAAGGAGCTGTAGCAAAGCTTTGTTCAAGAACAGAAAAAAATGTTTTTTGTAATTTATCTTTTATTTTCACAAAAAGATGTATTTTTTTCTTTCTAAACTTTGATATTTCCACATTTAGGTATTCTGGAATTTTACATGGAAAAAATATTATTCCATTAGTATAAGAACAAAAACACACTTTTATCGGAATTTCCACCTGAGGAAAATTATTATTTTATACTGAATTCTAGGAAATATGAGATGTATTTAAAGAAAAGCATTTCAGTGATTTCCCTTCCTATATTTTTATGAAGCTCTTTGAGAAATAAAATCAAAAGACATAAAATACCATATCTTGTAACTGCAATGCTGTATCTTACAGGAATATTTATGATCCTTCTAAGGGAACATGGGTCTGAAATGTTACAGAATATTATTTGATAAACTAATTGTCTCTACTCATGTTGCTTTTATTCAGCTACTTTTACAGCTTTGCCTGAGAGAATACTTTTACATTTAAAATCTTATTGTTTTGTTTACACTAAATATATTGACTGTGATCTGTGCTGAGCCCTTGATTGTGCTAAATATTTAATGCTTTTCCTTAGAGCAATTATTAGTTTCTCATTAATCAATGCTTTTAAATATCTGTCTTCATTATAACACGTAAGAACTTTACAGCTTGAGCTGCTTGTTGCCTGACTCTCTTACAAACCTGCATCTCAATTAGCTCATGCTGACAGCATGCTCTGTTCCCTTCAACTGGTATAGAAATTAGAAATACTCAGAATTAGAAGCTCAGAAAAGATACTTAGAAAACTGTAAAATAGAGCCCAGATTCCTACTGCTCATGAGATGCCCATGTATAAATTACTCAGTACACCCTCTTCATAAATATTAATTTTATTTGGCTGTCTCTTCTGGTGATAAAAGATGGGACAGAAAATCTTATAGAAAGAAGGTGTTAGGAAATTTGCTTCTCAAGGAGCTTCACATGGTAGCATACATGTGCATACATGCATTAATATGGTGCAACCCTAGTTTTCCTCTCTGATTCCTATCCTGTTTCAATTTAGATTTAGGAGCTATATTGATCTAAAAATAGAAAATGTAGTTCCTTCTTACTCTGAAAATGAATGCTTTCCCCTTTTTTTTTCTTCCTAATTTAAATACACATAGATACTTTTTAAGCCTCCAGAATTTTCTGGAATTTCCTGAAAGACACACACTAAAAATATTTCACGGGCAAATATAAGGGGTTTTATTATTACATAAAAATATTAATTTCTCTGCACCTCTTTTCCTTTTTTTTCTGAAGTCATATCATGTCCCTTCTAATTCCTTTTCTGAATTTTTATTCATTCAGGGCTTTTTCCCTCTCACCCAGAGCTCTGCGTTTTGAAATTTTTCAACAGCTTTGCAGCTCAGGAAGTAATTTTTGCTTCCATTCAACACACAGAAAACAAAAATAAGAAAATGTGCTTACCTGAAGCCACCAGAGAGTGGTTCCAGGACATGAAAAGACATCTCTTAATTTGAAGTCTAACCTTCTAACTAAAAGATGATTTCTCAATTGGTTCATGGTTTAGCAAGTTAAGGGAATACATTCAAAGCACAATAGATGATTCCAGTATCTAAATGAGCTCTAAGTGTGTCTGTATTTTATCTTAGCAAGGGTGAATATCTTCAAACCCCACCATCCATACAGTTTGTTTAGCAGCCCTTCTTGGGTTTCCTATTTCCTTTAGCAGATCTCCCACTCAAAGGATTGGATCTACAAAAGGGTGCTTATTGCTGCTCAAGCAGATATTCACTTCATAAAGTCATGAACGCTTCAAAGACCCACAGATTCAAATTTTCTTTTGGCAAAGATTTTTGAGTGCCTTTATTTATTTCTGAACATCATGTTTAGAGTAGTTAGAGTTCTGATGGACATGGTTCATGTACTTTCTTCAGCTGGTTCCTTTTCTGTTAAGTCCACCTGTTAGTCAACAAACTTTCCAAAAAGGCACCTCCTCCTAATTTAAATGATCATCATTATTTTCAGATGTAGTTTTTAGAAATATATTAGATTTTTGGCTTGTGCTTACTGTACCTTTACCATCAGAAAACTCTTCATATGGTTATTTACAAGAAATTTTCAGGCTGAAATAATTTTTAAAATATTTAAATTATTCTTGAATTTCTTTTTGCCCCTTTTTTCTCACATGTAGCTATCAATTTTGTACCTCAACACTGAGACAATATGTTGTTATGGTCTCAGAAATCTTGTGTGTATAATAATAGTATTCTTCTAAATTTATTTACTCTTTTTGTTATTTCTGTTTAGTCTTTAGATCAAAAGAAGAGATGTCATTACAAAAAAATAATAAAACTATATTCTTTCTGATATGTTTTTGAAGGCTTAAAATTAGAGGGTTACATATATTTGAAAAAATAAATAAATTATTATGCTTTTGCAGTAGTATAATACAACACAGATTTCTCTATCATATTCTAAGAAACTATCAGCATTTAGATAGTTGGCACTCTGAATTACTCCACATCACATAGGCTGTTTCTAAGAATGATGTTACATAAATGACCATAATTTGCTATATCAGTTTGAAATAGGCCATATTTGCTGGCAAAAGGAAAAAATCACACTTATAGCCAAATATCTTTTAGAGATTTATTCTCAAATTTGCCTTCAAATATGATTATTAAGTAGAGCCAATATCTCCAAATGGGCAACTCATACAATAGGATCTGCAGTCTAGCTGAGAAGCTGACAGTGAGTTCTTAAATGCATTACTGCAATGCGTTGAGACTTTCTTGTCTTTGCTGTATTTGCAGTTTTGCAGCCACACTCAACATAAATTGATGAGTTTCATATAAGATACTGCAAAAATACCCATTTTGATGTTTGGACTGCTGTCCAAGCAATTCTTACCAGTTCAGCCTCGCTCATGTGATATTCTTTCTCTTATGAATTTCTATTTTTCTGAGTTTTGAAGGAAACTTGCCTGGAAAATGCAATATGGGGCTGCCCAAACAAGTCTGATAACACTGGGTGTTTTGATTTGATCAGAAGTGTTCATGCTGATGCAAAAGAAGTTGGCATGGTCTCCTCAGCACAATACCCCATTAGCTTTTTTTGTGTAGGCAGAAAAACTATGGGGAAAAGAAAACTGGCTTTTCAAGATATTAGATGCTTCTTTCACTCACCAGGCAAGAAAAGCTTTGAACAAAAGCACCCCTGTATAAAATGCTCACTTGCCTAACAACCAAAACACAAATAAAAATATAATAGAAAGGTTTAATCAACAGTTTGTATTCTCTTTATAAATGCATATGATTGCTATGTGATTATCTTCACATACAGATGGTTTAAAATTATAATTAAAGTTGAAAAAAGAAAATAATATAGCAGAATAAAAACCTGCAAACCTGCAGGCAAACTTGCCAGTTTTAAGTATCCCTGATGAAAGAATAGTATACAATACAAAATGATAAAGGGAGGACATGAGAAACACCCTGAAAACTTGTATTTCATTCTGCTAGGCACTGAGTGCAGGCATAACCCCTAATCTAACACTTTGGAGAAGTGCCAGCAATAGGATGAGAGAAAGCAAAAAATTCCTCCACAGAAAACTGTACAGCTGAAATCACCACTAAATGCATCCTGATAGTTCTAAGGGAATGTATTTTCATGTTACATACCTCCCTAATTCTTGGTCCAGTTTAAAGATAAAGGGTGGTTCATGTCACACAGAAAAGGCTTAGTGGTTGATACCAAGGGCTCACTGACCCAGCGACAGAGTTTGATGGTGGCCAGAGTGGAGGCACACAGAAGCATAAGAACAGGGCAAGCACAGAAGCCATTTTGTCTAAATATCCTTTCAGTATCCAGCTAAGGTGCCTTTGTCTACTCCTTTTTGACCCTGGGTTAACAGCTAACAAGTGAAATACCTAGGTGTTATCCATTGCTCTTCAGGGCAGCAAGGGCAATGACTTTCTGCCTCACTGAGAGCACATTTTATCCCTTACACAGAATTTCGAAGGCATAAAAGAGAAACAATGGTTCAAATAATAATAAAAATGAAGAGTAGTCAAGAGGCCATTCAGAGACCAAGCAGGACAACAAAGGTGTCAGAAACAGGTGTGGATAAGAGAACTAGTAACACAGCTGGATAAAGCCCAGCAGCTCCTGTGAAAAGAAATGCTTTCACTAAGGCAAGGCATTGAAGGAATTCAGTGCACAACATCCCCCTGTGACCTGAGTGAGCCATGTGCTGGAGGAGAAGAAAAGCATGTTCTCTCCAATACTCGCCCGAGAAGGATCACCATACCAGCTTCTGCTCTGTTGGAGCCTTTGAAGAATCCTGACAAATACTGGATGCTTTGCCCGTTCCCAAACTGTGATACAATATTATACAATGGTGTTCCAATGTTTTTTTAATTTCACATGCAAAGTTTGGTTTGTCAGTAGGATTAATTTTAAAAATAATAAATGCAAAATGGTCAGATGTATGGGAAGGAGAATTATATGGCCATTGTCATGAGGCGTTGGCAAGAAATTGAAACATATTTTTTATTCATTTATTTAATAGATAGTAAGAAAGCCTGGCACTATTCATTCGAGTCTGTGATGATTTCAAAGGCAGAACTCATACCTCTAGACTGAAATTCCTGATTTTTAAAAAATCTTTACATTATTATCTCCAGAATAGCTTCTGAAATGAGTATTGTTCTTTAAAGGAGAAAAAAATAAAAAAAACAGGACCTGACAGGAAGCCAAATAGCAGACTATGAAAAATTTCTCTCTTGTTATAATGAGCTTCAGACTTCTTTGTAATATAAGCACTTTACCATCCAAATATTTTAATATATAATATTAAATAGGTATTATATATACCGATGGCATTTCTAAAATGAAAGCACACCCAAGGTCAAACAAAGTGAAAGTGAACAGCAGCACATTGCCTAAATACATGGGAAAGAAATTTTATTTCTAGAAAACTGAAATATCTTCCAAAATTTATTCCTTCTCTCTCTTTTATTCTCTCCTCAGCAAGGAAATGGAAATGGACAATAATGTCTTCATTCTCAATATTTCTCAGAATGACAATACAAAACCACAAAGGGAGTGAGCTTATTGAAAACAGAAGTGTCAACTTCAGAAAAAGAATCAATCAAATCAATAATGTGTGAATCTGAACCTCCAGGAATCTTGAGAGATTAGATCTGATAATTACATCTCAAGCCATCCCTTTTATAGGCTTTCAAATGTTATTTTAAAATACTGAGACATTTCTTCACTATAGCAGTGTTAGACAGCAGCAATCCTTTTTTTCAAGTAGGTGCAAGGAAAAAAAAAAGTAAAATTACTGATTTTGTATTGATGGAAAACTACAGATTTACACAAACTGAGACTTACAAACTAAACACCAGCCCACTCCCAGAGGCAGAATGCAGCAGAGTTTTCTGACATATTTTTCTGCTTTAAACAACTGCAACGCTTAGTGTTTTGGAAGGCTAGACATCGTCAATATTTATTACACATTTCAGATTTGAAACACATAAAAAATAAAGTTTTAATTTACTGGTGCCAAGAAAACAAATGAACTCTGTTTCTACCATCATAATATCTGCACCAAACATTTGGACTGAACTTACCACCCTCATCACCTACACAAAAGACAGATTTAGAGTAAAAGAACCAATAAACACATATTTTTTTTACCCCTTACCTTTAAGGTAGACCAAAAATTATTTTTATAATAATTTTTCTTTTGAGAAACCAAAGAATTTACTATTTTTTTGCCTAAGATTCAGGCTCATAATCTCAGTTTATTGGATAAATGGAAAAAAAATAATTCACAAGCAGAACAAAGTTCTTTTCTGCAAAACTTCCTCATAATAGTGAAAAATTGTGTATTACAACAGCCCCTTTTCCTTACTTTTCACACATTCAGCCACAGCTGATCTCATGGCTCCTTTGCTATCAAATAAATTGCAGGGAAAACCTTACAAGCATGGTAATGAATGTAAAGGTGAACATTGTGTGATCCTGAGTGATACTTGCCAGTCCTGCAACAGCAGGGAATAGATGTCTGGATGAAAACGGGTTGGGAGTTGGAAAGCCAAGACTTCTCCTTTCACTGAATTCTCTGAAATGAAAGCAAGGAGATGAAAGCTGAGATGTCCTCATTCTTCCACAGAAATTTCAATGTAATTCTAACCTATGTCTGATCATACATAGAACAGTGAAAGAAAAATAAACAATTCTGGAATTTCTATTAGTTACTCTAGTTTATTTTAAATTCCATGTTCTCTTTAGGAAACTATTATTTTAATGACAATTTAATTTCATGTCTTTTTGGACAAGAAAATCTAGAAAGTTTGCAGGCAAGACACATTGAAACATTCAATTCCCATCTGTTTCCAGTAAGCAAACCAGTAGGGGCAAAATAGAAACATAGCAGAATCTTCATTAAGATTTCTTCTTTAAATAAAAATATGTTTCTATTTCATACAATTTTAGTATATTTTAAAGTATTGTGTAGTAAAAGTGTCTTAAATTATTCAATTTGCTTTTTGTCACCCAAGTTGCTATGTTATTTCCTAAGTGTTTTCCTAAAATTTTGCTATTCTTAACTGCTTATTACTTAGATTGCCATTCAAGGAAAACTTCAAGTGGCATGCAATTATAATATAGTATAAAAACACCTACATAATCACATGTTTAAAGAAACACATCCAAAATTTAAAAAAAAAGCAGGTATATGGAAAGAGAATATTGTCTGAAGTTTCTGTGTTCCAGTGTATCTCTATATACCTTGGAAATCAATGTATGGAAAAACTGAATTTGGCATTTAAACCCACGTTTGGATTTTTGTGTTCAGATATAGATAGCTCACTGATAAAGAGCATTACTTTTGGTAAACATTTCATGAAATAATAGGCTACTCTAAGCATTACATCTAAAAGTTCCCAAGTGTGTCTGAGGATGAACTGGGCTATTTTATATAACAAAGCGAAGCCTCAGGAAAAAAAAGATATATTAATTATGTATCAAAAATAGTGGTTATTCCTTCAGTTTTGTGCATTTTAATTGAGAATGTCCATTAAAAATAAGGATCAACAATCAGATATGTCATTGCAACAGGACAAGAATGTCAAAGATAGCAGGATCAGTTGCAGCATCCCCTATTGTACTGCAAAGTAGACAACATCTATATCGAGGCATTGGAAGTGGGATCTTTTCCTCTTAAAAATGAAATGTGAAAAAAAAAAAGTGTTCTGATACCTATTAAAGATACATGGAAAGCAGTTTTGGTAGGGGCTGTTAATATGTGCTGCTTCCCCTTAGTCTCAAAGTTAATCAGAGCACCTTAACACATAAATATGTTTTTTAAACTCATATTTCTTGTTTTATCCTCGATAAGCATGTAGGTCTTCACATATGGCTTATTTATGAAGACTGTTTCACAGAAGGAATTGTCACTTGCTTCTGTTTAAATTGGGGTCTGGAAGGCTATGTGTAACAGCATTCCTGATAATTGGTTCTATTATGAAGCACTGTCATGGCAAATTTTCTGAACACAAAACAGACTGCATAACACTACCTCCCAGGAAAAAAGCCCACTATGCTATCCTGCCTCAGCAACGCAAATTTATATTCTAATTACATAGAGTAAAAAGCAATTATACCTCAAATAATGCAGGTGCCAAACCTGAAATTTGGAGTATGTATTTTAAACAATACAGAGTTGCCACAAGGTTTAAAACAAAGGAATGAAACACTATGGTTTCAATTCTTCTCTAAGAGAAAGAAGAAAAGAATTCTTCTGTCTTTTCAAGGAGTACTACACTGCTATATTTTTCTTTTTTAACTCACTCTCTAGCAGACCTTTGCTACTTCATTAAAACATTTTTCAACATGTCATATGTATCTGTGGTGTAGCAAACCCTAGTTTATTCATACTGAGTGGCTAACCTTTCTCAAAGCAATTTAGCAACATTTCTTCTTTCTTCCTTTTATAAAATCTCATCTGAATGGCTCTGAAGCAGAACTGGGCAAGAATTGACCTATACATAAACCTTTTTAAGATTAGAAAAGGAAAAACTTGGGGATTTATTTATTTGTCTTGGTTCTGGTACATCAGCTTTGCTTTGATTATAATTTTCATGCTTTATTCTGGCACCCAAGGTTCAGCTAGCACTAATTTTTTTTTTCATTGTAAAATTGTGCTCATAGTATTTCAAGTGAGAAAGAGACCAAGTTTTCCAAAGGCTAACATATAACATGATCTTAGAATATAACCATTTTAATTTATAATTGCTTTCACACATACTGAGATTCTCCTCCAAATCATCAACCCAAGTATCAATACCTTTATTTAGGATATAAAACTTATTTTTAAGGGATGCATGATGGTTTGGATGGAATGAAAAATCAGCTAAAAAAATTCTGAAAGAAATTAAGGAAAAAGCAATTCAAACATTAGTTACAAAAAGCAGTATTTCAATTTGCAAAATTTATTTGGACAAGTTACATACTTCTTTTCCAACATTTAATCACTAGATTTCCTTATTGCAGACAACATTTCATCATATTTGGTCAAAATTCTCAAGGTCTTGGGAGAATCCTTACAAAATTACTTGCCAAATATCTTTGATTATATATTAGTCATCCTTTATATAAATAATTAAAAGTCCTCAGATTGGTCTCTTAAGAGTAGTCTCTAGCCACAAATATTTATACAGATTTTCTATAAGGTTTTTCAGTGTAAAATTCCCATTTTTCACTTTTATCTTGAAGTTGAAAGTGTGATGATTTAAATTGTAGATCAGGGAGGAATAAATGGAGTTCACAAGAGTACCTGGGCAAAGTACTGGATGGGCAGAACAATCTTTTCCCCTCTGGGATTCCCAACAATGAATGCTTCATACCAACCAGCTCTGGGGTAAGTTTAATGATAGAGTTACCTTATTTTCTCAGGCAAAAAGGAAGAGATTTTCTGCCTGGCAGCCAGGGCATGCATTGGATTAAAACAGAGGATGACAAAGGCTCATTTGACTACTGCATCACCCACAGTGAAATTGAAAATTAAATGCTTAACAAAAATAAAAAGAAAAAAATCAGAAAACTGAAGCTTTGAAATGTGAAGGCAGTTCAGATAACAAACAATTTAGACCAAATGGAACTGGCATGTTATATAACCTAGCACAGGAATAAAGAACTACACTCTCTACTCCATTAAAGTAATGATGCAATCGAAGATAGGATATACATATTTTCAAATCCACTTTCTTTGTAAAACAAGAAGTGCTACTAAGTGATCATAATTTTTGTTTTACTCTGTCATTTGAGGAAAATCATTTATGTTTGCAAGTTTCTATTTCTTAGGGATTCTTTTCATGAGCTAAAAGTACAGTATACAAAGCTCTCAAAAACAGGTTAAACCAGTACTTAATTCATTTTTTGCAGTAGCAAAAGAGCCCAAATCAGTTAAGATGAAATCATTTTAACTTCCCTTAACTGGAGGATTCTACCTCTTTGCTACACAGTCTGGTTTTAATCCTATCCACTGTTCTCTAGACACCGTATTTTTACTTATGGCAGTATTGACAAGCACAAATGTAACAGGCTGGCTGGGCTCCTTCCCCATGCTTTCCAGGTGGATTAAAATCCTCCAACTAGCCCCTTTGGTTTTTTCCTTAACCATTGCCATTTCCAAAAGAGTACATAGATTTTAGGCAGGCTAAATTATCTGCATTTCTGTACATTGCCTTTCCCACTCATCTACAGCATCTCTCCCTTGACCTAGAGATTTAACTACTCTTTTCACTTTTGAGTCCCAAACACTTCCCTCAAAGGATCCCTCACAAAAACACACACCCCTCAAGCCTACTCAGAGGCCTAAATTAATTATGCTAATCAGACTACCCTGGCTAACCCAATTAAGTTTAATTAGCTGATGCCTTTCTTCCTAAACCACCTTGCCTTGGGGACATATAACCTCTGCTTTTAAGCGAGCTGCAGAAGTCAATCTCCTCTTGCAAACTTGCCCCCTAGCAACAGACGTTCAGCAGGGAGAGACTCAAGGCAATAAGCCCCTCAAAAGCCTTAGCAAAGCTTCTTGTTTCTTGAATACTTAAAACTGGACCTTATTCACACTGGAATTTGGGCTGTGAACAAAAGGAGCTTATTTAGAAAATCTAGCTTCCATATGAAGCCAGTGCTGCCAGTAGAACTCATCCTTTCTTGGTATTTTCTAAGTCATTGGAAGACATGGTAGCTCTCTGGTCATAGTCAAGAGCACCTCTGTCTTTAGATAGCATTTAGATAGCCATTGACCATTGACCACCCATCTGATCCTGAAGCTGGGCATTATTTCACCAATGTCTCCCTTCGATGTCACTGCAGGAAACCACATCTGCTTATATTTACTAAACCTGCATGCAGTCATGCAGAAAAACTCCCCTCTGGCAGATCCTGGCTAAGTTCTGTCCTGCATGAAGTGAAACTACCTTCCCCCTCTGCTTTGTGAACTGAATTAAAAACTTTTGAGCTTCAGGTTCATCAAAAAACTAATTATTTCCAAAATGTCCCTCAGAGAAAAGTCTAAAACAAAAAAAAAAAAAAAAAAAACAAAACTGTCTACCAGCTGGAATTCCAAACCAGTGTTGCCTCAGAAATACTGAAAAATGGCATTTTCAGAAAAATGCAGGCTTCTAGAGTTCTCCAGATAGCCAATAAAACTTAAAACTTCTTTCATTCCATCTGAAAGCTGTTCTCTATATTATTTCTAGCGATAAACTAGACAAACATTTATTTCAAATCACAGGAAATTTAAAAGGAGCCTAGCAGACATCCTCCTTGGAGTGTTTTTATTCTCATGAATATGGAATTGTGAATTCAAAGGAGGAAGAGAAATAAAATGGTAGTACATGATAATCAAATTATTTTTCACCTAAATTGAAATCAATAAAAAAGAGGGAATCAAAATTGCAAAATATGTTCAAATTTTGAATCCTTTTTTTATTTTAATTTTAAAAGTTGATATTATTCTATGCTGGCTGTCAAACTTTTTCTATTGTAAATAAAGTTCAATTGGTTCAATAGAAACTTTCAGTATAGCTCAAAGCCTTTTGTCCAACTAAGTGAACTGCTCCCATTTTTACACAATAAATATGGAAAAATGCATTATTTTGACAATGATAATAAAACCTTAGTATTGGGTTTATTTGGTTTATCTTCAGGTTTAAAAGTAATTATTTTATTGAACAAACTGTTCTTCTGAAATGCTAAATGAAACATTATTTTAAATAGACTGTAGTTAAAATAAATACTGAAGCAGCCAGTATCATCTGATAAATCATTACCTATTAAGATTTAATAAGTGATATAGAAAATTTGGAACATCATTGATTCAATATTTTATCCCATTCTAAAACTCTGTGTTCTAAAGAAAATTTTGATAACCAGAAGGGATCCCTTTAATTATTCTAACGAATATAATGCTCTGCAAAAAGCAATAATGCAACTTACCATCCTATTAAGGCATAACTTTACCTCATATTGCTATCTGCTTAGCTTTCCACTATACAAAGTAATGACAGGCTTATATAGACTTATTCTAAATATTTCTAAATTTCAATGAGTTTCAGATTTTTATCTGAGCTTTTGTTTATGCAGTTTTTTTAAAGGGTGTTTTGTTTTTGGATTTTTTTTTCCTAATATGCCAATGTACAAAACATTGATATTTTAGAAAATATTTCTACTGATTTCAGTAAGACTTTCAACTTAGTGAGGATTGCAAAATTACCTCCTTGATTGAACATTCCAACAACATGAATATGCTTTGCAAGTATGGACTCTATATAAGCACAATTCTTAACAGGCTTAAAATCTAGAATAATTTGTAGCAATTCTGTACTTTGCAGAATGCAAACTATTCATATTTCTCCAATTAAATACATTAGCAGTATGGTCTTAAACAGAAATAGGAGTCTCTGAGTGAAATAAGAAAGACTCTTATCAAGCTAAATGTTACATTTCCAATTATAACACTTGGGAAACAGTGATAGGGAAAAAATGCTGGCTGTTACATACCAGAAGAAACAAGCCAAAACTTACTTTCTTGGAGGTCTTCTTTTTTCCCTTATCTCAACTCTACACCGTGGCACCTTCTGACCTATAATGTTGAACATGTTCAAGCTATTCAGCTGTTAGAATAAACTCCAGCAGCAAGTATGAAATGAATTTCCTATTGAAAATGTTGATAAAATGTTGGTAGGTAGAAGTAGTGGCACATGATGTGGAGAAAATTACTTTGAAAATACCCAATCTAATGTTCATATTTGGAATTAAACAAGTAGTTGCCCGAAGCTTCCCATGTATTCAGTAAACTGCATATCTTGCAAATTGTAGTAGGATATGGATTCCTCAAGCCAAATAAGTCCTGCAGTGCACATGAAGTACAGACAGCATGTTTCCAAAACTGTTTATTTGGAATACAACGATTATTATAACCAAATTCTGCTGTGAATTAGCTTCCTTAGCTCCACACAGGTCAGGTTTGTAGCTTGCATTTAGTTTTTAAAAACTAGTGTAGTACTGAAAAATAAAAGGTAGAACTGAAAAATAAAAGATTGAAATGCTGACATTAACATAAAAATAAATTCACAAAACAGGTAGCCAACTCAATGATTTGTTGCTTCTTTAAATTTAGACTGCTTAGCTCAGTACTGCATCTACCTGAGAAAAGCAATCAAATGTATGATTCCAGTACAGAGAATTTACATGCCCTACACTCATGTAAAACAAACATGTCCAAGTGTTAGGAGAGTTTCCTATGACATGCATGCTTATTGTTCCAAGGAGTCTTGATGTATCTCTAAAAATTTTTCCTGAAACTGACATTAATGTGAGTTTCTTTCAAAGTTTAAGACAAGTATCCTGAATACACTAATATAGCTTTCTAGATAATCTCAAATCCTCTCTTTCTAAAGGTTTTATACGTGCTCCAAAATGAAAGGACACTGTGAATCATGTAACAAATCAAGGAATTATTACAGTATGATAGGGACTCAAAAAGAACAGATGGTACATATTTCTCTTGAAGGCAGAGGACATTAATGGAGAGGAGTAAAACAAAACAAAGGAGTAAAATTCAGAGGAGACATTCCTTTTCAAGTCTTACTCTTCAGCTCATAGATTCTCTTGATCATGATGCTGCTGTTTTCTGTGATCTCGTGTCACAGTCAAACAATAGTGAGTTAGAGAATGCAATTTAGAAGAATGGCATGCTGTAGCAACAGATGTGTCAGGAGAGCTGCAAATGAGAAGTACTGGCCTCTCCTCACTCAGTGAAGATTTGTTGGAAGAAAGAGTTGCCCTCAGGACCTTGAAAGATCTGCAGGCATAATTTTGGAGAGAGACAAAACCTTCTCTCCTATTGACAAGCTTTCCTGAACAGGATTTGTTTTCTGACATCTCAAACTTTCAAGCTCACTGGAGACAAAAATCTGCTGTGATGCTCCAGTTTCAAAATCTGATATGATACTGTGTTTAGTCTGTCTTTAGTCATCACTGCTAGTCCATAGTGGGATTTTCAATGTTAGTTTTTACCTGCTCTGATCTTTAATCATCTGCTGGAGAGGAAGAATAGTAATTAATCTTGGTGAATATTTCTATTTCTCTCCTCTCACAACTCAGTAAGTTCTTTAGCAATCTCTAGAACTTAAAAAGAAACCCTGTATTGGTTTCAGAATCTTAACATCAAAAATTAATATTTTATGGTGGTTTTAATAACAGGGAATACGGTAGGATGTCTTGAGTGGTTAGATGTTAGATAAAGCACAAACTAACAAAATATATCTCAAAATATATTAAAATTGATGGGAAAATTGTTCTGCCATGTGAATTGAGAAACAGAGCTCTCCACTCTCTGTTTTTTATGATATTCCACTGAAAAATGGATCATAGTGTAATTTTTCTTTTTTTCACTTTGAGCAATATTTGTGCTTGAAGCCTTGAATTACATGCATACACTAGGTTTAAATGCTTCTAATAAACAATACCACCCTCTTTCTTCAACATACAGTTCTTAAGACACCACTGCAAATGGCATCCACAGTTTCACTCTGTCAGGGATATTTTTTTAATAAATAATTGAAACACCTTTTATTCTCATAATCGATACAAATTTAAAGCCAAGCATATTTGAGGATTAGTTGGTTTAATAATTAAGACAGTTTTATAAAACAACAAGACAAAGGTGTGGAGCTTTTCATGTGGAATTGTATGATTATTTTATGTTGCGCTTGCATTGGCAAGTAATTCAGTGTGACAGGAACACTAGTGCCTAGAATAGTGTGATCAGGAGAGAAAAAAATTGGAATGGAGGCCCTTAAATCTACATTATACATTTCATTGCTTCACCTGCTTGCCCTTTTCCAATCAGAGGCTCTAACTCTGAGACAGGCTTAGCCTAGGAACATATTGTCTGAGACCTGGGGTGCTTGCCCACGGTTTTCAGGTTGCCATGCCACAGCTCATAATCAGATACAATTCTGAGAGCCTTAGCTATGTTCAAGACAACACTAGCACTGAGGAGATTCCTAACAATACTTCCCACAAAGGGAAACAGCTCTTTTCAGAAGGAAATTCACCTGTGTGAAACACCTGCCAGGGAGGTACAGGATGGAATCTACATCTCACTGTATAAACCATGGAAGTTCAACCAACTAGCTTAGCTATCTAATATCCTGAGCATTAAATTTAGAAAGCATACAACCAAATGGCTCCTACTCCATCAATGGGTCATTTTTTGTTTTAATTAGTGTTAAATCAGTTGCAAAATAATAATGACAATGTTCATACAAATTGGCAAACAATATTTATTTCTAAAAATAATTTTCTATACAGAAAAATTTTAAAAGTATGGAATGATTAATCACAAATAAAAATGAGGAGAGGGAAGCAAATCAAAGGGAAAGAGGAAAACAAAACACTGGATGAAAGTGAAAAAGAAATTGTGTTAACCGAAAATGTTTCATTCTAACTCACATACAGCCTATTTTCATAAATTCATACAAATGTTTAGCTTTTTCATTTTTCGTTTTAGTTTAGGAAATTAAGCATAATTAAATTCAAGTTTTACATTTTACATTTTCATTATGCTTCCTTTTTCTTTTAAATTTTTGTTGCAAACAATTATTGGTTTTGCTTGACTAAATTTTCAGAAAATTTAATTCCTGTACAATTTACTTTTATTATGTATTGGAAAATTTTGTCCCACTTCTTTCAAAACACCAATTGTAAATTGTATACACACATAGAGAGAGAAATTTTCTAGTAGTTATTTAGACTATCTTCAGACTTTTATACTCGAAGTAGTGTTGGAGGAGTGTTCATTCTAACATTGAAAAGAATTTACTTGAGTGAAAAATGGTATACTGTATACATTTGAGACCTGTTATTTTCAATAACAATGTGATAGAAGTACTCATTACAGACCAGAAATAACTTACTCCAACAGTTTGCCACGGCAGAGTTCACGCTGAGTGTTGAGATGCTGACAACAAAGAAAGCAAATACAACTGTCTCATTTTCAATAGATGGCATTCATCAAAATAGTGTCTTTTTAAGACTCAGTATTGTTTCTGCTCAATTTGCAAGTTCAAGGTAGTATCTTAACACAAAACAGAGTCAAACAAATATCTCTCTTAGCTGGGTGCACTGTACATTTCCCAGCTCTGCAATAAATCTAATCTATTTTAGGAACACTTCTTCAGCTTTCACATCATACTTAGGTTTCAGATATCATCCACGGGTTAGTGGAAATGTGCAAAGGTACCTGAACTTGAGGTAAAGAGCTTTTCTAAAGAAACATGGTTTTGTTACCCAGACAAATGTTGTCTCTCACTTATTTTTCCAGATTACAGCACAGTGTTTTGGTAATAAGTATGGGTTAGATATTTGAAGAGTGTAAATCAGAAGATGCCTTGCAAGTCCTAGCTAGTTTCATTCCCAGCTAAGTGATTTACTTTATCTTGAGACTTTTACAGGCTGTGTGTTTTATTGTTTCCTTCTCAAGAAACTGCCAAAGCAACACTTCTTATATTTTTAATACTGCAATGAATTCATAAGATGGAAAATTCTAGTGCATTAGGCAGAAATAATCTGAAAGATTTTGGAGTAACTAGAAAATTCTGAAAAATTCTAGAAATTTCATTTTTTAATGAAAAAAATATGGAAATTCTAATGTCTTAAACAACACCTGCAAAAGCTGACCTACCCAAAACATGTAATTACTTGAAAAGTAGTAACTTATGCATACATCCATACTAGTACGGCACTCATTGTGGGGCTGGATCAGCTTCAGCAAAACTACTGGAGAACTGATAGTTGTATTAGCACCTTTAGTCTACTACAAATGCTAGAACACATACACAAATAGTAGGCATGACAATGAAGGAATATCTTGGAAAAAAAAGCTTTCCATTTTTTTGAAAAATGTCTCATAACTTTTTTAATGACTTACAAGCTCAATGGTCTTTTCACAAGGCTCATCTAACCCGAGCATATTCTGATTTGGGGATGTAGTCCATGCAACGGGGACAATTGCCCACACTGACTACTGTCTACATGCTACCAGTGGCTACAACCATGCCTATCCTAGAAACAAGACTGTCACCTAAGCTGGTGGCATGTTTTGTGTGAGGCACAGTCTAGTACTAGTATAGCTTCTGTGGTTTTTAACCTGACTTGTTATTGGTGTTATTTCACACAGAACAGGCATGTTTGGTGCATATATTTGTTCAGATCAGAAAAAATTCATGTGGCCTTCGTCTCCAATCTGCTATATGACAAAATATTCACGTAAATTCATTTTGTAAAATTATATTCCCTCATTATTATTTGTATCTTTAAAATTAATTTTTATTTCATGATGTATTTTATAAAATTTTATTTCATGAAATAATTTTTATTTATTTAATAGTGAAGGTTTTAGATTTTCCTCAAGGCATTTTTACAGGAATTTTCATTATTTCCTTTTGTTTCACAGAAATATTAAACTTGATATATCAAAGGACCGTATTTGCATTTGCTGAAGCTGTTTGTTAATGGATTTTCCTCTTTCCAACTGAAGGACAATAAGCCTTTAGCAAGCATTCACGTTAAGTCTGAAGGTGGGATTTATGGGGATCTAGGCTAAGCAGACATCTAGTTTTTCTCCAAAAGCAATGCAGTGAGAAAGGCATCTCTAAAATCCAGTACAACTTGCCTGTTTTAAATAACTACTTTAGCATAGAAGTGTCCTTGTAGAGGCATTTCTCTATGATTATTTAAAGGAGCCCAGGTGAACAACTTAAAGTAGGCCTCTAAGTTTTAGACAGGTAATGATGGGTAAGATGAAAAGGCCAAATTCTGTGACCTTTTATTTTGTGCTATTAAATCTTATTACAATTCTATTACCCTAGTCCTCAAGGTGTCTTAACTCTACACAATATTCAAGTGCTGCTTTGTATTTATAGTACCTCTCACCTTTATGCCATCTGCAAATTTCATTAAGACATTTTTGCTTTTTGTGCCAGGGTCATAAATGAATATATTAAATGACATCAATTCTCAGCCAAGCTTTGAGAAACTCCACTGGTAACCTACTTTCAGCCCTACACTTTGCTTCCCAGAATAGGTACAGCATATTCTTCCATTTTCTTTAGCCAAAGTCTCATATAGCGTGAAAAACCTGCATTACTTTGAATCTTTCTAGGCTAAGAAATACCAAAAATGTATAAACATTCAGAATTAAACATTGGAACACATGATTCCTGAAAATTAGTAAAAGAATATTTAAATGATCTGTTCAAGGACTTCAGGAGTGTAATTCTGTTGTCTATACATGGGCGTCTAGTTCCCTGACCCTCACCTGCGCCGTGTGCTGTGTCTCCATGTGGCATGTCAGATGATACAGCTGCTCAGGAAACTGATTTGGGCCCTTTGTTAATGTACTGGGCGCAGGCAGCAAGGTTTTGGTACAAGGTGTGGCTTCTGTGAGATGAGGGCCTGCCCCGTGCAGACAGAGCCAGGTCAGGCCTGTCCACAGCACATCCACCAAAGGCCTCAGCTGAGCCCATCCAGCCAGGCTCTGAGAAAACACGTTTACATAAGGGCAGAAAATGAGAGAGAAGGGAAAAATTAAAGAGGAAACACCAAATTCAAACGAGGAGGAGGAGGTACTCCATAGTGAAGCAAACATATGCACCTCTGTGCCCAAAGAATACGGCTCATGAAAGACCAATGCTGGAGGCCCTCACAGCCATGACACAAGTCTGCTTCAGAGCAGGTGCTGCTCACGAGGCTCTGTGCCAGCAGATGAACCCACACTGGAGCCAATATCACAGCAAGCTACAGTTTAGGGCCAATGTATTCCTGACCAAATGGAAGGAAATCCTCTCTGAGTCCCAGGATGATTGGTATGTAAGATACATGTGAAACAGGAAAAGAAACAAGTCTGTATCTGTTGGAACCTTTGTCACTGAGAATTTTAGAATTTCTGTGCTGACAGACACTGATGCCCAGGAGAACACTGCATTTGACCTGAGGCCTTGGGGAAGACTTACAAATTTGAATTACAGAACTGGGATTATGGGTGTGTAGTTTAAATAGTTTTCCACATGGTGGAAAACTTAGCGTTTAAGGTTTTAGAATGCAATAATATATATAAAACAAAGATGGAGGTTTTAGGGTGGAGGCTAGTCCTTCTTTACTTTCTTCTTCATGGGTCTACGTTAGAATGTATGACGGGATAGAAAAGTCCACATTGCAGCCCAAGGTGGTTGGTTATTGGTTTAAAAGTAAAAATAATTTAGGTGTCATTTCTTAATTGGACAGTTTACCCTTAAACGGCCTTGTAGAGAGAGAGAGATAGAGCTCCATTTTTAGTTCGTTAACTTGAAGTGCTGTAGAACTCATGGTTTTTGAGACTAATATAGATAAGAACTGATAAACATCTAAGTTCAAACAAGAAATGCCATCTCACTCCTTTAATGCCGACCCTGGCAAAAAGAAGATAAGCTGCCACACACATCATCACAACATAGACCTGAAATAGTTTTACTGAGTATTTAAATGTGTAAGTCAGACAGATGCCTACAATCATTGTAAGGCTCTCTACAGTCACTCCACAGGCTGAGGGAAGAGTCTGTGGTCTGGCTTTCATTGACTATGCAGGGAGCATAATGATTTGGCAAGACCTGATGCCTTTTTTGGGTTTTTTGACAGCTAAATTTAGCAGGTTATTGTGGATAATGACCATCAAAGTCCCATCTGAAATATCTTTAAAACTTTATATTCCAACAATACAAAGAATATGACTAAGTGAATAGATCACTGTACTCAGTATTACTTCAGTCTCTAAGTAGTGATACATTACACCTGCTGGTTTTACATCCACCATTTAGTGAAAATGAGTTACGATTTGCATCATTAACTGTGATTACAGCTTCAAAAAGACTTATAATGGTCATATTCCCCATTTTCTGAAGGAAGAGAATTCAAAGCTAGGTGCTACAAAATAGATTATTTTACGCTTTTCTTAGAATACTACTGCTTTACAGAATTGAATGAGGTATTTCAGGTTGTTGATCTATGTTTAGACCACCTGTGTTAGGAATATAAAATAGACAAAGTGTTTCAGAGCACCTGTGCAACAAAAATACACTATGCAAAGACAGGTACTAGTCAAGAGGGATGTATAAGAGAACCAAAATGAAGGTCTCTTTGGTAACCTCACAAAAGGGGTACAAGTACTTCTCTGGGATAATTCATCACTTTCCCATTGTCATGGTTTAACTTCAGCTGGCAACAAAGTACCATGCAGGCACTTTCTTACATTCCACCCTTCCACCCCTCCATGAGATAGAAAGGAAAATTTTAAAAAATTGTAAAATCCATGTTTTGGGACAACAGCAGTTTAATAGATAAAATATAGTAATAATAATAATATTGATAATGACAATAATTAATGTAGTAAAGAAAAGAGAGACAACAAAAAGAGACTGAGAAATAAAACCAAGGAAGGGCAAGTGATACACATACAGTTGCTCACAAGCCACTGACTGATGCCCTGCCTGTCCCTAAGCAGATTTGTGGCTCTCAGATCTTAGCAGTTTCTATACTGGGCATGACATTCTGTGGTATGGAATATCCCTTTGGCCAGTTTGGGCCAGCTATCCTAGCCATGCTACTTCACATATTCTTGTGCACTTGCTCACCAGCCAAACATGAGACACAAGAAGTCCTTGATTTAGAGCAAGTTACTCAGCAACAGTTAAAACATCAGTATGTTATGGACATTACTCTTCTAGTAAATCCAAATCACTGTACTAGCAACTGTGAAGAAAATTAGCTCTGTTCCAGCTGAAACCAGGACACCCATGACTAGTGAGATGCTGTCTAGAGAAAGATAAAAAGATTTATAACATTCAAATGTCTGAATGGGCACTTAGCTGAAGATATATAGCTGAGTTATTGGCATCATTTTTAGGATACAGAAAAAGGAGAAGAAACCTGCCCCATTTTTCACCACTGCTCACTCATTACAGCACTCACCAGGAAACAGGATGTCTGGCATTTTCGGAGTGCAGCTCCAGTTTCACAGAGGAATCATTTTGGGATCAAGTTGCTCCTTAGCACTGTTCTTCTCAAGCATCACTCACTTGTTGAAGATAAGCCATGGTAGAAAAAGGAATGGGAAACATCTTCATTGATCCTAAATAGTCATGGGCAATGTGTCTGCCCCACAGTAGTATCACAGTTTTAAGGGTGGTGAATATGAATACATACTTCTGTACTAATTCTCTCCTGATATCACTATATTTGCAGGCTTTTATTTATTAACTCCTACCCTAAAGGCCCAAACATCCTGAGACTCTGCCAGCCTCCTTCTCACCTTTCCATTCAAGGCTTATAGCATTCTGGAGCTATTTTGCAGGAGTATTTTGGAGTAGGCAGGAAAAAAGCTCCCTTTGGCCTTCACTGCCATCTCATTCAGCAGCTCTCCTTGTTATCTACAGCAAAATTTCAAAGTTAAAAACAGTTGTATACATGCAGCTCTACTAGACAGACAGTGGGCTCCATGAAGGACTGGTTGAGGGAAACAAGTTGGTTGGTCGAGGGTATTCATGCATGTGAATTTCAGAGTGGGTGATAAAAAATCAGTCCTAGAGCTTCCAGCAGCACATACTACTGAAATTTTCCTTGTGAAATGAAATCAATCAAAACTTGCCTTTAAGTATTGAGTGAGGCAAGATCAATTGTAAAGTGAGGAAATGCATCACTGAAGAGAAAGATAGTTTAGCTATTCTACATAGTTTCCCAGAACTCCACGGTAACAATATGCAAAATCTAAACTTTATAATCCATTTCTAAGTCTTCATTTTCAGAGTATTTTCTCAATGATATTTGATTACTTTGGATTCTGGGAATTCTTTGGATTCTCTAATAGCTAGCAACCTAAGGAATAGTCTTTTAAGTGTAGAAATTGACAAATTTATTTTAAAAAACCCAAACATAACCATCAAAACCAAAACAAAGCATTTCCTTTTTTTTTCACGGTTATTTTTCCAGTGAAGGGAAATGGAAGAAGTTCTTAAATTCACTCTCATTCAAAATGAAAACTTTCTTGAAATACCAAAATTTCTTCTAGAAGGGATATTCAGAGTGTCAGTCAGCTCTGCCTAAAAATGGCTTTCTGAATTCATTCAAGCACAGAAGCAAATCTGTGATTCTTTTCAAGGGTTCTGAAAAGTTGTATTGTATTTTCACTTTAAAATGCACATTAAAGCATTACATGTGCTCCAATGTGCATTCTCAGCAACAAAAATGCTTTTAACCCTCAACTTTTAAAAGCAGCTGCAGGGATTTGCTCCCCAGAGAAGACAGTCTTAAAAAGGCCAATGGAATTTCTAGGTTCCTGAGGGACCATGCCAGGCTTGCAGGCTTGTTTGGATTGTCTCTGGGGTTTTTCCATACAGTTCAGCTGAGGAAAGTGCAATTTGTTTCTTACTTTGCTGATCATTCTTTTTTAACCAATTCAGCAAGTACAAATAGCAAAAAAAAAAAAAAAAAAAAAAGCAGAATAACCAGCCAACATAGGAAACATCTAAACATTCTACAATTATATCTCCAGTAATTGTACTGAATTCCCCCTGCATGTGTAAGGAAGTAAGGATTATAAATTTTTTTCTTTCCCTCCATAATTAAACATTCACCATCACTCACTAGACTGAGTTAGGTTTCTCTATTCATCTCTCATGGGAAACAGCCAGAAGGGATTGTGGGTTAGCTGAAGCTATTGGTCACCCATGTCAACCATTGTACCTCAATCAATAGCAGTTATGTTCTGTGCAACCATGAGAAAAGATTTAAAAAATCTGTAGGAAAGTACTTAAAAATCTTTTTTTCCTTCCTCCCCCCAAGATTTGGAAGGCTACATTAATTGCTTTAGCACATAATCAAAGTTGGTATGAACACCACTTTAGTTTTCATCTGTGAAATACAACACAAACTGCTCAATAGGAAGTTCTTGTGATTATTTACTTGGAGTGATGGAAAGAAGCCTCAACTAAAATTATAATCCTATTTAAAAATATTGAGCATACACATTACCAAACAGTCCCTGATACAATTATTTCTCACTTAATCTAAATAAAATAGAAAAGAGCTGATAATTAAAGTGGTTATATGAGTCACTAAGTCAGACTTCAAAGGCAGGAATAGAACATAGATTGTCAGGTCTTGGTTCAGCACCCAGATGGTTTTTGTGGAATATTCTTTCTTTTTTTCTTTTTTTTTAAACATTTTCTTCACTGATCTGAAAAAGGCAGTTATAAAACTAATTCTAACAGCTCCAGCATAGTTAGAGGGCAACAATAATTACAGTTTAGTTTCACTTTTAGATAAGATTGCAAAGAAAGCCAGGAGACACTCTTTAGTTTATTTTTATCTCAAATATATTCTATTCACTAACGTGCCACTGCTTTTACCTCCAGCTCCCAGCACAGCCTTTGCATATCCTAATATGAAAATGCAAGTATAAATTTAACTGTATTCCTATCACAAAAAGGTGAGATTTTATTTTATATTAAAAAATTAAGCATTAGTAAAAATATAATATTGCATGTTTTTAAAATATTTTTGTTCTTACTGAAGGCAGAGATTTCAACTACATCTATTTTCATTTAAAATAAGAGTTAAAATTCTGAGTTGAGCAATAGCAATGCATTGGAATGATAATAATTGTAACTAGAATCAAAATTGCACACAGCCAGTTCCCATCATAATTGAAAAATATACTCTTGTCCTATTAATAAAAGTAAAATGTAAATGTCTAAATCAATGACACAGTGATATGTCTTACTTCTGCTTTGCAAATGCTACTGCAGTCATTCTGGAATGTACTATTTCATAATCAGTCAATAAAAGATGCATCATAACTTTCAGTATCCTTTCCTCTTCCCCCAGTTATCTCTACCTACATTATCTCTAACAGATTTTTGAATATAGCAATCTCCTCAAACTGCATGATTTAGTTCTATGGCACAGTCACTATGTCAGACATACTAAATACAATTTTTTATGTTCATGCCTACCGCCTTACAATGTGAAATAGGTCTGCTTCAGATGTGATTTCTATACAAAAAAATAAAAAAAAACTTGATAACTTTTCCTTATGAAACATGGTATAATCACTAGGGAAAACATGAAAGAACACAATAACTGAAGAAAGGTCAACAGGACCAGAAATTTTTTTCATTATATATTTACAGCTCCATAAAAAACTGAAATACTACATATAAACTAATTGTAGCCATATATAATAATAGTAATATCTAACCATTAAATTATGCTTCTGTCATCATATGAAGATAAGCACTACTAGTTCTTAGGACTGAGTTGAAGCTATATATTTATTTTTAAATTCTGATGTGGGAAAATTTGAGGATAATGAATTGACAATAAAAAGATGCTGTGAGGTTAGCAAGGCTAGGAAACAGGCTTAGGAAACACATCAATAAATTTTGCCCAAATCGAAATTTATTTAAATTTTGCCAAAAAATACTAACTGCTTTGCAAGGTAAAAAAGTCACGTAAACAGAAGATCAAGACAGTCTAATCTGATTATTGGGAATATACCTACCTTTTTGTATAGAGCCTTGGGAATTATAAACTTGAACAGTAGAAATGTGTTCTTTTTTTTTCTTACAAAGATAAGAGCATAAGAAATTATTGATAGAATCAAAAACTGGAATCTGAGTACCTTAAAAGTGGATGCCATCAGATAGCATAGCACTTGTATGCGTTTCTAAATACAGCTACAGATCAAAAAGTGTAGGAATGAGAAGGAATAGCTTGGAGCTTATTACAACTTGAGTATCCATGGCTGTGGACAAAGAGCAATGGAGTGACCAATTAAGCACATCCACAAGTGGAAGGTTGTATAACCTCTTATGTTATCTCAGGAAGCTATCAACCGCTTGATCAAAATACCAAAATGTTACACTGCCTCCTCAGTGTGAAGACTTAAACTGTGATAAGGAGACAACTTTTTGAGAACAAATAACAAAAAATGAGGGGTTTGAAGCAATTTGTATTCTTCTTACAGCTCAACAGGGTTTTAATATGTCACTAAAATATGCATAAAGGGTTTCTTACTGTCACTTTGTCAGCTCAGAGGAAAGTAGAAAGAAAACTTTTTATTTGGAAGAAAACATGAGGGCACTCTAAGGGGAGTTAGATCAGCTAGTGGAATAGGAGGTCTTCATAAATTTAATTTATAAAACCACAGCAAATTCAACTGTTATTATGATTTCATAAACACCAAATTAAAAATAATTCTTCTACCCCAAAATAAATTGCAGTTCTTGGAATATCTAAACCATAACATATAGAGAATTAATTTTCGAAATATTATTTATGTTTCACCTGTTGGAGAAGTGTAAGGAGGCACCAACTAGAGTATGAGAAGGTGCAAAAGAAGGGGAAAAATTATATGGAATGATCAAAGAGGATATAATGAAACTATCTGAAATCAGTTTAAGAAAGTAAAAAAAAAGGAATCTTTTAAAGACTTTGTTGTCAGTGAGTTCTAGCAAGCAATAGAACAAAGAGGAAACAATAAAAGCTATAAATATTGCCACTTGTGGCATTTAGAATGGGAAAAATATTAGCACAGGAAATGCTTACGAGGGAAAACATGATTTACTGAAGACAGGAAGAACCTAGAAAGCTGGATTGTAAACTGAATGTGAGTTGCTGTTATCTTCCAAGTGTGTAGAGAACATGCTTTAATTATTCTTGCTCTGTTGGCTTATATTGGGAGTTTTATAAGGTTTAGACTGCAAGTTCTCTTTTAACATATGCTTACAGCCTGCCTGACACAACACAGCTTCAACCTCCTCTCAAACTGTGCCTTTTTTTAGCATGGAAATAATGAATACTCTTCAATTATTTTGCAGAGCAGAAACTTGATAAAGTGAGATTTTAGGATTTTTAGGCTTTATATCTTTTAACATGAAAAGTCAATTAAAATACTATCAGCAACAGTGGAATAAATAAGTTTATTATAATTAGTGGCATAATTAGTTTATTAGTATTCTTTGTTTTAAAAATAGGCAGGATAAAACAAAGTTGATGAGACTAGCTCATAGGAGTAGCTACAGAATCTATGCTTCTCCAGGCAAGGAAGATGATGTTTGACACTTCAGGGATTCTGCTCAAAAGAATACCACTGGAAACAGTCTTGAAAAAAAGAGGATTCCAGAAGAATGGGGTCAGCTTTTCCAAGATCAGGAGCATTTAATTCAAAACTGCAGAAAATCAAGCAAAGACAGCAGAAGGCCTGCTCAGATTCGTAAGAAGCTTCTGACTGAGCTCAGATATCAAAAGGAAGCACACAAGAGGTAGAAGAAAATTTTGATCACCCAGGAATATAGAGCCATTGACTGCTTGGTCACACAGGACCACACAGGGATGTGGTCATAAAAGTCAAAGTCTACCTGGAGCTGAATCTGCAGAGGAATGTGAAGAGTAAAAACTAAGGCTTCTACAGATACATGAGCAGCAAAGAGAAGAAGAGGGAAAATCTGGGCCCACTTCTCTGTGGAGTAGGGGACCTGGTAAAAAAGGATGTGCAAAAAGCTGAGGTACTCCATGCCTTCTTTGCCTCAGTCATCAATGGGAAGATCTGCCTACAAGAATCCCAGGACCCTGAGGTGAGCAACAGGACAATCTGGAGCAAAGAAAGTACCCTCTGTGGAGAAGCACTGAGGGAGTTGATCAACATCACTGTAAGGCGACTTCTGATTACCTTTGAAGGGACATAACAGCACGGAAAGAGATGGGAGATCCCTGAGGACTTGCAGAAAGAAAACATCACTCCAATTTTGAAGAACGGAATGGGGAAAGATTTGGAGAGCCTCAAAATGATCATCTCAAACCCTTGAAAAATGATGGAAAAGCTAAATGTAGAAACCGCTTTTAGACATGAAGGACAGAAAGGTGACTGAGGTTTAGTCAACATGGTTTTACCAGGGTCCTGACCACTGCGAAATTACTCATTCAGTGGCCAAGGAGAGAACAAGAGAGTTGTTTATCTTAGCTTTATTCTTCTATGAAATTCTCATAGGCTAAAAATGAGAAATATGGCAAAATGTGTGCTTGATAAATGAACAATGAGTTGAAAACTGGATGTATTGCTGGGTTTGAAGGCTTATCATCAGAGAAGGAAGTCCAGCTGGAGGTCGGCCATTCGTGATTAACCAAATGGATCAGTACTGGGGCAACACTGTTTATCATCTTTATTAATTATATAGATGATAGGATAGAGTGTACCCCCAGAAATTATGTAAATTTCACAAGACTGGGAAGGGTATCTGATAACACCAGAAAAGTTAAGCTGTCATTCAGAGGAACCTCAGGAAGCTGGAAAATGGATTGACAGAGATCTTATGAAATTCAGCAAAGGGAAGACATCTGGAAGGAAAGAATGCCATGCAGGGACCAGGTAACTGAAGTGACACCGATGGATAGCAAGCTGAACATGAGTCAGCCATAGAGCAAAGCAGGCAATAGCTTCCTGCACTGCATTAGGAGGAGTGTTGCCAAGAACTCAAAAGACTTGACCCTTCCCCTCTATTCAAAACTGGTGAAGCCTTACCTGAAGTGCTGGGTCTAGTGATGGGCACCCCAGGGAGATATGGCAATACTGGAAAGAGTCCAGTGAGAGCCTACTAAGATGATTAAGGGACTGGACTAACCAGCCTACGAGGAAAAGCAGAGCCAACTGTAACTGCTTAGCCTGCAAAATAGAAGGTTCAGGAAACTAATCAGTGTCTACCAATACCAGACAGGGAAGTAAAGAAAGAACCAGGATCTCGTTCATTCTACCCTGAGAATGATCAAGAGTAAATGGCCACAAACTAAACACAGGAAATTCTATTTTATCATAACAGAACATATTTTTACTCTGAGGCTGATTGAACATCAGAACAGATTGCCCAGAAAGGATTTGCAGTCCCCATCTCCAGAGATATTAAAAAACTGTCTGGATCTGGCCTTGATCAACCAGCCCTGGGTGACTGCTTGGACTAGGTGCATTGCACAAGAAAATATCCAGAGGCCCCTTCCAACCTCAGCAATTCTCTGATTCTGCATTTTATACAGCTATTACACTCTGAAGGGTAAGAAGCATAGAAAGACAGTTTTTCAGCTCCAATGCTTCCAATGATGTTAAGTAAATTTACATTTGATGAGGATCTGGCTAAGAGAACTTTAGAGCATTAGATGGAACAATTCTCATATAAGCAAAGCTGGCAAACAGCATAAGAAAATGAGACGGAGTCAAAGAGACTGCTGACAATTAAAGCATGCTTCTCACAGCTAGCGTTTGAGTTTAAGGAAGGAAAAGTGAACTAGTGATTACCATTAATGGGAATGGTGGGGAAGCATAAAGGAGTGTTGGGGAAAGTGCATGCATGTGAAAAGACATGAAGCAGAGATATCCTACGCTTCCTAACTTAGCAGAAATGCACAATGTTTTAAAACAGATATCATAATGTTGCCTATGGAAGAAGAGGGATTGATGGAGGTTGATGGAAAAAAAAAATTAACAAGCACTAACAAAAATATAAGCCATACATCATATAGAACAATCTCCATAGACCCCGTAACGGGGTAAGCACGACAATACATAGATTGTTACAGTGCTGCCCGAGGGCAGTGAACTAATGAACAATTATGTTGCCTTATATGTAAAACGTTGCTAACCAATTATTAACAAGAACTAAGAACCTTACCTTATTTGGTGCCACCACATTAACATAACCGTTCCCACAATTCCATTCTCCTCCCCATAATCTATCCAGATGTTTCCCTTCTTAGCATCTCATTTCCCACAGTCTTAGATTGATGCTTGCCTTGTTGTTGACCAGGGCCAATCCACTCTTGGTCCCACAGCATAATAATACATCCAGAGAAACAGTCAGAATGCTGAAAGTAAGAAGCCAAAATACAGTAAGGCTTGAATGACAAAAAGGATAGGAGAGGATCAAAGCCATTTCTTCTAATAAGCTGTTGTTGGTTCTATTTTTATTTTTAATTTATTGTCCCTTTAACATTCATGGAAATAGCAAAATACTCTGCTTCTTCAGTTAAGTATCCTGAGATATCACAGAATGGCAGGAGAAGTTCAGGGAATAATGGTAACTCAATATAAATTTAGCTGCTGTATATATTCAAAGGAGACAGCTTCTTCCTTTCTATGTTCTTGCTGGCCTATGGTAGAAGATTGTAAATCCCTCCCTTGAAATCATTAATTTCCAAATTAGTATTGATATGAGACACTATGCAGTCAGCAAATCAGGAGATAAAAATCAGTTAAAAGTTCTCCATCATCTGTGTACTTCAAACAAGTAAATTACTTTATAAATTCTTCTAAAATCTTTCTCTTGAGATTCAATACTTTTTCATTGTCAAATACATTAAAGTTTATTTCTAACTCTGAAATGTATATATATAATGAAGCACTTTAGAAAGTATCAGAACATAAATTTATTTTAATCCTTTGTTTCTCTTGATGAGCAGAGAATTTAAATAGAATATAAAAGCTTGACAAGGTAAGAGGTGACATTAGTGGAGACAGCAGTTTCTTTCCTTCAAGTTATTGAACCATAAATAAAACATCACGATAATAATTTGATGTCTCGTATTCTTGATTCTATCCTCAGACAGGGACAATAAGGTGAGACTGTTGGAATTAACTCAAATTAAAATTTCTTCTTGCTTAAAGTGAGTGAGGTCTATGTACTAAAACATTGTCAACAGAAAAATAAATGCGATCTACCTTAATTTGACTTTCTGCAAAACATTGTTACTTACTACAATGATATTTCATATATACTAGTTGATATTTCTTCCAGCATAAGTATCTCACTGAAATTTTCATAAATCTTGTTATTTTTTTATTTATTAAAGCCATAAGATAGTTGAAGGGTCTGGGGAAGGTTTGATGTCATCTTTATAGTACAGCTAAAGGGAAAAAATGCAATTTGTGGGGGCTTTTAATATTTTTGTGTGCTCAAACTCTAAAATCACAGCAATAATTCTAATACAACTTACAGAAAATAGGAGAAATTTATGAAAATATACTCTTTATCAACAGCTTTAGGTGAATCTAATTTTTCATGGGAATAACAGCTAAAATTTGACCTCTGAGTTATTTTCAATTTACAGGGGAAAATTTGCTTTTATTTCATGGACTTATACTTCATGTAGAAAGTAGACAAAACATCTGCTACTAATTATTATTTATTCGTATCACAGTAACACTGAAAGGCTCTCACACAAATCAGAGCTTCCATTGTACTTCATGCTGGAAAACGCATTCAAGGAGACAGCCTTTGCTTCAAAGACTTTACAGACAAGGCAGACACATTCTTTCCTCTGAAGATAAGAGATGAGGTATTGTATCACAGAACAATCATTTCCTCTACATTATGCAAAAAGTCCTCAATAGAGACAAGAATTAAATGTAGATATTCTACTGATAATCTTAATTCTTTGATTGTCCCTTCATTTTCAAGTACAAAATACTCCCTGGATAGTGGGCCTAATTATAAAGGCTACCAGGAAACTTTCTGGGCATACAAGTAAATTTTTTGTACCTGTTTAATCTATGATCAAAATAGCAAATCTCCTCCTAAGCTGGAAAGAGATAAAATGCATTTTAGAATTCTGATAATATGAGTAAAACCTTATCTAATTCTTAACAATTCACATCATGCATGTTTGGATTTATGCTTGGTTAGGAATTAATTTGCACTATTTCTTCTGTGATGAACTCTTTTTCATGAAATCTGTGGTATTGATTTCCTAATAGAGTGGAAATTCTAATATCATTGCAAAATACTGGTATAGCCTTTCCTTCCCTGTATATAAGATGCCTCCAGTATGCATGAAATAATGAATAGATTACAAAAGACTTTTTGAATTGTCTATCGATCCTAGTTCAATACGCAGTAGAAACACACAATTGATGAAAACTTGAGTGAAACTAAAAAAAAAAAATATCCAGAGCTTGAATCATTTTAAAACTCATAAAGTAAATTGCATGACAGGGCATTTTCTCCTACATATCCCCGAAATGGC